>CM038675.1:409502863-410986196 GCA_021605145.1 Aegilops bicornis | reverse complement strand
TGATCATTATTGTCTAATGCTCTTTCACATTCCAGTTGAATTCAAATTCAAATTATGTGTGAAATTCAAAATGCTCAAACATGAAAACTAAAATGTTCATCATGTGGAAAGTATTCTTCTGGTAATATTGGTGGTGAACCGATATTTTTGCAAAATGTCTAAATGGCTTGAAATAGCTAAAACCAGAAAAAGCTTTAAAATAAAAAAAGGGAAAGCCCCCCCCCCCTCAACTGGGCCGACCGCCCAGGCCACCAGCGCCCCCCTTCCCATGGGCCTCGGCCCACCACAGAAGCTGCCCAGCTCCCCTGCATCACGCCCTCCTCTTGTTCCCCGGTGCGCAGCTCTGAGGGCTCGTCGCCGCCCGACCACCTCGCCGGCAGCGCCGCGGGTGGATAAGAGCGCCCCCCTCCGACGCCTCGAGCCCTCCACCTCACCTACCGCCACATCCACTCCCCCTGGACGCCTCGCCATTTCCCCCTTCTCTCTTCCTCGCTCGCTCACACCCCTCTCTCTGACCCGAGCACGCCCGCGGCCATCCTCCGTCGTCACCACGGCCACCGGAGTCGTCTCGTCCTCCTGACCTGTCCACAAGCACCGTAGATGTCTTCTCCCTCTTACCCGGCCTCGCTTCCGAGCCGGAGGCCACTACATCGCCCGGATCGAGCCGACGACCGCTGTGGATCTCCGGAGCTCCTCTGCTCCTTCCCTCGCCAACTCCGTCGACCCGTTGCGCTCCTAAGAATCCAAGGGCCACCGTGAGCCGCATCGTAAGCCGCCGCACCGAACCCCTCTTACCTTCCCCTCTCTGCACGTGTAGTTGTCGTCCCCCTTGCAACCGAGCTCGCCGCTGCCCGCGCTCGTCTCCGGCGTGGCCACGGTGACCTTTTGGTACCGTGCGCGCCACCGCCGTGAACACCGCGTCGCGTAGACAGCCCCAGCCCTTTTCGTATACTTGTTTGCGCGCCGCAGTGCCGTCCCCGTCGAAGCCCGAACGCCACCACCGCCTCCACTCGTCGCTGACACTGTTTCCGGTAGCTCCGGCTCGGTCGGCCTCACCACGCGACGCAGCGAGGCTCTCCCGTTCGAGCAGCGCCCGCCCGCGCTCGTGTTGGCCCCCCTGTAGGCGAATCCCGGCCGTCTCCGGCGTCATGCCGCCGTGGGAGAGGTCGCCGGAGCCTTCTCCGGCGCCCTGCCGACGTGGCGGTCGAGGCCACCCACAGGTCCTTTGCCAGCCGGGCCCTTGAATCCTGTTGACTAAGTTGACTCAATCAACTTTGCTGACTGGGCGTCCCTTGTCAATGACAGGCGGGCCCCACTCGCTAATTAAATTTAGTGTAATTTAAAATGGTAAATTAACCTAAGCAGCCACTGAAACCCGGGGCCCACCCCCCTTAATTAGTTCTGCTTAATTAAAATGAACTCATTTAGCTCTCTCTCTATGACATGTGGGTCCCAGTGGACCCACAGGTCAGTTTGACCTTGTCAGCGAGTCTGTTGACTGCTGACGTCATCAGCACGTCATGCTGATGTCATATTTCTATTTTTGTTAATTTAGTTAATTCCAGAATATTGTTTAAACTTTAAAAATTCATAGAAATTAAACCGTAGCTCAGATGAAAATGTTTTCTATATGAAAGTTGCTCAGAAAAATCCAACAAATCCGAATACGTGGTCCGTTCATCTGTCACATGCCCCTAGCATGCTGAACATGGAACTTTCCCCCTCTTTTCCTTGTCCGGAGTCCACCTAACGTCGGGAATTCACCCTCGGATGTTTCCCCCCTTCGTCTGCAACGTGTAGTACTGCGTTAGAGCACGCTTAGCGCTACGTATCGTCATGTCATGCTTAGTGTTACCTCTGTTTGCTATGTATTTACTGTTTCTTCCCCCTCTTCTCTCCGGTAGCCCCCAAGACCGATGCTGCCCCTGTGATTGACTACGTCGACGACGACCCCTCCTTGCCAGAGCAACCAGGCAAGCCCCCCCTTTGATCATCCCGATATCGCCCATTCCATTCTCTCATGCTTGCATTAGATTTTGCTACTGTTATTGTTTGCTCCTATTCTGATGCATAGCCTGCTTTTGTATCTCTTGTTGTACCTTACCGCTTATCCTAAACTGCTTAGTATAGGTTGGTTAGTGATCCATCGATGACCCTGCCTTGTCCCGATCGCCTACCGGATTATTAGAAGACTCGATCAACGGGATCAAGACCAGGCCCCAACACCGCACATCACTTTCCCCTTAGTTGCTCGACAATACTAGGTTACTATCGAGTACCGAGGGTGAGTCCTCATCAGTACTTCTGATGTTAACCCTATAGTGTAGCTATTCGGTCGTGGTCATCGAGGGTGATTTCCTCTTTAAACACTTCTGATACGACTCTGTCGTGCAACCCCTCAAGTGTGGACCTCGAGGGTGAATCCTCTTACGTTCACCTTGATGATTACATCGAGTGGAATTCACCGGGGGTGATTCCTCGGGTTTCCCCTTGATGTTTGGACACACTTTTGCTATGATTACTATGACTTTACACCGAGCCATGTTACTAAAGACGGGTCGAATTTTAGGGGTACCCGCATGAGCTTAATTGCGAAAGTGATGTGGAGACAGAGTTGACTGGAGGGTGCCCGCGAGATAATTACGAGGCGTGGCGGGCATTCCTAGCCCTTGCCGCAAGTCCTCGAGACGGGCAACGGGTCACATCTTTCGTGAGTCTCTGCTTGTTACCGCTGCGTTCCTAATCCACTACGATTTGGATATTTGATCCGAGGGCCTCGGCCCGATAGCACTAACCATCACGTGGGCATAGTATGGGCGTTCTGCGTCGTATGCATCGGTAGAAGCTTAATAGGCGCTGGCCGACCGAGCGGCGCTACGGGTTGGACTGGTAAGCTCCTGCCTTTTAGGAAGGTAGCTAGGTCTGCTCACCGGCCGTTATCGCAACGTGCAAGAGTTCGGGGAGATGGCCCATGACCCCACAGGGGCATAGGTTTAGTCCGGCGTCTTTGGCCTCTCTATTAAGCCTAGGTCGGGCTGCGGCGTATTGTTTGGCCGAGGCCGGGCATGACCACAGAAAGTGTGTCCGGCGGAGTTAAGCGGCGTGGTGGGTAAGTTGGTGCACCCTGCGGAAGAAAACATCTATCGATAGCCCGCCCCATCAGAACGGACACTTGGAGTTGTATCCCGATCGATACAACTAGAACTGGATACTTGTGATGAGAATTGGATGGTGATGAGAAATGGATTGTGATGATAAGCTCGATAGTATGGCTCTGGGATTTCTTTCTCGCAGGGAGTCGAGAAAGGATCTCCGGCCGAGGTTGATAACACTACTTCTACCTTACTTTGCACTACTCTATTCCCTCCTATTTGCTGCATGATGGTGGTTTCCAGAAGATGCTAGTCTTTTATAGGACTAGGCCTTCTCTCTATTCTGGCATTTCAGAGCCCGATCCACATATACTGACCTTCCTTTGATAATGTTGCATATGTAGTGTAGATCCTTGCTTGCGAGTACTTTGGATGAGTACTCACGGTTGCTTTGCTCCCCTTTTCCCCCTTTCTTCTTCTTTCCGGTTGATGCAACGGATGACGGAGCCCAGGGCCGATGCCACCGCCCGACGCTTACTACTACGTGGAGGACGCCGATGACCAGGAGTAGTTAGGAGGCTCCCAGGCAGGAGGCCTTGCCTTTTCGATCGATGTTGCTTTTGTGCTAGCCTTCTTAAGGCAAACTTGTCTAACTCATGTCTGTACTCAGATATTGTTTCTTCCGCTGACACTTGTGTATTCGAGCTTATGTATTCGAGCCCTTGAGGCCCCTGGCTTGTAACATAAAGCTTGTATTATTTTAATATGTGTCTAGAGTTGTGTTGTGATATCTTCCCGTGAGTCCTTGATCTTGATCGTACACATTTGCGTGTATGATTAGTGTACGATTGAATCGAGGGCGTCACAAGTTGGTATCAGAGCCGACTGCCTGTAGGTAGCCCCCTTTCCAACTCCTTGGCCGAAGTTGAGTCTAGTCACCGAAAAACTTTTACTAACATTGGCTGTGTGGCTTACGGTCCCACGTCGCCATTGGGTGGTATTAGCATCTTTTACTCCTCGTCTATACTCTGGGACTCTGAACTCTCTTCTACTCGGGTTAAACGAATTTACTAACATTAGGATCCCGTGACCACATTCACCCCAAAGTTGGATAAAGCCATAGTTATTCCTTAGAATAGCCTCTTGAATAGTACACACACCTATCGTGTTGATTACGAAGTGGAATCCATCGTACATATTTCCTTATGCATGTTTCATTATGAATGATCCTTGTCTTTGCAAATGCTGAATGCTGAACTACCCCCTGTTACATGTTAGCAGGATGGTTAGACCCGCTGGTCGTGGCCGTGGTGCCAATGATCCACCACCGCCTGAATTCTTTGCTGGAATGATGCAACAGTTTGAGTTGAATCGCCAGTTCATGGAAGGAATGATGGCTCAGTTTCCTCGTCCGAACATGAATCAACAGCCAGCCCCAGTTACTCTGTAGGACTTCATGCGCCTCAACCCAACTATCTACCGCAGCTCAACTCAACCCCTTGATGCTGATGACTGGCTCCGCAACATCACGTATGAAATGGAGTCTGCTAGTGTGGCCCCTGCCAGCTATGTCACCTTTGCATCTTTCTTTCTCAAGGGTCCGCTGCTCAATGGTGGGACAGCCACGCAGGCGTACCCTACCTGCTTTGGAACGGTCATTACTTGGCGGATTTCCAAGCTGCCTTCCGTGCCCGTTTCATTCCTCAGGGAACCATGGACAGGAAGAAGCGAGAGTTCCGCAACCTCACCCAAGGCAACAAGTCTGTAGATGCTTATCAACGGGAATTTCTGGACTTGTCACGTTATGCTGAAGAAGACATTGCAACTGATGCTCGTAAGCAAGAGAAGTTTCGTGATGGACTTCACCCTGATATCAAGCTAGCATTGCTCGTTCATGACTTTGCCGACTTTGCCACCTTGGTGAACAAGGCTATTCAGGTTGAGACTGGTCTTCAGGAACACCAGGGATCCCTTAGGCGTAGTCGCGACGTTGGCTCATCTTCGGGCCCGTCAGCGCAGAAGCGTCGGATATGGATTCCCCACAACATGTATCGTCCAACTGCACCTGCACCAAGATAGTCCTATGTTGCACCTCGTCTTCCTCCTCCACCGCAGAGGCAGCCCCTTCGGGCTGTACCATCCCAAGCTCCTGCTTCCGATCCCAATGATGGTTTGTGCTTCAGATGTGGTCGTCCAGGTCACCTTGCCAAAGGATGCAATCAGAAAAGGAACCAGCTGGCCCTGCCTTCAACTGACCGTAACAATCAGCCCCATAACAACAATGCCAGACCTTATGGTCGTGGTCAGGCTAATCATATTGATCTGAATGAAGCTCAAGACCAGCCTGCCACTGTGATGGGTACTCTTCTTGTTAATTCAGTACCAGCATCTGTTTTGTTTGATTCAGGAGCATCGCATTCTTTCATATCAGAAGAGTTTGCATTCACGCATGGCATTAAATACGAAGAGATGCACACTCCACTAGTGGTAAAAACCCCTGCGGGCCAATGTCAAACCTCCATGGTTAGCCACAACATATCAGTTGAAATCGAAGGATTGGAATTTTTTGCATCCCCTATTATTCTGAAGTCTTCCAATATTGACCTTATTCTGGGAATGGATTGGTTGAAAGCACATACGGCTTCTATCGTTTGCGCCACCAAAACCGTCCACCTTATGCACCCTTCAGATGAGATAGTAAGCTACAATGCTCAAATGCGGTTCAAAACGCTGAAGCTCGACTTTATGTCCTGAATGCGTTGAACGCAACACCTCTGGAGGGAATTGAAAAGATTCCAGTCGTTCGCGACTTCCAAGACGTATTTCCAGAAGAACTTCCAGTAATACCCCCTGCCCGGGCTGTCGAGTTCGACATCGACTTGAAACCAGGCACCGTTCCTATTGCAAAACGACCCTACAAGATGCCACCTCATGAACTCCTTGAGCTTAAGGAGGAAATCGACAAATCTCTTCACAAGGGTTTCATTCGTCCAAGTTCCTCTGCTTGGGGAGCACCTTCTCTCTTCGTCAATAAGAAGGACGGAACGAACCGTTTGGTCCAAGACTACCGTCCTATCAACCAAGCTACAATTCAGAACAAATATCCCCTTCCTCGGATCAATGATCTGTATGATCAACTGGCTGGTTCATCGATAGTCTCTAAACTCGACTTGAGGTTGAGTTACCACCAGATCCGTGTTCGTGAAGAGGATATTCCAAAGACCGCATTTGTGACTCGTTATGGTTCTTACGAGTACACCGTCATGTCATTCGGTTTAACCAATGCTCCAGCTACATTCTCTCGTCTGATGAACTACATATTCATGGATTACCTCGACAAGTTCGTCGTAGTCTATCTGGATGATATCCTGGTATATTCGAAGAATAAAGAAGAACATGCTGAACATCTTCGTCTTGTTCTGGAGAAACTCCGAGAACATCAACTTTATGCCAAGTATTCCAAGTGCGAATTCTGGTTACCCGAAGTCACCTACCTTGGTCATGTCATCTCCAAGGATGGTATTGCCGTCAACCCAGAGCGTGTTCAGGCTATTCTTGACTGGAACCCTCCGAAGACTGTCAAGCAAGTCAGAAGCTTCCTCGGACTAGCCAGCTATTGTCGCCGCTTTGTCGAGAACTTCTCCAAGATCGCCAAGCCACTAACTAATCTGCTTCACAAAGGCGTTAAGTTCGACTGGACAGACAAATGTCAGGAAAGTTTCCAGACACTCAAGGACAAGCTGACTTCTGCCCCAGTGCTTGCTCCCCCTGATTCTCGCAAGGACTTCGTCATCTATTGTGATGCTTCACGTCAAGGATTAGGATGTGTTCTAATGCAAGAGCGCAGGGTGATTGCTTATGCTTCCCGTCAAGTGCGTCCTCACGAGGAAAACTACCCGGTTCATGACCTTGAGCTTGCAGCGGTTATCTTTACTGCGAAGCTATGGCGGCGATTACCTTCTCGGTAATCGTTGCGAGATCTTCACTGATCATCAGAGTCTGAAGTACCTGTTTACTCAACCAGATCTGAACCTCCGTCGGCATCGGTGGATGGAAGCTATTGCGGACTACAACTGCGGCATATCTTATACCCCTGGTAAGGCTAATGTAATGGCCGATGCCCTGAGCCGCAAGTCATATTGCAACAATCACATGGTCTACAAAGCTCAACCCCGACTTTATGAAGAGCTATGCAAGCTGAACGTTCAACTAGTTCCACAGGGTTCTCTGAATAACCTTGTACTGGAACCAACTCTTCTAAAAGCAATTAAGTCTGCTCAAGCCAAAGATGCTCACATTGATTTGATGAAAAAGGATCTTGCCTTAGAGAAATCTAGAGATTTCTCACTTGGTGAAGATGGAACCTTATAGTTCAGAGATCGCATTGTAGTACCCCGGTTCGAGCTTATGACAGAGAAGGTGATGAAAGAAGCGCATGACACCCCTCTCTCCATTGATCCGGGAAGTACCAAGATGTATCTAGACATCTGTCAGAAGTACTGGTGGTCTAATATGAAGCAAAACATTGCTCGATATAATGAAGAATGTGACGTTTGTCGTCGCGTCAAAGCAGAACATCAGAAACCGGCTGGACTTCTGCAACCGCTTCCGATTCCAGAATGGAAGTGGGATAAGATTCAAATGGACTTCGTCACTGGACTTCCCAAGTCTCAGAAAAGGTAACGATGCTATCTTTGTCGCCATCGACCAATTCTCGAAGGTTGCTCACTTTCGCGATCAAGGAGACAATCACTGCTAGTCAATTAGCAAACTTGTATATCTCCAGAATTGTGTCGCTCCATGGCATTCCGAAGGAGATCAGTTCAGACCGCGGCAGTATCTTCACTTCGAAGTTCTGGGATAGTTTCCAAGAGGCAATGGGGACTCATATAACCTGGAGCACTGCTTATCATCCCCAATCCCAAGGCCAAGTCGAGCGAGTCAATCAAATTCTTGAATACATGCTTCGAGCTTGTGTTATTTCCTTCGGCAAGAAGTGGGAAGAATCTCTCCCTTATGCGGAGTTCTCTTATAACAACAGTTATCAAGCCAGCTTGAAAATGGCACCCTTCGAAGTGCTCTATGGACGTAAGTGCCAAACCCCTTTGAATTGGTCAGAAACTGGGGAACGGGCACTCATTGGTCCAGACATTATTCAACAAGCTGAAGAGCAGGTTCGCATTGTCCGGGATAATCTCAAGGCGGCCAGTCCCGCCAGAAGAGCAACTATGACCGGAAACACTGGGGTTCAACTTATCAACCTGGTGAACAAGCTTATCTGCGTGTCACCCCTTTGAGAGGCACTCATCGGTTCGGAGTCAAGGGCAAGATAGCTCCGCGCTACATTGGTCCTTTCCGCATTCTGGCCCGTCGTCGACTGGTGGCTTATCAACTCGAGTTGCCACCTCAGTTCTCTCATGTTCATGATGTCTTCCACGTGTCGCAACTTCGTCGATGCTTCAAGGATCCGGAACGTGAAGTGGATCCGGAATTGATTGAAATTCAAGATGATCTCACATACAAGGAGCATCCGATCTGCATTCTTGAAGAAGCTGAACGTCAAACCCGCTGAAGGTTACCAAGTTCCTCAAGGTGCAATGGTGAATCATACTAAAGATGAAGCCACTTGGGAACACGAAGATAACCTCCGGGCTGAATACCTGAACTGTTCCTTCTACCTCTTAATTCTCGGACGAGAATTTCTTTTAGAAGGAGGGAGTTGTAACACCCTCGGTGTAATGATGCTACAGTAACCCCTGGGGTTAAGTTAATTGTTTTGCTAAACATGTGCCTGATCATTATTGTCTCATGCTCTTTCACATTCCAGTTGAATTCAAAATTCAAAATGCTCAAACATGAAAACTAAAATGTTCATCATGTGGAAAGTATTCTTCTGGTAATATTGGTGGTGAACCGATATTTTTGCAAAATGTCTAAATGGCTTGAAATAGCTAAAACCAGAAAAAGCTTTAAAATAAAAAAAAAAGGGAAAGCCCCTGCCCCACTCAACTGGGCCGACTGGCCCAGCTGGCCACCGCGCCCCCTTCCCATGGGCCTCGGCCCACCACAAAGAAGCCGCCCAGCTCCCGTGCATCACGCCTCCTCTTGTTCCCCGGTGCGCACCGCTCTGAGGGCTCGTCGCCGCTTCCACCACCTGCCGGCAGCCTTGGCAGGTGGATAAGCGCCCCTCCGGCGCCTCGAGCCTCCCCTCACCTACCGCCACATCCACTCCCCTGGGCGCCTTCGCCATTTCCCCTTCTCTCTTCCTCGCTCGCTCACACCTCTCTCGACCCGAAACACGCCTGCTGACCATCCTCCGTCGTCACCGCGGCCACCGGAGTCGTCTCGTCCTCCTGACCTGTCCACAAGCACCGTAGACGTCTTCTCCCTCTTCCCCGGCCTCGCGTCCGAGCCGGAGGCCACTACATCGCCCGGATCGAGCCGACGACCGCTGTGGATCGCCGGAGCTCCTCTGCTCCGTCCCTCGCCAACTCCGTCGACCCGTTGCGCTCCTAAGCATCCAAGGGCCACCGTGAGCCGCATCGTAAGCCGCCGCACCGAACCCCTCTTCCCTTCCCCTCTCTGCACGTGTAGTTGTCGTCCCCCTTGCAACCGAGCTCGCCGCTGCCCGCGCTCATCTCCGGCGTGGCCACGGTGACCTTTTGGTACCGTGCGCGCCACCGCCGTGAACACCGCGTCGCGTAGACAGCAACAGCCCTTTTCGTGTACTTGTTTGCGCGCCGCAATGCCGTCCCCGTCGAAGCCCGAACGCCACCACCGCCTCCACTCGTCGCCGGCGCTGTTTCCGGCAGCTCCAGCTCCGGTCGGCCTCACCACGCGACGCGGCAGGCTCTCCCCGTTCGAACGCGCCCGCCCGCGCCCGTGTTGGCCCCCATGGCGAATCCGGCCGTCTCCGTCATGCCATGCATGGAGAGGTCGCCGAGCCTTCTCCGGCCACGTGGCTTGGCGGTCGAGGCCACAGGTCACTTTGCCGGCCAGGCCCATGGTCCTGTTGACTAAGTCGACTCAGTCAACTTTTCTGACTGGGCGTCCCTTGTCAATGACAGGCGGGCCCCACTCGCTAATTCAATTTAGTGTAATTTAAAATGGTAAATTAACCTAAGCAGCCACTGACACCCGGGGCCCACCCCCTTAATTAGTTATGCTTAATTAAAATGAACTCATTTAGCTCTCTCTCTATGACATGTGGGTCCCAGTGGAACCACAGGTCAGTTTGACCTTGTCGTGAGTCATTGACTGCGACGTCATCGACGTCATCTTTGATGTCATATTTCTATTTTTGTTAATTTAGTTATTTCCAGAATATTGTTTAAACTTTAAAAATTCATAGAAATTAAACCGTAGCTCAGATGAAAATGTTTTCTATATGAAAGTTGCTCAGAAAAATCCAACGAATCCGAATATGTGGTCCGTTCATCTGTCACATGCCCCTAGCATGCTGAACATGGAACTTTCCCCCTCTTTTCCTTGTCCGCAGTCCACCTAACGTCGGGAATTCACCCTCGGATGTTTCCCCCCTTCGTCTGCAATGTGTAGTACCGCGTTAGAGCATGCTTAGCGCTACGTATCGTCATGTCATGCTTAGTGTTACCTCTGTTTGCTATGTATTTACTGTTTCTTCCCCCTCTTCTCTCCGGTAGCCCCCAAGACCGATGCTGCCTCTGTGATTGACTATGTCGACGATGACCCCTCCTTGCCAGAGCAACCAGGCAAGCCCCCCTTTGATCATCCCGATATCACCCATTCCATTCTCTCATGCTTGCATTAGATTTTGCTATTGTTATTGTTTGCTCCTATTCTGATGCATAGCCTGCTTTTGTATCTACTGTTGTACCTTACCTGCTTATCCTAAAGTGCTTAGTATAGGTTGGTTAGTGATCCATCAGTGACCCCCGCCTTGTCCCGACTGCCCTGCTGGATTATCAGAAGACCTGATCAACGGGATCGAAGGCCAGGACCCGACACCGCACATCACTTTCCCCTTAGTTGCTCGACAATACTAGGTTACTATCGAGTACCGAGGGTGAGTCCTCATCGGTGCCGATGTTAACCATGTAGTGTAGCTATTTGGCCGTGGTCATCGAGGGTGATTTCCTCTTTAACCACTTCTGATATGACTCTGTCGTGCAACCCCTCAAGTGTGGACCTCGAGGGTGAATCCTCTTACGTTCACCTTGATGATTACATCGAGTGGAATTCACCGGGGGTGATTCCTCGGGTTTTCCCCTTGATGTTTAGACACACTGTTACTATGATTACTAGTGAGCTTGAGGGGTACCCGCGCGAGCTTAATTGCGAGTGATGTGGAGACGGGTTGACCTGGAGGGTGCCCGCGAGATAATTACGAGGCGTGGTCGGGCATTCCTAGCCCTTGCCGCAAGTCCTCGAGACGGGCAGCGGGGTCACATCTTTCGTGAGTCTCTGCTTGTTACCGCGCGTTCCTAATCCACTACGATTTGGATATTTGATCCGAGGGGCCTCTGGCCTGATAGCACTAACCATCACGTGGGCATAGTATGGGCGTTCTGCGTCGTATGCATCAGCCGAAGCTTAATAGACGTCAGCGACTGAGCGGCGCGCGCCGGGTTGGACTGGTAAGCTCCTGCCTTTTTAGGAAGCTAGCTAGGTCTGCTCACCGGTCGCGTTCGCAACGTGCAAGAGTTCCCGGGGAGATGGCCCATGACCCCTGGGGGCATAGGTTTAGTCCGGCGTGCTGGCCTCTCTATTAAGCCTAGGTCGGGTTGCGGCGTATTGTTTGGCCGAGGCCGGGCATGACCTTGGAAAGTGTGTCCGGCCGGAGTTAAGCGAGCGTGGTGGGTAAGTTGGTGCACCCCTGCAGGGAAGAAAACATCTATCGATAGCCTATCCTACGGTAACGGACACTTGGAGTTGTATCCCGATCGATACAACTAGAACTGGATACTTGTGATGAGAATTGGATGGTGATGAGAAATGGATTGTGATGATAACTGGATAGTATGGCTCTGGGATTTCTTTCTCGCAGGGAGTCGAGAAAGGATCTCCGGCCGAGGTTGATAACACTACTTCTACCTTACTTTGCACTACTCTATTCCCTCCTATTTGCTGCATGATGGTGGTTTCCAGAAGATGCTAGTCTTTGATAGGACTAGGCCTTCTCTCTATTCTGGCATTTCACAGCCCGATCCACATATACAGACCTTCCTTTGATAATGTTGCATATGTAGTGTAGATCCTTTCTTGCAGTACTTTGGATGAGTACTCACGGTTGCTTTGTTCCCCCTTTCCCCTTTCTTCTTCTTTCCGGTTGATGCAACCAGATGATCGGAGCCCAGAGCCAGATGCCACCGCCCGATGCTTACTACTACGTGGAGGACGCCGATGACCGGAGTAGTTAGGAGGCTCGAGGCAGGAGGCCTTGCCTTTTCGATCGATGTTGCTTTTGTGCTAGCCTTCTTAAGGCAAACTTGTCTAACTCATGTCTTTACTCAGATATTGTTGCTTCACGACTCTTGTGTATTCGAGCTTTTGTATTCGAGCCCTCGAGGCCCCCCTGGCTTGTAACATAAAGCTTGTATTATTTTAATTTGTGTCTAGAGTTGTGTTGTGATATCTTCCCGTGAGTCCTTGATCTTGATCGTACACATTTGCGTGTATGATTAGTGTAGGATTGAATCGAGGGCGTCACAGCGAGCCACCGTGCCCGTGGGCGGGGGAGATGGCGTACTAAGCAAGGTTCTCCTTGTTCTATGAGTTGACGAGACACATCAAAAGTAATACATACAGAGCATCTCCAGTGTATAGAGCCTTGCCTCTAAGGTAGGCCCCACATGGTTTGCCTCTTTTTTAACATAACACGTCAAGTCACAATTTGTTTGTTCACCCATGGTACACGATCCTCCATCAAGTGGACAACCAGTACACGTGTCAAATTACCACGTGGGCTACCTTTTCGTACAGAAATGAGCTGCATTATGTACCTGCGCGGGTGTGGTTGGGAAAGAGACGGGAGTACGTGCGTCGTGCATGCACCTCTTCCTTCGTGCACATCCCCCACCTACGTGGGTGTGTGTGAGAGAGATACAAACCTAGACAGATAGTGTGTGCGTTCGTGAGTGTTTTTTGTTGGGGGGTGTGATTTCGTGAATGTATTTGTGGGAATATGTGTCGATGATATCTCAAACAAAAATTTGACACATGCAATGTGTGTGAAATAGAGGCTTATCTATATCATATATAGAGGGGGCGATCCACGAGAATAGAGGGAGGGGTCATAGATATCGATATAGTCGAAGAGAGAATCAAGTGGGTGGGTGCGAGATCGATGAAGAGAGCCATCGAAATTGTGTGTGTGCAAGTCAAAGATATAGGGCGACTATCCTACTGAAACTTCGGAGGGCACAGGGCAAGTTTGTGTGTGGCAGGGAGACATGAGTAGAGCGCTCGACATATCAGTGTGTGTGGGGGGGGGAGGAGGGGGAGGCAGAGACCTAACTAGAGAGGTAGATCGACTCATATATGTGTTGAGAAGGAGAGACCCAACTATGTCTTGAGGGAGATCGGTCGACATCTGTCGGATTTCGGGTTCCGGCAAACCCTTGAGGTTCGAACACTGGGGTGCACATGAAGATCTCTCTCTCCCTAGCTCGCTCCTGCAACGATCGCAAGGCTTAGTTCGTCGAGCTCGCAGAACAAAGGGACACAAGATTTATACTGGTTCGGGCCACCGATGTGGTGTAATACCCTACTCCGGTGTGGTGTGGTGGATTGCCTCTTGGGCTGTGGATGAATAGTTACAAGGGAAGAACAACTTCCTGAGGCGAGGTGCTCTTGTGCTTGGTGAGTTTGTGTGGTTGGGGATGATCTGAATGATCCGTCCGATCCGTTCCCTCCCTTCCTACTGTGGTGGCTAGTCCTATTTATAGAGGCCCTGGTCCTCTTCCAAATATTGAGTGGGAAGGGATGCCACAACGGCCAAATTCGACGGGAGACAACTAGTACAAGTTATCCTGACTAAAGCTGGTCTTCGCCTGCCAAAGGCTCTGGTGGTGACGCCGTCTTGGGCTCCATGGTGACCTCCGTCCTGCCGTGCTGCCGATCTTGGTCTCGTTGCAACGATATTGCAACCTTTGCCTGATGCCTCGGGCCGCCTCGCCTGCGCTTGCCTCTTTAGCACCAAAGAGGAAACAAGGACACTGCGCACGCTGGCGCCCCCTGGCCACGGTCCTCAGGGCTTCCGTTACAGGAACCTCGCGAGGTGCCCCTTGCCTTTATTTCTCCGCCCCTCGCGAGCCAGCCTGGTGAGGCCGCCCTCGAGGAGGCCTTGCGCCGTCCGCCTCGCGAGGCTTGGCCCCTCACGAGGGTCTTGAGTGTTGGCTGTGGAAGACTGGCCGTACAGGTGTGGGGACCCCGACTCATAAGTCGTGATCACCGAATGCACGTGTACAGTGATCCCAGAGATCAATGCTCACTGAACACACCGAAGCTGAATAACAAGAGTCTTACATCCATACATACCGTTTTACACAAGTAGGAACATTGTGGTCAAGTCTTGAGTATATCATCGCAGCAGAAATCTTCGTCGATAACTTGGACCCATGCCATCTACCTTAACCCTACAGGCATTCTGACTGGGAAAGAATCCTAGCTCGCACGATCGTCACCAAAGAACTCTTCAATATATCTTGTCTTTCATGCCTGGCCAATAATATAACCAGTGGCAAGCCAATGAGTACTTTGAATGTACTCCCAAGCATCCCAAGGGTGATAACAGAATAATTATGCAAGGCACTACTGCTAATTTGGCATTTTTGCGGAAAGCTAGTTTTTCTCATGCAAGTATGATCAACATTTATCAAGGATATGAATGCGTATGAAACAAGTATTAGGAGGTTACAGACATCAACATCGAGAGAGAGTTATGAACAACTCATGCTCAAGCTCATCGTGACCTCCTCACGAATCACGTCAATAGATTTACCAAACCGTGTTGTTTGTCAGAAACATATGGACGTAGTCTAAGCAGCACCACCCAACTGTCCTTGACCGTGGACACGGCTATTCGAATAGTTTTACACTCTACAGAGGTTGCACACTTTACCCACAAGATCCGGGGAACTTCCGTGTCATCCACGACCCGCGATACCTCAAGTACCCGGGGTAAGCACCCGATCACTATCTTTCCCTAGACGACACTAACATGGAGTCCACTCGATTGGCAGTAACCCCCGTGCCCAACATTTCACATCTTAAAATCGTGGAGCCTCGCTCCCATTTCATCACATACCACAAGCACGGGTACCAACGGTGTGTCGGTGCCACTGTGAAGACAACATGGCCGCCCTACTCCGGCACGACCCGTCCCGAGAGAGAGCACCAACTCTCCCCCCTCACTAGTAATGCGGGCTCCAAGCTAGTATCGGCCTAGGTAATCAATAATGCCCTTTCCCATATAAGCGTAGAGTGGTTGCGCATGTAAGGTTGGGACAGTCGACAAATCTCAAATCTAATCCGTCTCTGTAAACAACACTTTTATCAAGCCTCGGTACACTACTTCTCCACCAAGTAGTGAACTAGTTCATAATCATCTCCCAGGGGCATTAGTGGCACCCTCTGGGGCTGCTTGCAAGTATGTCAAACCACACTTGTTTCTTTCCATGCATAACCCTGACCGGCTTTGCATAGCAACTAGTTTAGCATCCTATCTACTCCCACCGGCATAACCCTCATAAGAAGGTAGGGTCATGCACAATGCAAGTATCAATGAGGAAATGCGGTGGCAAACCATCAAAGTGGTTACCACCTCATCATGATTCCATTGCAGCAACAATATGGTGCTATATGACGTGCATAAAAAGGGTTTCATAGACATGGTCAAAGGGCTACTTGCCTGGTTCATTTGAGTCTTGAAATCTTCTGGTCCTTCTCCATGTACTCCGTCTACTTCGTCAACTAACGTCGGAAACAATCACAACTAGTGTCTGGAGGCTGCAGGGTGTGTGGGCTAAAGCTGGGGAGAGCCTTGGATGCTCTGGAAAGCTGAGGGGAGAGAAGGAGGCTGAGAGAGAGGGAGGAATCTATTGTCCAGAGAAGAAAAATGGGGTTCTCCCCTCCTTCATCATTGTTTCCTCGGGCAGAAAAGCATCCAGTTGCTAGAGGGGAACTAGGAGGGGTTGTGGTAAAAAGTGGGGCACAAGGAGATTAGGGGAAGAGGCTGGAATTTGCATTTTGAAATTCTGCCTGAAGGTGTTTGATGTAGGTTTGGGCAAGTAGATGATTTCCATTTGTCATGAGACTCCACAGGGTGAAATGACACTTGTATTTAGGGCCTTCCTCCCATTTTGAGCTCATTTGGGCAAAGTTGCCAATGCAACTTTTGTAAAACCCTAGAAATTAGCAGAAATGAACTTGTGTAGATTTAGTTGAGCAAATCACTTCTCCTTGATGCACCACTTGGTGTGGTGGCCTTATTTGGTCATGTGAATATGCTCACCAAAGTTGGTGTCAAGGAGAGAAAGTTGGTAGTACAAAGTTGTTCAAATTTGATTCTGGTCACAGAGGGTTTTGGGGCTCTTTGATCAAGTTAACTTGTTCTCCACCTTGTGCCATTTGGTGTAGATGAATTATTAGACCACTTGAGCATGTTCACCAGGTTTGAGAACATTTGGACATGTTTGGCAATGTAAAGTTGCTCAAACTTTAAAATGGACAGAAATGGTTTTGAGAGGGTTTCATGGGGTTATACTATTCTTCATGACATGAGACTTGGCAAGATCATCAAGCATGTCATATGTGACACGCTAGAATTTTCTTGGAATTGTTGGGGAATATTTCCGTTGTAAATATTTCAAAAGCTTGAAATATCCAGAAAGGGTATTTGAGGGATTTGACCAATATTTTGAACATGACCATGTGTTGAAACTCTTATATATGGAGAATATATGTCCACTGAGTTTCCCTGATTTTTTTCAAATATTTTTGAAACAACAAAATAATTTTTCCCTATTAAAGACCATTTCTGGCCTTAAGAAAAAGCTTTTAAATAAAATAGTAAAATAACTTTTAAAATTGTATTTTTGTGGTTTCTGGGTATCCTATATCTAATAGGAGTCAAATATATTTTTGGAAAGATTTTTACTGCCCTTAATTAAGTACTTGCAGTGCAAACCTCAATTCAGGGATTTTTGAAAAACTAATTTTTGAAAATACTATTTGGCCAACTTATTTTTGTAAGAAATTATTTTTATGTCCTATACACATGGCATGATCATTGGGAAAGGTTTTAGGATCAAGGAGAAGGAGTATAAGAGTTGGAGTATTTATTTTATTTTTAGAGCACTTGCAAACAACAGACAAAAAACAATCAAGGCAAGGTCCAAAACACTCAAAAGTTTTTGTCAAACCACGTTTTATCATGATTGTTAGCTTAAGTGTAGTGGCATGAAAATCAGGGTGTGACAGACCTACCCCCCTTACAAGAATCTCGTCCCCGAGATTCCCAAACTAAGCGGAAAGGGATACTGAAACTTGGATCCGGGGTAGTCTTCACGTCCTCATACTTCTTCGCTCCGCAAAGGCTCCATTGAGCTTGAAGTACTTGATGGTGTGGCTCCGTGTATGACGCTCTTCTTGATCCAGGTTGCTAATGGGTAGCTCGTGGTAGGTTAGATTGGGCTAGGGGTTGATGGCTCGGTGGTCAATGCCCTCGTAGAGATCGGGCAAGTTAGGAAGTTGGAAACACTTCCGGGGTTGTGATGCATGGAAAGCGTTGTGCTCATCAGGTAACTCAGGTGGTAAATCTAGCTGGTAGCCGTCTACTCTTCGTCTTGATGTGATCTCGGAGGGGGCTGTTAAATCTTGGAGTGATCTCGAAGGGGGCCGATGGATCTTGGTGTGGGTCTCCTTGTCATGGAAATGCCTGGTTCCTTAGAGAGGAGTGGTTTGTAGATACGCACGGCCTTCAACGAGGAAGTTCACTTCTTGGCGATGGCGATAGATATAGTTCTTCCTCCTATACATGACGATCTTCCGATGTTCCTTGACTAGCTGAACGGCTCTTCTTCCGTCTTCGGGTGGACAGGTAGGTCACCAAATGATGATGACAACTATCTTGTCTAAGCACTCCATGAAGACTTTGTTCACGGGGTACATAAAGTAGGCTGGGGACTTGGTGGTGGTCTTTGTTGAGTGTGGGCCAAGGTGTTCTTGATCTAGAGTCAAGACCTATGGTCATGATCTGACCATGTTGTAGCTTGGTAGGGCGTAAGGGTTTCAAGGATTCTAGTGTGTGAGTGAATGTTTATCATCCCATCCTTGAGCAGAGTTTATGAGATGCCAATTGTGCTATCTAGTCCCTTAAACAAATCATATCACTGATAGCACCATTTCGTATAGGTCAACTCCAATCATCCCTCATGTGATTCATATCCTCCTGACTCTCGAGAGGAGGTCTAACAAAATCATATATGTCTACAATCCCCAAGTTCGTATGTATGTCTACCCCTAAAAATCCATGGGTAGAACATATAAGCTGCTAAGCTTGAACGTGACAATCCAAGTGCTCAGCCTATTCTTCCAAGGTCTAAGATAAAGCACCTCTTATCCTAAGGAAACACGTCGTAAGCCACTCCAAGATCTCGTTTCCTTCTTATGAATCAACTCCAATAGCCTATTAACTACACCAATCACTACATGATCCAGTAGTTCTTCAAATCCAATGTTTATGGTGTTCCACATGATCTTCCAATGTCCTACAATCCTCAAATACTTGAAAGGGCTACCTTACTATAGTCATTCCACCAATTTCCATTATCATGGTCAAGTAAACTCCAAGGTCAGGCGTATGTAGACCCCTAAATCAACTCCGACAATTAATCCAATCTCCTAGTTTATTGTCCACCAAGAGACATGGTATCATGATCGAGATCATCAGTCTAAATCCAGTTTACTCCGAACCATGTAGACTTACTCAGCATTTATACTCAACTAGGATCACCTATTTAAATCCAATTCTTGTGTCCAACGAGGAATCCTACATGTCTCCCTCAAGTTATTTACGTAATAACAACTATCTCCTATCAATATCATCTGATCCAGTCAAATCCTTGCACTTTCAGGAGTTTCAGCTTGCGATCATAATTGTCCTATAAATCCAATTTACTCAGGGATAATGGAAGCTATGCTAATCTATAATCATGATCCCACCAAGTTCATCTACCAACATGAAAGCCTCGTGATCTGCCAGAGGGTCTCAGATGATCCCTCAAAGTCATTGATAGAAACTCATCAAGTCATTTATCCTCTATTCCTATATCCTCAAACTGGTCTTTCCTATGGCATCGTCAATTCTTGTGCTATATTAGGATGACAATGTGCTGGCTCAGTACGTCCACTAGTTCCATAATGAACCCAGTGTTGTGCAAGGTTACTAAGGCTTAACTGGTTTTCTTGCAATTTGTAGGTCAAGCACATGGTTAAGGATTCGAGCTGGGGTATCTTATGAAGTCTCGAAGGGTCTAGGAATGGGTTTCTAGTCTGAAGGGCTAAATCATAATTCTACGGGGTAGCACTCGGTCGTGGAGGTTGTAGCAAAAAGTCTTCATTGCTAGTTGGCTGCCGAGGTGGAATTCTTGGGGCATCTTGTCTTGCTAGCCTTCAGTTGATGAGAGAGATGAGAGGGAGGTCGCCTAAAGGAGGGGAATGCCTAAAGGGGGTTCTATAGTGCAGGTGCAAACAAACAGGTGCAAAAAGGGCCAAACAGAAGAGGCAAGGTAAGGAAGGTGATATAGTCGCATACTTGTCGCCTAGGGCAAAAGTGCGACCTATATCGAAACACAAACAAATAAAAACAAGCAACACATGATCATGGTTCTATTCGAACCATCATACGGACTCGACTGCGCATAGGGGGTACACGACTCATCCTACCCTAGGGGTTCTCGGACTCAGTAGTCGTGCCTTGTGCCTCATGCAGTCTCCTGAGTTTTCCTCAGGTGTTGCTACGTCTCTTGTTTGATGAAACGATCCAGGTTGAACCGGAAGAATCTTCGACAACTTCTCACCTGATGAGGTGATGGGGTGATGGTGGCTCCTCGTGGCTGTCTTTGACTTAGTCTTCTCTTGTCTTCTTAATCATGATGATCACTTTTGCTTTCTAAGTCGTCGATGGTACCAGGTAGGCAATCCTTTATGCAATAACATTATCAAGGCATAATAGCGGTCCAACCCGTCGGACACATTGTTGGCAATATCGTCACCGAGAGCGGGGGATGAAGAGAACCGTTTTCCTGCTCACTATAGTGAGGCGGACCAAATGGCTAGGTTCTCATCCACCGGTGGTTGCCGATACAACAACGGTACTGACATGGTTACCCTATTAGCGATGTATATCATGATCTTGCATATCATATGCCCTGATCATCGTAGGCTAAGGTTGCTTCATCTTGGGGCAGTTTCAAGGGTGTCACCATCTCCTGGGTCTTCATGTCCTCATTCCTCGAGGATGTATCTTCTGTTGGTGTCGTCTTGTTGTGGTGTCACCAATATTGTGTTCGAGGATGTGGGTGAACGTCGGCAAGGCATCTTCCTTCTAGATTATCCACGAGGATTACAAGGAATCCAAAGTGGTCGTGGGGCTTAAGGGTTCTAGCGACCAAAGGTTTTGAAGGGGAAGAGATTAATAAGGAAAGTATTCCTTAGTTTTCGAAAAACCGAGAAGGGAAGAGAAGTACAGATAGTTTTATAAACTAGTAGTAGTTTTGGAAATAGTTTTAGCCTAACTAACGACCATGCTAACTAAGGCTTCCTACAGTCAACCTGGCTCTGATACCAGCTCTGTGGGGACCCCGACTCATAAGTCGTGATCACCGAATGCACGTGTACAGTGATCCCAGAGATCAATGCTCACTGAACACACAGAAGCTGAATAACAAGTCTTACATCCATACATACCGTTTTACACAAGTTGGACCATTGTGGTCAAGTCTTGAGTATATCATCGCAACGGAAATCTTCGTCGATAACTTGGACCCATGCCATCTGCCTTAACCCTACAGGCATTCTGACTGGGAAAGCATCCTAGCTCGCACGATCGTCACCAAAGAACTCTTCAATATATATTGTCTTTCATGCACGGCCAATAAAATAACCATAGGCAAGCCAATGAGAACTTTGAATGTACTCTCAAGCATCCAAAGGGTGATAAAAGAATAATAAAGCAAGGCACTATCGCTAATTTGGCTTTTTATGGAAAGCTAGTTTTTCTCATGCAAGTATGATCAACATTTATCAAGGATATGAATGCATCTGCAACAAGTATTAGGAGGTTCTGAGACATCAACATCGAGAGAGAGTTATGAACAACTCATGCTCAAGCTCATCATGACCTCCTCACGAATCACGTCAATAGATTTACCAAACCGTGTTGTTTGTCAGAAACATATGGACGTAGTCTAAGCAGCACCACCCAACTGTCCTTGACCGTGGACACGTCTATTCGAATAGTTTTACACTCTGCAGAGGTTGCACACTTTACCCACAAGATCCGGGGAACTTCCGTGTCATCCACGACCCGCGATACCTCAAGTACCCGGGGTAAGCACCCGATCACTATCTTTCCCTAGACGACACTAACATGGAGTCCACTCGATTGGCAGTAACCCCCGTGCCCAACATTTCACATCTTAAAATCGTGGAGCCTCGCTCCCATTTCATCACATACCACAAGCACGGGGTACCAACGGTGTGTCCGGTGCCCTGTGAAGACAGTCATGGCCGCCCTACCTGGCACGACCCCTTCCCGAGAGAGAGCACCAACTCTCCCCCGTCACTAGTATGTGGGCTCCAAGCTAGTATCGGCCTAGGTAATCAATAATGCCCTTTCCCATATAAGGGTAGAGTGGTTGCGCATGTAAGGTTGGGACAGTCGACAAATCTTAAATCTAATCCGTCTCTGTAAACAACACTTTTATCAAGCCTCGGTACACTACTTCTCCACCAAGTAGTGACCTAGTTCATCATCATCTCCCAGGGGCATCAATGGCACCCTCTGGGACTGCTTGCAAGTATGTCAAACCACACTTGTTTCTTTCCATGCATAACCCTGACCCGCTTTGCATAGCAGCTACTTTAGCATCCTATCTACTCCCACCGGCATAACCCTCATAAGAAGGTAGGGTCATGCACAATGCAAGTATCAGCGAGGAAGTACAGTGGCAAACCATCAAAGTGGTTACCACCTCATCATGATTCCATTGCAGCAACAATATGGTGCTATATGACATGCATAAAAAGGGTTTCATAGACATGGTCAAAGGGCTTCTTGCCTGGTTCATCTGAGTCTTGAAATCTTCTGGTCCTTCTCCACGTACTCCGTCTACTTCGTCAACTAACGTCGGAAACAATCACAATAAGCAACACAACAGGGCAAAATAAAAGTGCTCTAAAATTGCAAGTTGGACTTTTCTAGGACTTCCCTGGTCATATGAAAAATAACCAGGGTGGTTTCATTGGAATTGGATTAGTGAATATTACTGAACATTTCAATATGATGGAATCAATGGGCTTATGGATTTGCAAGAAGTCTACAGAAATATATTTTTGAAAAATGAGCAAAGGCACCCATTTAACAAACCATGATTTTAGAAGCATCTAGGAGTTGGTTTCACTGGAATTGGAGTTCAAATGAATTTCCTATGAATTTGCAAAGTTGACAAATATGAAGAAATGGCTCATTGTTTTATGTGGTACAGAAAGTATTAATAAAAATGTTCAGAAACTAAGTTATGAACTTAGAAGCATCTAGGAATTTGAATCATGGCATTTGGATCAATTTTGAGCTCTCTGTGATTTTCTAAAGTTCATCACAGAAATAGGAAAATTAGGATTTTATAAATATTTGTGAAGAAAAGGTCTTTGGAAAAACGTGCATGTTGCACCAACAGGTAGATCATGATTTATAGAGTCATTAGAAATTTGAATCATCAAATTTGGAGTCCATTTGAATTGTTTATGGATTTTACAAGTCTACAGAAAAAGAAAAGGAGAGGATCTACCTAAATGGGCCGGATCTGGCGGCGACGGCCACAGACTGGCGACACATGATAGCGGGGCAGACCGGGTCGGCCCAGCTGCACGGCCGCACGGGGCGACAACGGTGACGTCAAAGGCGCCTGCCCGGAATACGCGTTGGCCTCAGGGAGACGGCTCCCGAAGAAGCCGTGTCCATTTAACCAGCGGGCCCGGCCCTCAGGGTCGCCGGCACGCAGGCCCATCGGTTCTGGTTCATCCCCAACCTCCCGCCGAATAGAGCAGGGCAGGGGGCGGCGTCGACGGCGGCTTGCCGGTGCCACAGGCCACCGTTTCCGGTGAGCTGGCCACCGGCGTGCTCAGGGGGTCCGGGTGCGTCCAACCGTGGGTGGCAGGGTCGCCCAGGGGCAACGGGTTGAGCAGGGCGTCGGCTGTGGCGGACGAGGCTGACGGTGATGATGGAACTCGACGTCACGACCACGGGGAGGAGTGGGAGAAGCGTGGGAGAGGCTCGCGGTGGTGGTGGAGGTGCACTAGTGCGGTCTAGAGGGGAGGTGGAGGAATGGTTGATGCAAATTTTGGCGGAGGCCGATGGCGTGGCTCCGGCCATGGAGGTGGTTGGAGGGCATGAGGAGGGAAGTGGGTTGGTATAGAGGGTCGCTGGGAGGGAGAGAGAGGCAAAGGAGTAGAGAGGAGGGCCTGGGACGGCTTTAAGTAGCCGATTCGTAGCTCACCGTGGGACGCTGACCTCTGGTGCCCGCGAAATGGCTAGGGTGGCCACGGAGAAGGCTTGGGGCTGTTTATGTGCTCGTGGGGTGGTGTTGGGTGTAGGGAAGGGAGAGAGAGAGAGGGGCGAGCTCCCGGTGGAGCCACGGGCTCGCGCACGCATTGGCCGGCTCGGGCGGCTCTGGGCACGCGCGGCACGGGCAGGACATAGAGGGGAAGGAGGGGGCCAACCAGGTGGCGTGTTGCGGACGTCGAGGCACATCGACTGGCGCAAGGGGGAGGCTCGAGGTGGTCGGGGGACGCGGCGCCAACGGTAAGGTGCCCTGCCAGGCGCTCCAGAGCGCGACCTTGGCCGGCATCCGCGGTTTTCCCGTGTCCGCGCGCGTCCACTAGTGTCTGGAGGCTGCAGGGGGTGTGGGCTAAAGCTGGGGAGAGCCTTGGATGCTCTGGAAAGCTGAGGGGAGAGAAGGAGGCTGAGAGAGAGGGAGGAATCTGTTTTCCAGAGAACAAAAATGGGGTTCTCCCCTCCTTCATCATTGCTTCCTCGGGCAGAAAAGCATCCAGGTGCTAGAGGGGAACTAGGAGGGGTTGTGGTAAAAAGTGGGGCACAAGGAGATTAGGGGAAGAGGCTGGAGTTTGCATTTTGAAATTATGCCTGAAGGTGTAGATGATTTCCATTTTTCATGAGAATCCACAGGGTGAAATGGCACTTGTATTTAGGGCCTTCCTCCCATTTTGAGCTCATTTGGGCAAAGTTGCCAATGCAACTTTTGTAAACCCTAGAAATTAGCTGAAATGAACTTGTGTAGATTTAGTTGATCAAATCACTTCTCCTTGATGCACCACTTGGTGTGGTGGCCTTATTTGGTCATGTGAACATGCTCACCAAAGTTGGGGTCAAGGAGAGAAAGTTGGTAGTACAAAGTTGTTCAAATTTGATTACAGTCAGAGAGGGTTTTGGGGCTCTTTGATCAAGTTAACTTGTTCTCCAACTTGTGCCATTTGGTCTAGATGAATTATTAGACCACTTGAGCATGTTCACTAGGTTTGAGAACATTTGGACATGTTTGGCAATGTAAAGTTGCTCAAACTTCAAAATGGACAGAAATGGTTTTGAGAGGGTTTCATGGGGTTATACTATTCTCCATGACATGAGACTTGGCAAGATCATCCAGCATGTCATATGTGACATGCTAGAATTTTCTTGGAATTGTTGGGGAATATTTCCTTTGTAAATATTTCAAAAGCTTGAAATATCCAGAAAGGGTATTTGAGGGATTTGACCAATATTTTGAACATGACCATGTGTTGAAACTCTTATATATGGAAAATATATGTCCACTGAGTTTCCCTGATTTTTGTCAAATATTTTTGAAACAACAAAATAATTTTTCCCTATTAAAGACCATTTCTGGCCTTAAGAAAAATCTTTTAAATAAAGTAGTAAAATAACTTTTAAAATTGTATTTTTGTGGTTTCTGGGTATCCTATATCTAATAGGAGTCAAATATATTTTTGGAAAGATTTTTACTGCCCTTAATTAAGTACTTGCAGTGCAAACCTCAATTCAGGGGTTTTTGAAAAACTAATTTTTGAAAATACTATTTGGCCAAATTATTTTTTGTAAGAAATTATTTTTATGTCCTATACACATGGCATGATCATTGGGAAAGGTTTTAGGATCAAGGAGAAGGAGTATAAGAGTTGGAGGATTTATTTTATTTTGAGAGCACTTGCAAACAACAGACAAAAACCAATCAAGGCAAGGTCCAAAACACTCAAAAGTTTTTGTCAAACCACGTTTTATCATGATTGTTAGCTGAAGTGTAGTGTCATGAAAATCAGGGTGTGACAACAGGGCCGCTGGTAGAGCCACGCCATGGGCCGCAGGCAGGCAAGTCTGGTGACCCCCGTTCCCAGGACGCCGACAGTAGCCCCCGGGCCCAAGGCGCGCTCAGACTTGGCTTCGAGCTGAAGCCAAAGGGCAAGTGCGGAGCACCGCGGGCCCCAATAGCCTACGGCCCCGCTTGACGCGTGGCGATTGATTGGACGTAGGCGTCTCCGCTTCCCCATGCTGCCTCGGCAACTGCCCAACCGACAAAAGACTGGCGCGAGCTGCATTTGCCTTCATTGCCTTCCTTCGTCTTGCTCCAGATCCCCTTTCTTGCCCTTCGCTTCTAGATACTCTAGATCCAACCAGTTCCCCTCCGAGCTTGTCGTCGATGGCACCCAAGAAATCTCGGGTTACACCTCCGCCATCCTGGTATGAGCCCGCGCTTGACGCGCCAAGCGTGTCGGAGAAGAACCTTGTCGTCGTGCGTCTGATGACAGCGGAGGGTGACGAGAAGAGGAAGACTGTGCTCCGGGTTGGTCCCACCGAGCCAGAGGCTCCCGGTAGCACCTTCTACCCCTTCTTCATGAGCAGCATCGTCGCCGGGTTGGTTCCCCCCTTCCCTGACTTCTTCTACTCCGTCCTCAGTCACTATTAGATCCACGCTCCCCATCTTCACCCCAACTCCGCCCTCCTCCTATCGATCTTCGCCTTCTGCTACGAGGCATATGTTTGAGTGATGTCGTCTGTGGCGCTGTTGCGCCACTTTTTCTTCCTCCAGATCAAGGAGGGCTACCGCTCTGGTTGTGTTGGCTTTGTCGCGGCCAACAAGACCAATGCCATCTCGAAAGCTGGGAAGAAGGCCGAGGGCTTCAGGAGCAAGTGGGTCCTGATGGATGCCAAGTGCTCCCATCCCCGGCTGGTGCTGCCGACAGAGATGCATGTGTCCCAAGAGGGATGGCTTCGCGCAAAGCTCACCGACCCCCGGGCAGCACAGGTATTGGAGAGGACGACTGCCGATCTGAGGCCCAGCGACTCAAGGGCGGCGAAGCTGACTGGGGCCATGATTGCCAAAGAGTTCATGGCGCAGCGGGTGGCTCCCCTCCAAGCGTGCATGTGCCCCTTGTGGAAGCTCGGAGACGCGGGGGACGACCTCCGCCTGCGCCTGGAGTCCCTTTCTGATGAGGAATTGCTGTCGACTCTTCGTTCCTTGGTTGGGGACGACCAAGGGTACCCACCTGATTGCTTTGTTCCCTTGTTCCGCCACCCACATGGGGCGGAGGCTGCCGCCACCATGCCCATCTTCGACGGGCGTGGACTTGTGCCGCCTGCACCCTCGTGTGCTCCGGCGACGACAGCTCCGTGGACGTGTCTTCCGGCGAATCTTGCGAGGAGGAAGAGGAAGAGGAGGAGGAGGAGGAGCGCGACTCAGAAGCGACTCGTGAAGGGGCGGGGGAAACCTCCCCTTTGCGCAAGGCCGACATCCTCCGCACCCTGCCTGATGACGATGATGAGGCCGGTGTCTCCCTGGAGAGAGGGGAGCTGCCAGTGGCTGGAGGCTCCACAAGGCCCAAGGTCAGTCCCCGGAGGAGGCCACCGGCCGAGTTCCGACGAGGGGCAGGTTGGCGCTGATCTCCCGAGACGATGCTCCTGCTCTGACGCTGCCTAGAGCTGCTTCCAACTTGTCTACTGCCCCCTCTTCTGTGCCTAGAGCCCTCGCGCCCGTGCCTCAGGCTGCGAGGCTCTCAGGCTTCAAGCTCAGGAAGCAGAGGGACTACCCCGCGGTGGACCAGTAAGTATTCTCTTCTTGCCTTGTTCCTGTTTCTGCTGCTGAGTCTTGACGCTTTCCGTCGCTTGCCCAGGCCGACGCCCGCGACTAAGAGGAAGAAGGAGGATGCGGTGGTACTACATGGGACCGAATCGCCTGAAGTGTCCGCGCCCTCCTCTACAGGGAAGTGCAGAGATGGTGCTTGCGCTTCCCCGGTCCGGTCATCCTCGCGAAGCTTGGGGGAGCGTCCTTTGGAGGTGGCAGCCCCCATGGCCCCGCTGGCACCAAAGATGGCGTCGTTCGGCTTGGCTGCTAAGGCCTCCAAAGCGCAGGAGCCCTCAGCCTCCCACGCCGTCATGACGATGTTGCCTCTTCCTTCTTCCGCCGCTCTGCTGACCCCGGATCCTTCCGCCTCCCCTGACATTCTGGAGCATGCTCTTTCTGCGATGACCCTGCTGCAAGAGGACCTTCGGGGCACTGACCCTCGCTTGGTGGATGGGCGCGTGGAGCTGATCTCTAGCTGGCTCCATTCTGACATGGCCGTCCGGGCGGCGCTGAGCCAGGCTATGGTGGACTCCGAGAAGGACAAGCAGGCTGTCGCCGAAGCTATGGCTGCCCGCGAAGCCGCGCTGAAGGATGCCGGAAGCGCCAAGATCGCCGCTACCGGGCCGAGGCCGAGCCGAGACAATGCGCAACGAGCGTGCGGCCGTGGAACGAGGCTGCAAGGCGGAGGAGAAGAAGATGAAGGCCCGGGAGGATGCCGTCAGGGATTGCGATGCCGAGCTGGAGCAGTCGGCAAAGGCGCAGGCCACGGAGAGCAGCCGGCTGGAGAAGCTGAAGCGGAAGATTGAGGCGGAGAAGGCCGAGCTTGACGCCAAGGCGAAGGTCTTAGCTGAGGACCGCGTGACCTTCAAGTCCCTCGAGGAGAAGGCTCGCACGGCACTGCGTTCACTTTACGAGAAGGGCTTGGAGGAGCCGCTGGCCACTGCTGACGAGGGCCCCACCGAGCTGCTTCCTTATCTGGTCGCGGCGCTTGAGGAAGCCGTGAGCGGTATCGGCCCCTTGGCACAGGGAGAAGCCTGCATTCTTTCCTCAGCCGCGTTGACGCACATCTTCAGCCACCTCCATCTTCGCGATCCTACCGCCCAACTTGACGAGCTGCTTGAGTCCGTGGACGCTGAGCACTGCGCAGCTGCTGCCGAAGCCGTGAAGGGTCAGGTGGAGGCCCTGCTGAAGAGGTTCCGCACCTTCGATCCCGCGCCCTCAACTCGCGGTGCTGCTAATCCTGCAACTCCGGTGGGTGATGCAGGTGAGGGCAACGCCGCCATGGAAGATGCATCCCTTGCGGGTGTCGGCGGCATCCAAGAATGACGAGATGACTTGCTGGCGGCTCCTTTCCTGTTTAACTTCTGCAATATGCACCATGCCTCGTGGAGGCGTTTAAACTTGCATTTGGTATCGGGAGAACAATATGTCTTGTAATATTTGCTTGAAATTTAGCGATTTCCTTCCCGTTTGCTTTACGTTCTACGTCGGCAGGGCCCGACCACGCGCATACCTCAGCCGCCGTTGGGTCATCCGGATCACCAGGACGAGACCAAGGGGTGAGGGGCTGCGTGGCCAGTTAGGCTCCTGAGTCGCGATGCTCAGGAGTCCCCCTTGACACGCAAACAGCCTACAGAAAGGAGACGCATGAATAGGTCTAGTGTTCTACATCGGCAGGGCCCGACCCCGCGCATACCTCAGCAGCCGTTGGGTCGTCCGGTTCACCAGGACGAGACCAAGGGGCGAGGGGCTACGTGGCCAGTTAGGCTCATGAGTCGCGATGCTCAGGAGTCCCCCTTGACGCTCAAGCGACCTTCATACCTTTTCCCTCGCCGAGGCTCCGCTCGGGAGGGCACGCAACGACCAGGCCTGAGGGACCTAGCGGGGCGGCGTATGCTTGGGCTTGACCCGAGAGTAGCCCCCGTGCCCAGCCCCCTCGCGCGACGCTCCCAAGGGGAGGTGTTGCAGTGAGGCCAGACACTAAGCTCAAGGCTCCCTGAGGTTGATACGGCCATGGGGCCGCCCTCAGTTGTTTATCACCAGCGCGGAGCATAGCGCATCCACACTTGCATGGGCATAACCGCTCCTTGGTAGTGTCGACTGCCAGCACGGAGCATGGTGCTTCCACTGGTGCGTGGGTGAGGGCTCCCTCGGGTGGAGCCCCCGGGGCATGTACAGCCCCGCCCTGACACGTGGCTTGCACGGCAGGGCTAGACGAGGTGTGTCTGGGCACTCGTGAGCCAGCGTGGGACTCACGAGGCCCTACCTCAAGGCGGGTTGTGCCTGGTCTTGGTTCTTGTTGGCTGCGGTGGTCTTGCGAGCTGGTTAGGAAACCTGCGCTGAATGAATCTCCTGAGGTTATCACATGAGAAGGCCAAGCACCAACGACCCCAGGAGGTGACGTGAATGGGACTGGCCCGCCAGCCAGAGCTCAGCTGTTGGATTTATCGACGCTGCAGGGACGGACCCGAGCACAGACGCCGTGCCTAGCCTCCTTATGCAAAGGATCCTGAAGAAAGACGATCGGCGTGCGGCTCCCGTGATGAGTGGTAATCAAGCAAGCAATAACCATAGATAGCTTATGCATGGAAAGCGAACTAGCTAAAGCAAATGCAACAACGATACATGCCACTGGGTCGGACCCGAGCTGCCTGGGGATGATGCAGCCCGAGGGGTGCCCCCAGCAGAGTAAGCTAAAGACGCAAAAGGATACATGCCGTAGGGATGGGCCCATGCGTCCTGGGAATGATGCAGCCCGGGGGGCGCTCCCAGCTAAATAAACTTGGAAAATGTCACCTGGTTCCATTGTCAAAGAGATGTTGGGATAGCTGAAGATGAGTGGCGAAGGGAGTGCTACTCACGAGCCACCGGAGCCCTGAGCCTCGGGAGGCTCTGGGGGTCCAGGCGGTTCCTTGAGGACTGTCTCCATCTCCGCCAGGACCAGATGATGTCTGGCCTCCTGGGTCGGCAGCACGCTACGCAGGTTGTGCTAGTAGGCGGCCGCCATGCTCGGCAGGCCGAATGGCATGCAAACATATCTGTGGGGTGGGCCCTTGCAACGTCCCACGCGCGAAGGCTAGAAGAGCTCCTGAGATGCGGCCCTGTTGAGCCCTGGGATGTCGATGCAGACGCGCAGCCGCCATCCTCACCTGGATGGGGAGCTGCGCCAGGTGGGCGGTGGTCGCCGCGCATGGCTCTTGCATCCTGCAGCTCCTGAGTGGCCTTGGCGATGAACTCCTGAGCGCCGGACACTCCTCGCCCGGCGTCCTCCTAAGGGAAACGTGCCACAAAGCACGCCTCCATGTGGTTCCCGAGCGCCTCCCTCGTGATGTCGGCCAGGTCTGAGGCCCTCCAGAAGAGAGCCCCCGAGCCCTGCCCGAGGAGGGCGCAGGGCGCGCCTTCCTATGCGAGGGAGGGAGGCGCCCCAGGCGCGGGCGCCGATCCTGATGTGGCACCGCTGGAGGCGCCGCTCCCCTGAGGCCCTGTACGGAGTAGTTGCTTCTTCTACTTGGGGATGGCCTCAGGAGGGTACTACGCACCATTGTTGTCGGGGTCTTCGATTGCTGCGGCTTGGAAGGCACGCTCAAGGGAGCACACCGCATCTCTTTCTTCGCAGGGGACTGTGATGATCCCACCGCTTCCTAGAATCTTGAGAACGTTGTAGCCGTGGTGGGTTACTGCCATGAACTTGGCCAGCGCTGGGTACCCGAGGATGGCATTGTATGGCAGACGGATGTGGGCGACGTCGAAGTCGATGAGCTCGGTGCGGTAGTTCTCGCGCTGTCCGAAGGTGACAGGGAGGCGGACCTTCCCTATTGGGGTGGTGGAGCCGTCAGTCACTCTTGAGAAGGGCTTGGTGGGCTGAAGCTGACCGTATGGCACTTGGAGGCTGTCGAACGTCTCGATGGACATGACGTTAAGCCCTGCACCGCCGTCGATGAGGGTCTTGGTGACTTGTATGTTGCTGATGACGGGAGAGTAGATCATCGGGAGGGCGCCAGCAGTGGCCGCGCACTTGAGCTGGTCCGCCGAGCTGAAAGTGATGGCGCACTTGGACCACCTGAGCAGGCGTGTGGCCTCAAGCCTGGGAAGGGCTGCTTTCACCTCGCGAGCAAACTGCTTGAAGATATGCTGAGATGTTGTGGCCTGAGCTCCGCCCAAGATGCAGGCGATAGCACGCGGTTCCTGGAAGCCCGAAGCCCCCTCGTCCCGATGGTGGTCGTCATTCCTTCTTGGTGGCGGCGACAGTGGAGGAAGACCGGCATTGCCCCGAGGGCGGTCCTCGTGAGGCTGATCTTTCCAGGAATCCTCACGAGGCTGGTCCTGCCAGCGGTACTCGCGAGGCCGGTCGCGCCACTCCTGGCGTGGGCCGCGATCGTCCCAGCGTCCTCCGCCTCGTCCTCCTCCTCGGCCGTAGCCCCAGTCGTTGCGCTCGGGGCGTCGACCGAAGCGTCCATCTCGAATGGCCCTGAGCTCTTGACAGTCGTTGGTGTTGTGGCTGTGTACGTTGTGGAAGGCAGAGAACGGACGGCTGCTCTTGGACGACTTGGGATGGTCCCGGCTGCACTTCTTGTCTGGCTCTGCCGCGAGCATGGCTACTCCCTTGCGCTTCACATCCTTGGCCTTGGCTTTCTTCTCCTCCGGGTCGGTAGCTGAGAGCTCGAGGAGGGAAAGGCGCCCCTCCTCAGCCCTTGCGCACTTGGTCGCCAGGTTGAACACCTCCAAAGCCATGCATAGCTCCTCGTGGATGGCGAGCTCCTCCTTCATCTTGACGCCACGAACACCATCAGAAAATGCCGAAATGATGGCCTCATCCATCACCTTGGGGATCTTGAGGCGAACGCTGTTGAAGCGCTGTATGTATTTCTGCAGGACTGGCTGCTGCTTGATGCGGCGTAGGTCACCTGTGGCTGGAGGGCGATCGCGAGTGCCCTGGAAGTTGGCGACGAAGCGGTCGCGCATCTCGCCCCAGGAGGAGATCAAGCCCGGGGGCAGGTTCAGGACCCACGAGCGAGCACCATCCTTGAGAGCCATGGGGAACCAGTTCGCCATGACTTCTTCGTCGCCGTTGGCCGCCTGGATGCTCAGCTCGTAGAGCTGCAAGAACTCTGCGGGGTCAGGGGCGCCGTCGTAGTGAGGAGGCAGGTCTGGCTTGAACTTGCCCGGCCAGGCGACGCTATGCAGCTCAGGAGTGAAGGCGCGGCAGGCTGCCATGGCCACCAGGGCCCTTTGCTGGTACGGAGCCTGCCCTTGATGCCCGCGCACCGCCACGGGGGGCGGCACGCGGTCTTGCCGCGGTGGCGCTGGGAGCGCGGGAGCATTCTCTGCGGTCGGGGAACTTCTTGGCAGCTTCCTTCTTCTTGCGCGGGCACCCTACGCGGTGGGTCGCACCGGGGGGCCGCGCGCCTTGGCGCCATACCGCCGTCTTGGTGCAGAGCTGGTGGAGGCGCTCCGTGAGCCACGTCGCCCGCAGCTGGCGGAGGGCGAGGCAGCGAGAGGGATGGAGCAGGGGAGCCCCCTATGGCGCTGACGAGCCCGGCGATGCGGTCGAGCCAGTCCTCGTAGAGGTTGTCGACTAGGCGGTACGCAGCAGCTCGCGTGCCATGAGCAGCGCGGCCTGCGCGTCTGTAGGTGCGCGACGTGCGTGGGGTGACGAGCCGGCCAGAGTCAGCGACGGGTGACAGTGCGGTCGTCCCGCCGCACCGAGGGGTGCAGCGAGGACGCTTGCTGCTCGTTTCTCGCCGGGCCGGTGGCGGCGTTGGCGGCGGGCGACGGGGAGGCCCGCCGACAGGAGCTGTCTAAGCAACGCGGGCGGCGAGGGCGGCCCGGCGCTTAGCGCGGGCTCGACGAGCGTCCACCATGGATGGCTCAAATCATAATAATTTCCAAATCATGTATGGCTCTCTCAAAATGTGTGTACAGCAAGGATGATTGTGGTAAACTAAAAAGCAAAGACTCAAATCATACAAGACGCTCCAAGCAAAACACATATCATGTGGTGAATAAAAATATAGCTCCAAGTAAAGTTACCGATGGATGTAGATTTAAAGAGGGATGCCTTCAGGCATCCCCAAGCTTTGGCTTTTTGGTGTCCTTATATTATCTTGGGGTGCCATGGGAATCCCCAAGCTTAGGCTCCTGCCACTCCTTGTTCCATAATCCATCAAAATCTTTCACCCAAAACTTGAAAACTTCACAACACAAAACTCAACAGAAATCTCGTGAGCTCCGTTAGCGAAAGAAAACAAAAGACCACTTCAAGGTACTGTAATGAACTCATTCTTTATTTATATTGGTGTTAAACCTACTGTTCCAACTTCTCTATGGATTATAAACTATTTTACTAGCCATAGATTCATCAAAATAAGCAAATAACAAACGAAAAACAGAATCTGTCAAAAACAGAACGGTCTGTATTAATCTGTAACTAATGCAAACTTCTGGAACTCCAAAAAAATCAGCCAAAATAGGAAGACCTACGCAATTTTTTTATTGATTAGAAGCAATTGGAATCACTATTTTATCACGTTCTGGTGATTTTTAACAATTGTTTTCGTGAACAGAAAGTTTCTGGAATTTTCTGCAAGATCAAATAACTATCATCCAAGAAGATCCTATAGGTTTAACTTGGCACAAACACTAATTAAAACATAAACACACATCTAACGAGAGGCTAGAACAAATATTTATTCCTAAACAGAAGCAAAAAGCAAAAAGCTAAAATAAAATTGGGTTGCCTCCCAACAAGCGCTATCGTTTAACGCCCCTAGCTAGGCATAAAAGCAAGGATAGATCTAGGTATTGCCATCTTTGGTAGGCAATTCTTCAATGAGACATCTATTTTTCTTAGAAATTTCTTTCTTTTTAGTAATTATCAAACTTTTAGGAAAAAGATCGAAAAATTCATTCATAGCAAATGGTTCCTCAATCATAGCAAAAAAATCGGGATGAATACTTATAGATTTAAGATCCGCAGTTTCCTTACTAGAGGATTCACCCTTATTTTTAGGAACATACATAAGCTTAGCAATTTTAGTAGGAGGACTTGGAGTATTCTTTACGGAAGAAAAAGCGGTTCCCAAATTGGTAATGATACCCTCAAGTTTATCGACTCTAGTGGAATCTTGATTAATTCTCTCATTAACTATGGGTTCCTTCTCCTTAATATTTTTCAAAGTTACTCCTACCTTAGGTCCGTATTGTGTAATTTGGTCGTGGATCTTTCTATCCAGGTTTTCAATTAACTCTACAGTAGCAACTTTATTCTCAATAATTTCAAGTCTTTGCATTATATGCTCCAAAGTTAACATAGTTCCGTTAACCAAGAGAGGGGGTGAGCCAAACAAATCTATCAAAGCATTATAAGAATCAAAAGTATGGCTACCCAAGAAATTCCCTCCGGTAATGGTATCAAGGATATATCTACACCAAGGATTAGCACCTACATAAAAATTGTGGAGACGAACGGAAGTAGATTGCTTCCTGTAGATCTATTTTGAGCATTGCAAATTCTATACCAACCGTCTTTTAAAATTTCTCCCTCCCTTTGTTTAAAATTAAGAACTTCATTCTCGGGAGACAACGGAGAGGATAGAAGACTAGCCATAACAGCAAAGGAAAAGAGGCAAGCGGAAAAAGAGAGGGCGAATAAGATGGCTAGGGTGAAGTGGGGGAGAGGAAAACGAGAGGCAAATGGCAAATAATGTAATGCGGGAGATAAGGGATTGTGATGGGTACTTGGTTTGTTAACTTTTATGAGACTCCCGACAGCGGCGCTAGAAATCCTTCTTGCTACCTCTTGAGCACTGCGTTGGTTTTCCCTTGAAGAGGAAAGGGTGATGCAGCAAAGTAGCGTAAGTATTTCCCCCAGTTTTTGAGAACCAATGTATCAATCCAGTAGGAGGCTACGCACGAGTCCCTCGTACCTACACAAAACAAATAACTCCTCGCAACAAACACGATAAGGGGTTGTCAATCCCTTCATGGTCACTTACGAGAGTGAGATATGATAGATATGATAGGATAATATTTTTGGTATTTTTGTGATAAACATGCAAAGTAAAATAAAAGCAAAGGAAATAACTAAGTGTTTGAAGATTAATATTATAAAAATAGACCCGGGGGGCATAGGTTTCCCTAGTGGCTTCTCTCAAGAGCATAACTATTTTACGGTGGGTGAACGAATTACTGTTGAGCAATTGACAGAATTGAGCATAGTTATGAGAATATCTAGGTATATATAGGCATCACGTCCGAGACAAGTAGACCGACTCCTGCCTGCATCTACTATTATTACTCCACTCATCGACCGCTATCCAGCATGCATCTAGAGTATTAAGTTCATGAAAACAGAGTAGCGCCTTAAGCAAGATGACATGATGTAGAGGGATAAATTCATGCAATATGATAAAAACCCCATCTTGTTATCCTCGATGGCAACAATACAATCGTGCCTTGCTGCCCCTCATCCTTTGGGAAAGGACACCGCAAGATTGAACCCAAAGCTAAGCACTTCTCCCATTGCAAGAAAAACCAATCTAGTAGGACAAACCAAACAGATAATTCGAAGAGACTTGCAAAGATAACCAATCATACATAAAGAATTCAGAGAAGATTCAAATATTGTTCATAGATAAACTTGATCATAAACCCACAATTGATCGATCTCAACAAAAACACCGCAAAAAGAACAATACATCGAATAGATCTCCACGAGAGAGGGGGAGAACATTGTATTGAGATCCAAAAAGAGAGAATAAGCCATCTAGCTACTAACTATGGACCCGAAGATCTGAGGTAAACTACTCAAACTTCATCGGAGAGGCTATGGTGTTGATGTAGAAGCCCTCCGTGATGGATGCATCCTACTGCAGAGCTCCATAACAGGCCCCAAGATGGGATCTCGTGGGTACAGAAGGTTGCGGCGGTGGAATTAGGTTTTTGGCTCCGTATCTGATCGTTTGGGGGTATGTAGGTATATATAGGAGGAAGGAGTACGTCGGTGGAGCAACAGGGGGCCCACGAGGGTGGAGGGCGCCCCCTGGGGGGGTGGTGTGGGCGCGCCCCCCTACCTCGTGTCTTCCTCTTTTCTTTCTTGACATAGGATCCAAGTCTCCTGGATCATGTTTGGTGAGAAAATCACGTTCCCGAAGGTTTCATTCTGTTTGGACTCCATTTGATATTCCTTTTCTGCAAAACTCTGAAATAGGCAAAAAACAGCAATTCTGGGCTGGGCCTCCGGTTAATAGGTTAGTCCCAAAAATAATATAAAAGTGGATAATAAAGCCCAATAATGTCCAAAACAGTGGATAATATAGCATGGAGCAATCAAAAATTATAGATACGTTGGAGACGTATCAAGCATCCCCAAGCTTAATTCCTGCTCGTCCTTGTCGGGTGGTAGGTGCGACATATGCCAACGGGTGGCTAATCATAGTGGGAGCCAATAAGACGTCGCCGGTGCCTGGAAACGGGATGAGGCGAAGACATGCACGCCGGCGAATCTTACCCAGCTTCGGGGCTCTCCGTGGAGATAACACCCCTACTGCTGCTCTGCGGGGTCTCCGCATGATCACTAGATGAACAAGTGCTACAAGAGGCTCCTTGAGCCGTTCGCGGTGAGGAAGAAGAAGGGCACGACTAGCTCTCCTCTTCCCTCTACGTGGTGTCTAAAACTATCAGAGTCCAACCCTTTGCATGGGTGCCCTGGGGGGTTTATATAGGCCTACCCCCCAGGGGTACAATGGTAATCCGGCTAGGTGTGGGCCCTAGCCGTCAGTGTCTTCATCCGCCGGCTTCTCCGCCGGCCGCTGGGGCCCGCCGACTAGTGGGCCCTGCCGGCTGCCAGCTCCCCGATCGACAGGCTGGCCCCACCGTTGAGGGCTTTGTCGGGGGCTGGTTACTGTTGCCTCAATCCTGATGACGAGGGCTTTGTCGGGGTAAGCATGGCTACAGTGCCGCCGCCTTGGCGGCGATCACTGTAGCCTCACTTTGTCTTGTCTCCTTAATGAGGCGCTTCCTTCGAGGGAGGGAACAAGCCGGCTATGGGGAGCCGGCCATACCTCAGGCCGACTGGGGGGAGGCCGAGCCGCCTTTGGGCATCTCTCTGACCGGAGGGACCCGCCGCCTGCGGGTAGTACAGACAGCCTGTCGTGGGTGACGTCACAGTCGGCATAGCTCTGATGCCGCCGGACGGGTGATGGCTGCCCGTCTGGCGTCTTGTAGCCATCTTGGCGCTCCGGGATGCGGGGGTGGCAGGTTTCACTGTAGCCACGCCCCGTCTCATCACCGTTATGTAGGTGCAGATTAAAGGGTGCGGCCTTGGCATTGCAGGTGGCGGCTCCTTGAGTCGGCCTTCGTGGAGCCATGGAGGCGGCCCTCTGGTAGCCAGCTCCTTGGAAGCCGACCATCTTGTGGCTTTCTTCTATGGGTCTTAGGGCGAGCCGCCTCTGACAAATGGCACGAATGACAGCCGGCCGGGGGAAGGCGGCCCAACGTCTTGGATGTTGGATGGCTTGGTTGGCTTGTAATTTTTTCAGAAGCCCCAGGGGGAGCCGGCTAGGCTACCCGTGGTCATTTACTCCGACAGTCCTCGAGTAGGTAAATGATAAAAAAGATAATTTTTGATGCGGAGTGCTACTTGGCATAATTTTAATGTAATTCTTCTTAATTGTGGTATGAATATTCAGATCCGAAAGATTCAAGACAAAAGTTCATATTGACATAAAAGTGATAATACTTCAAGCATACTAACTAAGCAATTATGTCTTCTCAAAATAACATGGCCAAAAAAAGTTAATCCCTACAAAATCATATAGTTTGGTCATGCTCCATTTTCGTCACACAAGAATATTCTCATCATGCATAACCCCGATGACAAGCCAAGCAATTGTTTCATACTTAAGTAATCTCAAACTCATAAACCTGCACGCAATATATGAGCGCGAGCCATGGACATAGCACTATGGGTGGAATAGAATATGATGATGGGGGTTATGTGGAGAAGACAAAAAAGGAGCAAGTATCACATCAACGAGGCTAATCAATGAGCTATGGGGATGCCCATCCATTTATGTTAATGCAAGGAGTAGGGATTGCCATGCAACAGATGCACTAGAGCTATAAATGTATGAAAGCTCAATAAAAGAAACTAAGTGGGTGTGCATCCAACTTGCTTGCTCATGAAGACCTAGGGCACTTGAGGAGGCCCATCGTTGGAATATACAAGCCAAGTTCTATAATGAAAAATTCCCACTAGTATATGAAAGTGACAAAACAAGAGACTCTATCATGAAGATTATGGTGCTACTTTGAAGCACAAGTGTGGCAAGGGATAGTAGCATTGTCCCTTCTCTCTTTTTCTCTCATTTTTTTGGGCCTTCTCTTTTTTTATGGCCTTTTTTATTCCTCACTTGGGACAATGCTCTAGAAAATGATGATCGTCACACTTCTATTTATTTACAACTCAATGATTACAACTCGATACTAGAACAAAGTATGACTCTATATGAATGCCTCCGGCGGTGTACCGCGATATGCAATGAACCAAGAGTGACATGTATGAAAGAATTATGAACGGTGGCTTTGCCACAAATACTATGTCAACTACATGATCATGCTAGCAATATGACAATGATAAATGTGTCATGAAGAACGGAATGGTGGAAAGTTGCATGGCAATATATCTCGGAATGGCTATGGAAATGCCATAATGGGTAGGTATGGTGGCTGTTTTGAGGAAGATATAAGGAGGTTTATGTGTGAATTAGCGTATCATATCACTCGGTTTGGATGCACCAGCGAAGTTTGCACCAACTCTCAATGTGAGAAAGGGCAATGCACGATACAGAGGCTAGCAATGATGGAAGGGTGAGAGTGCGTATAATCCATGGACTCAACATTAGTCATAAAGAACTCACATACTTATTGCAAAAATCTACAAGTCATCAAAAACCAAGCATTACGCGCATGCTCCTAGGGGGATATATTGGTAGGAAAAGACCATCGCTCGTCCCCGACCGCCACTCATAAGGAGGACAATCAAAGAACACCTCATGTTTCAAATTTGTTACATAACGTTTACCATACGTGAATGCTATGGGACTTGCAAACTTCAATACAAGCATTTCTCAAATTCACAACTACTCAACTAGCACGACTTTGATATTATTACCTCCATATCTCAAAACAATCATCAAGCATCAAACTTCTCTTAGTATCCAAAACACTCATAAGAAAGTTTTTACTATTCTTGCATACCTTGCATATTAAGATTATTTAAGCAAATTACCATGCTATTAATGACTATCAAAATAATCTAAGTGAAGCATGAGAGATCAATAGTTTCTACAAAACAAATCCACCACAGTGCTCTAAAAGATATAAGTGAAGCACTAGAGCAAAACTATATAACTCAAAAGATATAAGTGAAGCACAAAGAGTATTCTAATAATTTCCAAATCATTTATGGCTCTCTTAAAAGGTATGTACAGCAAGGATGATTGTGGTAAACTAAAAATCAAACACTCAAATCATACAAGACGCTCCAAGCAAAACACATATCATGTGGTGAATAAAAATATAGCTCCAAGTAAAGTTACCGATGGAAGTAGGCGAAAAGAGGGGATGCCTTCCGGGGCATCCCCAAGCTTTGGATTTTTGGTGTCCTTAGATTATCTTGGGGGTTCCATGGGCATCCCCAAGCTTTGGCTCTTGCCACTCCTTGTTCCATAATCCATCAAAAATCTTTCACCCAAAACTTGAAAACTTCACAACACAAAACTCAACAGAAATCTCGTGAGCTCCGTTAGCGAAAGAAAACAAAAGACCACTTCAAGGTACTGTAATGAAATCACTTTATTTATATTGGTGTTAAACCTACTGTATTACAACTTCTCTATGAATTATAAACTATTTTACTAGCCATAGATTCATCAAAATAAGCAAACAACACACGAAAAACAGAATCTGTCAAAAACAGAATGGTCTGTAGTAATCTGTAACTAACGCAAACTTCTGGAACTCCAAAAAAATCAGCCAAAATAGGAAGACCTACGCAATTTGTTTATTGATCAGCAGCAATTGGAATCACTATTTTATCACGTTCTGGTGACTTTTAACAATTGTTTTCGTGAACAGAAAGTTTCTGGAATTTTCTGCAAGATCAAATAACTATCATCCAAGAAGATCCTATAGGTTTAACTTGGCACAAACACTAATTAAAACATAAAAACACATCTAATGAGAGGCTAGAACAAATATTTATTCCTAAACAGAAGCAAAAATCAAAAAGCTAAAATAAAATTGGGTTGCCTCCCAACAAGCGCTATCATTTAACGCCCCTATCTAGGCATGAAAGCAAGGATAGATCTAGGTATTGCCATCTTTGGTAGGCAATTCTATGAGACATCTATTTTTATTAGAAATTTCTTTCTTTTTAGTTATTATCAAACTTTTAGGCACAATATCGAAAAATTCATTTGTAGCAAATGGTTCCTCAATGATAGCAAAAAAATCGGGATGAATACTTATAGATTTAAGATCCGCAGTTTCCTTACTAGAGGATTCACCCTTATTTTTAGGAACATACATAAGCTTAGCAATTTTAGTAGGAGGACTTGGAGTATTCTTTACGGAAGAAAAAGCGGTTCCCAAATTGGTAATGATACCCTCAAGTTTATCGATTCTAGTGGAATCTTGATTAATTCTCTCATCAACTATGGGTTCCTTCCCCTTAATATTTTTCAAAGTTACTCCTACCTTAGGTCCATATTGTGTAATTTGGTTGTGGATCTTTCTATCCAGGTTTTCAATTAACTCTACAGTAGCAACTTTATTCTCAATAATTTCAAGTCTTTGCATTACATGCTCCAAAGTTAACATAGTTCCATTAACCAAGAGAGGGGGTGAGCCAAACAAATCTATCAAAGCATTATAAGAATAGAAATTATGGCTACCCAAGAAATTCCCTCTGGTAATGGTATCAAGGATATATCTATACCAAGGATTAGTACCTACATAAAAATTGCGGAGAAGAATGGAAGTAGATTGCTTCCTGGTAGATCTATTTTGAGCATTGGAAATTCTATACCAAGCGTCTTTTAAAATTTCTCCCTCCCTTTGTTTAAAATTAAGAACTTCATTCTCGGGAGACAACGGAGAGGATAGAAGACTAGCCATAACGGCAAAGGAAAAGAGGCAAGCGGAAAAAGTGAGGGCGAATAAAACGGCAAGGGTGAAGTGGGGGAGAGGAAAACGCGAGGCAAATGGCAATAATGTAATGCGGTAGATAAGGGATTGTGATGGGTACTTGGTTTGTTGACTTTTGCGTAGACTCCCTGGCAATGGTGCCAGAAATCCTTCTTGCTACCTGTTGAGCACTGCGTTGGTTTTCCCTTGAAGAGGAAAGGATGATGCAACAAAGTAGCGTAAGTATTTCCCCCAGTTTTTGAGAACCAAGGTATCCATCCAGTAGGAGGCTATGCGCGAGTCCCTCGTACCTACACAAAACAAATAACTCCTCACAACCAACGCGATAAGGGGTTGACAATTCCTTCACGGTCACTTACGAGAGTGAGATCTGATAGATATGATAGGATAATATTTTTGGTATTTTTGTGATAAAGATGCAAAGGAAAATAAAAGCAAAGTAAAAAAGCAAAGGAAATAACCAAGTGTTGGAAGATTAATATGATAAAAATTGACCCAGGGGCCATAGGTTTCACTAGTGGCTTCTCTCAAGAGCATAAGTATTTTACGGCGGGTGAACAAATTACTGTTGAGCAATTGACCGAATTGAGCATAGTTATGAGAATATCTAGGTATGATCATGTATATAGGTATCACGTTCAAGACAAGTAGATCTACTCCTACCTGCATCTACTACCATTACTCCACTCATCGACCGCTATCCAGCATGCATCTAGAGTATTAAGTTTGTGAAAACAGAGTAACGCCTTAAGCAAGATGACATGATGTAGAGGGATAAATTCATGCAATATGATAAAAACCCCATCTTGTTATCCTCGATGGCAACAATACAATACGTGCCTTGCTGCCCCTCATCCTTTGGGAAAGGACACCACAAGATTGAACCCAAAGCTAAGCACTTCTCCCATTGCAAGAAAAACCAATCTAGTAGGCCAAACCAACCTGATAATTCGAAGAGACTTGCAAAGATAACCAATCATACATAAAAGAATTAGGAGAAGATTCAAATATTGTTCATAGATAATCTTGATCATAAACCCACAATTCATCGGTCTCAACAAACACACCGCAAAAAGAAGATTACATCGAATAGATCTCCACGAGAGGGGGAGAACATTGTATTGAGATCCAAAAAGAGAGAAGAAGCCATCTAGCTACTAACTATGGACCCGAAGGTCTGAGGTAAACTACTCACACTTCATCGGAGAGGCTATGGTGTTGACGTAGAAGCCCTCTGTGATGGATGCCCCCTCCGGCGGAGCTCCGGAACAGGCCCTATATGGGATCTCATGGGTACAGAAGGTTGCGGCGGTGGAATTATCTTTTTGGCTCAGATTCGATCGTTTGGGGCGCGTAGGTATATATAGGAGGAAGGAGTACGTCGGTGGAGCAACAGGGGGCCCACGAGGGTGGAGGGCGCGCCCTGGGTGTGGGCGCACCCCCCTACCTTGTGCCTTCCTCTTTTCTTTCTTGATGTAGGGTCCAAGTCTCCTGGACCATGTTCGATGAGAAAATCACGTTCCCGAAGGTTTCATTCCGTTTGGACTCCGTTTGATATTCCTTTTCTGCAAAACTATAGGCAAAAAACAGCAATTCTAGGCTGGGCCTCCGGTTAATAGGTTAGTCCCAAAAATAATATAAAAGTGGATAATAAAGCCCAATAAAGTCCAAAACAGTGGATCATATAGCATGGAGCAATCAAAAATTATAGATACATTGAGAAGTATCATAGGTTTACCCAGAGATGAAGTTAAGAAGAAGGTTTTCCCATTATCGTTGAAGGGAAAATCATTGGCATGGTATAGGCTATGCGATGATATCGGATCTTGGAATTGGAATCAATAGAAATTGGAGTTCTGCCAAAAAAAATTATCCTATGCATCATTGTGATCGGAATTACATATATAATTTTTGGCCTCATGAAGGAGAAAGTATCGCTCTATCTTGGGGGAGGCTGAAGTCAATGTTATATTCATGCCCCAATCATGAGCTCTCAAGATAAATAATTATCTAGAATTTTTATGCTCGGCTTTCTCATAATGATCGATTCATGCTTGATACTTCTTGTGCTGGTTCTTTTATAAAGAAGACTATTGAATTCCGGTGGGATCTTTTGGAAAGAATTAAATGCAACTCTGAAGATTGGGAACTTGACGAAGATAAAGAGTCACTTATTAAGCTTAAGTATGATTGTGTTAAATCTTTTATGAATACCGATGCTTTTCAAAAGTTTAGCACTAAATATGGACTTGACTCTGAGATAGTAGCCTCCTTTTGTGAATCATTTGTTACTCGTGTTGATCTCCCTAAAGAGAAGTGGTTTAAATATCACCCACCTATTAAAGAAGAAATTAAAGAACCGACACTAGCTAAATAGGAAATTGTACTTTATAATGTTGATCCAGTTGTTCGTACTGGTTATATTGAGAAACCACCTTTCCTTGTTAGGATAAAGGAACATGCTAAAGTTTCAACTGTGGTCAACAAAAGTTATATTGGAACACCTAAACCTGAGGAACAAATTAAAGTAGAACCTAGTATTGCTATGGTTAAGGATCTCCTGGAAGAAAATGTAGATGGGCATGTTATTTACTTCTGTGAGGAAGCTGCTAGAATTGCCAAACCCGATAAAAAAGATAAACATAGACCTGTTGTTGGCATGCCTGTTGTCTCAGTTAAAATAGGAGATCACTGTTATCATGGTTTATGTGACATAGGTGCTAGCGTAAGTGCTATTACCTATTCCTTACATCAAGAAATTATGAATGACACAGCACCCGCAAAGATAGAAGACATAGATGTTACTATTAAACTTGCGAATAGAGATACCATATCACCAATTTGGATTGTTAGAGATGTTGAAGTCTTATGTGGGAAAATAAAATACCCAACTGATTTTCTTGTTCTTGGTTCCGCACAAGATAACTTTTGTCTCATTATCTTTGGTAGACCTTTCTTGAACACCGTTAATGCTAAAATAGATTGTGAGAAACAAACTGTCGGTGTTAGTTTCGGTGATGAGTCTCATGAGTTTAAATTTTCCAAGCTTCATGAAAAAGAATTGCCTAGTAAGGATGAAATAATTGGTCTTGCTTCTATTGTTGTGCCACCTACTGATCCACTAGAACAATATTTGCTAGACCACGAAAATGATTTACACATGGATGAAAGAAATGAAATAGATAATATTTTCTTTGAACAACGTCCTCTTCTCAAACACAATTTGCCTATTGAAACTCTAGGAGGTCCTCCTCCACCTAAGGGTGATCGTGTGTTTGAATTAAAACAATTACCAGACACTTTGAAATATGCTTATCTTGATGAAAAGAAGATATATCTTGTTATTATTAGTGCTAACCTTTCAGAACATGAAGAAGGAAGATTATTGAAAGTTCTAAGGAAGCACCGAGCTGCTATTGCATATACTGTTGATGATTTAAAGGGCATTACTCCCACTCTGTGTCAGCACAAGATTAATATGGAACCTGATGCTAAACCCGTTGTTAATCACGAACGTCGGTTAAATCCAACAATGAAGGAAGTGGTCAGAACAAAAATCTTAAAACTCCTGGAAGCAGGTATAATCTATCCTATAGCTGATAGTAGATGGGTAAGTCATGTTCATTGTGTCCCTAAGAAAGGAGGTATTACTGTTGCTCCTAATGATAAGAATGAACTTATTCCACAAAGAATTGTTACAGTCTATAGAATGTTAATTGATTTTATAAAATTAAATAAAGCAACTAGAAATGATCATTACCCTCTGCCTTTTATCGATCAAATGCTAGAAAGATTATCTAAGCACACACATTTTTGCTTCCTTGATGGATATTCTGGTTTTTTCACAAATACCTGTTTCTCAACTTGATCAAGAAAACACCACTTTCACTTGTACCTTTGGAACTTATGATTATAGCCGTATGCCTTTTGGTTTATGCAATGCATCTGCTACCTTTCAAAGATGTATGACTGCTATATTCTCTGACTTCTCTGAAAAGATTGTTGAGGTTTTCATGGATGACTTATCTGTATATGGGAAGTCTTTTGATGATTGTTTAACAAATCTTGATCGAGTTTTGCAGAGATGCGAGCAAACAAATCTTGTCTTGAATTGGGAGAAGTGCCACTTTATGGTTAATGAAGGTATTGTTTTGGGCCATAAAATTTCTGAAAGAGGTATTGAAGTGGATAAAGCTAAGATTGATGCAATTGAAAAAATGCCATGTCCTAAAGATATCAAAGGTATTCGTAGTTTCCTAGGTCATGCTGGTTTCTGTAGGATATTTATCAAAGACTTTTCTAAAATTTCTATGCCTCTTATGAATCTTGTGCAAAAGGATGTTCATTTTGTTTTTGATGATGATTGTTTAGAAGCCTTCAAAACACTCAAGAAAGCCTTAATTTCTGCACCTATTGTTCAACCACCTGATTGGAACTTGCCTTTTGAAATTATGTGTGATGCTAGTGATTATGCTGTTGGTGCCGTTCTAGGACAAAGAGTTGATAAGAAACTGAATGTTATTCATTATTCTAGTAAAACTCTAGACAGTGCTCAACGAAATTATGCTACTACTGAAAAAGAATTCCTAGCAGTGGTGTTTGCTTGTGATAAATTTAGATCTTACATTGTTGATTCAAAAGTAATTTTTCACACCGATCATGCTGCTATTAAATATCTTATGGAAAAGAAAGATGCTAAACCTAGACTTATTCAATGGGTTCTCTTGCTACAAGAATTTGATTTACATATCACTGATAGAAAAGGAGCTGAGAACCCGTGGTCGATAACTTGTCTAGGCTTGAAAATGTGCTTGATGACCCACTACCTATTGATGATAGTTTTCCTGATGAGTAGTTAGCTGCAATACATGTTGCTCATGACACTCCTTGGTATGCTGACTATGCTAATTACATTGTTGCTAAATATTTACCACCTAGCTTTACATACCAACAAAAGAAAAAAAATCTTCTATGATTTGAGACATTACTTTTGGGACGACCCACATCTTTATAAAGGAGTAGATGGTATTATTAGACGTTGTGTACCTGAGCATGAACAGGGACAAATCCTACAGAAATGTCACTCCGAACCTTATGGAGGGCATCATGCTGGAGATAGAACTGCTCACAAGGTATTGCAATCTGGATTTTATTAGCCTATACTCTCTTCAAGGATGCCCGTAAGTTCGTCTTATCTTGTGACGAATGTCAAAGAATAGGTAATATCGGTAAGCGTCAAGAAATGCCTATGAATTATTCACTTGCTGTTGAACCATTTGATGTTTGGGGATTTGATTACATGGGACCTTTTCCTTCCCCTAATGGGTATACACATATTTTGGTTGTTGTTGATTAAGTTACTAAATGGGTAGAAGCTATTCCAACCAGTAGTGCTGATCACAACACCTCTATTAAAATGCTTAAGGAAGTTATTTTCCCAAGGTTTGTAGTCCCTAGATATTTAATGACTGATGGTGGTTCACACTTTATTCATGGTGCTTTTCGTAAAATGCCTGCCAAGTATGATGTTAACCATAGAATTGCATCACCTTATCATCCTCAGTCTAGTGGTTGAGTTGAACTTAGCAATAGAGAAACAAAATTAATTTTGCAAAAGACTGTCAATAGGTCCCGGAAGAATTGGTCTAAGAAATTAGATGATGCACTTTGGGCTATAGAACATCGTATAAAAATCCTATGGGTATGTCTCCTTATAAAATGGTTTATGGAAAAGCTTGTCATATGCCTCTTGAGTTAGAACATAAAGCATATTGGGCAGTCAAAGAACTCAACTATGATTTCAAACTTTCCGATGAAAAGAGGTTATTTGATATTAGCTCCTTAGATGAATGGAGAACCCAAGCTTATGAAAATGCTAGGTTATTTAAAGAAAAATTTAAAAGATGGCATGATAAAAGAATCCAAAAGCGTGAGTTTAAAGTTGGAGAATTTGTTCTTTTGTACAACTCTCATTTTAGATTCTTTGCAGGAAAACTCCTCTCAAAATGGGAAGGACCCTATGTTATCGAGGAGGTTTATCAGTCTGGAGCTATCAAAATAAACAACACCGAAGGTACTAACCTGAAGGTTGTTAATGGGCAACGAATAGACCATTATATCTCAGGTACACCCATTAATGTTGAAAGTAATATTGTCCAAACTTTGACACCGGAAGAACACATAAAAGAGTCCTTCCGGAACACTCCAGAATCGTGAAAATAAGGAGGTACGTGATACAGTAAGCAAACAAACTCCGAAAAATTCGCAAAAATATTTTTTGTCAGTTTTGGAATATTTAGAAAATTAGGAAAATAAGAAACAACTAGGAAGCGTACCCTGGTGGGCACAAGACACCAGGGCGCGCCTAGCCAGGCGCGCCCAGGTGGGTTGTGCCCACCTGGGGTACCTTCCGGACTCCGTTTTTCTTCTGTTTTCTTATTTCCCAAGATAAAAAATATATTTATATATCCCCCGAACCTATTGACCACTGTATTGCGGAGAAATCTTCTGTTTTCTTTCCTTGCTGTTTTCTGTCAGATCCCATCTACCATGGCCGTTGTCTTCTCTTCGTCTTCTCTTGTCATAAAGGTCTGGTGGTATTCTGAGTAGGCATCAAGGAATGATAACAAGTCACACCTGGCCGTGGAGTCAACAATCTGGTCAATGCGCGACAACGGGAAAGGGTCCTTTGGACAGGCCTTATTGATATTCGTGTAATCAGTACACAGCCTCCACTTTCCATTCGCCTTGCGCACCACCACCGGATTGGTCAACCATGTTGGATGGAGTACTCCTCTCACCAAACCTGCCGCTTCCAACTTCCTGATCTCCTATGTGATGAAGTCTTGCCGTTCTAGAGCCTGCTTCCTGACCTTCTGCTTGACGGGCTGCGCATGAGGGCAGACATCAAGATGGTGCTCAATCACCTCCCTGGGAACACCGGGGATGTCGGATGCTTGCCATGCAAACACATCGACATTCGCCCACTTGATTTCAAACTTGCCGGTGAGAAAAGGTTATTTGATATTAGCTCACTTGATGAATGGAGAACCCAATCTTATGAAAATGCTAAGTTGTTTAAAGAAAAAGTTAAAAGATGGCATGACAAAAGGATACAAAAGCGCGAGTTTAATGTAGGTGATTATGTATTGCTATACAACTCTCGTTTAAGATTTTTGCAGGAAAACTTCTCTCTAAATGGGAAGGTCCCTACGTTATCGACGAGGTCTATCGTTCCGGTGCCATAAAAATCAACAACTTCGAAGGCACAGATCCGAAGGTGGTAAACGGTCAAAGGATCAAACATTATATTTCAGATAATCCCATAAATGTTGAAACCAATATTATTGAAACCGTAACCCCGGAGGAATACATAAGGGACACTTTCCAGACCGTTTGATTACGAAAAGGAATAGGTATGTAATGCAGTAAGTAAACTGACTCCAAAACAATTTCTGAGGCAATATTTCTCCGTTTTGGAATATTTAGAAAAATAGAAAAATAAGTGGCAGTCCGGGAAGGACACGAGGGCTCCACGAGGGTGGAGGGCGCGCCCTACCCCCCTAGGGCGCGCCCCCTACCTCGTGAGAACCCCGTGTGCCCTCCGGACTCCGTTTTTAAAAATTCATTATATATTCTCCCAAAGGTTTTGACTCCCATATCACACAAATATCCTCTGTTCTTGTTTTTAGCTGTCCTACTGCAGATTAGATCAACATGTCATCCCAGGATTCGGAAGGAGAAAGCTATGTGGATGATTACCTAGCAAATTCTAAGGTCTATGGATATGTGGAGCACGATAGTTGGGCCACGGAGGAAGAAAAGGACTATGAACCCAAGGGGAAGGAAGAGACGAGCTCAGATGAAGATGAAACCCCATTACCTCAACCTGGGGACATGCATGTGGAGTTCAAAAAGTCAAGTCTCCCTGATAGGGTAAAGAAACCAAAGTTCGAGTTTATCCCTTTTCGTCTCTTGCAGGAAAATAAGCAGGACCTATGCAAAAAGGTATTAACCCTGGAGTGGGAGATTGATGATCTGAGGGATCAAAACGCCGTCCTCAAGCGCAAATTAAGGGAGAAGTCTATGCCATCTACTAAGTCAACGACACCTCCACCTTCTTCACCAGCAAAGGAGACATAATCACATGGGTATGGGCACTCCCCTTGGCAACTGTCAAGCTTGGGGGAGGTACCCCGGTATCGTATCACCATCACAACTCCTATCTTTACCGTTTTTCCTAGTTCGATCCTTTTAGTAGTATCTTGATTTAGTAGAATAAAGTCATGGCATGATCTAGTTTTGAGTTTTGCTTTATGATCCCTCTTTGTAATCGAGTCCGTGAGCTATATAATAAAGTTTAGTGTTGAGTCAAGGGCTTGATTATTTTGCCATGATCTTGGGTGAACAAATGTGAAGAAACAAGAAAAAGAATAAAAAGAAACAAAGAGTTCATATTGATCTTATTGAGAGTAATGACTTCACACAGAAAGAGTATGATGATTAAAAGTTGTTGGGAGTTGGCAAATATAGCTTTGGTCATCGTTGCAATTAATAGGAAGTAATAAGGAAAGAGAGGTTACACATATAGATATATTATTATTGACATCTTTTATGATTGGGAGCACTCATTAAAATATAACATGCTAAAGAGTTGATGTTGGACAAGGAAGACAACGTAATGAGTTATGTTTTCTTATATCTAAGATAAAGTATGTTGTCATGGATCCTCTAACATGTTGAGCTTGCCTTTCCCCCTCATGCTAGCCAAATTCTCAAAGACCAAGTAGAGATACTACTTGTGCTTCCAAATACCCTTAAACCAATTTAGCCATGAGAGTCCACCATATCTACCTATGGATTGAGTAAGATCCTTCAAGTAAGTTGTCATCGGTGCAAAGCAATAAAAATTGCTCTAAACATGTATGAATTATTGGTGTGGGAGAAATAAGCTTTATACGATCTTGTGATGTGGAAGTAATAAAAGCGACGGACTGCATAATAAAGGTTCATATCACAAGGCAATATAAAGTGACGTTCTTTCGCATTGAGATTTTGTGCATCCAACCATAAAAGCGCATGGCAACCTCTGCTTCCCTCTGCGATGGGCCTATCTTTTATTATTATCCTCTACCTTATGCAAGAGTCGCGGCGATCTTCACCTTTCCTTTTTCATTTTATCCTTTGGCAAGCCCAGCATGTTGGAAAGAACATGATATATATATCTAATTGGATGTAGGGGAGCATGAATTATTATTGTTGGCGGGCAAAACTATAAGCCCCTTTCTTTCTCTGTGTCCGATTAAAACTCCGTAACCACAAGTATTGCGTGAGTGTTAGAAATTATGAAGGACTAAATGATAGTTGAGTATGTGGACTTGCTTTTAAGCTCTGACATAGACTCTTTCTGATGTTATGATAAATTGCAATTGTTTCAATGACTGAGGTTATAATTTGTTGGTGCTCAATAAGGTTTCTGACTCATACTTTTGCATTGTGAAAAGATCATCGCTTGAACATAAGTAATCATATGACAAAATCTATATGTGTTGCTGTTATGAGAACAATCATGATGCCTTCATGTCTGTATTTTATTTTTATCGACGCCTCTACCTCTAAACTTGAGGACATATTTATTGTTATCGGCTTTTCGCTTGAGGACAAGCGAGGTCTAGGCTTGGGGGAGTTGATACGTCCATTTTGCATCATGCTTTTATATCGATATTTATCGCATTATGGGCTGTTATTTCACATTATGTCACAATACTTATGGCTATTCTATTTTATTTTACAAGGTTTACATGAAGAGGGAGAATGCCGGCAGCTGGAATTCTGGGCTGGAAAAGGAGAAAATATTGGAGACCTATTCTGCGCAACTCCAAAAGTCCTGAAACTCCACGGAATATATTAAAATAAATAAAGAAAAATCGTCGCCAATGATGAAGGCCAGGGGGCCCACACCTTGCTCACGAGGGTGGGGGGCGTGCCCCCCCTAGGGCACGCCCCCTGCCTCGTGGGCCCCCTGGTGGCTCTCCGACGCCCATCTTCTCCTATATGAAGTCTTTTGTCAAGAAAAAACATTAAGCAACCTTTCGGGATGAGACTCCACCGCCACGAGGCGGAACATTGGCGGAACCAATCTAGGGCTCCGGCAGAGCTGTTCTGCCGGGGACACTTCCCTCCGGGAGGGGGAAATCATCACCATCGTCATCACCAACGCTCCTCTCATCGGGAGAGGGCAATATCCATCAACATGTTCACCAGCACCATCTCATCTCCAAACCCTAGTTCATCTATTCTATCCTATTCTTGTCTCCAAGTCCGGGATTGGTGCTAGTAGGTTGCTAATAGTGTTGATTACTCCTTGTAGTTGATGCTAGTTGGTTTATTTGGTGGAAGATCATATGTTTAGATCCTTTATGCATATTACCCCTCTGATTATGAACATGCATATGCTTTGTGAGTAGTTACGTTTGTTCCTGAGGACAAGGGAGAAGTCTTGCTATTAGTAGTCATGTGAATTGGTATTCGTTTGATATTTTGATGAGATGTATGTTGTCTAGCCTCTAGTGGTGTTATGTGAACGTCGACTACATAACACTTCACCATTATTTGGGCCTAGAGGAAGGCATTGACAAGTAATAAGTAGATGATGGGTTGCTAGAGTGATGTAAGCTTAAACCCTAGTTTATGCGTTGCTTCGTAAGGGGCTGATTTGGATGCATATGTTTCATGCTATGGTTAGGTTTACCTTAATACTTTTGTTGTAGTTGCGGATGCTTGCAATAGAGGTTAATCATAAGGGATGCTTGTTCAAGTAAGGACAACACCCAAGCACCAGTCCACCCACATATCAAATTATCAAAGTACCGAACGCGAATCATATGAACGTGATGAAAACTATCTTGACGATATTCCCATGTGTCCTCGGCAGCGCTTTTCCTTATATAAGAGTTTGTCCAGGCTTGTCCTTTGCTACAAAAAGGATTGGGCCACCTTGCTGCACTTTAATTACTCTTGTCACTTGTTGCTCGTTACAATTTATCTTATCACAAAACTATCTGTTACCACTAATTTCAGTACTTGCAGAGAATACCTTGCTGAAAACCGCTTATCATTTCCTTCTGCTCCTCGTTGGGTTCGACACTCTTACTTATCGAAAGGACTACGATAGATCCCCTATACTTGTGGGTCATCATCGTCATGGGATGCATAATACCTTGCCACACTTCTCGAAAGATCCACAAAAGTGCCTGGGGAACGCCATACTCGTGTGAGCAAAGTGAGCCTGTTACAACCAAAGACACTTTGCAGTAAGTGCGGCTTACCATCTGCAATAAGCTTAACTTGGCAGAGTTCTTCTCGGGCGCCTCGCATCTCCGTCCCCACCTCCTGGATCGCAAACTTCATGGAGGATAGTTTGGTATCCTGACCCTTATTTTTATGCTCAAGGTCCTCACACTTTGTGACGACATCCTTGAGCTCTTGATGCACCGATGGACTTCACCATCCAAAGCTCGGTGGATGCTGCCTTCTGTTCTGCGGCCTCTTGCTTCACCTTCTTTAGCTTGGCCTTGAGGTTCCCGTCCTCTGCGGGAACAGTTCCAGTCATAACAAAGCACTCCTTGCTCAGGGTTAACCCCGAACACCTCGCTTGGCAAAGAAAACCGAACAACTAAAGAAGTCTAGTCCGGACTAACATTGCGCTTTGTCGAACCGCTTGTTGAGGAGGATGAGCTCCTCATCGGAGCTCTTGAGCTATTGATTCACCTTGGCCAGTTCCGCGGCGTTAGGAGCCGCCGCCAAGGATGAGGCCTACAAAATATATTACACACATCAGACTCCCAAGTTATTGATTTGTGATCCTCCACGAGGTTTTTTCTTAATCCTGACAGAGTCTCGGGGGCTACGATTCATTCTTTGCTATTACAGGCATTTTTTGTCTTTTCGGTCCCCGCTTGAGTTTTTCAAACTCACCCAGGGCTCGGGGGCAGCTATATATGAGGATCGCATGACCTTGCATAAATAAATTATATTTATAAAGGGATATTACATGGCTTACCTCAAAGCCCGTCAAGAGGCCGCCAAAAGCCTCCTTCAATCTGATGTTAACGAACCGAATACTTTGTAAAACCACGCCCATCAGGTGCGGCGTTCCTCGATAATGGAGGAGTTATTCAAAGCCTCCTCCATGATGTCCCACCACCCAACCGCGCCCTTCTCTATTGCAGATGGCGCCGGTGGCGGAGCCTCACCCACCCTCCAGTGGAGGTCGGAATGAACGACTTTGGGGGCCTCGGGGGTGTCGGGACCGTCTTTAAGGAGAGCTCGGATTGGCCAAGCTCCCCCTCCTTGTTTACCAGAAGCTATCTCCCCTCCTAGTCTTCGGCGACCGAGGTATTTACCTCGGCCATGATATCATCACCCCCATCCCCCGTGTCAGGGACGGGAGGGGTATTTCGGGACAACACCTCCCGGTCTCCTCGATGACCAGAGGAGGCGTTGAGCGTGACGCGGTCCCGCTTTCCGCCAGCTCGGCTAGCGGAGAGTCCCCCTCTGAGACTCGAAAGGTAGGGAGGTCGCGCGACGGGCTGCAATATGAAAGACATGCATATGGTTAGTAATAAACCTTAAGGCAAACGCCCAGAGAGTCTTTAGATTCACACCTTTAGGCAGGGGGCTTGATCATGGGGATCCTGCAGGGAACCTCTTCGGAAGCCTCATACTCTTCTGCGGAGTCCGAGCTGTCATTGGACAGGGCCACCTTGGCCCTTCATTGCTTCTTCGAGGCAGGAGGAGGCTGATCCCCCTCTGCGTCATCTGACACCGCCCTCTTTCATGTTAGGGAGGAGTCGCTCTCCTCCCCGCCCTCTCTGTGCTCCCTCTCATGAGCGGAGGGGGCTTGGGTTTCCCCGAACTTGGTTTCCGGGGGTCCCCTTGGGCGGAGGCCCGCTCGGGCCTCCCTCTTTTCGCATTTCTTCTTCTCCTTCTTCTCCGGCGCCTTATACGGCGCCATGGCTAACATCTCCTCCAGCAGGGCCGTCCCGGGGCCCTCGGGCAGTGGGGCCAGGCTATCGATCGGGGCGGCTTTCTCTAGCCAGCTCTACGAATGTGAGGAAGAAAGAGTAAAGTTCCTTGTTAAAAGGAAAATATTCAAAAATTATGAATAAAACTTTATTACCTGTCAAGGAGGGTGTGCGGTGTTGAGGTTGATGTCTTCTTCCTTGGTCGGGCATTCCTTTTGGAGCTTGAATAGCACCTTCCACATCTTGTCGTGGGTGGTGCCATAGAAGCGCATCATGGTGGCGGGGACTTCGGGCTAGTATAACCACATTGGGGCAGCCCGGTGTTGGCAAGGTAGGAGGCGGCGGCCAAGCATCACCTGAACCACGTTGGTCAGCTCGGCCTTCCCCTTTATCATCTCAGAGACGCGTTTCTGCAATGACTCCACATCTGTAGGCGACCCCCAGTCGAGGCCCTTATTGGTCTACGAAGTTAGCCTCCTGGGAGGTCCGAATCTGAATTCGGGGGCTACTGCCCAGCCAGCGCCGTGTGGTTCGGTGATGTTGAACTACTGTTTTGGCAAGATCTTGATGGTATCTATAAAGGTACCATCCGGCCACTCAACCTGGGGAAGCTTGCTGATAGTCGCCTCCCCCCCCCCCAAATTTGGCTGCTGACCATCTACTATCTTTGGCTTGACATTGAAGACCTTTAGCCACAAGCCAAAGTGTGGCTGGACCCGCAGAAAAGCCTTGCAGATGACAGTGAAGACCGAAATATGCAATAAGGAGTTTGGGGCGAGATCATGAAAATCCATCCCATAGAAGAACATCAACCCCCTAACAAAGGGGTGGAGCGGGAAGCCTAATCCCCAGATGAAGTGGGGAACGAACACCACCCTTTCGCCTGGCTTCAGCGTAGGGATGACCAGGCCCTCTTTTGGAGCTCGGTGGGTGACATTGACTGGGAGGTAGCCGGCGCACTTCAGCTCCTGGATGTCGTCATTTGTGATGCTGGAGGCCTCCCACTTGCCCTTCGATCCAGATACAACCATGGCTGGATTGAATAAGTCGCTCGGAAGGTTTCTGGAGGAAGAATGGATCAGGGCGCTGGAGCTCAGTAGATTGGGAAAGCGATGGCAATGGAGGAGGGGGAAAGCGTACGGAGAAAACGGTGGTTGTTTTCCTTTTATAAGTTGTCGTAATACTAAGAGTCCCCTTTGATGCGCCGCAAACCTTGCCACTTCCCGATATAATCTTGTCATTATGCGTGCGTGGGATAGCCAAATTTATTGATCATATCCCTTAAAAAATGGGGCACAGTCTCCATATTGATGGGGCGTGCCAATGGGGGAAGGGCCTCGAACCATGAATCGAGTTCCCATAATGGGTCGGTGTTTGTGGCCGGCCATGACCTTTCACCAAGATTTGTTAGCCGAAGGCACTATTCACACTCGGGTGGTTGGCCTTCTAGGCTAAGTAATATCAATAGTTCAGAATCAGGTCACAATCTGGATAACACATGGCCAAATCTGGCTAGGCAATCCTTGAAAGTTTGACGGGGGAGACTGCATGCCTGACATGAACAACGGGGAAGGAAGGAACTGGTCTACAAAGCCGATGATTCTCGCACGTACCTTAGCTCCGAAGACTAGTTCGGGGGCTACTGAGGGAGTCGTGGACTGAGGGGTCCTCAGGCTGTCGGCCTATCTCTAATGGGCCGGACAGGTGGATTGCATTGCGACTCCTAGAAGACTGAGCTATAAGGCGACTCTATGTCCGGACAGGAAACCTTCAAAGCCTTGGTGTGTCCTCCAAGTCAAGATGGAAGAATCGGCATGTTTATACCCTAATGGCAACCGACCATGTGTAACCCTAGGTACCCCTGGTGTCTATATAAGCTAGAGGGTTTAATCTGTAGAGGCTAGAAGAAGAACCATCATCCTACTCACCTAGGGTTTAGTTCATCTGATCTCGTGGTAGATCAACTCTGTAACTATCGTATACATATCAATACAGTCAAGCAGGACATAGGGTTTTACCCATTCGTGAGGGCCCGAACCTGGGTAACTACTGTCCCTGTGTTCTCCTATTACCCATTGATCTAAGATCCACAACTTGGGACCTTGTACTCGAGATCCGTCGGTTTTGACACCGACAACAACCTTTGACGGCAAGGCCAAGCCCACAAGGTGAAGGCTCGGCAAGCTATGCGGCCGGCAGGCTCTCGCTAGCTGTCCACGCTCCACCTCATCAAGCAGCTGGTCACTAATCGGTGAGGTATTGAGCCTACATGCAGTTAGGTGAGGTTTGTTGGGCACCTGTTACCATGCTGGAAGGATAATTACCTTTATTGACACCCATCCAAAAGGTGTGTCAAGCTAATAGAAGGTAGCTGGGTGAGCGGTGCAGGGACCTTGCCAGGAAACCTCCCCAGCATGACACCTAACGAAGCATTTATTGCTTTTGCCCCATGTCGGCAGAGTTAGGTATGATAGGAATGTTTGCAATCTAGTCAATATATAATTACTGTTTTGCCACTGTGGTAACCTCCTAAGATATAAAACAAGGGCCTTGGCAACCTTTGCAGAAGATCGAACCCTTGCACAACTTGCATGCGTAGCTGCTCCCTTCTTGCACATTGCAGGGGAAACGGCTCCTTGTACTTGTGCTTGTACACACCCAATATACAAAGTAGGAGTAAGGTTTTACACCACATGGTGGCCTGAACCTTGGTAAAAACCTATGCATTATCTGCTGATTCTGCTCTTTATGCTTGTGCATTCCCCTAGTCGAACCGCAAAGGGGCTAGACGGACCCATAGATGGTCATACGCATGACAGGATGCAGCCTCTCTAAGGGTTCTCCATAATTCCCCGGTCAATTGCAAAGGCTACGAGCACTGGTCTTTTACTGTCACCTCTAATTACCTCCGTGTCCTAAACCTTTACAACGACAGTGATATACTTCATGGCCATGAGGCTCTAATGCTGAGTGGGGCCCCTTCACAACATTCACAAAGTTATTAAACTAAGCATTCAACATGGGATATCATATCCAAAATAAGGTTTCATATCCTACACATACCAAGGTTCATCCATATCCTTGAGAACTAGGGGTCTACTCACACATGAGGACAACAAACATCATAGCAACGGTAATGGAATACATGGATGAGTGATTCAAATGATACACTGAAGGATCCACTAGGGTTCTTGATGTTGCAAATGATAAGGATGTGGATGATGATGTTGATGATGAAGTAGATTATGATGACAATGGCGATGATGTTGTCCCCCTCCTCACAATGGGAAGCATCCCCTCCTTCTCCTAGCCAATCCCTCCTTCGGATGAACTCCGGAGGCTAGGGTTATGTCTTCTAGATGATTTTCTAATGTCTTTGGGCATCTGATCCATGATCAAATTCAATGGGGTGTGCCATACGACTGTTAATACGGGCGCTCGCGGTGGTATGGAACGTCGTCTTTCCTCTGGAAGCGTGAGGGTGCCCGTCCTTCGGCCTTCTTGCTTGATTCTTTTATTGAAAGTGATTATCACTTTAAATACGTGATTCCACTATCATTTCTCGTGATTTTCAACATTAAATGATAATTTATCCAAAAGACGTCACTTGAGGGATTATAAAAAAATAAGTGTGCGAACATAGTAAAATTCCACAAAGCCTACCATGCAGGCACAACATGCATAGCAAACCTATCAAATAAATTGGATTCATCAACTCCCCCAAGCTTAAGTATTTCCCGTCAACGAGCAAGTACCATGACTTGTAAAGAAGAAGGTCAACCTTGTCTTTATGAGATATAGATATGAAAAAGGCATGAGTCCATAAGTTTTTAGGGGAATGGTTTAGGATAAAAGGTTTGTGACAAATTATAGCTCATATTCACTATGATAATGATCATGCAAGCTCCCACACTCTGTCACTTAATTTTGTTGTGGACATGTAACAACTTCATATCCTAGTTCATCGTTGTTTCAACCGGGCAAGAAGTTGTTCTTTTCCTGTTGTTCTTTTTGAGATCTCTTGTTCTTTATATATGATTTAGTCTCCTATCATTGAGACATGTAGAAGGGTCATTTCATCTTTTGTATGATATGCAAGCTAAACATGAATCTCAGAAAGACTTAATTTACAAGAGGACTTTTTAAAATTTTAAGAGGATTAATTTCCTTTCTTGCCTTTTTTGTGAGTTGAACCTTCAATGAACTAGAATATATAGGTATTTCATCTCCTTTCAAAATCTAACAACTGCAATGTGGAGTACTTATAATCATTATGCAAGTAATTATGGGCTACTATTTGATCACAACAATCATCAAATACGTTATCAACCTTATTGAAAGGATCATCCGCTATTCAAGAGAAAAATGATAGTTCAACCTTATTGAAAGTAAACCCTAATCTCGACTCGCGGAGAGGAAATGCAAAAAGGTAAAGATACAAAGCGCACGTGAATCTCTGATACATCTCCATCGTATCTAGATTTTTAATTGTTTCATGCCAATATTCTAAAACTTTTATATACTTTTGGCAATATTTTATATTATTTTTTGGACTAACATATTGATCCAGTGCTAGTTCCTGATTGTTGTATGTTTTTTGTTTCACAGAATATCCTATCAAATGAAGTCCAAACGCGATAAAATTTAACAAAAAATTATTCTGGAATATATGTGACTTTTGGAAAGCAAAATCAACGCGAGATGATGCCCAAGGGGCCCACAAGCTCAAGGGGCACGCTGCTACCTCTTGAGCACTGCGTTGGTTTCCCCTTGAAGAGGAAAGGGTGATGCAATAAAGTAGCGTAAGTATTTTCGTCAGTTTTTTAGAACCAAGGTATCAATCCAGTAGGAGACCACGCTCAACTCCCTCACACCTACACAAACAAATAAAAACCTCGCAACCAACACAATAAAGGGTTTTCAATCCCTTCACGGTCACTTATGAAAGTGAGATCTGATAGATATGATAAGATAGTATTTTTGGTATTTTATGATAAAGATTAAAAGTCAAGATTGCAAAATAAACGGTACCAGAAATAGCTTGTTGTCAGGAGATTAATTTGATAGAAAATAGAACCGGGGGCCATAGATTTCACTAGTGGTTTCTCTCAAGAGCATAAGTATTACGGTGGGTGAACAAACTTCTGTTGAGCAATTGACAGAATTGAGCATAGTTATGAGAATATCTAGGTATGATCATGTATATAGGCATCACGTCCGCGACAAATAGACCGACTCCTGCCTGCGTCTACTACTATTACTCCACACATCGACCGCTATCCAACATGCATCTAGAGTATTAAGTTCAAAAGAACAGAGTAACGCTTTAAGTAAGATGACATGATGTAGAGGGATAAACTCATGCAATATGATATAAACCCCATCTTGTTATCCTCGATGGAAACAATACAATACGTGCCTTGCTTCCCCTACTGTAATTGGGAAAGGATACCGCAAGATTGAACCCAAAGATAAGCACTTCTCCCATTGCAAGAAAGATCAATCTAGTAGGCCAAAACCAAACTGATAATTCGAAGAGACTTGCAAAGATAACCAATCATACATAAAAGAATTCAGAGAAGATTCAAATATTGTTCATAGATAAACTTGATCATAAAAAAACAATTCATCGGTCTCAACAAACACACCGCAAAAGAAGATTACATTGAATAGATCTCCACGAGAATCATGGAGAACTTTGTATTGATATCCAAAGAGAGAGAAGAAGCCTTCTAGCTAATTACTATGGACCCAAAGGTCTAAGGTAAACTACTCACACATCATTGGAGAGGCTATGGTGTTGATGTAGAAGCCCTCCGTGATCAATGCCCCCTCCGGCAGGACGCCGGAAAAGGCCCCAAGATGGGATCTCACGGCATGTAAGGTTGCGGCAGTGGAATTAGGTTTTCGTGGATGCTTCTGTTGGTTTTGGGGTACGTAGGTATATATAGGAGGAAGAAGTACGTCGGTGGAGCAACATGGGCCCCACAAGGGTGGAGGGCATGCCCAGGGGGGGGGGGGTAGGCGCGCCCCCTACCTCGTGCCCTCCTGGTTGATGTCTTGACGTGGACTCCAAGTCCTCTGGATCTCGTTTGTTCCGGAAATCACGTTCCCGAAGGTTTCACGTCAGGACCCTGATTCCAAGTCACATCGATCTAGCCGGTAACACCTCATATCACTTTGCGGCCTCACGCACTGTATTCCCACAGGTGTTGCCTTACCATGGCCCGGGATCGTTTGCGCCTTTTCGCTCATGCATATGATAGTGTCGCTAGCATCCATATGATAGAGAAGCCGGGCCGACATGACTAGTCGTGAACCCAAAGTGGCACTAACTTACGGGGACAGGCATACATGAATCAACATCGAGCATGTCGGTCAGTAGCGTGCGAATCCGGGCTATAGCACTAGGCTAATAGGACTCTGGTGAACCGGGCTGTAGCAGGCTAGGCAGGACTCCGTATGTCGCCACGTGACATTTCCCCGAAGGGACATACACGGGAACGAAGTGAATCACATGTCGGCTAGTCAAGTGTTCCGGAGCAGTAGTGCTAGGCTAGGACTACGGTGAACCGGGCTGTAACGGACTACTATGGCTCATGGAAGCACAAGACTACATTTCCCCATAAGAGTGGCTACCAAGGATAAACAACTAGGTTGTCGGATCCCACACATACCAAGCATTTCAATCATACACACAATATGCTCGATATGTGTAAATACAACATGGCATCACAACAAAACTCTACGACTCAAAGTATTTATTCATTAGGCTCCGAGGAGCCAAGTATTACAAACATGGGTCTCATGACCCAACATACAGAGCATACAAGCAACAAGCACATGTGAAAGCTTAACCTGTGTGAGTACAGACAACTACAAAAGAAAAGGCTGAGAAAACTGACTATCTACGAGACCCTGCCGAGGGCACAAGATCGTAGCTGAGGTAACAAGCTAAACGTCGGAGTCCACGCGGAACTACTAGCGAGACTGAAGTCTCTCCGCAAATACATAAAATAAGCAAATGTGAGTACAAATGTACCTAGCAAGACTTACATCAGAACTAGCTACATATGCATCGGTATCAACAAAGGGGTGGCGGAGTTTGACTGCAGCAATCCAGCTTTGACTCGGTAGCTATCCTGAACTACGACTGCAAGTAACTCTTTTGAGGTCGTGCACACGAGTCGACATATTCACCATGTCAATACACCACTATGGATCCGCTCCCGTCTACCTACGAGAACGCCATCCATAGCACTCACGCTTATCTTGCGAGTTTTAGAGTATCCACTTCAAGTTATCTATGAACTGTACAGGCAACCCAGAAGTCCATTACCGCGGACATGGCCATTCGAATAGATGATGTTAACCCTGCAGGGGTGTACTTATTCACACACGCTCTCGCCACTTACCACCATGTACACATCGTGTATCTCGGCAACCTTCAAGCGGAAGCCTGACGAGGGAATCGGCCACGACCTGACTAACCACACAAGTCTCTAGGCTAGGTTTATCGCCTATTCGGATTCCATCCGCAGGGAGATCCGGCCGGGGTGTCTCTCACGGCCCCAAACGATGTGTACAGGGTTCCAAGCCCACCAAACGGGCAACGCTTGGTATACCCGGCCACGGTGCCTAGTCTGTCCCAAGCCCACCTGCAAGGTGCCACTTGGTAGACTACTAACACTACCTACAAACACCGTAAACTAGTTGCAACTCCTGGACAGAGATCATGTTGATTAATAAGTCGAGAGGGGTCGAGTTACCGGAACCCAATGTGTGGTAGTAACTGCTCATGGATCACAAACACATAACTCAGTTCCTAAGAGCGGCTTCAATGAGACAACCCACCATGCACTCCTACATGGCCTCTTACCAATACCTTTACCAAATCGTGTTCACACACTTAGCTCACAACAGTAGGACATGTTCACACACCTCTAATTCATCCCCGATGAATCAGACCTGACTCAACTCTAGGCAGTAGTAGGCATGACAAACAAGCATGAATGAATAGGCACATCAGGGCTCAAACAACTCCTACTCATGCTAGTGGGTTTCATCTATTTACTGTGGCAATGACAGGTTATGCAGAGGAAAGGGGTTTAGCTACCGCAACATGTAAAAGTTGAAACGGTGTTGTCCTAATGAACAAGGGGGTTTGCTTGCCTAGGACTTCTGAAGATAGTATAGCTCTTCATCAGTGTCATCGATCACGTCGTCGGAAACATCGTCTACTAAGAGGGAACAACCACCGGCAAACACGAAAGGAACCACAATCAATGCAATGCACATTCATATGAATGATATGTTATATTAAAGTACTGAATTGACCTAGTGCAACAGTTAGTCATATTCATTGAAGTGGAATTCAAACCTATAGCAAATTCCAACTCCAAAACAAATTACCATTTATTCCATAATCATGAATTGTCCTGTTCAGTGGGGTTAACTTCTTCAAACATGCATGAAAACGCCATATTCAGATTCTTTGGATTTTTCTGATCATTTTTCATATATAAATCTTTTAAATCTGAGTTATAGATTATTTTCTATGATTTTTAGAAGTTTAGGACATTTTTCTAAAATTAATAAATCGTTTAGATTTATTTAAAATCTAGAAAAGCGATTACTGCATCAGCATGACGCCAGTGTGATGTCAGCCAGTCAACAGACTTGACCGGAGTCAAACCTGACATGCGGGACCCGCATGTCATTGAAACAATGCTAATTAGTGATTAGGTTTAACCTAAAACAAAACATAACAGGGGCTGGCCCCACCTGTCATGGAGCCAGGGGGTCATTAGGTTAGTGCCTAATGGCGTTTTCGCCGGAATTAGGCCGCCGGCCATGGCCAGACGCGGCGGAGGTGTTCGGGAATCGCCCACAGGGCTCGGTTCGAGGTGTGCTTGGGCTCGTTGGAGAGCCCTCGTTGGCGCGCGTCGAACGGTGGTGGTTGCCGGGCCTGTGGTGGCCGGAACCGACGACGGCAAGCTCGTGAGCGGAGGCCGGAGCTCGGGTGCGGTCTGGTTCAGTGCTGCTGCTCATAAGCGAGCGAGCTGAGGCGCTCCGGGTGCTCTACGGGTCGCGGCAAGCACAAAGGGTGCACGCCCGTGACCAAATGGTCACCGGGGCTTTGCCGGCGACGAGCCCGTGCGGCGGCGGCTGCTGTTAGCAAGGGGGCGGCGGCTACGGCAATCAAACGGAGGCGGTGTTAGGGGGAAATGACCGGGGGCTCACAACGGTTGCAAAGGGGGCCTCGGCGAGCTCGGGGAGGGGCTGGTGACGTCGGAAGGTCGCCGGCGATCTCGGCAACCCGAGGTTGAAGAAGAAGATGGAGACGGCGATGCAGGCCATCCAGGCTTGGTTCCTTCGTATTGGAGAAGCAGCATGAGGATTCAGAGCTCGGGAACACGACCGGAGGCCAAGGGGACGGCTGTGGCTGCGCGTACGGTGATCGGCGTCGACGACCGCGCTCGGTGGACGCGCGTGAGAGAGACAGGGGAGGGGAGAGAGAGCGAGGAGAGAGAGAGAGAGAGAGATCCAGACGGCTCTGGGGCTTATCCCCTCATCGACGAGGCAGGCAAGTAGGCAGGAGGTGGCGCGAGGAGGGAGCGCATGCGTCGGCCACGCGTTCGGTATCCTACTGGCGTGTCGGCTGCCTGCTGGGCTGGACCTCAGCTATAGTGCTGGGCCACGAGGTGGGTTGCACGGGTGAGTTCACTGCCTCTCTCCGTTTTGCGATTTAAGTTTCTGTTTTCTATTTCTTTAACTCTATTTTGATTTAGTATAATACTAAACCACATCTAAAAACCCTGAAATAAATTGTGGGGACATTTTGAATTATTTCCAACAACCCACATTTAGTTTCAAAATTATTTGAGCATTTAAAATAATTATAGAAATTAAATGCCCAAATTCAAATACATAATGATTTAATTCAAATGTCCAGAAAAGGCCTAGAAATATGTGCATCATTTTTGGCAAAGGTTTTCACCTTTATCAAAAATCATGAACTTTACAAAAGGGCATTCTGGGATCATTGAAAATGTTTTTAAGTTGAACCTAGTTGAGTTCTTTTGGGTTCTAGGGATTCATCACCCCTATTTCAAACTCATTTAAACTTAGACATGATGCATGGATGCAAACGCAACTATTTAAAACCAATTCTGGGGCTGTGACATTTCATTCCGTTTGGACTCCGTTTGATATTCTTTTTCTGCGAAACTCTGAAATATGCAAAAAAAACAACAATTTGGGTTGGTCCTCCGGTAAATAGGTTAGTCCCAAAAATAATATAAAAGTGTATAACAAAGCCCATTAATCATCCAAAACAGAATATAATATAGCATGAAGCAATAAAAAATTATAGATACGTTGGAGACGTATCAAGCATCCCCAAGCTTAATTCCTGCTCGTCCTCGAGTAGGTAAATGATAAAAACAGAATTTTTTATGCAGAATGCTACTTGGCATAATTTTTTAATGTAACCCTCTTAATTGTGGTATGAATATTCAAATCTGAAAGATTCAAGATAAAATTTTAATGTTGACATAAAAGCAATAATACTTCAAGCATACTAACTAAGCAATTATGTCTTCTCAAAATAACTTGGCCAAAGAAAGTTCATCCCTACAAAATCATATAGTTTAGTCATGCTCCATTTTCATCACACAAGAATGCTCTCATCATGCACAACCCCCGATGACAAGCCAAGCAATTGTTTCATATTTTAGTAATCTCAAACTTTTTCAACCTTCATGCAATACATGAGCGTGAGCCATGGATATAGCACTATGGGTGGAATAGAATATAATGATGGGGGTTATGTGGAGAAGACAAAAAAGGAGAAAGTCTCACATCAATGCGGCTAATCAATGGGCTATGGAGATGCCCATCGATTGGTGTTAATGCAAGGAGTACGGATTGCCATGCAACAGATGCACTAGAGCTATAAATGCATGAAAGCTCAACAAAATAAACTAAGTGGGTGTGCATCCAACTTGCTTGCTCATGAAGACCTAGGGCATTTGAGGAAGCCCATTGTTGGAATATACAAGCCAAGTTCTATAATGAAAAATTCCAACTATTATATGAAAGTGACGAAACAAGAGACTCTCTATCATGAAAATCATGGTGCTACTCTGAAGCACAAGTGTGGAAAAAAGGATAGTAGCATTGTCCCTTTTTATTTTATTTTTTTGGGCCTTTTTTTTATTTGGCCTTTCTTTTTTTTTCTTTTTTTGGGACAATGCTCTATGAATGATGATCATCACACTTCTATTTATTTACAACTCAATGATTACAACTCGATACTAGAACAAAGTATGACTCTATATGAATGCCTCCGTGATATACAGGATAACAATGAATCAAGAGTGACATGTATGAAAAATTATGAACGGTGGCTTTGCCACAAATACGATGTCAAGTACATGATCATGCAAAGCAATATGACAATGATAAACGTGTCATGATAAACGGAACAGTGGAAAGTTGGATGGCAATATATCTCGGAATGGCTATGGAAATGCCATAATAGGTAGGTATGGTGGCTGTTTTGACGAAGATATAAGGAGGTTTATGTGTGAAGGAGCGTATCATATCACGGGGTTAGGATGCACCCGCGAAGTTTGCACCAACTCTCAATGTGAGAAAGGGCAATGCATGGTACCGAAGAGGCTAGCAATGATGGAAGGGTAAGAGTGCGAATAATCCATGGACTCAACATTAGTCATAAAGAACTCACATACTTATTGCAAAAATCTACAAGTCATCAAAAACCAAGCACTGCGTGCATGCTCCTAGGGGGATAGATTGGTCGGAAAAGACCATCGCCATTCCCCGACCGCCACTCATAAGGAAGACAATCAAAGAACACCTCATGTTTCAAATTTGTTACATAACGTTTACCATAAGTGCATGCTACGGGGACTTGCAAACTTCAACACAAGTATTTCTCAATTTTGCAACTACTCAACTAGCACAACTTTAATATCACTACCTCCATATCTCAAAACAATCATCAAGCATCAAACTTCTCTTAGTATTCAGCACACTCATAAGAAAGTTTTTACTAGTCTTGAATACCTAGCATATTAGGATTAATTTCCCAATTTAAGCAAATTACCATGTTGTTTAAGACTCTTAAAATAATATAAGTGAAGCATGAGAAACTAATAGTTTCTATAAAACAAAACCACCGTCGTGCTCTAAAAGATATAAGTGAAGCACTAGAGCAAAAACTATATAGCTCAAAAGATATAAGTGAAGCACATAGAGTATTCTAATAAATTCTGAATCATGTGTGTCTCTCTCAAAAGGTGTGTACAGAAAATATGATTGTGGAAAACTAAAAAGCAAGGACTCAAATCATACAAGATTCTCCAAGCAAAACACTTATCATGTGGCGAATAAAAATATATCTCCAAGTAAAGTTACCGATGAAGTAAACGAAAGAGGGGATGCCTTCCGGGGCATCCCCAAGCTTTGGATTTTTGGTGTCCTTAGATTATCTTGGGGTACCATGGGCATCCCCAATCTTAGGATCTTTCCACTCCTTGTTCCATAATCCATCAAATCTTTTACCCAAAACTTGAAAACTTCACAACACAAAACTTAACAGAAAATCTTGTGAGCTCCGTTAGTGAAAGAAAACAAAACACCACTTCAAGGTACTGTAATGAACTCATTCTTTATTTATATTGGTGTTAAACCTACTGCATTCCAACTTCTATACGGTTTATAAACTATTTTACTAGCCATAGATTCATCAAAATAAGCAAACAACACACGAAAAACAGAATCTGTCAAAAACAGAACAGTCTGTAGTAATCTGTAACTAACGCAAACTTCTGGAACTCAACAAATTCAGCCAAAATAGGAAGACCTATAAAATTTGTTTATTGAACAGCAGCAATTGGAATCAATATTTTTCACGTTCGGGTGATTTTTAACAATTGTTTTCGTGAACAGAAAGTTTCTGGAATTTTCAGCAAGATCAAATAACTATCATCCAAGAAGATCCTATAGGTTTAACTTGGCACAAACACTAATTAAAACATAAAAAATCTAACCAGAGGCTAGATCAAAGATTTATTCCTAAACAGAAGAAAAAAGCAAAAAACTAAAAATAAAATTGGGTTGCCTCCCAACAAGCGCTATCGTTTAACGCCCCTAGCTAGGCAAAAAAGCAAGGATAGATCTAGGTATTGCCATCTTTGGTAAGCAATCCATAAGTGGCTCTCATAATAGATTCATATGGTATTTTGATTTTATTTCTAGGAAAGTGTTCCATGCCTTTCTTTAAGGGAAATTGGAATCTGATATTCCCTTCCTTTATATCAATAATTGCACCAATCGTTCTAAGGAAATGTTTACCAAGAATAATAGGGCACGAAGGATTGCAATCTATGTCAAGAACAATAAAATCTATAGGCACATAGTTCCTATTTGAAATAACAAGAACATCATTAATTCTTACCATAGGTTTCTTAATGGTGGAATCCGCAAGGTGCAAGTTTAAAGAGCAATCATCAAAATCACGAAAACCTAGCAAATCACATAAAGTTTTAGGAATCGTGGAAACACTAGCACCCAAATCACACAAATCATAGCACTCATGATCTTTAATTTTAATTTTAATAGTAGGTTCCCACTCATCATAAAGTTTTCTAGGGATAGAAACTTCCAACTCAAGTTTTTCTTCATAAGATTGCATCAAAGCATCAACGATATGTTTAGTAAAAGCTTTATTTTGAATATAAGCATGAGGAGAATTTAGCACGGATTGCAACAAGGAAATACAATCTTTCAAAGAGCAATGATCATAATTAAATTCCTTGAAATCCAAAATAGTGGGTTCATTAATATCTAGGGTTTTGATCTCTTCAATCTTACTTTTACCAATTTTTGCATCAAGATCTAACAACTCCGAATTTTTGGAACGCCTTCTAGGTAAAGGTGGCTCATATTCAGTTCCATCATTATCAAGATTCATATTAGAAAACAAATATTTAATAGGGGATACAACAATAAAATTTAGATCTTCATCTTTATTTTCATAGAAACTAGAAGAACACGCTTTCACAAAGCAATCTTTCTTAGCACGCATCCTAGCGGTTCTTTCCTTGCAGTCATCAATGGAAATTCTCATAGCTTTGATGGACTCGTTGATATAATGCTTAGGAGGAATAGATCTAAGTTTCAAAGAATCAACATCAAGAGAAATTCTATCAACGTGGCCAATTCATCAACTTTAAGCAATTTTTCTTCAAGCAAAGCATTGAAATTCTTTTGTGAATTCATAAACTCCTTAACACTAGTCTCAAATTCAGAGGGAATCTTATTAAAATTTCCATAAGAATTGTTGTAGGAATTACCATAATTATTAGAGGGATTACTAGGATATGGCCTAGGATTAAAGTTTCCTCTATACGCATTGTTACCAAAATTATTCCTACCAAAAAAATTCACATCCATAGATTCATTATTATTCTGAATCAAAGTAGACAAAGGCATATCATTAGGATCAGAAGAAACACTTTTAGTAGCAAATAATTTCATAAGCTCATCCATCTTTCCACTCAGAACATTAATTTCTTCTATCGTGTGCACCTTTTTATTAGTATCTTTCAGTGTGCCATTGATAACAATTAACCATAATATTATCTACGAGTTTAGTAGCTTCTCCTAAAGTGATTTCCATAAAAGTACCTCCGCGGCCGAATCTAAAAGATTTCTAGAAGCAAAATTCAATCCGGCATAATTTTTTTGTATAATCATCCAAAGATTTAAACCATGTGTAGGGCAATTACGTATCATTAATTTCATCCTCTCCCAAGCTTGTGCAACATGTTCATGATCAAGTTGCTCAAAATTCATGATATCGTTTCTAAGAGAGACGATCTTAGCGGGAGGAAAATACTTAGAGATAAAAGCATCTTTGCACATATTCCAAGAATCAATACTATTTTTAGGCAAAGACGAAAACCATGATTTAGCACGATCTCTAAGCAAAAAAGGAAATAGCTTCAATTTAACAATATGATTGTCCACATCTTTCTTCTTTTGCATATCACACAAATCAACGAAGCTATTTAGATGGATAGCGGCATCTACACTAGGAAGGCCGGCGAATTGATCTTTCATGACAAGATTCAACAAAGCAACATTAATTTCACAAGATTCAGTGTCGGTAAGAGGAGCAATCGGAGTACTAAGAAAATCTTTGTTGTTGGTATTGGTAAAGTCACACAATTTAGTATTATCTTGAGCCATCATGACAAGAAAGCAATCCAACACACGAGCAAACAAGAAGCAAACGAAAAAGAGGCGAACGGAAAAGAGAGGGCGAATAAAACGGCAAGGGTGAAGTGGCGGAGAGGAAAACGAGAGGCAAATGGCAAATAATGTAATGCGGGAGATAAGAGTTTGTGATGGGTACTTGGTATGTTGACTTTTGCGTAGACTCCCCGGCAACGGCGCCCAAAATGGCTCGTTGACGGGAGCTCAAATCTTGACTTGACTTGGCGTAAGCCTCCCCGGCAATGGCGCCAGAAATCCTTCTTGCTACCTCTTCAGCACTGCGTTGGTTTTCCCTTGAAGAGGAAAGGGTGATGAAGTAAAGTAGCGTAAGTATTTCCCTCAGTTTTTGAGAACCAAGGTATCAATCCAGTAGGAGACCACGCTCAAGTCCCTCGCACCTACACAAACAAATAAAAACCTCGCAACCAACGAAATAAAGGGTTGTCAATCCCTTCACGGTCACTTACAAAAGTGAGATCTGATAGATGTGATAAGATAATATTTTTGGTATTTTTATGATAAGGAATAAAAGTAAAGATTGCAGAATAAAGGGGGCCAGAAATAGCTTGTTGTCGGGAGATTAATATGATGGAAAATAGACCCGGGGCCATAGGTTTCACTAGTGGCTTCTCTCAAGAGCATAAGTATTACGGTGGGTGAACAAATTACTGTTGAGCAATTGACAGAATTGAGCATAGTTATGAGAATATCTAGGTATGATCATATATATAGGCATCAAGTCCGCGACAAATAGACCGACTCCTGCCTGCATCGACTACTATTACTCCACACATCGACCGCTATCCAACATGCATCTAGAGTATTAATTTCAAAAGAATATAGTAACGCTTTAAGTAAGATGACATGATGTAGAGGGATAAACTCATGCAATATGATATAAACCCCATATTGTTATCCTCGATGGCAATGATACAATATGTGCCTTGCTGCCCCTACTGTCACTGGGAAAGGACACCACAATATTGAACCCAAAGCTAAGCACTTCTCCCATTGCAAGAAAGATCAATCTAGTAGGCCAAACCAAACTGATAATTCGAAGAGACTTTCACAGATAAACAATCATACATAAAAGAATTCAGAGAAGATTCAAATATTGTTTATAGATAAACTTGATCATAAACCCACAATTCATCAGTCTCAACAGACACACCGCAAAAGAAGATTACATTGAATAGATCTTCACGAGAATCGTGGAGAACTTTGTATTGAGATCCAAATAGAGAGAAGAAGCCATCTATCTAATAACTATGGACCCGAAGGTCTAAGGTAAACTACTCACACATCATCGGAGAGGCTATGGTGTTGATGTAGAAGCCCTCCATGATCAATGCCCCCTTCGGCAGGACGCCGGAAAAGGCCCCAAGATGGGATCTCATGGGTACAGAAGGTTGCGGCGGTCGAATTAGGTTTTCGTGGATACTTCTATTAGTTTGGGGGTACATATGTATCTATAGGAGGAAAAAGTACGTCGGTGGAGCAACATGGGCCCCACGAGGGTGGAGGGCGTGCCCAGGGGGTAGGCGCGCCCCCTACCTCGTGCCCTCCTGGTTGACGTCTTGATGCGGACTCCAAGTCCTCTGGATCACGTTTGTTCCGAAAATCACTTTCCCGAAGGTTTCATTCCGTTTGGACTCCGTTTGATATTCTTTTTCTGCGAATCTCTGAAATAGGCAAAAAAACAGCAATTTGGCCTGGGCCTCCGGTTAATAGGTTAGTCCCAAAAATAATATAAAAGTGTATAACAAAGCCCATTAATCATCCAAAACAGAATATAATATAGCATGAAGCAATCAAAAATTATAGATATGTTGGAGACGTATCACACGCCCCCAACCTTGGGTGCACCTTGCAAGCTTGTGGCCACACTTTATGTAGGTAGGAGGTGTCCTTCGAGCGCAAGGAAGCATATATCCGGATAAAATTCATGTTAAAATTTCAGCCCAATCGGAGTTACAGATCTCTGGATATTTAAGAAACAGTGGAAGGCCAGAAACAGGAACGCGAAACAGAGAGAGATCCAATCTTGGAGGGGCTCTCGCCCTTCCGCCGCCATGGAGGCCATGACCAGAGGGGAAATCCTCCTCCCATCTAGGGGGAGGTCAAGGAAGAATAAGAAGGAGGGGGATCCCTCCCCCTCTCTCCCGGTGGCGTCGGAACGCCGCCGGGGCAATCATCATGTGACGAAAATCTACACCAACACCTCCGTCATCTTCACCAACATCTTCATAACCTTCCCTCATCTATATTCGATGGTCCACTCTCCTGCAACCCGCTGTACCCTCTACTTGAATATGGTGCTTTATGCTTCATATTATTACCCAATGATGTGTTGCCATCTTATGATGCTTGAGTAGATTTTTGTTCTCCTATCGATGATTGGAGAATTGCTCTGATTGGTTTAATTTTCTTGTGTTTATGTTGTTGTCCTTTGGTGCCCATCATATGAGCGAGCGTGTGGATCACACCATAGGATTAGTTGTATGTTGATAGGACTATGCATTGGAGGGCAAGAGTGATGGAAACTTCTTCCTAACATAGAAATTGATGCATACGGGGTTGAACGAGAACCAATATCTTAATGCTATGGTTGGGTTTACCTTCACGAACATTAGTAGTTCCGGATGCTTGCTGATAGTTCCAACCATAAGTGCTTAGAATTCCAAGTAAGGGATGACATGCTAGGAGTGGCCTCTCCCACATAAAAACTTACTATCGGTATAGTAACGTACTCAATTGCTTAGGGACAATTCCGCAAATCCTACCACCACTTCTCCTCACTCGCTATACCAACTTTATTGTACTTTTATTAGAACAACACCTAACTTTTATTTTCACGTTCTTTATTATCTTGCAATCCTATCCTAGGTCACCTACAAAGTACTTCTAGTTTCATAGTTGTTCTAGGTAAAGCAAACATTAAGTCTGCGTAGAGTTGTATTGGTGGTTGATAGAACTTGAGGGAATATTTTTTTTACCTTTAACTCCTCGTTGGTTTCGACACTCTTACTTGTCAAGAAAGGCTACAGTTGATCCCCTACACTTGTGAGTTATCAAGACCATTCTCAGGCGCCGTTGCGGGGGAGTAATAGCGTTAGGTCAATATTCTCGTGTGTGCTTGTTTGCTTTATCACTAAGTAGATTTTATTTTCTGTTCTAAGTTGTTTTATATCTTTAGTTATGGATACGGAGCACGAAATACCAAAAAGAATTAGGTGTACTTGCTACTCATGGAGATGGACAACCTCCTAAAATCCACGATGCTCGCCATGTGAAAAATATTAAACACTACTTTGATAATCCTGAGAAAACCCCATTTGACTTGATAATGGGAGACACGTCGGATCAACATGAATACTTGAGGGATTATCGCTTGACTCAAAAATGGAAACTCTTATGGGATCAAATTGAAATGTTGCATTGGTATGTTTGGGATCTATGCTTGAGATATGATTATACTTGTTGATCTAGGATGAAGGCTCCACACCTTCCCTTTACATGTTAATTTAATGATAATGAAACCTTTGCTTCTTATGCTAATGGTATATATGATTACTGTGATGTGGAACGAATAGAAGAAATTTTCACTTTTAAGGGTGCTTATGAAATTGAATCTTTGTTTGATAAGTGTGAAAATTATGATGATGCTGTTTACAAACCTAAAAATTATGCTATACCTAAATATTGCTATGAGAATTATGAATATAATGACGATATTAATGCGTTTATTGAGAAAGTCTCCGCTCTCTAAGAAGAGATTAATATCAGGAAACTATGGAAGAAGAATTTGATGATACTGTAAGCTCATTAGATGAAAAAGGTGACGAGGAGAGCAGAGAACAAAAGCAGGAAGAGCGGATTGGCTACCCATGCCCACCTTCTAATGAGAGTAATTCTTCAACTCATACTTTGTTTAATTTCCCTTCGTCCTTATCGAAGGATGAATGTTATGATCCCTTGGATTCGTTTGAAATATCCGTTTTTGATTAAATTTATGCTTGCTATGCTTGTGGCCATGATGCCAATATCAATTATGCTTGTGGATATGAACTTGCTATAGTTCCTTACGTTAAGAATTAAATTGTTGCTATTGCACCCATACATGATAGTCCTATTATCTTTTTGAATTCTCCCAACTACACTATATCGGAGAAGTTTGCACTTATTAAGGATTATATTGATGGGTTGCATTTTACCATTACACATGATGATTTTGATATGCTTGTGCTTTCTGCTCTTGCTTGCAATTATTATGAGAGAGGAACTACATCTCCACATCTCTATGTTTCCAATGCGATAAAATTGCAAGAAACTGCTTACACTACGTATTGGCCTTTACTTCATGTGCATGAATTGTTCTTATATGACATGCCAATGCATAAGAAGAGAGTTAGACTTTGTTGTTACATGATATATATTACTTTGTTCTCACTACTAAATTACAAATCATTGTTAATTAAAATTTGCTTTGATATACCTTGGGATCCGGGTGGGTCAATTACTTGAGCACTTTATTCCTAGCTTAATGGCTTTAAAGAAAGTGCTGCCAGGGAGACAACCCATAAGTTTTAGAGAGTCATTTTATTCTATCGTGTGCATTTAAATAGTTTAAAAACAAAAATATAGAGGGAATCTAAACTTTTCAAAAATAAAGTGAAGTAAGAAAGACGAGCACCGTTGAAGTGGGGAGCTCCTTGAACTTTGTTCATGCCCATGGAAACTTTGCAAATCTTGAATTACAGAAACTTTTCAACAAAAATAATTATCCCCTTTTAAAAATCCATTGTATTATAAGAATAGTGTGCCAAGATTTACCTTTAGGATGATTAGATTGCTTGTTTGGTATGTGCAGTGCAAAAATAGAAACTTTTGCTATACTGCGTGAATTACATTTTTTTTATTAGAATGTGCAAATTTTTTGAAATTTTTAGACGATACTGCTATGCCAATTGTTTATTGTGCCCTAAGGTTTTAGAATTTTTTTTAGTTAACAGAAGTATATGTACCGTCTGCATGTTTACAGATTATCCTGTTTCCATAGATTGTTGTTATAGTTTCACTATTTCCGTATGTTTGAAATGATGTTGAGCCTCCTTTGACTTGGGGCCATAGAATTGTGATAGAATACAATGGGTAATTATTGATTATAATTATACAATAATGTCACAATAGTACATGATGAGATTTAATGTTATATGTACTAACCCCGCTAATAAAAAGTTCGGTTAAGCTTTGTGTGGATGAAGTGTCGAAGATTGAGGAGGTATTTATATGAGGGAAATAAGGAGAGGCAAGAGTTCAAGCTTGGCGATTCCCAAGGCACCCAAAGTAAATATTCAAGGAGACTCAAGTGTCTAAGCTTGGGGATGCCCCGGAAGGCATCCCATATTTCTTCAACAATTATCGGTATGTTTTGGTTTTTGTTTTGTTCACATGATATGCGTAAATTCTTGGAGCGTACTTTGTGTTTATTTTTTCCTTCTATTTTATGCACCATGGTGCTATGAGATAGTCCTTGATTGATTTATAGAATGCTCTTTGCACTTCACTTATATCTTTTGAGTATGGCTTTATAGAATGCTTCATGTGCTTCACTTATATCATTTGATGTTTGGATGCCTGTTTCTCTACATAGCAAAACCGTTAATTGTAGAATGCTCTTTTGCTTCACTTATATTTGTTAGATCTTGGGCAAATATTTTTTAGAAAGAATTAAACTAAAATCATGCTTCACTTATATCTATTTAGAGAGTCAACAGGAATTGGTCATTCACATGGTTAGTCATAAAATCCTACATAAAACTTGTAGATCACTGAATATGATATGTTTGATTCCTTGCAATAGTTTTGCGATGTAGAGATGGTAATATGGGAGGTACTAGTGAATTATTGTGGTTTAATAAGAATATTGATGTTAAGGTTGGTGATTCCCAAAGCATGCATGCATAGTGTATCATTATGCTAAGAAGTTGGAGCATGATTTATTATTGATTGTCTTCCTTATGAGTGGCAGTCAGGGAGGAGCGATGGTCTTTTCCTACCAATATATCCCCCTAGGGGCATGTGTAGTTGTACTTTGCTTCGAGGACTAATAAACTTTCGCAATTAGTACGTGAGTTCTTTATGACTAATGTGAGTCCATGGATTATATGCACGCTCACATTTCCGCAATTTGCTAGCCTCCTTGGTATCGGGCGTTGCCCTTTCTCACCTCGAGAGTCGGTGCAAACTTTGCTGGTGCATCCAAACCTCGTGATATGATACGCTCTATCAGACAAAAGCCTCCTTATATCTTCCTCAAAACAGCCACCATACCTACCTATTATGCATTTCCATATCCATTACGAGATATATTGCCATGCAACTTCGATTAGCATCATATACATGACTTGAGCATTCATTGTTATATTGCTTTGCATGATCGTAGGATAGCTAGCATGATATTTTCATGGCTTGTCCGTTTTTTGATATCTTTGCCATGCTAGATCATTGCACATCCTGGTACACCGCCAGAGGCATTCGTATAGAGTCATATTTTGTCCTAGTATCGAGTTGTTATTTTGATATGTAAGTAAATAGAAGTGTGATGATCATCGTATTCATACTTATAGCATTGTCCCGGTGAGGAATGGATGATGGAGACCATGATTCCCCCACTAGTCGGGATGATACTTCGGACAAAAAAAATAAGGCCAAAAAGAGCCCAACAAAAAAAGAAAAGAGAAAAGAGAGAGAGAGAAAGAGAGAAGGGGCAATGTTACTATCCTTTTCCACACTTGTGCTTCAAAATAGCACCATGTTTTTCATATAGAGAGTCTCCTATGTTGTCACTTTCATATACTAGTGGGAATTGTTCATTATAGAACTTTTCTTGTATATTGCAATGACGGGCTTCCTCAAAGGCCCGACTTCTTCATGATCAAGCTAGTTTGATGCACACCCACTTAGTTTTCAGTTTGAGCTTTGATACACTTATAGCTCTTAGTGCATCCATTGCATGGAAATCCCTACTCCTCGCATTGACATCAATTGATCGACATCTCCATAGCCCATTGATTAGCCTCATCGATGTGAGACTTTCTCCTTTTTGTCTTGTCTATAATAATCTCTACCATCTATTCTTTTCCACCCATAGTGCTATACCCATGGCTTGCACTCATGTATTACGTGGGAAGTCGAAAAAGCTGGAGCGCGTTAAAAAGTATGAACCAATTGCTCGGCTTGTCATCGGGGTTGTGCATGATAAATACTTTGTGTTAATAAGATGGATCATGACAAGGCTATCTGATTTTGTAGGGATAATGTTCTTTAGCATTGATATTTCAAAGACATGATTGTTTGTTGGGATACCTGAGTATTGATGTCTTTATATCAAATTACAGACTATCGCTTTGAATCACTTGTGTCTTAATATTCATGCCATCACTAGATTACATCATCAAGATTATGCTAGGTAGCATTCCACATCAATTTTTTAATCATTTACCTACTCGAGAATGAGCGGGAATTAAGCTTGGGGACGCTGATACGTCTCCATCATATCTATAAATTTTTATTGTTTCATGTCAATATTCTAAAAAATATATAATTTTGGCAATATTTTATATTATTTTTGGGACAAACATATTGATCCAGTGCCTAGTGCCAGTTCCTGTTTGCTGCAAGTTTTTTGTTTCGCAGAGAATCCAATCAAACGAAGTACACACGTGATAAAAATTTGCGGAGAATTATTTTGCAATATATGTGATTTTTGGGAAGCGGAAGCAACACAAGATGATTCCCAAGGGGCCCACAAGCTGAAGTGGCACGCCTGGAAATCTTGTAGCCACCCCATAGGTCGATTGGAGGTGTCTTTTGGCCGCAAGGAATCTTATATATGGATAAAAATCGTGTTAAAAATTCAGCTCAATCGGAGTTACGGATCTCTAGATATTTCAGAAATGGTGAAAGGCCACAAACACAAATGCGAAACAGAAGAGAAATAGATAGAGAGATCCAATCTCAGAGGGGCTCTCGCCCCTTCGCCGCCATGGAGGCCATGGACCAGATGGAAAACCCTCCTCCCATCTAGGGGGGAGGTCAAGGAAGAAGAAGAGGGGGGGCTCTCTCCCCCTCTCTCCTGGTGGCGCCGAAACACTGCCGGGACAATCATCATGTGACGGAGATCTACACCAACACCTCCGTCATCTTTACCAACATCTTCACCACCTTCCCTCATCTATATTTCGCGGTCCACTCTCCCGCAATCCGATGTACCCTCTACTTGAACATGGTGCTTTATGCTTTATATTATTACCCAACGATGTGTTGCCATCTTATGATGCTTGACTAGATTTTTGTTGTCCTAACGGTGATTGGTGAATTGCTATGATTGGTTTTAGTTTGCTTGTGGTTATGTTCCTGTCCTTTGGTGCCCATCATATGAGTGTGTGTGTGAGTCACAGCATAGGGTTGGTTGTATGCTGATAGGACTATGCATTGGATGGCAAGAGTGACGGAAACTTCTTCCTAACATAGAAATTGATGCATATGGGATTGAAGGGGGACCAATATATCTTAATGCTATGGTTGGGTTTACCATAATGAACGTTAGTAGTTTCGGATGCTTGCTAATAGTTCAAATCATAAGTGCTTAGAATTCCAAGTTAGGGATGACATGCAAATGGTGGCCTCTCCCACATAAAAACTTGATATCAGTCTAGTAACATAGTTAATTTCTTAGGAACAATTCCACAATTCCTACCACCACTTTTCCACACTCGCTATGCTAACTTAATTATACTTTTATTAGAACATCACCTAACTTTTATTTTCACGTTCTTTATTATCTTGCAAACTGATACGTCTCCAACGTATCTATAATTTTTGATTGTTCCATGCTATTATATATTCTGTTTTGGATGTTTAATGGGCTTATTTATACACTTTTATATTATTTTTGGGACTAACCTATTAACCGGAGGCCCAGCCCAAATTGCTGTTTTTTGCCTATTTCAGTGTTCCGCAGAAAAAGAATATCAAACGGAGTCCAAACGGAATGAAACCTTCGGGGACGTGATTTTTGGAACAAACGTGATCCAGAGGACTTAGAGTGGACGTCAAGCAATCGACGAGGAGGCCACGGGGTAGGGGGGCGCGCCTACCCCCTGGGCGCGCCCTCCACCCTCATGGGCCCCTCGTGGCTCCACCGACCTAATTCTTCCTCCTATATATACCTACGTACCACCAAACCACCGAGGAGCACCATGAAAACCTAATTCCACCGCCGCAACCTTCTGTACCCGTGAGATCCCATCTTGGGGCCTTTTCCGGCGCTTCGCCGGAGGTGGCATCGATCACGCAGGGCTTGTACATCAACACCGTAGCCTCTCCGTTGATGTGTGAGTAGTTTACCTCAGACCTTCGGGTCCACAGTTATTAGCTAGATGGCTTCTTCTCTCTCTTTGGATCTCAATACAAAGTTCTCCTCGATCTTCTTGGAGATCTATTCGATGTAACTCTTTTTGCGGTGTGTTTGTCGAGATCTGATGAATTGTGGGTTTATGATCAAGATTATCTATGAACAATATTTGAATCTCCTCCGAATCCTTTTATGTAGGATTGGTTATCTTTGCAAGTCTCTTCGAATTATTAGTTTGGTTTGGCCTACTAGATTGATCTTTCTTGCAATGGGAGAAGTGCTTAGCTTTGGGTTCAATCATGCGGCGCTCGATCCCTGTGACAGAAGGGGAAATGACACGTATTGTATTGTTGCCATCGAGGATAAAAAGATGGGGTTTATATCATATTGCTTGAGCTTATCCCTCTACATCATGTCATCTTGCCTAATGTATTACTCTGTTCTTATGAACTTAATACTCTAGATGCATGCTGGATAGCGGTCGATGTGTGGAGTAATAGTAGTAGATGTAGGCAGGAGTTGGTCTACTTGTAGCGGACGTGATGCCTATATACATAATCATGCCTAGATATTCTCATAACTATGCACTTTTCTATCAATTGCTCGACAGTAATTTGTTCACTCACCGTAATACTTATGCTATCTTGAGAGAAGCCACTAGTGAAACCTATGGCCCCCAGGTCTATTTCCATCATATAAGTTTCCAATCTATTTTTATTTTGCAATCTTTACTTTTAATATTTATCATAAAAATACCAAAAATATTATCTTATCATCTCTATCAGATCTCAGTTTTGCAAGTGGCCGTGAAGGGATTGACAACCCCTTTATCGCGTTGGTTGCAAGGTTCTTATTTGTTTGTGTAGGTATGAGGGACTTGCGTGTGGCCTCCTACTGGATTGATACCTTGGTTCTCAAAAACCGAGGGAAATACTTACACTGCTTTGCTGCATCACCCTTTCCTCTTCAAAGGAAAACCAACGCATGCTCAAGAGGTAGCAAGAAGAATTTCTGGCTACGTTGCCAGGGAGTCTACGCACAAGTCAAGGCATACCAAGTACCCATCACAAACTCTTATACCTCGCATTACATTATTTGCCATTTGCCTCTCGTTTTCCTCTCCCCCACTTCACCCTTGCCATTTTATTCACCCCCTCTTTCCGTTTGCCTCTTTCCCTCTGTGTTTTGCCATGGCCGAATCAAAAAGGTCCAAGGGCTGTCTTCATGGTTTTAATACTTTGGATAGTCCCTCTGTCCTCTCTAAGCTCATAAACAATGATGCTATGGAAAGACCTACCGGGATTGTCAATGAGGGTTTGAATAATTTCGATGAAGATGATCCCAGAATTTTTCATTATTTACTTGATGAGTCTTTGAAAGATGCGTGGGATAGGCTTTTAAGGATCCGAGCTAGCTATGTGCCCCAATATCAAATTGAGGTATACCTAAAAAGCATTTATGTTGGGTTGCCCGCTTCTTTCAAGCAAGTTTTAGATTCTATTTTTGAAGAGGGTTTTCTTGAGGGGGATCCCATAGATACCTATGAAATGATGAAAACTATATTTGGGCACCCTATGAGTGAGAAAGTTGAATCCACCTCTCTTTTGTGCTTTTATCAAAACGAAATTATCAAAGAGATGAAAACTAGCTTAGATGCGAATTTCTGTAGCGTGCTTAATCTTTCTTCCACCATTAATGGCCACGTGCTTTATCAAAATAGAAATATAAATGCTATAGATAATAATTTTTCTCTTTTCTTTCCCAACACCAAAGATGGCAATACCTAAATCTATCCTCGCTTTTATGCCTAGCTAGGGGCGTTCAACGATAGCGCTTGTTGGGAGGCAACCCAATTTTATTTTAGTTTTATTTTGCTTTTTGGTTCTGTTTAGGAATAAATAATCCATCTAGCCTCTGGTTAGATTTTTTTTATGTTTTAATTAGTGTTTGTGCCAAGTTAAACCTATAGGATCTTCTCGGATGATAGTTATTTGATCTTGCTGAAAATTCCAGAAACTTTCTGTTCACGAAAACAATTGTTACAAATCACCAGAACGTGATAAAATACTGATTCCAATTGAAGTAGATCAATAAACAAATTATATAGGTCGTCCTATTTTTGTAGATTTTTCTGAGTTCCAGAAGTTCGCGTTAGTTACAGATTACTACAGACTGTTCTGTTTTTGACAGATTCTGTTTTTCGCGTGTTGTTTGCTTATTTTGATGAATCTATGGCTAGTAAAAGAGCTTATAAACCATAGAGAAGTTGGAATACAGTAGTTTTAACACCAATATAAATAAAGAATGAGTTCATTACAGTACCTTGAAGTGGTGTTTTGTTTTCTTTCGCTAACGGAGCTCATGAGATTTTCTGTTAAGTTTTGTGTTGTGAAGTTTTCATGTTTTGGGTAAAGATTTGATGGATTATGGAACAAGGATTGGAAAGAGCCTAAGCTTGGGGATGCCCAAGGCACCCCAAGATAAAATCCAAGGACAACCAAAATCCTAAGCTTGGGGATGCCCTGGAAGGCATCCCCTCTTTCATCTTCGTCTATCGGTAACTTTACTTGGGGCTATATTTTTATTCACCACATGATATGTGTTTTGCTTGGATCATCTTGTATGATTTGAGTCTTTACTTTTTAGTTTACCACAATCATCCTTACTGTACACACCTTTTGAGAGAGACACACATGATTCGGAATTTGTTAGAATACTCTATGTGCTTCACTTATATCTTTTGAGCTATATAGTTTTTGCTCTAGTGCTTCACTTATATCTTTTAGAGCACGTATGGTGGTTTTATTTTATAGAAATTATTGATCTCTCATGCTTCACTTATATTATTTTGAGAGTCTTTTAGAACAGCATGGTAGTTTGCTTTGGTTAAAACTTTAGTCCTAAAGTTACGAGCATCCCAGATAGGTATAATAAAAACTATCATATAGAGTGCATTGAATATTATGAGAAGTTTGATACTTGATAATTGTTTTGAGATATGAATATGGTGATATTAGAGTCATGCTAGTTGAGTAGTTGTGAATTTGAGAAATACTTGTGTTAAAGTTTGTGATTCCTGTAGCATGCACGTATGGTGAACCGTTATGTGATGAAGTCGGAGCATGATTTATTTATTGATTGTCTTCCTTATGAGTGGCGGTCGGGGACGAGTGATGGTCTTTTCCTACCAATCTATCCCTCTAGGAGCATGCGCATAGTAATTTGTTTCGATAACTAATAGATTTTTACATTAAGTATGTGAGTTCTTTATGACTAATGTTGAGTCCATGGATTATACGCACTCTCACCCTTCCACCAATGCTAGCCTCTCTAATACCGTGCACCTTTCGCCGGTATCATACAACCACCATTACCTTCCTCAAAACAGCCACCATACCTACCTATCATGGCATTTTCATAGCCATTCCGAGATATATTGCCATACAACTTACCACCGTTCCGTTTACTATGACACGCTCCATCATTGTCATATTGATTTGCATGATCATGTAGCTGACATCGTATTTGTGGCAAAGCCACCTTCATAATTCTTTCATACATGTCACTCTTGATTCATCGTGATATCCGGTACATCACCGGAGGCATTCACAGAGAGTCATATTTTGTTCTAAGTATTGAGTTGTAAGTAAATAAAAGTGTGATGATCATCATTATTAGAGCATTGTCCCAAGTGAGGAAAGGATGATGGAGACTATGATTCCCACACCAGTCGTGATGAGACTCCGTAATAAAAAAACAAAAAAAAAGGCCATAAAAAAGAGAAAAGGCCCAAATAAAAAAATGAGAGAAAAAGAGAGAACGGACAATGTTACTATCCTTTTACCACACTTGTGCTTCAAAGTAGCACCATGATCTTCATTGATAGAGAGTCTCCTATGTTGTCACTTTCATATGCTAGTGGGAATTTTACATTATAGAACTTGGCTTGTATATTCCAATGATGGGCTTCCTCAAATTGCCCTAGGTCTTCGTGAGCAAGCAAGTTGGATGCACACCCACTTAGTTTCTTTTGTTGAGCTTTCATACGCTTATAGCTCTAGTGCATCCGTTGCATGGCAATCCCTACTCACTCACATTGATATCTATTAATGGGCATCTCCATAGCCCGTTGATACGCCTAGTTGATGGGAGACTATCTTCTCCTTTTTGTATTTTCCACAACCACCATTCTATTCCACCTATAGTGCTATATCCATGACTCACGCTCATGTATGGCGTGAAGATTGAAAAAGTTTGAGAACATCAAAAGTATGAAACAATTGCTTGGCTTGTCATCGGGGTTGTGCATGATTAAATACTTTATGTGATGAAGATAGAGCATAGCCAGACTATATGATTTTGTAGGGATAACTTTCTTTGGCCATGTTATTTTGAGAAGACATGATTGCTTTGTTAGTATGCTTGAAGTATTATTATTTTCATGTCAATATTAAACTTTTATCTTGAATCCTTCAGATCTGAACATTCATGCCACAATAAAGAAAATTACATTGAGAAATATGCTAGGTAGCATTCCACATCAAAAATTCTGTTTTTATCATTTACCTACTCGAGGACGAGCAGGAATTAAGCTTGGGGATGCTTGATACGTCTCCAACGTATCTATAATTTTTGATTGTTCCATGCTATTATATATTATGTTTTGGATGTTTAATGGGCTTATTTATACACTTCTATATTATTTTTGGGACTAACCTATTAACCGGAGGCCCAGCCCAAATTGTTGTTTTTTGCCTATTTCAGTGTTTCATAGAAAAAGAATATCAAACGGAGTCCAAGCGGAATGAAACCTTCAGGGACGTGATTTTTGGTACAAACGTGATCCAGAGGACTTGGAGTGGACATCAAGCAACCGACGAGGAGGCCACGAGGCAGGGGGCGCGCCTACCCCCTGGGCGCGCTCTCCACCCTCGTGGGCCCCTCGTGGCTCCACCGACCTACTTCTTCCTCCTATATATAACTACGTACCCCCAAACCATCGAGGAGCACCACGAAAACCTAATTCCACCGCCGCAACCTTCTGTACCCGTGAGATCCCATCTTGGAGCCTTTTCCGGCGCTCCACCTGAGGGGGCATCGATCATGGAGGGCTTCGACATCAACACCATAGCCTCTCTGATGATGTGTGAGTAGTTTACCTCAGACCTTCGGGTCCATAGTTATTAGCTAGATGGCTTCTTCTCTCTCTTTGGAACTCAATACAAAGTTCTCCTCGATCTTTTTGGAGATCTATTAGATGTAACTTTTTTTGCGGTGTGTTTGTCGAGATCCGATGAATTGTGGGTTTATTATCAAGATTATCTATGAACAATATTTGAATATCCTCTAAATTCTTTTATGTATGATTGGTTATCTTTGCAAGTCTCTTCGAATTATCAGTTTGGTTTGGCCTACTAGATTGATCTTTCTTGCAATGGGAGAAGTGCTTAGCTTTGGGTTCAATCATGCAATGCTCGATCCCAGTGACAGAAGGGGAAACGACACGTATCGTATTGTTGCCATCGAGGATAAAAAGATGGGGTTTATATCATATTGCTTGAGTTTATCCCTCTACATCATGTCATCTTGCCTAATGCGTTACTTTGTTCTTATGAACTTAATACTCGAGATGCATGCTGGATAGGGGTCGATGTCTGGAGTAATAGTAGTAGATCTAGGAAGGAGTCGATCTACTTGTCGCGGACGTGATGCCTATATACATGATCATGCCTAGATATTCTCATAACTATGCACTTTTCTATCAATTGCTCGACAGTAATTTGTTCACCCACCGTAATACTTATGCTATCTTGAGAGAAGCCACTATTGAAACATATGGCCCCCGGGTCTATTTTCCATCATATAAGTTTCCAATCTATTTTTATTTTGCAACCTTTACTTTTAGTCTTTATCATAAAAATACCAAAAATATTATCTTATCATCTCTATCAGATCTCACTTTTGCAAGTGGCCATGAAGGGATTGACAACCCCTTCATCGCGTTGGTTGCAAGGTTCTTATTTGTTTGTGTAGGTATGAGGTACTTGCGTGTGGCCTCCTACTGGATTATACCTTGGTTCTCAAAAACGGAGGGAAATACTTACACTACTTTGCTGCATCACCCTTTCCTCTTCAAGGGAAAACCAACGCATGCTCAAGAGGTAGCACAAACCTATCCTAGTTCACCTACAAAGTACTTCTAGTTTCATACTTGTTCTAGGTAAAGCAAACGTTAAGCCTACGTAGAGTTGTATCGGTGGTCGATAGAACTTGAGGGAATATTTGTTCTACGTTTAGCTCCTCGTTGGGTTCGACACTGTTACTTATCAAGAAAGCCTAAAGTTGATCCCCCTATACTTGTGGGTTATCAATCTCACCGAAGCTTACAATCAAGCCGGGGAGATCCAGGCACTAAGCATTATATGCTCTTGAGTTCCTTTTTCATCCCCTCAATCACGGCTTGGTGATCTACAACCTGGGTCAAAAACTCAAGTTCTACAGTGTTGTTGTTAAGAGCATCAATCATAAGCCCAACCTATGAAGAAGGTCATCAACCCTTGCTTCCTAGTATTTGCTCATCAACCAGTAAGAATCAACGCCATCTCCGATCACATTAATGCAAGCCTTCGAAAGCTTCTCCAATTCCCTGATCTTTTCCTTCATCTCCTCTGGGGTTGGTGGCTCCTTTCCCCACTCAGTTTGAGGAGGCCCCATAGCAAATAGCGAAATAGATCCATGGATATTGAATTGGTAGGGATTAGGAGGATACTCATCTGGAGTTGTGTCATCATCTCCTTCTGTTACTTGTTCTTCCTCTTTGATCTCCACCACCTCAACCTTCTACTCAAGGTCTTTCTTCTCCGGACGCCTTCCTCCTTGAGGCTTAGCTTCCTAAAGTCTTGCCATCCTGAGGGCATGACATCATCCAAGTTGGGGAAGGTGATGATGCAAGCACAGGTGCATGAGGTCTTGTTGCTCATGGCGGCGCCCGGGCATGTGATCTGTAACTAAAAGCTTTTTGGTGGAGATGGGAAGAAAAGGAGATGTGAGATTAGATGGTTCATGCATTAATGATGTGCCCCTTCCCTTTTTATAAAGGCTAAACTTGCAGGTAATCATGAGGTCAAGGATAAAGAGTTAGTTAGAAAGAAGTCAAAAAGAAATCAGGGAGGAATCATGAAAATAGACCAAATGACGGCCTTCCATACATGCACTCACGGTCGTATGGCCAGTCATTTGGTATGCCACCGAGATCCTCTCTCTTATTTTTGATACCTGTTACGGCGATAGATCCATGCGAACGCTCATAGTCGCTGGGAATGCCGTCTTTTGCTCTATGGTCGTCATCTTTGCCGAGGACTACTCAAATAAGGGCTCGCGTCCTCATGAAGCACCATCATTCGCTCTCGAATACTGTCCACTTTCGTCCGACGTCTGCATGACCGCCCAAACAGGTGCATCCGGTCATTTGAAACACGGTCTTTCTCCCTATTAGCCGCCACGTCAACTTTTTCCTTAGAAATTTAACCTCCTGAAAGGTTAGTGACAAAGTCTCCAACTATAGATGAAAATCCCAACTGTTCAGATTTAAGTTTAATAGGCCTAACAAAAATACAAGTCTAATTTCTACTCCTGTAATTGCATCCATTCCGCGGAGGTGTTATTTCATACCTTTCATTCCCTCCGAAGGGCTTCGACTTGCTCGATGGTGAGAAAACTTACCTCTTCTACCTCTCATTCTTCCTTTTGTTCATCTACGAGGTACAACTTCAAGCATTTCCCATTCATGATCCAGGGTCCATCTTTTCCTCCTTTTAGCCGAACAGCTCTGGAATTATACACCTCTTCTATTTCGTACGGTCCTTCCCAATGGGACCCGAGCTTCCCTGGAAACAACTTGAGACGAGAATTAAATAGGAGGACATTGTTCCCCGCAGTGAAAGTTCTTTTCATTATCTTATGAGCATGCCACATCTTAACCTTCCCTTTAAATAACCTGGCACTCTCGTAAGCACCGTTGCAAAGCTCTCCTAGAGCATGTATCTAGCAATCTTTTCTCTCCAACTACCTTAAGATTAAAATTAATATTATTTATTGCCCAAAAAGCCTTATGCTCAAGCTCTAAAGGTAAATGACAAGCCTTACCATAGACCATTTTGTATGGTGACATCCTCATGGGATTCTCGTAGGCATTGCGGTAGGCCCATAGCATTTTGTTTAGTTTGCCTGCCCAGTCTTTTCTGGACTTCTGCACCGTCTTTTGCAATATAGTCTTTATCTCCCAGTTGGAGAGTTCCACTTGACCACTAGTTTGTGGATGGTATGGCGAAGCTATTTGGTAAGTCACCCCATACTTATGGAGTACTCTATCGAAAACCCCCTGTATAAAATGAGCGATCCAAAGTCAGTTATAAGAATTTTAGGAACTCCGAACCTAGGTAAAATGATGTCCTTTATCATCTTCAATGAAGTAGATGCATCTGCTTTTTGGTTGGTAAGGCTTCAACCTAGTTGGTAACATAATCTACGTCCACAAGAATATGTATGAGTGTACCCATCTGAAACAGGGAAAGGTCCCAAATAGTCCAATCCCCAAACATCAAAAGGTTCACGGACTAGACTATAACTCATGGGCATTTCTTGCCTCCTTCCTATGTTACCTGTGCGTTGACACGCATCACAATTTTTAACAAACCTGTGAGCATCTCTTAAGAGAGTTGGCCAACATAATCCCGATTGAGTCACCTTAGTAGTGGTTCTGTCACCAGCATGGTGTCCAACATAAGGGTTGTTGTGGCAACCTTCAAGTATGGCATTCATCTAATGCTCTGGAACACAGCGGCTAATCATGTCATCCGGTCCATGACGATAAAGAAAAGGATCATCCCAGAAATAATACTTCAAGTCACTAAGGAACTTTTTCCTCTGATGATAATTCATATCAGGCGGCATATATTTTCCTACAAAAAAGTTAGAATAATTTGCAAACCAAGGTTCTATCTTTTTTATCATAGCCAAACTATCATCTAGGAAGGATTCATTTATTGGGACTGGGTCATAAGGTATCCTTTCCATACGTGACAGGTGACCTACTACTGAATTGTCTTCTCCTTTGCGGTCTACTACTTGTAAATTAAATTCCTGAAGCAGTAAAAACCATCGAATCAACCGGAGCTTAGCATCCTTCTTTGTGATCAGTATAAACTATCACTTTGAGTTAATGATATAAGGACGGAATTTATCACAAGCAAAGACATAACAAGCAATTCGTTCTTAGTGGTAGCTAGATGTATGTGATCTTCATCCAAGCTCCTGCTAGCATAAAATACCACATTGAGTTTTTATCATCTCGCTGCCCTAAGACAGCTCCGACAGCATAACTGCTAATCACACATAATATCAAAGGGTTCATCCCATCTCGGAGGTTGGATGATAGGAGCTGTGGTTAAAGCATCCCTCAAATTTTCATAGGCCTGCACACAAATTTTGTCAAAAGAATAAGGCACATACTTGTGCAAAAGGTCAGTCAAAGGCTTTGATATTTTGGATAAATCTTTGATAAACCTTCTATAGAAACTAAAAGTTTGCATACCTTTTATATCCTGGGAGTAAGGCTGATTTTCTATTAGCTCAGTCCTATCTTGATCTATCTCGTTTCTAAGACTCCGTGCCCCAATAGTACCCCTTCTGTGACCATGAAGTATCTCTTCTCCCAATTCAGTGAAACCTGTTTCTTCACATCTCTGCAAAAAAATTGTAAGATTGTAGACACAATTGTCGAAGGATGTACCATGGACAGAAAATTGTCCATAAACACCTCGACTATATTTTCAACAAAGTCAGGGAAAATTTTAGAAATGCATTTTTGAAATGAGGGTGGTCCATTCCATATACGAAATGGTATCTTATGCTATGCATATGTACGGTACGGGCAGGTGAATGTAGTATTTTCTTGGTCTTCGGGCCAGATAGGTATTTGCGACAATCCAGAATAACCATGAAGATATCAAAAATAAAGTTGGCCAATCTCTCCAATATCTCATTTACGAACGGCAACAGGTAGTGATCCTTCTTAGTCCACTTATTTAGTTTCTTGAAATCAACACACATTCCATTTCCAATAACAACCTTAGTAGGGACTAGGTCATTATTTTCATTAGTTACTAAGTAAACTCCTCCTTCCTTAGGAATCCAATGAACCGGACTCACCCATTTACTATAAGATACAGGGTAGATTATCCATTCATCAAGGAGATGTATTACCTCTTTTCTTACAATGTTTTTGGAGGCTAGATGAAGTCTTACTTGGCTTTCAATTACTTGTTTAGCTCCTTCCTCAATAGGGATAGCATGAGAATAAATGGATGGATGTATCCTATTTATATCCTTCATTGAGTAGCCTAAAGCCTTACAATGCTTACTCAGTACCACTAATAGTTTCTGTTTTTCTTTCCCTGAAAGGGCAGCATTAACGATAACAAGAAATTTTTCTGTATTATCCATAAAATCATACCTCAACCCTTTGGGTAAGGGTTTCAAAGTAGGAGGAGGTAGTTCCTTGTCTCCTTTTCTTTCAAGCACCTCACAGGCTTTATTCAAGCACGGACAAACTATTTAGTGTCCATTATCATTTCAATTTCCTCCTTCTCTTCATCTTCAAATAAGGATTCAGGTCTCACTAATGCCCGTTGAACTTCATCTTCTGGTTTTTTAAGATGAATATTAGGTAGCTGATTCAATTCCTACTCTTCTTTATCTTGAGCTTCTTCTTCATATGGCTTGCTTAATACTGAGGAAAATGGGAATTTAATCATCTCATCTCCCACTTCATGGAGATAGACTTCTTCTTGATGTGTGCTCCTGCAACATTTAGAAAAGTGGTTCCAAAGACAATAGGGCAATCTTTGTCCTCGGAGATCATTAGTACATAAATATCAATGGGGATAAATGAGTGAGCCTATTATAATATTGACATCTTTAAGGATGCCCCAAGGATTCCTCTCGGTTTTATCTTCAAGCTTAACACAATATTAGTGGGATCAAGACTACACAGAGAAATCTCATCATAGATTTAGCAAAAAGACTGTAAGGAATAATATTGACTGGGGAACCAGGGTCGCATAATCCAAAATAGGGCTTCCACCCGAAGGAACATGATAAAATTTGTTTACATGCATCCTTACCTTTGGTACAACCTTCAACAAAAGAAGTTGTATCTTTGTCTAGGTGGACTTCTTTTTTCACCACTATTCTAGGTGTAGCAAGTTCTTTTACTATATCAACATAAGGTGGAACCCCACATTGTTCTACCTTGACGCTCCTGTTTTCCTTAGCTAAAGGTGTTCCGTCTGGCTTTCTGCCATTTGGTTTATGATAGGCTTCTTTTTGCCTCTCGGGCAGAGTAGTGTTCTTATTTATAGCCTCCACCATGCGGATAGCTTTAGACTCAATGTTGTATTTCAAGTACTTTTTCTCCAGAAATTTCAAGAACTTAGAGAAGTCTTTCGAAACATGCAACATGGGGCCAGTTCCAATGCTTAACTCACAAGGTAAGTCTTTTTACTTTTGCAGTTCTAAGGAAATACTTAATACTAACATAAACAGGATCAACCCTACTATTTTCCTTTGAACAAAGGTACCAGTTCTTAGCATTATACCTCATCATGTCAAGTAAACTCGAAGCCTATGATGTCTCGGTTCCTAGAAAAGAACCTTTAGAAGCAAGACCTAAAGTTTGTTTACTTTGCGAGTAAAGTCCACCATGAAAGAAGTTAACTACTCCCTCCGTTCCTTGATATAAGGTGTATAGATTTTTGAGAAAAAGTCTGAAATATAAGGTGTATTGCATTGCACCACTCATTTGGATAATTTTTTTAGGGATTTCTTTACATTTCCTTATATCGGGCAAGCTCCTCTATTTCCTCATGTCAATTAGTCAGGTGTAATCTTGCCCAAAACTTGTGAAATTTTCCCTCCACGTGCGTTCTTTAATTTCCGTGCCAAAAACTATACACCCTATATCTAGGAACGGAGGGAGTATTAAGTAACCAGGATGATGGTGTTCAAGACATGCAAAGAGTATTTCACGATACCTTATATATGCATCGACCAATTTCTCACTTTCTCGTTGCCTAAAGCTACAGATTTTCCTTCTTATTGTATATAATTTCCCTTGAGGATAATAATGAGTGAAGAACACTTTTAACAATTCTGACCAGTTCCACAAGATGTTCACGGGCTGGAGTTTCAACCATTTGGTAGCTCCTCAATCTAATTTTGGCCTTTATTTCATCATTAGTTAGGTCTTGTAGCTAAAAATTTCCACATGCAAGGTCAAATTTTGTAATATGCATATACGGGCACTCAGTTGCATAACCTCGGAATATATTTTCTTTCACCATAGCAATCAACCAAGGGTTTATATCATATGTTTTGCCAGGTAGGTCATGACCAACTGATATAACATTCTCTCCTCGAGATGGTCCTGCAACCAATTCCACTCCTACCTGACAAATTTGCTCTTGAAGGACCACGGCTGCTTTTTATCTGCAAAAATCGTTAGGACACAAAATAATCGAAAACTTAAGGCAAGGCCAAAAAGCACTCAGCTCCCTGATAACAGCGTCATAAAAAGTTTGATGACCTGCAAGTGCACATGGTTTATTTCTAGCCTTTTTGAATTAAGAGTATCAATCCCACAGATAATTAAGTGCACATGAATCAGACTTTTGCCTCTTGTGGAGAATTATGTATTTCTATTCCTGCAGATAATTGTAGACTCAAAGTAGACTGCGGGTGGATATAAATGATTTTGAGTAGTGTTGTGACTTGTAACTAAATAACATAAAAGTAAATGGAGTGCACGGATCATAATGACTAGTGAAACAACAGAATAAAGAGGCATTATCAGGGAGTCCGGAATCCCCATTGGTATGTTTCTAGTGCACATATGCATAAGCGTAGTGTAGACTGGATACTTGAGTCACTATAGAGGATTATGCTGGGAGGAGCCGAGTACAGTACACGTTCTACTCGCAGTAGACTTCATGCCATGCATGCCACCATCATAGTCTTCCCCAGAGGGATACAACTCATGATAATTAAGGGTTTCCTCGTGGACGCGGCCTCTCTAAGGGTTCTCCATAATTCCCTGGTCAATTGCAAAGTCTAGGAGTAGTAGGATTTTACTGTCAGCTTGAATTACCTTCGCGTCCTAAACCTTACAAGGACAGTGATATACTTTGTGGCCATAAGGCTCAAATGTTGAGCGGGGCCCATTCACAACATTCATGAAGTTATTCAACTAAGCATTCAATAGGGGATCTCGTATCCACAATAACGTTTCATATCCTACACATACCAAGGTTCATCCATATCCCTGAGAACTAGGAGTCTACTCACACATGAGGACAACAAACATCATAGCAACGATAACGGAATACATGGATGAGTGATTCAAATGATACATCGAAGGATCTACTAGGGTTCTTGATGTTGCCGATGATGATGAAGTAGATGATGATGACAGTGCGATGATGTTGTCCCCCTCCTCACGATGGGAAGGATCCCCTCCTTCTCCTTGCCAATCCCTCCTCCAGATGAACTCCAGAGGCTAGCTAGGATTCTATCTTCTAGGTGAATTTTTGATGTCTCTGGGCATCTGATCCACGATCTAATTCGATTGGGTGGAAATAATCGATATGACGATGGTGGCGACGTGCCATACGACTACTCATACGGGCACTCGCGGTCGTATGGAATGTTGTGTTTTGCTTTGGAAGCATGAGGACGCTCGTTCCTTTGGCCTTCTTGCTTGATTCTTTTATGGAAAGTGATTATCACTTGAAATACGTGATTCATTATCATTTCTAAGGATTTTCTCCATTATGATAATTTATCCAAAAGACGTCACCTGAGGGATTATCAATAAAAAGAAGTGCACGAATGGTAACCCCCAACTATAGGGGATCGCGACAGTCTTCGAGGATAGTATTTCACCCAAAATTTGACACAAGGGGAGCCAAAGAATATTTATGAGCCTTAGCAGTTGAGTTGTCAATTGAACCACATCTAGGAAATTATATTTCTGCAGCAAAGTGTTTAGTAGCATAGTAACAATAGTAAGAGGAACAATAACAAAAGCAATTTATAGTGATTGTAACAACAGCAACAACGAAAGAAACTTAGTGAGAACCAATATGATAAAAGCGTAGTGTCACGGGAAACCACGGCCACCTATGGGACCAAGAGCCCCTTTCTTGTTCGGCGGGGGGATGGCACGTTGCACAAAGAGCGGAGAAGCGTGGAACAACATGTCAGAGATCACACGGGCAGTTTTTACCTAGGTTCGGGCCGCCTTGAGGCGGAAAAGCCTACTCCTGCTTTGGTGGATTTATGGTGGAAAAGATGATGGTGAGCTCAGCATGTTTGCCCAGCAGGGTTGCCTCATAGCGGGGATGGCTACGCGCGTATGGGTGTGTGATTGTCCGGATCATCCAACCCTTTCTACGGTTGCCTTGGGCCTCCTTTTATAGATCAAGGAGTCACCAAAGTGGCAAATCAGTCATTACGCACTGATTAGATAGCGAACAGTGCTATCATACCTAACTCTACATGATGATAGAGCGCATTAAATGTGCCACTCCACGTCACATCATAGCTTGCTCGGTAGGCCCTGCCAGGCTGTTTTGCCAGCTTCGCGCCTGCTTGCTTGACACGTCTCAAGACGGGTGTCACTTGGAGGTATTTTATGTAGGAACTGACTGCCATGTGGTGAATAGCAGCCACTTAGTCACTTTGGAGCTTGACACAGCAATGATCGACGACGTGCATCGTGATGAAGTGGTGCGGTCACTACAAAAAAAAGACACATCCGTGACATTTTGGGCCAAACGACACTTCTATGACGATAATTGTGACAAAACCCCGTATCATCATAGATGTGGTGGGCTCCTACTTCTATGACAAAAAACCATGATAGAAAATGGGATTTTCATCCTTGGCGGGCCAGAGATGTAGCTGCATGACATTCTTTGGGCCGTCCATGACGGAAAAAAACATGGTAGAAGCGAGGGCGAGGAAAATATCGGGAGTTCCCGGTTATGGTGGGTGGTCGGGGCCGAGCGATGCATGGAGGTTTGCGCGTTTCTCTTGTACATGTACGCGCGTGTGTGTGAGGCGTTGTGCTCTAGCTAAACCTGTGCGATTGCACTAGATATGTTACTGAACCCCGATCGGTCCCTTGCTATTAACTGAATCCGAGTGATTCCTTCGCTACTGATGCTAACTGAAGCCGATCGAACCTGCTGCCTCCTTCCCTTGATGAACAGTGAGCGTTGTTGGGCGGGGGGGGGGGTGGATGATCAGGACCCCGTGGTAGTAGAGGCCATTGCCGCTGGATGAACATGACCCCGTGGAGGGCTGGATGAACAGGACGACCCCGTGGAGGGCTGGTTGAACAGTAGCCGGTGAAGGGCTGGATGAACAATAGCCCGTGGGGGTGGTTGAAGGACCCCATGGAGAGGGCTGGTTGAACATTAGCCGGTGGAGGAGCGGTGGAGGCTAGATGAACAGGAGCACGTGGATGAACAGTGGCTAGTGGAGGCAGGAGAGGAGACGCCGTGGATGAACAGTCGCAGGTGGAGGCTGGAGGAGGTCAACGGTGGATGAACAGTAGCCTGTGGAGGCAGTCGACGGTGGAGATGAACAGTATCCCGTGGAGTCCCGTTTTGTGGTACGCCACACCCCTCCCAATGAACAGGACCCCCGTTTCGACTGTAGCGCTCCAACATAGTCTGTTTCCTCCGTTTTGCAGTACGCCACACCCCTCCCGATCAACAGGACCCCGCTACAACCATAGGAGGTCCAAGAGAAGTCCGTTTCCTCCGTTTTGCGGTACGCCAAACCCCTCCTGATGAACAGGATCCTGTTTCGACCGTGGCCGGTCGAACACAAGGCCGTTTCCTCCGTTCTGCGGTACGCCAGGCCTCATTTCGATCGGCTGTTCCGTCCAAGCCGGTTGGCTCCCGATGAACACGACGACACAGTTTCTCCGTTCTGACCCAGCCGTGTACACGAGCCCTGGTCGTACGTATGCACGAGTAGGCGTTCGAGATCCCGCCTGTATGTACGTACGTGGCCGTATTTACTTTCTTGCACCATGGTTGTACGTATGTATACACGATATTAATGGGACTGCGTGACATGCTACATGCGCGCCTCTACTACGACACGTGTGCGCCTATACTACGACAAGTGCCCTTCCTTACACGGCCATGGTTCATTTATGTAGCCTGCAGGCAGACTGATCGTATGTACGTACACGTTCGCGACCAGAATGACAATGCTACGTACGCTTCGACCAGGTGGGTTCCGACTGTCAGGCACTTCCTTGCGTGCGAAGATGTAGCTGGTGGGTCCCAACAGTCAAGGGGGAATTTTTTTTTTTGCGAAATACGGTGGCCCGTCCGGTGGGTCCCTGCTGTCAGGTGGAGGAATCATTATTTACCGGGTAATAAGGTTGCACTTCCTTGCTGCGGCCACGAACCCAGCTGTCAGCCTCTCCACGTACAGTACTTTTCCGATGTAAGTCGTCCGTTGACCACGTCGACCACACCACACCGAGAGCACCAAGGCAGTGGACGGGTGAGGCCTAGGAAGGGGACGACGCGGGGCCGGGGAAGACGCGGCAGTGGATGCCCACGCGGAGAGGAGTACGAGGGTTCACTAGTTCGGCTGTGGTGTGAGGCTATCGTCGCCGCAGAATAACAGGGGTTGTGGGTGAGTAGAGGGATGGCCTGGCCAGCAGTGGGAGTAGTATGTGGCGGTGAGACCTCCGCGGCAGCACAGTCGGCCACAGGAGGCAAGAGCATGCGGTGGTTTGGATGGCTGGAGCAAGAAAATCAGAGGTTGAAGAAGCAGGACGACCGTTGGATGTTAACAATCCAACGGTCACTGGTGATAGAATCGTTTGTTGACTAAGTTGACAAAGACCACCATCCGCGTTGACCTAGTAAGCCCACAAGTCGGCCTCCAATATGGTGGGTCCCAGCTAGCAGGGGGAGTATTCAATTTTCTGTGCGTAATAAGGAGGCACTTCCTTGCGTGCGAAGATATAGCTGGTGGGTCCGAGCTGTCAGCTGGGGTAATGTTTTTTTGGGAAATACAGAGGCCCTTCCGTGGGTCCCAGTTATCAGGTGGAGGAATCATTATTTTTCGCATAATAAGGAGGCATTTCCTTATGCGGCCGTGGACCCAGCTGTCAGCCTCTCCACATACAGTCCACTTCCGATGGATGTCGTTCGTTGACCATGTTGACCACGCCGCGCCAAGAGCACCAGTGCGGTGGACGACAGCGAGGCCGACGAAGGGAATGGAACGGAGCCGGGGAAGACACGGCAGTGGCTGCCCACGCGGTGGGGAGTACGAGGGTTGACTGGTTCGATTGCAGTCGCTGGAAAATAACAGGAGGTGTGGGTGAGTAGAGGCATAGCCAGGCCAGGGATGCGAGTTTGGTGGGGCCGCGAGGCCTGCCCGGAAGCACAGCCGGCCACGGGAGGCGGGAGCAGGCGGTTCCATCGGCGCTAGTTTGGGCGGCTGGAGCAGGAAGATCAGAGACTGAGGAAGCACGATTGCCGTTAGATTGACATCAAACGGTCTGACGCAGGTAGAGTCGATTGTTGACTAAGTTTCTTTTTTTTTAGAAACCTTGTGTATGCGTGAACTTAGTAGGCCCACAAGCTAGCCTCCAAATATGTGGCAGACAACATAGAGCCCATTTGCTATTTTTTTAATAATTTGCAGCCCATTTGCTAATTCTTAAGTAATTTATTACAACCCATTTTCTGCCCAAGACCACGGTTAAAAAGTTCAACCTTATTTTGCATATTTCCGTGGAGTCTGAACTCTTGTAATCCCGAAATGATAAATATTTATTTTTTAAGAACTTATTTGCCAAAAAATCATTTTGTTTTTGTAAGCAAATAAGACGTGGGACAATTGAGTTGGTTTAAGGGAAAACTAGTGGTAAAAAAATCAGCTACCGAGGAAAACAACAACAAAAATAAGGATGTAAATATGAAAAGGGAACTTTATGTATTTTCAATATAATGATACGTGTATATGAACTAGTAAAACTAGAGGTAGAGATTAGAAAACGGAAGTAGGACATGGCGTTTCAAGAGGAAAATAGAACTGGGCTGTGTGTTTGATTCAGTAAAATAATTGCGTGCAGATGTTCTAAGACAAAATATAACTAACGCTGCTGGGCCAGAGGCCAGTAGATACCTGCTGGATCTTCGTGCCCCGTTGTCGTCATGGGCTGGGCCTGTTAAAAACAAACGAAGCTCGGCAGTCTACTGACCCAGTTGAAACTTGTTTCAACCTGAAAAAACAATATACCGCTCAATAAACGAGAGAATTCCGCAAGCATGCATCGATAATCGCGATCTAGCAGGTATATTGTTCTTTCATCGTGATAATAAGTGCATGCACTTGTTTCGAAAAATTTGGAGAACTGGGAATTCGAACGGCAGGTGCTTATTCTACCCATCAAATAAAAATCCGGTGCCTGAAAATTTGATTCAAAACAAATGTGTCGGATGTGGGGTTCCGGCAAAACCCTTAATGTTCGAACTCTGGGGTGCGCGCAAAGTCTTTCCCTCCTACCGATCCACGCCCTAGCTCACTAAGATATCGCGGACGAACTCGACGAACTCGCAACACAGAGAGACACGAGATTCATACTGGTTCGGGCCACCATTGTGGTGTAATACCCTACTCCAGTGTGGTGGTTGATACGTCTCCGTCGTATCTACTTTTCCAAACACGTTTTCCCTTATTTTGGACTCTAACTTGCATGATTTGAATGGAACTAACCCGGACTGACGCTGTTTTCAGCAGAATTGCCATGGTGTTATTTATGTGCAGAAACAAAAGTTCTCGAAATGACCCGAAACTCCACGGAACGTCTATTTGCAAATAATAAAAAATCGTTTCAAAAGATGAAGACCAGGGGCCACACCCTATCCACGAGGGTGGGGGCGCGCCCTCCCCCCTAGGGCGCGCCCCCTACCTCGTGGGCCCGCTGGAGCTCCTCCGATGCCAACTCCAACTCTATATATTTGCTTTCGGGGAGAAAAAAATCAAGAAGAAGAAATCATCACGTTTTACGATACGGAGCCACCGCCAAGCCCTAAAACCACTCAAGAGGGCTGATCTGGAGTCTGTTCGGGGCTCCGGAGAGGGGGATTCGTCGCCGTCGTCATCATCAACCATCCTCCATCACCAATTTCATGATGCTCACCGCGGTGCGTGAGTAATTCCATCGTAGGCTTGCTGGACGGTGATGGGTTGGATGAGATCTATCATGTAATCCAATTAGTTTTGTTAGGTTTTGATCCCTAGTATCCACTATGTTCTGAGATTGATGTTGCTATGACTTTGCTATGCTTAATGCTTGTCACTAGGGCCCGAGTGCCATGATTTCAGATCTGAACCTATTATGTTTTCATGAATATATGTGTGTTCTTGATCCTATCTTGCAAGTCTATAGTCACCTACTATGTGTTATGATCCGGCAACCCCGAAGTGACAATAATCGGGACCACTCCCGGTGATGACCATAGTTTGAGGAGTTCATGTATTCACTATGTGCTAATGCTTTGTTCCGATTCTCTATTAAAAGGAGCCCTTAATATCCCTTAGTTTCCTTTACGACCCCGCTGCCACGGGAGGGTAGGCCAAAAGACGTCATGCAAGTTCTTTTCCATAAGCACGTATGACTATATTCGGAATACATGCCTACATTATATTGATGAATTGGAGCTAGTTCTATGTCACCCCATGTTATGACTGTTACATGATGAACCACATCCGGCATAATTCTCTATCACCGATCCAATGCCTACGAGCTTTCCATATACTGTTCTCTGTTTATTTACTTTCCTGTTGCTACTGTTACAATCACTAAAAAATACCAAAAATATTACTTTTGCTTTTGTTACTTCTGTTACCGTTACCACAACTATCATATTACTTTGCTACTAAACACTTTGCTGCAGATACTAAGTTATCCAGGTGTGGTTGAATTGACAACTCAACTGCTAATACTTGAGAATATTCTTTGGCTCCCCTTTTGTCGAATCAATAAATTTGGGTTGAATACTCTACCCACGAAAACTGTTGTGACCCCCTATACTTGTGGGTTATCAGTGGTGGTGGATTGCCTCTTGGGCTGATGATGAACAGTACAAGGGGAAGAACAGCCTCCTGAGGTTGAGGTGTTCTTGTGGCTAAGGTAGGCTCTCGATCATATCAGATCAAGCTGAGATCCCCCTAGTGTGGTGGCTGGTTCTACTTATATAGGCCCTGGTCCTCTCCCCAAATATTGAGCGGGAAGGGAGCCAACAACGGCGGGTAGATTTTAAGGGGGACAGCTAGTACAGGCTATCCTGACAAAAGTGGTCTTCGCCTGCGAAAGGCTCTGGCGGTGACGCCGTCTTGGGCTCTGCGATGACCTCCGTCCTGCCATCCTTCTGGTCTTGGTCTCGTTGCACCGATATGGAAACCTTTGTGTCGTGGTTTTGTCACGGCATATGTCCTAGTGTGAGGACTTAGTCGTGAGGCCAACTCATCTATGTGGTAGCTTGAGAGGGATTGATCGGGATGAGAGACGTGAGGCGGATCAACACACAAGACAAGGATTTAGACAGCTTCGGGCCCCGGGAAACATCATTCGGTAACAACCCTACATACTGTTTGTGGCTAGGTCTCATTATCATCATGAGGGAGTCGCCGGTAAACCGGCTCTTCTTGTCTGGCCCTAGAGATTGTTTCTTCTTGCTTGTCCCTCTTTGGGGAGCCCTGCCCCTCCTTATATAAGTTAGAGGGGCGGGTTACATGTGGAGTCCTATTAGGATTAGGACTAGTCTACCTTCTAATACAAACCGAATACAAGTCCGGGTCTTAACTCCTTGTAAGGTAAATATTCCTCACGCCTTTCCTCTTAAACCGGCCCACCATTAACGTAAACCAGCCTTCTGGGCCTTGGGCCTTGTCTTTCGTCCGCCGCCCGCCGGGTTATCAGTGAATCATAATGTTCAGGCAGGTTGCTTGTAAACCGTCTGGTCAGGGCGGGTCGCCAGTGAATCGCCAAGTGTCAACCGGGTCTCAAGTAAACCGCCAAGCCCGGCCGGGTCATATTTCCGGCCGGTTCATACCATGGAGCATCTCCTCGCCTGGCGCCCACCTGGTACCGATCATCATGGCTCACGTCACGAGAGCCTCATGAGGTTTGCCCCGCCTTGATATCTCCGCTCCTCGTGGGCCTGCCTGGCTAGGCCACTACTGAGGAGGTCTTGCGTCAGGAAACAAGGATGCTGTGCGCGCTGGCGCCCGCCTGGCGCCCACCTGGTACCGATCATCATGGCTCACGTCACGAGAGCCTCATGAGGTTTGCCCCGCCTTGATATCTCCGCTCCTCGTGAGCCTGCCTGGCTAGGCCACTACTGAGGAGGTTTTGCGTCGTCCGCCTCGCGAGGCTTGGCCCCTCGCGAGGGTCTCTGATGCCTTGTTGACTTAGCCACGCCGTGGGCCGCAGGCAGGCAAGTCTGGGGACCCCCGTTCCCAGAACGGCGATAGTAGCCCCCGGGCCCAAGGTGCGCTCGGGCTTGGCTTCGCAGCGGAGCCAAGTGTCAAGCACGGAGCACGGCAGGCCCCAAAAGCCTACAGCCTCGGTTGACGCATGGAGGTTGATTGGACGTGGGCATCTCCGCTTCCCCATGCTGCCTCGGCAACTGCTCGATTGGACAAAAGGCCGGCGCTGGCAGCGCTTGCCTTCATTGTATCTTCCTCGCCTTGCTCCAGATCCCCTTTCTTGCTCCTCGCCACCGCTACCTCAGATCTGCTCCAATCTCGCTCCGCATCTGCGACCCATGGCACCGCGCAGGGTTAGGAATTCCTCAGCGCCGGCTTGGTATGAGCCGGCTCTTGAAGCGCCCACCGTCACAGAGAAGAGCCTCGCCTCCATACGCCTGCTGACGGCGGGGGAGAGCAACGAGTGGGGGAAGACGGAGCTCCGGCTCACCTCCGATGCGCCGGAGCCTGAGGGAAGTACCTTCTTCCCCTTCTTCTCGAGAAGCGTCGCTGTCGGGTTGGTCCCTCCTTTCTCCGACTCCTTTTATGAGGTTCTCGACCACTACGGGCTGCTGGCGTTGCACTTCCATCCCAACTTTGTCCTCCTCTTGTCCATCTTTGCCTACTACTGCGAGGTGTACCCGGGCGTGCTGCCGTCCGTGGTGCTCCTGCGCCACTTCTTCTTCCTTCGCTTCACGATGGGCCACTCTCGGGATGCGGCAACTTCGTCGCGTCTGGCAAGGCCAACTCGATCTCGAGCACCGGGAAGAGGGCCGACAATATCCGATCCAAATGGGTCATGATGGACGCCAAGCGCCCATCCGCTACCGGTGTTACTGTAACGGCGCCCAGCTCAACAAGGGGTGGCCCAAGACGGAGCTGGCCGATGAGCTGGCGTTGTATGTGTTGGGGCAGATGACGACTGACTTGAAGCCGGGCAACGCGAAGGCAGCCAAGGTGACGGGGGCAATGCTCCTGAGGGAGTTCTTGATGCCGCGAGTTGCCCCTCTCCAGGCGCGCTTGCGCCCCTCGTGGGAGCTTGAAGAAGAGGGGAGCAAGACCTGTCTGAGGCATGGGGCCTTTCCTGGCGACGAATTGGATACTGTCCTGCACCTCATAGTTGGGGACAACCAGGAGTACCCGCCTAATGCCTTTGTTCCATTGTTCCTCCGCAAGGACCGGGAGGAACTTGTCGCCCCCAGGCCGACCTTTGACGTGCGCGGCCTGGTGCCGCCAGCGCTCGCAGGAGCTCCTGCAGCACCGATGCTGGTGGAGGTGTCCTCCAACGAGTCCAATGGAGGGGAGGAGGAGGTGGTGGACTCGGAGAAGACTTTTGAAGAGGTGGGGGAGACTTCCCCTCTGAGCAAGGCCGAGATCCTCCGCGCCCTGCCCGACGACGCCGAGGCCGACGCCCGCCAGGAGGAGAGGGAGCAGCCCCTCATCCCGCCAAGGGGCAGGTCGTCGTTGGTTCCTCGAGATGCTGCCCCTGTCTCGATGCTTCCTGAGGCTGGCTCCGGCACTTCTGCCGCCGGGGCCCGCGTGCCTACTTCTCAGGTCCCGACGCTGTCAGGCTTCAAGCTCCCTAAGCAGAAATATGTTGCAGTGGATCGGTAAGTGCCTTAAGCTTCGCCTTGTCCCTGCTTGTACTTGTTATATCCTGACGTTCACCCTTGGTCGATCAGGTCGACGCCTTCAGCGAAGAAGAGGAAGGAGGATACGGCGGCCGTGCCTTCCTCCGCCGAGAAAGGAGGCAGCGGTGCCCGTACCTCCCCAACTCGGTCGTCCTCGAGAGGCCAAGAGGAACATCGCCGTGTGTAATCAGCCCCCATGGCCCCGCTAGCTCCGGAAGTGACGGCGTCTGGCGCGGTTGATGAGGTCCTAGCTGCTCCGGAACCCGCAATCTCCCAGGCCCTGGCGACGACGTCGCCTCCTCCTACTGCTGCACCTTCACTCCCAGGTTCTTCTACCTCTGCTGCTGTCCTGCAGCGTGCTCTTTTGGAGATGACCCAGCTTGTGCAGATCTCCGAGCGCGACTCGCTGGTGGCCGAAGCGCCTGAGCTAGCCTCTGGCTGGCTTCACTCCGACTTGGCGGTTCGCACGACGCTGAGTCAGGCCGCGGCGTCCTTCGGAAAGGAGAAGCAGAGCGCTGCCACTGCTGCAGCCGATCGTGAGGCGGCACTAAAGGACGCCAAGGCCGCCCGCGACCACTGCCGAGAGCTGGAGGACGAGCTGAAGAGCCTACGTGACAAGTACACCAAAGAAGCACGCTGCCGCCAAGCGAAGGAGGAGGAGATGAAGGCCCGGGAGGACGACGTCAAGAACCGTGATGCTGAGCTGGCGGAGTTGGGGAAGACGCAGACCGCCGAGCGCAACCGGCTGGAAGAGCTGGAGCGGAAGGTGGAGGCGAGGGTGGCCGATCTTGACGCCAAGGCGCGAGTCCTGGCCGAAGACCGCATGGCCTTTGCCGATCTCGAGAATAGATCTCGCAAGGCACTGAAGACGCTCTACGAGCACGGCCTGGAGAAGTCGCTGGCCACCAATGAGGACGGCCCCACCCGGCTGCTTCCTCTCTTGGTGAAGGCGCTCGAGGAAGTCGTTGATGGTGTCGGTCCCATGGCAGAGGCAGAAGCTCGCGTCCTGTCTTCAGCTGCATTGACTCGCGTCTTCAGCCAACTGCACCTCCACGACCCCAACGCTTGCCTTGACGAGCTGCTGGAGCCCGTGGCCGATGATCTTAGCGCAGCCACCGCCGCAACTGTACAAGGTCAAGTGGAGGCCTTGCTGAAGAAGTTCCGCGTCTTTGTCTCCGCTCCTTTTTCCAGCGATGCCGCCAATCCTGCGGCTGGTGATGAAGGTTAAACGACGTCACCCATGGAGGAGCACCTTCCGCAGGCGATGGCGGTGTCCAGGGTGACCTGTGGCTATTCTCCCGTTTTGTTCCTGCAACATGTATCAGGCCTCGTGGAGGTGTTTAGACTTTTCATTTTGGTATTGTGAGGACAATGTGCTTGTAATATTTGCTTCGAGATTTTGTGCTTTCCTTCCTATCTGCTTTGTGTTCTACGTCGACAGAGCCCAGCCCCGCGCATACCTCAACCGCCATTGGGCCGACCGGAGACCAGGACGGACCAAGGAGTGAGGGGCTACGTGACAAGTTAGGATCCTGAGTCGCGATACTCAGGAGTCCCCCTTGATGCGCGAACAACATATAGGAAGAGTTCACGAGGATAGGTTGATGTTCTACGTCAGCAGAGCCCGGCCCCGCGCATACCTCAACCGCCATTGGGCCGACCGGAGACCAGGACGGACCAAGAAGTGACGGGCTACGTGACCAGTTAGGCTCCTAAGTCGCGATGCTCAGGAGTCCCCTTGACGCGCAAACAATCTCCATACCTTCGCTCGCCGAGGCCTCGGGAGGGGCATGCGACGACCAGGTCCGGGAGGCCTGTTTGGGCGGCGTGCACTTGGGCGTGACCCGAGAGCAGCCCCCAGGCTCGGGAGGCCTGGTTGGGTGGCGAGCACTTGGGTGTGACCTGAGCGCAACCCCCATGCTCAGCCCCCTCGCGCGGCTCTCCCGAGGGGAGGCGTTGCGGTGAGGCCGGACGCTGAGCTATGGGCTCCCTGAGGTTGGTACGACCGTGAAGCCGCCCTCAGTTGTTTATCACCAGCGCGGAGCATAGTGCTCCCGATTGTGCATGGGCATAGCCACTCCTCGGCAGTGTCGATGGCCAACGCGGAACATGGTGCTTCCACTTGTGCATGGGAGGGGGGGCCTCCTGGAGGAGCCCCCGGGGCGTGTACAACCCCTCCCTGACACGTGGCTTGCACGGCAGGGCTGCGAGGTGTATCTGGGCACTCGTGAGCCAGCGCGGGACTCACGAGGCCCTACCTCAAGGCGGGTTGCGCCTGGTCTTGAGTCTTGGTTGCTGTGTGTTCCTGCAACGCGGTTAGGTGCAAGCACTCTGCGTCCTCAGATCCCGGCCCTCAAGCAAGCTCAGCCGCCGCTGGTATGCCAGGTCGCGATGCTGTGGTCAAGGCCAGGGGGTGAGGGCTGGAGAGCCAGTAAGAGCTCCTGAGTCACGATGCTCAGGAGCCCCCCTTTTAACGCGCAAGCGAATTGCATGGGATGAATGGATCCGTGGCGGGTGGCGATCGAGTGGGTGATAACCGTAGGCAGGTTAAGCATGGAAGGCAAATAAGCTTGGGTAAATGCAGGAAGATACATGCCACTGGGTCCGGTCCAAGCGGCTTGGGGATGATGCAGCCCGAGGGGGCCCCCCAGCAAGGTAAGCTAAAGACATAAGCAAAAGGGATACATGCCACAGGGACGGACCCATGCAGCCTGGGAATAATGCAGCCCGAGGGGCGCTCCCAGCTAAACGAGCTTGGAAAATGTCACCTGGTTCTGTAGACGAAGGAATGACTCTTCACGAGCCACTGGGGCCCTGAGCCTCGGGAGGCTCTGGGGGCTCGGGAGGTTCCTTGAAGATCGTCTCCATTTCTTCTAGGACGGTGTGGTACCTGGCCTTCTGAGCTTCCAGGATGCGCCGCATGTTGCGCTAATAGGCTGACGCCACGCTCGGCAAGCCGAAGGGCATGCGAACGTAGCTGTGTGGCGGGCCCTCGCAACGGCCCACACGCGAAGGCCAGAAACGCTCCTGAGATGCGGCCCTGTTGAGCCCTGGGACGTCGATGTAGACACGCAGCCCAACATCCTCGCCTGGATGGGGAGCTGTGCCTTGTGAGCGGCTGTCGCCACACATGGCTCTTGCGTCTTGCAGTTCCTGAGTGGTCTTGGTGATGAACTCCTGAGTGGTGGGCACTCCTTGCCCTGTGTTCTCTTGAGGGAAATGTGCCGCGAAGAACGCCTCCAAGTGGTGCCCAAGCGCCTCCCTCGTGAGGATGGCAAGGTCTGAGGCCCTCCAGAAGAGAGCCCCCGAGCCCTGCCCGAGGAGGGCGCCGGGCGCGCCTTCCTATGTGTTGGAGGGAGGCGCGCCTGAAGCGGGCGCTGATCCTGATGAGGTTTGAGCCGCGTCGCCACCCTCCAGAGATTCTGCTCGGCGTAGCTGCTTCTTCTTCTTGGGGAGGGCCTTAGGAGGGCCCTCGCTTTTGCGGTCGGGGTCGTTGATTGCTGCAGCTTGGAAGGCGCGCTTGAGGGAGCACACCGCATCTCTCTCTTCACATGGGACCGTGATGATTCCGCCGCTTCCTGGCATCTTGAGGACATTGTAGCCGTGATGGGTGACCGCCATGAACTTGGCCAGGGCTAGTTACCCGAGGATGGCATTGTACGGCAAGCGGATGTGCACGACGTCGAAGTCGATGAGCTTGGTGCGGTAGTTCTTGCGCTCCCCAAAGGTGACTGGCAAGCGGACTTGCCCTATCGGTGTGGTGGAGCCGTCGGTCACTCCTGAGAAAGGCTTGGTAGGCTGAAGCTGCTCATATGGCACTTGGAGGTTGTCGAACGTGTCGACGGGCAGGACGTTGAGCCCTGCGCCACCGTTGATGAGGGTCTTGGTAACTTGCACATTGCTGATGACTGGTGAACAAAGCATCGGGAGAGCACCAGCGGTGGCTGCGCACTTGAGCTGATCTGCCGAGTTGAAAGTGATGGCACATTGGGACCACCTGAGTGGGCGCGCGGCCTCGAGCTTGGGGAGAACCGCGTTCACTTCACGAGCGAACCGTTTGAAGATGCGTTGAGTGGCTGGGGCCTGTGCGCCGCCCAAGATGCAGGTGATTGCACGCGGCTCCGGGAAGCCACCAGCCCCCTCATCCTGATGGTGATCGTTGTCCTTCTTGGTGGCGGCAGCGGGGGAAGGCCGACATTGCCCTGGGGGCGATCCTCACGAGGCTGGTCCCTCCATGCGCCCTCGCGAGGATGGTCCTGCCAGCGGTCCTCATGAGGCCTGTCGCGCCACTCCTGGCGGGGCCACGGTCGTCCCAGCGCCCGCCTCCACGGCCATAGCCCCGGTCGCTACGCTCGGGGCGTCGACCGAAGCGTCCTTCACGGATGGCTCTGAGCTCTTGACAATCACTAGTGTTGTGGGTGTTAAGATTGTGGAAGGCGTAGAACGGTCGGCTGTTCTTGGATGACTCGGGCTGATCTCTGCCCCGCTTGGTGTCGGGCTCTGCTGCGAGCACTGCCGCTTCCTTGTGCTTCACGTTCTTGGCCTTGGCTTTCTTCTCCTCTATGCCCGCGGCTGGCAGCTCGAGGAGGGACAGGCGCCCCTCCTCATCTCTTGGGCACTTGGTCGCTAGGTTGAACAGCTCCTGAGATGGGCACAACTCCTCATGGATAGCAAGCTCTTCCTTCATCTTGACGTCACAGATGCCGTCTGAGAATGCAGAGATGATGGCCTTGTCCGTGACCATGGGGATCTTTAGGCGAGTGTTGTTGAAGCGCTGGATGTACTTCTGGAGGGTCTCCCCTGGCTGTTGCTTGATGCGGCGCAGGTCACCTGCGGCCGGCGCGCGGTCGCGGGTGCCCTGAAAGTTGGGGGACGGTTGTCATTGCCGGTGTACAAAAAGAGGGTGCACTTTGTACCCCTATACTGTCTTGAGGCGCCAGAGCCACGCCCAAGGTCACATCAAGCAGACCAGGGGAGGTGAGCCAAGGTAAGGCTGAAGCCCAAGACGATCAGGGCAATGCCAAGGCCAAGACCACAAAGAGCAGAGGGACGAAATAGGTCCCCTTGTAAGAACCTTCCCGGGCGGCCGCAGCGGCCCCAGCAAGACCCTTGCCGGGACGGCTCACCCACACCAACAGAGCGAGCCACCCTTGAGCCCACGATCCCCAACACCATCATCCACCTGCCAGGGCTCGGGAGGCACCTCCGTGGTGGCATGCAGATCTTTGTGAAGACATGTTCAAGATCAGATGAGGATTAGAAGAAGACGATTCTCGGCAACATCCTTGCCGAGGAAGGCTACCAGGTCCCCGGCAAGACCCTTGCCGGGGACGACAGTGTGCCGCGGCAAGACCCTTGCCGGGCCACCCGGCAAGACCCTCACCAAGGATGCCGGCAGGGCCACCGCCAGGACCGCCGATGAACAAGCTTCCACCGCCGTTCCCATACAGCTGCCAGCCCAACCAGCTGGGCGGGCACCTGCGTGGCAACATGCAGCTCCCAGGCCAACTCATCAAGCGCCTGCGTGGCGGCATGCGAATCTTCGTGAAGGCTCCACCACCACGCCACCTCGGTTGCCTGCCGCCTACATGGCACCGCAAGACGCATCGCCTGGCCGTGGCGCGTGTCGAAGCGAGGAGGATCGGCGACGACGGACGGGCCTCGCCTGGCCCCCGATAAAGCAAGAGGACACCTAAGCGATGCATTAAATGCATCTTGTCTCCGTAATACGAGGGATAACCTCGCAACATCATACACCTTTCCACCTCCTCAAGGCCATCGTGGCAACCCCTTATTCCTATAAAAGGAGGCCCGAGGCGACCATGAGAAGGATTCGGCTCTTTAGAACCACACGCAGACCACAGCTAGTTCGAGAGCTCATGAACTCTCAAAAATACACCCACCAAAGCAGGACTAGGGTTTTACGCATCCTCGCGGCCCGAACCTGGATAAACGATCCTTGTGCTTCTACTAGCCCTGCTCTCCTCGCAACCCTGCGCCCCGGCAACCGTAGTAGGGATTCTTGTGATCCCATAGGTGTCGTTCCACACCGACAGTCACGCATCTCATCCCAGGAGGAGATCGAGTCGTGCTGTAGGTTCAGGAGGCAGGAGCGGGCACCATCCTTGAGAGCCATAGGGAACCAGTTCGCCATGACCTTCTCGTCACTGTTGGCCGCTTCGATGCTTAGCTCATAGAGCTGCAGGAACTCCGCGGGATCGGAGGTGCCGTCATAGCGGGGAGGCAGATCCGGCTTGAACTTGCCTGGCCAGGCGACGCTACGCTGCTCGGGGGTGAAGGCGTGGCAGCTGACCGTGGTTGCCGGGGCCCGCCTCGGAGGTGGAGCTTGGTCTCGATGAGGTCCGCGCGGTGCCATCGATGGTGGCGCGTGGTCTTGATGAGGCGGCGAGGGGAGCGCAGGTGCAGCTTCCCACGGCCAGGGATTTCTTGGTAGCTTCTCTCTTCGCGAGCGGGCACCGGACATGGCCGATCACGCCGTGGGGCCGCGCGCCTTGGCGCCAAGGCGTAGTCCTGGGGCAAAGGTTGTGGAGGCGCGCTATGAGCCACGTCACCTGTGGCTGGCGGAGGGTGAGGCAGAGAGAGGGACGGTGCCGGGGATCCCCCTGCGGCGCGGACGAGCTCGGCGACGCGGTCGAGCAACTCCTCGTAGAGGTCGTCGACTGGGCGGTAGCGTAGGAGCTCGTTCACCGCGAGGAGCGCGGCCCGCGCCTCCATGGGAGCGCGGCGTGCATGAAACGAAGAACCGGCCGGGGTCAGCGACGAAGTGGCGGTGCGGCCGTCCTGCCGCACTGATGGATGCAGCAAGGATGCCTGTTGCTCGTTCCCAGCCAGGCCGGTGGCAGCGTTGGCGGCGGGAGACGGAGAACGATGGGGTGGCCCACCGACGGGAGCCGTCTGAGCAACGCGGGTGGTGAGGGCAGCCCGACGCTCAGCTCGAGCGCGGCGAGCGTCCGCCATGGAGACGACGGAGCGACGAATCGATGGAAGGGAAGCTACGGTGCACCCCTACCTGGTGCGCCAAATGTCAGATGTGGGCTTCCGGCAAAACCCTTAAGGTTCGAACTCTGGGGTGCGTGCAAAGTCTTTCCCTCCTACCGATCCACGCCCTAGCTCACTAAGATTTCGCGGACGAACTCGACGAACTCGCAACACAGAGAGACACGAGATTTATACTGGTTCAGGCCACCGTTGTGGTGTAATACCCTACTCCAGTGTGGTGGTGGTGTATTGCCTCTTGGGCTGATGATGAACAGTACAAGGGGAAGAACAACCTCCTGAGGTTGATGTGTTCTTGTGGCTAAGGTAGGCTCTCAATCAGATTAGATCAAGCTGAGATCCCCCTACTATGGTGGCTGGTTCTACTTATATAGGCCCTGGTCCTCTCCCCAAATATTGAGCGGGAAGGGAGCCAACAACGGCGGGCAAATTTGAAGGGGGACATCTAGTACAAGCTATCCTGACAAAAGTGGTATTCGCCTGCGAAAGGCTCTGGTAGTGACGTTGTCTTGGGCTCCACGATGACCTTCGTCCTGCCGTCCTTCTGGTCTTGGTCTTGTTGCACCGATGGCAACCTTTGCCTGATGCCTCGGTACTCCTCGCTTGCGGTTGCCTCCTTTGCACCAAAGAGGAAACAAGGACGCTGCGTGCGCTGGCGCCCGCCTGGTCTCGATCGTCATGGCTCACGTCACGAGAGCCTCGTGAGGTTTGCCCCGCCTTGATATCTCCGCTCCTCGTGAGCCTGCCTGGCTAGGCCACTCCTGAGGAGGTCTTGCGTCGTCCGCCTCGTGAGGCTTGGCCTCTCGCGAGGGTCTTTGATGCCTTGTTGATGAAGATGGGCCGTACAACCCGCTGACTTAGCCACGCCGTGGGCCGCAGGCACACAAGTCTGGGTTCCCCCGTTCCCAGAACGCCGACAAAATGATTTAGCTTTATACCCATGTCAACCCTCGGCATGATTGTTGGAAGCAAATGCCAAGTTCATATCGAAAGATCGTTAACAACAATACCAACTTGCGGACGACAAGGTAGTACAAGTACCAATACCAAACTAACTTATAATCTTTTTAGTCCTGGCCCTAGTGTTCGTCTGGTAGAAAATCTTACAGATGACTAGCTCCCGCTCCTTCTCTTGCTCCAAGTCTGCAAGGTGGTACTAGTGCATCACCCAGTTGGTCCTCTGCTGGTCGAAGTTCTTGTTGGTGTGCATCACCAGAACCTTTTTGCTGCCCGTCTGCTGGCCGTTGACTATCACCGGCAAGGTATTGCCGGTCTTGCGCCACATTGCGTGCATGCCGCACTCTGACTGTATCTTTTGACGCGTCCACGTGCCCCTTTTGAATGCCCTGGAGTTGCTCTGGAATAAATGCTTACTTAGGCCACTCAGTGTGATACCTGTGGTATTGTCGAATACAAGTTTTAGTGTACGTAGTTGGCATTTTCATAAAATCTTTGGCATGTTGCAGTCAATGTTTCACTTTTTATTAACTGTCAAATTGTAATTGTTCGCTAGGTGTGCATCTAAAAATAAAAATAGAGCTATAAACAAAGGAATATGTTTGTGCAAGTACACGGCCGATCGGTGTCTTACCTGGAAGTTTCTCAGGATGAGGGTAGCATATGCCGTGCTCGCTGTCGATGGTTGGTATGAACAAATCAATGAGAGGGTGAGATCTCGCGCTGTCAGCACTCACTTTGGCCTCAAGGTGCTCGATCAGCTCCTGATCCGTGGGATCAAACTTGGCGCCAGCCGACAGCACCGACCAATCCTTCTTGGACTTGCATCGGTTAATTCTAGTTATATGGTACTCAATGTATGATCAATCGACTGTTTTAAGTGAATGATTAAAGATTTCAACAGATTAGTGGTACTCCAAATCTGAAGTCCACAATACCCGAATACGCCGCCAGGACTCTTGTGTCACCTCACGCGCAGCGTGTTGTCACGTCAATTTAACGTGAGGACATGATGAATAATTTGACCGACGTATACTAGTACTGCTACTGTACTACTTACTAGTCGTATTTAGTGTCACATTTTAACCATAGGTTTAAATAACAAAACGTCAATGCATGTCATCGAAAATTACTCCATTGGAAACTATGTTCAAATACGAATAAAACGATATAATTTTTATGACATGCATTAACATTTAGTTAGTGAAATTTATGGTCAAAATTTGACGCAAATTACGAAGGGGACCAATAAACCAGTAGGGAGGTAGTATTACGAGTAGCGCAATATACGGTATAGAGGACTAGTACAAATTTAGAAATGGAGTAAGAAGTTACAAGGCTGTGCACAGATTTTGTAGGCTACATGAGTAATACAAAATATAATTCCCATTGGACAACACTTTATATAAATATATATATATGTATATATATATAGATATATATGTATATATATATATACACACACATCTGGGGTATTCTATTTTGCGTAACAGAATATTATTCTGTTACCCTACTTGACCTGATGGTTTCAGGCGGTTGTATTGATGATTTTCATCTCATCAAACTGATCGTCTTTTCATCAGAATGGGGCGTGTAATATATCGTTGGAAAGCTCTTGACATCTACATTACAAATATATAGTAATTTTTTGAAAAGTTATAACGGTTTAAGAGCAGTTTCGAGAAAACCGTTTTTTTAACCAAAAAAGCAAATCATATGTTGGACTCAATTTTCAAATGGTTTTTCAGAATTGAGCAAATAAGATGGCATTGGAAAGCTGGTAAAAATCCGCATCTTCCATATATCTAATGTTTTTTCAAATTATATAAAATTTAAAATTAATTTGAAAAATGGTAAAATTCTGGGCGAAACGTATTTTCGCATTTTTTTGCAAACAGTTTGTCGGATTGATTCAAATGATACGGCATTGGAAAGCTATGGAAAATGCGCAACCTTTTCGTAGAGAAATGTTTTTGTAATTCCTTACGGTTTAAAAACGAATTCGAATACGGTCAAATTTGATTTTGAACGCGATTTTTTTTAAAGTTTGTCGAAATGGGGCAAATAATATACCGTTGGATAGCTATAAAAAATGCGACACTTAGTCATGTTGAAAGTTTTCTCAAATTCGCAATCGTTGATGAGTAATTTTGAATAAGGTGAGACACGTCGTGATGTTTTTCGTAAAAAAAGCAGAGTATTTGTAATGAACTATGTATGTGTCTGTACTGATTTATTTTTCACAGAGTATTTCTGAAAGGTTCCAAAAAGAGAGTACTTGAATGGATGTCCGTATGAATTTGTCCTGAGCGTGTTTGCATAGACTAGACTTTTACTCTGTTTTTTCGGTATATGATTTTCCTCGTAACGTTTCAATGGTACATGATATCATAGTAACCGAACTTGCATGGTTTATATGTTGAACTGAATCATATTCTTTTGAAAAGAAAATTTTCATGTGTTTTTTTAACTCAACTTTTTTTACAATGAGGTGTTGGACTATGTTTGTACTGATTTATGTGTGTGTTTGTACTGATATATTTTTCATAGAGTAGTTTTGGATGGTTCTGAAAAAATAGTACTTGAACTGATGCCCATATTGATTTGTACTGAGCATGTTTTCACAGACTAGATTTTACTGTTTATCTTTGAAATGGTTTTCGTCGGTTTACGGTATCATAGTCCTCGAACTTGCATTGTATATACTATTGAGCTGAATGATATTTTCTCATAAAGAAAAGAGAAAAAAATCATGTGTTTCTTTTTGCAACGATGTTTTGGACTTCTCTTATCTCAACTACTGTTTTCCATTAACATAGGTTTGTCATTTGATAAAAAAGGTTCTTACTAAACAAAATGTTTTGAAATTCTTCACCGACAACACATGAACTTCTGAGTTCTCCCGATCATACAATATAATACATAGAATAGATCATAATAACATTTATCACAAAAAAAGTGTTGAGTGGTCACTGCTCCATGTATCATCTTCAACTAATGGAAGTATGTCATGCAATACACCATCTCATGAAGATAGTGTGTCCATTGCCCAATGCTTCACTGATCCTTTTGTAAAATCAGCATCTTCATCAACCTGTCACACAACATAGTAAATAGTGTGAGCACAAAATAATACAAGTGAATAGATTATTTTGACTTATATGACTAGATTATTTGAACTACCTTGGGGTTGATCATGAACTTATAGAAGTAAAAAAAAGATTGTAATTCTAAATGTGTTTTCTCATCCGAATTGACGGTGTCATCATCACTGAACTTGCATAGTTTATATAGTTTCACTGACTGAATTTCTTCCCGAGAAAACTTTGTGTTTTGAACTTATACGCTAGTGACCAATTTTTAGTAATGATGGAAGAGCTTGAACAATCCATAGACATGAGAATTAAGTTTTGAAATGAATTTTGTTATGATGTATTTAACTAAAACCACATCAACTTTTTCAGAACAGTGCTAATAATACAATCTTTTAATAGTAATTTTGAATACGGTGAGACCCATTATGCTGTTTTTCTGTCTGAAAAACAGAGTACTCGTACTAATCTATGTGTGTGTTTGTACTGAGGTATTTTTCAAACAAATTTTGGATGTTTCCGAAAAAAGAATACTTGAAGTGATGTTCGTATGGATTTGTACTGAGCATGTTTTTACATATAGACTTTACTCTGTTTTTGGTTATTATAGTCCCCGAAATGGTTTATATCGTTGAGCTGAATGATATTTTTTCAAAAGGAAGATTTTTGGTGTGTTTCTTTTTTTAACTCAATTTTTTGCAACGATGTTTTGTACTTCTCTCGTTTTGTGACTTGAACTTTTACCATCCGAATTTCCATGGGGTTTCTTTTTGTTTGATTTTTTTAACTTATCTGGGACGTCATGTTGAACTTACAAATTTTTTATTTGTGAACTTGTTGTGTTTTTACAATGCCAATATATGGAGGAGAGCAAGGCAAGGGCAACATAGAAGGAGGCTGCATGTGGGTATCGTGGAAGCACCGAGGGGCTGAGCCACAAACGGTGGTTGATGGCGAGCCGATATGACACGACGTGCGACGGACAGGCGTGGGGATGGATGGGCAGCGCATGACATGTCGCTTTAGATGCACCTGGTGGACTGTCTCCATGTCCCATCTAGATGGATTAATTACAGAACTTGGACGTTTTCTTGGACGTCAACGTCACAGGATACGAAAACCTAAGCATATTTTAATTTTGAACTGGTTGTTGTTTTTAATTTGCACTGATCAATGTTTTTTATTCAAACCATTTTTTCATTCTTGCACGCACATCAAATTGTCATGTATACCTTCTTTGAAAAAGTAGCAATCATCTCATCATATACAGAAAATTTTCCACACATATAATACATGTACATGAATAACATATACACCACACCGACTGCACATTTTCATACATGAATGACATATACACCGCACCGACTGCACATTTTGTCACTATTAGAAGCCTCTTCAGATTTAATGGTTTGTACTGGGCATAACAGCAAATTAACCAAAAATCGAATTACGAAGGTCAAAGTTCTTGTATTAGACCAAAAAACAAGCAAACAAAGGATAAATAGAGATTGTCAGGATCTAAGAGAGATCAATTGCAATACACTTTCACTCCTTTTTCACTCAGTAATAGCATGGCTGAATAATAAGTTCAAAACTAGAGCAGTTTTTCCTTTCAGTATCATTGGACACGAGCTCCATCAGGAAGCTTGCGTAGACAGTAGCAAGTTGGTCCTGCAATTGTGTCGACGTGGAGAAGGAGCCTCCAGGTCAGTCCGCAACAGGGTAACTTCTCTGCGCTGCAAGAAATCAAAAGCAGTAACTGTACATATTTTGGACATACAAGCATAATGAAAATTTACAAAACAAACATGGTGTATCCTGTCCTGATACAAAGTACTGATGCTTTGGGAATTTTTGAACAGAGAACATAAGTGCAGGAGGCTCGAACGTCAAGAGCAGAAGAGCATGGGCTCACCGAGGAAGTAGGTAGACAGACGACAGTGGTGAGGTCCTATGAGGGGACGGGCGGGGCGGCAAGCGGGAGGTCAGGAAGCAGTGGTGCCGATGGTCGGGGTCGCCCGGTGCTACACTGATCACCTCCACATAAAACCAATATTTTTGCTGCAATATCACACATGGCCGTGTGGGTTGTGGTTCTTGCAAACCGACTATCCTCAGCTTGGTATTCGTCTCCATCGATAGACGAGTGAACTTTGTTAGAAATACAACTAGAACTATATATACATCGAGCTAGGAATACTGTCGGATGTGGGGTTCCGGCAAACCCTTAAGGTTCGAACACTGGGGTTCGCGCGAAGTCTTTCCCTCCTACCGATCTATGCTCTAGCTCGCTAAGATCTTGCGGACGAACTCGACGAACTCACAACCACGTAAAGAGACACGGGGTTTATACTGGTTCGGGCCACCGTTGTGGTGTAATACCCTACTCCAGTGTGGTGGTGGTGGATTGCCTCTTGGGCTGATGATGAACAGTACAACGGAAGAACTTCCTCCTGAGGTTGAGGTGTTCTTGTGCGTATGAACTTGTGGTGTGAGGAGTCGATGAACTGCTCTCTATCTGTTCGACCTCCGATCCGATTGCCCCTACCGTGGTGGCTAGTCCTATTTATATAGGCCCTGGTCCTCTTCCCAAATGTTGAGCGGGAAGGTAGCCAACAACGGCGGGCAAATTTGAAGGGGGACAGCTAGTACAAGCTATCCTGACAAAAGCGGTCTTCGCCTGCGAAAAGGCCCTGGGATGATGCTGCCTTCGGCTCCACGATGACCTCCGCCTTGTCGTCCGCCTGGTCTTGGTCTTGTTGCACCAATATGGCAACCTTTGCCTGATGCCTCGGTACTCTTCGCTTGCGCTTGCCTCCTTAGCACCAAAGAGGAAATGGGGACACTTTGCGCACTGGCGCCTGCCTGGTACCCGCCTGGCACCGTTCGTCATGGCTTACGTCACGAGAGTCTCGTGAGGTTTGCCCCGCCTTGATATCTCCGCTCCTCGTGAGCCCGCCTGGCTAGGCCACTCCAGAGGAAGTCTTGCGTCGTCCGCCTCGCGAGGCTTGGACCCTCGCGAGGGTCTTGGATGCCTTGTTGATGAAGATGGGTCGTATGGCCCGCTGCCTTGCCACGCTGTGGGCTGCAGGCAGGCAAGTCTGGGGACCCCCGTTCCCAGAACGCCGACACTAGCCCCGGGCCCAAGGTGCGCTCGTGCTTGGCTTCACGGCGAAGCCAAGGGTCAAGTTCGGACACTACAAGAAATATGTCAACTTGTGACCTTGACTATTGGTCACTGAAAGATCATTGTTTTTCATTTGCGACCTTTTTGTGACAAAAAACAGAAGGTCAAAAGCTGGCGGTCGTAAACTGAAATTAACGACCTTCTCTGTGAGAAGGTCATAGAAGTTTACGACCAAAATATGCCTAATGTTTTGTTTTGGTCACTAGCAGCCTCCCCAGGCCATGTAGGCATCCGACGTGGCAATCTGATGTGGCACAAGAATCAGCCCGGTCCAATTCGGTGTTTATATGGGCCGAGCCCATTAATTCGGCCTTTTAATATTTATTTTTCCTCTTAATTTTTTCTAGCTACATGGTCTGGCCCAGCAATTCGGCCTTTTTATTTATAGATGCGGCCTTTTACAGTGTATGATCTTTTATTTTTTGCCATTTTATTTTCCACTGGTTTACATTTGTCCCAAATAGCATAATATCATACACTGGTCCCACATGTTAGAAATTTCAAATGTGCTCAAATTATTTTGATAAGTGGGTCGCATGAGTCATGTTTCCATTGCACACATTTTCAAATCACATAGATAATTAGTATTTCATATGAAACAGAAATTGTAATTCTGAAACATACAACATTTCATTTAGAAATAGAGAGAAGATACACGAAATTCTAGAGTTCTCAATGCTGAGATAACCTAGCTATTATTACATAACTTGCTATATAGGAATGTCTTGGCGCTTCTTTGAACATCTTTCGTCTTGAATTTACGCAAAATATCTGCCAACAAGAAAACAAAACAACGAGGATAGGGTGAATAACAACAGCATCAAGTGATGGGGTGCTATTTAGTAGTAAGAAAAAGTCCGGAAAGAAACATGCATGAAAATTAAGAAGAGCTAGAGCAAGTCTGCATGATAATTAAGTTCTATTTAGTGTGAATGCCCTCAAGTTTTCATGCAAGTCATGCCAAGTCAGCCAGCACGTAGAATGCATGCGGGCCATAAAACATGATCAAATGGGGAAGGACTGAAGCCAAACAGTGGTTCCTCCTTGCAATTTTCACAGTTCAACACCTACAACAACCTAACACAACAGATCAAGCCATGAAGTGTAATAACAGTGTGTGATGAGAAACTGGACGCTGTTTTTAATTACTATGAGTAACAAAACATTTAGTTTCAGATAATCGAACGGATTCATTCACATACTTATTATGCTGACAGGATTGTAGAGGTTAAAAACAACAAAACTAAAACTGGAACTTGATCCATTTGTGATGCACGACACAAGCTAACAAAAAACACATTCCAAAACTATTTGTATAAAACATCTATGGATGGATACATTCAAGAAATATAAAAGTTCAAATAGGTTTATAAATGCACAAATAACTTGAGGAAAAGTACCAGACTTATGTATGAATCCAGTTCACTAGCATTTTATGACAAAAAATATGATGGGCATGGAACAGAGCAAGGTACTTCTACATCAGCATAAAAGAGGGAGCTAGAGGTAGGAGATGGGCTCACGAAGAGGAGGCTGTACTTGATGTCGCAGACAACCGCGGCCACTGTACGCAGTAGAGGAGGTTGTAGCCGAGTTGGACCATGTGCGGAGCGTCTTCGTCATGGTGGATGCCCTCGTTGTCATCATTGTCCACTGAGGATGTCTGCTGCTCCAAAACGAACAAACATGTAAGAGCTGGTGTTGTTGAGCTAAGTCTAGAAATTAATCTAGTATAGGAGACACATACGTACTGCTGCTATAACTACATATATCAATCAAGCAGCATGTGCGTGTGCTTGAGCTAGCTTATTAGTACATACATGGCTGGCATCCAAAACGAGTAGAGCATGCTTGCTTTAACAGAATGAATCACAAGGCTAATTTTTGTGGTTGCCAACACTACTAAGCTACTAGCTGTGTGTGTGTTCATTCATCCATCCATGGATCTAACTAATGTTGTTGTATCTCTAGACTAGAATCAAATGATCATTAGTGTTATTATTAACTTGATGGTGGCATCTTCTAATAGGGTAAAGATTTCATACAAGACACGAAAAATGGATGAGGCAAGCATCATCAAACAACACACTCACAATCAAATATCACATAAAAACTGAAACAATACTTGCTGTACTGTTGTGGCCATAACAATTGCAACCGATGCCCACTTCATATCAGATCTGCAAGGGGTAGAAGGAGGGGTGGAGCTCACCATGTCAAGGGGTTGGAGGAGGGGGGGGAGGGCATCCTGTAGCAGCAGCTTCTCCTCGTGAGAGCAACCTGCACAAAATAGAGTTGTCAACATGTTCAGACCAGGAAGGAAAAAAGACAGAACAAAAAAAGAACCTACCATGGTGTCCTGTACACAGTAGGAGCAGCTCCCCTCTCTCCATTCCCTTACATTGGAACTAGAACCAACAGCAAGTAGGTTACCACTTGTTCCACCAAAGGAGAAGCTAAACATTTCGTGCGAGGGGCCATCATTTAGCAAAGATATCTGACAGACATTTAGAGAACAGTGAATGGTTGGATACAGAAAATGCAAGTATATTTTGATTTAGAAATAGTCAAGCACTAATTACCTATACAGTACAGTGAATGTAAATACCAGATCAAAACTATGCTAGTGAATCAAGTAGAAGAGATTATGTCCAGTGGAAGCAGGACACAATAAAACAAAACAACAATCAGAACTGGGGTTATTTCTAGTCAATGTGGTAGGAATTCATATTTGGCTAGGATCAGTATATAAATGCAATGGATCTATTCCAAAATTAGTAAGAAAATCACTACTCCATATGTCATTGTCCAGGTTGCGCTTTGCATCATGTCATCTCATTTTACAGGAAAAGAAATTAATAGTTGTCCAGTGTGAACAGAGCAGAACAGAGATAAACTCAATGATATATAATAACTCATACTTATTCGCATGCTCTTCAGTACGATATCTCAGATTTTTCAACTAAGCAAAACATGCATACTTTTTGATGAGAACTGCACCACAACTGCACAAAGCCAATAGGAGAAGAAAAAATACTATGAAAGCCGGTGCTTCTTGACAGAAGAATGTACAAGCACAAGAGCAGAACCAAAAAACTATTTCTACTACAAAATATTCTGTTGAGGGGAAGGCCTAACTGATAAAAGGCGGTTGCTGCTTCATACCCCGCAAAGCAAAAACAAGAGATCCTCAGTATGGGGATTATGGATGAAGGAACATGGAGAATTGGACTAAAAATTTCATCCCTAGTGTTGACTGAATCTGCATCTAAACTGAATACTGATCCTAGAATGCACAAGGTGGTTACTGATCGTAGTGTTAACTAACAATTTCTCAATAAAGTTTCTGTACAACAGCACAAGGTGGTTAACACAAAGGGGAAACAAAGAATTAACATGGCAGCAGAGCAAACCAATACAGCTAGCAACTAATAAGCATAGGATATTGCTTGGCAAAAGAAGCCACCAGGATCCAAGTAGATCTAGATTTACAGGTGCAATCTTCAATAACTATTAAAGCCATAATTACCACTACAACGAACACAAACAGAATTATGTACAGATGGAGCAAGGAGTCTATCGACTTGACCAAAAAGTACATGCAAAAAAAGAAGGAACGCCAGTATAATCATCCATACAAAATAATCACTAGCATGGACCTAGCAGTCATCATCAGCATGCAACCCATCGCCTGATGCGACTGGGGAATCCAAAGCACTGGATCTAACAGGCGGTGCCTGAATCCACTCGAAAACAACGTAACCGCTAGAACCAAGGAGATCAAAGCACAACGCGTACGAATGACGTATCCTACATCGGATAATGCTCAGGAGAGAACCTACTGCGAAGTTTAAACATGCAGCTAGCACGGGACCGGGACAATGCTCGGGAAACTCACCCCGCAGGCGAACTTGAAGAAGACCCCGAGCGGCGGCATGATAATGTCGATGTAGTTGGCCATCCCGTCGTCCACCATCTTCCTTCTCTCTCTACAAGTGTCCAAGGGAAAGCAAAGGGAGGTGATGTGAACAAGGAGGGCGAGACAGTTCCTCACCTCCTGGTCCACCACGCACATCGGTCATCCCCTTGCCATTGCCGTTCCGCGAACACAAGGAAGGAAGGATGGGGGGTCGGATCTGCAGCACGCAAGCCAGACATGAGAGGAGATGGAAGAGTTGGCAAGAACGGCATACATACCTTGGGTGTCTAGGTCCCGCCGGAGATGCGCCATTGTCGACGACCACCGCAGCAGCAAGCTCCGGTGTGGTGTGGTGTGCCGCGCCACACCGATCCGGCCGGCCTCCGTCGCGCAGGTGGATCCCGATGTGGCCGACATCCATCGCACAGGTGGGTGCGGATCCGGCGCCGCCATCGCCAGAACTGGTGCGCCCCATCCATCCATCCATCCATGGGTGGGTGGGTGGATCCATGGAAGAGGGGGTTTCCATGGGTGGATGGACGAGATGAGGAGGTTAGTCGGTCGGTGGTGGGGGTGGGGATGGGGGGAGGGCGGAGGGGGACGGGGAGACGAGGTCGCCGATGGGGGTGGGGATCGACGGCGGCAGTGGAGATTGAAGAGGAATCGAGGGTTGGGAAGGGGAGGCGGTTGTGGGCAGCTCCACGGGCTTCACTCATGAGTGCAGGCATGGGCTCGATCTACGGTCGGCCTCGACCTCGTCTCTGGTGAGGATCGGCGATGGTGGCGGTGGGGGTGGGTTGGGGACGGCGGCGGATCGAGATCTGAGGGAGGGCGATGGTGGGGGGCGGCGGCTGTGAGTGCGTAGGAGAGAGGGTGAGGGGTGAGGCGGGCTATGTTAGGGTTAAGTGGGTGAGACGTGTGGGGGTGAAGGCAGCCTTTGGATCCTGGACAATCGGATGGTGTTTGATGATCGATCCGCGTGAGATGTATGAGGACCAATCAGAACGCAACAAACAATTTGAAGACCTTATGACCATCTAAATTGGTCGTAATCAAACATAAGTTTTTCACGAAAAAATCATTTTCATTTTTCAATGCTCAAAATGAGTTTTTTTTGTAAAAGACAAACCAAATATTTGTTCAAATGATACAATATTTTGCACAAGTTTACATCTTAGATTAGCAAACAATATTGACAAAGGGAGTTTTTATTTTCTTTGCACGAAAAATCAATTTTTTTATATTTTGAGTGCCCAAAATGAGTTTTTTTGTGAAGGACCTACCAAATAATTATTGCAAAATTGTACCTGATAAATTTTCTAAAATACTAGGCCATATTTAATGCACAATTGACCAAATGGTTGGGTGTAAAAAGTTTTGATCCACCTCTGATGAAAAAGACAAATTTCTGCCGATTCAGTTGGAAGCGGGTCAAATTTGAACTGCAGCTGCCTCATTGTTTGCTCTTTATTTTTTCCGAAAATCATTTCTAGGTAAATAAGTATCTATTAATCAGAGAAACATCAAAAGTTTTCCAAGATTCAACCACTAGCTAGGAACGGTCAAGCCCGCCGTTTTGACCGCATTTTGAAACGTGCATAAAAATAAAAAAATAAAAAATGGGAAAACCTTCACATTGTGTCATTATATGTGACCAAGTTTCCAGGAAAAATAATGAACTTGTAATATGGAAATTATTTTAAAAAAGTGTTCTCAGAAATGAGCTATCATGCATGAAGATTCATGGCTTTCAAGCCAAATGATCAATCTTATGGCCACATTCATGGCATAGTTTGTTCAAATGATCTCATATTGTGCACAAGGGTGCATCTTGGAATGGCAAACAATGTTGCCTAAGGGAGTTTTCACTTTCATTGCACAAAAGAGCCATTTTTAATTTTTCGGGTGCCCCAAATGAGGTTTTTTTGTGAAGGACCTACCAAATAATTGTTGCAAAATTGGACCAAATCATTTTTCTAAAATACTAGGCCATATTTAATGCACAATTGACAAAATGGTTGGGTGTAAAAAGTTTTGATCCACCACTGGTGAAAAAGACAAATTCCCGCCGATTCAGTTGGAAGCGGGTCAAATTTGAACTGCAGCTGCCTCATAGTTTGCTCTTTATTTTTTCCAAAAATGACTTCTAGGTACATAAGTATCTATTTAATCAGGGAAACATCAAAAGTTTTCCAAGATTCAACCACTAGCTAGGAACGGTCAAGCCCGCCGTTTTGACCGCATTTTGAAACGGGCATAAAAAATTCAAAAAAAATCAAAAATTAGAAAACCTTCGCATTGTGTCATTATATGTGACCAAGTTTCCAGGAAAAATAATAAACTTGTAATACGGAAATTATTTTAAAAAAGTGTTTCTCAGAAATGAGCTATCATGCGTGAAGATTCATGGCTTTCAAGCCACATGATCAATCTTATGGCCACATTCATGGCATAGTTTGCTGAAATGATCTCATATTGTGCACAAGGGTGCATCTTGGAATGGCAAACAATGTTGCCTAAGGGAGTTTTCACTTTCATTGCACAAAAGAGCCATTGTTCGAGTGCCCCAAATGAGGTTTTTTTGTGAAGGACCTACCAAATAATTGTTGCAAAATTGGACCAAATCATTTTTATAAATACTAGGCCATATTTAATGCACAATTGACAAAATGGTTGAGTGTAAAAAGTTTTGATCCACCTCTGTTGAAAAAGACAAATTCCCGCCGATTCAGTTGGAAGCTGGTCAAATTTGAACTGCAGCTGCCTCATAGTTTGCTCTTTATTTTTTCCAAAAATCATTTCTAGTTACATAAGTACCTATTTAATCATAAATACATGGTTTGGTGGCGATACGTCGAGGTTTGAACGGTGGCCGAGGGCCCCAACTCTAGAGCGCGTAAACTCGCATGCCCGCCGCGTGGTCACCGCATGACCGTGGCGTTGCCATGTGTTCTGGGCTGCCTAGGCATGTCTAGTGGGTTGGGCACTCCCCAGGTAGGTGCTAGGAAGAAAATTACAACATAATATTCTCACGAGGAGACCGATCGATGCTCAAACATGAATAAGCAGCCAAGTGTTAGATTAGCGGTACGAGAAATGCACATGGCTAATGGGTGTGAGTTTTGGCTGAGGATGATCAATTACTAAGGAGACCGTCTTCACAAATTTTCAGCACAAAAGGAGGAGCCTAGGGGGTACTTGCTTTGCAAAGTACCACACTGGACAGAAATACGAATGTTGAAGCCGGGCTCAAAATAATGAATGGATTGAGCTGGCGTTTAGTGGATGATGGTTATTTGTGTAGAGGAAAGCACTGTCGAAAATGGATACCATTTGGACATGCCAAAGTGGTACTTCCTTCACAAAGTGTTTTTCTTAATATAATAGGAAAATGGATATTTTTGAATTATTTTTTAACTACGCAAGGAAGGTTTTTTACTTATTTGACGAAGATATGACCCAAATAATTTATGAGATTTTTTTGGGAATTTTGGGAATGACAGAAATATAGTTTGCTTCACAACCTAGGGCAAAAACTGCCACATGGACATGACACATAGGCAAAACTGATGTGGTGGTGCCTAGTCATAGCAACCCACGACAATTTACAAGGTTATGACCATCTATTTTGGTCATGGTCAGCTAGAAATAAGGCAGCAGACCTGTGCTATCTGCTTTATGACCATTTCGTTTAAGGAAATTACGAACTTTCTGACCAAAATGGTCGTTATAGTTTAGGGTTTGGAGCCCCCCGAATAGCTTTTGACCAATTGGTCTGAAATGGTCATAGATCTATGACCAATTCTTCCAGGGTCACTGACAGAAGGTCACTAGTTGACATATTTCTTGTAGTGGGAGCGCTGCGGGCCCCAAAAGCCTGTGGCCTCGGTCGACGCGTGGCGGTTGATTGGACGTGGGCGTCTCCGCTTCCCCACGCCGCCTCGGCAACTGCTCGCCCTGACAAAGGCTGGCGTGGGCAGATCTTTCCTTCATTGCTTCTTCCTTGCCTTGCTCCAGATCCCCTTTCTCACCCTTCGCCGCTGCCATCTCCAGACCTGCTCCACCCTTGCTATGCTTCTGCCGGCCATGGCGTCGCGCAAGATCAAGTCTTCCTCATCACCGGCTTGGTATGTGTCGGATTTCGGGTTCCGGCAGACCCTCTAGGTTCAAACTCTGGGGTGCACGCGGAGGTCTCGCCCACTACCTACCTGCAACTCGTCACCTCGCTAGGATCTAAACTACCAAAGGAACAACACAAAAGACACAAGGTTTATACTGGTTCGGGCCACCATTGTGGTGTAACACCCTACTCCAGTGTATGGTGTGGTGGATTGCCTCTTGGGCTGATGATGGGCAAGACAAGGAAGAACAACCTCGCGAGGGTGCATTCTTGTGGTCAGTGCGATGAACTACTAGGGGAGTTCACGCTCTCTCTCTCTCTCTCTCTCTCTCTCTCTCTGTGATTGATCTCTCGATTGCAGCTCCCCTAGCTCTGTGGGTGGCTAGTCCTATTTATAGGCAGAGGCCCTAGGCCTCTTCCCAAATATTGAGCGGGAAGGGCACCAACAATTGGCCATTTTGAAGGGGAACATCTAGTACACTTATCCTGACTAAAGTTGGTCCTCGCCTGTCAAAGGCTCTAGTGGTGATGCCGGCTTGGGCTCCATGATGACTTCCTTCCTGCCGTTGCGACGGTCTTGGTCTTGTTGCACCGAAACGGGTGCCTTTGCTTGATGCTCTCGCCTGCGCTTGCCCCCTTTGCACCAAAGAGGAAACGAGGACATCATGCGGGCTGGCGCCTCACCGCGCCTTTGGTCGTCATGGCTTGCATCATGGGCACCTCGTGAGGTACCCTACCTTGATCTCTCCGCCTCCTCGCGAGCCAGCCGACGAGGCCGTGCTCGAGGAAGCTTCACGTCGTCCGCCTCATGAGGCTTGGCCCTCGCGAGGTCTTGAGCATGTCTTGATGAAGATGGGCGTCTTTGGGCCACCCCTTGAGCCACGCCCGCGAGCCGCAGCGAGCAAAGTCTGGGTACCCCCGTTCCCAGAATTCCGACAGTAGCCTCCGGGCCCATGGCGCGCCTGGACTTGGCTGAGCAGAGAAGCGAAGGGGCAAGTGTGAAGCGCCACGGGCCCTAATAGCCTGCGGCCTTGGGCACCGCGTGGCGGTTGATTGGACGTGGGCGCTTTTAGCAACTGCGCGAATCGACAAAAGTGCGGCACCCGTCTAGGCTTTGCCTCCTTTGCCTCCTCCGGTCATTGCCCAGATCCCCTTTCTTGCGCCTTTCCTTCCTGCTTCCGAAATCTCCAGATCTACTTCGACCGCATGCCTTAGCAAGACATGGCGCCTCGCCAGACCCCGACCGGAGCTTGGTACTCACCTGCCTTGGACTCGCCGAACGTGTCGGAGAAGGGCTTGCCCGGGTGCGCCGGATGGTGGCGGCGCAAGGCAACGACGGGGCAACGGTGCTCAGGGCCGGCTCCGCCCTTCCCGAGGGCCAAGGAAGCACCTTTTATCCGCTCTTCGTGAGCGCCATTGCTGCCGGTCTGGTGCCTCCCTTTTACGAGTTCTTCTTTTACATCCTCCGCCATTACAAACTGCAAGCTCTGCACCTCCACCCCAACTCTGTTCTTCTTCTGGCGATCTTCGCCTACTATTGCGAGGCTCATGTCGGGGTGCGGCCCTCAGTGGCCTTGCTGCGCCACTACTTCTACCTCCGGACCTCTCACGGGCCCATCTCCACGTGCGCGAGCTTTGTCGCGTATGGCAGCTCCAATGCCATCTCGAAGCCCGGGAAGAGGATTGAGGGCTTCAGGAGCAAGTGGGTCATGGTAGATGCTGGGCGCATCCATCCTCGGCTGATTCTGCCCACAGAGCAGCCCACGACCTCCGACGATTGGTCTCGCGCGGAACTCGTTGATCCACTCGAAGCCGGTGCTGGAGAAGATGAACACAGACCTGTGTCGGGCAACATGGCGATGGCAAAGCTGACCGGGGCGTCGCTCCCGAGGGAGTTCCTGGAGCACCAGGTGGCCCCGCTTCGTCAGTACACGCTTCCGCTATGGAGGCCCCGCCCGAGACCCGCAGTCTTGGCCGACGAAGATCTGGCTACGGTCCTCCAATATTTGGTCGGGGGAGATGTGGCGAGGCTGGAGAGCGCTCCAGTACCCCTGTTCCTTCGAGATGATTGGGAGAAGGCGGTGGACTCCATGCCCGTTGAGGGAGTCCCGGACTAGGGGGTGTCTGGATAGCCGGACTATCGTCACGGCCGGACTCCAAGACTATGAAGATACAAGATTGAAGACTTCGTCCCGTGTCCGGATGGGACTTTCCTTGGCGTGGAAGGCAAGCTTGGCGATACGGATATGTAGATCTCCTACCATTGTAACCGACTCTGTGTAACCCTAACCTATCCGGTGTCTATATAAACCGGAGGGTTTTAGTCCGTAGGACGAACAACAATCATACCATATGCTAGCTTCTAGGGTTTAGCCTCCTTGATCTCGTGGTAGATCTACTCTTGTGCTACCCATATCATCAATATTAATCAAGCAGGAGTAGGGTATTACCTCCATCGAGAGGGCCCGAACCTGGGTAAAAACATTGTGTCCCTTGTCTCCTGTTACCATCCGCCTAGACGCACAGTTCGGGACCCCCTACCCGAGATCCGCCGGAACCTGGGTAAAAACATTGTGTCCCTTGTCTCCTGTTACCATCCGCCTAGACGCACAGTTCGGGACCCCCTACCCGAGATCCGCCGGTTTTGACACCGACATTGGTGCTGTCAATGGGGACGGACCCGTGCCCGCGGAGGTTCCTGAGGACCCGGCGGCCCTGGCGACGGTGAACGTGTCCTCCAGCGACTCCAGCGAAGAGGAGGAAGAAGAGGAGCGAGAAGAGGGGCCTGACTCCGAGGCGACCGACGGGGAGTCGAGAGCGCCCCTCCCCCGGCGCAAGTCCCGCGCTCTCTGCCTCTTGCCGAGCGACAACGAGGATGGCGATGAGCGGGGCGGTGAGAGCTTGCCCCCGATCCCGAAGAAGGACAGGACTGGGCTGGTCCCCCGCGGGTCTGCCCCGGCTCCGAGGCGATCCGCAAACATGCCTCCTGCTCCCGGGCCTCTTGAGGCTGATCCCTGCAGCCGGCTCTCGGGCTTCAAGTATGGCCGGAGGTTGCTCGAGCCCGCGAGCGATGACCAGTAAGTGCTTGGTTCTTGTTTTATTCCTTGCTTTGTCGCTGAGGCTTGATATCTGTATCTCTTGGCTAGGCTGGCGCATGCGGCGAAGAAGCTGAAGGGAGCTCCCGAGGCCTTGTCTGGGGCAATGCCTCCGCCCGCGAAAGAAGGTGACGGCAAGACACGGGCCTCTCCTGCCCGGTCATCCTCGCGAGGCCTGGCAGAGCTAGCTGGGGCGAGCTCAGCCCCCATGGCCCAAGCGACTCCCGAGGTATCCTTGCCTGATGCCACTGCCGCAGCTGTTGGGGCGCAGAAGGTCCTGCCTCAGGGTGTTGTGGTTACGCTGCCGTCCTCTCCTCCTACTCCACCAACTGTTGTCTCTCTGACTCCTCCCACTGTCCTGGATCGTGCTGCTGCTGAACTGGACCGGCTGCGGCAAGATCTTCTGGGCGCCGACCCTCGCTTGGTGGCCGGGCGCTTGGAGCTGGCCTCTGGCTGGGTTCGCTCTGATGCCTTGATTCGAGCGGCGCTGGTTCAGGCCGCGACGGCTTGCGACAAGGAGAAGCAGGCCGTCCTTGGGGCGAAGGCTGCTCGCGACGCCGCCTTGGGGGAGGTAGCCCATGTCCGAGGTCGCTGCAAGGCGCTGGAGAGCGAGCTGCAGGGCCTGCGTGACCAGCTTGCCAAGGAGGTCCGCATCCGCCAAGATAAGGAGGAAGATATGAAGGCTCGCGAGGCGGCCGTGAAGGACCGAGACGCCAAGCTTAACAAGCGCCGTGACCGCCTGGGTGCGCTGGAGCAGGAGTTGGAGGCGAAGAGGGTCGAGCTGGACGACAAGGCGCGGGTCCTTGCCGAGGACCGCGTGGTCTTCGCGGAGATGGAGGTGAAGGCTCGCACTTTGCTGAGGTCGCTTCTGACGGCGGCTTTGGAAAGCCGGCTGGCGGCGCCGAGGATGGCCCCTGTAAGCTGCTTCCCTTCCTGATCCGCGCCCTTGAAGATGTCACCCTTGGCCTTGGCCCTACGGCTGAGGCCGAGGCGCGTGTCCTGTCTTCTGCAGCGCTGACGCGCGTCCTTACCCACGTCTACCTTCGCGATCCCGACGTCGACCTCGACAGCCTGCTGGAGCCCGTGAGCGGCGAGCTTGCCGCTGCCGCTGCTGAGGCCGTGAAGGGTCGGGGGAGGCTCACTGGCGGTTCGGCCTTCAGCACTAAGCCAAGCGAGGCGGCTGCCAGCCCGAGAGCCATGAGGCGAACCCGCCCAGCGCAGCTCCGCCATCGACAAGTGCCTCCTTTGTGGCTCCTGTTCTGCTTTCAGCTCCTGCAACATGCATCATGCCTCGGGGAGGCGTTTAAACTTGTGTTTGGTGTTGTGACAATAGATATGGACTGTAACATTTGCTTTTGAATTCCTGAGATTTGCGCTTTTCCTTCCTACTTGCTTATGTTCTACACGGCAGAGCCCGGCCCCGCGCATACCTCAGCCGCCATTAGCCCCGACCGGAAACCAGGACGGGACCAAGGAGTGAGGGGCTACGTGACAAGTTAGGCTCCAGAGTCGCGATGCTCAGGAGTCCCCCTTGGTGCACGAACATCAAGTAGGGAGGTGAGATGTATGGGTGAATTTACCATTCTACGTCTGCAGAGCCCGGCCCCGCGCATACCTAAACCGCCGTTAGCCTTTTGGAACTAAGGAGTGAGGGGCTATGTGACGCCCCAAGACCGGAGCTTCAGTTGCCTTCCAGGGTTTCCGAGTTTTGTCGTGTGATTTGTTTTGTGTGTGCATTCATCATGTCATCTCTTGCATTGCATCATCTCATCATGCCATTTAATTTTAAAAACTCATCTAAATAAATTGCATGGATCTTGATCCATTTAAATCGAGGAAGGGTGACTTCTCTTTATAACATACCCTCCCAATATTATTAGGGAGCTATAATAAATATTCCATTGTTTTGGAATCACCATAACCCACTTGCAAAATAAATCCCATGCCTTTTCTGCTCGAGTTGACCTCAAAACCTTGCTAATATTATTTCATCATTTTCCGAGCTCCACCAAAAATCTCAACATTTTTGGACACTTCTAAAACCCTGATCTAGTTCAAACCATTTGAATTAAATTCAAATAAGTTTGAATTTAAATCTTGCATTCGCCTCTTTTTCTATTTTTCCTGGATCGAGCATATTTTTATGAGTCCGGAAAATTATCCGCGTGTCCAATTTGTTTCCCTAACCCCCCTTCTTTTTCCTTCTCTATATTTCTTTTTACGCTTAAGAGTTTAGTGAGAGAGAGAGCCAGCCCAGCCAGACCTCCGCCATTTCCTCTCCACCAGGCCGGCCCAGCCCACCTAAACCCAGCTCCTAAACCTAGCCCGACCCTCCTCCTCCGCATCTCTCTCCCTCTCGTCCCTGCCCTTGCCGCCACACCGCACGCCCGCTGCTAGGAAGGGCAACGCCCGATCCCATCTCCTCCTCTCGCTCGTCGCCCGCCTCGAGGTCCTCCCCTGCCGCGTCATTCGTGGCGTCGGCGGACCTCCAGCGCCACCGCCTCGTCCGTCCTCGTCGCCTTGCTCCTCCGCGCCCCCTGCAGCTCGGCCTCCTCCTCCCAGCTCGCGCCGTCAGCCTCCTCCGCACCGAGCCAGGAGTGGTGCTCCCTGCGCCCGGTCCCTCGCCTTGCCGCCTCCTCCGTTGGTGGCGACCACCAGGAGCTCCACAAGGAGCCGGAGTCCCCTGCCTCCACAACCACCGAACCAGGACGCCAGGGCCATCTTCGAGATTTTCGCCAAGTACCAGGTCAACGAGGACCGCCAAGTTCCACTACCGATGAACGTTTTGGACCGCCAAGTTCGGCTACGATCCTCGAGACCATCGTGTTGCACGCCAACATGAGTACGACCACGGACGGCTACCTGCGGATGGATTTCGTCAAGTTCAACGACGACTCGTGAAGCACATGGGAACATCAAGTTCCTCTCCGAGCGATGTACGACTACCATCGCGAGACCACAAGTACCACGACAACCCGAAGGGTTCGGACCCGTCAAGTACCTCTTCGAAACGAGCGTGAACCTCTACTTCCACTACCGTCGGTCCGTGAACGACTACTTCCCTCTCTGAACGCGAACCGTCCCGTTTGAACGATCCGAAGGTATAATCCGAGACGACCGTGATGAGATGCCCTTGCATGTATGTGATGCACGATATGTTTGCACCGTGTCCGAATTGTCCTTGCGATGCCCCTCTTTTGCCATGCCACCGTTCCGTGGGAACCCGGTGTCGGGATCACCCCACCATCTTGCATGACTCGCTCCGTCCACACTTTCTTTTGCACCGATATCTCAATCGAGTTATCGGAACCGGAATGTTGCCGTGGCACCATTTCCGTTATCGTTGCCGTGGCACCCTTTTTCGCTTCCGCCACGACGACTAATGCTTCATAATGCTCTTGTCAACAATTTCATAATATTGCATAAAACTTGCACTTGTCATCCGCATCATGATAACAACAATTAAAATGTTTAAAATTGTTGTTTGCATTAATTTGCTTAAATGCCATGCTAAAATGATTTATTTCATAACTAAATAACCGTAGCTCGGATTTAAATAAATTATATGTGTAAATGGGGTGGAAAAATGCCTAGTTTAACATGGTACACTTTATTTTGCTGCTTAATAACATTAAAATTGTGTTTAGGGCAGAACAGTAGCAAATTCGAAATATGCATATGGGGATTTCGGAATTGTTGTTTGTTATTTCCGGCCTCATTTAAATTTGCCTAAATAGTTAGTTTACTTATGCTTCACCTCTTGCCATGTTTAACAACATTTAATATTGTTTGGTAGCCCTAACCGAGAGTGAACTAAATAATTGATGTGGTGTTTAAGTCAATATGCAACTCGTTGCATATTGAGCTCCACTTAACTTGTAGTGTTGTTTGTGCATATTGCCTTGCCATGAATCATTAAACCGGACATGCATCATACTTGTTTGTGCATCATGCCATGATTATGCTTGTGTGTTTACCATGTTGTTTGCTTCTTTCCGGTTTGCTTCTTCGTTAGCTTCGGTTTCGTTCCGGAGTTGTGAGGATTCGTTCGACTACATCCGTTTGTCTTCTTCATGGACTCGTTCTTCTTCCTTGCGGGATTTCAGGCAAGATGACCATACCCTCGAAATCACTACTATCTTTGCTTGCTAGTTGCTCGCTCTTTTGCTATGCCTATGCTACGATGCCTAACACTTGCTTATCATGCCTCCCTTATTGCCATGTCAAGCCCCTAACCATCCTTTCCTAGCAAACCGTTGTTTGGCTATGTTACCGCTTTGCTCAGCCCCTCTTATAGCGTTGTTAGTTGCGGTGAAGATGAAGTTTGTTCCTTGTTGGAACATGGAGATGTTGTTCCTTGTTGGAACATGCTTACTTGTTGGGATATCACAATATATCGTATATTATTAATGCATCTATATACTTGGTAAAGGGTGGAAGGCTCGGCCTTATGCCTGGTGTTTTGTTCCACTCTTGCCGCCTAGTTTCCATCATATCGGTGTTATGTTCCCGGATTTTGCGTCCCTAACGCGGTCGGGTGATTTATGGGACCCCCTTGACAGTTCGCTTCGAATAAGACTTTTCCAGCAAGGCCCAACATTGGTTTTACCATTTGCCTCACCTATGCCCTTTTATTTCCCTTGGGTTTTCCGGAGCCCGAGGGTCATCTTTATTTTAGCCTCCCGGGCCAGTTCTCCTTCGAGTGCTGGTCCAAACCGAGCGATGTCCGGCGCCCCTGGGCAATCAGGGTCTATGCCAACCCGACGTCTTGCTCATCCGGTGTGCCCTGAGAACGAGGTATGTGCGACTCCTATCGGGATTTGTCGGCACATCCGGGCGGCTTTGCTGGTCTTGTTTTATTCTTTGTCGAAATGTCTTGTAGCCGGGATGCCGAGACTGATCGGGTCTTCCGGGAGAAGGAATATCCTTCGTTGATCGCGAGAGCTTATCATGGGCTAAGTTGGGACACCCTGCAGGGTTTGAACTTTCGAAAGCCGTGCATGGTTATGTGGCAGATGGGAATTTGTTAATGTCCGGTTGTAGAAAACCCGAAGTTGATCTTAATTAAAATACACCAACTTGTGTGTAACCGTGATGGTCTCTTCTCGTGAGTCCGGAAGTGAACACGATGTTGGAGTTATGCTTGACGTAGGTTGTTCTAGGATCACTTCTTGATCATAGTTGTTCGACCGTGCTTTTGCCTTCTCTTCTCGCTCTCATTTGCGTATGTAGCCACCATATATGCTAGTCGCTTGCTGCAGCTCCACCTCACTACCCTGTCCTACCTTTAAGCTTAAATAGTCTTGATCTCATGGTGTGAGATTGCTGAGTCCCGTGACTCACGGATACTTCCAAAACCAGTTTGCGGTGCCAATGAAACCGTCGCGATTAAATGCTTTTGAGCTCAAGGAGGAGCTCGATGAAGACTTTGTGCATTGTGTTGTTTCGTTTCAGGTGATCGATGGCGGAGCCCAGTTGGGCCGATCGGGGATCTGTGTAGCATTTGGGGTAGTCTTCTTTTATTTTGGTTCCGTAGTCGGACCTTGATTGTACCTGTATGATGTAATGTTTTACTCATGTGTTGTGTGAAGTGGCGATTGTAAGCCAACTATGTATCTCTTTCCTTATTTATTACATGGGTTGTGTGAAGATTACCTCACTTGCGACATTGCTTTCAATGCGGTTATGCCTCTAAGTCGTGCTTCGACACGTGGGAGATATAGCCGCATCGAGGCGTTACAAGTTGGTAATCGAGCCTTCCGACTTAGGAGCCCCCTACTTGATTGTTTCTTTGGCGTTGTTGAGTCTAGAACGGAAAAATGTTTTGAGTCTTAGGATTATATATATCGGAGAGTAGGATTCTTTTTACTCCTCAGTCCCTTCGTCGCTCTGGTGAGGTATCCTGACGTAGAGTTTTGTCTTTTCTCTCCTCAAATTTCACTAAATTTTTTTAGGATCACGTGGGTATCTTGGAATCGTTCCGATGGTTTTGTGACGAGAACATTGTTCTTGGTGCCTCCTGACATTTAGGGGTTGTGGCAGTGTCCCGGGGAGTTGAGCTCCGAGGTGTTGTCGTCACAATTTTATCGTTGCGATTCTGGAATACACGAGTTTTACCGACATCGAAATCTCTTTTGTGCAGCTTGTTGGTGAGATAACCCCGATAGCCCGATCTTTGTGGCGAGTCTTGAGTATTGCCATGACTTGTATAACGGATGTTTTTGAAGGTCGAGGTACCACGATTTCCGAAGGTTTCTCGGTTATGTGTTGACGGATGGATACAATTTGGATCTAGGTATTGTTAGTTTGGGTGATATATTTTGTGTCCCTGTATCCCCAACACCAGATTGCATAACCGTAAAGTTTCGGGAGTTTATAGGTGGGAATTCAAGTAGCTCCTAGAATATCTTTCCGACGGATGTATGATATGGGATTGGGTAAATCTCTATCATATGTATTTGTTCCGCTTATTCTGCAAGCCAAATCCTTTGTTTTTGTTCCGTTTTGTGGTATTCAAGTTGCTTCAATGTCAAGTGTGGATTCCATACCTTCCTAAATGGTGTTCTCACATTGCTATGTGAATACTAATCCTTCTTGATCACTGAGCTTGTCATGTCAATTCTTTTCTCAACCGGCGTGCTTCTCTTTAAATGGATTCGATCATTTCAACATTCGCAAGATCGATTCTAAGCTTTTTCTCAACGGTGTTCGTCTCATCCGACCCAAGTTGTTTTGATTTCCCGCCCTCCCCCCCTTTTTCTTCAAGGACTCAGATTTCTTAATCAAGTATCCATTTTTTTTTGAGTGAAGTTTCTTCATTCTTTTCCTTAAATGTTTTATCCGGTGATTTCTCATGAAGAAGCTAAGGAAGCTTTTACCTTATCATTGTTCCATTCTAATTTTCTTCTCCGGTGGATTTAAGTCAAGTTTTCAGTGTTGATCGTATTCTTTTCATCGTTTCAAATGCTTTCTCATGTCGGTGCATCTCTTAATCATCCATTTCTCGCTATTCAATTGTTCCGAGTGTTGAAGATACCTCAGAAGATTCTAGTTTCCATTCTCAATTCACTCAAGTTCTTTTGAGGATGCTATCTCATTCAAGCCATTTAATTCTACCGGTGCAATATCTATTTCAAGCAATCGTTCAACAGTGGTTCTTTTGAGTGGGCCCTAACCCACAGGTCTTTTCCCAGGATCTTACCTGACTCTTCTAATTTTTCAGGAGCTATTCCCAAATTCATTGCAAAGTTTGACGTAAGAATGAGTTATCATCAACAAATGTCTTTCTCCAAGATCTTTCAAATTCTTTTCATCTTGTGGTTCAACCTTTCTAATTTTCATTCCGGAGTGCTTCAATAATTCATGGTGATGTTTCTCGTCGTCATTCTCGAATTTTGAAGACCGAAGAAGAGTTTCTCTTAAATCTCGCTCCTTTCTCTTCAAGATTCATGGTTTTAGCTTGATGCCATCCTCTCATAATTATTTTCGGTTGTGAGAATTCTTTTAACCCACCCGGAGCATTTCAGGAGTCTTTTCAGTTTGATTCTTCGGAGCCCATCATCTCAAAATTATTCATTCCAGATTTCAGCTCTCGTTCTCCAAATCTTACCGGTGCATCATTCAAGTATTCTACAATCAGCTCGTCATCTATTCGTTCACTTGTATCTAAATCCCCTCAAATATCTTTATTCGTTTTCCAATTCTTCCCGGTGATTTGTGCCTTTGCTATGTTCATTTTTAATTCTTACGGTGGTTTGTTCAAGATTTCACTTCCTTCTTTATCATATCAATTCATTTGTTGTTTCCAAATCCCACCGGTGGTTCCATCAATACCTTCACAAGTTTGCGCCATATCTATCTTAATCCTTTCTACGGGAATAAGTAGTATGCCAAATCCGTTGCTTATCATCAATCTATATTGGTGAAGGATCAGCATAATGTAATTCTTATTCTTGTTTCATCGAGTAAATTCAATTCCTTATTCCGAGGTTCATCAAAATTCTTGGTTTCATTTGTTCATCTTTCTTTCCGGAGTTCAAAGTTTTCTCGGTTATACCATTTCAAAGCTTCATCTTATCACTGCAAGGCTTCACCTTGTGTTTTCAACTTCTCTTTCTTTTATCATCCTTTTCTTACCGTTCTTCATGGAGGCTCTACATGGTGCTTCCTCAAGGATTCTTTTCATTCTTCAATCGTTCTTCAAGATTTCACTCGGAGTTATGATCCGTCAAGCTATACTCAAAATTGAACATGGTGCTCAACACATGTTTTGTTTTGAGGAGTTCAAGTATTCTTCTTCTTGCATTTCGAAGTGCAATTCGTTCTACCTTATCATTTGAGGTGGTGTTATGTCATTCTCGACAATTTGAGTTCGTGTTTCATGATTCACATGTTGTCAAGAATGAGGTATTTTAAATCCATCAATCTCTCCATTGCAGTTATCTTGGGCTATATTTCACCTAAAGCTTTCCCTAAGGATTGTTGCTATTTATGGTGCTTATAAATGACCCAAGCTCTTCATTTGTCCTCCCGGTGATATAAGTTTCTCGCCTCCTTGTTGATATCAATCCAATCAATTGTTTCCGTTGGTGGCGAGCTTCGCCTCATAATTTTGAGATGTTTACCATAAGCCCACAACAAGCTTGTGCTTTTCGTTGTTGGTCTTCCAACAACTCTATTCTAACCTTCTTGCAAGGATGCCTTCCAAATTCAATTGTGGTAGAAGTTGTCATTTTCTTCTCCGTCCCTTTATCCCAACGGTCTAGCTTCTATTCGTTCGTTCCGGAGGCTTTGTGATGTTGCTCTCTTCTACCAATTATCTTCTTTTGTCAAGATCATGTTATTTTCCTTGCTTATCCGTTTAGCCGGAGTGTTGTGTTCTCATTCAAGTTCTTTCATCGTATCAAGTTTTGCCTCTCTTTTCAACCTGAGTGCTGTCTGAAATCCCTCTTACCCATTGCAGTGTGTTGTTGATTTCATCAAGTATCCTCTCATTTGTCAAGTTCATGTTCAATTCCTTCCATTTACAGTCGGAGTGCTGCCAAAATTATATCATTCTTATTCATTCTTATCTCGTTTCAACCAGAGTGGTTCCAATTCCTTCTTGTTCATTGTGCTCGTCATTCATAACTTTTCAACCTCTCAAGGTTCTTTGGTTTCATTCTTTTGTCGAAGAAGCAACTAAGTGTTTACCTCTTTCTTCTTCTGTTTTTCTATCCGGTGCCATCCTAGATCTCGGGGACGAGATCCTCTAAATAGTGGTGGAGTGTTGTGACGCCCAAGACCGGAGCTTCAGCTTGCCTTCGTGGTTTCCAGTTTTGTCGTGTGATTTGTTTTGTGTGTGCATTCATCATGTCATCTCTTGCATTGCATCATCTCATCATGCCATTTAATTTTAAAACTCATCTAAATAAATTGCATGGATCTTGGTCCATTTAAATCGAGGAAGGGTGACTTCTCTTTATAACATACCCTCCCAATATTATTAGGGAGCTATAATAAATATTCCATTGTTTTGGAATCACCATAACCCACTTGCAAAATAAATCCCATGCCTTTTACGCTCGAGTTGACCTCAAAACCTTGCTAATATTATTTCATCATTTTCCGGAGCTCCACCAAAAATCTCAACATTTTTGGACACTTCTAAAACCCTGATCTAGTTCAAACCATTTGAATTAAATTCAAATAAGTTTGAATTTAAATCTTGCATTCGTGCCTCTTTTTCTATTTTTCCTGGATCGAGCATATTTTTATGAGTCCGGGAAAATTATCCGTGTGTCCAATTTCTTTCCCTAACCCCCCCTTCTTTTCCTTCTCTATATTTCTTTTCTGCTTAAGAGTTTAGTGAGAGAGAGAGAGCCAGCCCAGCCAGACCTCTGGCCATTTCCTCTCCACCAGGCCGGCCCAGCCCACCTAAACCCAGCTCCTAAACCTAGCCCGACCCTCCTCCTCCGCATCTCTCTCCCTCTCGTCCCTGCCCGCCGCCACACGCACGCCCGCTGCTAGGAAGGGCAACGCCCGATCCCATCTCCCTCCTCTCGCTCGTCGCCCCGCCTCCAGGGTCCTCCCCTGCCGCCGCGTCATTCGTGGCGTCGGCCGGACCTCCAGCGCCACCGCCTCGTCCCGTCCTCGTCGCCTTGCTCCTCACACGCCCTGCCCGGCCCAGCTCGGCCTCCTCCCGAGCTCATGGCCGTCCTCCTCCGCACCGAGCCAGGGAGTGGTGCTCCCTGCGCCCGGTCCCCTCGCCCCTTGCCGCCTCCTCCGTTGGTGGCGACCACCAGGAGCTCCACAAGGAGCCGGAGTCCCCTGCCTCCACAACCACCGAACCAGGACGCCAGGGCCATCTCGAGATTTTCGCCAAGTACCAGGTCAACGAGGACCGCCAAGTTCCACTACCGATGAACGTTTTGGACCGCCAAGTTCGCTCACGATCCTCGAGACCATCGTGTTGCACGCCAACATGAGTACGACCACGGACGGCTACCTGCGGATGGATTTCGTCAAGTTCAACGACGACCCGTGAAGCACATGGGAACATCAAGTTCCTCTCCGAGCGTGTCGACTACCATCGCGAGACCGCAAGTACCACGACAACCCGAAGGGGTTCGGACCCGTCAAGTACCTCTTCGAAACGAACGTGAACCTCTACTTCCACTACCGTCGGTCCGTGAACGACTACTTCCTCTCTGAAACGCGAACCGTCCCGTTTGAGCGATCCGAAGGTATAATCCGAGACGACCGTGATGAGATGCCCTTGCATGTATGTGATGCACGATATGTTTGCACCGTGTCCGAATTGTCCTTGCGATGCCCTCTTTTGCCATGCCACCGTTCCGTGGGAACCCGTAATCGGGATCACCCCACCATCTTGCATGACTCGCTCCGTCCACACTTTCTTTTGCACCGATATCTCAATCGAGTTATCGGAACCGGAATATTGCCGTGGCACCATTTCCGTTAATCGTTGCCGTGGCACCCTTTTTCGCTTCCGCCACGACGACTAATGCTTCATAATGCTCTTGTCAACAATTTCATAATATTGCATAAAACTTGCACTTGTCATCCGCATCATGATAACAACAATTAAAATGTTTAAAATTGTTGTTTGCATTAATTTGCTTAAATGCCATGCTAAAATGATTTATTTCATAACTAAATAACCGTAGCTCGGATTTAAATAAATTATATATGTAAATGGGGTGGAAAAATGCCTAGTTTAACATGGTACACTTTATTTTGCTGCTTAATAACATTAAAATTGTTTTTAGGGCAGAACAGTAGCAAATTCGAAATATGCATATGGGGATTTCCGGAATTGTTGTTTGTTATTTCCGGCCTCATTTAAATTTGCCTAAATAGTTAGTTTACTTATGCTTCACCTCTTGCCATATTTAACAACATTTAATATTGTTTGGTAGCCTAACCGAGAGTGAACTAAATAATTGATGTGGTGTTTCGTCAATATGCAACTTCGTTGCATATTGAGCTCCACTTAACTTGTAGTGTTGTTTGTGCATATTGCCTTGCCATGAATCATTAAACCGGACATGCATCATACTTGTTTGTGCATCATGCCATGATTATGCTTGTGTGTTTACCATGTTGTTTGCTTCTTTCCGGTTTGCTTCTTCGTTAGCTTCGGTTTCGTTCGGAGTTGTGAGGATTCGTTCGACTACATCCGTTTGTCTTCTTCATGGACTCGTTCTTCTTCCTTGCGGGATTTCAGGCAAGATGACCATACCCTCGAAATCACTACTATCTTTGCTTGCTAGTTGCTCGCTCTTTTGCTATGCCTATGCTACGATGCCTAACACTTGCTTATCATGCCTCCCTTATTGCCATGTCAAGCCCCTAACCATCCTTTCCTAGCAAACCGTTGTTTGGCTATGTTACCGCTTTGCTCAGCCCCTCTTATAGCGTTGTTAGTTGCAGGTGAAGATGAAGTTTGTTCCTTGTTGGAACATGGAGATGTTGTTCCTTGTTGGAACATGCTTACTTGTTGGGATATCACAATATATCGTATATTATTAATGCATCTATATACTTGGTAAAGGGTGGAAGGCTCGGCCTTATGCCTGGTGTTTTGTTCCACTCTTGCCGCCCTAGTTTCCGTCATATCGGTGTTATGTTCCCGGATTTTGCGTCCCTAACGCGGTCGGGTGATTTATGGGACCCCCTTGACAGTTCGCTTTGAATAAGACTTTTCCAGCAAGGCCCAACATTGGTTTTACCATTTGCCTCACCTATGCCCTTTTATTTCCCTTGGGTTTTCCGGAGCCCGAGGGTCATCTTTATTTTAGCCCCCGGGCCAGTTCTCCTTCGAGTGCTGGTCCAAACCGAGCGATGTCCGGCGCCCCCTGGGCAACCAGGGTCTATGCCAACCCGTCGTCTTGCTCATCCGGTGTGCCCCGAGAACGAGGTACGTGCGACTCCTATCGGGATTTGTCGGCACATCCGGGCGGCTTTGCTGGTCTTGTTTTATTCTTTGTCGAAATGTCTTGTAGCCGGGATGCCGAGACTGATCGGGTCTTCCGGGAGAAGGAATATCCTTCGTTGATCGCGAGCTTATCATGGGCTAAGTTGGGACACCCTGCAGGGTTTGAACTTTCGAAAGCCGTGCCCAGCGGTTATGTGGCAGATGGGAATTTGTTAATGTCCGGTTGTAGAAAACCCGAAGTTGATCTTAATTAAAATACACCAACGGCGTGTGTAACCGTGATGGTCTCTTCTCGGTAGTCCGGGAAGTGAACTGATGTTGGAGTTATGCTTGACGTGGGTTGTTCTAGGATCACTTCTTGATCATAGTTGTTCGACCGTGCTTTTGCCTTCTCTTCTCGCTCTCATTTGCGTATGTAGCCACCATATATGCTAGTCGCTTGCTGCAGCTCCACCTCACTACCCTGTCCTACCTTTAAGCTTAAATAGTCTTGATCTCGCGGGTGTGAGATTGCTGAGTCACCGTGACTCACAGATACTTCAAAACCAGTTTGCAGTGCCAATGAAACCGTGCATTCGTCGCACTTTGAGCTCAAGGAGGAGCTCGATGAAGACTTTGTGCATTGTGTTGTTTCGTTTCAGCTGATCGATGGCGGAGCCAGTTGGGCCGATCGGGGATCTGTGTAGCATTTGGGGTAGTCTTCTTTTATTGTGGTTCCGTAGTCGGACCTTGATTGTAACTGGATGATGTAATGTTTTACTCATGTGTTGTGTGAAGTGGCGATTGTAAGCCAACTATGTATCTCTTTCCCTTATTTATTACATGGGTTGTGTGAAGATTACCTCACTTGCGACATTGCTTTCAATGCGGTTATGCCTCTAAGTCGTGCTTCGACACGTGGGAGATATAGCCGCATCGAGGGCGTTACAAGTTGGTAATCGAGCCTTCCCGACTTAGGAGCCCCCTACTTGATTGTTTCTTTGGCGTTGTTGAGTCTAGAACGGAAAAATGTTTTGAGTCTTAGGATTATATATATCGGAGAGTAGGATTCTTTTTACTCCTCGGTCCCTTAAATCGCTCTGGTGAGGTATCCTGACGTAGAGTTTTGTCTTTTCTCTCCTCAAATTTCACTAAATTTTTTAGGATCACGTGGGTATCTTGGAATCGTTCCGATGGTTTTGTGGCGAGAACATTGTTCTTGGTGCCTCGACATTTAGGGGTTGTGGCGGTGTCCCGGGAGTTGAGCTCCGAGGTGTTGTCGTCACAATTTTATCGTTGCGATTCTGGAATACGAGTTTTACCGACATCGAAATCTCTTTTGTGCGCTTGTTGGTGAGATAACCCTGATAGCCCGATCTTGTGGCGAGTCTTGGAGTATTGCCATGACTTGTATAACGGATGTTTTTCAAGGTCGAGGTACCACGATTTCCGAAGGTTTCTCGGTTATGTGTTGACGGATGGATACTGTTGGATCTAGGTATTGTTAGTTTGGGTGATATATTTTGTGTCCCTGTATCCCCAACACCAGTTGCATAACCGTAAAGTTTCGGAGTTTATAGGTGGGAATTCAAGTAGCTCCTAGAATATCTTTCCGACAGATGTATGATATGGGATTGGGTAAATCTCTATCATATGTATTTGTTCCGCTTATTCTGCAAGCCAAATCCTTTGTTTTTGTTCCGTTTTGTGGTATTCAAGTTGCTTCAATGTCAAGTGTGGATTCCATACCTTCCTAAATGGTGTTCTCACATTGCTATGTGAATACTAATCCTTCTTGATCACCTTTGAGCTTGTCATGTCAATTCTTTTCTCAACCGGGCGTGCTTCTCTTTAAATGGATTCGATCATTTCAACATTCGCAAGATCGATTCTAAGCTTTTTCTCAACGGTGTTCGTCTCATCCGACCCAAGTTGTTTTGATTTCCGCCCTCCCCTTTTTCTTCAAGGACTCAGATTTCTTAATCAAGTATCCATTTTTTTTAGTGAAGTTTCTTCATTCTTTTCCTTAAATGTTTTATCCGGTGATTTCTCATGAAGAAGCTAAGGAAGCTTTTACCTTATCATTGTTCCATTCTAATTTTCTTCTCCGGTGGATTTAATTCAAGTTTTCGGTGTTGATCGTATTCTTTTCATCGTTTCAAATGCTTTCTCATGTCGGTGCATCTCTTAATCATCCATTTCTCGCTATTCAATTGTTCCGGAGTGTTGAAGATACCTCAGAAGATTCTAGTTTCCATTCTCAATTCACTCAAGTTCTTTTGAGGATGCTATCTCATTCAAGCCATTTAATTCTACCGTGCAATATCTATTTCAAGCAATCGTTCAACAGTGGTTCTTTTGAGTGGGCCCTAACCCACGTGTCTTTTCGAGGATCTTACGACTCTTCTAATTTTTCAGAGCTATTCCCAAATTCATTGCAAAGTTTGGCGTAAGAATGAGTTATCATCAGTCAAATGTCTTTCTCCAAGATCTTTCAAATTCTTTTCATCTTGTGGTTCAACCTTTCTAATTTTCATTCGAGTGCTTCAATAATTCATGGTGATGTTTCGTCGTCATTCTCGAATTTTGAAGACCGAAGAAGAGTTTCTCTTAAATCTCGCTCCTTTCTCTTCAAGATTCATGGTTTTAGCTTGATGCCATCCTCTCATAATTATTTTCGGTTGTGAGAATTCTTTTAACCCACCCGGAGCATTTCAGGAGTCTTTTCAGTTTGATTCTTCGGAGCCCATCATCTCAGAATTATTCATTCCAGATTTCAGCTCTCGTTCTCCAAATCTTACCGGTGCATCATTCAAGTATTCTACAATCAGCTCGTCATCTATTCGTTCACTTGTATCTAAATCCCCTCAAATATCTTTATTCGTTTTCCAATTCTTCCCGGTGAATTGTGCCTTTGCTATGTTCATTTTTAATTCTTACGGTGGTTTGTTCAAGATTTCACTTCCTTCTTTATCATATCAATTCATTTGTTGTTTCCAAATCCCACCGGTGGTTCCATCAATACCTTCACAAGTTTTGCCATATCTATCTTAATCCTTTCTACGGGAATAAGTAGTATGCCAAATCCGTTGCTTATCATCAATCTATATTGGTGAAGGATCAGCATAATGTAATTCTTATTCTTGTTTCATCGAGTAAATTCAATTCCTTATTCCGGAGGTTCATCAAAATTCTTGGTTTCATTTGTTCATCTTTCTTTCCGGAGTTCAAAGTTTTCTCGGTTATACCATTTCAAAGCTTCATCTTATCACTGCAAGGCTTCACCTTGTGTTTTCAACTTCTCTTTCTTTTATCATCCTTTTCTTACCGGAGTTCTTCATGGAGGCTCTACATGGTGCTTCCTCAAGGATTCTTTTCATTCTTCAATCGTTCTTCAAGATTTCACTCGGAGTTATGATCCGTCAAGCTATACTCAAAATTGAACATGGTGCTCAACACATGTTTTGTTTTGAGGAGTTCAAAGTATTCTTCTTCTTGCATTTCGAAGTGCAATTCGTTCTACCTTATCATTTGAGGTGGTGTTATGTCATTCTCGACAATTTGAGTTCGTGTTTCATGATTCACATGTTGTCAAGAATGAGGTATTTTAAATCCATCAATCTCTCCATTGCAGTTATCTTGGGCTATATTTCACCTAAAGCTTTCCCTAAGGATTGTTGCTATTTATGGTGCTTATAAATGACCCAAGCTCTTCATTTGTCCTCCCGGTGATATAAGTTTCTCGCCTCCTTGTTGATATCAATCCAATCAATTGTTTCCGTTGGTGGCAGAAGCTCGCCTCATAATTTTGAGATGTTTACCATAAGCCCACAACAAGCTTGTGCTTTTCGTTGTTGGTCTTCCAACAACTCTATTCTAACCTTCTTGCAAGGATGCCTTCCAAATTCAATTGTGGTAGAAGTTGTCATTTTCTTCTCCGTCCCTTTATCCCAACGGTCTAGCTTCTATTCGCTCGTTCCGGAGGCTTTGTGATGTTGCTCTCTTCTACCAATTATCTTCTTTTGTCAAGATCATGTTATTTTCCTTGCTTATCCGCTTAGCCGGAGTGTTGTGTTCTCATTCAAGTTCTTTCATCGTATCAAGTTTTGCCTCTCTTTTCAACTTTGAGTGCTGTCTGAAATCCCTCTTACCCATTGCAGTGTGTTGTTGATTTCATCAAGTATCCTCTCATTTGTCAAGTTCATGTTCAATTCCTTCCATTTACAGTCGGAGTGCTGCCAAAATTATATCATTCTTATTCATTCTTATCTCGTTTCAACCAGAGTGGTTCCAATTCCTTCTTGTTCATTGTGCTCGTCATTCATAACTTTTCAACCTCTCAAGGTTCTTTGGTTTCATTCTTTTGTCGAAGAAGCAACTTAGTTTTTACCTCTTTCTTCTTCTGTTTTTTCTATCCGGTGCCATCCTAGATCTCGGGACGAGATCCTCTCGTAGTGGTGGAGTGTTGTGACGCCCCAAGACCGGAGCTTGATTTGCCTTCGGGGTTTCCGAGTTTTGTCGTGTGATTTGTTTTGTGTGTGCATTCATCATGTCATCTCTTGCATTGCATCATCTCATCATGCCATTTAATTTTAAAAACTCATCTAAATAAATTGCATGGATCTTCGGTCCATTTAAATCGAGGGAAGGGTGACTTCTCTTTATAACATACCCTCCCAATATTATTAGGGAGCTATAATAAATATTCCATTGTTTTGGAATCACCATAACCCACTTGCAAAATAAATCCCATGCCTTTTCTGCTCCGAGTTGACCTCAAAACCTTGCTAATATTATTTCATCATTTTCCGGAGCTCCACCAAAAATCTCAACATTTTGGACACTTCTAAAACCCTGATCTAGTTCAAACCATTTGAATTAAATTCAAATAAGTTTGAATTTAAATCTTGCATTCGTGCCTCTTTTTCTATTTTTCCTGGATCGAGCATATTTTTATGAGTCCGGGAAAATTATCCGTGTGTCCAATTTCTTTCCCTAACCCCCCCCCTTCTTTTTCCTTCTCTATATTTCTTTTCTGCTTAAGAGTTTAGTGATAGAGATAGAGCCAGCCCAGCCACACCTCAGGCCATTTCCTCTCCACCAGGCCGGCCCAGCCCACCTAAACCCAGCTCCTAAACCTAGCCCGACCCTCCTCCTCCGCATCTCTCTCCCTCTCGTCCCTGCCCGCCGCCACACGCACGCCCGCTGCTAGGAAGGGCAACGCCCGATCCCATCTCCCTCCTCTCGCTCGTCGCCCCGCCTCCAGGGTCCTCCCCTGCCGCCGCGTCATTCGTGGCGTCGGCCGGACCTCCAGCGCCACCGCCTCGTCCCGTCCTCGTCGCCTTGCTCCTCCGCGACGCCCCTGCCGGCCCCGCGCTCGGCCTCCTCCCCGAGCTCGCGCCGTCGCCTCCTCCGCACCGAGCCAGGGAGTGGTGCTCCCTGCGCCCGGTCCCCTCGCCCCTGCCGCCTCCTCCGTTGGTGGCGACCACCAGAGCTCCACAAGGAGCCGGAGTCCCCTGCCTCCCACAACCACCGAACCAGGACGCCAGGCCATCTTGAGATTTTCGCCAAGTACCAGGTCAACGAGGACCGCCAAGTTCCACTACCGATGAACGTTTGGACCGCCAAGTTCGGCTACGATCCTCGAGACCATCGTGTTGCACGCCAACATGAGTACGACCACGGACGGCTACCTGCGGATGGATTTCGTCAAGTTCAACGACGACCCGTGAAGCACATGGGAACATCAAGTTCCTCTCCGAGCGTGTCTGACTACCATCAGCGAGACCGCAAGTACCACGACAACCCGAAGGGTTCGGACCCGTCAAGTACCTCTTCGAAAACGAACGTGAACCTCTACTTCCACTACCGTCGGTCCGTGAACGACTACTTCCCTCTGAACGCGAACCGTCCCGTTTGAACGATCCGAAGGTATAATCCGAGACGACCGTGATGAGATGCCCTTGCATGTATGTGATGCACGATATGTTTGCACCGTGTCCGAATTGTCCTTGCGATGCCCCTCTTTTGCCATGCCACCGTTCCGTGGGAACCCGGTGTCGGGATCACCCACCATCTTGCATGACTCGCTCACGTCCACACTTTCTTTTGTACCGATATCTCAATCGAGTTATCGAAACCGGAATGTTGCCGTGGCACCATTTCCGTTAATCGCTGCCGTGGCACCCTTTTTCGTTTCCGCCATACGACGACTAATGCTTCATAATGCTCTTGTCAACAATTTCATAATATTGCATAAAACTTGCACTTGTCATCCGCATCATGATAACAACAATTAAAATGTTTAAAATTGTTGTTTGCATTAATTTGCTTAAATGCCATGCTAAAATGATTTATTTCATAACTAAATAACCGTAGCTCAGATTTAAATAAATTATATATGTAAATGGGGTGGAAAATGCCTAGTTTAACATGGTACACTTTATTTTGCTGCTTAATAACATTAAAATTGTGTTTAGGGCAGAACAGTAGCAAATTCGAAATATGCATATGGGGATTTCCGGAATTGTTGTTTGTTATTTCCGGCCTCATTTAAATTTGCCTAAATAGTTAGTTTACTTATGCTTCACCTCTTGCCATGTTTAACAACATTTAATATTGTTTGGTAGCCTAACCGAGAGTGAACTAAATAATTGATGTGGTGTTTCGTCAATATGCAACTCGTTGCATATTGAGCTCCACTTAACTTGTAGTGTTGTTTGTGCATATTGCCTTGCCATGAATCATTAAACCGGACATGCATCATACTTGTTTGTGCATCATGCCATGATTATGCTTATGTGTTTACCATGTTGTTTGCTTCTTTCCGGTTTGCTTCTTCGTTAGCTTCGGTTTCGTTCGGAGTTGTGAGGATTCGCTCGACTACATCCGCTTGTCTTCTTCATGGACTCGTTCTTCTTCCTTGCGGGATTTCAGGCAAGATGACCATACCCTCGAAATCACTACTATCTTTGCTTGCTAGTTGCTCGCTCTTTTGCTATGCCTATGCTACGATGCCTAACACTTGCTTATCATGCCTCCCTTATTGCCATGTCAAGCCCCTAACCATCCTTTCCTAGCAAACCGTTGTTTGGCTATGTTACCGCTTTGCTCAGCCCCTCTTATAGCGTTGTTAGTTGCAGGTGAAGATGAAGTTTGTTCCTTGTTGGAACATGGAGATGTTGTTCCTTGTTGGAACATGCTTACTTGTTGGGATATCACAATATATCGTATATTATTAATGCATCTATATACTTGGTAAAGGGTGGAAGGCTCGGCCTTATGCAGTGTTTTGTTCCACTCTTGCCGCCCTAGTTTCCGTCATATCGGTGTTATGTTCCCAGTTTTGCGTCCCTAACGCGGTCGGGTGATTTATGGGACCCCCTTGACAGTTCGCTTTGAATAAGACTTTTCCAAAGAAGGCCCAACATTGGTTTTACCATTTGCCTCACCTATGCCCTTTTATTTCCCTTGGGTTTTCCGGAGCCCGAGGGTCATCTTTATTTTAGCCCCCCCGGGCCAGTTCTCCTTCGAGTGCTGGTCCAAACCGAGCGATGTCCGGCGCCCCTGGGCAATCAGGGTCTATGCCAACCCGACGTCTGGCTCATCCGGTGTGCCACGAGAACGAGGTACGTCGACTCCTATCGGGATGTGTCGGCACATCCGGGCGGCTTTGCTGGTCTTGTTTTATTGCTATCGAAATGTCTTGTAGCCGGGATGCCGAGACTGATCGGGTCTTCCCGGGGAGAAGGAATATCCTTCGTTGATCGCGAGAGCTTATCATGGGCTAAGTTGGGACACCCCTGCAGGGTTTGAACTTTCGAAAGCCGTGCCGCGGTTATGTGGCAGATGGGAATTTTTTAATATCCGGTTGTAGAAAACCCGAAGTTGATCTTAATTAAAATACACCAACCCGGCGTGTGTAACCGTGATGGTCTCTTCTCGGAGTCCGGGAAGTGAACTGATGTTGGAGTTATGCTTGACGTGGGTTGTTCTAGGATCACTTCTTGATCATAGTTGTTCGACCCGTGCTTTTGCCTTCTCTTCTCGCTCTCATTTGCGTATGTAGCCACCATATATGCTAGTCGCTTGCTGCAGCTCCACCTCACTACCCTGTCCTACCTTTAAGCTTAAATAGTCTTGATCTCATGGGTGTGAGATTGCTGAGTCCCCGTGACTCACAGATACTTCAAAACCAGTTTGCGGTGCCAATGAAACCGTGCGATCGTCGCTTTTTGAGCTCAAGGAGGAGCTCGATGAAGACTTTGTGCATTGTGTTGTTTCGTTTCAGCCGATCGATGGCGGAGCCCAGTTGGGCCGATCGGGGATCTGTGTAGCATTTGGGGTAGTCTTCTTTTATTTTGGTTCCGTAGTCGGACCTTGATTGTACCTGTATGATGTAATGTTTTACTCATGTGTTGTGTGAAGTGGCGATTGTAAGCCAACTATGTATCTCTTTCCTTATTTATTACATGGGTTGTGTGAAGATTACCTCACTTGCGACATTGCTTTCAATGCGGTTATGCCTCTAAGTCGTGCTTCGACACGTGGGAGATATAGCCGCATCGAGGGCGTTCTGAGCTACGTGACCAGTTAGGCTCTGAGTCGCGATGCTCAGAGTCCCCTTGACGTTCAAAGCGGCCTTCGTACCTTGGCTCCGCCGGGGAGAGATGTGCGACGAACCAGGCCGAGGGCTGGCTGGGTGGCGTCGCGTCTGGCGTGACCTGTGCGTAGCCCGTGCCAGCCCACTCGCGGCACTCCCGAGGGAGGCGTTGCGATGAGGCCGCACATTGAGCTCTGGGCTCCCCGAGGTTGATGCGGCGGGGCCACCCTCGATTGTTTATCGCCAACGCGAGCATAGCGCTTCCATATGTGTCTGGGCATAGCCGCTCCTCGGCGGTGTCGTCGCCAGCCAGCGAGCATGGTGCTTCCACTTGTGCGTGGGAGGGGCTCCCCTCCGGGAGGAGCCCCGGCAGGCGTACAGCCCATACGACACGTGGCTAGCACGGTAGGGCCTGACGAGGTGTATCTGGGCACCCGTGAGCCAGCGCGGGACTCACGGGGCCCTATCTGTCACGCCCAATATGCAACCCTATCCAAAAGGAACTCGAAGGTCCCACCAAGGATAGACCCACATATTGAAACGCTTTTGCAAGGTGGATATCATTACATCAACATTACATAATAGATGGGGATACATAAATAAGGCACAAATGCCACAAGAATACATCAACATCATATACAAGATCAACATCCGACTACGGATGAAACATAAACAGAAGCTCAAACGACATCCACCCTGCTAGCCCAGGCTGCCGACCTGGAACCTATCCCCTAATCGAAGAAGAAGCAAAAGAAGAACTCCAATACAAGCAAACATCGCTCTCGCGTCATGATCATCGCATAACATGTACCTGCAACTAGTGGTGTAGTAATCTGTGAGCCACGAGGACTCAGCAATCCCATTACCATGGGTATCAAGACCTAGCAAAGCTTAATGGGAAAGGAAGGGGTAAAGTGGTGAGGTTCCAGCAGCGACTAAGCATGATATGGTGGCTAACATACGCAAATGAGAGCGAGAAGAGAAACAAAGGAACTGCCGTCAACTAGTAATGATCAAGAAGTGATCCTGAACTCCTACTTACGTCAGACATAACCCAGAAACCGTGTTCTCCTCTCGATCAACCCCGAAAAGAGACACTCACGGTTATGCACATGGTTGGTGTATTTTAGAAGAGTTTACTTCAAGTTTACTACAACCGGATATTAACAAATTCCCATCTGCCACATAACCGCGGGCACGGCTCTCGAAAGTTCAAACCCTGCAGGGGTGTCCCAACTTAGCCCATGATAAGCTCTCGCGATCAACGAAGGATATTCCCTCCCTGAAGACCCGATCGGTCTCGGAATCCGGCTACAAGACATTTCGATAGTAATAAAACAAGACCAGCAAGACCGCCCGATCTTGCCGGCTAATCCCGATAGGAGCTGCACATATCTCGTTCTCGTGGCAACACCAGATGAGACAAAGCTCTGAGTAAAACCAGGCCTCGAGTTTCCCAAGTGGTGGCCCCAAGGTGCTCGGTTCAGCCAAAGACTTAGAGAAGCACTGGCCCGGGGGGGCTAAAATAAAGATGACCCTCGGGTTGGCAGACCCAAGGGAAAGGGTATAGGTGGTGGTGAGACAAATGGTAAAACCATGGTTGGGCATTGCTAGAGGAGTTTTATTCAAAGCGAATTGTCAAGGGAGTCCCATAAATCACCCAACCGCGTTAGGGACGCAAAATCCGGGAACATAATACCGATATGACGAAAACTAGGGCGGCAAGAGTGGAACAAAACACCAGGCATAAGGTCGAGCCTTCCACCCTTTACCAAGTATATAGATGCATTAATAATATAAGATATATTGTGATATCCCAACATAAACATAATCCAACATGGAGCAATCTTCATCTTCACCGCAACTAGCAACGCTATAAGAGGGGCTGAGCAAAAGCGGTAACATAGCCAAACAACGGTTTGCTAGGAAGGGTGACAAAGGTTAGAGGTTCATGGCAATTTGGGAGGCTTGAGCAGCAGTGATAGGTAGCGCAGCATAGCGAAAGAACGAAGCAACTAGCATAGCAATGATAGTAATGAGATCCAAGGTGACAGTCATCTTGCCTGAAATCCCGCTAGGAAGAAGAACGAGTCCATGAATAAGATGAACGGGAGTAGTCGAGCGAATCCTCACAATCGCAACATTACCAGAACTGAGAAGCAACACCGGAAAGAAACAAACAACATGATAAATGCACAAGCATAAACATGGCATGATGCACAATCAAGTATGATGCATGTCCGGTTTAATGAGGAATTCCATGGCAAAGTGCAACATTCAATACTACTAATTAAGTGGAGCTCAATATGCAACGAGTTGCATATTGACAAAACACCACATGCAATTATTTAGTTTGATCTCGTTTAAGCTATCAAACAATATTAAATGTTGTTAAGCATGGCAAGAGGTGAAGCATAAGTAAACTATCTATTTAGGAAAGTTTAAATGAGGCCGGAAATAAGAAACAACAATTCCGGAAAATCCTTATGTGCATATTTCGATTTGGGTACTGTTCTGCCCTATACACAATTTTAGAGTTGTTAAACAGGAAAATAAAGTCCACCATGTTAAACTAGGCATTTTTCCACCCCATTTACATATAAAGTTTATTAAAATTGGAGCTACAGTTATTTAGTTATGAAATAAATCATTTTAACATGGCATTTGAGCAAATTTAAACAAACAACATTTTAAACACTTTAAACATGGATGAAAGTGGCATATTATTAATCTACACAAAATTCTAAGCATTTTCCATATATAAATTATTTACATACGATGCATGGTTATTCAGTTATTAAATGCATGAACAAAGAAGGGGTAATCTGTAAATATGCAGTTTTTCCGAAATAGCGTAAATTGCTCATAGCAGGAAAAAAAATATACATCGGGCGAATCTGGAGCTACAGAACTGGGTGGCTCACAAGGCCTCATGGGCCGGTTGATGAAGGAGGCCCGCAAGGGGCGCACTGGCTTGGTGCGATCTGGCGCCAGACCGCCTGCTGGCCGGGCGCCCAGACGGTCAGGACGCAGTCAACGGCGATCACGGTCCTCGCCGGGCACAAAGCGCGTGCGCTTGAGGTGGTCGTCCTCCTCCTGCTCCAAGCGAAGCAGAGGAAGAAGGCGCCGCGGTGTCATGAGACTCTGGGACGGCGGAGGAGGCGGACCCGGATCCGGTCGCAGGAGGTCGTCGGGTGCCGTTCCTCGCCGAATCGAAGCGGAGGCGGGCTGGCGGACTTGGAGCTCCAAGCTTCGGTGGGGCGTAGCCATGGCGTGGTGCTTCTGCGAGGAAAACACAGAGAGGGGCGAGACGTGAGAGGAGAAGGAAGGAACCACATGAAGGAAGGGAAGGGAGAGGTGGCGCGAAGGGACCGGCCTGGTGGTGGTGCTGCTTGCGGCCGGCTCGAGGAGAGGGCAGAGGAGGCCGCGGGGTCCTGCTGGTGTTGCTCCGGCGAGGGGCAACGGGTGGCGATGGAGCTCGGGCGTGAGCTCCTGCCATGGAAGACGATGGGGAGGCAGCAGCCTCGTGCAGATCCGGTCGGGTACGTGGCCTTGGTGGAGAGGTTCCAAGGGAACGATGGGGATGGACGCCACGACGAACCCCAAGGGCGGCGGTGCTGCAATTTCTCCATGGCCTCAAAGATGGTTCCCCTGTGAGAGAGAGAGGCATGAGAGAGAGAAGGGGAAACGTGACGGGAGGAGGCGCAAGAGAAGGCAGTGGTCGGGCGGTGCTCATCTGAGGCGGCGACGGCGAGGTTGTTGTTGCTGCCGCTAGGACGGCAGGGCACAAGGCCATGGGCGCCGTGTTCATGGAGGCAGGGGAGCTCGAGCCTGGGCTGGATCGAGGGACCGCGCTGGATCGATGGATGGAGCTGCTGGCTAAATGGGTGGATCAAGAGAGACCATGATCGGGAGACGGAGACTCGGGCTCCTGTTGGTGGGTGTAGGAAAACAAGGAGAAGGGGATCCCGAGTTGGGATTTGAGTGCGGCGGCGGCGACTAGGAGGATGGGACAACTCTCCTCAAATTTAGGGTTGAGTCAGTTTATATAGGCTGGATTTTGGGTAGGGGCTATCTCGTCCCTCCGATCGTAATCGAAAGGCCGAGAATAAATAGGTTAGGGAGTCCAAAAAAGAAAACAGAGATGTTTTATAGACGTTTCGGGATGATCCGGATCCATCGGTAACGACATACCGGTTTGGGTTCGGGAAGTTTCGGACACGGGCGAGGGGTCGATGCACTGGCAAGAGAGGTTAGGTGGTCACGGTCAAGAGGGGAGCGAAAACCCGATTGGTCTCGGAACAGTCAACGAAGGCAAGGGGGGAACACGGCAACTACGAACAGATGCAAGCTTTATGAAAATATGCAGATGCAATGCGCATGATGCTATGAGATGAGATGCATGACATGAAAAAAATGCAAAACAAAAGACAAAAACCCAACCACGGAGGAAATAACATATCGCATCTCCGGAAATGGCAAGAGTTGGAGTTACGAATATGGAAAGTTGTATCCGGAGCGGTACAACACTCCACCACTACAAGAGGATCTCGTCCCGAGATCTAGGATGGCACCGGAGGGAAAAGGAAGGGGAAGAGGTAAAACTAAGTTGCTTGTTTGACGAACAAGTGAAACCACGAACCTTGAGAGGTTGAGCAATTTAAAAGAAAGAGTACAACAAAGATGAAGGAGATTGCAAACAATCCGGTAGAAAAGAGGAACAAGGAGTATTACGAGAACTTGAAGGTTGAAAGACTTGGAAATAAGAGCTTCACAAACGAAAAGAATATGACCACCTCGGTATAATGATTTAGCCAAGGAACAAGAATGACAGAATTTGGACAGCACTCCGGTAGAAAAGAGAACAAAACTTGATGAGATGAAAAGATATTGAAGAGATGATACAACACTCCGGTTAAATGGATAAGCAAGAAAAGAACACGATCCTCACAAAACGAGGTGATTGGTGAAGAGCACAACATCACAATGCCTCCGTAACGAAAGAATAGAAGTTAGATCATTGAAATAAAAGAATGGAGAAGAAAATGCCAACTTCTGCCACAAATGAGCTTGGAAAGCATCCTTGCAAAGAAGAATTGAACGGAGTTGTTGCAAAATCAACAACGAAAAGCACAAGCTTGTTGTGGGCTTACCGCAAACATCTCAAAATGATGAGGTGACAACCGGCCATCGATGGAAACAGTTAATTGGATTGAGATCAGCAAGGAGATGAAAACTCCTTTTAATGAGAGAAAAGGAGGAAACTTGGATTATCGATAGGCACCACAATTAGCAACATTCCTTAGGGAAGGCTTTAGGTGTAACCTAACCCAAGATAACTCCAAGGAAGAAAGTGATGGGTTTAAAATATGTCATTCTTGAAAACTTGTGAATCATGAAACACGAAGGGAATTGTCAAGAATGGCATAACACCACCTCAAATGATAAGGTAGAACGAATTGCACTTCGAAATGCAAGAAGAAGAAAACTTGAACTCCTCAAAACAAAACATGTGTTGGGCACCATGTTTATTTTAGAGTATAGCTTGGCGGGTCATAGCTTCGAGAGAAATCTTGAAGAACAATTGAAGAATGAAAAGAATCCTTGACGAACCATCATGTAGAGCCTCCATGAAGGACTCCGGTAATAAAAGGATGATGAAAAGAAAGAGAAGTTGAAAACACAAGGTGAAGCATTGCAATGATTTAGATGGAGCTTCGCGATTATATAACCGAGAGAACTTGGAACTCCGGAAAGAAAAGATGGAGCATCTCGAACCGAGAAATGTGACATGATGACAATGATGGAAAGAAGAAACTAGATCACTTGGATGAAACAATAATAAGAATTATGTTATGTGTATCCTTCACCAATTTAATTGATGATAAGCAGCGGATTTGGCATACTACTTATTCCCGTAGAAAGGATTAAGAGAGATATAGCGCAAACTTGATAAGGTATTGATGGAGCACCGGTGGAATTTGGAAACAACGAATGAATTAATATGGTAACGAAGGAAGTGAAATCTTGAACGAACCACCATAAGAATTGAAAATGAACGTAGCAAAGGCACAATTCACCGGGAAGAATTGGAGAAAAATAAAACGAAGATACTTGAGAGGATTTAGATACATGAGAACGAAGAGATCATGAACTGATTAGAGGATATTTGAACGATGCACCATTAAGATTTGGAGAACGATAGCTACACGTTGAGAATGAAGAATTATGACATGATGGCCTTCGGAGGAAAGAAATGGAAACAACTCATGAAATGCTCCGGATGGGTGAAAAGAATTCCCACAATCGAAAACAATTATGAGAGGATGGCATCAAACTTGAACTACGCATCTTTGGAAGAACGGGTAAGGATTTAAGAGGAACTCTTCTTCGGTCTTCACAGCTGAGAATGACGAGGAGAAACACCACCAAATTGTTGAGAAACTCCGGAAGGATTAAAAGAGGAAAGGTTGAGCCAGAGATGAAAAGAATTTGAAAGCGGCCTAGGAGAAGGCATGTGACTGATGAAAATTCATTCTTACGTCAAACTTTGAAATGAATTTGGGAATGGCTCCGGGAAAATTAGAAAAGTCAAGTAAGATCCTGGGAAAAGACCTGTGGGTTAGGGCCCACTCGAAAGAAACATCGTTGAAGGATTGCTTGAAATAAAGATTACACCGGTAGAATTAAATGGCTTGAATGAGATAACAACCTCAAAATAACTTGAACGGATCTAGAATGAAAAGACGAGCCTTCTGAGATATCTTCAACACTCCAGAACAAATGAATAGCGAGAAGTGAATGATTAAGAGGTGCATCGGCAAGAGAAAGCATTTGCAACAAGGAAAGGAATATGATGAATATCGAAAGCTTGAGTTGGATCCACTGGAAAAGAATACGAGAATGAAGAATGATGAACTTGGAGTTGTTGAGCATCTTTACGTGAAATCACCGGATAAGAACATTGAAAGAAAAGAATGAAGAGACTTCTTACAAATAAAAGGATACATGATTAAGAAATCTGAGTCCTTAAAGAAAAAGGGTGGGAGGGCGGGAAAATAAAGACAACTTGGGATGGATGAAACAAACACTGTTGAGAAAAACTTAGAATTTATCTTGCGGACGTTGAAATGATCGGATCCACTTAAAGAGAAACACGCCGGTTGGAAAAGAATTAACATGATGACCTCGATGATCAAAAGGATTAGTATTCATATAGCAATATGAGAACACCGTTTAGGAAAGGTATGGATTCAACATTTGACTTCGAAGCAACTCGAATACCACAAATAAAACAAAACAAAGGATTTGGCTTGCGAATAAGCGGAACAAATACATATGATAGAGATTTACCCAATCCCATATCATGCATCTGTCGGAAAGATATTCTAAGAGCTACTTGAATTCCCACCTATAAAACCCCCGAAACTTTCTGGTTATGCAATCTTGTGTTGGGGATACAGGGGACACAAAATATATCACCCAAACCAACAATACCTAGATCCAGCTGTATCCATCCTTCAACACATAACCAAGAAAACTCCGGAAATCATGTACCTCAACCTTCGAAAAGCATCCGTTATACGAGTTATGGAAATACTCCCGAACTCCCCAGTACTGGGTGGCGTCGAGGTTATCTCACCAACAAGTATATAAAAGAGATTTTCGATGTCGGCGAAACTATTGTATTCCAGAACTGCAACGATAAAATTGTGACGACAACACCTCGGAGCTCAACTCCCCGGGACACTGCCACAACCCCTAAATGTCAGGAGGCACCAAGAACAATGTTCTCGTCACAAGACTATCGGAACGATCCCAAGATACCTGCGTGATCCTAAAAAAAATTCGTGAAATTTGAGGAGAGGAAAGACAAAACATCCACGTCAGGAGGCCTCACCAGAGCGTTAAGGGACCGAGGAGTAAAAGAATCCTACTCTCCGATATATATAATCCTAAGACTCAAAATAGTTTTCTTCTAGACTCAACAACGGCCAACAATCAAGGGGCTCCTATGGTCGGTCGATGCTCTGATACCAACTTGTCACGCCCAATATGCGACCCTATCCAAAAGGGACTCGAAGGTCCCACCAAGGATAGACCCGCATATTGAAACGCTTTTGCAAGGTGGATATCATTACATCAACATTACATAATAGATGGGGATACATACATAAGGCACAAATGCCACAAGAATACATCAACATCATATACAAGATCAACATCCGACTACGGATGAAACATAAACAGAAGCTCAAACGACATCCACCACCTAATGCAGGGCTGCCGACCGAACCTATCCCTCGATCAAGAAGAAGCGTAAGAAGAACTCCAATACAAGCAAACATCGCTCTCGCGTCATGATCATCGCATAACATGTACCTGCAACTGGTGGTGTAGTAATCTGTGAGCCACGAGGACTCAGCAATCCCATTACCATGGGTATCAAGACCTAGCAAAGCTTAATGGGAAAGGAAGGGGTAAAGTGGTGAGGTTGCAGCAGCGACTAAGCATGATATGGTGGCTAACATACGCAAATGAGAGTGAGAAGAGAAACAAAGGAACGACCGTCAACTAGTAATGATCAAGAAGTGATCCTGAACTCCTACTTACGTCAGACATAACCCAGAAGCCGTGTTCTCCTCTCGATCAACCCCGAAAAGAGACACTCACGGTTACGCACACGGTTGGTGTATTTTAGAAGAGTTTACTTCAAGTTTACTACAACCGGATATTAACAAATTCCCATCTGCCACATAACCGCGGGCACGGCTCTCGAAAGTTCAAACCCTGCAGGGGTGTCCCAACTTAGCCCATGATAAGCTCTCGCGATCAACGAAGGATATTCCTTCTCCTGGGAAGACCCGATCAGTCTCGGAATCCCGACTACAATTCATTTCGGCAGTAATAAAACAAGACCAGCAAGACCGTCCGATGCGCCGACAATCCCGATAGGAGCTGCACATATCTCGTTCTCAGGGCAACACCGGATGAGATAGGCTACGAGTAAAACCAGGCCTCGAGTTTCCCCGTGGTGGCCCAAGAGCGGTTCGGTTCAAAGCCAGCACTTAGAGAAGCACCGCCCGGGGCCCTAAAGAAAGATGACCCTCGGGTTGGCCGACCCAAGGGAAAGGGTATAGGTGGTGGTGAGACAAATGGTAAAACCAAGGTTGGGCCTTGCTGGACGAGTTTTATTCAAAGCGAACTGTCAAGGGGGTCCCATAAATCACCCAACCGCGTTAGGGACGCAAAATCCAGGAACATAATACCGATAGGACGGAAACTAGGGCGGCAAGAGTGGAACAAAACACCAGGCATAAGGCCGAGCCTTCCACCCTTTACCAAGTATATAGATGCATTAATAATATAAGAGATATTGTGATATCCCAACATAAACATAATCCAACATGGAGGAATCTTCATCTTCACCTGCAACTAGCAACGCTATAAGAGGGGCTGAGCAAAAGCGGTAACATAGCCAAACAACGGTTTGCTAGGAAGGGTGACAAAGGTTAGAGGTTCATGGCAATTTGGGAGGCTTGAGCAGCAGTGATAGGTAGCGCAGCATAGCGAAAGAACGAAGCAACTAGTATAGCAATGATAGTAATGAGATCCAAGGTGACGGTCATCTTGCCTGAAATCCCGCTAGAAAGAAGAACGAGTCCATGAAGAAGATGAACGGGAGTAGTCGAGCGAATCCTCACAATCGCAACATTACCGGAACTGAGAAGCAACACCGGAAAAAAACAAACAACATGATAAATGCACAAGCATAAACATGGCATGATGCACAATCAAGTAAGATGCATGTCCGGTTTAATGAGGCATGGCATGGCAAAGTGCAACAAACAATACTACCAATTAAGTGGAGCTCAATATGCAACGAGTTGCATATTGACAAAACACCACATGCAATTATTTAGTTTGATCTCGTTTAAGCTACCAAACAATATTAAATGTTGTTAAACATGGCAAGAGGTGAAGCATAAGTAAACTATCTATTTAGGCAAGTTTAAATGAGGCCGGAAATAAGAAACAACAATTCCGGAAAATCCTTATGTGCATATTTCGAATTTGGTACTGTTCTGACCTATACACAATTTTAGAGTTGTTAAACAGGAAAATAAAGTCCACCATGTTAAACTAGGCATTTTTCCACCCCAGTTACATATAAAGTTTATTAAAATTGGAGCTACGGTTATTTAGTTATGAAATAAATCATTTTAACATGGCATTTGAGCAAATTTAAACAAACAACATTTTAAACACTTTAAACATGGATGAAAGTGGCATATTATTAATCTACACAAAATTCTAAGCATTTTCCATATATAAATTATTTACATACGATGCATGGTTATTCAGTTATTAAATGCATGAACAAAGAAGGGTAATCAGAATATGCAGTTTTTCCGAAATAGCGAAATTCGTTCATAGCAGGAAAAAATATACATCGGGCTGAATCTGGAGCTACAGGAACTTGGTGGCTCACAAGGCCTCATGGGCAGTTGATGAAGGAGGCCCAAGGGGGCGCACTGGGCTTGGTGCGATTCTGGCTGGGCACGCCCGGTCGTTAGCGCTCAGACGGTCAGGACGCGGTCAACGGCGATGCGGTCCTCGCTCGCACAAAGCGTGCACTTGAGGCAGGGTCGTCCTCCTCCTGCTCCAAGCGTAAGCGAGAGGAAGAAGGCGCCGGCAGCGGCGGACTCTGGACGGCGGAGGGAGGTGGACCCGGATCCGGTCGCAGGAGGTCGTCGGGTGCCGTTCCTCACGGATCGAAGCGGAGGCGGGCTGGCGGACTTGGAGCTCCAAGCTCGGTGGGGCGTAGCCATGGCGTGGTGCTTCATGAGGAAAACACAGAGAGGGGCGAGACGTGAGAGGAGAAGGAAGGAACCACAGGAAGGACGGGAAGGGAGAGGTGGCGCGACGGGACCGGCCTGGTGGTGGTGCTGCTAGCGCACCGATCCATGAGCGTGCAGAGGAGGCCGCGGGGTCCTGCTGGTGTTGCTCCGGCGAGGGGCAACGGGTGGCGATGGAGCTCGGGCGTGAGCTCCTGCTCGCGGAAGACGATGGGGAGGCAGCGGCCTCAGGCAGATCCGGTCGGGTACGTGGCCTTGGTGGAGAGGTTCCGCGTGGGAACGACGGGGATGGCCGTCAGCGACAAACCCCAAGGGCGGTGGTGCTGCCATTTCTCCATGGCCTCAGCGTGGTTCCCCTGTGAGAGAGAGGCAAAGGCATGAGAGAGAGAGAAGGGGGAAACGTGACGGGGAGGAGGCGCAAGAGAAGGCAGGGTCAGGGCGGTGCTCATCTGAGGCGGCGACGGCGAGGTTGTTGTTGTTGCTGCTAGGATGGCAGGGGCACAAGGCCATGGGTGCTCGTGTTCGTGGAGGCAGGGGAGCTCGGAGCCCTGGGCCTGGATCGAGGGACCGGCGATGGATCGATGGATGGAGCTGCTGGCTAGATGGGTGGATCGAAGAGAGACCGGGGTCAGGGAGACGGAGCTCGGGCTCCTGTTGGTGGGTGTAGGAAAACAAGGAGAAGGGGATCCCGAGTTGGGATTTGAGTGCGGCAGCGGCGACTAGGAGGATGGGACAGCTCTCCTCAAATTTAGGGTTGAGTCAGTTTATATAGGCTGGATTTTGGGTAGGGGCTATCTCGTCCCTCCGATCGTAATCCAAAGGCCGAGAATAAATAGGTTAGGGATTCCAAAAAAGAAAATGGAGATGTTTTATAGACGTTTCGGGATGATCCGGATCCATTGGTAACGACAGACCGGTTTGGGTTCGGGAAGTTTCGAACGCGGGCGAGGGGTCGATGCTCTGGCAAGAGAGGTTAGGTGGTCACGGTCAAGAGGGGAGCGAAAACCCGATTGGTCTCGGAACGGTCAACGAAGGCAAGGGGGGAACGCGGCAACTACGAACGGATGCAAGCTTTATGAAAACATGCAGATGCAATGCGCATGATGCTATGAGATGAGATGCATGACATGAAAAAAATGCAAAACAAAAGACAAAAACCCAATCACGGAGGAAATAACATATCGCATCTCCGGAAAAGGCAAGAGTTGGAGTTACGAATATGGAAAGTTGTATCCGGGGCGTTACACTATCTCAAGGAGGGTTGCGCCTGGCATTGGGCCTTAACTTGTGATGTGTTCCTGCAAATTTGGTTAGATGCCGACGCTCTACGTCCTCGGGTCCCAGCCCTCGAGCGGGTCTCAGCCGTCGCTGGTATGCCAGGTCGCGATGCCGTGGACAAGGCCAGAGGGTGAGGGCTGGAGAGCCAGTAGGAGCCCATGAGTCGTGATGCTCAGGTACCCCCCCCCCTTTAACGTGCAAGCGACCGACATGAAGGAAGAAGGGGTGCCGCGGACGGGCATCAAATAACAATCATGATGGGTCGAACGCATGACCCGAAATAAACGCAAGAGGGGTACATGCCGCTGGGTCTGGACCGAGCGACTTGGGGATGATGCAGCCCGAGGGGCGCCCCCAACAAAGTACGCTAGGAACATGAAGTAAAAGGGATACACGCCGCAGGGACAAACCCATGCGGCCTGGGAATGATGCAGCCCTGGGGGGCGCTCCCAGCTGGAAATGAAACTTGAAGGATATCACCAGATAACGTTGAAGACGAAGGGATGCTGAAGTAGCGGACATCGCGGGCTGCGGAAGCCGACCTTCACGAGCCCCCTGGTGGCTCCTCGCGGACCATCTCCATCTCCGCCAGGACTTCAGAACGCCTGGCCTCTTGAGCCTCCAGGATGTTCCCCATGAGGCGCTGGCGCGTGGCGGCCGCGTTCGGCAGGCCGTAGGGCATGCGAACGTAGCTGTGGGGTGGACCTTCACAGCGCCCCACGCGTGAGGGCCAAGCGCCTCTGAGGCGGCTCGGTTGAGCCCTGGTATGTCGATGCAGACGCTGCAGCCCACCATCCTCGCCTGGATGGGGAGCTACGGCGGTAAGCGTGGCTGCCACTCATGACTCTTGACTCCTACAGCTCCTGCATGATCTGGCTGACGAACTCCTGAGGGTCTGGCCCTCCTTGCCTCGCTCCTTCCTGAGGGAAACGTGCTTTGAAACACGGCTCCAAGTGGTGCCCAAGCGCCTCCCTCGTGACCTTAGCAAGGTCGGTGGCCCTCCAGGAGAGAGCCCCCAAGCCTTGTTTGACGAGGGCGCGGGGCGCGCCTTCCTATGCGACAGAAGGAGGTGCCCCCTGAACAGGCGCGTACCCTGAGGGGCCTGCCTCCCGAGGGGTCGGGCCTGGCGATGTCTCCGTCTTCTTGGGAGCGGTCTCGGGGAGTCTCCCGCCCCCGCGATCTGGGTCTTCAAGTGACGCATCTTGGAAAGCTCGCTCCAGGGAACACACTGCGTCTCTCTCTTCACAAGGCACCGTGATGACTCCCCAGCTTCCTGGCATCTTGAGGACGTTGTAGCCATGATGAGTCACGGCCATGAACTTGGCCAGAGCCGGGTACCCGAGGATGGCATTGTATGGCAGGCGAATGTTGGCGACATCGAAGTCGATGAGCTCAGTCTTGATAGTTGTCGACGCCCGAAGGTGACAGGAGGCGGACCTGCCCAATTGAATCGTGGAGCCGTCGGTGACTCCGGAGAAAGGCTTGGTTGGCTGAATCTGATTGTAAGGCACTTGGAGATTGTTGAATGTCTCTACAGACAGGACATTGAGCCCTGCTCCGCCATCGATGAGGGTCCCGGTGACTTGCACATTGCTGATGATTGGGGAACAAAGCATCGGGAGGACTCCGGTTGTGGCCGCGCACTTGAGCTGATCTGCTGAGCTGAATGTGATGGCGCACGCTGACCACCTGAGAGGTGTGTGGCCTCGAGCTTGGGGAGGACTGCATTCACTTCGCGGGCAAACTGCTTGAAGATGCGTTGAGAGGCTGGGGCTTGAGCTCCGCCCAGGATGCAAGCGATCACGCTGCTCACAGAAGCCCCCACCCTCGGCCCCGATGATGGTCCTCATTTCTCCTTGGCTGCGGCAGAGGAGGAGGCCTGCATTTCTTTGCGGGCGATCCTCGCGAGGCTGATCCCTCCAGCCTCCCTGGCGAGGCTGATCCTGCCAACGATCCTCGCGAGGTCGGTCACGCCACCCTTGGCGAGGGCCACGGTCTTCCCAGCGTACTGTGTTTCTTCCTCCTCCTCAGTCGTAGCCTCGGTCGTTCTTGATCAAGGCGTCGACCGATTCTCCCTTCTCACACGGCTTGGAGCTCTTGACATTCATTGATGTTGTGGGTGTGGAGGTTGTGGTACACACAGTACCGGCTGCCCTTGGAAGACTCGGGCTGATCTCTGCCTCGCTTGGTGTATGCAGTTACGCTGAAGCACGGTAGCCCCGTTGTGCTTCACGTCCTTGGCCTTGGGCTTCTTCTCTTCTGGGTCTGCGGCCGGCAACTCGAGGAGGGAAAGGCGTCCTTCCTCAGCCCTGGCGCACTTGGTCGCCAAGTTGAACAGCTCCAAGGATGTGCATAGATCTTCATGCATCGCCAGCTCCTCCTTCATCTTTACGTCTCGCAGACCGTCGGAGAAGGCTGAGATGATGGCCTCCTCGGTCACCTTGGGAATCTTGAGGCATGAGTTGTTGAAGTGCTGGATGTACATCTGCAGGGTCTCCCCTGGCTGCTGCTTGATGTGGCGCATGTCGCTCACGGCAGGAGGCCGGTCACGAGTGCCTTGGAAGTTGGCGATGAAACGGGTGCGCATCTCGTCCCAGGAGGAGATCATGCCAGGAGCCAGGTTCAGGAGCCAGGTTCGGGCCCCGTCCTTGAGTGCCATGGGAAACCAGTTCGCCATGACCTTCTCGTCCCTGTTGGAGGCTTCGATGCCCAGCTCGTAGAGCTGAAGGAACTCCGCAGGGTCGGCCGTGCCGTCGTAGCGAGGAGGCAGGTCTGCCCTGAACTTGCCGGGCCACGCGACACTGCGCAGCTCGGTGGTGAAGGCGCGGCAGCCTGCTGTGGCCACGGGAGGCCTTTGGTGACGAAGAGCCTGGTCTTGCGGGTCCCCATGCGCTGCCGCTGGGAGCAGCGTGGGGTCTTGGCGTGCTGGAGGAGGAGCGCGGTCGAGACGCTCGTCGGGCTCGCGCCGAGCAGCTTCTTGGGGGCGAGGGACCTCTTGATAGCTCTGCTCTTGCTGCGCTGGCGCCGGACGGAGTGGGTTCCGCCCCAGGGCCACGTGCCTTGGGGCGAAGGCGCTTTATTGTGGGGGAGGCGGCTGAGGCGCCTCGAGTTTCATCGCCACAGAAAGGCGGGCGCTGTAGCGAGAAGGACGGCGCGGGGAGCCCTTCGCGCGCGGACGAGCTCGGGGACGCGGTCGAGCCACTCTTCATAGACGTCGTCGATAGGGCGGTAGCGCAGGAGCTCGTTTGCCGCGATGAGCGCAGCTCGAGCCTCCATGGGCACGCCGAGCGCGTGAGACGAAGAACCAGATGGGGCGAGTGAAGGGGTAGCAGTACGGCCGTCTCGCCTCACGGACGGATGCTGGGACGATGCTTGCTGCTCGTTCCCCGCCGGGCCGGTGGCGGCGTTGACGGCAGGCGATGGGGAACGGCGGGGGCGGCCACCGACGGGGGCCGTCTGGGCGACGCGGGTAGCGAGAGCGGCTCGGCGCTCGGCGCGAGCCCGACGAGCGTCTTGCATGTATGATGGGCGGCGAAGAACAGGGCGGCGAAAGACGAATTCCGGTGCACCCCTACCTGGCGTGCCAAATGTCGGATTTTGGGTTCCGGCAGACCCTCTAAGTTCGAACTCTGGGGTGCACGCGGAGATCTCACCCCCTACCTACCTGCACCTCGTCGCCTCGCTAGGATCTAAACTACCAAAGGAACAACACAAAAGACACAAGGTTTATACTGGTTCGGGCCACCATTGTGGTGTAACACCCTACTCCAGTGTGTGGTGTGGTGGATTGCCTCTTGGGCTGATGAAGGACAGTACAAGGAAGAACACCCTCGCGAGGGTCTGTTCTTGGCTGGTGCGATGAACTGCTAGGGGGAGTTCAGTCGCTCCTCTCTCTCTCTCTCTCTCTCTCTCTCTCTCTGTGATTGATCTCTCGATTCCAGCTCCCCTAGCTCTGTGGGTGGCTAGTCCTATTTATAGGCAGAGGCCCTGGGCCTCTTCCCAAATATTGAGCGGGAAGGGGGCCAACAATTGGCCATTTTGAAGGGGAACATCTAGTACACTTATCCTGACTAAAGTTGGTCCTCGCTTTGTCAAAGGCTCTGGTGGTGATGCCGGCTTGGGCTCCACGATGACTTCCTTCCTACTGTTGCGACGGTCTTGGTCTTGTTGCACCGAAACGGGTGCCTTTGCTTGATGCTCTCGCCTGCGCTTGCCCCTTTGCACGAAAGAGGAAACGAGGACACTGCGCGGGCTGGCGCCCGCCTGGCGCCCTTGGTCGTCATGGCTTACGTCATGGGCACCTTGTGAGGTACCCTGCCTTGATCTCTCCGCCTCCTCGCGAGCCAGCCTGACGAGGCCGTGCCTGAGGAAGCTTCCTGTCGTCTGCCCCGCGAGGCTTGGCCCCTTGCGAGGGTCTTGAGCTTGTGCTGATGAAGATGGGCCGTGCTGGGCCACCCCTTGAGCCACACCGCAGTCCGCAGTCAGGCAAGTCTGGATACCCCCGTTCCCAGAATGCCGACAGTATGAGCCGGCCCTCGAGGCGCCCACCGTCACAGAAAAGAGCCTTGCCTCCGCGCGCCTGCTGACTGCGGGCGAAGGCAACAAGTGGGGAAAGACGGAGCTCCGGCTTGCCTCTGACGAGCCGAAGCCTGACGGAAGCACCTTCTTCCCCTTCTTCTCGAGCAGCGTCACCGTCGGGTTGGTTCCTCCCTTCTCTGATTTCTTTTATGAAGTCCTCGACCACTACGGGCTGCAGGCGTTGCATCTCCATCCCAACTCTGTCCTCCTCCTGTCCATCTTCGCCTACTACTGCGAGGCATACCTGAGCATCATGCCATCTATGGCGCTCTTGTGCCATTTCTTCTTCCTCTGTGTCACCGGCGAGCATAATCCGGATGCGCTAATTTCGTCGCTTGCGGCAAGGCCAACTCGATCTCGAGCACCGGGAAGAAAGCCGACAACATCCAATCCAAATGGGTCATGATGGATGCTCAGTGCACCGACCCGCGTCTAGAGTTGCCCACAGCGGCGCCTCCTCCCAACGAGGGGTGGCCCAAGGCGGAGCTTGTCGACGAGCAGGCGTCGCTGGTGCTGGGGCAGATGATGACCGATCTGAGGCCGGGCAACGCGAGGACGGCCAAGGAGACGGGGGCGATGCTCCTGAGGGAGTTCTTGATGCTGCGGGTTGCCCTGCTCAAGGCGCGCGCGCGCCCCCTCTAGGAGCTCGACGGGAAGGAAACCAAGACCCGCATGAGGTCGGGGGACCTGCCTGGTGATGAGTTGGACGCCGTCTTGCGCCTCATAGTCGGGGACAACCAAGAGTACCCTGCTAGCGCCTTCCTTCCCCTGTTCAAGCGCAGGGACTGGGAAGAGTTCGTCGCCTCCAGGCCAACTTTTGATGCGCGCGGGCTGGTGCCGCCGGCGCTTGCAGAAGCCCCCATGGCGCAGAACCCGGTGGAGGTGTCTTCTGGTGAGTCCCACGGAGAGGGAGAAGAGGAGGACGAATCGGAGAAGACCCTGGAAGAGGTGGGGGAGACTCCCCCTCTAAGCAAGGCCGAGATCCTCCGCGCCCTTCCTAATAACACCGATGCCAGTGCCCACCAAAGGGAGAGGGAGCAACCTCCCACCCCGACGAAGAGTAGGTCATCGTTGGTGGCCCGAGGTGCTACCTCTGCTTTGATACCTCCTCGGGCTGGATCCAGTTCTGCCTCCTCTCCGCCCGGCGTCGCCGGTGTCAGAACACCTGCCCCTCAGGTCCCGCAGCTGTCAGGCCTCAAGCTTCTCAAGCGGTCAGTGTAATACGTCGAAGTGGATCAGTAAGTGTCTTGAGCTTCGCTTTGTCCTTGCTTGTACTCGTCGCTTCCTGATGCTTGCCCTTGGTTGATCAGGCCGACACCTTCGGCGAAGAAGAGGAAGGAGGATTCGGTGGCCGTGCCTCCCTCCGCAGGGAAAGGAGGCAGCAGCGCCCGTGTCTCCCTAGCTCGGTTGTCCTCGCGAGGCCAAGAGGAGCCTCGCCGCATGGAGTCAGCCCCCATGGCCCCCTTGGCTCCGGAGGTGCCGGTACTTGGCGCAGCTGACAAGGTCCCAGCTGCTCCGGAACCCGCGGTCTCGCAAGCCCTGGTAACGACATCACTTCCTCCTTCCGTTGCATCTTTGTTTCCTGCTCCTTCTGCTCCTGCTGCCATCTTGGAGCGTGCCATTTCGGAGATGACCCAGCTGCGAGCGGATATCCTGAGCGTGGACCCGCGCTTGGTGGCCGGGCGTCTGGAACTAGCCTCTGGCTGGCTTTACTCTGACGTGGCAGTTCGCGCGGAGCTGGGCCAAGCTGCTCAGGCTTCCGAGAAGGAGAAGCAAGGAGCCGCCAGCGCTGTAGCCGATCATGAGGCAGCGCTGCGAGATGCCAAGGCCGCCCGTGACCGCTGCCAAAAGCTAGAGGGTGAGTTGCAGAGCCTGCGCGACAAGCACGCTGGGGAGGTGCGTTGCAGCGAGGAGAAGGAGGAGGAGTTGAAGGCCCGGGAGGAAGCCGTCAAGAACCGAGATGCTGAATTGGTGGAGCTGGGGAAGAAGCAGGCTGCCGAGCGCAACCGGTTGGAAGAGCTCGAGCAGAAGATGGGGGCGAGGGAGGCCGATCTTGATGCCAAGGCACGAGTCCTAGCGGAAGATTGCGTGGCCTTCGCCGATCTCGAGAGGAGATCACGCGAGGCGCTGAAGACGCTCTACGAGTGCGGCCTGGAGAAGCCTCTGGACACCAACGAGGACGGCCCCGCCCAGCTGCTTCCTATCACGGTGAAGGCGCTTGAGGAGGTCGTCGACGGCCTCGCTCCCATGGTGGAGGCAGAAGCTCGCGTCCTGTCTTCAACCGCACTGACTCGGGTCTTCAGCCATCTGCACCTCCGCGACCCCAACGCTCGCCTTGACGAGCTGCTAGAGCCTGTGGCTGAAGATCAATACGAGGCAGCTGCCGTGGCTGTGCAGGATCAAGTGGGGGCCTTGCTGAGAAGGTTCCGTGGCTTTGTCTCCGCTCCTCTGTCTGGCGTCGTCGACCTTGCGGCTGGTGGTGAAGACAAGGCCGATCACGAGTGAGCGCCATCCGCAGGCGTTGGCGACATCTAGAGGTGACCCGTGGCCATTTCTCCCCTTCCGTTCCTGCAACATATAACCGGCCTCGTGGAGGCGTTTAGACTTTTATTTGGCATTGTGAGGACAATATGCTTGTAATATTTGCTTCGAGATTTCGCGATTTTGTTCCTATTTGCTTTGTGTTCTGCGTCGGCAGAGGCCGGCCCTACGCATACCTCAACCGCCATTGGGACAACCGGAGACCAGGACAGACCAAGGAGTGAGGGGCTACATGACCAGTTAGGCTCCTGAGTCGCGATGCTCAGGAGTCCCCCTTGACGCGCAAACAACATATAGGGAGAGTTCGCTGGGATAGATTATTGTTCTACGTCGGCAGAGCCCGGCCCCGCGCATACCTCAACCGCCATTGGGCCGACCAGAGACCAGGACGGACCAAGGAGTGAGGGGCTACGTGACCAGTTAGGCTCCTGAATCGCGATGCTCAGGAGTCCACCTTGATGTGCAAATAATTCACATACCTGCCCTCGCCGAGGCCTCGGGAGGGGCGCGCGATACCTACGTCCGGGGGACCTGGTTAGGTGGCGTGCGCTTGGGCATGACCCATGCACAGCCCCCGTGCCCAGCCCCCATGAGCGGCTTTCCCGAGGGGAGGCGTTGCGGTAAGGCTGGGCGCTGAGCTCCGGGCTCCCTGAGGTTGGCACGTGTCGGTGTCAAAACTGGTGGATCTCGGGTAGGGGGTCCCGAACTGTGCGTCTAGGCGGATGGTAACAGGAGACAAGGGACACGATGTTTTTACCCAGGTTCGGGCTCTCTCGATGGAGGTAATACCCTACTCCGCTTGATTAATATTGACGATATGGGTAGTACAAGAGTAGATCTACCACGAGATCAAGGAGGCTAAACCCTAGAAGCTAGCCTATGGTATGATTGTTGTTCGCCCCACGGACTAAAACCCTCCGGTTTATATAGACACCGGATAGGTTAGGGTTACACAGTCGGTTACAATGGTAGGAGATCTACATATCCGTATCGCCAAGCTTGCCTTCCACGCCAAGGAAAGTTCCATCCGGACACGGGACGAAGTCTTCAATCTTGTATCTTCATAGTCTTGGAGTCCGGCCGTGATGATAGTTCGGCTATTCGGACACCCCTAGTTCAGACTCCTCAAGAGCCCCTGAACCGGGCTTCAATGACGCATTTAGTCCGCGCGCATATTGTCTTCGGCATTGCAAGGCGGGTTCCTCCTCCGAATACTTCATAGAAGGTTTTGACCACCAGGATAGTGTCCGGCTCTACAAAACAAGTTCCACAAACCACCGTATAGAGAATAATTTTTGCATAGATCTGCTGACGTACTCCGCAGCGTGACATCACACCACGGCCAGGCCTTTATATGAATCGTTTTTTACTGTTCCACCTTAGCACGTTTAGCGAGGCGGTTTTCCTGGCACGTCTTATCAAAGCATAGATCGTGCCCCCTTATTCCGGGATTCCCATCAATACGGACGTGGGTTACCCATCCGCGCCATTGATTACGGCGCTTGGGAGATAAGCGAGTTTTACCGGGCTGGTGGGGACGATAGCTTCGTCATTCATATAAGGGGATAAGGATCCACCTTTTTCACCCACGCCTTCTTCCTCCTTTGCTCATCCATTTCACAAGACTCGAGCTCCAAATACCAAGTTCGCACACCCCACCTCAACCTTCTCCAACTATGTCCGGAGCGGGAGGCAGGTGGATGGCCTCCTCCGTCACGGTGGGGCACATCACAAGACCGCGGGAGGCCGGATACTTGTCCGGCGATATCGCGCACAGGCTGCCCGACGCGGGGCAGCTCATTCCAACCCCCAGGCCCCATGAGAGGGTGGTGTTTCTCCCCCAATTCCTCCACGGACTAGGTTTTCCACTTCACCCATTTGTCCGGGGGCTCATGTTCTACTACAGCCTGGACTTCCACGACTTGGCCCCGAATTTCATCCTCAACATCTCGGCCTTCATCGTCATGTGCGAGGCCTTCCTCTGCATCCAGCCCCACTTAGGCTTATGCCTGAAGATCTTCAATGTCAGGCCGAAGGTAGTGGGCGGCCGCCAAGCGGAGTACGGAGGCGCCATGGTTGGCAAGATGGACAAAGTCCTATGGCTCGAGGGCTCCTTCGTGGAGACAATAAAGGGGTGACAATTGGGGTGGTTCTATATCACCGAGCCGCGCGACCCCAAATGGGTGGCAGTCCCCGAATTCAGACCTGGCTTCCCCACACGGCTCTCGTCATGGAAAGAGACGGGCCTGATGTGGGGGAATTCGGAGGAGCTATCTGGACTCCAAACATGCGTCCGAAACCTGGTGGACAAGAATCTCAGGCTTGTCAACGTAATCCAGGTGATGCTCATCCGCCGGATTCTCCCATGCCAACAACGGTCCATCAAATTGTGGGAGTTCGATCCGGCACAGCACCCAACTCTGACAAGGCTCTTCGACACTATGTACGAAGATGCCTGGAAGGTGCTGTTCAAGGGCGCCGAGGCTCCCACATCTGCTATCGAAGATCGCGGATTCAGCTCGCAGCGTCAAGCCAGCGAGGTGAGTTATTTTACCCTTTATGTGACTCTTTTTTCATAGTTTGACTTTATGCGGGATTTAAAATTCCCTAACCTTTAACAGGACTGGCTGAAGACGTCCGGACAGGTTAACTGTCCGGCTCCTTTGCCAGAAGACCCAGCAGACGCCCGATTGACAGGGCTGCTGGCTCCGGTACCCCATGTGGTGCCGCAGAAGAAGGCCAAGAAGGAGGAAACGGGAACTCGAAGGAGCTCCCGACGCGTGGTGTTGTCATATTCTGAAGCAGAATCTTCTCCTGAGGACGAGGAGGAAGAAAAAGAAGCCTCTCCCCCAGCGGGGGAGGAGAGGAAAAGGAAGGCCGCCCCAACTGGGGAGGCCGGAGGGTCCAAGAAGGGAAGAACCCTTCCTCCGGACTTCTCCACCAACGCCGACAACGACGAGGAGGATTCGCCAACAAGGGCCAAGCCTCGGCGAGATCGTAAGTATCCGGATACCCAGGGCTTTTTTATCATTGCATAGTGTTCTCTAATGCCGAACAATCATGCAGCCCGCCCAAGGGCGAGTTTGCCGCTTCGTCGAGCGGGTCCCTGAGTTCGTCGGAAATGGAGAATACTTCACTTCCGGACGCCTCCTCACCTCACGTTGCGGACGACGTCGCGGTGGGGCCCCAAGGGGGGCTTGGTCAAGAGGAGGTGGTGCAGGAGGCGCCGCAAGGCAACCTCCCGGACTCCAGGCGCGTGGGGGGCGAGACCACCAGGGGCTCTAAGCCCGACGCTCGTCCGGACTCCATGCCGGAACCTTCAACGGTTCCGGAGTCCGGCAAGCGGTCCCTTCGCAAGAAGGGTAAGACGCCGGTGTCCTCCGTCTGACCGGAGGCTCCGGATAGCTTCTTTGGGCGCTAATGGCGCTTCCATCGAGGAGGAGCACCGCCTTGCTATGAGTGCGGTGATCCGAACAGTTCAGTCCGCCAAGAGCGGACTGACCGAAGCCTGTACCCGCCTTCTAACAGGCTTTGAGGTAAGTTTAGAATATGTAAAAATATTACCACATAGACTGTAGCCCACGATGTTTAGTTCGGATTGTTCGGAAAGAAAAGCCGGACTAAGGATCTAAAAAGATATACGCAGGAGTCTAACATAAGTATGTCAATATGGGAATGCAGGCTACGCTGCTGACCTCTGCCGCACTGACTGCGGAGGTCGATGCATTGAAGCAAAGCCTCGAGCGGTCCGAGAACGAGCTCGGCCTTGCCAAGAAGCAGCTCGAGGACAAGAAAGGTAAGTAATACCTTATGAAAGAAATACCTTATAGAAAGGTTTCGGTTGCAAAAATAACAGGAATAGCATGGGTACCGCGGGGACCACGAACGAGGTGGCGACCACAAGGAGGCGGTGTCCGTGGCCGAAAACAAAGTGGCTGCGAACGCACCGAGCGAGAGAAGCGGAGGCGCAGGTGGCGGAGGTCTGGCAAGAGCTCCAGGCTCTCGTGGAAAAACACGAGAGTATGGAGCGTGACTCGAAGACCCGAGAGGCCGAGCTTGCTTCGGCTCTTGAGAGTGCCAAAGCTGCTAAGGCCGAGGCCCAAAAAGCCCTCCAATAGATTGAGGTAATAAAGAAGATCGCGGCAGGTAAGGCATTCTTTATGCAGAGCAAGCATGTGAAAGTGAATTAATTATTACTTACCCGGATTCGGAGCTCTCCAGGAGCGTTCGAAGATCTGCCTTGTAGTGTATCGGATGCTGCCGCGTTCTACCGCACCAAGGAGGGGAGCTCGACGGAGAAGGTGTTCTGGTCTCAGTATGCCGAGGCCGGACATCCGGTGCCTCTAAGCGACCAGATGAAGCAGCTGGTCGAGCTCCACAAGGTCGCCGAACTGGCCATGAAGGGCCTTATAGTTTGGCTGTGGCCATTGGAAGCCATGCCTGGGAGCTACTTCGGCTTAGTGCAGCGGCTGGTGGACGCCTGTCCACGAATTGAGGTCATCAAGCGCCTGCCTGCATTGAAGGTGTCCGTTGGCCCTTGCCCGTGCTAAAGTGCACCGGGCAAGCTGGATGCGGAGAAGCTTGTGACGGACGGGCCACCAAAGGGCAAGGAGCATCGCACGCCCGAAATGTACTATGAGGGCCTCTCAAGGGTGCCCGCCGAATAGCGGATGAGTGCTCCAAAGATGTAATTTTTGAATAGACTCGCATTTGTTATCCTGACGCTGAAAACTTGTTCATATGTGCTAAGCAACGCTTGTTTAATTTAAAATATTACCTTCAGGCGGCCGCTTATCAAATTTGAGAGATGGCAAGTCGTTGGCTTCACCCCCATGCTACGAAAAGTCTTTGGGGTGTACGGATAAACTTGAGCACTCTTGTTCCCATTCTTGGGTCCATCTAGGAGGCGCTCAACGCATAGCGGAACAAGGCAACCGGACTTATAATGCTTGAACACTCTCACTTAGCCATAGAATTCTATAATTTTAAATTTTGGCGAAGCCCCTAGTATTCGAAGACCGAGTTCGGGCGCTATCCACGCCTTTGGCTGGACAATTCCGGTTCCTCGCTCTAAGCGGCATAAGTCTTTAGGGACCCGAAAAACCTCTCGAACAGCGACCGCTCTCGCCCTATCATGACGATCAGTTTTAGCTTTCTCCACTGAGGTGCTCGACCCAGCTCAACTGGGGCACAATCGCAGTGGTTCTCCCAGTGCTACCTTAGCCGATATGACGGAACGTAAGGTACCAAAACACGGGAGCCGGGCAAACCCAACTATTGACCCAAGACATGATTCGGAGCCGATGCATATAATGCTATAAGTTCGGGGTGCCGCACTTGTGAAAGTGTTCGGACTTGTCACACCATAATTTTGGGGTACTTAAGCCCCTCGTGTATTGGCCATACCAAAGTGTACGGGTGCGACATGTCATGAAATGGACATATATATAGATAAATAAAGGAGTGCAATAATAGGCAAAAGCTATGTATTGTTTATTCAAAAAGGTACTGCAATGAAAGCAGAACGATACAAATAGTGTGATAAGCAAGGGATGGGACTATCTAACATGTCCCCCTCCAGGGGTAAGCTGCGGGATGGTATGTAAAACAGGTATAATGCTCGTAATAAAGACCACCAACACTGGCGTGGCTTTACGCTTCCCTGGCTGTTGCATCGTGAGTTCGGCAATTCTAGTGCCGGACAAGACCTCTGAAAAAACGGAGTCCTGAAAGTAAGAAAAAGGAAGAAAAAGGAAAAAAGAAAAAGAATGACACAATCGGGATCCCCTGGTGCGGTTGAGCCGCATTCCGGGCGTGTCGTGGTCGTGCCCCTCCCTTTATGCCCATGGTATCTCTAGAGCGTAGTTATGTACGCGTAGTACTGGCTTCGCAATTTCGCGAGGGCTGGGGTTGGGGCCGGATTGCTACACGTGCTTGAATCGTGCCAGGCGGTCTTGTTGTAGGTTACTCCGGGCGCGCTTGACAGTGTCCGGATGCTTAGTGGCCGGACTCGAGAATTGTTGTGAGAGGCTGCTTTGTACCTCCGCCGCGAGGGCTGCCGTGTGCTCCTCCGTTCGGAGAGAGCGTTCGGTGTTTCCATTGACCGTGATTACTCCTCGAGGGCCTGGCATCTTGAGCTTGAGGTATGCGTAGTGCTGCACCGCATTGAACTTTGCAAATGCGGTTCGTCCGAGCAATGCATGATAGCCGCTGCGGAACGGGACTATGTCGAAGATTAACTCTTCTCTTCGGATGTTATCCGGGGATCCGAAGACCACTTCGAGTGTAACTGAGCCCGTACAACTGGCCTCTACACCCGGTATGACGCCTTTAAAGGTCGTTTTTGTAGGTTTAATTCTTGAGGGGTCTATGCCCATTTTGCGACCGTATCCCGATAAAGCAGGTTCAGGCTGCTACCGTCGCCCATCGGGACTCGGTGAGGTGAAATCCGTCAATAATTGGGTCAAGAACCAATGCGGCGAAACCGCCGTGACGGATGCTAGTGGGTGGTCCTTCGATCGAAGGTGATCGGGCAGGAAGACCATGGGTTGAACTTCGGGCCGACTGGCTCCATCGCATATACGTCCCTTAGTGCACGCTTCCGCTCCCTTTTGGGTATATGGGTTGCGTATATCATGTTCACCGTCCGCACTTGTGTGGGAAAACCCTTCTGTCCTCTATTGTTCGGTGGCCGGGGCTCTTCCTCGTCATCGCTATGCAGCCCCTTGTCATTGAGTTCGGCACTTAACTTGCTCGCTTGCTTGAACACCCAACAATCCCTATTGGTGTGATTGGCTGGTTTTTCGGGGTGCCATGTATCCGCACAAGCGATCGAGTATTCGGTCCAAGTTGGACGGGCCCCGGTATTTCTTTTGAATGGCTTCTTCCGCTAACCGGGTTTAGAGCCTCTAAATCCGGCATTGGCAACCGTATCTTCAGATATCGCCGTTAATGCGGCGCTTGTTCTTGTTGCGACGCGACCTGCCATTGCTGTCCTTGGTATCCGAACTATCAGGGTGTTTGGCCAAGTTGTTGCTTCGAGCTAGCCAGCTGTCCTCTCCCGCACAAAAGCGGGTCAAGAGTGTTGTGAGGGCTGCCATGGATTTTGGCTTTTCCTGTCCTAGGTGCCGGGCAAGCCACTCGTCGCGGATGTTATGTTTGAAGGCTGCAAGGGCCTCGTGCATTCTGGACAAATAACGATTTGATTTTTCTTTGTTAGGAACCGTGTCCGTAATTGTCTCGCCGATTCTTCCGCTGCTGAATTATGTGGCTAAGGTCATCGGCGTCTGGTGGTCGCACAAATGTGCCCTGGAAGTTATCAAGGAATGCGGCTTCCAGGTCCTCCCAACAACCAATTGATTCTGCTGGCAAGCTGTTGAGCCAATGCCGAGCTGGTCATTTAAGCTTGAGTGGGAGGTATTTGATGGCATGTAGATCATCACCGCGGGCCATGTGGATATGGAGGAGATAGTCCTAGATCCAGACCGCAGGATCTGTGGTACCATCGTATGATTCGATGTTTACGGGTTTGAATCCCTCAGGGATTTGATGATCCATTGCTTCATCTGTGAAGCATAGTGGGTGTCTTGGCGCCTCAGTATTGGGCTATATCATGACGTAGCTCATATGAGCTTTGTCTCATCGTGTTCGCCCGGCGGGTTTGCTGTATCCGTAGACGGTAATCATCCCGTCGTTGGGCCCACGCCGATCCGTAGATCGATATTGTATGTTTTGCCTTATCCTCCAATATATCTACAAGTCCGCTGCGTTTTCCCGTGCCTTGGTACTTTTTGAGCGGCGTCGGGGTGTGGCTTGAGCGGAGGGCCGAGAGGCTTCTCCGTCATGACCACGGGTGGACGGTCTGCCATGTCGTCTTGCTGGTGACTTGGGTGCTTCCTCCTCTAATTGAGGCAACGACCTGCGTTTGGGGTAGCTTTTGGAGGGGCGTTCGAGTTCATACTCTTTGGCTGCAAGGACTTCAGTCCATCTTTCAGCTAGCAGGTCTTGGTCAGCTCTAAGTTGTTGCTGCTGTTTCTTGAGGCTGCTTGCCGTGGCTATAAGCATGCGTTTGAAACGCTCCTGTTCGGCGGGATCCTCAGGCACGACAAATTAAATGCGTTCGAGGCTTGCCTCATCTTCGGAGGGAGGCGCATAATTATCGTCCTCGACCTCCCTTTTTCTCATCGCCGTGTCGTGTGGACTTGCTTCTCCCTCCTCTGCTGAGTCCTGCTGGAGGGGTTGTCTTCGCACCGTCAAGGTGTTATTATCTCCGTGCGTAATCACCGCTTTTATTGTGGCGGGATTTAGAGCGGCGCCACGACGCCAGCGTCGGCTCGGTTTCTTCTTGGAGGGGTCATCCTCCGTTGTTCCATTGCCGTTCCCATCTTTTGGGATGTCCACCATGTATATGTCATATGACGAGGTGGCCTTCCAGTGCCCTGTAGGGGCTGGTTCTTGTTCGTCTCCGGCATCGTCGTCCATACCGTCGATGTCTTGGTCGAAGTCGAGCATGTCGGTTAGATCATCGACGGTGGCTATAAAGTGGGTGGTGCGTGGGCGTTGAATTTCTTCGTCGTCCGTATCCCAACCTTCCTGTCCGTAGTCCGGCCAGGCTCTCCTGGATAAAGAGAGAGACTTTAGTGAGTTCGGGATGTCGCCAAAGGCGAGTCTTTGAAAGATGTCCGCGATGAACTCCATGACCGGCGCCCAATCGGATTCGATTGGCAGGCGCAGAGGGTTCGGAGTCCGGAGAGGAGTCCGGCACCACAGGTCGAGGTCTTCGCAAAGGACAGGGATGGAGTTCGCTCAATCGCCGTAGAGATCGTAGCCCCGAGGCGGTGTCCAACCACTCGTCCTCGATCGGGAATCCGGCTCCGGATTAAGGGTCGGAGCGGATCTTTGGTGCGGCCTCGAGCCTTTGTTCGGCCGAGCTAGATCATGCCCATCGAGACAGTGCGGCAGGCTCGGCTGTGGCTCAAATCTGTCGAAGATCAAGTCTCCGCGGACATCGGCCGTATAGTTCCAACTTCCAAATCTGACCTGATGGCCAGGGGCGTAGCTTTCGATCTGCTCCAGATGGCTGCTTAATTGGCCCACAAAGGTAAAGCCACCAACACGAAGATCTGTCCGGGAGAATAGTCTCACCCTGGACCGCGTCGTTGTTGATGATAGAAGGAGCCATCGGGCCTATCGGTGGCGACACGGAAGGAACTCTCAATGAATGCACCAATGTCGTTGTCAAAACCGGCGGATCTCGGGTAGGGGGTCCCGTACTGTGCGTCTAGGCGGATGGTAACAGGAGACAAGGGACACGATGTTTTTACCCATTTTCGGGCCCTCTCGATGGAGGTAATACCCTACTCCCGCTTGATTAATATTGATGATATGGGTAGTACAAGAGTAGATCTACCACGAGATCAAGGAGGCTAAACCCTAGAAGCTAGCCTATGGTATGATTGTTGTTCGCCCCACGGACTAAAATCCTCCGGTTTATATAGACACCGGATAGGTTAGGGTTACACAGAGTCGGTTACAATGGTAGGAGATCTACATATCCGTGTCACCAAGCTTGCCTTCCACGCCAAGGAAAGTCCCATCCGGACACGGGACGAAGTCTTCAATCTTGTATCTTCATAGTCTTGGAGTTCGGCCGTGATGATAGTTCGGCTATCCAGACACCCCCTAGTCCAGGACTCCCTCAGCACGACAGCGGGGTCGCCCTCAGTTGTTTATCACCAGCGCGGAGCATAGTGCTTCCGCTTGTGCACGGGCATAGCTGCTCCTTGGCAGTGTCATCAGCCAGCACGGAGCATGGTGCTTCCTCTTGGGCGTGGGATGGGGGCCCCCCTCCGGGAGGAGCCCCCAGGGCGTGTACAGCCCCGCCCTGACACGTGGCTTGCACGGCAGGGGTGCGAGGTGTATCTAGTCACTCATGAGCCAGCGTGGGACTCACGAGGCCCTACCTCAAGGCGGGTTGCGTCTGGTCTTGAGTCTTGGTGACTGTATGTTCCTGCAAGGCGGCTAGATGCAAGCACTCTACGTCCTCAGGTCCCGGCCCTCGAGCGAGCTCGGGACGCCTGGTATGCCGTGTCGCGATCTTGTGGTCAGGCTGTGGGGTGAGGGCTGGAGAGCCAGTAAGAGCTCCTGAGTCGCGATGCTCAGGAGCCCCCCTTTTAACATGCAACCGTATTGCATAGGGCGAACAGGCCCGCGGCGGGCGGCAATCGAGCAGGCGATAGCTGTTGGTGGATTAAGCATAAAGAGCAGACCGACTTGGATAAATGCAGGAAGATGCATGCCGCTGGGTCTGGCCCGAGCGGCTTGGGGATTATGCAGCCCGAGGGGCGCTCCCAACAAGGTAAGCTAAAGACTTAACCAAAAGGGATACATGCCAAAGGGATGGACCCTTGCGGCCTAGGAAAAATGCAGCCCGAGGGGCGCTCCTAGCTCAAACGAACTTGAAAGATGTCACATGGTTCTGTAGATGAAGTAGAGCCGATGTAGCTGAAACCACGCGTTGAAGGAACAGCTCCTCATGAGCCACCGGGACCCTGAGCCTCGGGGGCTCTGGGGGCTCAGGAGTTTCCCTGAGGACCGTATCTATCTCCTCGTGAACGACGCGGATCCTGGCCTCCTGAGACGCTAGGACCTGCCGCGAGTTGCCCTGATGGGCCGACGCCACGCTCGGCAAGCCGAAGGGCATGCGAACATAGCTGTGTGGTGGGTCCTCACAACAGCCTGCACGTGATGGCCAGAAGCGCTCCTGAGATGCGGTCCTGTTGAGCCCTGGGACGTCGATGCAGGGACGCAGCCCGGCATCCTCGCCTGGATGGGGAGCTCCGCCCTATGAGCGGTTGTTCCCGCGCATGGCTCTTGCTTCTTGCAGTTCCTGGGTGGTCTTGGTGATGAACTCTTGGGTGGTGGGCACTCCTTGCCCTGTGTTCTCCTGAGGGAAACGTGTCGCGAAACACGCCTCCAAGTGGTGCCCAAGCGCCTCCCTTGTGAGGTCAGCAAGGTGTGAGGCCCTCTAGAGGAGAGCCCCCGAGCCTTGCCCGTGGAGAGCGTCGGGCGCGCCTTCCTATGCGATGGAGGGAGGCGCCCCTGGAACGGGCGCTGATCCTGACGCGGCGCCATCTCCTTGGGGTCCTGCGCAGCGCAGCAACTTCTTCTTGGGGATGGTCTCCGGAGGGCCTTCACTTCTGCTGTTGGGGTCGTCGATTGCTGCGGCTTGAAACGCGCACTCAAGAGAGCACACCGCATCCCTCTCTTCACACGGGACCGTGATGATTCCTCCGCTTCCTGGCATCTTGAGAACGTTGTAGCCGTGATGCATGACTGCCATGAACTTGGCCGGGGCTGGATACCCGAGGATGGCGTTGTATGGTAGGCGGATGTGCGCGACGTCGAAGTCGATGAGCTCGGTGCGGTAGTTGTCACGCTTGCCAAAGGTGACGGGCAAGCGGACTTGCCCTATCGATGTGGTGGAACCATCAGTCACTCCTGAAAAAGGCTTGGTCGGCTAGAGCTGCTCATAGGGCACTTGGAGATTGTCGAACATGTCGACGGATAGGACGTTGAGCCCTGCGCCGCCGTCGATGAGAGTCTTGGTGACTTGCACATTGCTGATGACCGGGAGCACATCATAGGAGTGCGCCATGTGGCCGCGCACTTGAGCTGGTCTGCCGAGTTGAAGGTGATGGCACATTGGGACCACCAGAGCGGGCGTGTGGCCTCGAGCTTGGGGAGTGCTGCGTTCACCTCACGAGCGAATTGTTTGAAGATGCGCTGAGAGGCTGGGGCTTGTGCACCGCCCAAGATGCAAGCAATCGCACGTGGCTCCTGGAAGCCCCCAGCCCCCTCGTCCTGGTGGTGGTCGTCGTTCCTTCTTGGTGGCTGCAGCGGAGGAAGACCGGTGTTGCCCTAGGGGCGATCCTCACGAGGCGGGTCCCTCCTGGCGCCCTCGCGAGGTTGGTCCTACCAGCGGTCCTCGCGGGGCCGATCGCGCCACTCCTGGTGCGGACCACGGTCGTCCCAGCGTCCGCCTCCACGTCCTCCTCCGCGGCCGTAGCCCCGGTCGTTGCGCTCGAGGCGTCGACCGTAGAGTCCTTCTCGTATGGCTATGAGCTCTTGGCAGTCGCTGGTGTTGTGGGTGTTCAGGTTGTGGAAGGCGCAGAACGGTCGGCCGTTCTTGGACGACTCAGGCTGATCTCTGCCTCGCTTGGTGTCGGGCTTCGCTGCGAGCACCACTGCCTCCTTGCGCTTCACATCCTTGGCCTTGGCCTTCTTTTCTTCCGCTCCTACAGCTGGCAGCTCGAGGAAAGAGATATGCCCCTCCTCAGCTCTTGCGCACTTGGTCGCAAGGTTGAACAGCTCCTGAGAAGTGCAGAGCTCCTCGTGGATAGCCAGCTCCTCCTTCATCTTGACTTCACGGACACCGTCGGAGAACACAGAGATGATGGCCTCGCCCGTGACCTTGGGGATCTTGAGGCGGGTGTTGTTCAAGCACTGGATGTATTTCTGGAGAGTTTCTCATGGTTGTTGCTTGACGCAGCGCAGATCGCATGCGGCCGGTGGGCGGTCGCGAGTGCCCTGGAAGTTGGCGATGAAGCGGTTCTACAGGTTCAGGAGCCAAGAGCGGGCCCCATCCTTGAGAGCCATGGGAAACCAGTTCACCATGACTTTTTCGTCACACTTGGCTGCTTCCATGCTCAGCTCATAGAGCTGCAGGAACTCCACGGGGTCGGCGGTGCCGTCGTAGCGAGGAGGCAGGTCCGGCTTGAATTTGCCTGGACAGGCCATGCTACGCAGCTCGGGGTGAAGGCGCGGCAGCCAGCTGTGGTTGCCGGGGCCCGCTTCAGGGGTGGAGCTTGGTCTTGACGGGGTTCGCGCTGCGCCGCTGCGGGCGGTGCGCGGTCTTGACGAGGTGGCGTGGGGAGCGCCGGCGTAGTTTCTCGCAGCCGCGGGATTTCTTGGCAGCTTCTTTCTTCACGCGTGAGCGCCGGGCACGGTGGATCACGCCGAGGAGGTGCACACCTTGGTGCCAAGGCACCATCTTGGGGTTGAGGCGGCGGAGGCATGCCCCGAGCCCCGGCGCCCGCGGCTCGTTGAGGGGGAGGCAGAGAGTGGGACAGCACCGGAGAGCCCCCTGCAGCGCGGACGAGCTCGGCGACACGGTCGAGCCACTCCTCGTAGAGGTCATTGACGGGGCGGTAGCGCAGGAGCTCGTTCGCCACGAGGAGCGTGGCCCGCGCCTCCATGGGAGCGCGATACGCGTGAGACGAAGAACCAGCAGGGGTGAGCGACGGAGTAGCGGTGCGGCCATCTTGCCGCACCGAAGGATGCAGCAAGGACGCCTGTTGCTCGTTCCCCGCCGGGCCGGTGGCAGCGTTGGTGACGGGAGATGGAGAGCGACGAGGTGGCCCTCCTACAGGAGTCGTCTGAGCGACACGGGCGGAGAGGGTAGCCCGACGCTCATCTTGAGCACGGCGAGCGTTCGCCATGGAAGCGACAGAGCGATGGAGCAACGAACCGACGGAAGGGAAACTACGGCGCACCCCTACCTGGCGTGCCAAATGTCGGATGTGGGGTTCCGGCAAACCCTTAAGGTTCGAACACTAGTGTGAGCGCGAAGTCTTTCCCTCCTACCGATCTATGCTCTAGCTCGCTAAGATCTTGCGGACGAACTCGACGAATTCACAGCACAGAAAGAGACACGTGGTTTATACTGGTACGGGCCACCGTTGTGGTGTAATATCCTAGTCCAGTGTGGTGGTGGTGGATTGCCTCTTGGGCTGATGATGAATTGTACAAGGGAAGAACAACCTCCTGAGGTTGAGGTGTTGTTGTGCGTATGAACTTGTGGTGTGAGGAGTCGATGAACTGCTCTCTATCTGTTCTACCTCCGATCCGATTGCCCCTACCGTGGTGGCTAGTCCTATTTATATAGGCCCTGGTCCTCTTCCCAAATGTTGAGCAGGAAGGGAGCCAACAACGGCGGGCAAATTTGAAGGGGGACAGCTAGTACAAGCTATCCTAACAAAAGCGGTCTTCGCCTGCGAAAATACCCTGGGGTGACGCCGTCTTGGGCTCCACGATGACCTCCGCCTTGCCGTCCGCCTGGTCTTGGTCTTGTTGCACCAATATGGCAACCTTTGCCTAATGCCTTGGTACTCTTTGCCTGCGCTTACCTCCTTAGCACCAAAGAGGACATGGGGACGATGTGTGCACTGGCACCCGCCTGGTACCCGCCTGGCACCGTTCGTCATGGCTTACGTCACGAGAGTCTCGTGAGGTTTGCCCCCACCTTGATATCTCAGCTCCTCGTGAGACCGCATGGCTAGGCCACTCCAGAGGAAGTCTTGCGTCGTCCGCCTCGCGAGGCTTGGACCCTCGGGAGGGTCTTGGATGCCTTGTTGATGAAGATGGGCCGTACGGCCCGCTACCTAGCCAAGCTGTGGGCCGCAGGTAGGCAAGTCTGGGGACCCCCGTTCCCAGAACGCCGACAAATACACTTGTGTTCCTTTAAAAAAAAGACTAAATACTATATGAGCTCTGTTAGAAATACAACTAGAACTATAGTAACATAACATATTCTGCTCCCCTACCCTACCCCAACCTCCCTTCCCGCACGACCACCATTCAAAGCTACTCCATATGCGGATCCGGCATGGTCTCTCAATTAAGAACTGGCCAAAACTGCATTTCTCTCACAATTTTTTCTTTGTTGTTATTATACTTATTTATTGTCCATCTCCGAACTTTCTTAGATTTAATATATGACCTTCTAGAACCTTTTTATTTCGAAACTCTTTCCTGAACATCTTAGGTTCTTTGAAATTCCAACACATATTTTTGTTGTCCTTTTTATATAGACAAAAATGCATATATTTCTGACAAAACTAAGATAATGGCACTTCTTTGATGGTTGTAGTTCTATACTTTTGCACTAACTAGTTTTGAGTTCAACGTACAAAAGAGCAGCATACTACTGGGATAAATAGGCGAACCCTTCAAGAGAAGCAAGATACACATAGGCACTAACCATCTCCAGAAATACCACTGTTGTTTATTTGTTCAGAGGTATGCACAAGTTAAGTTTTTTTCACGGCTACCTCATCCTCCCATTTGAAAATATAAATAAAACACTGAACAACCTTGTATTTATTCGTTCAAACCAAGAAAACCTTCAGCCGTTAAACGTCACAAAGAAATCCAGGAACACTAATGTTAATTTGGTGGAGAAATGCGTCCATGAGTATTCAACGCATCACCCATGAGCTAATTTGCGGGAAGAGATACTGCATCCATCCATTACTGGGAGAAATTCGGGGGTAAAGTAAAGGGCAAACCTTGCTTGAGCAAGCCCGCACCGGCTTGTTCATATGCGTTGCTGCAGAATAATGGATGGCTGACCGGAGAAACGAGACAATGGATCCCCTCCCCGCTGCCGAACAGCTGCGCTCGGCGGTCCCCGGCGAGACAGCAGATAGAATGGATCCTCCTGAGCAGCATCTCCGACGCCATGTATACCCCCTATCTTCTAGCTTTCCCCTGCTTAGGTACAAGTAGATGTACTAAAAAGAATTCAAAAGATGAACTAAAAACAATTGAAGCTCTTCAAAAGCATTCAGGAGAGATAACAAAAACCTAATACGCACGGGCGACACAGTTACTAGAACCGGGCCATAAGGACTAGATCCAAAACTATCAATATAAGTTGATGTTTTTTGTAGGTTTTTGGGAATGAGAATACCTGCTTTTTTGCAATTATATAAAAGTTTTAAAACGTGTACTACTCCATAACAAATGTTTATACTGCACATGTTCGTAAATATTAGCTTTTTATTTGGCAACAAAGAAACATCAAAAAGGATATTTCATTTCTTGTAAGCATATCAACAAACAACTTGGTAGCACTAGGAATAGAACAAGTTCTTAGTTCTTACCATTGGGGACCTGCCCACTTGCGTGAAATGACGTCCACTCGTGCGAGTAAACCTGACACACACACCATCGGGGACCTGCCCACTGTGCGAGATCGAACTGAACCCGCTCGTGGCGGCAAGGTCGACTGAACTTACAGTCTCTCGAGATCTCAATTTATTGTGTTACAAATATACACACAAATCCAAACGAGCTCATGTGAGTGCATATTAAAAAGATAATTGAGTTCATCTATATTAATCGAGAAGTTCAAACAGAAACTTTTCTTGAAAAAATGTACTGTTTTTGCTATAACAACTATAGTCATCTTGCCAACCATGTATATTTAACTGGTTAAAAAGATAATCAAGTTCATGTATATTAACCGGAGAAGTTCAAAAAGAAACTCTTAATAATAATTATATTCATCTTGCCATCCATTTAGTTTTTGCTGTAACAAAATTCAAACATTTAAAAAGTTTGTACTAGCGTGGCGAAGCTTCAGTTCTTTGACAGTTTTAATTTTGTCTGCACTTACCTGTTTCCCGATTTCAAACTTACATAATTTTATACCACAAACTTCTACAGGTTTATTTATTTTCTCAGGAACAAAAAACAAAGGTGTTTGGACTCAAGAATTATAGAAAGAACAAAACCATATGTGTGAACTTATCTGGAGGCTTTTGCTGAACGGAGGAGACGAGATGACGCAGGAGCAAAACCTGACTCCTTGAATATACAGTAGTTACGCAGTTATGCTGTTAATACTTCTTCGAGTTCTGATTTCTGAACCTTCACAGTAGTAATACATGTACTGTGCAATAACAATTATGTCATTGAGCAACTGATCTCAGAACAAAAACACTCCTGCAGTGCACACACCAAATCATGATAAAAATAGAGGCAGCAAGAAGCAATCACCAACCTCACCTGCACGTGTTTTTTGAGTGAACCAACATAGAGTGAAAGTTGTACGCAAGCATAAACTTCAATACATCATCCTGTTTTTTGTTGAGCACATGTGTGTATTGGAAAAGAAATTTATTTCATACAATTTTTTTGTGAGCAAAAATGGAACACACTCCTCTCTTAAGCATTATAACAAACACCCACGGGGCACAAATGCCACTCATTCTGTAGTAGCTCAATAAGCATCAAATCCTTCCCAAATTTCTTCAGTTCATGTATAATAGTAGAAGCAGCAGCTAATCTGTCACCACTTACCTTGCCGGACTAAATACTAGTGGTAGAGAGAGAAAGCCGGAGAGCCAATGCACCTGTGCACGCCAACGTAGTTGTTGCTGTGGAGGGAGCAATCGGCCTGTGGAGGGAGCAATCGGCATCGCCGGAAAGATACGCGGTGGCAAGACACCGGGAGGGAGGCGGCGGAGGGTGGCACGGGGGAGGCAGGAGGCGGAGGGCGGCGCGGGAGAGGCAGGCGATGGAGGGAGGCATTGGGGACGGAGGCGGCGGAGGGCGGCGTTGGGGAGGGACGCGGCGTCCGGCGGCGTGGGGAAGGGAGGCGGCGACCGGCGGCATTGCGGAGGGAGGCGGATCACGCCAGTGTTGCGGAGGAAGGCGGAGGCCGGCACGGGAGGGTGGCGGCTATGGCGCTCGGGAAGGTGGAGGTGAGGTCGTGGGGCCGAGCCGAGTGTGACGGTTGGGCATGGACGGATCGCCTCCTGTAAGGACGAACAGGTAACAGAATAATATTCTGTTACTAGTAACATAATAGCTCAATATATATGGCTTCTGCACAGCATCTTCATCATCATTATCAGTACATCCTACGTAGGTGAGTTAGGATGCACTTGGTCCCAGAAAGTTATCTATCCGTCAAACTAGAGGATTGCTTAAAACTTAACAACAGTACATAATATCCAACAAAAGAGGGTCATGCTACAGCGGCAGGATACATGGCTCAGTCTAGATATCAGTACAAATCAAGTTGTGCATATTTTATATTGGCATGAACCACATCGCTGCATGTCGGGTTTGCAAAAGCCATCCATCACATGGAAGCTTGATGCTTTTCACACACTGAAGATTATCATGCAACAAGCTGTGTCGACGAATCTCTGGATACTGTGATTCATGAAACCCATGGTATGATGTGTAAACACAGTTCCCCCTAGCTAATGGAAGTTGCATAGCACGGTAATCATCGCCAGTGATATGATCGATGATTGGTTGGATGATCAGATAATTGAGCCCGAGGAACATGGAGTGGTTGCCGAGGTTGTAAACCCGCCTCCAGTGAATACGCCTGGCCCAATGGAGCTGGGATCTTTCTCGAACACGAAGCAGCCATAGCCATCAATGTCACGAACGCCCCAGGCATTGTACTGCATGTGGTTTGATGTATTGGTTGGGTCAATTTGGTACGTGCGAATGAGCATCAAATGACCGCCGTCAGCTGAACGAGCGATATACCACCACCCATCCGCTGGTATGATTCCAGGTCCTGGAATCAAGAAGGCCAGCGCATTTGCGTCTACTGCAACATTTCAAATTGCAGGCCACCAGGACAAAAATATACAATCATGTTCAGAGTATGTGTGGAATTAAGATTATTATAACAGTGACACATATCATAGACAGAGAATTGCAATGTCGTGGTCATAATCATACTCCAAGTTAAAAAATAAGCCAATGGCTTTCATATTCCAGCAATATGTCATGGTTCAAACATCATGTAACAATGAGAGGAAAACAGCTATGACAGGGCCTACTCATATTCTACCATAGCACTTACTACTGTTCTCATATCAACTCTAACCAATAACATGCATTGTTATAAAAATCTTGGAAATGAGAGTAACATATAGCAATCATGAGGTTATACTCATAATATCTATTCTAACAATCATTAGATGCCAATTGTTCTCATATCAACTCTAACAATAACATGTGTGGTCATAAACATCAAGGAAATGAGAGGAACATATAGCAATGATGTGGTTATAGACATACTTTCTATTCTAAATTTGTAACAATCAACAAGCAATCGTATTCACAAGGTAAAGATGAGATGAGATAGAACAATTACATGATGATAGATTCCACCAGTATAGGCAGCCAATCTGTGTGTCGACCGCGTAAACAGTGCCATCGTGCACAATAGCATCAGACAGAAATGTTTTGAACAGGATTAACGATGAGCCATAACCATGTATGGCGACCAGATTCCAGATAGACTAATCCCATGTTGAACAAGGCAATGAGCTTGTAATCCATGTAGTCTTCTGATGGTGTGGGAACTTCGCAGATTACAACCTTCAGAAAGCGATGGTCGAGCCAAAAGCTCGGCGCGTCTCGTCGCGTAGTAGGCGTGAGTGTCCGTGGTCGCGAGGCTCAATGGAGGTGGTATCCAACGATGGAAGGGTGATCTCTTGCTGGGTGTAGATATCCACGAGAAGCCACAGACTACTAGATTGGTGGATGAGGACGATCCAGTTGGCCTTCATGCCCGCCCAGTAGTGGCCGCGCATGAAGGGCAGGTGGACGGGTAGTGGTAGCATGTCGAGGGGCACCACGGCAACCTCCGTAGGATCGTCAAGTCGGTGTCTAGGCCACCTGCGAGGATCGGGCATCAGCAAGCAGGGTGTCTTGAAAAGAGCCGGCCGGTTGCAGACGAGTAGACGGTACAAAGACACCGAGCATGCGGCCAGACGGACGGTGTTGAGCAGGTCCATACGATTACATATCTGCTGCAAGAGAACATTGGGGAGGGAATTCCAATCGTGGCTATGTGTGAGAGTAGGTTCTGCCATAGGGTTTTTAGAGCACTGAGTGATTGGGGTTTTTGGTGCCTACGAGCCAGCGGGGAAGTGGATTCGGGTGGGCGAGCGAAGAAGATGGCATGTGTGGCCAAGCAGTGAGCGGGGGGATATGGTATGCGCGAGCTACTAAGGAAGATGGTGCGGGCGGGCGAGCAGTGAGCGGGGGGAAATGGTGTGCGGTCGACGATGAGGAAGAGAGGAGGAAGAAGAAGAGAGGAGGAAGAAGTGTGAAAGACGGGGAAGAAAGTGCATTAAATCTCAACTCTACTAGTACTACTACCAGGATATACCGTCCTTCGGAGTGTAAATAGTTACGGTGATGACATGTGGGTCTACCACAAGAGGGCCCATATGTCAGTTAATGGAGGAGAGAAGTGTGTAGGTGTATTTGCGCAAGCGTGCTCCACTGGCAAACATGATGGCAGTACTGGGTAAGGCTGATTTAGTAACACCAACACGCTGGTTTAGCTTATTAATTAAGTGTCCCATCTGCTGCAGCGTGTATTGTGACTTCACTGTGAAGACCAGTTGAATAGTTCTCTTTGACCGAGATGGGGAATAATGGATCGTGAAGACTTCCTATCTACAGTATCCCTATGCCTGCACACTCATCCTGTCCAACGAGATGAAACATTGGCCAAGGCACCCGGCGCCTTTATAGGGATCAATTCAAAAATCTCATCAACCAAGGTAGATGATGTGTGGTGGAACAATTTTTGTAGTTTGCAAAAACACTCAATTAATGCACTCGTTTTCCTCAAAAATTATGTTTACCAATGCATTAATTTTGTGTCAAACTTTGACCACCTACTCCCTCCATCCAGGTGAACAAGTCATCTTTGGTTGTGCACCGTGACCAAGGAGGGAAAAACAAGAGAACTTAATGTTTATTTGCTAATTAATAGCATTGCATGAAATGAACTAACCACTTCATGTCCTGTTTGGTAGTCTCGATTCATTCAAAACATGCACGCCCACATCTCTTAGTGGTTGATATGTCAAGAAACAAGGTGGGAGTTAATGCACCGTGCCTAAGTGTCTTGGGATTATTTGGTTTTCCTAAAGTGACTTATACACCTAGATGGAGGGAGTATTTAACTAATAAAATGATAATGCATTTCACCAAAAATCATATCACTGGATTCGTATTTGAACATAGTTTCTAATGGTATAGTTTTTTATGACATGCATTGACACTTTGTTAGTTAAATTTACGGTCAAAATTTTACACTAAGTACGAAGGGGACCATTAAACCAGGACGAAGGTTTATATACAGGTCAATAAAAAATCATCAACCAATGTAGTAGTAAATGATGAGTGCCCGAAGATTTCTTTTTCCGAAAGTACTCAATAATGGGCTCGTTTTCCTCAAGAAAATTGTGTCAACGAACGTATTAATTGGAATGCATGCGTGAGGAACAAATGATCAGAAATTTTATACGCATTGATGAGTTATCTCTTAATTCTTGCATGCAACGTTTTAATGAAGCTTGAAATATGAACATGTCAATGGGAGGGAGTAAAAGCCTCATGCATGCATGCATGCATGCATGCATGCAACATGCAACACTCACACGTACACATGGACGCACGCAACACTCACGCACCCATGCGGCACGCAACACATGACGCAACACACACGCTCACACTCAAGTGCTCAACCTACTCCCTACGTCCATGAAAGACTGTACATTTAGAGATTTACACATTGACCAGGACATAATTAATGCCCAAAAGTAGCAGACTTATGTGTGCATGGGACCATTGAGAGAAGAAGATTAAATGAAGGTTGTTGCATGCTGTAATTAAAGATAGACATGTAGCCTATAGCTAGAGCACAAGTTGGTGCATTAGTCAATCAATATCGATTTAGATTAAAGGCTAAATGCATTGGGAGTGTAGATGTACACTCTTTGTTCTTTAGCCGATGTACACTCTTTGTTGGAAGACCGAGGGAGTACACGTGCATGCACTCATATACACAGCCAGGGTGGTTCACGCGCAAGGGTTAGGCTCCTGTCGCGCCTGCGTAAAGTTTTGTTTAACTGATTTCTTTGCTCTGCCAATTAACAGGTGGGATCCAGAAACCAGGTGACAATTTAACCAGTGAACAAAGTGCCACGTCGACTATGTGGCCGGTCATTAGGGTGCAATACGATGCTCTACGACGACCTATTGATCGTATAATCACCGTAAAACCATATAGTGACCGTAAAGAGCATATTATTACATACGCTGACCGCCAGTGTATTTTTCTCGTTTCAAATTAAGACATATTAACCGGAAAGGACGCAGTATGGACTAGTAGTAGTACTGCTTTGATGTGTCCCGTCAACTCACCGAACCAGGAGAAGCTTGCTTACTACGCCTCTCCCTCACCCATGCGCGCGGTGGCTCGCAGGACGAGGAGAGGGTTTTGACTACAGCGACCTCTCCCTCTCCCTCTCCCTCGCCATCGCCCTCGCGGTGGACGTGCAATGGTTCAATCGGTGTCAGATTGCCAGAAGCATATTGTATTGTAGTATCATCATTGTTGGACCTTCCGAAGAGGCGAAGAGCCAAGTGCAAGGTTCACACGAGTATGAACTGTTGAACCTCCCGAAGAGTTAAAGAGCCAAGCGCAAGGGTTTATAGGAGTTGTCGGGCTAGTAGGAGTATACTACAACTATAGTGAACGATGCTACTGTATGATGCTGCCACGTCACCTATATGCAAAGCTGTGCCACCTTTTTTTTCTCAAAGAGCGTGTTGGAGCCCGTGCAACAACCACACAAGTTGCACGTACACATAACACATTTACTAGTACAAATGCCAGTATTCCACACAAGTTCATCTCCACTTCATGTGATAAATTTGTGTACGACTAGTCTACATATATTCACAACACTACAGTTCACAATTTACCATACTCCACTTACATGTTATAGATGGGCTACATGTCCTCCTCCAGGTTCCAGTCCGAAGTGTTCTTCATGGATGGCACGATCCATAGCGGTGGGCAACAGGAATCATTGTCGCAGCTTTCTAGTCTGGTTCCACACGATGGAGACTCATCCAAGCTGAAGCGACATAAATCAGGGATAGCGTGTCCCAGCATGTCGTTCATCCGGTGGTGCGCACTGGAGACACAACCATGCTTCATGAACGGCAGGCCTTCGGTGTCGTGCACGGAAGGTGGCATCCGCTTCGCAATGGGGTAGCTGTCCCCAAGGAAAAGCGAGTACTCTCCAAGAGTGTTCCTCGACACCCACGTAGCAACACGTGAGTCGAACTCGGCGCCGTTCATCTGGTACACGCGCCATCTCAGATCTAGACACATGGTGACGTACATAGTCAAGGTCCATGCATAATAATGTTGTGCTCAAATATGGCGGTCAGTAATACTGTGCAGTAAATAGTACTACTCTGGTATAGAGGAAGTAAAATAACCAGCTTATTATATATAGCCACTCTTGGCTACATGGATGAGATAGTAAGACATGGAAAAAATGGTGGGAGCTAGTGGGTTCAAGTCTTCAAGGGCCTAGCTAGCTATATGCGTCCTCCAAGGTAAAAAGTACTCCTACTAGTACTAGTAAGTAGTACAACAATAAAAGAGAAGGCGAGAGGGTTAAAAAATATAATACTGAATGGAATACATGGGTAGATGGTGATGGTCTGATCATGGTAGATTGTGTGACCATGTTGCACATCAGTGGTACCATGGGTAACGACTGCTAAGATAGATGATCCCAATATGCCAAAGTCAGCTACAAGGTTCCAGGTTAGACCGAATCGCGGATGCAAATGCACATCCAGGATCGGCAATCTTATTTTGATCGTGGGATGACTGGTCCCTGCAAAATAATGGAGTACTGTTAGGGATGCAAATGATGGTTTGTGCATTCCGTTTGTAATCTCCCGTACCGTAGGATGGCAACCAGATGAAACAAGTCCCCTGGCTTGTCACCGCGAAGATGCGGCCTAGATGGCGCACGGCGTCTTCGAACGTGTAGGGGTACAAATCTGTCACGGCCAACATGCGCCAGCCTCAGCCGTTACTGCCTCTTGTATTGATGGCAATCCTTATGTCAAACACCGCGATGAGATAGTAATTGTCGTAGCCGCGTCGCTTTGTCGGTGGGTCCGCAATTGGTATCTTCTTCAATCTCATCAGGAATCATCATACATATTCAAGCCCAGCCAGTCTGGAAGGCCGATCCCAATGGTGGAGAAGGGGTCTATGGGAACGGCCGCACTACTGTGGATTTTGTGCAAAATGATGGTGGTATCCGGCCGGAGGTATGCAAGCCAATCTTCGTTGGCACCGACCCAGACCTATATATAAGACGGTGGGCAGCGGAGAAATTACGGGATGGAAATGGAATAACTAAGTACTACATGATCAAACTCCATGACTGGCCTGCTGATCGGACAAAATCCGACTACCTCTCAACGTCGGCAACTCTAGCAGAGTCACAACCATGACCAGGGAGCGGTGGAATGTTCGAAGAATTGTCCCATAGAAGAACCTTCTCCTCGAGGACGCATGGAAGACCAACAAGCATGGCCTTTTCCCAAGCCTGTTTAAGCACCGTCTTGAAAAAGTTGGTGCAGCAAGCACCGAGTCTTGCGGCGGTGAGGATGTCGGAGCGGCGTGCGATTTCTCCTAGAGGATCGTCGTCCAAGGTCTCCCAGCCCCGATGAGCAGGAGAACCGCCTGGCGAATCCATGGGAGTAGCGACGAGCTGCCTTCTCTTCAGGGGTAGGGGAACTGGCAAGGAGGAGATAAGAGCATAGTAACCGCAGGGCCTCGTCCCTTCCAACTGTAGCTACTCGATCATTCCTTAGAGAAGGGGTGAGGCTATTATTTACTACGTACTCATACTGTAGAAGTACTAGTACTAGTTTCTCAACTAGTAGTGCGATGTACTGTACTTCTAGTATAGTGCACCAGTTTTGAACTCTTGAGTCTCAGGGCCAAGGAGCTACAATTGGAAGAGGAGGGTACTACTGTTCTCTAGAACCATCGCTGTACTATCAATGCTGGAAAAGTACACCTGCATAGTGGGTACTCTCGATGCTCTATTCAAGCGCGTAGTTGTCCTACTCAGCCGCTCCTCTCACGCACACATTAGCAGCCTGTTTATCAGCGACGGTTACTGCGGGGGCAGAACATTTGAGTTATCTGATACATCGAGACTAGTCTTTTCACTTCCATTTGTGGAGGTGTAATGGATCTCGTCAAACTTTGTTAGTAGTTCCTTCTTTATGAATGAGATGAGGCAAAGATTTTGCCTCCATTTCAAAACAAAAAAAATCATGTCAAGAAGAATTTCTTTTATAGAGACGATAATGGAGTGAAGTGCATGCGTGCAACGCCACAAGCTACAGAGTAGTAGAGTACTAGCACTTTACGTACAAAGCCATATTGCATAGTTCCCAATGCCGCGCCCAGCTTTTCCGGCTCCTCGGGCTTAATTTAGAGGCGCTAGTTTAAATATGCTACTAGCTGATGAGGAAGCTGCAAGCGAGGTGCGGCTAGGGCGAGCACGCGAGCCACGAGATGATGGGAAGGAAAACCCGTTCACGTGGCCGGGCTATCCAGTGCACCCAGATTGTGGTGCGACACGTCTGTTCAACTTCAAAACTCAAACTACTAGTGTACAATATTGTCTCGCAGCGAAGTTACTATTTAAAAAAAAGGCCGGCGTGCGTTCGGCCGGGATCGAACCCACAAAATGAGCTATACAATCCCGCGACCACTAGTAGTACTCGTTGGAGTACAACGCACCTAGAATTGCCTTTTGTCGCTAGTACATTGTTCCTTACAAGAAACCACTAATAATGCCAAGAAACCACTAATAATGCCAAGAAACTACTACCACCTGCATACATGGCAGACTTAAGATAATACTACCTTATCAACCATTGTACATGCCCTACCAAGAAACGACTACTCTACAAAGTGCCGTTATAGGCACGTTTCAACCCATGTCGCCCTTAATTCAAATCCTTCTATTCGACCGACAAGTTACGTGTGATGACTTGTGGGACCTACATGTCAGACTGCACAAAAATCCCTGAGTGACCTCCTACCTCCGGCCCGTCGACCTAGTCATCCCCGGCCATGGGACGCAACTACCGTCGCCGGCAGAAGGCGGGGTCAAAACCGCCGGCGTTGCGGAGCCCATCTTGCGGCAGCCCGGATGTCAGCTCCGTCCGGCGCTCGTGGCCGCTAGCTAGCCAAGATAGCACACACCCTGCTGGATGCATCCAGCTGCTTGTCTGCAAGGTTTGCTAGCTAGATTGGCACGGCGGTGCAGCGGCTTGCTCGCACGCGCCACGCTAAGACCAGCCATCTGGCTCGAGCGAAGGCCAGCACGGCGGCTTTCTCGCGCGTGAGTCACGCTCGGGCCAGCCTGCCAACCCGTGCGGAGGCCAGCGCGGTGTCCTGCCCGTCCGGCGGAGCGGCGGCCAACTCGCTCATCACCGGCTCCACCGACAAACACGCATCAGTATTGTTTGAAGTAATGTTCAGGAAAAATAATGATTTGAGGGGGAATAATAGGATAGAAGGTCAGATGTGGGTCCCTCGTGTAAACGGTCAAACAAAATGTGTTGGTTTAAGCTGCCTTGTCAGCACAGACGTGTGGGCGCACCCTATCATAAACGGGTTTAAACGAGCCTAATCGGCACTAGGTAGTAGTTTTTGGCGCGGATTAAGAAATTTTGGGTATGTTTTTGCTATTTTTTGTACAATAGTTTCTTCCTAGGGCTGGTTGAAAGTGGTAGTTTTTTGTTAAATACTCTACATACTGTAAGTAGGTGTGAAAGTTAAGCTCTGGAAGCCAATAAGCAAGGCTAGTTACATAGTGCCTATGTGTACATGATGAAACTAAATATCAACCATGAGTGACTAATATCTTGATGGAAAACTCGAAACTATGGAAATACTAACATTTTTTGCATGGTTGGAAATACTAGCAATGTTCATGTGCGTTGCAACAGATCATAATTAGAATAATACTTATTCACAAACTTGATAGAAAACACTCTAATTTTGATATACATATATCACTAGAGATATATTATGTTTCAATCAGAATATATTCCTTGGGCTGTTTTGGTGAGGTGAGGGAGGGATCTGGTTGGTTTTAAGATACTAATTATGGGTTTTTCTGCAAATTGGTAGAGAAGTGGGATGTTGGTGAGAAAAGGCAACAACTTACCTCACAGTCGTTAGATGTAGATCTAATGGTCAGAAATGACGGATGGCAGACACACCATCATCACCAACTAAGTCTTCTGTAGGAGTACTAGCAAGATGTTCGTGCATTGCACGGAACATCAAGATGCATTTTTTTATAAACACCTGTTGTGATTGACCCATGCGGGAGTAATCCCATGTGTAAAAAATAATGATATCTCGAGAAAGAGGAGATAAGGTGAAGATGAGTGTGGCGTGGTGGTGATTGGTGGTCGGACTGAGCGGAGGCATGGGGATGGACGACGCTGGCAGCGACCACCACGCCAGTTTGTTCCAGAGGCTTCCTTTTTTAATTTCTCAACAATGAGGTTGTTGGAGATAAGGATGAAGGAGGGAAGGCCTTGTCTGCAAATGTGGAGAGAGGTGCGGGTATCTTTTAGTTTAGTTTCTATCCGTCAGATATAGATCGGACGGTCTATATTGCAAGATGGCATGTGTACCATCATCACCAACTCGGTTTTTTATAAGAGACACAAACGTATTATCGGTACTTGTTTCCATAAACTAGGATCTACATTCCATTCAACGGCTCGGCATGTGGGGCCTTAGCACAGTGACTTCTCGACTGTGTAAAACAAAGGTTTTCCCGTCGCCGGTAAGGAGGGGGTGACGACGGTGCGCTTTCGGCTTGCTCTAGTCCTAGTAGTCATACTAGTTGTTCTACGCACATGTAGATTTATTCTTTCTTCACGTCTCGTGTTCGCCATACTGCCATGACTATTGATGAATAGACAGTAAGTTATTCACAGGGAAACCCTTGTTGAGCGTGTTTGCGAGAGAGAGAGAGAGAGAGAGAGAGAGAGAGAGAGAGAGCGTGTGTGATATGTGTAGAGACTGAGGCAATGATAAGAGATTCTTTTTGTCTATGTATGTGGAGGATAGAGAGAGACATGTACATGGGGCTTTGTGTTGCGTAACGTGGATACACATAGACATAATCAGAGAGTGAGTGTGTGATATACACATGCAGACATGGGGAGAGATGTGTGAGTTAGAGAGATGGATAATTTTGGTGTGCATCTGAGCTAGAGAGAGGGGGGATATATACATACCTAGAGGTGGAGAGAATATGCAAGGGTGTGTGTCTTAAAAGAAGGATCCAGATAGATGGGTGTTTGTGCGTGTCTGTGTGTATTTGTGCGCACGTTTTTGTGTGAGAGGGAGTGTGTGTATGTGGAGTAGAGAGACCACTAATTATGTAAACCTAGTATAGGGAAGGGGGAATGGTGTGACATGTATGTCAAAGAGAGATAAAGGCTTGTGTAGTAGCGGGATAGCATGGGTGCGGGCGGGGAGCAGACTATTTGGAAGAGACATCGAGTGTGTGTGGGAGAGGGGGGTGTGTGTGTGAGAGAGAGAGAGATATAGCGACGGGCAGAGAGAGAGAGGAAGAGAGGGGGGGAGAGAGGGGTCGTTTGTGTGCAGAAGTGGCGTATAGATAGGGAGACAATGTTGATGTTGTTTGAAAGTGGCCTATGTACGGAGACGCAAGGGAACCGAGTCATCATGTGTGTGATAGGGACTTCATGAGAGATCTAGAATAGATGGTGTAGAGAACAACGTGCGAGATTGAGAACGATGATACATTAGGGAGCTATGGAAAGAGTCACGGCATATATGTATACAGGGAAGGAGCTGGGGCGGGTCCGCATGTGGGAGAGATAGAAAGAGGAGAGTGGTGCACAAGGAGACAAAGTGTGCTTGTTTGCAGTGGGGGTGGTGTGTGAGGTGATTGTGCGAGAACCACATAACTAGGGAGATAGATGTTTGGGGCAACGTTTTGTGTGTATGGGAAAGATACACTCTACATAGTGCGTGCGCTTGCGAAAGAGAGATGCCGGGAGACCAAGAGAGTGGGGGAAGAGATGTGTGCATGCCCGAGAGACAAAGTGATAGAGACCTATATTGGGGTCTGGACTTTAGAAGAGATGTGTGCATGCCCGAGAGACAAAGTGATAGAGATAGAAGGGTTTTAATGTGCTCGTGTGTTCGTGTCTGGGGGAGATAATGACTTGTGTGTGTGGGGGGGGGGGTGGGTGGGTGTTAGCTTCAGATAAAGAGTGAGGTGTCTATATTTGAGGGACTTTAGTGTAATTGAGATATATATGGTCAATAGTGTGTGCACTCATGGTTGATCAATTTGTTTCACCGTTTGGACTATGAGATAATGATACTTTTGAACACGCGTGATATACCTTGATGTACCAGAATTACAAACCTAAGATTGGAATTTTGTAATTCGACTCCATCATTAGCTTTTGCAGTTCATTAAAGGGAGGTACATTTTTTAAGCTGGGATTTTGTGATTTCAAATTCATATATCAAACCTAGAGATATACACATGCGGGCATGTTCAAACTTTATAATCATCCACTTTATTCATACACATACACATTTTTGCTTTTGTCATCATATTTAGGATAAACACATTTGGAATTTCATTTGAATTGGACCGTAAGATGGTATTTGCTTGTACTAGCTCAATGATCCATATTTTAATTGAATGGACAATCTAAGTTTTGAGTTGGAGACATTGATTTTCAAAACATGCACTTTTTTTGCGTGCAAAACAAATAAGTTCTTGGCCATGATATCATAGTCAGCCGCACAAGAGCAGAGCACTTATAATTTCAGGCGCCAAAAGCTTTCAAACTTCCCGCTCACATCAAAATATCTCGCGCCCAAAAGTTTAGCCCTGAGATATTCCTATTTTACCCCTGCCACATGAATAGAAAAGGGCTGCATTGGTGACTCCATTCTTTTCCCCTCTTTGCCCCCAACATTCTTCCCCAGAGCCCCTCCCCTTCCCCTCCCCGACCCCCCAACCACGGCAAGACGCCGAATCTAGTCCTCCGACGCAGCGGTGGACCTCACATGTAACGCCCCGAGACCGACGCTCAGAAGACTTCCATATTTTGTGACCTCTGTGTGTTTTTATTTGTGCTTGCTCTATTTATTTTTGCATTGCATCATGTCATCATGCCAGCATGTCATTTAATTTTTAAAACCTCAACTAAATAAACTGCATAGATCTTTTGATCTATTTAAATCGAGGGAATTCACATGGTGTTTTCTCTTTATAACATATCCTCCTAATATTTATGGAGCTATTATAAAATATTCCATTGATGTGGAATTACCTTTGACACACTTGCAAAATAATTCCCCATGCCTTTGTTATCTCACTTCTTGACCTCAAACTTTGTCCAACAAATTATTTCGTCATTTTTCGGAGCCCCACCGAAATCCTCAACATTTTTGGACCATCCCAACCCTCACTTCCTATTCAAATCATTTGAATTTAAATCAAATGAGTTTGAATTTAAATCTTTCAATCATGGCTTTTTCTATTTTCTCGGAACAAGCATATTTTTGCGAGTCCGGGAAAATTATCCCCTTGCGCATTTTCTTTCCCTAACCCCCCTCTTCCTTTTCCTTCTCTCTAATGCTTTCTGTTAGAAATAAAAGAGTAGAGGGAGAGAAGAAGACCAGCCGCAGCCCAGCTACAACCTATCCCTAGGCCCATGGCCTTGGCCCAGCCGTGCCCTTGCTAAACCCTAGCCCGATCGAACCCTCCTCTCGATCTCTCCCTTCTCCTCCTTCCCTCGCGCCGCCACACACAACAAACATTGCCAGGGAAAGGAGCTCCCCGCGCTACAAGGTCGGAGCCCCTCGATCCCCATCTCCTTCCCGCAGCGCCGCCAGCGCTCGATCTCCCTCCCCCTTGGTCCATCTCTCCCTCGAGTGCGGCCTCAGCCTCCCTCCTCCTCGATCCCGAGCCCGAGCGCATCGCCCCTGCGCCTCCACGTCGTCTTCACGCGCGCCACCGCCTTCCTGCATCGACGCCGCGATCTACCTCTGTTTCGCCCTCCTCCTCAGCCCGGCCTCCCCTGCTTCGCGCCAAGGACACCGCCGGCAACGGCGTCGCCATGGTCTTTGCGAGCCTGCAACAATCGTCCTCCTTCCTGAGCTCGACCCCTCGTCCGTGAGCGCGTGCAGCTCGCGTCTCCACCCCTCCTCGCTGCCCCGTTGTGCTCCGGAGGTCAGGGACGCCCCTGCCGTCCCCGCGCCCTGCTGCCTCCTAGAGTGCCGCGCCGTCACCGTTCATCTTCAACCGCGGGAGCGCAGTCCTCCTCCAACCCTGCCGGGATCCGGCTGGCCTCCGCTGCCTTGGCCCGTCCCGTCGGAGTTGACCTCCACCGCAGAGCCACGCGCGAGCCCGCGTTGACTTCCCTGCTCCACCACCATCAGCGCCCGGCAGCACCTCCTTCGCCCATGACTCGTCTTTGGTGCTGCTCGCCCTGCCGCTGCCTTGGCCTCTCACCGTAGCCCTCGCCAAGCATTCTACGGGATATCGCCTTTGTCGTTGCCAAGGCCATCAATCCAGGGACACAAGACGGCCTCTGTGGATTCCTTTCGACAAGTACCACGACGACCGTTGTTCGCCAAGTACCCTTCGATCGCCAAGTTCATCTACCACGTGTACCACTACCGTCACCATGTACCACTACGCCCGAGTTCCACTACAAGATGTACGACTACAGTCGCCAAAGACCCGTGTACCACGAGCGGAAAGTTCAACTTCAAAACGTGTACGACTACTTCCACTACGGCCCGTGAACGACTACTTCCCTCGCCGAACCCGAACTGCTTCGAAAATGCACGCTTCGAAGGTATACCACCGAGACAACACCCGCGAACGAATGCATGTTGTATGAGATACTCATGTTCAAACCGTGCACCAGTTGTTCCTTGCGCGTTCCTCCTCGGTTGCCATGCCGTCGACCCGTGGGAACCCAGTATCCGGGATCACCCCACCATCTTTTGCATGTTCTGCACATGCACACTTTCCTTTGCACCGGTATCTCCATGAGCTACCGGAACCGATATGTTGCCGTGGCATCATTTTCGGATTCGCCGCCGTGGCACCCTTTTTGTTCCGCCATGGTGACCAAATGCTTCATAACATGCTCATGTCAACATCTTCATAAAAATTGCTTAAAACTTGCATATGTCATCCGCATCATGATAACAACATTTAAAATGTTTAAAATTGTTGTTGCATTAAATTGCTAAATGAATATGAGGAGTTTTCCGGAATTGTTGTTTGTTGTTTCCGGCCTCATTTAAACTTGTCTAAATAGGTGGTTTGCTCATACTTCACCTCTTGCCATGTTTAATAACATTTAATGTTGTTGGGTACATAACCGAGAGAGAACTAAATAGTTGATGTGGTGTTTCGTCAATATGCAACTCGTTGCATATTGCGCTCCATTTAACTTGTAGTTTTGTTTGTGCATATTGTCATGCCATGCTATTTAAACCGGACATGCATCATACTTGGTTGTGCATCATGCCATGTTTGTGCTTGTTGGTTTACCATGTTGTTTGTTTGTTTCCGGTTGCTTCTCTCGTTAGCTTCGGTTTCCTTCCGGAGTTGTGAGGAATCGTTCGACTACGTCCGTTTGTCTTCTTCATGGACTCGTTCTTCCTTGCGGGATTTCAAGCAAGATGACCATACCCTCGAAATCACTTCTATCTTTGCTTGCTAGTTGCTCGCTCTTTTGCTATGCCTATGCTACGATGCCTACCACTTTCTATATCATGCCTCCCATGTTGCCATGTCAAGCCCCTAACCATCCTTTCCTAGCAAACCGTTGTTTGGCTATGTTATCGCTTTGCTCAGCCCTCTTATAGCGTTGTTAGTTGCAGGTGAAGATGAAGTTTGTTCCATGTTGGAACATGGATATGTTGGGATATCACAATATCTCTTATTTAATTAATGCATCTATACTTGGTAAAGGGTGGAAGGCTCGGCCTTATGCCTGGCGTTTTGTTCCACTCTTGCCGCCCTAGTTTCCATCATATCGGTATTATGTTCCCGGATTTTGCGTCCCTTACGCGGTTGGGTGATTTATGGGACCCCCTTGACAGTTTGTTTTGAATAAGACTTCTCCAGCAAGAACCAACCTTGGTTTTACCATTTGACTACCTACCACATATACCCCTTCCCTTGGGTTCTGCAGACTCAAGGGTCATCTTTATTTTAGCCCCCCCGGGCCAGTGCTCCTCCGAGTGTTGGTCCGAACCCGATGCTTCTTGAGGCCACCACGGAAACTCGAGGCTTGGTTTTACTCGTAGCTTGACTTATCCGGTGTGCCCTGAGAACGAGGTACGTGCGACTCCTATCGGGATTTGTCGGCACATCGGGCGGCTTTGCTGGTCTTGTTTTATTGCTGTCGAAATGTCTTGTAGCCGGGATTTCGAGACTGATCGGGTCTTCCGGGAGAAGGAATATCCTTCGTTGATCGCGAGAGCTTATCGTGGGCTAAGTTGGGACACCCCTGCAGGGTATTATCTTTCGAAAGCCGTGCCTGCGGTTATGAGGCAGATGGGAATTTGTTAATGTCCGGTTGTAGAAAACCCGAAGTTGATCTTAATTAAAATACACCAACCGCGTGTGTAACCGTGATGGTCTCTTCTCGGCAGAGTCCGGGAAGTGAACACGGTGTTGGAGTTATGTTTGACGTAAGTAGTTTCAGGATCACTTCTTGATCGCTACTAGCTTCACGAACGTGCCTTGCTTCTCTTCTCGCTCTCTTTTGCGAATGTAGCCCCCATATATGCTAGTCGCTTGCTGCAGCCCCACCTCACAACTCTGTCCTACCTATAAGCTTAAATAGTCTTGATCTCAGGGTGTGAGATTGCTGAGTCCCGTGACTCACGTGATACTTCAAAACCAGTTTGCAGGTGTGCCGATGAAAACGTGCAGGTGATTTGCACCCGAGCTCAAGGAGGAGCTCGATGAAGATCTTGTTCATTGTGTTGTTTCGTTTGATTGATCAAGAGTGGAGCCCAGTTGGGACGATTGGGGATCTGTGTAGCATTTGGGGTAGTCTTCTTTTATTTTGGTTCCGTAGTCGGACCTTGATTGTATCTGTTTGATGTAATGCTTTACTCATGTATTGTGTGAAGTGTCGATTGTAAGCCAACTATATATCTCTTTCCCTTATGTATTACATGGGTTGTGTGAAGATTACCTCACTTGCGACATTGCTTTCAATGCGGTTATGCCTCTAAGTCGTGCTTCGACACGTGGGAGATATAGCCGCATCGAGGGCGTTACATCACACCCCGCCGGATCTACCTTCCGCACCTTGGAACCCCCAACTGCCAACTCACCACTTCACCGGAGCCGCTTCAGCGACTTGCTTGTCCACCGCTCCAGATCTCCTTGACCGCCATCATGTTTCCACCGCACCGGATCTGCTTAACCGGCGCCCTCGTCCACCACAGTGTAGGCCCTTCACTGACTCCCTCGTCCGCCCCATCGCTGGCCCTTCATACAAGCCCTCGTCCGCCGCAACAGATCCGCCTCACCGAAAGCACTGTACACCGCGCCCGCCGAAGCCTTCGTCCACTGCACCGGACCCGCTCCACGGATGCCATATTCAACTCCACTGGCCCTGCTTTACTGATGTCGCAGCCTCATCAGGTTATTTTGATTTGTACTCCTTTGGTTTTTCTCTTCTTTATCATGCAACTGTTCACTTACCAAAGATGAGCTTTCTTGTATGTCGACAGGCGCCGCAACCGAAGCACCGGAGCCGCTTCAGCAATGGCGACAACCGGCCCAAACTCAACCGCAACACGAGCACCATCGACGATCCTTAGCTATCAAGTATGACAACGATACCCATATGCCGACGAGAATCAGGTACTATTATCCAACGGCCGGCGCCTACGTTCACTTTCTTAGCATAAGCACCGCACCTTTGAATTTCTTCAGGGCATCATTCAATTTTTCATGAGACACGTTATTCTGCTTGCACCTGTAGGGCCATACTTCTGGCAGTGAACATGTTACATGTGCTAAATTACAAACCAGTGCACATATAGTTACAATGCTTTAGTTTTGTCCTAAGTATTACTATACTTCCTAGATATCATTGCCTACTATTTTATTTCTTGCATGCTATATTTATGATAACGGTGTTGTTCTGATGCCGCATGTTGGTTCCGTCAGACTGCTTGATGTTCTCTATGCTTAAATACACATGAGCAAACTAGCATGTGGTTCCGCTGCTTTTTGTTTGTTTTACCCTACATTTTCTGATGCTAGCTATTACATCACTGTTCGAGCCTCTGTTCATTACTTTTTTGTGCGTTCTTGATCTTCCCAAGTTGCATGACTAATTTGATGCTTCTATTAATTATGGAGCTGCCAACCCCATCAAGCAAAATATTTGTTCTTTTGGGGCTGGCACCTCGAACAAGCATAAAAATAGAGTGAAGCACATATATTGTCGTGTAAGCACACACCCTTCTTTCATTAGTTTAGATGAACCATTGATGATCAATTCAAAACAGTGCATGCGATTAAAATTAATTATACCTAAATAGAGGGTGCAGAATAAACTACAACAACTAGATTTGAAACCACGGGATGCTGACGATATCTTCAAAGAACATTGCAACAACAACGATGCTTCACAACAACATATGGTAAGCCGTGTGTTTTAGTACATGTGAAATGTAATGCGTGTGGGCTGCTTTCTTGGCTTGTGCCCTCAACTTGTAATCCTACAGAATTACAAATAGTTCGGTTATGCCGCTTTCTTTGTATTGCTTGATTCGAATGCTTGGTTGTTACTTGTTAGGCTATACCTGAGTTGGCCAATATGTCAGTTGTGCCTGATTTTCTATCGTAAAGAAATGCATGCCTAGTTCATTTGAGTGCTTAACTTTTCCTATGAACTTCATCACAAGACTGTCTTCGTAGTTTATATGAGGCCACAATGTTAAGTGCTTTCTCAGATTATTTCAACTGCTTAGATGCCTTGGCAACTTAAATATAGTCGTGGTACACTCCCTTTCAACTAGGGATGTCAAATGGGTCCCGTTTAACCCCGATTAAAGTCCACTAGTGGTATGATAGTTCAAAAGAGTTTTTGTTTTTTGAGGAAAATGAACTAGGGAGCTAGCAAAAACTAACTAGATGGGACTGGCGGATGTCGTTTACTTGCCACTTACATCCCTAGTTTCATCTTAACATTTAAATTTCTTTTCGGCTAATGCTGCTTCGAACCATTTAAATATAGCTTGCCCTGCTCGGCAATAATTCGTATGTCATTTACCATGTAAGCTTACTACCTGGATCATGCGATAACTATCTCTTACTTATGTCCAGCGGAATCCTTTCAGGATGTCGTTCACACTAGGACACAATGGACAACCCCAGGATCTATTTGTGGAAACAGTGCGCCATCCATGTTACCAGATGGTAGCAGTTCAGAGGCAACACCGCCGGCGAGAAGTCTGAGCATAAATATTATAGTTCTTGAGGCTCTACTAGAGGCGGAGAGAGATGGTGTGGCTGCCATGACTGAGGTAATCTTTATCTTCAGGCTGGAAATTATGCATTTCGTTGCATACATTATGCAAGCAGCCAAGAATTGGAGGAAGTAAGAATGTTCCATTTGAAGATAGAGGAGGTCATGTTGTTTTTGCTATCTGAAGCCCAGGGTAATCCCAGTTCTTCTTTAGATACCAGTTGAAATTGTCATTAGATTATTGTACTTGCATGTTGTGTCATGTCTCTGAATGGATTATGTTGTAAGACCCCCTATGTTGTCCATGTGTTGTAATGATCCGAATTTTTTAGGCGAGGTAATCCTCAGTACTTGTATGATTGACATAAGGTGAGCTGTTTTTCGTGTGAGCATATTGTATTGGATGAAATAGCTGTTTGACTCAAAGTGTATCCAACCTACTAAATTCGAAGATCACAACATTTCTAAATCATAATCATATATAAATGTGGAATAAATCTTTGTCGTGATTTTGAAGAAATAAATAGCAAAACATAGAATTATTTGTGGATATTTGTAATCGAATGCAAATTGGATTTGAATTTAGTTGCAAGGGCCCAGGGCAAACGTGAATGCTAATTCTCCCAAGTTTTGAAAGAAGCGGCTAAACACCCACTATAATTTGTGGGCTACCCGAAGCAAGTGTTTGCGAGATGGAATTACTGTCTACCCCCGACACTTGACATCCTTATCGACCAGATTTACACTGCTGTCGATAGGGTTAGACTAGTAACTTCAATCAGGTGTGACACGACCGCCTCTGAGCCCATTTAGACACGGTGGGCGCCAAACATGGGCGGCAAAACACATTTGATTGAAGCTCGTCCGAAAGACATGTGTATCCCCTCCATTTCCCCATTCATACACAGTGGGCGGCAAAAAATACTCTCCTCGTCCGAAATCGATGTAGGCAAATATTTTAAATAGGGGCAGATGTGTAACTTCCCTTAGACGTGACACAACCGCCCTAACTGTCAGCCCCGTTCATACACCGTGGGCGCCAACCGTGGGCGGCAAAACACCCTCTCCTCGCCCGAAATTGCTACCAGCAAATACTTGGGAGATGCGAGATTACTGTCCTATCCCCAACCAACGTGATGTCTGAAATTTTAAACGGGGGATAAGTTCGTAACTTTCCCACATTTCAGACAAGCGTGTCCCAAAGTTTGAGATCCCCCTCCCCCTCCATTTCCCCATTCATAACCATCGGAGCCACAACAACCTCCCCACTGTGGCCAGCCTCCTCCGTCCGCCACCCCATCCTCCACCTTGCCGGAGCTGCTACCCCTACCCCGTCGTCCACTCCAAGAGATGGACGACTCTCATCCAAGGCTCCGGACCATGATGCTTTCATTGCGTCCTCTCACTTCTTCGGCGCCAGCGTCAGCCTTGCTGTTGCTGCTCCTACGACCGCCTCGTCCACGGTAACAAGATTTATCCCCTGACCCGTCCGTTTGCCGTCTAAAGTCTTCTTCCCCGCCGCCAACAGCCATCACACCCACAGCACCCTCAACGTATCTGCAGGGGCCTACACGGCGTCGCAAGAGAGGTGGTACTCTTGTATATGTGCTTAAGTGTGGCACCCCAGCTCAGAGCGACCGGTTTACCATGCATTGCCACCCCAGAGACCATGTCTTCTGGCAACACAAAACATCTTGGTAAAGAAAACAACCACTTTATTTATGCTAGTGGAACAGAGTTTATATTACAACAGTTGTCGAGGCCAAGCGGCACACCTGGTGCGGCTAAACAATATGTACATTATTTAGTGAACATAAAGGGGCCTCGATCAGAACAACTATGTGGCAGCGGAATAACATCGTAGCGGAAGCTCCATATCACAGGGACACCAATGTGGACACGATCTAGACTCAAGCAGCGCTCCTCTCCAATGGTACTTTCCTGAAATCTGGCATGACACACCAGGTCAGTACATTGTATGTACTTGCAAGCTCACAACAGGCATAATCATAATGGAAAACAATATCATGATACTTAAGCAATTATTAATAATACAACACTATATGTCCAACATGCTATGATCATGCTCGAACGTCCCTCGGGACAACTTACCGACCGTGACCATCCTCGGATCACAAAGAAGCTAGCAACATGGTCTTAACAAGAGTAACTCGTGATCCTTACGGAGATCACGACTGCGACCAATATCTGTTCCCGAATGTCTCGATGGCCTTTCTGCCATCCTCAACAATGCAAAGTTCATAGCTTAGTGTGCAAATTTTATTAAGCGTTGACTCATGGTGGGACCTACTACGAGGTGTCCGTGACCGTGGACTCGGCTATCGATAAATTATACACTTTGCAGAGGTAGCACACTATACCCATACCTCAGAACCCATGGCCTCGCACTCCCATTCGGGTGGGCCAACGGCATTCCGACAAAACCCTTCCATTGCCATGACACTCTCCCGGCCACTCCGACCCATTCCCCAACGGGCTAGTCCTGGGTGGCCCCGTGTCTACCAAAGACACACCAACCACTGTCGTGGCCAAAACAATCCCACTCGGGGACCTGGTACCATAATCTCAACAACTGGCACACAAGGTTATGCCTTCTTACCGGGCCAGGGTAAGCACGACGTAACCTTCCCTAGCTAGTTGGAGGCACCGGCCAGAGGCAATGTCAATGGACCGAATCAAAGTCTTCCCACAAAGGCAAATGTGGTTGCACTGGGATAGAAACTCGATCCAGCGGCACCATGACCCAGTCAAAGGTATATTCAAGTTGAGTTATATTCAGGTTCAACTTAAAATGAAAATGACCGGTGTCATAGCATGCCATGAAATGCAAAACTACACATGCATCACTTAATAAAGAAAATGACTGATGTCATCTATATTCACACTAAGCATAAGCATCAACAACTCATTACTATGCTGATCAAGAAAACTCACATATTAACCAAAATATTTTGCAACAAGTTTTATTATTATTTTCTCACACAAGAACGTAACTCCGATAAATTTCTCATATGAGTAACAAAGATTTCACCACAAACAAATCCTAATTTCTTTACCAACCAAGTGAGGTTCAAACATTCTGTAAGGCAAGTAAAATGAATAAATGAGTACATAACAGAATAATTTCTAGCAAATTTTTATCAATTTATTTATGCAAGAACATAACTTTAAATAATTACTAACATGCATAACAAAATTATTTCTATCATCACCATGAATAAATCTTAGCTTTGCTTCACCAACTAAGCTACTTTCCACATTCTGTAAATCAAGCATATTAACTAACAAACACTTAACAGAATATGAATAACACAATGGTTATTTAAATGCATGGATTAATCATTTCATTCAAGCAGGAGAATCATAAATATTGAAATGACACCATGAAAATGTTGATGTGGCTTGCCTTAGTGCAGATGGGGTTCACAAGCCTTCTGGTGATCCTCAAGACAAGCTTCACCCTCTGAAAATAATTTTAAACACAAAAAGAAAATATCAAGAACACTTCTGAAAATCACCAGAAATTCTAAACAACTCAGAAAAATCTCATCTTTGGTGAGCTGCTACATTTCTTTGCAAAGAACAAGATGCAAAAAGAATCAATTCATTTGGACTTATGGTTGAGGAGTTATGGCTGTTTGAAGTGTTCTGTAAATTCAAATGAATTTGAATAAAAATAAACAGGCTGGGGGTGACGTAGAAGGCGTAAAGCCCAGGGGCGCCACCAATCGTACCGCCGCGCGCGCGTACAGAATGGCTGACTAGCGGGCCCCACTAGTCAGGTTTGGAGGAGGGGGAGAAGGAAACAGAGGGAGTCGCAGGTCCGCCGTAGCTCTCGCCGGCTACGAGGACTCCTTGGCCCAAACGAGAGGGAGGGATGGCAAGAGGGGGTTGAGGCGCACCTGCCCGAACCCGTAGCGTAGCTAGGGCGGTAGGACGGTGTTGGAATCAACCTCGCAAGCGGAGGAAGAGCACGGTGGTCGCTGGAGATGAAGAAGACGGCGAGCAGAGGCAACTCCAGGGGCTCCAGAGGGGCGGAACGGCTCCACCGAAGAGGGGCAGAGGCCCTGGAAGGGTTGCCCTGGCCTGGGAGGGGTTGGAGCTACCGCGGTGACCAGAGGGGATCGCCGGCGAGCTCGAGCTTGGTGACGGCGGCCCGAGGCCTGCCCGGCCAGGCTACGGCTTCCTACGCGCTTGTGGGTTGTGTGAGAGTGCTGGATGGTGCTCGCGGAGGCTGGGGGTGGCTCCATTTATAGGCGAGTGGCGAGGGGGTTTCGGGCTCGCCGGTGGACACCTGTCCACGGAGCCCGGTGACAAGTGGCGTCAGTATGAGGGGGAGAAGGCGACACAGCTCACGCGGCAACTGTTGGCGGACGGAGACGAGCATAGGAACGAGGAGATGGCGACGAGCACAGTGCGCACCACACTGTTGGGTTGGCCGGACCATGGCCGTGCTCACTGCGGCAAGCTCCGGCATCGGCGAGCGCCAGAGGGGAGTTAAGTGAGTTGAGATGAAGATGGTGGCGAAGTTTGGCGCGCTACGGCAGTCGGGGAAGAGAGCACGCACGAAACAGAGCGCTAGACGGCACTCAGAGCGCGTCGACACGCATGCCAGCACCCCTGGACAAACGCGTTGACCGCGTGGACTATGACGTCAGGCCGAGCTAAGCCTAAACTTCATGTCTGGCGTGTTGTTTGTGGTAGTTTGAGGTGTTACCACGCTTTGGTTTGGATCCAGGCGCAGTAGAGAACTTTTCACACGCCAGGTAAGTTTCTGGCCAGTAACTTTGAGAAGTTCCTGAGGTCAAATGGCTGGGAGTTAGAGGTTGTGCTTTGGAGGTTAGCCAAGAGTTACTAAGGTGAAACTGCACAAGAAAACCCATGCACATTGGAGCAAGTAAAATAGTAGTTGCTGTAGAAACCACCATTTCTGTCCAGAACAGAAAATAATTTCTGTAGCAAAAATATTCCAAAAAGTAATGAAATATTTTTGTTCAGGAAGGTGCCCTAGGGTTCAAAGAATATTTGAGAATTATCTCAGATTTTTCTGGGCCATAAAAACTAGGGTTGCTTTGGAGCATACTGATCTGGCTGGGGTTTTAGAGAGAAAATGAATATTTTTCATTTAAGAAAAATATTCCAAAGATTATTTTGGGATGGATCAGAAAGGGAATGATGAATAGAGTGGGAAATGGAGCACTTGGGTGAAAACCAAGAGTACCCAAGTGTTTAAGTCCATATGAAAAGATTCAAAAACTCCAAGTTTCAAATTTAATCCAAATAAAAATCAAGCAAATGAGAGAGGGCAAAAACCAGGTTGTCACAAACCAACCCCACTTAGAATGAATCTCGTCCTCGAGATTCGGTTGCTTGGGAAAACCACTCTAGATAATGTGACTCTAGGAATTCTTCCTGCTCCCAAGTTGATTCTGACTCTGTGTGATGCTCTCACTGAACTTTGTAAAATTTACTTACTTTACTGCGAGTGACCCTTTCTATCTGATCCAAAATTCTGAACGGTTTCTCTTCATAAGTTAAATCATTTGCCAATTCTACCTCAGCCATAGCAGTCCTTTTCTCAGGCAGGGATACGCAGCGTCTCAATTGTGAAACATGAAACACGTTGTGCACGTCTGCCAACTCAGCCGGTAGGTCTAATCGATATGCAACAGTACCTACTCGAGACATCACCGGGAATGGACCAATAAATCTGGGGGCCAACTTTCCACGAGTCTGAAATCTCTTGACTCCTTTCATAGGAGTGACTCAGAGGTATACGTGCTCTCCAGGTTCAAAACTTATCTGTCGGTGCTTTGCATCATAATAACTTTTCTGTCGAGATTTGGCCAATTGCAATCTGTCTCTGATTTTCTTAACTTGTTTCTCTGCTTCCATCATGAGATCTGCTCCGAAGATACGGCTATCTCCAGTTTGAGACCAATTTAAAGGAGTGCGGCACTTACGGCCATACAGAGCTTCATATGGTGACATTTTCAGACTGGTCTGGAAGCTGTTGTTATAGGAAAACTCGGCATATGGCAAACAATCTTCCCATTTGGGTCCTTGGGCTAAAGCACAGGCTCGCAGCATTTCTTCGAGTATTTGATTTACCCTTTCCGTCTGTCCATCCATCTGAGGATGATAAGCAGTACTATATTTTAGTGCGGTCCCCAAGGCTTGATGGAGGCGTGACCAAAAAGCGGAGGTAAACAGGGAACCTCGGTCAAAAGTGATAGTTCGGGGTACTCCATGCAGACTGACTATTTTGGATACATACAGCTGTGCAAGTTGATCTGCTCTGTATCTGGTGCTGATCGGGATGAAGTGAGCAACCTTGGTTAGGGTGTCCACTATAACCCAGATCGCATCTTTGCCTCGCTGAGTCTTAGGCAATCCTGTAATGAAATCCACACAAACGTCATCCCATTTCCATTGTGAAACCGGCAGCAATTGGAGGAGTCCGGGTGGCTTCTGATGCTCTGCCTTCACCTTGTTGCATATGTCGCAACATGCTACAAAATAGGCAATGTCTTTCTTCATTCCATCCCACCAGAATATGTGTCTAAGATCCTCATACATTTTCATACCTCTCGGGTGAATGGAATATGGGGTTTCGTGGGCTTGTGACAGAATTTTCCTCCTTAAATCTGGTTGATTGGGTACACAAATCCATCCACGGAATCGGAGGGTACCAAATTTGTCCTTGAAGAAACCTGGAGTCTGCCCTCCAATCTGGCCCTAGGCACGTCTTTGCAGCTTGGCGTCAGCTGCCTGGGCCTTGCAGATCTCTATCTCAAGTGTGGGGGTAACTTCCAAAATATTAGCGAGGCCAGCATCCACAATGACCAAGTTGACCTGAGCGATCTCCTCTTGATGTTCGGGCGGCAAGGATCTCAATATGGCATTTAAGCTAACGGGCTTTCGACTGAGCGCATCGGCAATGAATTTGGCCTTGCCTAGGTGGTAATTTATTCCAAGGTCATAGTCCTTGACCAACTCTAGCCATCTTCGTTGACGGAGATTTAAATCTGGTTGAGTGAAGATGTACTTGTGACTTTTGTGGTCGGTAAAAATTTGGCACCGTTTTCCAATGAGGTAGTGTCTCCAAATTTTTAATGCATGAACCACCGTAGCCAATTCCAAATCATGAGTAGGATAATTTCCCTCATGGGGTGGTAGCTGTCGCGATGCATATGCTACTACCTTGCTGTCTTGCATAAGTACGCAACCAATACCTTGCCTGGAGGCATCGCAGTGCACATCTAAACTGCGATAAATGTCTGGAAGAGTCAATACAGGTGCGGTGGTCAGACGTATCTTCAGCTCATTAAAACTCTTCTCACAATCCTCCGTCCATTCAAACTTCTTATCCTTTTTGAGAAGCTCCATCATGGTTTTAGCAATCTTGGAAAACCCTTCAATGAAACGACGGTAATACCCTGCTAATCCAAGAAAACTCCGGATCTGCGTCACAGTCGTGGGCGGCACCCAATCGAGCACATCCTTTACTTTGCTCGGGTCCACGGCTATACCTTCAGTGGATAATATATGTCCGAGAAACCCAACTTCCTTGAGCCAAAATTCGCATTTACTAAACTTGGCGTATAGCTGATGGTTGCGGAGTCGTTGTAGCACTGCTCGGAGGTGATCCTTGTGCTCTTCTTCACCCTTGGAGCAGACGAGGATGTCAACGATGAAGACTACCACGAATTTGTCGAGGAAGTCCATGAATACTTTGTTCATCATATGCATGAAGAAAGCAGGGGCATTGATGAGACCAAAGGACATCACGGTATATTCGTAAAGACCGTACCGGGTAGTGAATGCGGTCTTAGGAATATCCTCCTTTTTAATCTTGAGCTGATGATGTCCGGTCCGTAAATCGATCTTAGAGAATACTTTAGCCCCACTGAGCTGATCAAACAGATCATCAATCCTTGGCAACGGATATTTATATTTGATAGTGACCTCATTCAGCTGGCGGTAATCTACGCACATGCGGAGACTGCCAACCTTTTTATCCACGAAAATAGCAGGTGATCCCCATGGCGAAGAGCTGGGATGAATATAACCTTTCTGGAGCAATTCATCAAGCCGTTTCTTTAGCTACACTAATTCTGATGAGGGCATCCGGTAATACTCGGGCACAAGACCTATTGCAAATTCTAGTTCCCAATCTGGTGGCATGCCTGGTAGTTCTTCCAGAAATACATCAGGGTACTCGCTGACCATGGGAATAAATTCCAATTCGGCCACAGCGGTGCAAACCAATTCTTGCTTCGGTATATGCTTGCGATTGTAGAATTTGGTAGGCTGTCCATTCAGACTGGTCAAAGTGACTTCTTGGGTTGCGCAGTTTATGCAAACTTGATATTTGGGCAACCAATTCATACCCAATATAATATCCAACTTTTCAGACTCAATGATTACCAGAGAGGTTGGAAAGTAGACTCCGTTGATATTGATTTCCAGATCATGGCAGACCATATTGCTCTTGATTATAGATACCGGGGTTTGTACCAGCATATTTTTGCCCAAAAGCGTGCAAGGAAAATTGTTTTGGGCAGCAAAACTCTGAGAAATAAAAGAATGGGAAGCCCCAGAGTCAAATAAAATTATGGCAGGTATGTCATTAACAGAAAACATACCAATGACGACTTCTGGCTTCTCTTGGGCTTCATCGGTGGAGATATGATGCACGTTCCCAGTGAAGTTTTGCTGGGTTGGCCATGACTCCATAAAGTTAACTTGTGGCCTGATTAGGGCATTCGCCTTGTTGTTCTTGGGGCACTACCTGGCATAATGTCCGTTATGCCTGCCATTGAAGCAAGAATTATTGCGCTGACGCTCCTCATGTGTTGGGTTGGTCACAACATTGTTGACTTGAGTGGTGGTCTTGTTAACATTCTGCTCCCAATTTGGCTTGTATTCCACCTGAGTCTGCTGCCAGGTACGAGCCTTTTGCACTAGTTGCCCATCCTTCTTTGGCTCAAACTTACGCTTGTTGTCGTTGTTAACAGACGTATTATCTGCTATAAGCTTGTGCTCCCGTTCAGCAATGAAAGCCTTGTTCACCAGAGTTTGGAAATCTGGGAAATCAAGCATACTGAGAGTACACCGGAGTTGCGGATTTAGGCCTCCAAGAAATTTGTCAATCTTCCTTTCTTCGGTGGCCACATCGTAAAGAGAGTAACGGGCCAGATGATTGATTTTTGCAAATATTCGCATACACTGATTTCCTTGGACGAAAAGTAGAAATTCACGCTGCTTGGTCTTCATAACTCCAGTAGGGATATGATATTTTCAGAACTGATCCTTAAACTTTTCCCAGGTGATTTCCGCATTAACCGGCCACATGGCTTTTGTATTTTCCCACCATTTGGCAGCTGCGCCTTCAAGGTAATGAGTTGCAAAGGGAACCTTATCATTTTCTTCAGTACGAGCAATCTCAAGCTTTTTCTCAATGGTGCGCAACCAATCGTCTGCATCCAATGGGTCAACAATCTGACTGAAGCTGGGTGGATTGGTCCTCTGAAAATCTGACAGCTTTGAGTGATGACCGTTCTGATTTCCATTCTGTCCAACCATAGCTTGCACACTTCTCAATATTTCAATCAGATCATTGTTCCTTTTCTCTTCAAACATACGCAGAATTTTCTCGGTGGAGGGAGGATTAGGCGGTGGAGGTGGTGGTGGAATGTACGGCTCGCAAGAATGTCCTGCCTGTCGTGCGGAACGACGAACAGGAGTTCCCTCACGAACGTTGCTACTATTGCCTCCCCGCGTCATCCTATTGTGGATTTTTTCCAAGACAACGCAATCGAGATGAGAAACATCCAAGAATAAAATTGGGGAAAAGCCAGCGACAAATCCCGGAAGAAAACAAAAGAGCGAAGAAAATACGGCGAATAAAGTCCCAACATAATTATACATAGACTCATACATGAAAGATAAACAACATGACTGGTACAACTACTCTCATACATGCAACGAAACATCATGACTCGTACGACTACATCCGTACATCATCCGGACGACTGCGATTACTCAAAGATACTACTGCTCTGCTGGTGCTGCGGTGTCCTCCCTGAAGCGGTCTCGGATCCCGAACTAACGTGGTTAATGGAAACCTCCGGGTTAAAGGTAACACGATGGCGCTGCCTCGAGGGCTCTCCCTCAGGGGCAGGGGTAGGATGAAGCATCGGGGCTAAAGGAGTAGCGAGAAGTGAAACCCACTCGGCAGGAGTACTGAGAGGATTCACGGCCGAGACGCCCGTGCTACTGGAAATGGGGGAACTAGAACTGGCTGGAATATAAGGGGTAAATCCGAAAGAAGATGTAGTAGTGGCAGGTCTAGAAGTGACTAAAGTAGCGGCTAAAGCAGTACGGGCACGAGTCAGCTCTTGAGCCAGCTCGTGGATCATAAGATAGCTAGCTGTGACATAACGAGCAAGGTGGCTAGCAACACTATCAGACTCCGGATCAATGATAGGGAAACGGACACGACCGTTGTCGTGTAGAGATGGGTAGTAATAGAAACCTGGGTGATTCTGCATTTGGACCTCGTTGTAGCGAAGCTCGACAAGGACCTCGAATGCAGCAAACTGGACAGCCTGAGAAGCGGTGGAGGTGCAACCGCTCCAAGAAGTACGAGTGTAAGAGCTGGAATCAGAACTAGTGCGTAGAGTGACCACTGCGTGATACTCATATACTGAATGAGCCAGTTGCTCCCGGTACACATGATAGACTGCGTTGTCTCCGAGGGGGTACAACCGACACCACACGTTGCGGAGAAGGTGTGGTGACGTGTACGACATCAGCTGCAACTGGCACGGATACGGCACCGGAGCCATCTACACCCACAACCATTAGCAGGTTAGCATAAAAATTTATAAGCCAAATGCATGCAATGCAACAACCAGCAAAATTACTACCGGCACTCAACTTAAACTCGTCCCTAACATCCAGTTAACACGGCATAGTCTAGCGTGGCCTATTGTCGGCCGGATGCGATACCAGCGTTGCCAGGCACCCGGCTCGGGCGACCGGTTTACCATGCATTGCCAGCCCAGAGACCATGTCTTCTGGCAACACACAACATCTTGGTACAGAAAACAACCGCTTTATTGATACTAGCGGAACAGAGTTTATATTACAATAGTTGTCGAGGCCAAGCGGCACACCCGGTGCAGCTGAACAATATGTATATTATTTAGTGAACATAAAGGGGCCTCGATCAGAACAACTACGTGGCAGCGGAATAACGTCGTAGAGGAAGCTCCATATCACAGGGACACCGATGTGGACACGATCTAGACTCAAGCAGCGCTCCTCTCCAACGGTACTTTCACGAAATCTGGCATGACACGCGGTCGTCAAGACATTGAATGTACTTGCAAGCTCACAACATGCATAATCATAATGGCAAACAATATCATGATACTTAACCAATTATTAATAATACAACACTATATGTCCAACATGTTGTGATCATGCTCGAACATCCCTCGGGACAACTTACCGACCATGATCATCCTCGGATCACGAACAAGCCACCAACGTGGTCTTAACAAGAGTAACTCGTGATCCTTACGGTGATCACAACCGTGACCAATATCTGGTCCCGAATGTCTCGATGGCCTTTCTGCCATCCTCAACAATGCAAAGTTCATAGATTAGTGTGCAAATTTTATTAAGTGTTGACTCATGGTGGGATCTACTACGAGGTGTCCGTGACCGTGGACTCGGCTATCGATAGATTATACACTCTGCAGAGGTAGCACACTGTACCCACACCTCGGAACCCATGGCCTCGCATTCCCATTCGGGTGGACCAACGACATTCCGACAAAACCCTTCCATTGCCATGACACTCTCCCGGCCACTCCGACCCAATCCCCAACAGGCTAGTCCTGGGTGGCCCCGTGTCTACCAAAGACACACCGACCACCATCGTGGCCAAAACAATCCCACTCGGGGACCTGGTACCATAATCTCAACAACAGGCACACATGGTTATGCCTGCTTACCGGGCCAGGGTAAGCACGACGTAACCTTCCCTAGTTGGAGGCACCGACCAGAGGCAATGTCAATGGACCGAATAGAGGCCTTCCCACAAAGGCAAATGTGGTTGCACTGGGAAAGAAACTCGATTCAGCGGCACCATGACCCAGTCAACGGTATATTCAAGTTGAGTTATATTTAGGTTCAACTTAAAATGAAAATGACCGGTGTCATAGCATGCCATGAAATGCAAAACTACACATGCATCACTTAATAAAGAAAATGACCGATGTCATCCATATTCGCACTAAGCATAAGCATCAACAACACATTACTATGCTGATCAAGATAACTTACATATTAACCAAAATATTTTGCAGCAAGTTTTATTATTATTTTCTCACGCAAGAACGTAACTCCGATAAATTTCTCATATGAGTAACAAAGATTTCACCACAAACAAATTCTAATTTCTTTACCAACCAAGTGAGGTTCAAACATTCTGTAAGGCAAATTTTTATCAATTTATTTATGCAAGAGCATAACTTTAAATAATTACTAACATGCATAACAAAATTATTTCTATCATCACCATGAATAAATCCTAGCTTTGCTTCACCAACTAAGCTAGTTTCCACATTCTGTAAATCAAGCATATTAACTAACAAACGCTTAGCAGAATATAAATAAATCAATGGTTATTTAAATGCATGGATTAATCATTTCATTCAAGCAAGAGAATCATAAATATTGAAATGACACCATGAAAATGTTGTTGTGGCTTGCCTTAGTGCAGATGAGGTTCACAAGCCTTCTGGTGATCCTCAAGAAAAGCCTCACCCTCTGAAAATAATTTAAACACAAAAAGAAAATATCAAGAACACTTTTGAAAATCACCAGAAATTCTAAACAGCTCAGAAAAGTCTCATCTTTGGTCAGCTGCTAGATTTCTTTGCAAAGAACAAGATGCAAAAAGAATCAATTCATTTGGACTTATGGTTGGGGAGTTATGGATGTTTGAAGTGTTCTGTAAATTCAAATGAATTTGAATAAAAATAAACAGGCTGGGGGGGTGACGTCGAAGGCGTAAAGCCGAGGGGCGCCACCACTCGTACCGCTGCGTGCACGTACAGAGTGGCTGACTAGCGGTCCCCGCTAGTTAGGTTAGGAGGAGGGGGAGAAGGAAACAGATGGAGTCGCACCTCCGCCGGAGCTCTCGCCGGCGACGAGGACTACTTGGCCAAAACGAGAGGGAGGGATGGCAAGAGGGGGTTGAGGCACACCTACCCGTACCCGTACCGTAGCTAGGGGCGGTCGGACGGCGTCGGAATCAACCTCACAAGCGGAGGCAGAACATGGTGGTCGCCGGAGATGAAGAAGACGGCGAGCAGAGGCAACTCCAGGGGCTCCAGTGGGGCGGAACGGCTCCATCGGAGAGGGGCAGAGGCCCTGGAAGGGTCGTCCTGGCCTGGGAGGGGCTGGAGCTACCGCGGCGACCAGAGGGGATCGCCGGCGAGCTCGAGCTCGGGGACGGCGGCCCGAGGCCTGCCCGGCCAGCCTCTGACTTCCTCTGGCGCTTATGGGGTGTGTGAGAGTGCTGGATGGTGCTCGAGGAGGCTGGGGGTGGCTCCATTTATAGGCGAGCGGCGAGGGGGTTTCGGGCTCCGCCGGTGGACACCTGTCCATGGCGCCCGTGACGAGCGGCGTCAGTGAGAGGGGGAGAAGGTGACGCAGCTCACGCGGCAACTGTTGGCAGACGGAGACGAGCACAGGAACGAGGAGATGGCAATGAGCATAGTGCGCACCGCACTGTTGGGTTGGCTGGACCGTGCCCGTGCTCGCTATGGAGAGCTCCGGCGTCGGCGAGCGCCAGAGGGGAGTTAAGTGAGTTGAGACGAAGATGGTGGCGAAGTTTGGCGCGCTACGGCAGTCGGGGAAGAGAGCACGCGCAAAACAGAGTGCTTGGTGGCACTCAGAGCGCGTCGACATGCATGCCAGCAACCCTGGACGAACGCGGTCACCGCGCGGACTTTGACATCAGGCCGAGCTAACCCTAAACTTCATGTCTGGCGTGTTGTTCGTGGTAGTTTGAGGTGTTACCACGCTTTGGTTTGGATCCAGGTGCAGTAGAGAAGTTTTCACACGCGAGGTAAGTTTTTGTCCAGTAACTTTGAGAGGTTACTGAGGTCAAATGGCTGGGAGTTAGAGGTTGTGCTTTGGAGGTTAGCCAAGAGTTACTAAGGTGAAACTGCACAAGAAAACCCAGGCACATTGGAGCAAGTAAAATGGTAGTTGCTGTAGAAACCACCATTTCTGTCCAGAACAGAAAATAATTTCTGTAGCAAAACTATTCCAAAAAGTGATGAAATATTTTTGCTCAGGAAGGTGCCCTAGGGCTCAAAGAATATTTGAGAATTATCTCATATTTTTCTGGTCCATAAAAATTAGGGTTGCTTTGGAGCATACTGATCTGGCTAGGGTTTTAGAGAGAAAATGAATATTTTTCATTTAAGAAAAATATTCCAAAGATTATTTTGGGATGGATCAGAAGGGGAATGATGATCAGAGAGGGAAATGGAGCACTTGGGTGAAAGCCAAGAGTACCCAAGTGTTTAAGTCCATATGAAAAGATTCAAAAACTCCAAGTTTCAAATTTAATCCAAATAAAAATCAAGAAAATGAGAGAGGGCAAAAACCAGGATGTCACATTAAGTTATTGATCTTACCCGGAAAATAGATCGTAAATTGTTTACTGTACTTTTCTTGTCCGTACCAAATCGTAGTGGCTAGTTGAAAGCAAACATTGGTTGCAAAGTAGCTTTGTCCGGTTTGCACCTTCAGATCCGCCATGGCATGGTCACTACACTCGTAAAGCTTATGGTTTCCCCCCTTTATATTCACTACCATCATCTTGGGTGCTTCGTGTCATGCTAGCACTGCTCCTCAAGACCTCAAACCATCAAGAGAAACAACATGCCACTCATAATTCCAAAGCTTAGGTGTTGAAATATGAATCTTATATGATGCTCATATTACTAAAACAAAGAATATTTAATTGGTCACCTAATGTTCATATATTCATTTCGAAAATCATGTGCGCCACCCACTGGTCCAGCTAATTCCACTTTCCTGATTTTACTCTTGATGCTTAGGGTTTTCCCCTTTTATCTACTCTACTATGATCTGCATAGGTGCTTTCTGTCGTACTAGCATTACTCCACCCTTCAAGCTAAACAACACAACACTCAAAATTCCAAAGCTTAGTTGTTCAAATATGATTGTGATGTGGTACTGATATTAGTTAACAGAAACATTTAATTGGTTAGCTAAAGGTCCCACTTGAGTTTCCAAATGCATGTCACGACATATAGAGAGACGGCAGAATTGCATTTCTTTGTCACTTGTTGACTGTACTTTCTTGTCCATACCAAATCTTAGTTGTTATTTCAAAGCAAACATCAGTTGCTAACTACCCTTTGCGCGGTTTGCAGCTTCATATCTGCCATCCCACTGCCACGGTCAACACTATACTCATCATGCATAAGGTTTCCCCATTTTATGATGACCACGATTAGCCTACGTTGTTCGTGCCGTAATAGCACTGCCCCACCCATCGAGCTAAACAAGCTTAGCTGTACAAATTCAAATATGATATTATGTTGATATTAGTAAAACTGAGAGATGTTTAATTGGTCAGCTAAATGTTCGTACTTTAGTTTCGAAATGCATGTGAGCCACCTATGGAGAAACCGGAAGGAATAGTATTTCTTTGTGCGCTCTGGTTGATCATGGGTGGACAACCGACATCGCACAGAAAGACTTGTAATATCTTCAATCTGCTTGCTCTTCTGATCTTCTTTAAGATGATGCTCTTCTCTTCTTTAATAAGCATGTTCCTTGTTGGGAAGAGTAGCAGAGACATTTGCGGTCGACTGGTCAGGTCGAGTTGTTTTCCCTTAGTATATTTTGAATCTGTCAGGTTAGGTCGACTTTTCTTCTTTACTATATGTTGAAGCTGTCATCTGAGAAGTATCATCACTTCTGGAGCTCTCATATTTTGAGTAGTAGGCCACATTATATTAATGCACACACCAAATTACAGCATGCATGGCATCTCTCTGAAGAATTGTAGGGATAGCACAAAGGGGTTTACAGGGAGGCAGTATTGGATTAGAATCACTTCTGCATTACAAAGATAATCTCACTTGTTTTTATGTTTCATGCATGTCAGGTATTGAACATTATCAAAATGAATATGAGAATGGGCCACGAGAGGAATATTGTGGAACAATCCACTGGCTAACAAACTTGGCATGGTGGAGGATGGTGTCGGCGTCTGGGGAACGGGGGTACCCAGACTTGCCTGCCTGCGGCCCAGGCCGTGGCTCCACCAGCGGCCCTGCACGGCCCGTCTTCACCAGCCAACACTCAAGACCCTCGCGAGGGGCCAAGCCTCGCGAGGTGGATGGCGCAAGGCCTCCTCGGGGGTGGCCTCACCAGGCTGGCCCGCGAGGGGCGGAGAGATCAAGGCAAGGGGCACCTTGCGAGGTTCCTATGATGCAAGCCATGATGACCGGGGCCAGGCGGGCGCCAGCGCGCATAGTGTCCTCGTTTCCTCTTTGGTGCTAAAGAGGCAAGCGCAGGCGAGGAGTCCCAAGGCATCAGGAAAAGGTTTCCATATCAGTGCAATGAGACCAAGACCAGCAGGACGGCAGGACGGAGGTCACCGTGGAGCCCAAGAGGGCGTCACCACCAGAGCCTTTGGCAGGCGAAGACCACCTTTAGTCAGGATAACTTGTACTTGTTGTCTCCCTTCGAATTTGGCTGTTGTGGGATCCCTTCCCGCCTAAACATTTGGGAAGAGGACCAGGGCCTCTATAAATTGGACTAGCCACCACCATAGGGAGGGGACGGATCATTCATATCATCCCCAAGCACACAAACTCACCAAGCACAAGAGCACCTCTCCTCAGGAGCCTGGTCTTCCCTTGTAACTCTTCATCCATAGCCCAAGAGGCAATCCACCACACCACACTGGAGTAGGGTATTACACCACATCGGTGGCCCGAACTAGTATAAACCTTGTGTCTCTTATTTTGTGGGTATGACACGCTAAGCTTTGAGGTCGCGGTGAGGGCGTGAGCTAGAGGGAGGAGAGATCTTCCTGCGCACACCAGTGTTCGAACCTCAACGGTTTTGCCAGAACCTTAAATCCGACATTTGGCGTGCAAGGTAGGGGTGCACCAAAGCCTTCCTTCCGTCGATCCATGCCCCGCCGTCACGCGCCTTGCTCCCATGGCCGGCGTCGCTCTTCCGGCTGCGATGAAGGACGCCCATGGCGGGGCAAGGGGGCTCCGAGCCTTAGCCCCCGCCTTGCGGCGGGTGCAGTGGCCACCCAAGTTCAAGCCAGAGATGCTGCCGCGTTATGACGACGCGACAGACCCATCGGCCTTCCTGCTGGCATATGAAGAGGCATCCAGGAGGCTGGGGCGATCACAAGGTCATGGCCAATTGGCTTCCCATGGTCCTCACTGGTGCACCACGCGCATGGCTACTCAGCCTCCCAGGATCTATGGTGGCATCTTGGGGGGAGCTGCGCAGCCTCTTCGCTGCGCGCTTCGCGGCACCGGCGCCCCTCGCCGTCGCGGCCATCCTCGGCGGCTCGCAAGCGTCGCTCTCGGACCGGCACACCAAGCCGTTCTTTCGCCAGATTGGCGCCGCTTCCATGCGGCAGGGAGCTCCACTGGGTTGGGCGGCGCCCAAGGCTGTCCTGACCTTCGACTCGGGGGATCACCCTATCACCACCGTCGGCTTAGGCGTGCTCCCAATGCTTTGCACGCCCACCATCTGTAGCATAGCTGTCACCAAGACCCTCATCGACGGTGACGCCGGCCTCAACATGCTCTCTGTGGAAGCTTTTAGCCTTCTTCACGTACCGCTCGAGCGGCTCCGCCCCAGCAAGCTCTTCTCCGGGGTTGGCGGCGGCTCCACCAGCCCCTTGGGGCAGATCCGTCTTCCCGTGACCTTCGGCACCCGCGACAACCACCGCACTGAGCTGATCGACTTCGACATCGCCTGTATTGGCCTCCCGTACAACGTCATCCTCGGGTACCCAGCTCTGGCTCAGTTTATGGCGGCAACCTATCTGGCCTACAACCTCATGAAGATGCCCGGGAGCAAGGACGTCCTCACCGTGGTCGGAGATACCAAAGAAGCTCTGGCAGCGCTCCGGCTTGCCCTCAAAGCTGTCGTGGCAGCACGACCGGCTGACGAGGTCACCGCCAGAGTCAAGGAGGCCGCACAAGCTAAGAAGAAGCAGTTGTTCACTCAAGGTCGGGCAGAAACCAAGCAGGTGCTAGTCGAGGAAGATGGGTCGTCTGGAGCTACCTTCACCATAGGTGCCAACCTCGACCCGGATCAAGAGGAGGCGTTGGTGAAGTTCTTGCACGCAAACGAGGAAGTATTCGCATGGGAACCCAAAAAGCTGGTAGGGGTCCCGAGAGGGGTGATCGAGCATCACCTGAGGGTGTGCCCCAATGTGCGCCCTGTGAAGCAGAAGGCGCGGCGACAGTCCACGGAGAAGCAGTCCTTCGTCGTCCAGGAAACCCGCAAGCTGGAGGCAACATGTGTCATTCGCGAGGTTCGGTACCCTGAGTGGCCGGCAAACCCCGTCGTTGTGCCAAAGAAAGGCGGGAAGGAGCGCATGTGTCTCGACTTTACCAACCTCAACAAGGCTTGTCCCCAAGACCCATTACCGCTTTCGCGCATCGACCAGATCGTCGACTCCACCACCAAGTGCGACCTGCTATGCTTCTTGGATGCATTCTCAGGCTATCACCAGATCAAGATGGCGGTAGAGGATGTGGAGAAGACGGCCTTCCTGACCCCGTGCAGGGTGTACTGCTACACCTGCATGCCGTTCGGGCTGCACAACGCAAGTGCGACCTTCCAACGGCTGATGCACATCGTCCTGGGTCAGCAGCTCGGGGGAACGCAGAAGCTTACATTGACGACATTGTGCTAAAGTCTCGGGAGGCAAGGACTTTGATTCAAGACCTGTAGGAAACCTTCACGAGCCTGCGTTAGGTGGACTTGCGGCTCAACCAAGAGAAGTTTGTATTTGGTATCCCCTTCGGCAAGCTGCTGGGCTTCCTTGTGTCCCACAGGGGGATCGAGGCTAACCGGAGAAGATCAAGGCGATAGAAGACATGAGACCACCACAACCTCACTGGGGCGCTTCATCTCTAAGCTAGGAGAGCGCGCCCTACCATTGTTCAAGCTGATGAAGAAGAAGGGCCCTTTTGAGTGGACCCCGAAGGCTGACAAAGCGTTTCAAGACCTCAAGAGATATCTGACCAGCCCTCCGGTGATGATGGCGCCCCGCCCTCTCGAGCCCCTGGTGCTTTACCTTGCCGCCACTCCCCACTATGCCAGTGCAGCTCTAGTGGCGGTTTGGGAAGAGCACCAGGCCAAGGACACGCCGCGTCGTGCCGCATCCCCAGCCGGGGCGGTACAAGACCAGGAGGACAACGTAAAGGTTGTTGTAGTGCCAACGAATGACCGGGCCCAGCAAGACGGCGTCCTTGGGCCTTCGGAGGCCCTGATGAGCAACCTGGCTCTAGGGGCTCCATCACCTCAGGAGGCGCCTCAACCTTCAACAGACGTAGGCCCCGTCGGCGCGCCCGCCCTCGTCGAGCACCCAGTGTATTTCCTCAGCACAGTACTGCTGGATGCAAGGGCACGGAACCCCATGCCTCAGAAGCTTTTGCTCGTGCTCTTGGTGGCCTCACGAAAATTGCAGCACTACTTCCAAGGTCACCCAATCAAGGTCGTCTTGGCCTACCCGCTGGAGAGAGTACTCAGGAGCCCCAATGCTGCGGGAAGAGTCGCCGAATGGAACATCGAGCTGCAAGCATTCCAGTTGGAGTTCAGCACAACCAGGGTCATCAAGGGAGCCGCGCTTGCCGACTTCATAGCAGAAAGGACTGACGCCCTGGGGTTTGAAGCAGTTGAGGACCGATCCCTCTCGCGAGGAAGTGAAGCACCAGATGGCTGGGTTATGTATTTTGATGGCGCGTTTGCACGCCAGGGTGTCGGGGCTGGAGCAGTGCTCATCTCGCCTACTCAGGAAAAGCTCTACTACGCCGTGCAGCTCTGCTTCCAGCATGGCGAGAAGGTATCCAACAACATCGTGGAGTACGAAGGCCTCATAGCTTGCCTTAAGGCTGCGGTGGCCCTGGGGGGGAAGCGCCTCACCATCAGGGGTGACTCGCAGCTTCTCGTCAACTTCTCCAACAATGTATACGAGCCGAGGGACAACCACATGGAGGCATACCTCATGGAGGTACGCAAAAATGGAAAAGCAGTCCTTGGGCCTAGAATTGCAGCACGTGCCCCGTGGCACCAACAAGGAGGCCGACGACATCGCCAAGAGAGCATCCAAGCGACTACCCCAAGAGCCCGGCGTCTTCGAGGAGCGACTCTTCAAGCCGTCGGCAGCACCTCCGCTTTCGAGGCCGGTGCCGCCTTGGGAGGAGCTTTCCCCAACCACCTGCCTCGGGAGCCCCGGCCTGTGGCCCAATCTTAGGAGCGCACCTACTCCTTGCGCTCGAGCCTCAAGAGGGGTGCAAGACCAACGAATTCAAGGAATACCTGACACAAGGGACGCTGCCAGAGAAGGAGGAGGATGCGGAGCGCGTGGCCCGATAGTCTACGGCGTACTGCATCCAGGACGGTGAGTTATACAAGAAGCGACCAAATGATGTTTCCTTGCGTTGTATCTCCAGGGAACAGGGGAACGAGTTGCTAGCTGACATACACGGCGGAGACTGCGGACACCACTCGTCGTCACGAACCCTCATCGGCAAGGCATTCCGCAATGGGTTCTATTGGCCTACGGCGCTCAACAATGCAACCGAGCTGGTAAAGTCCTGCGAGGCCTGCCAATTCCACGCCAAGCAGAAACATCAGCCGGCTCAGGGCCTCCAGACCATTCCTCTCTCATAGCCATTCGTAGTCTGGGGGCTGGATATCTTAGGCCCGTTCCCCAGAGCGCCTGGGGGCTACCGCTACCTCTACGTCGCCATCGACAAGTTCACCAAGTGGGCAGAGGTAGAAGTTGTCCGCACCATCCCGGCCGGATCCGCGGTCAAGTTCATCAAGGGTCTCGTGAGTCGGTTCGGGGTCCCCAATCGCATCATCACCGACAACGGCTCACAGTTCACAAGCAATCTCTTCAAGACATATTGTGCTAACCTTGGAACGCAGATCTGCTATGCTTCAGTGGCACATACCAGGAGCAATGGTCAAGCCGAACGCGCCAACGCAGAGTTCCTGACAGGCCTCAAGACCAGGACCTTCAAGAAGAAGCTCGAGGCATGCGGCAGGGGCTGGCACGACAAGATCCAGTCTGTGTTGTGGTCCATCTGCACCACCGCCACCAAGCCAACGGACGAGACCCCATTCTTCCTCGTCTATGGAGCAGAGGTGACTCTCCCTCACGAGGTCAAGCATCGCTCCGCGCGGGTCCTGGCGTTTTCTGAGACGCAGCAGGATGCCATGCGGAGGATGGACCTTGTGGTGGGGGAGGAACGCCGCCGTGAAGCCACGCTTCAAGCGGCAAGATACCAGCAGGCGCTCCGACAGTATCACTGCCGCAGCGTCCGCTCCAGGAGGATCGAGGTGGGAGACCTCATCCTAAGGCGGGTGCTCTCCCGGGAAGGGCTGCATAAGCTTTCACCCATGTGGGAGGGCCCGTTTAGGGTCGCCCACGTCTCCAGGCCTGGCGCCGCACGCCTGGAGACGCAGGACGGGGTCCCCATCCAGAACACCTGGAACATCCAGCACCTCCAGAAGTTCTACCCATGAAGCAACGCCCGGTGCGTGCGAAGCAAGGTCCGGTGCCAGTGAAGGTCTCCGCCCATGACACTCTCACGTAATAATGAATGGGGTTGTACACGCCCCGGAGTCTCAGGAGTGCCGCCCTCGGGCCTCGGGGGCTCCCTCCAATGTCCTAGTGGCAGCACTTAGCTCCGAGCTGGTGAGAAGACTAGACTAGGTGCCGGACGCGGCTTTCCATTTGCTTTCCGCAGTTGGCTTGCCCCTCTTTAATGAAAATTTGCTTTCTGGTGTTCCTTGCCGGCTTGGTTCCATTGCCTTTTGCCTCCCTTTCTGCCCTCGGTTCCTTGTTTTGATCCGTACTCTCCCTCGCATGCCTCGCGAGGGGGCTGGACAGGTCCCTCGTGAGCGTTTTTTCCTGTTCTTCGCAAGGCACCCTCGCTCGAGCTCGCAATCTGGCGCACCTCTCTCAATCTGTGCCCCTCGGGTACCGCGATGCGAAGCGCTGGGTCGTGGCCGTCTGCGCCTGCGACCAAGGCTCATAAGAATAAGAGTTTCCTAACGAATTTTTGCAGTTCCTAGACGCCTCCCAAGCCAAGGAGGCCTCGCCAGATACTGGGAAGTGCGCGCCTCACGAGGCGGAGACTACTTCCAGCGCCTACATAAACGTTGATGCTGCAACATGACACAGGAACAATAAACTTAGCATAGCAACTTGGAAATCATAGTTGTTGAACGCCCCAGCGGCGCCCCATACTTGTCTCTCTCTTAATGCGGGAAGGAAAGGAAGAACGAAACAAAAGTGGCACGTGCTCCCACGGCAGTTCGCGAGGATGGGCCCATGGCGCTCTCTTGAGCTCAGCCAGATCCCTCCTCGCGCTTCACTGGAGCGCGGTGATAAGAAGACCCGCTGCCGCGTGGAGGCAGCACCGACCTGGCGGACGAATGGCTTGACGTGGCGGCCTGAAGGTGGCGCCTGCGAGCCGCCCAGGAGAGCCGCGACGACTGTGGGCGCCGGTGCAGCGTGCTGGGCGAGGAAGAGGTTGCGCAGCTGTAACGCCCCGGATTCGATGCGCCAGGTGTCTGCCAGTTATTCGCCGTCGTTGCCATGTCATTTGCTTGCGTGTTGCACTTTGCCATGTCATCATCTGCATTTCATATCATGTCATCATGTGCGTTTCATTTTGCATACGTGTTCGCCTCATGCATCCGAGCATTTTCCCCGTTGTCCGTTTTGCAATCCGGCACTCCTATGTCTCCGGCGCCCCTTTTACCTCTTTTTAGGTAATGCGGGTACTAAACTTTCTCGGAATGGACCGAGTCTTGCCAAGCGGCCTTGGTATAGCACCGGTAGACCGCCGGTCAAGTTTCGTGCCATTTGGAGGTCGTTTGATACTCCAACGGTTAACCGGGTAACCGCAAAGGCCTCTTTTATCTTGCAGCCCAACACCCCTTCTAAAGTGGCCGAAAACCCAGCTAACTCCCCTCCATGCTCTCGGTCGTTCGATCACGATCGCGTGGCAGAAAACCGCACTCCATTTGGAGTCTCCTAGCTCCCTATGCCTATATAAACACCTCCCCCTCCAAAAAATCGCAGTCCAAACCCTAGCCAACCTTCCCCTCCGCCACCGGACGTGTCCGTCCAGCCGCCGGACACGTCCAGCCGCCTCCCGCCTCCAATCCGCCGCCGCCACCTGTCCCGCGCCGCCCCGTCCGCCCGGCCAGAAACCCATCTCCCAGCGCCTACGCCCCAGCCTCCGCCCGGCGCCCGCCGCCTTCGCCGCCGCGGGCCTCCCTTCTTGGCGTGCGCCGCCCTCCGCCCGGGTCGCGCCCCGCCTCCGGTCGCGCCCGCCACCTCGCCGTCCGCACCTCCCCTCCGCGTCACCGGCGTCGCCTCGCCCGGCTCCGCCCGCCGCCGCGCATCGCCGGGTCGCCGCCCGCGCCCGGCGCCTCCGCCGTCTAACCTCGCCGTCGGCCGCCCCGCTCGCCGGAGCCCCGGCACCGGCCTCCTCCTCGCCGGATCTGGGCGGGTGGATGAGATCCACCCGTCCCGTGATCCAAACGGCCGCGTGCGCCGCCCGGATCTCCTCGTCCCGCACGTCCTCGTCCCGTTGACTTTCTCCCGGAGGTTGTTTTTTTCACTAAATCCCCGAAGTTTTTGACATTATCATGCCATATTCATCATGCCATAACTCTCCGCATATTTCTCCGTTTCGTGCGTGTAATATATCAAATTGTTCGCCTCGATGATTAGATCATTTCATCTGATTGCATCATTTTCATTTGAGCTCATATTGGTGCCCTAGACGCTGTTAGAAGAGGGCTACGTGCTGTTAGTTTCAGATTCTTATCAGAACATGTACTTTTGTCATTTTTACCATGATTGATGTGTGCACACTATGAACTTGAGTCCTACATGTGTTTTGTAATATGCCATTCCATCTTTACAGGGGTGCATGCCATGTATTTTTGTGATCTCTGTGGTGACTAGCACAAGCATGCAAACTAGGCTTCATGATGTTGCTGATTTCAGCCCCTTTTCTGCTGATATTTTTATGCCATGTAAACTTGATGCTACCGAGAGATCCATGCTTATTTTGAGATACTTCAGTAAGGATGTTTTGAACATCTGGTTATTATCTATCCATCCATGCCCTTTTTTGCAATTATGGAGTGCCATAGCTGAGTCAATCGAGCTCTACTGTTGCCATAAAATGTTTCCTGGCAGGTTGTTTACATGTTATTCAATTTTGCCAAGGTTGTTGTAGTTGATCCGTGTATGCTATGATGTTGTTCTTGCCATTTGTAGCTTCTATGCCATGTCTTCTTACTATTGGTTGCCTTGTCATGCCATGTATTGCTCTGTGGTGAGTGGTTCAAGCTCACCAACATGCCTACTTATTTTTGTTCCTGCCATGTATGAATCTGTAATATAACTTGCCATGTTTACATGGGTGCCATCATATTTTTCTGATCCTTTGTGGCTCATGGTCAGTAAAGGACTTTTGTTCTATGAGATTAGTAGATTCATGCCATGCCTTTTTTTTCCTTGATAAGTTCCTGTAAGATGTTGTTTGATAGCTCTAAACATTGCAACCTGATGTTATTTCCTGATAAGTCTGAAACTGTTATTATTTGCAATATTTCCATGTGTGTTTGAGCATGTTCTAGTGATTTCTGGAGATAGCTCATTGTTCATTTTTTGTCATGCTTTACCTTTACATCATGCCCATGCCTTTTGTTTTCTTGTTGAGGTGCTGTAGCATGTTGTTTTGATGCTTGCAATATGCCTAGTTGCTGTTTTGGACAGCTTGTCCTTTAAACTTGTATAGGGTGTATGTGTTGAACCGTTGCTCCGTTTTGAGTGTGCTCTATATTAAACTTGCTTGATTTTGCATGTAGTTTCATATTATCATGTTGCATCCTTGTTTTGAGGTGTTTGCTTGATGTTTGTATGCATTTTGCACCAATGCCATGTTTATCTTGTTTTGCTCATATCTTCTAGGCCGTAGCTCCGAAACTAATGAACTTTATGTAACTTGACTAGAATTTCGTGTAGATCATCGTGGTGCATCTTAACTTGCTGTTTAACAATTTGAACATAAGGTTTATTCAGATCTGGACCAATTTCGAAATATGCATATGAGGACTTACCGGAATTGTTAGATGTTGTTTCCGGCCTCATTTAAACTTGCTTTGATGTGTTTCCGGCCTCATTTAAATATGCATATGAGGACTTACCGGAATTGTTAGATGTTGTTTCCGACCTCTTATAAAATCCGGCGTGACCGACGAAACTTCTTATACATTTGATGTCCTTGGGACATGGCATCTTTTCAATAGCATCAACCTTGGCTTTATCAACTTCAATACCTCTTTCAGAAACTTTGTGCCCCAAGACAATACCTTCATTAACCATAAAAGTGGCACTTTTCCCAATTCAAGACAAGATTAGTTTCTTCACATCTACGCAAAACTTCGATCAAGATTGCTCAAGCAATCATCAAAAGAGGAACCATAGATGGAAAAGTCGTCCATGAAAACCTCACAAATCTTTTCACAAAAATCGAGAATATAGCCATCATGCATCTTTGAAAGGTAGCAGGTGCATTACATAAACCAAAAGGCATACGTCTATAAGCAAAAGTACCAAAAGGGCATGTAAAAGTAGTCTTTGATTGATCTTTTGCCGACACAGGTATTTGAGAGAAACCAGAATAACCATCTAGAAAGCAATAATGGTCATGTTTGCATAATCTTTCTAGCATTTGATCAATAAAAGGTAAGGGGTAATGATCTTTCTTAGTAGCTTTATTCAATTTGCGGAAATCAATTACCATCCTATAACCTATAATAATTCTTTGTGGACTCAATTCATCTTTATCATTAGGGACAACAGTAATACCTCCCTTCTTAGGGACACAATGGACAGGACTTACCCACTCACTATCAGCAACGGGATAAATTATACCGCCTCCGAAGCTTGAGTATTTCTTTTCTTACCACTTCTTTCATTTTAGGATTCAAAGCGTCGTTGAGGATCACGAACTGGTTGACATCCGCTTCAAATTTATTTTATGTCGACATAGAGTGGGACTAATGCCCTTAAGATCATCAAGAGTATATCAAATAGCGGCACGGTGCTTCTTCGTAGTTTTCAATAATCTTTCTTCTTCATGCTCTGAAAGGTTAGCACTAATAATAACAGGATATATTTTCTTTTCATCAAGATAAGCATATTTAAGATTATCAGGCAACGGTTTAAGCTCAAACACGGGATCACCCTTGGGTGGAGGAGGATCCCCTAGGATTTCCACATGCAGATTATGTTGCAGAATAGGTTCCTGTTTAAAGAATACTTCATCTATTTCCCTTCTTTCATTCATGAACATCTCATTTTCATGGTCTAGCAAATAGTGTTCCAAAGGATCACTAGGAGGTACGGAAATAGAAGCAAGACCAATAATTTCATCCTTACTAGGCAATTCTTCATCACGATGTTGTTTACTAAATTTAGAGAAATTAAACTCATGAACCATATCATCCAAGTCAACAGTAACAACATTATTTTTGCAGTCTATCGTAGCATTAACAGTATTCAAGAAGGGTCTACCAAAAATAATGGGACAAAAGCTATCTTGTGGAGAACCAAGAACAAGGAAATCAGCGGGATATTTGGTTTTTCCACACAAGACTTCAACATCTCTAACAATTCCCATTGCAGATATAGTATCTCTGTTGGCAAGTTTAATTGTAACATTAATATCTTCTAACTCAGCAGGTGTGATATCATGCATAATTTCTTTATATAAGTCAATGGGTATAACACTAGCACTAGCACCCATATCACATAAGCCATGATAACAATGATCTCCTATTTTAACAGAAATAACAGGTACGCCTACCACGTGTCTATGTTTATCTCTATCACGGGGTTTAGCAATTCTAGCAGTTTCACGGAGAATTGAATGACATGTCCATCAATATTATCGGACAAGAGATCTTTAACAATAGCAATATTAGGTTCTACTTTGACTTGCTCAGAGGTGTATAAGTTCTAATATTGCTTTTACGAACAACAGTTGAAGCTTTAGCATGATCCTTTACTCTAACAGGGAAAGGTGGTTTCTCAACATAAGAGGTAGGAACAATAGGATCATTATAAGTGACAGTCTTTTCTTGAACTTTAATAGGTGTAGCTACTTTTACTTCTATGGGAGGATGATATTTAAACCACTTCTCCTTAGGGAGATCAACATAAGTAGCAAAAGATTCACCGAAAGAAGCTACTATCTCAGAGTCAAGTCCATATTTAGTGCTAAACTTACGGAAAATATCGGTATCCATAAAAGATTTAACACAATCAAACTTAGGTGTCATACCTGACTCCTTACCTTCGTCGAGGTCCCAATCTTCAGAGTTGCGCTTAATTCTATCCAATAAATTCCATTTAAATTCAATAGTCTTCATCATAAAAGAGCCAACACAAGAAGTATCGAGCATGGTGCGATTGTTATCGAAGCTGAGCATAAAAACTTTGAATAATTATTTCTCTTGGAAGCTCATGATTGGGGCATGAATATAACATTGATTTAAGTCTCCCCCAAGCTTGAGCGATGCTTTCTCCTTCGCGAGGCCAAAAATTATATATATAATTGCGATCACGATGAACAAGATGCATAGGGTAATACTTTTGATGAAATTCCAGTTTCAATCTTTTATAGTTCCATGATCTCGTATCACATAGCCTATACCATGTCAATGCGTCTTCCTTCAAAGATAAAGGAAAAGCCTTCTTCTTAACAACATCATCGGGTACACCTGCAAGCTTAAATAATCCACAAATTTCATCCACATATACTAAGTGCTCATCAGGGTGCTTTCTTCCATCTCCTGTAAAAGGATTAGCTAGCAGTTTTTCCATCATATCCAAAGGAAATTCAAAAGGAGTTTCATTTTCAATAGGTTCAGTAGGTTGAGTAGGTTGAGGCGCAACTCTTTGCTCTACTGGACGGGGTGAAGATACCCCGAACAAGCCTCTCAGACAATTACTTTCCATAGTAACAAGTGACAGAAAATTTCAGCACACTAAATAAATTTTTCCTTACCAAATTCCACCTACCAAAGGCGCTTCACTCCCGACAGCGGCGCCGGAAAAGAGTTCTTGATGACCCACAAGTATAGGGGATCTATCGTAGTCCTTTCGATAAGTAAGAATGTCGAACCCAACGAGGAGCGTAAGGAAATGATAAGCGGTTTTCAGCAAGGTATTCTCTGCAAATCTTTGAGATAAGTGGTAACAGATAGTTTTGTGATAAGATAAATTGTAACGAGCAACAAGTAACAAGAGTAAATAAAGTGCAGCAAGGTGGCCCAATCCTTTTTATAGCAAAGGACAAGCCGGAACAAACTCTTATAATAGGAAAAGCGCTCCCGAGGACACATGGGAATATTGTCAAGCTAGTTTTCATCACGCTCATATGATTCGTGTTTGATACTTTGATAATTTGATATGTGGGTGGACCGGTGCTTGGGTGCTGTTCTTACTTGAACAAGCATCCCACTTATGATTAACCTCTATTGCAAGCATCCGCAACTATAACAAAAGTATTAAGGTAAACCTAACCATAGCATGAAACATATGGATCCAAATCAGCCCCTTACGAAGCAACGCATAAACTAGGGTTTAAGCTTCTGTCACTCTAGCAACCCATCATCTACTTATTACTTCCCAATGCCTTCCTCTAGGCCCAAATAATGGTGAAGTGTTATGTAGTCGACGTTCACATAACACCACTAGAGGTTAGACAACATACATCTTATCAAAATATCGAACGAATACCAAATTCACATGACTACTAATAGCAAGACTTCTCCCTTGTCCTCAGAAACAAACATAACTACTCACAAAGCATATTCATGTTCAAAATTAGAGGGGTAATAATATGCATAAAGGATCTGAACATATGATCTTCCACCAAGTAAACCAACTAGCATCAACTACAAGGAGTAATCAACACTACTAGCAACCTACTAGCACCAATCTCGGACTTGGAGACAAGAATTGGATACAAGAGATGAACTAGGGTTTGGAGATGAGATGGTGCTGGTGAACATGTTGATGGAGATTGCCCTCTCCCGATGAAAGGAGCGTTGGTGATGATGATGGCGATGATTTCCCCCTCTCGGAGGGAAGTGTCCCCGGCAGAACAGCTCTGCCGGAGCCCTAGATTGGTTCCGCCAAGGTTCCGCCTCGTGGCGGCGGAATCTCGTCCCGAAATGTTTCTTATGATTTTTTTCTCATCGAAAGAGCTCATATAGGAGAAGATGGTCAACGGGGAGCCACCAGGGGGCCAACGAGGTAGGGGGGCGTGCCCAGGGGGGAGGGCGCGCCCCCCACCCTCGTCAGCAGGGTGTGGGCCCCCTGGCCTTCATCTTTGGCGATGATTTTTTAAAATTTATTTTAAGACATTCCGTGGAGTTTCAGGACTTTTGGAGTTGCACAGAATAGGTCTCCAATATTTGCTCCTTTTCCAGCCAAATTAAAATTCCAAGCATTCCCTCTTCATGGTAAACCTTGTAAAAAAAGAGAGAATAGCCATAAGTATTGTGACATAACGTAAAATAACAGCCCATAATGCGATAAATATCGATATAAAAGCATGATGCAAAATGGACGTATCACTGTTCTCCACGCCTCCGTCCAACCCTCTCGAGCTCCTCCGCCATGGTGAAGCACAAGACCGCGGCCCTGGAGCGCGCGAACAAGGCGACGACGACGTCGAAGGGCAAGAAGACGGTGAGGGGGTCATCATCGCGGTCCGGTCTGCCACCTGGTTGGATCACAGGGGGACTGGATCCTCTCCACTATCGTGAAGCAAGACCTAGAGAATCTCACCGCCGACGGCCTGATTGCTCATGGGTCCTGGAGGTTGCTAGAGGGGGAATCTGAGCCCCAGTCGCGCGAGGGCGAGAGCGTCCTCCTCACCACCCACGTCGACTGAGGTTTCTCCCTACCCCCGCATCCATTCTTTTGGGGTTTTTTTGAACTTCTTGATTGCTCGGATCCACCACTTTCCTCCGAACACAATCTCGTACCTTGCCGCATTTGTTTCAATGTGCGAGAACTTCCTTGCGTGTCAGCCACACTAGGGTCTGTTCAAACACATTTTCACTTGCCGATCTCAGTCGGTGAAGAAAGCTAACCCAGATGACGAAAAGACGCACGTGATCCAAATGTGTGGGGGTTAGGGGTCCAAACGAAAGGTAGGAGCACTTTCCCCACATGTCCTTTCTCGAGTTAGTTAGAGGATGGCAGTCGACTTGGTTTTACTTCAAAGACATCCCGACTACCGGTCAGTCGACCGGCCTCCCCCCTTTCACTCTAGATAGACTCCGCCAACGTTCTTCACTGAAAGTAACCGTGGTGGAGAAGGGTGAGGTGTCCGTGTTAGTCAACGCGGTACTTGCATTAGTCCAGGAAGGTGTGACTGGCATGGATCTACTGGAGGTGTTTCTCAGTCGACGCATTCAGCCTCTCCAAGATTGTGGCCACCCAATGTGGATGTACTCGGGCGTCGATGACACCGCTGGGGTCCACTCGGAGGAGGTCGCCGAGGAGATGGTGGCTCAGTGGCTACGAAGCATCACTGGTAACAAGGATAAACCTCATGGAGCCAGAAGGATCTTGCCATTCAACGCCAACAATGCTCCAGACGAGGTTAGGCTCGATTTACCTAGTGTTTTTTCAATATGCAATTGCTCTTGAATCCGACTGATACTTGTAAGTTGTGTCTTGTAGGTTTTCACCAAGATGTACTCACTGCCGAACAAGAAGGAGTAGTACCAAGAAGGAGTAGAGAGTGATGGTGAAAGCGCTGATTTTGAATATGCAGACAACAGCGAAGATGACAATGAGGACTCTGGCAGCAACAAGGAAGTCGACTCACTGCCCCGCTCTGAATGACGTTCCAAACAGTCGCAAGACCCTGCGGGAGGACGTGGAAAAGCTGTTTCGTCGAGTGCGAGGATTCCGAAGCGCACTCGGACATCAACCCCAAACCCAGTAGAGAAGGCCATGAAGTAGGCCAAAGTTGTTCCACCCAAGCCTCGGAAGGCCCTGCCCAGGATTAAGGTGGCCGTGCCCGTTGCTTCAATGTAAGTGCTTCTTTTCCTTATGTCTCGTTGCCACTGTGAACTTCTTACTTTCTTGACCGAGTGACATTTGGAACTTTCAGTGTTGCTACTTCTGCAACGTCTATGGATATCGATGAGGAGCGGGAAGACGCGGAGACTACAGACTCTGCCACCTCTCGGGCAGGTATGATTCCATAGTCATGCTTTTACTCTGTCAACTATTTTGATGGATGACTGAAATCTTTCTGTCGAATGTTTAGCAATGTGACAAACATTATCGAGCTTCTAGATGATGACGATGAGGATGTACCTCAAAGGAGTACAGGGAGAAGGGGCAGAGCTTTGAGCAAGAAGGCACCTGCCAGCAGAGCACCTCGTCCGGCATCTGAGCGTATAGTTCAACAACTTGATGATCCAGTACAGGCTACTGTATCTTTTGTTGATCCTCTGTCGACTGACCAACCTTCGGTGTCAACTATTCAGACTTCTGTTCTGACTGCACAACCTCAAGCTCCAACCCCACCGGCCACTTCATCAGCTCCATTTGTTATGCATCACGTCCCGGAGGACCAAGTAGGAGCCACCAAGGAAGCCATGATCTAGGCTGCTCTGATGATGGACCGACTGAAGGTGGTGTTTGACACCAGCAAGGCTGCGTACGACGCCAGCTCTGCCCTCCAAGCCAATGTCCGAGTAAGTGATATTGTAAGTTGATTTCTGATTGGCTTTTCTAGCTGGATCTTTGCTCTGTTAGGATACACTGCCTGAAAACTGCTGCTTTATTATTCGTAAGATGTTCGTTTTGGAACCTTTAATGTGCATCTATCATGGGTCTGTTCCTTGCGTCTGTACACCCACTGGGTATTTTTTCATAGCTGAGTAGCTCTTCTACTCGAGTTTAACAGGTCGTGTCAACTGAGATCTTTGTCCAGTGGTGTCAAGACCCCGATTCTAAGTGACACCGATCTAGCATGTGACACCTCATATCACATTGCGGCCTCACGCACGGTATTCCCACGGGTGTCGCCTTACCATGGCCCGGGACCGTTTGCGCCATTTGACTCACATATATGATAGTGTCGCTAGCATCCATATGACAGAGAACCCGGTCCGACATGGCTAGTCGTGAACCCAAAGCGGCGCTAACTTACGGGGACAGGCATACATGAATCAACATCGAGCATGTTGGTCAGCAGCGTGTGAATCTAGGCTGTAGCACTGGGCTAACAGGACTCTGGGAACCCGGGCTGCAGCAGGCTAGGCAGGACTCCAGATGTCACCGCGTAACATTTTCCCGAGGGTCAGACACATGAACGAAGTGAAACACATGCCGGACAGTCAAGTGTACGGAGCAGTAGTGCTGGGCTAGCAGGACTCCGGTGAATCGGGCTGTAGCGGACTACTATGGCTCATGGAAGCACTAGACTACATTTCCCCATAAGAGAGGCTGCCAAGGATAAACAACTAGATTGTCGGATCCCACACATACCAAGCATTTCAATCATACACACGATATGCTCGATATGTGTAAATACAACATGGCATCACAACAAAACTCTACAACTCAAAGTACTTTATTTAAAGGCTCCGGAGAGCCATACATAACATGTTCATACCGATAGGCGTCACATGACCCGACACTCAAGTCATATAAACATACAAGCACATGCGGAAGCAAACTTGTCAGAGTACAGGTAACTAGAAAGAACGAAGGCTTGACGAAGCCTGTCTATCAACATAGGGCCCTTCACAAGCACAGATCACCACCTGGGTGGCAAGTCACTCGTCAACGTCGAGATCTAAATAGAACCCATCGGAGGGGACGATGTTGTCGTCTGAAAACAGTAATTAAAGTAACATGAGTACAAAGGTACTCAGCATGTCTTACAACAGATCCTACTATACATGCACATTCTCAGGAAGGTAGTGGAGTTATTGCAGCAAGCCAGCTTTGACTCTTGGCTAAGTTATCCTACGAGACACCACTTGTAAAATAGTTTTCGCACACGAGTCCACTAATCACCATCACAATACTCCAACGTGGATCCTCCCTCGTCATCCTATGAAAGGGCCATCCGCGGTACTCACACTTATCTTGAGTCTTTTAGTAGTAACCATTTACTTGTCTATGAACTGCATAAGCGACCAAGTAGTCCTTTACCGCGGACGCGGCTATTCGAATAGTTTTATACCCTGCAGGGGTGTACTTCTTCACACACGCTTTCACCACTTATCGCCGTTTACACGACATGTACTCGGCAACCTTCAAGCGGAAGCCCAGCGAGGGTGTCGGCCACGACCTGACTAAAAACACAAGTCCCTAGTCCAGGTTAATCGCCTATTCGGGTTCCATCCGCAAGGAAATCCGGCCGGGGTGTCCTCAACGGCCCCAAACGATGTGTGCAGGGTTCCCGAGACACCAAACGGGCGACTCGGTACCAAGACACGAGCCTACCGCATCACAGCCCACCCCTAAGGTCAGTGTTGCGCACAGCCTCCAAAGAACTACAAACACACGAAACTACTTGCAACTCACGGGCCGGAAGGGCGGGGTGGTTAATAAGTCGAGAGAGTCAATTAAGGATCCCAATGTGTGGTAGTAGCTGAATCTTAAATCACGCATACATATCTCAGTTCTTAAGGACGACCTCAATGAAGAAACCCACCATGTACTCCTACATGGCCTCTCATCGATACCTTTACCAAATCATGTTCAATGCTTCACTCTCATTACCGACACAACCATTCACTCTAGTTCATCACCCTGATGAGCCAGACCTGACACGACTCTAAGCATAGCAAGCATAGCATGGTAGGAAACTCAAACAAGGCTCAATCAACTCCTACACATGCTAGTGGGTTTCATCTAGTTACTGTGGCAATGACAGGTCATGCAGAGGAAGTGGGTTCAACTACCACAACACACAGCAGTTTGAAACGCGTTGTCTTAATGCAGTAAACGAGATCGGAAGCGAAAAGATGGGTTTGTATCGAAATGATCAATGGGGTTGCTTGCCTGACAGAGTGGTAGTGGGATACTGCCCTTTAGTTGGATACTCGTGAATATCCTCGGAGGCAGAACCTACCACGAAGAACACATCGAAACACAATCATCACAAGGCAATATGCAAAAATATGATGCATGCAATGACATGGCAAAATGAGTGTGTTTGGGCTAATGCAACTTGGAACAGATTAGTTTGAGTTCATTTGAATCAAGGATTCAAAGAGGTCATATTAGTGCATTTACTTGTTTCACCTAAACAGCAAGGTTAAAGTGCTCTGACATGCATGAAACCAGTACAGATGGAGAGCTTGGATTTTTCTGATCAAATTTCATATATAAATCTTTGCATTTGGAGTTACAGATTAATTTCTATGAATTTTTGAAATTTTTAGAATTTTCTAGAATTTCCTGTATAAGAATAATTCCAGTAAATGATTTACTGCGTCAGCATTGCATCAGGGTGATGTCATCAGTCAACAGAGATGGTCCTGGTCAACCCTGACCTGTGGGTTCCATCTGTCAGTGTCAATTAAACTAACTAAGTTTAGTTAGCGTTAAACTAATACTAACTTAGTTTAGTTAGTGGCATGGGGCCCTACGCCGGTGACCGAAGTCAAAATGGGCCCACCCGGTCGGGTCAACTTCGCGGCGTTTAGCCGCAGGCGAGACGCTGGCCGGTGAGTCTTGAGTTTCATCTCCGGCGATCAAATGGGCGGCGGAGACCTTCTACGAGTAGCTGGGGGTGAGCCGTGTCGAGTGGTGGTGGCGGCTGGGCTCGGGGTCGCCGGAAACGATGCCGGCGATGAGCTGTGTGGCTGCCGGAGTTCGGGAGAACTCAGGCTCGTCGTTAGGGGGCATGGCAAGGGGCGTGCGGTGGTGCTACGGGTTCCTCGCGATGCGGTGAGTGTGTTGGACACGATGGTGTGGCTGGTGGGTGGCCGGAGTCACGTCGGCGACGAGCTCGATGGCGGCGCGTGTGGTGATGCTTCATGCAGTCGCGACGGTGCTCGGGAGAGAGAACGGAGAGGATGGGAAGGTGGCTAAGCTCATGGCGATCACGTCGGAGCAGTCGGCGAGGTCGGGGACGAGCTGATGCGGCGGGGACGGTGAAGGGGATCTCCGGCGGTGGCGGAGTCGGGCGAGGTCCTTGAAGTGGCTTCGGGGCAAGCGAGTGCTCGGGGCTCGGCCTGCTCGAAGGAGAGGAGGGCGGCGGAGCTTCTGGACAGTGGCGCGGCGCGAGGACGACGGAGAGCGCGTCTACGTCGGCGGTGCGGCGGTAGGTGCGTCGGCCATGGCGGGAGAGGGCGAGGGAGAGAGGTAGGGGACGAATGGATGTGTCCAGGGGGTCGGGGCGGCGACGTGGGGCTCGCCCAGGTGTCCAGGGGCGTGGGCGGCAAGCAGGTGGCGCCGTGGCGAGCTCGCGCACACCGACGTCACCTCCCTGCCTGCTTGGCGGGGAAGAAGTTGCTGGTGTACGGGCCAAGACTGTTGAAGCCGCCCGGGTGGGCATTTGGTGGAGTTCTTGACCCGGTAAGTTGTTTTCCCTTTTATTTCTGCAAGTTTTTGGCATTTCTAAAAATACCTATGCATTTCCAAAAATCACCAAACTGCACATGCTCTCTATATGGGACATATCCAACATGAAACATTTCAGTTTGGGATTATTTGGACATTTAAAATATTTACTAGCATTTAAATGCCCAAATGCAAGTTACATATGATTTAATTCAATGATCTTATGATGACCTAGAAAATTGTGAACCCATTTTGTCAGTGGTTCTAACCCAAGACAAAAAGGTGGACTTTTTAGAAGGGCATTTCAGGTTATTGAAAATGATTTTAGTAAACCCTAGTTGTTTTCGAAGTCTTTGGGGTTACATCATACCCATTTCAAGTTTCTGGAAAAGTAAACATGAAGCAACACTCTAATGCATGAACTAGCTAGGATATGACAACTCACCCCCACTCAAAAGAATCTCGTCCTGAGATTTAGGATCCTCCGGGAAGAAGGTGGGGTACTCAAGTCGAAGATGATCCTCCATTTCCCAAGTAGCTTCTTTCTCGGAATAGTGTGACCACTGAACCTTGAGAAACTTGATATTCTGGCGTCGAGTGGTAAGCTTGGCTTGATCAAGGATACAAACGGGATATTCTCGATATGTGAGATTATCTTGGAGATCAAGCGTTTCGTGGTCCACTCCACGGATAGGATGAGAAGCAACGCCTGAGTTGAGAAACGTGGAAGACATCATGAACTCTGGAAAGATTCGGAGGTAGTTCCAATTGGTAGGCAACTTCTCCTTGTTTGGCAAGAATGCGAAAGAGTCCAACGTATCGAGGAGCCAGTTTGCCTTTGATACCGAAACGATGGGTTCCCTTCAAAGGAGTGACCCGAAGGTAAGCCTTCTTGCCAACTTCATAAGTCATGAGCTTATGTTTGCGGTCATATTGGCTCTTTTGACGAGATTGGGCTGTTTTCAATTTCTCACGAATAATGCGAACCTGCTCTTCTGCTTCCTAAATCATATCCGGGCCAAAGAGTTGTCTTCCCCCGGTTTATGACTAGTTAAGAGGCTTTCGGCATTTCCGTCCAGAGAGAACTTCGAAAGGAGCTTTGCCCAAGCTAGCTTGATATCTATTGTTATAAGCGAACTCGGCTAATGGAAGGCATTTCTCCCAATCCATACGAGATGACAGAAGCTCGGAGCATATCCTCTAGAATTTGATTGACTCGTTCTACTTGACCACTTGATTGAGGGTGGAAGGCGGTGCTAAAGGAGAGACGAGTTCCCATAGCATTTTGGAAACTTTCCCGAAATCGAGAGGTGAAGAGACTTCCACGGTCTGAGTTAATCTCCAATGGAACACCATGAAGAGACACTATTCGGGAGATGTACAAGTCAGCTAGGCTGGCTAGCGGTTATACTCTCACGAACAGGTAGGAAGTGGGCTACTTTGGAAAGACGATCGACAACGACGAAGATAGCATTATTCCCTCTCTTGGTCCTGGGAAACCCGGTAATGAAATCCGTACCGATTTTATCCCATTTCCATTCAGAAATAGCCAAAGGTTGAAGGGTGCCAGCAGGCCGCTGATGCTCTGCTGTAACACGATGACAGACGTCACAATTAGCAATGTATTGAGCAATTTCTCTCTTCATCCTAGTCCACCAAAACCTCTGGCATAGGTCTTGATACATTTTAGTACTACCAGGATGAATGGTGAGAGGAGATTGTCGGATTTCGGGTTCCGGCAGACCCTCTAGGTTCAAACTCTGGGGTGCACGTGGAGATCTCACCTCCTACCTACCTACACCTAGTCACCTCGCAAGGATCTAAACTACACAAAGAGAAACACAAGGGACACAAGGTTTATACTGGTTCGGGCCACCATTGTGGTGTAATACCCTACTCCAGTGTGTGGTGTGGTGGATTGCCTCGGTGACAATGAATAAGTACAAGGAAGAACAGCCTCGCGAGGGTGCATTCTTGGCCGATCTGACGAACTGCTAGGGGGGTTCGGTCGCTTCTCTCTCTCTCTCTCTAGATCGATCCAGAGTGCTTGGTTGCCGATCCGGGGTCCTCCTACCCTGTGGGTGGCTAGTCCTATTTATAGGCAGAGGCCCTGGGCCTCTTCCCAAATATTGAGCGGGAAGGGCGCCAACAATTGGCCATTTTGAAGGGGAACATCTAGTACACTTATCCTGAATAAAGTCGGTCCTCGCCTGCCAAAGGCTCTGACGATGACGCCGGCTTGGGCTCCATGATGACCTCCTTCCTGTCGTTCTGCTGGTCTTGGTCTTGTTGCACCGAAATGGTTGCCTTTGCTTGATGCTCTCGCCTGCGCTTGCCTCCTTTGTGTTGGGGAACGTAGCAGAAATTCAAAATTTTCTACGCATCACCAAGATCAATCTATGGAGATTCTAGCAACAAGAGGGAAGGAGAGTGCATCTACAAACCCTTCAAGATAGCTAATCGGAAGCGTTCATGAGAACGGGGTTGAAGGAGTCGTGCTCGTCGTGATTCAAATCACGGAGATCCTAGTGCCGAATGGACGGCACCTCCGCGTTCAACACACGTACAACCCGGTGACGTCTCCCATGCCTTGATCCAGCAAGGAGAGAGGGAGAGGTTGAGGAAGACTCCATCCAACAGCAGCACAACGGCGTGGTGGTGGTGGAGGCGTGAGCAATCTGCGAGGCTTCGCCAAGCACCTACGGGAGAGGAGGAGGTGTCACGGGAGGGAGGGAGGCGCCCGAGGCTCAGGTGTGGATGCCCTCCCTCCCTCCACTATATATAGGGGCAAGGGAGGGAGGCGCAGCCTTGCCCCTTCCTCCAAGGAAGGGGTGCGGCCAAGGGAGGGAGGAGTCCATCCTCCCCAAGGCACCCTCGGAGGTGCCTTCCCCTTGAGGACTCTTCCTTTTTCTTATATCTTGGCGCATGGGCCTCTTGGGGCTGGTGCCCTTGGCCCATATAGGCCAAGGCGCACCTACAGCCCATGTGGCCCCGGGCAGGTGGACCCCGGTGGACCCCGGACCCCTTCGGCACTCCCGGTACAATACCGATAAAGTGCGAAACCTTTCCGCTGACCAAAATAGGACTTCCCATATATAAATCTTTACCTCCGGACCATTCCGGAACTCCTCGTGACGTCCAGGATCTCATCCGGGACTTCGAACAACATTCGGTAACCACATACAAACTTCCTTTATAACCCTAGCGTCATCGAACCTTAAGTGTGTAGACCCTACGGGTTCGGGAGACATGTAGACATGACCAAGGCGTTCTCCTGTCAATAACCAACAGCGGATCTGGATACCCATGTTGGCTCTTACATGTTCCACGATGATCTCATCGGATGAACCACGATGTCAAGGACTCAATCAATCCGTATACAATTCCCTTTGTCTAGCGGTATTGTACTTGCCGAGATTCGATCGTCGGTATCCCGATACCTTGTTCAATCTCGTTACCGGCAAGTCTCTTTACTCGTTCCGTAACACATCATCCCGTGATCAACCCCTTGGTCACATTGTGCACATTATGATGATGTCCCTACCGAGTGGGCCCAGAGATACCTCTCCGTTTACGGAGTGACAAATCCGATCTCGATTCGTGCCAACCCAACAGACACTTTCGGAGATACCTGTAATGCACCTTTATAGGCACCCGATTCGTTGTGGCGTTTGGTACACCCAAAGCATTCCCTACGGTATCCGGAGTTGCACAATCTCATGGTCTAAGGAAATGATACTTGACATTAGAAAAGCTTTAGCATACGAACTACGATCTTTGTGCTATGCTTAGGATTGGGTCTTGTCCATCACATCATTCTACTAATGATGTGATCCCGTTATCAATGACATCCAATGTCCATGGTTAGGAAACCGTAACCATCTATTGATCAACGAGCTAGCCAATAGAGGCTTGCTAGGGATATGGTGTTGTCTATGTATCCACACATGTATCTGAGTTTCCTATCAATACAATTATAGCATGGATAATAAACGATTATCGTGAACAAGGAAATATAATAATAACTAATTTATTATTGCCTCTAGGGCATATTTCCAACAGTCTCCCACTTGCACTAGAGTCAATAATCTAGTTCACATCGTCATGTGATTAACAACGATATGTCACATCGCCATGTGACTAACTCCCAAAGAGTTTACTAGTGTCTGTAAACTAGTTCACATCATCATGTGATTTAGACTCAATGAGTTACGAGGTTTGATCATGTTTTGCTTGTGAGAGGTTTTAGTCAACGGGTTTTTAGTCAGCGGTCTGAACCTTTCAGATCCGTGTGTACTCATAATTCTCTATGTCATATTGTAAATGATGCTTCCACGCTCCACTTGGATCTATTCCAAATGGTTGCTCCACTATACGTATCCGGTTTGTTACTCAGAGTCACTCGGATAGGTGTTAAAGCTTACATCGACGTAACGCTTTACGCCGAACTCTTTATCACCTTCATAATCGAGAAACATGTCCTTATTTACTCCAAGGACAATTTTGACCGCTGTCCAATGATCCATTCCTGGATCATTCTTGTACCCCTTGACTGACTCATGGCAAGGCACACTTTCGGTGCGGCACACAACATAGCATACTGTAGAGCCTATGTCTAAGGCATAGGGGACGATCTTCGTCCTTTCTCTCTGTTCTGCCGTGGTCGAGCTTTAAGTCTTAACTTCATACCTTACATCTCAGGCAAGAACTCCTTCTTTGACTGATCCATCTTGAACACCTTCAAGATCATGTCAAGGTACATGCTCATTTGAAAGTATTATTAAATATTTTGATCTATCTTATAGATCTTGATGCTTATTGTTCAAGTAGCCTAATCCAGGTTTTCTATTGAAAATCATCTTTCAAATAACCCTATATGCTTTCCAGAAATTCTACATCATTTACGATCATCAATATGTCAACAACATATACTCATCGAAATTCTATAGTGCTCCCACTTACTTCTTTGGAAATACAAGTTTCTCATAAACTTTGTATAAACCCAAAATCTTTGATCATCTCATCAAAGCGCACATTCCAACTCCGAGATGCTTACTCCGGTCCTTAGAAAGGATCATTTGGAGCTAGCATACCTTTTAGCATCCTTAGGACCGACAAAACTTTTCTGATTGTATCACATACAACCTTTCCTTACGTAAACTGATAAGGAAACTCGTTTTGACATCCATCTGCCAGATTTCATAAATGCAGCTTATGCTAACATGATTCCGACGGACTTAAGCATCACTACGGATGAGAAAATCTCATCGTAGTCAACTCCTTGAACTTGTGAAAAACTCTTCGCCACAAGTCGAGCTTCATAGACGATGATATTACCGTCCACATCCGTCTTCTTCTTAAAGATCCATTTATTGCAATGGCTTGCCAATCATCGGGCAAGTCCACCAAAGTCCATGCTTTGTTATGATACATGGATCCTATCTCGGATTTCATGGCTTCTAACCATTTGTCGGAATTTGGGCCCACCATTGCTTCTCCATAGCTCGTAGGTTCATTGTTGTCTAGCAACATGACCTTCAAGACAGGATGCGTACCACTCAAGTAGTACGCATCCTTGTCACCCTACGAGGTACGTCGGTGACTTGATCCGAAACTTCATGATCACTATCATAAGCTTCTACTTCAATTGGTGTAGGTGCCACGGAACAACTTCACGTGCCCTGCTACACACTAGTTGAAGTGATGGTTCAATAACCTCATCAAGTCTCCACCATCCTCCCACTCAACCTTTCGAGACGAACTTTTCCTCGAGAAAGGACCCGATTCTAGAAACAATCCCTATTGCTTTAGGATCTGAATTAGGAGGTATACCCAACTGTTTTTGGGTGTCCTATGAAGACGCATTTTATCCGCTTTGGGTTCGAGCTTATCAACCTGAAACTTTTTCACATAAGCGTCATGACCCCAAACCTTTAAGAAATGACAGCTTAGGTTTCCCTAAACCATAGTTCATACGGTGTCATCTCAACGGAATTACGTGGTACCTTATTAAAGTGAGTGCGGTTGTCTCTAATGCCTAACCCATGAACGATAGTGGTAATTCGATAAGAGACATCATGGTACGCACCATATCCAATAGGGTGCAACTATGATGTTCGGACACACCATCACACTATGGTGTTCCAAAGCGGTATTAATTGTGAAACAATTTGCACAATGTCTTAATTGTGTGCCAAAACTAAGTAACTCAGATATTCATCTCTATGATCATATCATAGACATTCTATCCTCTTGTCACGAAGATCTTAAACTTCACTCTGAAATTACTTGAACCATTCAATAATTCAGATTTGTGTTTCATCAAGTAAATATACTCAACATCTACTCGAATCATCTGTGAAGTCGAGAACATAACGATATTCACTGCATGCCTCGGCACTCATTGGACTGCACACATCAAAATGTGTTACTTCTAACAAGTTGCTATCTAGTTCCATCTTCTTTGAAACCGAGGCTTTTCATCATCTTGTCCATGTGGTATGATTTGCATATCTCAAGTGATTCAAAATCAAGTGAGTCTAAGCGATCCATCTGCATGGAGTTTCATCATGCGTATACACCAATGCACATGGTTTGCATGTCTCAAACTTTTCAAAAGCGAGTGAGTCCAAAGATCCATCAACATGGAGCTTCTTCATGCATTTTACACCAATATGACTTACATGGCGATTGCCACAAGTAAGTGATACAATCATTACTATCTTATACTTTTGGCATGAAAATGTGTATCACTACGATCGAGATTCAATAAACCATTTATTTAGGTGCAAGACCATCGAAGGTATTATTCAAATAAATAGAGTAACCATTATTCTTCTTAAATGAATAACCGTATTGCGGCAGACATAATCCAATCATGTATATGCTCAAGGCAAACACCAAATAACAATTATTTAGGTTTAACACCAATCTCGATGGTAGAGGGAGCGGGCGATGCTTGATCACATCAACCTTGGAAACACTTCCAACACATATCGTCGACTCACCTTTAGCTAGTCTCCGTTTATGCCGTAGCTTTTATTTCGAGTTACTAACACTTAGCAACCGAACCGTATCTAATACCCTGGTGCTACTAGGAGTACTAGTAAAATACACAATAACTTAATGTATATCAAATATACTTCTATCGACCTTTGCCTTTCTCATCTACCAAGTATCTAGGGTGGTTCCGCTCCGATGGCTGTTCCCTTATTATAGAAGCACTTAGTCTCGGGTTTGGGTTTAACCTTGGGTTTCTTCCTTTGGGCAAAGCAACTGATTTGCCGTTTCATGAAGTGTCCCTTCTTGCCCTTGCCCTTCTTGAAACTAGTGGTTTCACCAACCATCAACAATTGATGCTCCTTCTTGATTTCTACATTCGCGATGTGTCGAACATTGCGAATGGCTCAAGGATCATCATATCTATCCCTGATATGTTATAGTTCATCACGAAGCTTCTAGCAGCTTGGTGGCAATGACTTTTGGAGAAACATCACTATCTCATCCGGAAGATCAACTCCCACTCAATTCAAGTGATTGTTGTACTCAGACAATCGAGCACAAGCTCAACGATTGAGCTTTTCTCCCTTAGTTTGCAGGCTAAGAAAATCGTCGGAGGTCTCATACCTCTTGACGTGGGCACGAGCCTGAAATCCCAATTTCAGCCCTCGAAACATCTCACATGTTCCGCGATGTTTCGAAAACGTCTTTGGTGCCTCTACTCTAAACCGTTCAACTGAACTATCACGTAGTTATCAAAAGCGTGTATGTCCGATGTTCGCAACATCCACAAACGACGTTTGGGGTTCAAAGCACAATCGAGCGTGCATTAAGGACATAAGCTTTCTACTGATTGCATAATTGCTATTTTCAACTTTCAACTATATTTTCTCTAGGAACATATCTAAACAGTGGAACTAAAGCGCGAGCTTACTACATAATTTGCAAAAGGTCTTTTGACTATGTTCAAGATAATTAAGTTCATCTTATGAACTCCCACTCAGATAGACATCCCTCTGGTCATCTAAGTGATTACATGATCCGAGTCAACTAAGCCGTGTCCGATCATCACGTGAGACGGACTAGTCAACATCGGTGAACATCTTCATGTTGATCGTATCTACTATCGACTCATGCTCGACCTTTCGGTCTCCGTGTTCCGAGGCCATGTCCGTACATGCTAGGCTCGTCAAGTTAACCCCAAGTGTTTTTTGCTGTGTAAATCTGTCTTACACCCGTTGTATGTGAACGTAAGAATCCATCACACCCGATCATCACGTGGTGCTTAGAAGCAACGAATCTGTAGCAACGGTGCACACCGTCGGGGAGAACACTTCTTGAAATTTGTGTAAGGGATCATCTTATTTACTACCGTCGTTCTAAGTAAACAAGATGCATAAACATAATAAACATCACATGCAATTATATAGTAGTGACATGATATGGCCAATATCATATTGCTCCTTTTGATCTCCATCTTGGGGCTCCATGATCATCATTGTCACCGGCATGACACCATGATCTCCATCATCATGATCTCCATCATCGTGTCTCCATGAAGTTGTCTCGCCAACTTATTACTTCTACTACTATGGCTACCGGTTAGCAATAAAGTAAAGTAATTACATGGCGTTGTTCAATGACACGCAGGTCATACAATAAATAAAGACAACTCCTATGGCTCCTGCCGGTTGTCATACTCATCGACATGCAAGTCGTGAATCCTATTACAAGAACATGATCAATCCCATACATCACATATCATTCATCACATTCTTCTTGGCCATATCACATCACATAGCATACCCTGCAAAAAGAAGTTAGACGTCCTCTAATTGTTGTTTGCATGTTTTACGTGGCTGCTATGGGTTTCTAGCAAGAACGTTTCTTACCTACGCAAAAACCACAACGTGATATGCCAATTGCTATTTACCCTTCATAAGGACCCTTTTCATCGAATCCGTTCCGACTAAAGTGGGAGAGACTGGCACCCGCTAGCCACCTTATGCACCAAGTGCATGTCGATCAGTGGAACCTGTCTCACGTGAAGAGTACGCGTGTAAGGTCGGTCCGGGCCGCTTCATCCCACAATACCGTCGAAACAAGATTGGACTAGTAACGGTAAGCATATTGAACAACATCAACGCCCACAACTACTTTGTGTTCTACTCGTGCAAAGAATCTACGCAATAGACCTAGCTCATGATGCCACCGTTGGGGAACGTAGCAGAAATTCAAAATTTTCTCACGCATCACCAAGATCAATCTATGGAGATTCTAGCAACAAGAGGGAAGGAGAGTGCATCTACATACCCTTGTAGATCGCTAAGCGGAAGCGTTCATGAGAACGGGGTTGAAGGAGTCGTACTCGTCGTGATTCAAATCACCGGAGATCCTAGTGCCGAATGGACGGCACCTCCGCGTTCAACACACGTACAGCCCGGTGACGTCTCCCATGCCTTGATCCAGCAAGGAGAGAGGGAGAGGTTGAGGAAGACTCCATCCAACAGCAGCACAACGGCGTGGTGGTGGTGAAGGAGCGTAGCAATCCTGCAGGGCTTTGCCAAGCACCTACGGGAGAGGAGGAGGTGTCACGGGAGGGAGGGAGGCGCCAGGGGCTCAGGTGTGGATGCCCTCCCTCCCCTCCACTATATATAGGGGCAAGGGAGAGGGGGGAGGCGCAGCCTGCACCCTTCCTCCAAGGAAGGGGTGCGGGCAAGGGAGGGAGGAGTCCATCCTCCCCAAGGCACCTCGGAGGTGCCTTCCCCTTGAGGACTCTTCACTTGTTCTTATATCTTGGCGCATGGGCCTCTTGGGGCTGGTGCCCTTGGCCCATATAGGCCAAGGCGCACCCCCAACAGCCCAGGTGGCCCCCGCAGGTGGACCCCGGTGGACCCCGGACCCCTTTCGGCACTCCCGGTACAATACCGATAAAGTGCGAAACCTTTCCGCGACCAAAATAGGACTTCCCATATATAAATCTTTACCTCCGGACCATTCCGAACTCCTCGTGACGTCCGGGATCTCATCCGGACTCAACAACATTCGGTAACCACATACAAACTTCCTTTATAACCCTAGCGTCGCCAGACCTTATGTGTAGACCCTACGGGTTCGGAGACATGTAGACATGACCGAGACGTTCTCCGGTCAATAACCAACAGCGGGATCTGGATACCCATGTTGGATCCTACATGTTCCACGATGATCTCATCGGATGAACCACGATGTCAAGGACTCAATCAATCCGTATACAATTCCCTTTGTCTAATCAGATTGTACTTGCCCGAGATTCGATCGTCGGTATCCCGATACCTTGTTCAATCTCGTTACCGGCAAGTCTCTTTACTCGTTCGTAACACATCATCCCGTGATCAACCCCTTGGTCACATTGTGCACATTATGATGATGTCCTACCGAGTGGGCCCAGAGATACCTCTCCGCTTACATCGCAGTGACAAATCCCAGTCTCGATTCGTGCCAACCCAACAGACACTTTCGGAGATACCGTAATGCACCTTTATAGCCACCCGATTACGTTGTGACGCTTTGGTACACCCAAAGCATTCCTATGGTATCCGGGAGTTGCACAATCTCATGGTCTAAGGAAATGATACTTGACATTAGAAAAGCTTTAGCATACGAACTACGATCTTTGTGCTATGCTTAGGATTGGGTCTTGTCCATCACATCATTCTACTAATGATGTGATCCCGTTATCAATGACATCCAATGTCCATGGTTAGGAAACCGTAACCATCTATTGATCAACGAGCTAGCCAATAGAGGCTTGCTAGGGACATGGTGTTGTCTATGTATCCACACATGTATCTGAGTTTCCTATCAATACAATTATAGCATGGATAATAAACGATTATCGTGAACAAGGAAATATAATAATAACTAATTTATTATTGCCTCTAGGGCATATTTCCAACACTTTGCACCAAAGAGGAAATGAGGACACTACGCGGGCTGGCGCCCGCCTGGCGCCCTTGGTCGTCATGGCTTGCGTCATGGGCACCTCGTGAGGTACCCCGCTTTGATCTCTCCGCCTCCTCGCGAGCCAGCCTGACGAGGCCGTGGCTGAGGAACCTTCCTGTCGTCCGCCCCGCGAGGCATGGCCCCTCGCGAGGGTCTTGAGCTTGTGCTGATGAAGATGGGCCGCACTGGGCCACCCCTTGAGCCACGCCGCAGGCCGCAGGCAGGCAAGTCTGGGTACCCCTGCTCCTGCACGCCGACAAGAGCCCCGGGCCCAAGGCGCTGGACTTGGCTTAGCAGAGAAGCGAAGGGCAAGTGCAGGAGCGCCCTTGAGCCCTAACAGCTCATGGCCTTGGGCGCCGCGTGGTGGTTGATTGGACGTGGGCGTCCCTGTTCCCCCACGCCTCCTTATTTTGCGCCCAGCTAGGCGGACCCGTGGTTGCACATAGTCATCCCTCTTCTCGCCGCTCGAGCGTCTCCTGCTCTTCCTCCTCTCGAGCTCCAGTCTCCACTTCCAATCCAATCTCGAATCCTCCCCCTTCCTGTCGCCATGGCTCCGACGAAGAAGGGGAAAGGGAAAAAGCCTGTGCCTCCGCCCCGCTCGCCGTCGCCGACGGCTCCTGCTGTCGATCGGTCAATCATACTCAACCGAGAAGGCTTGGACAAGGTCAGTTCTGCCCTCGCCACCATCTTCAACGAGTGCGGGAGGACGACGGTCTGGCCCGCGTCTCACTTCTCCATTGACAGAATAGTCACCGAGGTCCGGTATTTCGCCGTCGCCCTGTGGGTGGGACTGGTTCCCCCATTTCCAATTTCTTCAACGTTGTGCTTTCCCATTACCAGATTCACATGATGCATTTGGGTCCCGAATCCATTACTCTTCTTGCTGTTTTCGCTTTTGTCTGCGAAGCGATGATGGGCTTTCCTCCTTCAGTTGCCTTGCTACGCCACTTCTTCTCTTTGCGCCTCAGCGACCCCACCCAATGCTCAGGGTGCGTGAGCTTCATTGCCACACCAGAAACAGCGGCTTCGGGAATTGATTTTAGCCTTCCTCCACCAGCGCCTGGGTTCCGCGAGCGGTGGCTGTATGTGGACGTCGGGGTGCCCAGCCCCCTGCTTTGAGAGCCAATGTTACCCGCTATCCCCAATTCGGGCCGGGGCCAGGAGACGCTCATGAGCCCCCGGCTCGTCTTCGTTAAGTATCGCTTCACAGATTTGAGGTTGCTTCAAGGTGGCGGGCGCCCAAGGTGGTGAAGGAGTTCCTCCTATGCCGCATTGCCCCTCTCCAGCGCCATTCCCGCCGGATGTGGGCCTTCGGCGGGCGTGAAGACCGCATGAGGCTCCAGGAGGAGGACCTGACGCCTGAAGTGCTGAGGAAGGTTCTCATGATCCTGACTGGGGACCCTTCCCCTGGCAGCATCCGGCAAGGGGGTGCCCTGCTGTACCTTTGCTCGAATAGGGGTGATTTCGTGAAGCAGATGCCCAGCTTCGACGAATGGGGGCTGCGCCCCGCAGGCCTCATGGGACCTCGTGAGAACCCAGTTGTGGTGGCTGCCCTTCCGGTTGCCCACGGCGGTCCTTCCTCGAGTGGTGGAGCAGGGAGGCAAGGGCCACCGGGGGCTGAGGGGGCCTCCGCCGGGATGACGACGCCAGGCGGCACTCCTGAGGTGGCAGCTCCTGTGGCCCGCCCTGCGGCGGCTGAAGGCGTTGAGCCGCGGCCCGCGGCTCCCGTGGCAGAGGCCCCTGAGGCCCCGGTTACCCTTCTTGGTGAGGCGACCAGGGGCGTGCGCCAGGACGACGCACCTGACGCTGGTCACTTTGGTGCTTCTTCCTCGTCGTAGGCTGACCCCTGCGCCGAGCTCCTGGGCCGCTTCCGCATGGACTTCAAGGCTCTACAAAAGAGAAAGGAGGCCTTGGGTCATGATTACCCTTGCCGCCTGCTGAAGCGCAGGAAGTATTTCGCCATTGATGAGTAAGCCTTCCCCTTTCTTAGTTCCTTATTTTCCCGTTGCTTCGGCTGATCCTTGTTCTGCAGGGCCCTTCCTGCCGAGCTCATGGAGATGGCTGAGGAGCCATCCCCCCAGGCCTCGCCCTCTCCACCGTCCCCAAGCGCTCCGAGCTCAAGCACTGCCCTCGTGGTGAGGCGGGTTGGAGAGGTGAGCCATCCGGGGATGCATCATGGTTCTGCGCACCTCGCGGCCCTCCCTCGCGAGCCTTCCCGGGGTATAGCCGGCCTGCCTTGGGCTCTTCGATTGGTCGTGGACGGTGTTTGGCTGAGGTCGGCCCTGCGTTCTTCCTTTGAGAATGAGCTGCCCGGGCCGGGCTTCAGCGGCGTGCCGGCCACCGCGAGGGCGCCAGCCTCAGCCCCCGCCTGCAGGGGTAGTGCTGATTTGTGGCCCCCGCGCGCACCTGGGGCGGAGGACGACGCGGAAGACGTGCTCGAGCGCGCCCGGGAGCGCCGCTCCCTTCGCCAAGGGTTTCTCCGAAGGGCGGCTGACGCAGTGAGCCAGCTTGGTGTAGAGCTCGCTGACGAAGACGCGCGCCTTGAAGCTGAGGGCCTGCGCCTAGCTGAAGAGAGGCGCAAGCTGAAGGTGACCGTTGCCCTTGCACGCCACCAGTGTGACCTTGACAATGAGAAGGTCGAGGTGTCGCTGGCGGCTTCTCGGGAGGCCCGTTCCCGGGCCATCGAGGAGGCCCGGGAGGCTGACCATTAGCGTGAGGCGGCGGAGGAGCGGGCGCGGGAGGTCCAGGCCTGGAGCAATTCCTTGGAGCAACAGGTGGAGCTGCGTGAGACGGCCCTTGCATCGATGAAGGGGGCTTCGGTCGACCAGGCGGAGCTCCAGAGACGTGAGGAGGCACTGACGCTGGAAGCTGCCGAGCGCGCCCGTGACCTTGAGCAGCTGGAGACGAGAGAGCGCTTGGTGGCGCAGGCGGAGGATGATGTCGCTGCGCGGTAGGCCCGAGTCCTGGAAGAGGTTGATCACCGGGTGGCGGTGGCCCGCTCAAACCTCGAGCGCGAGTTCAAGGAGAGGCTGGAGTTGATCAGGGCCGAAGCGGAAGGCAGGACCGCCGCCCTGAGGGCCAAGCTGGATGAAGTGACGCGGCGGGCTGATGCTTCCCGGGCCGCCCTTGGCGCGGCACAGGAGGAGCTGACTTCCTCTCGCGCCGAGGTGCTTCTTCTCCGTCAACGGGTGGACGCGGCTGAGGCCGTTGCGCGGCGGAACGAGGACGAGATATGTCAGCGGCAGATCCTGGAGCACGAGCATGGCCCTATGCTCCGCATGCTCCGGGAAAGAGATAACATGGCCTTGGGCAACATCTATGAGGCGGCCGTTGGGGAGCCCCATGCGGTTAACTATGCTGGTAACCTCCAGTTCTTCACTGATGTGCTGACGCAGCTGGAGGCGCGGTCGGGCAGAGCCAACAGGTTGGTGGAGGAGAGGAGCCGTGCCCTGCTCGGGCGTGCCTTTTCTCGCGTCTTCAGCCATCTTCGGGACATGGATCCCCAGTTTGACTTTGATGCCGCCATCGCCCCGGTACCCCAGGCCATCCGGGACGACCTGGCGCATTGGGTGGAAGACAACGTGGATGCCCTCGTCAGGGCCTTCACTACTGACAATGACGGCGTGGTCGTGGCTGCTGATGAAGGCGGCGTGGTGAACGGCCCTGACGCCACTGATGGCGACGCGGAGGGCGATGGCGAGGCCAGCGACGCTAGCGATGATCTAGCTGGCTTGTTTACCTTCGACCCGCGTGGGCCCAAAGAGAGCCTGCGGAGGGCTGTGGTGTCACGAGTTCCTCCTGAACGAGCCCATTGAACCTGTAATGAGAACCTCCTGAGAGGGCGTGGTGACGGCAGTCCGGGCTGCACGCATGCTAGGCCTGGCCCGGCTCGCGAGGGTCTCACGAGGGGAGGCAGCTGTGGCAAAGTGATAACCAAAACGCGAGAGATTGCTCGAACGAGACTAAACACCCCTTCCCCGAACACACACAAATCTCAAGCTCAAATCCAACTTAAATCCAAACGGGGGAAAAAGCGATAGCCAAGGGGAAAAGCAAGAAAAGCAGAAAAAGCCGCGTCTGGCACCTAGTCTAGTCTTGGACGTCTTCTCACCAGTGCGGAGCTAAGTGCTGCCACTGGGCGTGGGAGGGAGCCCCAGGGCCTGAGGCTGGTGCTCCTGAGACTCCGGGGCATGTACAGCCCCACTCATTATTACGTGAGAGTGTCACGGGGCGGCGAGCTTCACAGGCACTGGGCCTTCTTCACAGGTATCGGCCTTGCTTCATATCGCCAGACGAGGGCCCCACCTTGCGCCACACTCTAGTGCCATCGACCACGGCCGGAGACCGAGGACGTCGCCGATGGGGTAGAGCGGTCGCTAGCGGTTCATCCGACGACCACGGGTCCTCTGCCGGGGGTAGGCCCTGAGGCACCTCCCTGGCAGAGGGCGTACCTCCTGAGGACGCCTTACTCCGAACGCCGCGGCGGTGATGCCGGATCTCTGCCCCTCTCCTGCAGCCCCCGGCGCCCTCCTCCTGAGGGGTAGGAAGCTGCTGGATTGGGGCAGCCATCCGCCGCGATGACCTGTACCTCCTGCGATCCATGGTTAGCGTATGCCTGCTCCTGAGGAATTAGCGGTACCCGATAATCGCTGCCTCCAGCATGGTCTACGGGGCCTTCCCGGGGTTCCTGAAAGAGCTCAGCTTCGGGTGCCTCGTCCCCCCAACTTGGGCTGAGGAGCGAGCCATGTTCGTCCTCCTGCGTGTGCCCTTGATCCATCATGTGGGGCACATACTCTTCCGGGGCGGCCACCCCGAATGCTTCACCGTAGTGCCCCGCGTGCCACGCAACCCTGCTTGAGGCGCCCACCTGGGGGTGGTAGCGCGGCGGCCCACTGGGGCCGTGGGCTGTGGCGAGTCCTCCTTCGCTGGCCGGGGGCGGAGGCAGCGCTGCTGTTAGCCCGGTGTTGATGGCCTGGTTGGTGTTGGAGTGGCCTTGGAGTCCGCTTGGAGCTGTGCGGGCGAGCGTGGGGCCTCCGCGTGGCCCGCCTTGGATCTGAGGTGGCAATTGGGTGCAGAAGGGGTGAGCCCCCGATGCGGCGAAGCCCAGGAGCTCTGCCACCCGCTCCAGCAGCACGTCGTGGCCGCCCTCCGGCCTGCCTTGCAAGAGCTCTCGGGCCACCGTGAGCGCTGACCCTTGAGTTCGCCTGCTCCGTCGGGTGTCTGCGCGCCGTGGCCAGCGTGGTTCGAGGCCCTCGCCGCCGACCGCGCCGCCGTGGCGTGAGAGCTGACGTTACTGACAGCGTCGCCCGCAGCCCCGCGCGCCCTGCGGACCACGGACTGCCTGGGGCATGGGGTTGAGGTCGCCCGGGGCAAGCGGCTCTGCGTGGGCGGGCCAGGCCACCCAGGGATCAGGGTTGCCCGTTGGGTCGCCGGACATGATGATGACGATGCGAGGGGGCGCGAGGCGGCGGAAGGCGGATTCTGGCACACCCCTACTTGGCGCGCTAAATGTCGAATTTCGGGTTCCGACGGACCCTCTAGGTTCGAACTCTGGGGTGCACGCGGAGATCTCACATCCTACCTACCTACACCTCGTCGCCTCGCAAGGATTTAAACTACACAAAGAGCAATACAAGGGACACAATGTTTATACCGGTTCGGGCCAGCATTGTGGTGTAATACGCTATTCCAGTGTGGGGTGTGGTAGATTGCCTCAGGGGCTGATAATGAACAGTACAAGGAAGAACAGCCTCGCGAGGCTCTATTCTTGGCCAGTGCGACGAACTGCTAGGGGGAGTTCAATCGCTTCTCTCCCTCTCTCTCTCTAGATCGATCCAGATTGCTTGGTTGCTGATCCGGGGTCCTCCTACCCTGTGGGTGGCTAGTGCTATTTATAGGCAGAGGCCCTAGGCCTCTTCCCAAATATTGAGCGGGAAGGGCGCCAACAATTGGCCATTTTGAAGGGGAACATCTAGTACACTTATCCTGACTAAAGTCCGTCCTCGTTTGCCAAAGGCTCTGACGATGACGCCAGCTTGGGCTCCATGATGACTTCCTTCCTGCCGTTCTGCTGGTCTTGGTCTTGTTGCACCGAAATGGTTGCCTTTGCTTGATGCTCTCGCCTGCGCTTGCCTCCTTTGCACCAAAGAGGAAATGAGGACACTGCGCGGGCTGGCGCCCGCCTGGCGCCCTTGGTCGTCATGGCTTGCGTCATGGGCACCTCGTGAGGTACCATTTTGACCTCTCCGCCTCCTCGCCGAGCCAGCTGACGAGGCCGTGCTCGAGGAAGCTTCACGTCAGTCCACCCTGCGAGGCTTGGACCCTCGCGAGGGTCTTGAGCTTGTGCTAATGAAGATGGGCCAGACTGGGCCACCCCTTGAGCCACGCCGCAGGCCGCAGGCAGGCAAGTCTGGGTACCCCCGTTCCCAGAACGCTGACAGAGATTCATGAGCTTCCTTAAGGATCAATTGTCGTAGACGTTGGTTCTTGGGAACCACTAGACGGTTTTCAAAGAAGACAACACCTCGATCATCCATAGACAAACATTTAGCAACTCCGCTAGCAATGTTCTCCTGGATGCGAGATATGCCCTTATCACGCTTCTGGGCAGCTATGATTTGATCCGTAAGATTAGGTTTTGCCACCAGGGTGGATAGGAATCCTCGAGGAACTATGTGAAGGTTGAGCTTACGAAATTCCTCGTGGAGAAGTAGTTGACTTTGTTGTAATATCAAGTTGTTACAATAAGATTTATGACTTAGCGCATCAGCCATGACATTGGCTTTCCGCGGGGTGTAAGTTATTCCTAAGTCGTAATCCGTGATCAACTCGACCCAACGTCTTTGCTTTAGATTCAAATCCGGTTGGGTGAAGGTGTATTTCAGACTTTAGTGATCGGTGTAAATTTCGCAATGATTACCAAGAAGGTAATGTCGCCATGTTTTGAGTGCATGGACTGTAGCTGCAAGCTCTAGATCATGTATGGGATAGTTATCCTCATGTGGACGCAACTGTCGAGAAGCGTAGGCAATCACATGACAATCTTGCGTGAGTATGCAACCTAGTCCTTGTCGCGATGCGTCGCAATAGATAACAAAGTCCTTGGAAAAATCTGGTGGCACGAGTACGGGAGCAGAAGTCAGGCATCTTTTCAGTTCCTGAAAGCTGAACTCGCACTGTGGGGTCTACTTGAACTTTTTATCTTTCTTGAGGAGTTCAGTTAGAGGTTTAGCAACCTTGGAGAAATTCTCGACGAAGTGGCGACAGTAGCTCACTAAGCCAAGGAAACTACGAACTTGCTTGACCGTTTCAGGTGGAGTCCAGTCAAGGACAACTTGAACTCACTCGGGATTGACAGCAATGCCCTTACAAGAGATTACATGGCCTAGATAGGTCACTTCTGGCAACCAAAATTCACACTTAGAGAACTTGGCATAAAGGCGGTGCTCTCGAAGTTTCATCAATACTAGCCTTAGATGCTCGGCATGTTCTTCCTCATTCTTGGAGTAGATGAGTATATCATCGAGGTATACCACGACGAATTTATCCAAATACTCCATGAAGATCGAGTTCATTAACCGAGAGAAGGTGGCTGGGGCATTGGTTAAACCGAAGGACATGACGGTGTACTCGTATTGGCCATAACAAGTAACAAAGGCTGTTTTAGGAATGTCCCCGTTCTTGATTTTGATTTGATGGTAGCCCAACCTCAAATCCATTTTGGAAAAGACTGAGGATCCTGCGAGCTGATCATACAGATCGTTGATCCTGGGGATCGGATACTTGTTCTTGATAGTGACCAAGTTGACAGGTCGGTAATCTACAACCATCCGATCCATTCCATCCTTCTTCTTGACGAAGAGGACGGGGCAAGCCCATGGAGAAGAACTAGTACGGATGAAACCCTTTTTCAAGGAATCATCTAGTTCGGCTAGTTCTAGGGGTGCCATCTTATAGGGTCTTCTAGAGATTGGGATGGTTCCTGGAACAAGGTCTATCACAAACTCGACATCCCTGTCAGGTGGTATACCTGGCAGTTCTTCTGGAAAGACATCCGAGAAGTCACGGACTACTGGGATATCTTCAAGGTCTGGAAGAGGGTTGGCATTTAGGGAGTAGAGCTGACGCTTAGACACTCGGGTCAAAACATTGACTGTCTTGCCCGATGGATGGGTAAGTTGAACAATTCTAGTAGAGCAATCAATCTTAGCATAATGGGTTGACATCTAGTCCATACCCAATATGATCTTTATGTCCGAGGACTTGAGAGCTATTAGTGATGCAAGGAAGACCAATCTGTCGACAAGAATTTCATTTCCATGACTTATTCTAGAGGTTTGCCATCTAGAACCAGGAGTTTGAATTTCCATGGAGGTGGGCATGTCACTAAATGTGGTGTTGTGCAATCGAGCATAGCTCTCAGAAATAAATGAATGAGATGCTTCAGTATCGAAAAGAACAGTTGCCAGATGGCAATTAACAAGGAGCGTACCAAGGACGACGTTGGGATCATCATGAGTCTCCTCAGCTGAGACATACTCCCTCCGTTCCTAAATAATTGTCTTTCTAGCCATCTCAAATGGACTACAACATACGGATGTATGTAGACATATTTTAGAGTGTAGGTTCACTCATTTTGCTACGTATGTAGTCACTTGTTGAAATCTCTAGAAAGACAATTATTTAGGAACGGAGGGAGTAGTTGACATGGCCACGTGCAGTGGTGGCTGGTTTGGCGTAGTAGGTCTTTCCCACTGGCTTACCATGACCAACGGACTATCCAGGCTGATTGGGGTTGTTCTGGGGGCACTCGCGCAGGTAGTGACATGTCTCTCCACACTTGAAGCATGTCACAGCATTGGGGCATGGAGCAGCATTAGCAGCGGGGCCACCATAGGCCTTGGGCGGTGCATACTGCTGGTTGGGGCGAGGCGCCTCAAAGGATGGCCTCGGAGTGAACTCGGGTGGCGAGGCTGTGTTTGGAATCCAGACCCGGTAACCACGAGATCCAGAGCCGGATGAAGAACCAAAGTCACGAGAGTGCTTGCGTGAAGCGTCATAGTCAGTCTGACCTGTCTCAGCACTAATGGCCTTATTGACCAGCTTCTGGAAGGAGGTGCACTCGTGCAGACGAAGATCTCGGCGAAGCTCGGGGCTAAGTCCCTTGCGGAACCTTGCCTGCTTCTTGGCATTGGTGGATACCTCTTGAGGAGCATAACATGCCAGGTTTCCAAATTCACGGCTGTATGCATCCACAGTCATTCTGCCTTGGGTGAAATTGCAGAACTCTTCCCTCTTACGATCCATGAGACCTTCCTGGATGTGATGCTCACGGAAAGCCTCGCTAAATTCAGCCCAAGTAGTGATTTGGCCGGCTGGGCGCATAGCCCCAAAGTTTTCCCACCAAAGGCCAGCAGGGCCTTCGAGGTGATAGGCAGCGTAGGTAACCTTATCAGCTTCGGCTACGTTGGCAGAACGTAGCTTATGGGTGATGCTGTGAAGACAATCATCCGCATCGAGGGGCTCGACGGAATGATTAAACTTCGGTGGGTACAACTTGATAAAGTAATTGATTGACACCAAGTCGTTCCTCTGATGACGCGCAGTATTCTGCTCAATTCGTTCTAGCAAGCGGTTGGTATCACGCTTGTTTCTTTCCACCTCCAGCATAACTTCGGCTAGAGAAGGCGGTTGAGGCAGATTCTCATCCCTAGCTGCACTGGCTTCACCCTGCTCCGGGGCAGCAGGGTTGTTATGCGGTGTTGACCATCCTAGGAAAAACAAGACAATGGTTTAGACAAGGATGGTAAAATCTTGGCAAGGAAGTGCGGAATGTAATGGACGACATGGAATGCTGAGATGTTCATTTGTACGACATGGTAATATAGAAACTGCCATATATATACCATCGGTCATACACACCGTACATAGTTTAGTACAAGCCCCAGCTAGAGTACAACTACGGTGAAAGACGATACATCTCATCGGAGGCATTCCAAGCTCCTATACATTATTTTTCTACACCTCCGGAACGTGATACACACCAAGTCGTATCCCACGAGTCATGCAGGACTGTGGAGAATACAACTATTACAATACTAGTGAAACTACTACCAACTCAGACGTCTCCGTAGTAATCTTCATAAAGATTACCACCATGTCCTGGGAGCTGAACATGATCATCTGGAAACAGTCGGTCTTGTGGAGCTTGCGGTCCATAAGGACTCGGATGTGGCCTTGGTCCAACAAACGATGGCAGACGGGGTCCACAAGGAGGGGTGATGCCTCCTACATCACGCCATTCCATACAATCTAGCAGACCAGGCCGCACGGGGTACAAGTCCCTCATGTCCATATACCCAGCTTGCACGGCAGGTGCAAACCGTGTCAGAGTGGCCCAGTGATCAGAACGAGCGTTGAAGAGCTCCATTCGCAAGGCACGATTCTCACGGTCCTTGTCCTCAAGCATCTCGGTGGTGGTGTGGAGTAGTGAATCCTCATGGGTAGAGTCACAGTAAATAGCTTGATAGTACCCTTGTGCCCTAGGGAGTGACGCTGGCATATAGCGGAAATCAGTGTTCCGAAGCAAGGCAGTTCTGGCTCGTATGGTAGTCATCCTCGAGTAAGCTGTGTCCTGCACGGACATCTTGATGGTAACCTCAAGTCCATAAGAGCAATGCAGGGGTTCAGTGGCTCTAGGATAGGAAGGGTATATCCTGACCGTACAAAGGTATTGACTTTGATTAAAGTCTCGAAACTGCTCCTCGGCGGTATGCTACGTCTTGAGCTTGCATTGGTTTTCCCCGAAGAGGAGAGGATGATGCAGCAGAGTAGGGTAAGTATTTCCCTCAGTTTTTGAGAACCAAGGTATCAATCCAAAGAGGAGGCCAAGCAAGTCCCTCGTACCTACACAAAGCGAATAACTCCTTGCAACCAACTCGAATAGGGGTTGTCAATCCCGTCACGGTCACTTACGAGAGTGAGATCTGATAGAGATAATAGATAATATTTTTGGTATAAAGATGCAAAGTAAAATAAAAGGCAAAGTAAAAAAGCAAAGCAATAATAAAGCGTAGGAAGATTAATATGATGAAAATAGACCCGGGGGCCATAGATTTCACTAGTGGCTTCTCTCAAGAGCATAAGTATTTTACGGTGGGTGAGCAATTCATCGTTGAGCAATTGACAAAATTGAGCATAGTTATGAGAATATCTAGGTATGATCATGTATATAGGCATCACGTCCGAGACAAGTAGACCGACTCTGCCGCATCTACTACTATTACTCCACTCATCGACCGCTATCCAAAGATGCATCTAGAGTATTAAGTTAATGGAAACAGAGTAACGCCTTAAGCAAGATGACATGATATAGAGGAATAAATTCATGCAATATGATAAATATCCCATCTTGTTATCCTCGATGGCAACAATACAATACGTGCCTTGTTGCCCTTACGTCACTGGGAAAGGACACCGCAAGATTGAACCCAAAGCTAAGCACTTCTCCCATTGCAAGAACTACCAATCTAGTTGGCCAAACCAAAGCGGATAATTCAAGAGACTTGCAAAGATAACCAATCATACATAAAAGAATTCGTAGAAGATTCAACATTGCTCATAGATAATCTTGATCATAAACCCACAATTCAACGGTCTCAACAAACACACCGCAAAAAGAAGATTACATCGAATAGATCTCCACGAGAGAGGGGAGAACATTGTATTGAGATCCAAAAGAGAGAAGAAGCCATCTAGCTACTAACTATGGACCCGAAGGTCTGAAGTAAACTACTCATACTTCATCGGAGAGGCTATGATGATGATGTAGAAGCCCTCCGTGGTGGATTCCCCTTCCGTGAGCTCTAACAGGCCCCAAGACGGGATCTCGTGGATATAGAAAGTTGCGGCGGTGGAATTAGGTTTTTGGCTCCGTATCTGATCTATCGGGGTACGTAGGTATATATAGGAGGAAGGAGTACGTCGGTGGAGCTTCGGGGGGCCCACGAGGTAGGGGGCGCCCTCCACCCTCGTGGCCGCCTCCCTCCTTTCTTGACCGAGGGTCCAAGTCTCCTGGATCTTATCTGATGAGAAAATCACGTTCCCGAAGATTTCATACCGTTTGGACTCCATTTGATATTCCATTTCTTCGAAACACTAAAATAGGCAAAAAAACAGCAATTCTGGGCTGGGCCTCCGGTTAATAGGTTAGTCCCAAAAGTAATATAAAAGTGGAAAATAAAGCCCAAGATAGTCCAAAAAATTAGATAATATAGCATGGAGCAATCAAAAATTATAGATACGTTGGAGACGTATCACTGTATACTCAGGATATCATCGATAGCATGTCTCGATCATCACTCGGACCAGCATGGCTGTGTGACCAGGTACATCGAGGCACCGAGTCAAATGAACCACTTGATTTTGGGAACGGGTGGCCATCTGAAAGCACGAAATAATGCAAAGGCATTAGAATTTTCTAGGAGAAATCGGACAGCATAACGACTGTAAATGCTCAGAAAAAGATTTGAGACATTCACAACAGTTTGCATAGACACTCAACAACATCATATCAAGGTTATGGTTCAACCGGGTAACATACTAAAAGTAGCGAAAAGTGAACTGGTTTGTAACCAACAATCCTATAAGTTACTACGGATTAGTAACACGTGAACCTGATAGAGAGAAGAGAGCCTAGTCCTTAACCCACGTAGAATGAGAAGAGAATGACTCAGATCACAGGGCATAAGGTAAATGAGTAAAAAGAACCTTACGTTCCCTCCCACAATCAATTCCCCTACATATAACTAAAGCATTTCTAGACTCGAAATCGACCAGTTTGGCTCAACGAACCTACAGGCAGTCCGGCTCTGATGCCAACGCAGTCAGGACCCCGATTCTAAGTCACACCGATCTAGCCTGTAACACCTCATATCACATTGCAGCCTCACGCACGGTATTCCCACGGGTGTCGCCTTACCATGGCCCGGGACCGTTTGCGCCTTTTGGCTCACGTATATGATAGTGTCACTAGCATCCATATGACAGAGAACCCGGGCCGACATGGCTAGTCGTGAACCCAAAGCGGCGCTAACTTACGGGGACAGGTATACATGAATCAACATCGAGCATGTCGGTCAGCAGCGTGTGAATCCGGGCTGTAGCACTGGGCTAACAGGACTCCGGGAACCCGGGCTGTAGCAGGCTAGGAAGGACTCCGGATGTCACCATGTGGACATTTCCCCGGGGGGACAGACACAGGAACAAAGTGAAACACATGCCGGCCAGTCAAGTGTCCGGAGCAGTAGTGCTGGGCTAGCAGGACTCCGGTGAACCGGGCTGTAGCGGACTACTATGGCTCATGGAAGCACTAGACTACATTTCCCCATAAGAGAGGCTGCCAAGGATAAACGACTAGATTGTCGGATCCCACACATACCAAGCATTTCAATCATACCCACAATATGCTCGATATGTGTAAATACAACATGGCATCACAGCGAAACTCTACAACTCAAAGTACTTTATTTAAAGGCTCCGGAGAGCCATACATAACATGTTCATACAGATAGGGGTCACATGACCCGACACTCAAGTCATACAAACATACAAGCACATGCGGAAGCAAACTTGTCTCGAAAGTACGCATAACTAGAAAGAAAGAAGGCTTGTGAAGCCTGTCTATCTACATAGGGACCTTCACAAGCTCAGATCACCACCTGGGTGGCAAGTCACTCGTCAATGTCGAGATCTACGTAGAACCCATCGGAGGGGGCGGTGTTGTCGTCTGAAAACAGTAATTAAAGCAACATGAGTACAAAGGTACTCAGCAAGTCTTACAACGGATCCTACTATACATGCACATTCTCAAGAAGGTAGTGGAGTTATTGCAGCAAGCCAGCTTAGACTCTTGGCTAAGTTATCCTACGAGACACCACTTGTAAAATAGTTTTCGCACACGACTCCACTAATCACCATCACAATACTCCACCGTGGATCCTCCCTCGTCATCCTACGAGAGGGCCATCCGCGGTACTCACACTTATCTTGAGTCTTTTAGTAGTAACCATTTACTTGTCTATGAACTGCATAAGCGACCAAGTAGTCCTTGACCGCGGACGCAGCTATTCGAATAGTTTTATACCCTGCAGGGGTGTACTTCTTCACACACGCTTTCACCACTTATCGTCGTTTACACGACATGTACTCGGCAACGTTCAAGTGGAAGCCCAGCGAGGGTGTCGGCCACGACTGGACTAAACACACGAGTCCCTAGTCAAGGTTTATTGCCTATTCGGGTTCCATCCGCAAGGAAATCCGGTCGGGGTGTCCTCAACGGCCCCAAACAATATGTGCAGGGTTCCCGAGACACCAAACGGGCGACTCGGTACACCGGGCCACGAGCCTACCGCATCACAGCCCACCCCTAAGGTCATTGGCTACTGACGGCCTCCAAAGAACTACAAACACCAGAAACTACTTGCAACTCCTGGACAGAGGACGGGGGTGGGTAATAAGTCGAGAGAGTCAATTAAGGATCACAATGTGTGGTAGTAGATGAATCTTAAATCACGCGTACAGATCTCAGTTCTTAAGGACAACCTCAATGAAACAACCCACCATGTACTCCTACATGGCCTCTCATCGATACCTTTACCAAATCATGTTCAACGCTTCACTCTCATTACCGACACAACCATTCACTCTAGTTCATCACCCCGATGAGCCAGACCTGACACGACTCTAAGCATATCAAGCATAGCATGGTAGGAAACTCAAACATGGCTCAATCAACTCGTACACATGCTAGTGGGTTTCATCTAGTTACCGTAACAGTAAACGATGTGTCATGCAGAGGAAGTGGGTTCAACTACCGCAACACACCGCAGTTTGAAACGCGTTGTCTTAATGAAGTAAACGAGAGCAGAAGCGAGAAGATGGGTTTATATCGAAATGATCAATGGGGTTGCTTGCCTGACAGAGTGGTAGTGGGATACTGCCCTTCATTTGGATACTCGTGAATATCCTCGGAGGCAGAACCTACCACGAAGAACACATCGAAACACAATCATCACAAGGCAATATGCAACAATATGATGCATGCAATGACATGGCAAAATGAGTGTGTTTGGGCAAATGCAACTTGGAACAGATTAGTTTGAGTTCATTTGAATCAAGGATTCAAATGCTAACCCAAAGTAAGAGGTCATATTAGTGCATTTACTTGTTTCACCTAAACAGCAAGGTTAAATTATTCTGACATGCATGAAACCAGTACAGATGGAAAGATTGGATTTTTCTGACCAAATTTCATATATAAATCTTTGCATTTGGAGTTACAGATTAATTTCTATGAATTTTTGAAATTTGTAGTATTTTCTGGAATTTCCTGTATAAGAATAATTCCAGTAAATGATTTACTGCGTTAGCATTGCGTCAGGGTGATGTCATCAGTCAACAGAGATGGTCTAGGTCAACCTTGACCTGTGGGTTCCGTCTGTCAGTGTCAATTAAACTAACTAAGTTTAGTTAGCGTTAAACTAATACTAACTTAGTTTAGTTAGTGGCCTGGGGCCCACACGCCAATGACCCAGGGATCAAAATGGGCCCACCCAGTCAACGGTCAGCGGTTTAACTCGCCGGCATTTAGCCACTGGCGAGGCCAGACGCGGCGGTGGGGTGCGGGTTTCGTGCTCCGGCAACCAAATGGGCGGTGGAGACCTTCTACGAGTAGCTGGGGCTGAGCCGCGTCGAGTGGTGGTGGCGGTTGGGCTCGGGGTCGCCGGAAACGACGCCGGCGACGAGCTGTGCGGCTGCCGGAGTTCGGGTGAACTTGGGCTCGTCGTTAGAGGGCACGGCAAGGGGCGTGCGGTGGTGATACGGGTTCCTCACGGTGCGGTGAGTGTGTTGGACACGGTGGTGTGGCCGGTGGGTGGCCGGAGTCACGTCAGCGATGAGCTCAGCGGCGGCGCGTGCGATGATGCTTCGTGTAGTCGCTATGGTGCTCGAGAGAGAGAACGGAGAGGATGGGAAGGTGGCTAAGATCACGGCGATCACGTCGGAGCAGTCGGCGAGGTCGGGGACGAGCTGATGCGGCGGTGACGGCGAAGGGGATCTCTGGCGATGGCGGAGTCGGGCGAGGTCGTTGTAGTGGCTCCGAGGCAAGCGAGCGCTCGGGGCTCGGCCTGCTCGAAGGAAAGGAGGGAGCTTTTGGACACGGTGGCGTGGTGCAAGGACGACAGAGAGCGCGACTACGTCGGCGGTGCGGCGGAAGGTGCGGCGGCCATGGCGGGAGAGGGCGAGGGAGAGAGGCAGGGGGCGAATGGATGTGTCCAGGGGGTCGGGGCGGCAATGTGGGGCTCGCCCAGGTGTCCAGGGGCGTGGGCAGCAAGCAGATGGCGCCTTGGCGAGCTTCAGACGCCAAGCGACACCTCCACTCGCCTGGCGGGGAAGAAGCAGGTGGTATCGGGCCAAAGACAACTGTCTTTGCCAGTGGGCCGGTGGGTTGCAACCAGGTAAGTTGTTTTCCTTTTATTTCTGCAAGTTTGTGGCATTTCTAAAAATACCTAGGCATTTCCAAAAATCACCAAACTGCACATGCTCTCTGTATGGAACATATCCAACATGAAACATTTCAGTTTGGGATTATTTGGACATTTAAAATATTTACTAGCATTTAAATACCCAAATGCAAGTTACATATGATTTAATTCAATGATCTTATGATGACGTAGAAAATTGTGAACCCATTTTGTCAGAGGTTCTAACCCAAGACAAAAAGGGTGGACTTTTTAGAAGGGTATTCCAGGTACATTGGAAATGATTTTAGTAAACCCTAGTTGTTTTCAGGGGGGTGCTGGGGGTTCTGTCATCCCCATTTCAAGTTTCTGGAAAAGTAAACATGATGCAACACTCTAATGCATGAACTAGCTAGGATGAGTGAAAGTGCAACTATGCCTAGGTGGTTTTGGTAATTCATAACAACATATAGCTCATTGAGCTAGTGCTATTCCAAGACAAATATTTCAGGAAAGCTCAATGAATGGCATGGCATGGATGATGAAAGTGGATCCCTCAAAATATCAAGGACAAAGGATTGGCTCAAGATCAAAAGCTCAAGACTCTACATTTTACATTTTAGTGATCCAAGATCACATTGAGTCTATAGGAAAAGCCAATACTATCAAGGAGGGATGAGGTGTTGCTTAATGAGACTTTTTCTTCATGTGCTTAGTGATATGCTCCAAAACCCTCCACTACTTTCTCACATCCACAAATGACCTAAACCTAAAGTCAAACTCGGCCCTACCAATTCTTTCTATCCAGCGCCACCGAGTTCAGATGTCTTAGCCACTGCCACAAACCCTAGGCAAATCGGTCTCACCGATAGGGATCTCGGTCTCACCGATATGGGATTGTAATCTCTCTGTTTCCCTTTCATAACTTTTCGGTCTCAGCGAAAGAGCGAATCGGTCCCACCGAGATTACAATGTGAACTCTCCGTTTCCCTTTTGTAACTTTTCGGTCTCACCGAAAGAGCAAATCGGTCCCACCGAGTTTACTGACCAACTCTACGGTTAGCTAATTACCAAATTCGGTCTCACCGAAGTTTGTATGTCGGTCTCACCGAGATTATGTTATGACCTAACCCTAACCATATCGGTCCTACCGAGTTGCATGTCGATCCACGAAAACCTTAACGGTCACTAGGTTACTAAATCGGTCGACCGAAGTTTTATGATTCGGTCCCATCGAGTTTGGTAAATTGTGTGTAACGGTTAGATTTTGTGTGGAGGCTATATATACCCTCCACCTCCTCTTCATTCGTGGAGAGAGCCATCGAACAAACCTAGACTTCCAACTTACGGGTTCGAGAGAGAACCACCTACTCATGTGTTGAGGCCAAGATATTCCATTCCAACCATATGAATCTTGATCTCTAGCCTTCTCCAAGTTGCTTTCCACTCAAATCTTCTTTCCACCAGATCCAAATCCTATGATAGAGAGTTGAGTGTTGGGGAGACTATCATTTGAAGCACAAGAGCAAGGAGTTCATCATCAACACACCATTTGTTACTTCTTGGAGAGTGGTGTCTCCTAGATTGGCTAGGTGTCACTTGGGAGCATCAGACAAGATTGTGGAGTTGAATCAAGGAGTTTGTAAGGGCAAGGAGATCGCCTACTTCGTGAAGATCTACCGCTAGTGAGGCAAGTCCTTCGTGGGCGGCGGCCATGGTGGGATAGACAAGGTTGCTTCTTCGTGGACCCTTCGTGGGTGGAGCCCTCCGTGGACTCGTGCAACCGTTACCCTTCGTGGGTTGAAGTCTCCAACAACGTGGAGGTACGATAGCACCACCTATCGGAACCACGACAATAACATCAGTGTCTCCAATTGTGTTTGAATCCTCCAAACCTTCCCTTTACATTCTTGCAAGTTGCATGCTTTATTTTCCGCTACCTATATACTCTTTGCATGCTTGCTTGAATTGCGTGATGATTGCTTGAATTGTTCAAAGATAGCTAAAATCTGCCAAAGTCTAAAATTTGGAAAAGGCATAGCTTTTAATTGGTCAAGTAGTCTAATCACCCCCCCTCTAGACATACTTCAATGTCCTACAAGTGGTATTAGAGCTTTGGTCTCCATTTGCTTTGATTTCCATAGCTTTTGGTGGTCATAGCCTTGGTTTCACAACCTAGGAGAGTATGGCGTCTAGCGAGGGAAATTATCACCGTAGAGGTCCTTACTTTGATGCCACTAATTTTGCTAGTTGGAAGCATAAGATGAAAATGCATATTCTCGGACATAACCCCGCCATTTGGGCTATTGTGTTTATTGGCTTGCAAGGTGAATTCTTTGATGGAGAGAACCGAACCGTGAAGCTAGTGCGGAAGAGTTGAAGATGTTGCAATACAACACTCAAGCTTGTGATATCCTCTTCAATGGCTTGTGCCCCGAAGAATTCAACAAAATCAGCCGTCTTGAGAATGCAAAGGAAATTTGGGATACTTTGATTGATATGCATGAAGGTACCGACTCCGTCAAAGGAATCCAAGTTGGATGTGCTCCAAAGTCGACTTGACAGGTTCAAAATGAAGGATAGTGAAGGTGTCATTTGAAATGTACTCTAGGCTTGCTCTTATCACAAATGAGATTGCCGGCTTAGGAAGTGAAGAGATGACCATGATTCATCATCAAGAAGATCCTAAGAGCATTGGATGGAAAATATGATACCGTGTGCACATTGATCCGAATGATGCCAAATTACAAAGATCTCAAGCCAACAGAAGTCATTGGAAGAATTTTTGCTCATGAGATGTCACTCAAGGATAAGGAGGAACTTCACAACAAGTCAAGTGGTGCTTACAAAGCCTCATGTGAAGCCCCCACATCATCAAGTGAGAAACAAACCTTCAATGAAGAATTGAGCTTAATGGTGAAGAACTTCAACAAATTCTACAAGAGTAGAAGCAAAGAAAGAAGCTCAAGTCAAGGTCCTACAATGACAAAAGATCTTCTAGTCGAGGCGCCAATTGCTACAATTGTGGGAGACCCGGACACTATTCCAATGAGTGTACGGCACCCTACAAAAGAAGAGAAGATTCTCCCAAGAGAAGAAGTAGAAGAGAAGAATCACCACCAAGATAAAGAAGGAGTAGAGATGATCGTTATGAACGAAGACCCTCACGGAGAAGCAAGGATTCAGAAAGGAAAGACAAGTCATCAAAGAGCTACACAAAACGAAGACATCAAGCTCATGTTGGTGAATGGGTATCCGGCTCCGACTCCGACAATCACTCCGAGAGAAGCTATCACTCCGACTCGAATACACTCAAGATGAAGGTGTTGCGGTTTATCACTTGTGTCAACCAACTCCTACGACATATTTGAATCACCAAATGAAGGAATTGGAAGATGCTTCATGGCCAAAGGTCCTAAGGTAACACACCCGAGTATGTTGATTTTAATAGTGATGAAGATGACTTGCTAGGTGATGATGATTTACTTGTTGACAACTCTAGTGATGAATACTATGAAGAAACGTCAATTAATCATGCTAATCAAGATGAAGCGAATGACAATGATAAGGAGAAAATTGAGCGTCTAACTAAAGAACTAAACACTCTTAAGTTAGCTCATGAAACTATCTTTGAAGATCATCGAGAACTTTTAAGGGCTCATGAGAAGTTACGCTTTGAAAAGCTCAATCTTGAGCAAGAGCATGATTTCCTAAAAGCGATCAATGATGATCTTTGTAAGAAAAGTTCTTCTTATATTGCCAAGCGTTTACTCTTATCTACTTACATGCCTCAAGTCAAGTCTAGTAACAAGAACAAGAAAGATTCTTCTTCTAGTAGTAACAATGACAATACTAAATCCAATATTGTTGCTTCTAGTAGTTCTCTTGATTCCACTAATGATTCTCTTAGCCAAGTTACACTTGAGAAAGAAAACAGCTTATTGAAGGGAATTATAGAGAAAGGTGTATACAAGAGCCTTGCCGGGAGTAAGCAATTTGAGGAAATTGTACGCAAGCAAGGAACACACCGGAAGAATCAAGGTGTTGGTTTTGAACGAAAGTTCAATGCCAATGGAGTAGAGTGGGAAGAAGATCAATACCCCAAGACAACGTTTGTTCCTCAACTAGAGAAGTATGATCCTACTTCCTTCAAGGGAACACAAGTACAAGATGATCTTCCACCACAAGACCACAAGAACAAAGGCAAGGACAAGCTTCAAGAGGAGATTGATGCATTTGAAGAAGCACCTAAGGCCTTGGTCAAGTGGGTTCCCAGGACTACGTCAAGTTCTACTTCATCAAGCACAACTAATACACCAAGGATTCCCATCAAGATGATGTGGATCCCGAAGAACAAGAATTAGATAGTTCTTGAGGGTTACTCCGCCAACATTTTTTCACTCATATCATTATGGCAAGGACAAGTGCAATCAACTTCCATATCTTGCACTAGTTTAAGGCAAGGGACAAGGTAACCTAATGTTTTCATGGACATCATTTTGTGTGTGCATCACTCTTTGTCTATGGATATTCTTGTTTGTTCCTTGTGGGACTAACCCGTGTAGGTATTGAAAGTGCAACTCACTCCAAAGGATTGCTTCAAAAGAACTACATCAACATTGAGCATCCACATCTTCAACACCTACAAGAAGTCATCATCGACAAAACCCAAGGTTAGTTTATCCCTCTAAGGGGGGATCTCACATCTAGGGGGAGCTTAACTCAAAGAATTGAGTCAAAGAAACTCTAATGATGTGAACACATAAATGCTTTATGTAAAAGTGGTAACCCCACTTGAGCTTAAGCGATGAGTATGACCTATGATCAAATGTTCTCATTTGACTCCTAAGTCAATATACTCATATATAGATGACCTAGTCATCGCCAATTGTTTGATAGATGCTAGAATTGGTCGTGCATGCTTTGTCACATACTTCATTTGTCATTTTATTGTGTGAGCATGTTGGTTGCATATTTTACTCATTCGAGGACATCCACTTGTTGTTTTGATTGTTTGGCTTTTCTTTCTTTGGCCAAGTGGATGGACAAGAATGCCTAAGGACCTTCTCTAGCTATCTATGCTTTTCTCGTCTCAAACTCTATTCATGCTACATCACAAAATTTGATCAAGTCAGATTCGAACCACTCTGTGTGAGGAGCACTCGGAGTCCCCGATTCTTCATAGACTTAAACTTCCAAAACTTCTTTGTGATTTTCGGTCTGACCGATTCCTCCATTTCGGTCATACCGAGATTACTAAGTAGATCTATGTTTTCAATCTCGGTGCAACTGATTTTAACTTTTCGGTCACACCGAGTTGCTGTAACTGTTAACAGTTATGCATCTCGGTGCCACCGAGTCATTCAACTCGGTCACACCGACAATGTCGGGCTATATATATATCACACGGACAAATTTTGGAAAATTTTCTCCAAAACTCCTCGCCCGCGCATAGCTCGCTTTGCCTACCTGGTCTACGGATCGTCGACTTCGTTGCCAGCCGCCTCCTGTCGCTGGTCTCCGCCGCCGTCAACGGAATTCTCCTCCGCCGTTGCCGCCGTAGCAAGTTCACCGCCGAGCTATGGTATGAACTTGATCTCTGTGCTATCCTCGTCCGATTCTCAGCACATTGTATTCGTAATGCATCTTACCATGATTGAAACACTTCTATCCAGTCAAAACAATCCTTAGAATAGGTATGATTCGAAAATTTAGGGTTAGGTTTCCGCCGAAATCATCTCAGACACACCGAGTTGAAAAACTAGGCCCACCGATTTGGCTAACGCCATTGCACTAGTAAGCCTTACAAATCGGTGTGACCGATTTTAGAACTTTGTGAAACCCTAGCAGTCTCGGTGCCACTGAACTGTGACTCGGTCTGACCGAGTTCACTAGTTTAGGTTCCAAAACTACTTCGGTATCACCGAGTTTGAAAATCGGTAGATCCAAAATGCTTTTTGTGGAAACTAAAACTAAGTTTTTTTGAATCATTCTTTTGCAAAAATCTCTGCATTTTGTGATGCTCATCCACTCTACCTCATCTATAACTATTCATAGGGTCAGCAGTCATTCAGTGCAGCATGTCAGACCAAAGTGACAGCCAGAACAGGTCAGAGGAGCAAATTCAAATGAGTGAGGGCACTAGTCCCTCAAGCAGCTCAGATGAGGGGAGCAGAAGCACTCCCAGCAATTTGCCCAAGGCTGCCACAAGGACAAGGAAGAAGAAGACCTCAGAGTCTGAGGATGAAGAAAATGTGGCAGCTGAGGATGAGGCCAGTTCCAAGAAGAAAGTGCTCAAGAGAGAGTACAGCTCGACAGCAGTTAAGCCTGGAATGAAGATCAAAAGGCCAGCAGGTAGACAACCTATGTCCAAAGCTAGAGTCTCCACTCAAGCTTCTTTGGAATCCCAACCCAAAGAACATGTTGCTGCTGAAGGAAAGAAAAGGAAGGAAAGGGTCAAGAAGACCATGGCCAGTGTGATTGGGAAACCATCTAAGATGGAGGAAGAGGAAGAAGAAGAGGTTGCTGAGCCTGCACCCAAGGCACAAAAGCTGATGGGTGATGCCATAAAGTCAGGGGCTGCAACTTCAAAGCCCAAAGCTGCCCCCAAGCCCAAGAGTGCACCAAAGAGAAATAGCAGAAGTATACCAGCAACTGAGAAGAACAAGGCTCCAATGCCTGAGGTTGAAGCTGAGAAAGATGAAGAAGGGCAGGTCCTAAGGAAGCTCAAACCCAAGATCCCAGACCACAATGATGCTCATCATGTGGCTGAGAACATGAAGATCAGAAGAGATCAAGGGTTCAGGCTATGGAGAAAGTCATATCCATATGCCACCAGGAGAAGGACTGCTGTGGATTACAGGTTCCACACCTAGGAACAACAGGACTTCTATGAGACTATCTTGTTGGATAAGAAGCCCATAGTTTGTGATATGAGATGGGTTGACTGGACCTATATTCAGGAGAATGAAGAACACTATCCTGGACTGTATGACAGCTTAAGTGCTTGTGGAGTTGCAGATTTTGTTGGGCAGAAGCTCACAAATTGGAACGACGAGCTCATAATGCAATTCTACTCCACAGCACATTTCTATCCAGATGGCAGGATAGTGTGGATGTCTGAAGGAACACGATATCACCAACCATAGAAGAATGGGCAAGTCTGATCAATGCCCCAAAGGAAGATGAAGATGACTTGGAAATTTATGCCAAGAAGAAGATGGGTCACAACTCAATGTCACACATGTACAAGGAAATCCCAGTTGATGCACTTGAGACCTTCAAGTTTGGATCAGTTCATTATCTTCTGTCAGGGCTGCCCAAATCAGGTGACCACAACATGATTAGAGGGCATGCAATCAATTTGCTTCACGTTTTTGATGCCTCATAAATTCAAAGTCATGAGCCTCATAGTTGAAACTATCAAGAGGACTGCAGCAGACCAGAAGAGGAGCTGTGGATATGCCCCACAGATTCAGGAGTTGATTAACTCAAAGATGGGCACAGGGAAGTATCTGTTGGATAAGGGACACATGGTTCTCTATCCTGATTTTGAGGACAATCAAGTTGTCATGACTGAAAATGAACCAACATCAGTACAAGCGCGAGAGAAGAAGGAGAAAGCAAGGCAAGGGAAGGCTGCCAAGATGCCAACTCAAGCAGAGGCATCTGAATATTTTCTGAAGAACAAGCAGGAGCAGCTTGGTTACTTGATAGCATCAACACTGCGGATTGAGAAGGGGTTGGCCACCCTAACTCAAAACCAGGAGAGCCTGGAGAGAATCATGGAACAACAATTCTATGATCTTGATGTCAAAATGGCGAGATTCAGTCAGCTGTGGAGCAGCTACAGGATGACATGCAGGAGAGGAAGGGCAGAACAACGACTGATGCATTTGCCAGAGTGCCACAAGCTCAGAGATCAGCTGCAGAGCCAGTTCAAGACACCAGAGTCACTTCATCAGCTCCAGCACAACTAGCTCCAGCACCAACTCCTTCAGCTCCTCCTACATCGACTGAAGCCTTCGTTCTTGGAGTTCTCCGGACACCACCACCACCAGAAGACCAAGCCTGAGAGACGATATAGTCCTATGCATTTTCTAGGAACTTTTTGGTAACTTGTTGCCAAAGGGGAGAAAAATGTATAGATCATAGGCTTCGAGAGAGAGATTTGCTTTTGTTCTCTCTTGTCTTTTTGGTTGAACTTTATTTGCTTTTGATTGGTTGAGATACTATGCAATTACCCGTGAGACATTGATGATCATGTGTTTGATCATAAGCTACACTTATGCTCGTTATGATATTATCTTACTTATCCTCATATGATCATTCACTTTGCTTGGTGATGAGTGCATGTATTCAATCTTTGTTATTTTTTAGCGCTCCACCGAGATGTATGTGACATGGAAGAGTAACCCATGAGCCTAATTCCTTGTGCATTTGCAGTCCAAAGCAAATATTACTATGCAAAAATTTAGGGGGAGCTCTTGCTTATCACATACTTCTCAAAGCGACGATGTTTTTCAAATTTTATTTTCATTTGTCGAAGCTTTGATCTATATGTTGTCATCAATTACCAAAAAGGGGGAGATTGAAAGTGCAACTATCCCTAGGTGGTTTTGGTAATTCATAACAACATATAGCTCATTGAGCTAATGCTATTCCAAGACAAATATTTCAGGAAAGCTCAATGAATGGCATGGCATGGATGATGAAAGTGGATCACTCAAAATATCAAGGACAAAGGATTGGCTCAAGCGCAAAAGCTCAAGACTCTACATTTTACATTTTAGTGATCCAAGATCACATTGAGTCTATAGGAAAAGCCAATACTATCAAGGAGGGATGAGGTGTTGCTTAATGATCCTTTTGCTTCATGTGCATAGTGATATGCTTCAAAACCCTCCACTACTTTCTCACATCCACAAATGACCTAAACCTAAAGTCAAACTCGACCCTACCAATTCTTTCTATCCAGCGCCACCGAGTTCAGATGTCTTAGCCACTGCCACAAACCCTAGGCAAATCGGTCTCACCGATAGGGATCTCGGTCTCACCGATATGGGATTGTAATCTCTCTGTTTCCCTTTCATAACTTTTCGGTCTCAGCGAAAGAGCGAATCGGTCCCACCGAGATTACAATGTGAACTCTCCGTTTCCCTTTTGTAACTTTTCGGTCTCACCGAAAGAGCAAATCGGTCCCACCGAGTTTACCTGACCAACTCTCTGGTTAGCTAATTACCAAATTCGGTCTCACCGAGTTTGTATGTCGGTCTCACCGAGATTACGTTATGCCCTAACCCTAACCATATCGGTCCTACCGAGTTGCATGTCAGTCCACGAAAACCTTAACGGTCACTAGGTTACTAAATCGGTCTGACCGAAGTTTTATGATTCGGTCCCATCGAAGTTTGGTAAATTGTGTGTAGCAGTTAGATTTTGTGTGGAGGCTATATATACCCTCCACCTCCTCTTCATTCATGGAGAGAGCCATCGAACAAACCTAGACTTCCAACTTACGGTTACGAGAGAGAACCACCTACTCATGTGTTGAGGCCAAGATATTCCATTCCAACCATATGAATCTTGATCTCTAGCCTTCTCCAAGTTGCTTTCCACTCAAATCTTCTTTCCACCAGATCCAAATCCTATGATAGAGAGTTGAGTGTTGGGGAGACTATCATTTGAAGCACAAGAGCAAGGAGTTCATCATCAACACACCGTTTGTTACTTCTTGGAGAGTGGTGTCTCCTAGATTGGCTAGGTGTCACTTGGGAGCCTCCGACAAGATTGTGGAGTTGAACCAAGGAGTTTGTAAGGGCAAGGAGATCGCCTACTTCATAAAGATCTAACGCTAGTGAGGCAAGTCCTTCGTGGGCGACGGCCATGGTGGGATAGACAAGGTTGCTTCTTCGTGGACCCTTCGTGGGTGGAGCCCTCCGTGGACTCACAGCAACTGCTACCCTTCGTGGGTTGAAGTCTCCATCAACGTGGAGGTACGATAGAACCACCTATCAGAACCACGACAAAAAAATCCGTGTCTCCAATTGCGTTTGAATCCTCCAAACCCTTCCCTTTACATTCTTGCAAGTTGCATGCTTTATTTTCCGCTGCCTATATACTGCATGCTTGCTTGAATTGCGTGATGGTTGCTTGAATTGTTCAAAGATAGCTAAAATCTGCCAAAGTCTAAAATTTGGAAAAGGCATAGCTTTTAATTGGTCAAGTAGTCTAATCACCCCCCCTCTAGACATACTTCAAGGTCCTACAATGAGACAAGTGGGGGCACACTGAGTGCACCCACTGGGTGTAGTCCTCGAGACTGCTGCCGACTGCAGGCAGTCGATGGTGGTCTGAGAACATTTTTTTCCTCCACTCGGGCTGGGCGGACCATGCCAAGTGGGAAATCGAACCAGTGGGGGCACGCTAAGTGCACCCACTGGGTGTAGTCCCCGAGACTGTTGTTTAATGTTGGATTCGGCAGCAGTCTTAGAACTCTTTTGCCGTAGCAATCTGATATTGCACTTTTTCACTCGGAAGTAACTGATCTTTGTTTCTATCTATTAATTTGCCTTGTTGTTGATTGCAGAAATCTTGCGAGCTTGGAGCCCAGTATGCTGCCTTGGAATGGGAGAAAATCCAACTCAAGCTTGATCTGGATCTGGCCAAGGAGAACCTGAAGAAGGCTCAAGATGAAGTGGCAATCATGGGAGGTAACAACTTTTCGATTGTATGCCTTGTTATTTTTCCTTTCCCATCCTCTTTTGAGACGAGTGAGTGATCCCACTCGAACAGATGTGCATAGTGAAAACCGTCAACTCCAAGCCCGACTGAGGAATGTTGTTTCTTTAGACAAAATGAAGCAGGCCTTGGAGTAGAAGGACATTGATCTTGTGGGGGCCCAGAAGACGGCGCGTGAGAAGACTGAACTAGTTGACAAGAAGCTAGCTTTAGTCGGCTAACTAGAGGAGGAGAATGCCAAACTGAAGACCGCCGTTGACGAGGCGAAGAAAGAAGTTGTGCAGCTGAAGCAGAAGAAGGTGATCCTGGATGACAAAGTGGGGGCGCTCACTCGGAAGAGGGATGAATTGGAGGTCTATCTGGGAGGTCTTGCCAAGAAGATGTTCCTCATGCTTGAAGGTACCTTTCTTGATCCGACTGGATTCAAAGAACTTACTCACAATGTTGCTGCCAATTCATTACTTTTCTTTCCGTGCAGAGTTTTGCCAAAATTTCGAGGAGGAAACTGGGCGGATCGAGACGGGTTTGGACCCCATCAACTCTCCTGTCGGAGATGAAGCCGCAATGAACATGCTGCGACTGGAACCTCGCCTTGCCAGCGTCTTAGACTATATCGCTCGGCTGAAGGTCGCACTGACTTGGGTGGACAAGGAGCTATGGCCAGAGGACAATCTTCGAAATGACCTCGAGTCTCTGATGACTCGCCTCAATGACATCCTTGGTCGAGTGCAAGCTTGGAAGAAGTCAGCTGCTCGTTGCGGAGCCGATGTGGCCTTATCACTTGTTCGAGTTCACTGCAAGGAAGCTAGGGATGGTGTTTTTGAAACTTAGGCGAGTACGGGGTTGCAGCTAAGTCCCCGAGTGAGAGGGTTGCTCCTCACTCGGAGTATGTTTTTTAAACTTAGGCGAGTACGGGGTCGCAGATAAGTCCCCGAGTGAGAGGGTTGCTCTTCACTCGGAGTATGTTTCCGAAACTTAGGCGAGTACAGGGTCACAGCTAAGTCCCTAAGTGAGAGGGTTGCTCTTCACTCGGAGTATGTTTTTGAAACTTAGGCGAGTACGGGGTCGCAGCTAAGTCCCCGAGTGAGAGGGTTTCCCTTCACTCGGAGTATGTTTTGAAACTTAGGCAAATTTGGCTCGCAGCTAAGCCCCCGAGTGAGAGGGTTGCTCTTCACTTGGAGTATGTTTTGAAACTTAGGCGAATCTGGTTTGCAGCTAAGCCCCCGAGTGAGAGGGTTGCTCTTCACTCGGAGTATGTTTTGAAACTTAGGCAAATCTAGTTCGCAGCTAAGCCCCCGAGAGTGAGGGTTGCTCTTCACTCGGAGTATGTTTTGAAACTTAGGCGAATCTGGTTCGCAGCTAAGCCCCCGAGTGAGAGGGTTGCTCTTCACTCAGAGTATGTTTAGAAACTTAGGCGAATCTGGTTCGCAGCTAAGCCACTGAGTGTGAGGGTTGCTCTTCACTCGGAGTATGTTTTGAAACTTAGGCGATTCTGGTTCGCAACTAAGCCCCTGAGTGTGAGGGTTGCTCTTCACTCCGAGTATGTTTTGAAAGTTAGGCGAATCTGGTTTGCAACTAAGCCCCCGAGTGAGAGGGTTGCTCTTCACTCGGAGTATGTTTTGAAACTTAGGAAAATCAGGTTCGTGGCTAAGCCACCCACTGGGGGATTTGGACACACATTTATGCGAAAACAATCATTAGGAGACTGCGGAAATCATGTCTTGATAAAACAATCTGAAAAGTAATCTTATTACATCTCGATGATCTGAGTGTTTAGGTATAAAAGCGGCGGAGTAGATCCGCGTTCCAAGAGCGCGACTCTTCTTTCTTCTTGGCTATGTTGTAAAGGTGATATGCCCCATTGTGTAGCACCTTGGTGACGATGAAGGGTCCTTCCCAGGCGGGGACGAGCTTATGAGGTCGTTGCTGATCCACTCGGAGCACACGATCTCCTTCTTGAAATGCTTGACTTTGACGTTTCGAGCGTGGAATCGGCTCAGGTCTTGCTGATAGATGGTTGACCAGATGAAAGCCATCTCTCGTTCTTCCTCCAGGAGATCAACGGCGGCCTGGCGTGCTTGCTCTGCCTCGGCTTCTGAGAAGAGTTCCACTCGGGGAGCATTGTGCAGCAAATCACTTGGAAGGACGGCTTCGGACCTGTACACCATGAAGAAAGGGGTTCGATCCGTCGACCAGTCGGGAGTCGTCCTCAATCCCCATAAAACAGAAGGCAACTCAGTCACCCAAGCTCCAGCTGCATGCTTGAGGTCGCGCATCGGTCAGGGTTTCAGCCCTTGGAGGATCAAACCATTTGCTCTTTCAGCTTGTCCATTCGACTGCGGGTGGGCAACGGATGCGTAGTCGACCCGATTACCTTGGGAAGTGCAGAATGCTCTGAACTCATCAGAATCAAAGTTTGGGCCATTGTCCATGATAATGTTGTGCGGAACTCTGTATCGGAACACTAACTCTCTGATAAAACTGATGGGTGTGCTTGAATCAAGATTCTTGATGGGTTTGGCTTCAATCCACTTAGTGAACTTGTCGACTTCCACGAGCAGATGAGTGAAGCCGCTTCTGCCGGTCCTTAGAGGTCCAATCATGTCCAATCCCCACATAGTAAATGGCCAGACGAGTGGAATAGTCTTCAAGGCAGATGCGGGCTTATGGGACATGTTCGAGTAAAACTGGAAACCTTCACACTTCTCGACTATCTCTTTTGCCATTTCATTGGGCCGTGGCCAGTAGAACCCCGCTCGCTATGCTTTGGGCACAATGGTCCGGGAGGATGCATGGTGACCACAAGTCCCTGAGTGAATCTCATTCAAGATCAGTCGACTCTCTTCTGGAGAGATACATCGCTGAGCCACGCCAGTAACACTTTCTCTGAAAAGTTGTCCGCTTATTACTGTGAAGGCTTTGGATCTACGAACGATCTGGCGTGCCTCATATTCATCCTCTGGAAGATCCTGCATGAGCAGATATGCAATATATGGCATTGTCCAGTCGGGAGTGATTACTAGAACCTCCATTATTAGGTCGACTACTACTGGTACTTCAACCTCAGTCGGATTGGTAGCACTTATTGGTTGTGGGGGCTCCTCTGTAAAGGGATCTTCTTGTACTGACGGGGTGTGGAGATGCTCCAAGAACACATTACTGGGAATAGGCTTCCGAGTGGGACCTATTTTTGCCAGATCATTAGATGCTTGATTCTTGAGTCGAGGAACGTTGTGGAGCTCTAACCCTTCAAACTTCTTCTCCAACTTCCTTACTACATTGCAGTATCCGTGAAGGAAATATGCCCTAGAGGCAATAATAAAGTTGTTATTTATATTTCCTTATATCATGATAAATGTTTATTATTCATGCTAGAATTGTATTAACCGGAAACTTGATACATGTGTAAATACATAGACAAAACACAATGTCCCTAGTATGCCTCTACTAGACTAGCTCGTTAATCAAAGATGGTTAAGTTTCCTGACCATAGACATGTGTTGTCATTTGATGAATGGGATCACATCATTAGTAGAATGATGTGATGGACAAGACCCATCCGTTAGCTTAGCATAATGATTGTTAAGTTTCATTGCTATTGCTTTCTTCATGACTTATACATATTCCTTTGACTATGAGATTACGGAACTCCCGGATACCGGAGGAATACCTTGTGTGCTATCAAACGTCACAACGTAACTGGGTGATTATAAAGATGCTCTACAGGTATCTCCGAACGTGTTTGTTGGGTTGGCATAGATCGAGATTAGGATTTGTCACTACGAGTATCGGAGAGGTATCTCTGGGCCCTCTCGGTAATACACATCATGATAAGCCTTGCAAGCAATGTGAATAATAAGTTAGTTGCGGGATCATGTATTATGGAACGAATAAAGAGACTTGCCGGTAACGAGATTGAACTAGGTATGAATATACCGGCAATCGAATCTCGGAAAAGTAACATACCGATGACAAAGGGAATGACGTATGTTGTCATTGCGGTATGACAGATAAAGATCTTCCTAGAATATGTAGGAACCAATATGAGCATACAGGTTCTGCTGTTGGTTATTGAATGGAGATGTGTCTTGGTCATGTCTACATAGTTCTCGAATTCGTAGGGTCCGCATGCTTAACGTTCGATGACAATTTGTACTATGAGTTATGTGTTTTGGTGACCGAAGATTGTTCATAGTCCCGGAAGAGATCACGGACATGACGAGGAGTCTCGAAATGGTCGAGAGGTAAAAATTGATATATTGGATGATAGTATTCGGACACTGTACCGAGGGGGGGGGGGTTACTGGAACCCCCCCGGGGGAAGATATGGGCCATATGGGCCATAGGAGGGAGGCAAGGCAGCCCACAAGGGGGTGGTGCACCCCCCTCCCAACGGTAGTCCGAATTGGACTAGGGGAGGGTCACGGCCCCCCTTTCCTTCTCCTTCCCCCTTTCCCCCTCCGATAGAAGGAAGGGGGGGACAGGACTAGGAGTCCAAGTGGGATTCCCCCCACTTGGCGCGCCCCTAGGCCGGCCTCCTCCCCTCTTCCTCCTTTATATATGGGGACGGGGGCACCTCTAAGGCACATAAATGGTTCTTAGCCGTGTGCGGTGCCCCCTCCACCGTTTACTCCTTCTGTCATATTGTCGTAGTGCTTAGGTGAAGCCCTACGCGGATCACTTCACCATCACCGTCACCATGCCGTCATGCTGACGAAACTCTCCCTCGACACTTTGTTGGATCAAGAGTTCGAGGGACGTCATCAAGCTGAACTGTGCAGAACTTGGAGGTGTCATTCGTTAGGTGCTTGATCGGTTGAATCGAGAAGACGTTCGACTACATCAACCACGTTAAGCTACCGCTTCCGGTCTATGACGGTATGTGGGCAGACTCTCCCCCTCTCGTTGCTATGCATCTCCTCGATAGATCTTGCGTGAGCGTAGGATTTTTTTTGAAATTGCATCCTACTTTCCCCCAACAATCCGATCATGGCAGGACTCCGGAAATCCCATTCATTCATCACTTGATTAACCACCAAATCCGAGTCGTCGTATACCATCAGGCGACGGACGCCGAGTGAAATGGCCATACACAACCCATAGAGAAGTGCTTCGTACTCAGCTTCATTATTGGAGGAATCAAAGTGAATCTGGAGAAAATAACTGAGTTTGTCACCTCTTGGGGATACCAGGACCACTCCAGCACCAGAACCATTTAACATCTTGGACCAATCAAAGAACATGGTCCAGTGTTCCGAGTGAACTTGAGTCGGCTGCTGTTGCTCAATCCATTCGGCCAGGAAATATGCGATTGCTTGAGATTTTATTGCCTTTTTAGCTTCAAACTTGACATCTAGAGGAAGAAGTTCAATTGCCCACTTAGCCACTCGACCGGTTGCATCTCGATTGTTCAAAATTTCAGATGACGGAGCGTCAGTGACGACTGTAACTGAGTGGTTTCTGAAGTAATGTGCAACTTTCTTCGCAGTCAAGTAGATTCCATAGACAAGCTTCTGGTAATGTGGATACCTTTGCTTGGACGGAGTCAAAACTTCAGAAATGTAATACACTGGGCATTGAACTTTATAGGCTTGCCTTCTTCTTCTCGCTCGACTGTGAGCACTGTGCTGGCAACCTGTCTAGTGGCTGCAATATATAACAATAGAGGCTCTTTGCTGACCGGAGCAGCAAGCACCAGCTGGGTGGAAAGCAAGGCATTGAGCTCTACAAACACTACTTAAGCTTCAGGAGTCCACTCGAACGTGTCGGACATTTTCATTAGTCGGTAAAGAGGCAATGCCTTTTCACCGAGATGAGAAATGAATCGACTCAATGCAGCCAAGCAACCTGTGAGCTTTTGAATGTCATGCACACACACACATGGCATTTCATTCGGAGAATTGCCCCAATCTTTTCTGGGTTTGCATCAATCTCTCGTTCTGAAACGAGAAAACCAAGTAATTTTCCTCCTGGCACTCCGAATGTGCACTTGGATGGATCAAGCTTGATGTCATATCTTCTTAGATTGGCAAAGGTTTCAGCAAGGTCAGTCAGCAGGTCGGAACTCTTGCGTGACTTGACCACGATATCATTCATGTATGCTTCCATGTTTTGACTGATTTGAGTGAGCAGGCACTTCTGAATCATGCGCATGAACGTGGCACCAACATTTTTGAGACCAAAATGTATGGTGACATAGCAAAAACACCCGAATGGGGTGATGAAGGCTGTTTTTATTTCATTGGGCCCATACAGTCGGATATGATGGTACCCGGAATATGCATCCAAAAAAGACAAACCCTCACACTCCGCACTCTAGTCAACAATCTGATCGATGCAGGGGAGAGGGAAGTGATCTTTCGGGCAGGCCTGATTGATATGCTTGAAGTCAATACACATACGAAGTGAATCATCTTTCTTGGGGAACATGACGATGTTGGCGAGCCACTTGGAGTGGTATATCTCGCGGATGAACTCAGCTAACAGGAGCCGAGCCACTTCCTCGCCAATCACCTTCCTCTTCTCCACGGCGGACTGACGGAGATGTTCTTTGACATGTTTTGCTTTTGGGTCGACACCCAAACGGTGCTCATCCAGTCCCCTGGATACACCTGGCATGTCTGACGGTTTCCATGCAAAGATTTCCCAGTTCTCACGGAGGAACTGGATGAACGCTTCTTCCTATTCACTGTCAAGTGTCGTCGAAATGTGTGTCAGAGTAGTAGAGGGGTCTTCCGGGTGAATGTGGACTGGCTTTGTTTCGCCAGCCGATTGAAATGTTGACTCTGAAGCAGGGTTCTTTGCTTACAACAAATCACACGGATCGGCATTTTCTTGTACTCTTCCAGCTCGACCACCGCCATTTGCTCATCAGCAATTTTGGAGCTTTTTCGGAGGCACTCCTATGCTCTCTGCCTATTTCTCGTGACTGTGATCACACCTCTAGGCCCAGGCATCTTCAACTTAAGATACACATAACATGGTCAGGCCATGAAACGATCATATGCGGGCCTACCCAGAATAGCGTGATAGGCACTGTGAAAATCCACTACTTCTAGTGTCAACTTCTCCTTTCGGTAATTCTTGGAATCACCGAAAACCACATCAAGAGAAATCTGTCCGAGTGACTTTACCTTCTTTCTGGGGCACTGTGGAACTGCATGTTGCTCTCACTGAGTTCGGACATCGGAATGCCCGTCCCTTGGAGGGTCTCAGCGTACAGAATGTTCAAACCACTGCCACCATCCATAAGGACTTTAGTCAGTCGGGTGCCCCCAACAACTGGGTCGACCACTAACGCTTGCCGCTCGGGGGTGGAAACATGCGCTGGGTGATCTGACTGGTCGAATATAATGGGAGTTTTTTACCACTTCAAGTACGTCGTAGTGGCCAGAGCAACCACGTTCACTTCTCTGTTAATGACTTTAAGTCGCCTTTTGCTCTCGACATCAGCAAAAATCACCAAGGTAGCATTGACCTTAGGATAACCATCGTCTTCTTCTTTCTCTTCATCCTTATCAGAGTCCTTCTCACTGGGCTGACCCTCTCAAAACTGCTGAATCAGGAGTCAACATTGTCGAGTGGTATGCTTGGGCAGAATCAAGTTACCCTCTGCATCTTTCTTCATATGGATGTGACACGGCAAATCCAAAACGTCTTGCCCTGACTGATCTTTCACCTTTTTGGGAACCCATGGCCCTTTATGATTTCCTTTAAACTTCCCTTGCGCATTCGGAACTGCGGCTTCTATGGGGCCTGCAGGCTCAGCTTTGCGCTTTTGTTTTCGACTGGTTTCCACCTTCGGTGTCCTGGTCGACTGGTTTCCCCTTGCCATTGTGGAGTCGGTCTTCTTCTTCACCGCTTGCGTACTGAGTGGCTATTTCCATCATTCTGCTCAGAGACATATCTTCGGAACAACCGAATTTCAGGATAAGCTCTTTGTATCTGACGCCCTCCTTGAAGGCGCAAACTGCTTGATGCTCACACATTTTCCATCACATGGTGAAGGGTGGTCCATCTCTAGATAAAATCTCTCAAAGTTTCACTTGGCTTCTAGAGGCAATGCTGCAATTCAGTCAGCCCAGCAGGTCGCTTGCAAGTTCCTTCGAATGTTTTGATAAACACTCGGGCCAAATCTTCCCAACAGAAAATGCTCCCAGGAGCCAACTGATTCAACCAAGCTCTGGCCGAACCTTCAAGCATCAAGGGGAGGTGCTCCATGTCCACATCATGATTGCCTCCGCCCATCTGTACTGCCACTCGGTAATCTTCCAGCCAAGTGTCTGGCTTTGAATCGCCGGTGAACTTGCTCACACCAGCAGCTAATTTGAAGTTGGGCGGGATCTTAGCAGCTTGGATGGCTCTGCTGAAACACTCAGGACCAGAAATGAACGCCCTATGTCTAGTCGGATGATCTTTGTCAAGTCCTTCTCTGCTAGCTCGTCCTCTGTCCACCAAACCTTGCACAAGGAGTGACCTCACATCGAACCCAAGCTCTCTTGGGTCGACTGGAACCCTCCGCTGGTCACCGAAGGTGCGCCCATCAACATACCACCGGGGCGCATACGAACCTCCCCTCGAAGGGGGCGTGGGCACTCGACGGTGGTCATCACGGGGATAACGAGGATCGAACTGTCCGTGGCCCCGACCAAGGAACTGATCTTGGCGGTAACCACGATCTTCATGCCGCAGAGGCGATCTAGGGCTATGCGCCAACTGAACTGTGCCTGCAACCACAGATCTACTATGAATTCCGTTGTGGGACTGAGAAACAGCTGAGTTCTATTTTCCTACTGCCTGGGGCAATGCTCGGATCTGCTGCAAACCTCTACCAGCTTCTGAACGGGACGACTGAATTGAATCTGCTATACGTGCTGCTGCTACAACATTCTGGATCAGAGTATGTGATACATCTCCAACTTATCTATAATTTTTGATTGTTCCATGCTATTATATTATCTGTTTTGGATGTTTAATGGGCTTTACTAAGCACTTTTACATTATTTTTGGGACTAACCTATTAACTGAAGGTCCAGTGCAAATTGTTGTTTTTTTGCCTATTTAAGTGTTCCGCAGAAAAGGAATATCAAACGGAGTCCAAACGGAATGAAACATTTGGGAGAGTTGTTTTTGGAACAAACGTGATCCAGGGGACTTGGAGTGGACGTCAAGAAAGAAGCGATGAGGCCACGAGGCAGGGAGGCGCGCTTGCCCCCTGGGTGCACCCCCATCACTAGTACAAAAGGGGCCTATTGACCCGGTTGGTGAGGGCCTTTAGCCCCGGTTCATGAACCGGGACTTAAGGGTCGGTACTAATACCCTGGCCCTTTAGTCCCGGTTCAATCCAGAACCGGGACTGATGAGCCTCCACGTGGCCTCTGCTGAGCCCAGGCGGGGAGGCTTTTGGTCCCGGTTGGTAGCACCAACCGGGACCAATAGTCATCCACGGGTCAGCATTTACGTGGCTGGGGTTTTTGTTTTTTTTGAAAAGGGGGGGGGGGGTGGGGGTTTTGGGGAGTTAATTTAGGTGTTTCATATATTGTGTTACCTAGCTAATTAATAGAGAGAAGTGTCCTCTCTTTTGTCCGTGCTTGGTCGACACTACGTACTATACATACGTATAGAGATGACTAGCTAGGCACGCTAGCTAGCTAGTAAGCAAATGAAGGAAACAGAAGATCGTCATGAACATATATGCATACAGAGGGAAGTGATATCGACCACCTCTCCTTCTCCGAGAGATTGGTCGAACAACAAGTTCTCGTATATCTATCCGACACTACCGGCTACATATATACAATAATTATCTTTTACAAAAATAATCTCCTAACATACGGACGCGTGGTCCACATAGTATTCTCCGTCTTCAGCGATCACGTGGTCAAGAAAGAATGCCGCCAATTCCTCTTGAATTGCTCACATGCGATCTAGCGCTAGTAGTTCATCCCGCATCCGAAACATCTAATTTTAAGAAGGGGGTCAATACATATATATATGAATGAATGAAACTCAACACAAATGATGGTAATAAAATAAAATTGTGAATATTGTTATTTACGCACTTCATATTGTTTGTCGAGTAGCCCGCTCACAGTGTCGTGTGGCGGATGGACTCGCAAATGTAGTATCCACGTAAATCATTCCCTTGTTCCTGCCACAACCACTTTACAAGAAATAGAGGTCAATCAAACTGATAATTAGCAAGCATGTTAAATGGTATTGATGAAACTAGCGCTTGAATCACTAGGAGGAATATGCTACTATAGAACTTACTTTCGGGTGTCTAAATTGCAGCTTCTTCAGCAGTCCCGGAGCTTTTTTGGTGAATTTTCTCCAAACCCTGCCATACAAAGAAAACAATTACTTGATATCAGAAATGAACAAAGTTGCTGATATTGTGGATAATGATCGATTTAACTTACTTCTCGAGCATTTCAGTCATGTCTGCATACTCCTTGGGATCTTTTTGTCTCGAGTCTAAGACAGTTACTACTCCCTGCTCAAGCTTAATCTCTAGGAGAATATAATGGTACCTGCTTGCGCATGCATAACTCATCAATATTACATTACTATAACCTGGACTAATAAGGGAAACCGAATGCCACAAGACAGTAACACTCACTTGAAGTTGTAAGGAAAGAGTATTATATCCTTGTGTTCATTTATTACCAACGATTGTAGCAAGTTGTCCTCGGTATTTTCGGCATGAAATTCAACCTCAGTTGCATCTATGAGATATGTGTTAATGAACCCAATGGAACCCACTTGTCTTCTCTTCAATTCGGCGATCTTCAATCTGCATAATATAGTGAGGATAATTATAAATACATGCAATGAAAGAGCTGAGTTATATAGAGAGACTTAATGACAGAAGTAGTACTACTTACGCGGTGAGCAGGTGACCGTTGCTTTATCGAGGGCCAATTGATTGAAAAACTGATAGAACTCCTCAAATGGAATAGGCGACAGTTCAATTCCAACGAGGTCATGCTCCTTTTTAACTCTCACATACAAATTACTCCTCCCCTCAGACTCTCTGCAGGTTTTCATGTACCAATCATGCAATCTTTGCATCATCGTTGATAGAGAGCTTTAATCTTTGACGAGAGGCTTCCATACTCGTATCTTTGTATCTGCACATCCAAGAAATCATAATGTACATCGTCGGGCAGGTAATCTTCAGGATTGCCATAACCGGGCACCATCCTCGGATCGACGATGTCGCTAGCAGGCACCTTGAGCGGGGGGCACGATTGCTTCGCTTGTTCGCCGAGCTGGGCAATTTGTTTTCCAGCTCGTCGTTCTTTCATTCTTTGATCACTTTTAGTACTTCCCGACCTCTCCGCTTCGGCAAATGCCTTTCCAATAATGCGCTCATAGTTGCCTTTCAGCGGAGACTTGGGTGGTTTTGTCAGTGCAGCGAGTGCGCTTCGCTTTCACGGATCTACCTTCTCCTCCGGAGGTGGATGTCTCTTTGCTTTCAACCCTTCAAACCAGTCATGCACTTGATGCCGCACGATCTTCGCGTTTTCCTCGTCGGTCCTCTCGTCAGTAACTTCTCCGGATTCTTCAGAGAAGGACCGAATCTGTATCTCCTCCCGCCTTTGGCTGTACTGCTAGACGCCGGCAGAGCAGACGGAGCGGATGTCTTCTTTCCTTGCTTACGAGGCGGAGGAGAAGGACTACGACGTGCCGGAGCAGCCGGAGCAGCGGCGGGTCTCTTCCGCCCTTGCTGACGAGGCGGAGAAGGAGGAGGCTGGCTGCTCGGGCGCGCCGGTGCAGGCGGAGAAGGAGGCGGAGTGCCGCCACGCGCCGGAGAAGGAGCTGGCCGATTGCCCTGATCGTCACTCACCGGAGGAGGAGGCGGTGGAGGAGGCAGAGTGCCCTGACTTGCCGGAGGAGGAGGAGGAGGCGGAGGCGTCCAGTTCGGAAGGTTGATGAGATCCTTCCACCATAGGCATGGAGTCTTCAGAGAAGAACCCAGTCGATACTCCCCTTCACCGGTAGGGTGGTCAAGCCGGAGGTCCTCAAATCCCTCCGTTATTTCATCCACCATCACCTTAGCATATCCTTCTGGAATCGGCCGGCAGTGAAAAGTTGAGTCGGGTTTAGTAGGATAAATAGAGCCAACAGCCGCCTTGACCTTCAAATTGCTCCATTCCGCCATAAGGTGGAAATTTTGAGACTTCAGTGATAGCATCCACGGGATAGCTGGCGAGAGCGTCAAGGCATGCTTGGTGAAGCAGCTCGGTGGAAGCCACGCCGCTTCTCCGCCGAGATGGCGGGGTAGCCGGGGAAGCTTGGCGGAGTCGCTTGCTGCGATCTGCTGCTTCTCGTTCCTCTTCTCGTTCCTCTAGCGCCATTACCCTTTCGTGCAGCGCTTTGCATTTGGCTCTGCTCCGCTTTCTTCCTCCTCTCATGGGTTTTGTAACCCCCTGCGTCCGAAATCCAGCCTTCCACGAAAGGGAGCTGGCGTGCCTCGTGTCCGTCCGTGGTGCTCAGGATTCCGAGGGCCATTGTGAGCTCGTCCTTCTCCACATGCGGAACGAACTTCCCTTGTTGCGCTGCTTCGATATATTGCTTTAGCCTCTTGACTGGTATTTCCAGTTGCTCGTCCGTCCATATGCACTTCCCTGATACAGGGTCCAAGGTTCCGCCAGCCCCGGAGAACCAAGTCCGGCAATGGTCTGGCCACCTCATTGTCTCTGGTTCGATCCCTTTATCAAGCAGATCATTCTCAGCCTTGGCCCACTTAGGCCGGGCTATGAGGTAGCCACCTGACCCCGTGCGATGGTGAAGCTTCTTCTTCGCAGCATTTTGCTTGTTTGTCACCGACATCTTTTTACTCTTTTCCGATGTCCTGTGGGCCACAAATGCGGGCTACCATCTCTGATCTTTTCATATTTGCCCTTGAATTCTGGTGTCTCTTTTTTATCAACAAACTTATTCAGGTCTTTCTTCCAATGCCTGAATAGCTCTGCCATCTTCTTAAGAGCAAAAGACTTGATTAATGGCTCTATAACTGGCTTCTCCGGATCATCCTCTGGCGCTAGGGTGAAATTTGACTTCAGCTCAGTCTAAAGATCATTTTTCTGCAGATCATTGACATAAGACACCTCAGGCTCTTCGTTCTTAGGATTATACCATTGTTGGATGCTGATCAGGATCTTGTCCCTAACCAGAACCCCGCACTGAGCAACAAATGCCTTCTTTGTCCGGATGGGTTCAATCGGTTGGCCGTCGCGCGCGATTTCTATGATCTCAAACCTTTCATCCGAGCTCAACTTTTTCTTCGGGCCTCGTCTCTTTACCGAAGTTGTGCTCGATCCGGAGGGCTAGAAAAAGGAACAAAGACGAGAGTTAATTAATATGTGTACATACCAAAACAATGAATGCATCAATTAGCTAGTCAGCACAGGCTTAACTAATATATATACACGGCATACCTTGATTCGGTGATCACCGAGCAGTCCTCACGGTCTACTTCTTCACCCTCTCCTTCTTCCACCGGCATTGGGTCATCGGAGCCATCATAAGCATAGCCGATTGCTTCTTCACCCTCTCCTTCCGGACCATCGGTGTCGTTGAGATACATCAACGAGCTGAGGCATCACTTCCTTCTGCGATTATGTGCCTCAACAACGCTTCGCTGCTTCGTCTCGGGCGGGTGTCCATAGTTTCTACAAATATTTACAACATGGCAAATTATTATTCAAACATGACAGATATGGATATATTAGTGGCGGGGCGTAGAACTAGCTAGCTAATCACAATAAGGAATCATATTAATTAGTGGCCTCGGCGCTGCTTCTCTAGGGTTTGGTGGCCTCGACAACGCTTCAAGGGTTAGGGGTGGCCTCGAGAACGCTTCAAGGAGGGGTAATATCGACCCCCACATGTGTTGAAGCTATCGGGAGGGGTATATCGACAACAACGGCGACACTACATCTCTGTCCCACAAGTGGCGTGGGCATCGACGCCCGCGTCACTTGTGGGACGTGGATGTAGTGTCCGACACTGACGGCCACATGTATCTCACACCGACGATACTTGCTATTTAATTAGGGTTTCCTCTACCGCTCGGCGACCCTCGACAACCCTCGTTCCCGATAAAAAAAAGAGGAAGAAGAAGAAAAAAAAGAGGAGAAGAAAGAATAGAGGAGAAGAACTCCTCTATTCTTTCTTGTCCTCTTTTCTTCTTCCCTTCTTTTATCAAGGTCGAGATCGTCGAGGGTCGAGGATCGCCGAGCGGTCGAGGGTCAAGGGTCGAGGATCGCCCGGCGGTCGGGAGGTTGCCTAGTGTCAAAGGATTCAACAAAACCATGTATTCATCATTAGGCGAAAATGCTTGGTGCATGATGATGCAAGCTCTCCAAAGTTATTTTGGAGCAGCAGGTCCCAGATAGGATAATTCTCTTTTGGTACAAAGTTCAGCAAGAACCTTCCGAATATTGTTATTTGGAAGGCCTTTGCTGAAATTGCATAAAAGGCAAATTATCCTATCCGGACTCCATTCCGTAATAACTTTGGAGGACTTCACCATCATGCCTGATTACTCCGACTAATGATGAAGCCATGGATTTCTTCAATACTTTGACACTAGGAAACCTCTCTCGACCCTCGAACCCTCAACGACCACGGAACCTGGAGCCTCGACCACTGAAACCCTCGACCCTTGACCCCTTAACGACCCTCGACCCTCTACCCTAGTTCCCGACCCTCGACCCTCGGCGATCCTCGACACCCTCATTCCCGATAAAATTAAGAAGAAGAAGAAGAAAAGAGGAGAAGAAGAAAGGAATAGCTAGAGGAGAAGATCGAAGAAAAAAAGAAGAAAAAAGAGGAGAAGAAGAAAGGAATAGTGGAGAAGAAGAAAATAGAATATTCTATTTTCTCTTCCTCTCCACTATTCCTTTCTTCTTCTCCTCTCCTTTCTTCTTTTTCTTCTTCTTACTTATTTCTCCTCTTCTTTTCCTCTCCTCTTCTTCTTTCTTTCCTCTTCTTATATTTTCTTCTTCCCTATCCTTCTTTTTCTAAAATTGTAACTTTCGCATATATAAAACTTTTCTAAAATTGTAACTATCTATATATGAACAAAAAACTTTCTATGAACCACATATAGCCACATACACATATACATCACATATGAACAAAAAAATAAACTAATAAAAATAAAAAAAACATATTGCAACATATGAAAAAAAACATATAGCCACATACATACACATACATTATATATATGAAAAAATTAAACTAAAAAAACATACATTATACAGAGCATTATACATACATTATATATCTGAAAAAATGCAATGAACAAAAAATATATATAAAAAATGCAATGCACAAAAAAATGCAAGCACTGATGAACATGAGCCTCGACAGCGGCTCACAAGCTGGGCGGCGGCGAGGCGGCGGGGTGGCGAGGCCTCGGCAAGAACGACCACGGCGGGCGGGGCGTGGCGTGGCGGCAACGCAGCGACGGTGGGGCGGGTCGTGGGCGGCGCGACGGGCCTTCGGGCAACGCGGCGACGGCGACGACGGCGGCGAGACGGCGTCGGCGGCGGGCGGCGTCGAGCAGCGCTGGCGGCGACGAAGCGGCGACATCGAAGCGCAGACGGCGTCGGGCGGCGTATGAACGGCGTCTGGGCGGCGGGGCAGCGGACGGCGTCGATCTGGGCAGCCTAGCGGCGTCGATGAGCTCGGCGTCGTCGGGCGGGCCGGGGTGCAACTGGCGATGTGTTCGACAAATTTTCCTAAGTGTTGTATATATAGCAAGATCATTAGTCCCGGTTCGTGGCACCAACCGGGACTAATGCACCCCTTGAGCCCCGGTTGGTGCCACCAACCGGGACCAAAGGCCTCTTTTCAACAGCCCAAAGGCCGGGAAGCGGCGACCTTTGGTCGGTTCGTGGCACCAACCGGGACTAAAGGGGTGCATTAGTACCGGGTCGTAGCACCAACCGGGACTAATGCACCCCTTGAGCCCCGGTTGGTGCCACCAACCGGGACCAAAGGCCTGTGCTGCCCCACGCCCAAAGTTTAGTCCCACCTTGCTAGTTGAGAGGGAGCCGCACCTGTTTATAAGGCGCGGTGCGGCTTCCCTCTCGAGCTCCTCTCTAAAGCAGGCTTTCGGGCCTGACTCTGCAATCTGTGCCTGTGGGCCTACTGGGCCTTCCGCGGGCCTGAATCCTGGCCCATAGGGTTTCTAGTCGTATTCAGGCCATGGGGGCCCAGTAGGTGGCACTTTTTTTTGCTTTATTTTTTTATTTCTTTTTGCTTTTAGTTTTAGAAAAATTATAAACTTTTTGTTTGTGCCATTAGTTTTAAAATTTGAAAATACTTTTTTTGTTTTCTTTGTTGCTTTATTTATTTTATTTTGTTTCTACTTACAACAAAATACTTATTGTTGCTATTTTTAATTTTTTTCAAGTTTTTTTGTTTTGTTATCTGCATTATTTATTTTCTTTTGGTTTTTTGATTTATTTTTAATTCTTTTTGCTTTTACGTCGACAAAATTATAAACTTTCTGTTAGTGCCATTTGTTTTAGAAAAATTATGAACTTTCTGTTTGTGCCATTAGTTTTAAAATTTGAAAACACTTTTTTTGTTTTCTTTGTTGCTTTATTTATTTTATTTTGTTTCTACTTACAACAAAATACTTATTGTTGCTATTTTTATTTTTTTCATGCTTTTTGTTTTGTTTTCTGCATTATTTATTTTCTTTTGGTCTTTTGCTTTATTTTTTAATTGTTTTAGCTTTTAGGTCAGCAAAATTATAAACTTTCTGTTAGTGCCATTTGTTTTAGAACAATTATAAACTTTCTGTTTGTGCCATTAGTTTTATAAAATTTGAATTCTTTGAAATTTGTGTGAATCACAAGTTTGTGAGCTCAACAAAGGCGTAGAGGGGCGGGCTTATAAACGGTGTGAGCGCCCTTCGTTGGCGAGGTTTTCAAATTCATAGTTTTCAAATGAACTCTGAAAAAAGTTGGCATAGCATGTGCATGTACAAAGCGGACAATGGTATCATACTTATGCATTACAAAGTTGGCATGGTATCATCATAATAGTTGCGGGAGAAAGTCTTCACTTTCTCTTCGCTTGTGTTGTTTGCTTATTGCTTGTAGTAACCATGGATAATCTTCATCGTTTATCGGGATGCTTGGGTCGATCTTGACTTTGAAGGGAATTTCAAGAAACTTTTCATACTCTTGAGACATGTCATCTTGCCCTCCACTCCCGAGGATGTCCCTTTTTCCTGAAAAGAACTATGTGGCGCTTTGGCTCATCGTATGATGTATTCGCTTCCTTATCTTTTCTTTTCCTCGATGCGGTAGACATGTCCTTCACATAGATAACCTATGCCACATCATTGGCTAGGACGAGCAGTTCGTCGGTGTACCCAAGATTTTTCGGATCCACTTTGTTGTCATTCCGTCTTGTGGGTCTACACGTACCCGCCTCCTCTGTGATTGACCCACTTGCACTTAAACAAAGGGACCTTAAAATCTACTCCGTAGTCAAGTTCCCATATGTCTACTATGTAACCATAATATGTGTCCTTTCCCTGTCGGTTCTTTGCATCAAAGCGGACACCGCTGTTTTGGTTGGTGCTCTTTTCATCTTGGTCAATCGTGTAAAATGTATTCCCATTTATCTCGTATCCTTTCCAAATCATTACAATCGAAGATGGTCCTGGACAACAAGTACAACTCATCACAAACAGTGTTCTCACCTCACGAGGCGTGTTTCCAACCAAGCTTCTGAAAGTCCTGATGTGTTCACATGTAATCCAATCATCGCACTACTCCGGGTGTTTGGGCGCAGATCGTTCTTGTGTTCATCGACATACGGGTCACCAAGGTAGAGTTCATAGAAGCTGTAGTGTGCTTGAGACCAAGAATATCCGTCCTCGCATATTATTGAGTCCCTTCCAAAGCGTGCCTTTTCTAGTCGGTCTCCCCTCATACCGCGATTTAGGGAGACCTATCTTCTTAAGGCCGAGGAATGAAGTCAACACAAAACCCGATGACATCCTCTCGTTTGATGGCCCATGGAGATGCTTCCTTCGGCCTAAGCGCGATTCTGAACATATGTCTTTAGGACTCCCATGAACCTCTCAAAGGGGTACATATTGTGTAGAAATACGGGCCCCGTAATGACAATCTCGTCGACTAGATGAACTAGGGCGTGCGTCATGATATTGAAGAAGGATGGTGGGAACACCAGCTCGAAACTAACAAGACATTGCGCCACATCACTCCTTAAGCGTTGATGCGATTTCTGGATCGATCACCTTCGAGATATTGCATTGAGGAATGCACATAGCTTCACAATGGCTAATCGGACGTTTTACGGTAGAAGCCCCTCAATGCAACCGGAAGCGATTGCGTCATAATCACGTGGCAGTCATGAGACTTTAGGTTACGGAACTTTTTCTCCGCATATTTATTATTCTCTTTATATTCGACGAGAAGCGGTCGGGACCTTCATCTTGACGAGCATTCAAAGAAGATTTCTTCCTCTTCTTCGTAAGAGCGTGGTGGCGGGACCTTCATCTTTGCTTGAGGCATGCCCTCTTTTTCGTGCAAGCGTTGCAGGTCCTCCCGTGCCTCAGTTGTATCTTTTGTCTTCCCATACACGCCCAAGCAGCCTAGCAGGTTCACGCGAAGGTTCTTCGTCACGTGCATCACGTCGATCGAAGAGCGGACCTCTAGGTCTTTCCAGTAGGGTAGGTCCCAAAATATAGATTTCTTCTTCCACATGGGTGCGTGATTGTCAGCGTCATTGAACAGCTAGTCCGCCGACGCTTTCCCAAGATTACGTGTAAATCATTGACCATAACAAATGCGTGATCACCGCGCGCATGGTGGGCTTCTTCCGGTGATCTGCCTCGCCTTTGAAATGCTTGCCTTTCTTTCGACATTGATGGTTGGTCGGAAGAAATCGGCGATGGCCCAGGTACACATTCTTCTTGAAGCTTCCGGTATATACTATCGGTGTCAAGTAAGCGGTGCGTGCATGCGTGGTATCCCTTGTTTATGCATCACGAAAGGTTACTGAGAGCGGGCCAATCGTTGATGGTCACGAACAGCAACGCCTTTAGGTGAAATTCCTCCTTTTTGTGCTCATCCCACGTACGTACACCGTTTCCATTCCATAGCTGTAAAATTTCTTTAACTAATGGCCTTAGGTACACATCAATGTCGTTGCCGGGTTGCTTAGGGCCTTGGATGAGAACTCGCATCATAATGAACTTCCGCTTCATGCACATCCAAGGAGGAAGTTTATACATACATAGAGTCACGGGCGAGTCTTTGTGATTGCTGGTCTGCTCCCCGAAAGGATTAATGCCATCCGCGCTTAAAGCAAACCATACGTTCCTTGGGTCCTTTGCAAACTCAACCCAGTACTTTCTCTCGATTTTTCTCCACTGCGACCCGTCAGCGGGTGCTCTCAACTTCCCGTCTTTCTTACGGTCCTCACTGTGCCATCGCATCAACTTGGCATGCTCTCTGTTTACGAGCAGACGTTTCAACCGTGGTATTATAGGAGCATACCACATCACCTTCCACAGAACCCTCTTCTGGTAGGCTCGCCGTCAACATCACCGAGGTCATCTAAATGCGATCTTATACCGCAATGCACCGCATACCGGGCATGCGTTCAGATCCTTGTATGCACCGTGGTAGAGGATGCGATCATTAGGGCATGCATGTATCTTCTCCACCTCCAATCCTAGAGGGCATACAACCTTCTTTGCTGCATATGTCTTTGTCGGGCAATTCGTTTATCCTTTGGAAGCTTCTTCTTCATTATTTTCGGTAGCTTCTCAAATCCTTTATCGAGCCTGACATTCTCGCCTTCCACTACAACAATTCCGATGCAGTACCGAGCTTTGTGTTGCCATCTTCGCAATTGGGGTACAACCCTTTTTTGTGATCCTCTAACATGCGATCGAACTTCAGCTTCTCCTTTTGACTTTCGCATTGCGTACTTGCATCGACAATGACCCGGCGGAGATCATCATCATCGGGCACATCGTCTGGTTCCTCTTTATCTTCAGTAGCTTCGCCCGTTGGAGCACCATCATGCACATTGTCTGTTTCCTCTTGATGTTCAGTAGCATCACCGTATTCAGGGGGCACATAGTTGTCATCGTACTCTTCTTCTTCGCCGTCTTCCATCATAACCCCTATTTCTCCGTGCCTCGTCCAAACATTATAGTGTGGCATGAAACCCTTGTAAAGTAGGTGGGTGTGAAGGATTTTCCGGTCGAGTAAGACTTCGTATTCCCACATATAGGGCATGGACAACACATAAAACCATTCTGCTTGTTTGCCTCAGCCACTTCGAGAAAATCATGCACGCCCTTGGTGTACTCGGAGGTGTGTCTATCACCGTACATCCATTGTCGGTTCATCTGCGTGCATTATATATAATTAAGTGTGTCAAAAATCATTACAGAACATCATGAATAGATAATTAAGTGACCAAATTAATAGAAGTTCATCATCACATAAAACCAAAGTACATACATAGTTCTCATCTAACAACATAAAGCTCTGCAGAGCATCTAAATTAATTAAACCATACATTGAAACTATGTAAAACATTTCAATGCGAAAACAAATGCGATCATAATCGCAACCAAGGTAACAACTGATCCAACGGCATAATGATACCAAGCCTCGGTATGAATGGCATATTTTCTAATCTTTCTAATCTTTAAGCGCATTGCATCCATCTTGATCTTGTGATCATCGATGACATCCGCAACATGCAACTCCAATATCATCTTCTCCTCCTCAAGTTTTTTATTTTTCCTTCAAGAAATTGTTTTCTTCTTCAACTAAATTTAACCTTTGTCGACAATAGGGTCGGTTCGAATTTCGGTTCAACAACCTCCTAGATAAATAAAATCTATGTCACGTTATCGGCATAATTTTCATAAACAATAAATGAACCAATAGTTATGAAAAGATAATATATACCACATCCGAATCATAGATGTGATTTAGGCCGACCAAGGCGGATACCAAAACCATCGCACTATATAAGATGCAATAATAAAAGTAAGAAAATAATACAAGTATCTATCTAAACATACAAGTAAGAATATTTTTCCTTTCGTAAAGAAGATAACAACAAGAGGCTCACCACGGTGGTCTTTGGCGATGAGATCGGCGGGTGATCGGCAATGATGAAGAGGCAGGGGCCAGGCGTGACGGACCGCTAAACCTAGATAAATATTGAGGAAAATGAAGCTTGGCGATCGAGCTTGGAGAGGAGAAACCTTAAGTAGTGTGGCTCGGGCATTCCATCGAACACCTTGTGTGCATAGGAGGTGAGCTAGAGCACCACCAAGCCCTCTCCCCTCATCCGAAAAAAAGCAGGCGGTGTGCTCTGCTCTTGTGAGGGGCTATATTTAGGCAGCACCTTTAGCCCGGGTTGGTGGCTTGAACCGGGACTAATGGGAAGCCTTTGGTCCCGGTTCATGCCACCAATCGGGACCAATATTGGTGGGCCAGGAATCAGGCCCATTGGTCCCGGTTCGTCCCACCAACCGGGACCAAAAGGTCCGGACGAACCGGGACCAATGGCCCACATGGCCCGGCCGGCCCCCTGGGCTCACGAACCGGGGAAAATAGCTCCATTGGTCCCGGTTCTGGATTGAACCGGGACTAATGGGTTGAACTCGCCTGGGCCATTGCCCCCTTTTCTACTAGTGTGCCCTCGTGGGCACCTGGCAGCTCCAACGACCTACTTCTTCCTCGTGAGCACGACGAAACCCTATTTCCACCGCCGCAACCTTCTGTACCCGTGAGATCCCATCTTGGGGCCTTTTCTAGTGCTCCGCCGGAGGGGACATCGATCACGGAGGGCTTCTACATCAACACCATAGCCTCTCCGATGATGTGTGAGTAGTTTACCTCAGACCTTCGGGTCCATAGTTATTAGCTAGATGGCTTCTTCTATCTCTTTGGATCTCAATACAAAGTTAGCCTTGATCTTCTTGGAGATCTATTCGATGTAACTCTTTTTGCGGTGTGTTTGTCGAGATCCGATGAATGTGGGTTTATGATCAAGATTATCTATGAACAATATTTGAATCTCCTCTGAATTTTTTTATGTATGATTTATCTTTGCAAGTCTCTTCGAATTATCAGTTTGGTTTGGCCTACTAGATTGATCTTTCTTGCAATGGGAGAAGTGCTTAGCTTTGGGTTCAATCATGCGGTGCTCGATCCTAGTGATGTAAGGAAACAACACGTATTGTATTGTTGCCATCGAGGATAAAAAGATGGGGTTTATATCATATTGCTTGAGTTTATACCTCTACATCATGTCATCTTTCCTAATGCGTTACTCTGTTCTTATGAACTTAATACTCTAGATGCATGCTGGATAGTGGTCGATGTGTGGAGTAATAGTAGTAGATGCAGAATCGTTTCGGCCTAATTGTCGCAGACGTGATGCCTATATACATGATCATGCCTAGATATTCGCATAACTATGTAGTATTCTATCAATTGCTTGACAGTAATTTGTTCACCCACCGTAATACTTAGGCTATCTTGAGAGAATCCACTAGTGAAACCTATGGCCCCTAGGTCTATTCTCCATCATATAAGTTCCAATCTATTTTTACTTTGCAATCTTTACTTTCAATCTATATCATAAAAATACCAAAGTATTTATCTTATTATCTCTATCAGATCTCACTTTTGCAAGCGGCCGTGAAGGGATTGACAACCCCTTTAACGCGTAGGTTGCAAGGTTCTTATTTGTTTGTGTAGGTACGAGGGACTTGCGTGTGGCCTCCTACTGGATTGATACCTTGGTTCTCAAAAACTAAGGGAAATACTTACGCTACTTTGCTGCATCACCCTTTCCTCTTCAAGCGAAAACCAACGCATGCTAGAGAGGTAGCAAGAAGGATTTCTGGCGTCGTTGCCGGGGAGTCTACGTACAAGTCAAGACATACAAAGTACCCATCAGCAACTCTTATCCCTCACATTACATTATTTTCCATTTGCCTCTCGTTTTCCTCTCCCCAACTTCACCCTTTCCGTTTTATTTGCCCTTTTTTCCGTTTGCTTTTTTCCTTCGCTTTCTTCTTGTGTGTGCTTGTGTGTTGGATCGTTCGTCACGATGGCTCAAGATAATACTAAATTGTGTGACTTTTCCAATACCAACAACAATGATTTTCTTAGCACTCCGATTGTTCCTCTTACCAATGTTGAATCTTGTGAAATTAATGCTGCCTTGCTGAATCTTGTCATGAAAGATCAATTCGCCAGCCTTCCTAGTGAAGATGCCGCTACCCATCTAAACAGCTTTGTTGATTTGTCTGATATGCAAAAGAAGAAAGATGTGGATAATGATATTGTTAAATTGAAGCTATTTCCTTTTTCGCTTAGAGATTGTGCTAAAACTTGGTTTTCCTCTTTGCCTAAAAATAGTATTGATTCATGGAATAAGTGCAAGGATGCTTTTATCTCTAAGTATTTTCCTCCCGCTAAGAACATCTCTCCTAGAAATGATATTATGATTTTGAAGCAACTTGATCATGAACATGTTGCAAAAGCTTGGGAGGGGATGAAAGTAATGATCTATAATTTCCCTACACATGGTTTGAATTTATGGATGATTATACAAAAAAAATATGCCAGATTGAATTTTTCTTCTAGAAATCTTTTAGATTCGGCTGCGGGAGGCACTTTTATGGAAATCACTTTAGGAGAAGCTACTAAACTCCTAGATAATATTATGGTTAATTATTCTCAATGGCACACCGAAAGATCAACTAGTAAAAATTTCATGCAATAGAAGACATTAATGTTTTGAGTGGAAAGATGGATTAACTTATGAAATTGTTTGATAATAAGAATGTTCCTTCTGATCCTAATGATATGCCTTTGTCTACCTTGATTGAGAATAATAATTAATCTATGGATGTGAATTTTGTTGGTAGGAATAATTTTGGTAACAACGCTTATAGAGGAAACTTTAATCCTAGGCCGTTTCCTAGTAATTCCTCTAATAGTTATGGTAATTCCTACAACAACTATTATGGAAATTTTAATAAGATGCCCTCCGATTTTGATACTAGTGTTAAATAATTTATGATTTCTCAAAATAATTTCAATGCTTTGCTTGAAGAAAAATTGCCTAAGATTTATGAATTGGCTAGGAACATGGATAAAATTTCTCTTGATGTTGATTATTTGAAACTTAGATCTATTCCACCTAAGCATGATATCAATGAGTCTCTCAAAGCTATGAGAATTTTGATTGATGAGTGCAAAGAAAGAACCGCTAGGATGCGTGCTAAGAAAGATTGTTTGTGAAGGCGTGTTCATCTAGTTTTCATGATAATAAGGATGAAGATCTTAAAGTGATTGATGTATCTCCGATTAATTCTTTGTTTTGCAATATGAATCTTGATAATGATGGGACTGGAGATGAGGTAACTTTAGTTAAAAGGCGTCCCAATGATTCAGAGTTTTTAGATCTTGATGCAAAAATTGGTAAAAGTGGGATTGAAGAGGTCAAAACTTTACATAGAAATGAACGCACTATTTTGGATTTCAAGGAATTTAATTATGATAATTGTTCTTTAATCGATTGTATTTCCTTGTTGCAATCCATGCTAAATTCTCCGCATGCTTATAGTCAAAGTAAGGCTTTTACCAAACATATTGTTGATGCTTTAATGCAATCCTATGAAGAAAAGCTTGAATTGGAAGTTTCTATCCCAAGAAAACTTTATGATGAGTGGGAACCTACTATTAAAATTAAAATTAAAGATCATGAATGCTATGCTTTGTGTGTTTTGGGTGCTAGTGCTTCCACGATTCAGAAAACTTTGTGTGATGTGTTAGGTTTCCGTGAATTTGATGATTGTTCTTTAAACTTGCACCTTGCGGGTTCCACATTAAGAAACCTATGGGAAGAATTAATGATGTTCTTATGTTGCCAATAGGAATTATGAGCCCATAGATTTCATTGTTCTTGATATAGATTAAAATCATTCATGTCCTATTATTCTTAGTAGACTTTTCCTTAGAACGATTGGTGCAATTATTGATATGAAAGAAGGGAATATTAGATTCCAATTTCTGTTAAGGAAAGGCATGTAACACTTTCCTAGAAATAAAATTAAATTACCTTATGAATCTATTATGAGAGCCACTTATGGATTGCATGCCAAAGATGATAATACCTAGATCTATTCTTGCCTTTATGCCTATCTAGGGGCGTTAAACGATAGCGCTTGTTGGGAGGCAACCCAATTTTATTTTTGTTCCTTGCTTTTTGGTTCTGTTTAGTAATAAATATTTGATCTAGCCTCTGGTTAGATGTGGTTTTATGTTTTAATTAGTGTTTGTGCCAATTAAAACCTATAGGATCTTTTTGGATGATAGTTATTTGATCTTGCTGAAAAAAGTCGGAAACTTTCTGCTCACAAAAACAATTGTTAAAAATCACCAGAACATGATAAAATAATGATTCCAATTGCAGTAGATCAATAAACCAATTATCGAGGTCGTACTATTTTGGTAAATTTTTCTGAGTTACAGAAGTTTGCGTTAGATGCAGATTACTACAGACTATTCTGTTTTTGACAGATTCTGTTTTTCGTGTGTTGTTTGCTTATTTTGATGAATCTATGGCTAGTATCGGAGGTTATGAAACATAGAGAAGTTGGAATACAGTAGGTTTAACACCAATATAAATAAAAATGAGTTCATTACAGTACCATAAAGTGGTGGTTTGTTTTATTTCGCTAACGGAGCTCATGAGATTTTTTGTTGAGTTTTGTGTTGTGAAGTTTTCAAGTTTTTGGGTAAAGATTTGATGGATTATGGAAAAAGGAGTGGCAAGAGCCTAAGATTGGGGATACCCAAGGCACCCCAAGGCAAAATCCAAGGACAACCAAAAGCCTAAGCTTGGGGATGCCCCGTAAGGCATCCCCTCTTTTGTCTTCGTCCATCGGTAACTTTACTTAATGCTATATTTTTATTCACCACATGATATGTGTTTTGCTTGGAGTGTCTTGTATGTTTTGAGTCTTTGCTTTTTAGTTTAACACAATCATCCTTGCTGTACACACCTTTTGGGAGAGACACACATGAATCGGAATTTATTAGAATACTCTATGTGCTTCACTTATATCTTTTGAGCTAGAAAATTTTCCTCTAGTGCTTCACTTATGTCTTTTAGAAACCTGCGGTGGTTTTATTTTATAGAAATAATTGATCTCTCATGCTTCAATTATATTATTTTGAGAGTCTTTTAGAACAGCATGGTAATTTGCTTTGGTTAAAATTTTGTCCTTAAGTGATGAGCATCCAAGATAGGTATAATAAAATATATCATATAGAATGCATTGAATATTATGAGAAGTTTAATACTTGATAATTGTTTTGAGATATGAAGATGGTGATATTAGAGTCATGCTAGTTGAGTAGTTGTGGATTTGAGAAATACTTGTTCTAAAGTTTGTGATTCCCGTAGCATGCACGTATGGTGAACCGTTATGTGATGGAAGTCGGAGCATGATTTAATTGTTGATTGTCTTCCTTATGAGTGGCGGTCGGGGACGAGCGATGATATTTTCCTACCAATCTATCCCCCTGGGAGCATGCGTGTAGTACTTCGTTTCGATAACTAATAGATTTTTGCAATAAGTATGTGAGTTCTTTATGACTAATGTTGAGTCCACGGATTATACGCACTCTCACCCTTCCACTATTGCTAGCCTCTCTAATACCGCGCACCTTTCGCTAGTATCATACACCCACCATATACCTTCCTCAAAACAGCCACCATACCTACCTATTATGGCATTTCCTTAGCCATTCCGAGATATATTGCGATGCAACTTTCCACCGTTCCGTTTATCATGACATGCTCCATCATTGTCATATTGCTTTGCATGATCATGTAGTTGACATCGTATTCGTGGCAAAGCCACCATTCATAATTCTTTCATGCATGTCACTCTTGATTCATTGCATATCCCGGTACACCGCCGGAGGCATTCACATAGAGTCATATTTTGTTCTAATTTTGAGTTGTAAGTAAATAAAAGTGTGATGACCATCATTATTAGAGCATTGTCCCAAGTGAGGAAAGGATGATGGATACTATGATTCCCCCACAAGTGGGGATGAGACTCCGGACGAAAAAAGAAAAAAGAAGAAAAAAAATAGGCCATAAAAAAAGGCCCAAATAAAAAATGAGAGAAAAAGAGAGAAGGTACAAGGTTACTATCCTTTTACCCACTTGTGCTTCAAAGTAGCACCATGATCTTCATGATAGAGAGTCTCCTATGTTGTCATTTTCATATACTAGTGGGAATTTTACATTATAGAACTTGGCTTGTATATTCCAATGATGGGCTTCCTCAAAAATACCCTAGGTCTTCGTGAGCAAGCGAGTTGTATGCACACCCACTTAGTTTCTTTTATTGAGCTTTCATACACTTATACCTCTAGTGCATCTGTTGCATGGCAGCCCTACACTCACATTGATATCTATTAATGGGCATCTCCACAGCCCATTGATACGCCTAGTTGATGTGAGACTATCTTCTCCTTTTTTGTCGTCTCCACAACCACCATTCTATTCCACATATAGTGCTATGTCCATGGCTCACGCTCATGTGTTGCGTGAAGATTGAAAAAGGTTGAGAACATCAAAAGTATGAAACAATTGCTTGGCTTGTCATCGGGTTGTGCATGATTTAAATATTTTGTGTGATGAACATAGAGCATAGCCAGACTATATGATTTTGTGGGGATAACTTTATTTGGACATGTTATTTTGAGAAGACATGATTGCTTTGTTAGTATGCTTGAAGTATTATTATTTTCATGTCAATATTAAACTTTTATCTTGAATCTTTCGGATCTGAACATTCATGCCACAATAAATAAAATTACATTAAGAAATATGCTAGGTAGCATTCCACATCAAAAATTTTGTTTTTATCATTTACCTACTCGAGGACGAGCAGGAATGAAGCTTGGGGATGCTTGATACGTCTCCAACGTATCTATAATTTTTTATTGTTCCATGCTATTATATTATCTGTTTTGGATGTCTAATGGGATTTACTAAGCACTTTTACATTATTTTTAGGACTAACCTATTAAACGAAGGCCCAGTGCAAATTGCTGTTTTTTTTGCCTATTTCAGTGTTTCGCAGAAAAGGAATATCAAACGGAGTCCAAACGGAAAGAAACCTTTGGGAGAGTTATTTTTGGAACAAACGTGATCTAGGGGACTTGGATTGGATGTCAAGAAAGAAGCGAGGAGGCCACGAGACAGGGAGGCACGCCTGCCCCCCGTGGGCGCGCCCCCCACCCTCGTGGGACCCTCGCAGCTCCACCGACCTACTTCTTCCTCCTATATATATATATATATCCATATACCCCGAAAACATCCAGGAACAGGACGAAACCCTATTTCCACAGCCGCCACCTTACATGCAGTGAGATCCCATCTTGGGGCCTTTTTAAGCCCTCACGGAGGGGGCATCGATCACGGAGGGCTTCTACATCAACACCATAGCCTCTCCGATGATGTGTGAGTAGTTTACCTCAGACCTTGGGTCCATAGTTATTAGCTAGATGGCTTCTTCTCTCTTTGGATCTCAATACAAAGTTCTCCTCGATCTTCTTGGAGATCTATTCGATGTAACTCTTTTTGGAGTGTGTTTGTCGAGATCCGATGAATTGTGGGTTTATGATCAAGATTATCTATGAACAATATTTGAATCTCCTCTGAATTCTTTTATGTATGATTTAATATCTTTGCAAGTCTCTTCGAATTATCAGTTTGGTTTGGCCTACTAGATTGCTCTTTCTTGCAATGGGAGAAGTGCTTAGCTTTGGGTTCAATCATGCGGTGCTCGATCCTAGTGACAGAAGGGGAAACAACACGTATTGTATTTTTGCCATCGAGGATAAAAAGATGGGGTTTATATCATATTGCTTGAGTTTATCCCTCTACATCATGTCATCTTGCCTAATGCGTTACTCTGTTCTTATGAACTTATTACTCTAGATGCATCTTTGGATAGCGGTCGATGTGTGGAGTAATAGTAGTAGATGCAGAATCGTTTCGGTCTACTTGTCGCGGACGTGATGCCTATATACATGATCATGCCTAGATATTCTCATAAATATGCACTCTATCAATTGCTCGACAGTAATTTGTTCACCCACCGTAATACTTATGCTATCTTGAGAGAAGCCACTAGTGAAACCTATGGCCCCCGGGTCTATTCTCCAGCATATAAGTTCCAATCTATTTTTACTTTGCAATCTTTACTTTCAATCTATATCATAAAAATACCAAAAATATTTATCTTATTATCTCTATTATATCTCACTTTTGCAAGTGGCCGTGAAGGTATTGACAACCCCTTTATCGCATTGGTTGCAAAGTTCTTAATTGTTTGTGTAGGTATGAGGGACTTGCGTGTGGCCTCCTACTGGATTGATACCTTGGTTCTCAAAAATTGAGGTAAATACTTACGCTACTGATAACCCACAAGTGTAGGGGATCGCAACAGCTTTCGAGGGTAGAGTATTCAACCCAAATTTATTGATTCGACACAAGGGGAGCCAAAGAATATTCTCAAGTATTAGCAGCTGAGTTGTCAATTCAACCACACCTGGATAACTTAATATCTGCAGCAAAGTATTTAGTAGCAAAGTAGTATGATAGTAGTGGTAACGGTAACAAAAGAGTAATGAAAGCGAAAGTAGTATTTTTGGTGTTTTCTAATGATTGTAACAGTAACAACGGGAAAGTAAATAAGCGTAAACCAGTATATGGAAATCTCGTAGGCATTGGATCGGTGGTGGATAATTATGCCGGATGCGGTTCATCATGTAACAGTCATAACATAGGGTGACACAGAACTAGCTCCAATTTATCAATGTAATGTAGGCATGTATTCCGAATATAGTCATACATGCTTATGGAAAAGAACTTGCATGACATCTTTTGTCCTACCCTCTCGTGGCAGCAGGGTCCTAATTGAAACTAAGGGATATTAAGGCCTCCTTTTAATAGAGAACCGGAACAAAGCATTATCACATAGTGAATACATGAACTCCTCAAACTATGGTCATCACCGAGAAGTATCCCGATTATTGTCACTTCGGGGTTGTCGGATCATAACACATAATAGGTGACTATAGACTTGCAAGATAGGATCAAGAACACACATATATTCATGAAAACATAATAGGTTCAGATCTGAAATCATGGCACTCGGGCCCTAGTGACAAGCATTAAGCATAGCAAAGTCATAGCAACATCAATCTCGAACATAGTGGATACTAGGGATCAAACCCAAACAAAACTAACACGAAAACATGATAGATATTATCCAACCCATCACCGTCCAGCAAGCCGACGACGCAATTACTCACGCACGGCGGTGAGCATCATGAAATTGGTGATGGAGGATGGTTGATGATGATGACGGCGACGAATCCCCCTATCCAGAGCCCCGAACGGACTCCAGATCAGCCCTCCAGAGAGGTTTTAGGGCTTGGCGGTGGCTCCGTATCGTAAAATGTGATGATTTCTTCTCTCTGATTTTTTCTCTCTGAAAGCAAATATATAGAGTTGGAGTTGGCGTTGGAGGAGCTCCAGGGGGCCCACAAGGTGAGGCGCGCATGCAGGCGCCCCACCCTCGTGGACGGTGTGGGCCCCCGGTCTTCATCTTTAGCGAGGATTTTTATTATTTTTCTAAGATGTTACGTGGAGTTTACGGTCATTCGAGAACTTTTGTTTTCGCACATAAAACAACATCATGGCAATTCTGCTGAAAACAGCGTCAGTCCGGGTTAGTTCCATTCAAATCGTACAAGTTAGAGTCCAATACAAGGGCAAAAGTGTTTGGAAAAGTAGATACGACAGAGACGTATCAACTCCCCAAAGCTTAAACCCTTGCTTGTCCTCAAACAATTCAGTTGGCAAACTGAAAGAGAAAAAGAAAAACTTTTACAAACTCTGTTTGCTCTTGTTGTTGTAAATATGTCAAGCCAGCATTCAAGATTTCAGCAAAGATTATAACTAACCACATTTGCAATAACTCTCAGGTCTCATGTTTACTCATATCAATGGCATAATCAACTAGCGAGTCATAATAATAAATCTCGGATGACAACACTTTCTCAAAACAATCATAATATGATATAACAAGATGGTACCTCGCTAGCCCTTTCTGAGACCGCAAAACATAAATGCAGAGCACCTTTAAAGACCAAGGACTGACTAGACATTGTAATTCATGGTAAAAGAGATCCAGTCATAGTCATACCCAATATAATTTAACAATAATGAATGCAAATGACAGTTGTGCTCTCCAGCTAGTGCTTTTGATAAGAGGGTGATGACTCAACATAAAAGTAAATAGATAGGCCCTTCGCAGAGGGAAGCAGGGATTTGTAGAGGTGCCAGAGCTCGGTTTTAAAATAGAGATAAATAATATTTTGAGCGGCATACTTTCATTGTCAACATAACAACTAAGAGATGGTGATATCTTCCATGCTACACACATTATAGGAGGTTCCCAAAAAGAATGGTAAAGTTTATACTCCCCCTCCACCAACAAGCATCAATCCATGGCTTGCTCGAAACAACGAGTGCCTCCAACTAACATCAAGTCCCAGGGGGAGTTTTGTTTGCAATTTTTTTTTATTTAGTTTGCATAAAGCATGGGACTGGGCATCCCGGTGACCAGCCGTTTTCTCGTGAGTGAGGAGCGGAGTCCACTCCTCTTGAGAATAACCCTCCTAACATGGAAGATAAGGGCAGCCCTAGTTGATACATGAGCTATTCGAGCATACAAACAGAATGTTTATTTGAAGGTTTAGAGTTTGGCACATACAAATTTACTTGGAGCAGCGGTAGATACCGCATATAGGAAGGTATAGTGGAATCATATGGAATAACTTTGGCGTTTAAGGGATTGGATGCACAAGCAGTATTCCCGCTTAGTACAAGTGAAGGTTAGCAAAAGACTGGGAAGCGACCAACTAGAGAGTGACAACAGTCATGAACATGCACTAAAATTAATAAACATTGGATGCAAGCATGAGTAGGATATAATCCACCATGAACATATATATCGTGAAGGCTATCTTGATTTGTTTCAACTACATGTGTGAATATGTGCCAAGTCAAGTCACTTAAATCATTCAAAGGAGGATACAACCCCATCATACCACATCACAACCATTTTAATAGCATGTTGTACGCATAAGGTAAACCATTATAACTCATAGCTAATCAAGCACATAAGCAACTATGATCTCTAATTGTCATTGCAAACATGTTTATTCATAATAAGCTGAATCAAGAACGATGAACTCATCATATTTACAGAAACAAGAGAGGTCGAGTTCATACCAGCTTTTCCCATCTCAGTCAGTCCATCATATATCATCATAATTGCCTTTCACTTGCACGACCGAACGATGAGAGTAATAATAAGAGTGCACGTGCATTGGACTAAGCTGGAATCTGCAAGCATTCAATAAGTAGGAGAAGACAAGGCAATATGGGCTTTTGGTTAAATCAACAATAATGCATATAAGAGCCACTTCAACAATTTAATCATGGTCTTCTCCTATCGACCCCCAAACAAAATAAAAGAAATAAAACTATTTACACGGGAAAGCTCCCAACAAGCAAAAGAAGAACAGAAAATATTTTTGGGTTTTCTTTTTAGTTATTACTACTACAGCAGGAAAACTAAACTAACTAGAAGTTACTACTAATTTTTTTGTTTTTATTAAAGTCTATCAAACACACAAGAAGAAAACTAGAAAAAGAAATTTAAACTAGCATGGATATTACAGTGAAAGAGAATGAGCACCGACATCTAGCAATGAGTGTGTGTCAACATAAATGTAATGTCGGTGGGAAATACGTACTCCCCCAAGCTTAGGCTTTTGGCCTAAGTTGGTTCATTGCCAGGGATAGTGAGGGAGTCCTGGATTAGGGGGTGTCCGGATGGCCGGACTATAACCTTTGGCCGGACTCCTGGACTATGAAGATACAAGATTGAAGACTTCATTCCGTGTCCGGATGGGACTTTCCTTGGCGTGGAAGGCAAGCTTGGCGATACAGATATGTAGATCTCCTCCCATTTGTAACCGACTCTATGTAACCCTAACCCCCTCCGGTGTCTATATAAACCGGAGGGTTTTAGTCCGTGGGGCGAACAACAATCATACCATAGGCTAGCTTCTAGGGTATAGCCTCTACGATCTCGTGGTAGACCTACTCTTGTACTACCCATATCATCAATATTAATCAAGCAGCGAGGGTTTTACCTCCATCGAGAGGGCCCGAACACAGGTAAAAACATCGTGTCCCTTTTCTCCCTGTTACCATCCGCCTAGACGCATAGTTCGGGACCCCCTACACGAGATCCGTCGGTTTTGACACCGACATTGGTGCTTTCATTGAGAGTTCCTCTGTCGTCATCTTTAGGCCCGATGGCTCCTCCGACCATCAACAACGATGCGGTCCAGGTGAGACTTTTCTCCCGGACAGATCTTCGTGTTGGCGGCATTACCGCGGGCCAATTAAGCAGCCATATGGAGCAGATCGAAAGCTACGCCCCTGGCCATCAGGCCAGATTTGGAAGTTTAAACTACACGGCTGACGTCCGCGGAGACTTGATCTTCGACGGATCCGAGCCACAACCGTGCAAGCTGCACTGTTACGATGGGCACGATCTAGCTCTACCGCCGAACAGTGCCCTGGAGGCCACACCCGTGCCCGCTCCGACCCTTAGCTCAGAGCCGACTGCGCCAACCGAGGGCGGGTGGCTGGACACCGCCTCGGGGGCTGCAATCTCTATGGCGATCGAGCCGAACACCAGCCTTGTCCTCTGCGAAGCCCGTGACTCCAAAGTGTCGGACTCCTCTCCGGACTCCGAAACTTCCACGCCCCCGCCAATCGAATCCAATTGGGCGCGGATCATGGAGTTCACCGCCACGGACATCTTTCAGCACTCGCCCTTCGGCGACATCCTGAATTCACTAAAGTCTCTCTCTTTATCAGGAGAGCCCTGGCCGGACTACGGTCGGCAAGGTTGGGATGCGGGCGATGAAGAAATTCAAAGCCCACCCACCACCCACTTCGTAGCCACTGTCGATGATTTAACCGACATGCTCGACTTCGACTCCGAAGACATCGACGGTATGGACGACGATGTAGGAGACGAACAGGAACCAGCGCCTATAGGGCACTGGACAACCACCCCATCTCACAATGTATACATGGTGGACACACCTAAAAGAAACGAAGACGAGGGACAAGGGGCGCGCGAGGATCGTTCCTCGGCGATCAAGCGGACGGCGTAAGCGCGCTCCAAACCCCACCTCGGCAGAGACAAGGCGATCATATAGACCCAGTTGTAGAGCGAGGCGAACCGGCGGACGATGAACATGCCATCGAGCAACCGTCCGAACAGGGCAACTTGGATAAACAACCCGTCCCCGGCGAAGATAACAGTCCGGACGACCTCACGCCGGACAAGCTACCGGAGCAGAAGAACCTCCACAAAAGGCTCGTCGCCACTGCGCGTAGCCTGAAAAAGCAGAAGCGGAAGCTCAAAACAGCGGAAGATGCACTCAAAACTAGATGGAGCAAAGCACTCAACACCGCAGACAAATACGGCGACAGTCGCCGCACAAAGAGCTACCCGAAGCGAAAATTACTGCCGAAATTTGATGAGGAGGCCTTAGAAACCCCATAATCAAAAAATAAGGAAGCCACCCGGTCGGGTGAACAACCCCATGGCCAACATAGAGCGGCAAAGGGCGCCGCACACAAGCCGGCACGCGATCCGCACAAGGATTCGCATCAAAAATATGGCCCAGCTAGATCTATCTACGGGCCAAGAAAGCAAGCTCTAGTAAGCAATGCAACGCATCAAGTATCTGAACATCACGGTACACCCAAATATAGGGGTGCCGCACACCCCCTATGTTTCACCGATGAGGTCTTTGGATCATGAATTTCCTGCGGATTCAAGCCCATAAACATAGAGGCATCTGACGGAACAACAGACCACAGAGTGCGGATTGAGGATTACATCCTCCACATACACATGGCTAGAGGAGATGATCTCCACGCCATAAAATACTTACCCTCAAGCTCAAAGGGCCAGCCCGGCATTGGCTTAAAAGCCTTCCGAAAACACCATTGGAAGTTGGGAAGAGCTCGAGGATGCTTTTCGGGCAAATTTTCAAGGGACCTATGCCCGACCTCCGGATGCAGACGATTTAAGTCATATAACTCAACAACCCGGAGAGTCAGCCAGGAAACTCTGGAACAGATTTCTTACTAAAAAGAACTAGATAGTCGACTGTCCGGACGCCGAAGCCTTAGCAGCTTTCAAACACGGCGTTCGAGACGAATGGCTCGCCAGACACCTCGGCCAAGAAAAGCCAAGAACAATGGCCGCATTAACAAGACTCATGACCTGATTTTGCGCATGAGAGGATAGCTGGTTGGCAAGATGCAGTACCAGCGACCCAAGTACATCCGAAGTTAGGGATGAAAATGGGAAACCACGACGCAGCAAGGACCAGCGCCGGACCAAGGGAAACAGCCCGAAGAGCACGGCAGTCAACACCGGATTCAAAAGCTCTTGGCAGAATCAGAAAAAGCTGCCCCTCAAGGATAACAGGGACGAGCTATCTAACTTAAACAAAATCTTGGACAAGCTATGCCAAATCCACAGTACTCCCGGGAAGCCTGCGAACCATACCCACAGAGATTGTTGGGTCTTCAAGCAATACGGCAAACTCAACGCTGAACACAAGGGGCTCGACACACCAAGCGAGGACGATGACGAACCCCACAAGCAGAGCACCGAAAAACAAAAGAATTTCCCACAAGAAGTCAAAACAGTAAATTCACTTCACGTGACAAAAGGGAAGAACAGTGGCGCCCATAGAGATATGCGCCATACGGCCTATCCCTGCAGGAGTCCCGCCACCGGGTTGTTAAAACCAATCCCCTTCGACCATCAGGATTACTCTAGAAGTATCCCGAATGCAGGCTGGACTACCTTGGTATTAGATCCGATAATTGACGGACTCCACTTTACACAAGTCCTAATGGACGGCGGCAGTGATCTAAACCTGCTATATCAGGACACAATCCGCAAAATGGGGATAGACCCAACAACAATTCGCCATAGCAACACTTCCTTTCAAGGGGTAACGTCGGGCCCAGATGCCCATTGTACGGGCTCTCTCCTGCTAGAAGTTATGTTCGGCTCACCCGACAACTTCCGCCGCGAAAAGCTAACCTTCCACATCACCCCATTTACAAGTAGCTATCAAGCACTACTGCGACGCGAAGCTTTCGCCCGCTTTAATGCAATAACGCATTACGCATCTCTTACACTTAAAATGCCCGGTCCGCGAGGCATCATCTCATTAAAGGGAAATGTCGATTGTTCCTCGAGCGTGGAAGATTGTGCGGCTGCCTTAACAGCCACACACTAAACCGGCTTCGCTAATCAAAGTGCCTAAACAGGTCGTTCAGACCCCGGACACGACTAGACGAGACCGGCGTAAACATACAAGGGCTTACTAGCCGCATACCCCCGTACAAGGGACTCCGCGCATGTACAACAAGAGTCAATAAAGCTCAATTTTATTCATTTTTTGAAGTGTACTTTGTTTATTTAATATAACGTACATTTTCGCACGATCTTTTTCAACTAAGTTCCTCTCTTTTACAGATGAACACCGTGCTACACCCGTCGTGATACGGCACAATGGAGACCGCAGTATGACGCGTGCAGTAGGGACCCGTTCCAAGGATTCTTTTCAGATTAAGACCCTGCGTAAACCTTTTTTACTGTCTCTTGTTGATACACATCCCCCGGTTTCTTGCTATAACCGAGGTGGAGGCTGGCGTCTTGGCATGTGGCCACGTCAAAATTTTGCGCGTACCTGGACACCAGGGGCTTATTACTAAGGGCGTGCTTCAGCCCGTTTTCATAAAGACCGAATACCTTAGGGAGTGTTCGGCGTCGCGAGTTTGGCCTTATATGCATCAGCTCCAAATCATGTCTTTGGTCAAATGTTGGGTTTGCCCGGATCATGTATTTTGCTGCCTTACGTTTCGCTCTATCGGCTAAGGCGGCACCAGGAGAACTATCGCGATTGTGCCCGGTTCGCCAAAGCGAGCACCTCGAGAGAAAGCCAAAAACTGACCGTCATGATATAGCGTGAGACTGGTCAACCACTCGATAACCCACCGGAATCTTTAGGATTCCTCCGCATTAACGAAGGGCGTTTCGGCCGAGCACACACGCGCCCGAATTCGGGTGAGCGCGGTGCCCCAGAGCTATATAGTAGCCCCACTGTCAAACTCCTATGGCTAAGTGAAAGTGATAAAGCATTATAGTCTGGTTGCCTAGTTCGCTGCGCTATCACCTCCTTTATTGGACCAAGACGTTGGATCAAGTGTGAAAATGCTCCTTCATAACACCCCGCATTATATGCGTGGGGGCTGAAGCCGACATTTGCCATCTTTCGGGTTATACATACATATACATTAACTTGACGCACAGAGGTATTTTAATTCTTGAAGGCACAAGTATAAAAAGCTTTTATATTCCTCGAAACATTGTTTTACAATAATACATGTTATTCGAACATAATATCCTTGAAACCTTTGCATTTCTATTGAACGAGCGCCCTGCAGAACTTCCTTAAAAATAGTACTCGGCAGGTACTCGGCTCCCGTCCGAATCTTGGGATGCAACATCGGTGGCCTTCATCTCCGCCCAGTATGTCTTGACACGGGCAAGAGCCATCCGCGCACCCTCTATGCACGCTGACCTCTTCATTGCATTGATATGCGGCACCGCACCAAGGAATTGCTGCACCAAGCTAAAATAACTCTTCGGCTCGGGCCTTTCCGGTCACAGATGACTCACGACATACTTCATGGCGAGTCCGGATAACCTATTCAGCTCCGCCCATGCGGCCAAACGATCGGTTAATGGAAGTGGGCGCTCTGGATTGTGGAACTGCGACCAAAAAATCTTTTCCACTTCTTGATCCTTTTGATCTCGGAAGTGTTCGGCCGCGTCTGCGGCACTCGCCGCCAAGTCTAGGTAAGTGTCCGCCGCACTCCACAACCGGTCCAACGGAGCATATTTAGGATCCCCGAACTTCATCCGCGGCATAAAGGGCTTTCCAGCCGCGATATCTCCGGCCTGACGTAGCTCCTCCTTCATAGCTCTCATCGTAGAGCGAGCATCGTTGGCCTCGGTAGAGGCCTTCTTCAGGTCCTTCTGTTCTGCCTGATTTCTTTTTCAAGAAGCTCGCAGCGGTCGGCAGCATTCTTCAACTTCACAGCCATCTCAGCCATTTCCTTCTTGCTTCGGTAGTGAGCAGCCTGTTCGGCTTTGAGCTCTTCAGTCGCCTTTAAGGTAGCCGCATCGCTTCTCCTGGCCTGCTCCTTGGCTCGGGTAAGTTCTGCCCGAAGGTTCTCCATGGCAGTGGCACCGTCTGCATCAAGCACACATGTTGTAAAGTACGGGCATCAAGATCCTCTCACCGGGTGTCTTCGGAGAAATTACATACCTTGTGCATCGTCAAGCCGCTTGTTAACAAGCGCGATGTCGGCATCTGCCACGTCAAGTTGCCGCTTTAGCTCGGCAAATTCATCAGTTCGGCTAGCCACCGGACACTTCGCCACCTACATAGGAATGACGACATGTTATACCTGGGACTATGATCCTCGGCGTGCCGTCATTTCTGACAACGCACCGAGTCTCAGGGGCTACTATCTATATGGGGCGCATGTTTTATATGCGGAACTGTCAAAAGGTACATCATTTCGCGTACCTCAAAACCTGTCAGTAAACTCCTGACGGCCTCGTGCAACCCGCTCCCCGTGGATGAAATCCTTTTCAATCACCGTGCCCATCAATGCACGGTGTTCTTCTGAGATAGACGCTCGCCCGAGCAGATCCTTCAGCTCCTCCGACCGCGCACCGGATGGTGCCGGACTCCTCCGATGGCCTTTTTCGAAGGCCGGACACGGAGGGCTTTGGGGGGCCATACGACTGCCTTCCGGCCTTGCCGGATTCGGAGAAACCCTCTGTGATGACACCTCAGGGTCGCCTGCCTCGCATGGCGGTACGGCAGGGGGAGGCGTTCCGCTCTCCATCATCTCCGGTCGAAGATCCCCTGAAGATGAGCTCTGCTGAGAAGGGCTGAGATCCGAACTACAAGGTAAAAATTTGGTTATCTTCCTCAGAAAATAGAACAGGGATATCTCTTATTTTAAAACTCCCCTCTCTACTTACGGCTCGCTGGAGGGCTGATCCCCTTGGGGGCATAGTGCAGCCGAGGCATCTCCCGGCGCAGGATCCTCTGGCGAAGATTTCTTCCCCCGCTTTGAGACCATGGTCTCTGGGTCTTCAGAGGCGGTCCTCTTCTTCCCCTGGATGGAGGGATTCTCGATTCCTCCTTTCCTGTCAGCCTCCTTCGGGGAGGCGGTAGCTTCTTTGTTCCCCCTTCGCCTTCTTCCAAAGGCGCAACCTCCGAGATCTGGTTAACACGGGATCTGGCGTGGTCTCAGGGAGGGGGGCCGGACACCTGATTAGCTTTGCTTTCGCTATCCACTCCTGTATAAGGGACAACTCATTTAAGGGCAATTTTATGATAAATATGGGGACGGCGTGTCCGGGTACAGGACTACTTACTTGAGTATCCAGGCGATTGCAGCTCAGACCTGCGTCCTAGGTCGAGTCCGGACACATTGCTTGTGATCCGAAGAACAATTTGTACATCTCAATGGGCGTCGCGCCCGTAAAATGTTGGAGAGCTCGTGGTCCCTCCGGATTAAACTTCCACAGGCGGAGGGGGCCACGTTTGCAGGGCAAGGTGCGGCGAATCAACATGACATGCGTCACCGCGACCATATTGATGTCTCTCTCTAGGAGATCTCGAATGCGGCCCTGCAACAAGGGCACGTCCTTGGACGGCCCCCAGTTAAACCCTTTATTGACCCATGACGCTAGCTATGGTGGGGGATCCGAGCGAAAGGCAGGTGGCGCCACCCACTTTGTGCCCCTGGGAGCTGTGATATAAAACCACTCTCATTGCCATAAGCTGAACTCCTCTTGAAAAGATCCCTCGGGCCATGGAGCGTCAGCATTCTTGCTTATAACAGCGCCTCCGCACTCCGCGTGCTGCCCCTCGATCATCTTCGGCTCTACTTTGAAGGTCTTAAGCCACAATCCGAAGTGAGGAGTAATGTGGAGGAAGAGTTCGCACACGACGATGAACTATGAGATGTGGAGGATGGACTCCGGAGTCAAGTCGTGAAATTCCAGCCCATAATAAAACATGAGCCCCGTCACGAAGGGGTCCGTCGGGAAGACTAGCCCCCGAAGGAAGTGAGACGCGAACACCACGCTCTCACCAGGCTTGGGAGTGGGAATAACCTACCCTTGAGCAGGCAGCCTATGCGAGATTTCGCCGGTTAGATACCTGGCATCTCTCAGCTTTAGCACGTCTTCTTCCGTAACGGAGGAAGGCATCCACCGCCTTGAAGGCCGGAGCGGACATCATTGAAGGTCCGGCGCTGAATCTGGAGCTTTGGGTGTTGGAACTCGAGGCGAGAGGCGGATTCGATTGAGATTGAAAGAAAGGAGTAGAGCCTTGGTCTCTTTATAAAGAGGTTGAATACCAGGAGCCCTCCCCGTGACCGGTTGGGACTCACCTTCGATTGACGAAATATGCCAACGGGCACGATGGGGTTACCCACGCCCGTATTGATGAGAATCCTGGAATAAGGGGACACGATCTCTGCCTCGACAAGACGTGCCAAGGAAACCGCCTCGCTAAACGCGCAAAGGTGGGACAGTAAAAACGATTCGAATAAAGGCTTGGCCGCGGCGTGATGTCACGCTGCGGAATACGTCAGCAGATTGGATTTGTGCAAATATTATTCTCTCTACGGTGGTATGTGGAACTTATTTTGTAGAGCCGGACACTGTCCTTGTGTTCAAAATCTTCTATGAAGTATTCGGAGGAGGAACCCGCCTTGCAATGCCGAAGACAATCTGCACGCCGGACTCGTCGTCATTGAAGCCTGGTTCAGGCTCTTGAGGGAGTCCTGGATTAGGGGTGTCCGGATGGCCGGACTATGACCTTTGGCCGGACTCCTGGACTATGAAGATACAAGATTGAAGACTTCGTCCCGTGTCCGGATGGGACTTTCCTTGGCGTGGAAGGCAAGCTTGGCGATACGAATATGTAGATCTCCTCCCATTTGTAACCGACTCTATGTAACCCTAACCCTCTCCGGTGTCTATATAAATCGGAGGGTTTTAGTCCGTAGGACGAACAACAATCATACCATAGGCTAGCTTCTAGGGTTTAGCCTCTCTGATCTCGTGGTAGATCTACTCTTGTACTACCCATATCATCAATATTAATCAAGCAGGAGTAGGGTTTTACCTCCATCGAGAGGGCCCGAACCTTGGTAAAAACATCGTGTCCCTTGTCTCCTATTACCATCCGCCTAGACGCACAGTTCGGGACCCCCTACCCGAGATCCGCCGGTTTTGACACCGACAGATAGCCTGGCTGATACCTGTAGGTGTAGCTGGGGTCGTACTGCGATGCAGCGGCTATCGCCTCCTGAGCTGCAGCGTGGCGACGAGATGCCTCCGCCCTCCTCTCGTACTCATCTGCCTCCTCTCTGGTAATAACATATCTTCCTTTTGTCTGAGAATCAAAGAAGGCAGGAGCAGGAAGAGTAATGCGGACAACATGCCGTTTGTTAAAGATTAGTCAATACTGGAGAGGTGATTCAGTCCTCTCGACAAACTGGTGGGAAACTATAGAATCAAAATCTAAATAAGTAGGGGGCAACTCCATATCACCCTCACGAATTTCTATATCAAGATAATTAGCTAAGTGGGTTGCATAAATTCCTCCAAAGAAGTCTCCGTTATATCTATTATGATGCAACCTACGAGCTACAATGGCTCCCATATGATAAGATTGATCTCCTAACACAGCACTCCTGAGAATGCTAATGTCAGGGACACACATGTGACATGCTTCATCCTTAGCATTTATGCACCTACATATGAAAAGAGAAAAATAATGTATAGCAGGAAAGTGAATGCTCCCTATAGTGGCTTGCGTTATATCTCTAGATTCCCCCACAGTTATACTAGCAAGAAAGTCTCTAAATTCAGATTCTGAGGATCAACAGTACTACCCCAATGTGGGAGTTTGCAAGCGTAAGTAAAGTCCTCTAAGTCCATGGTATAAGATTTATCATAAAGATCAAACATGACAAAAGGAGAATTACGAAGATGAAAACTCAAACCTCCTCACAAATGAACTAGTGAGATCATGATACTGTGGGCATTTATGCGCCTCGAAGTCCACAAGACCGGCGTTACGCAAATATGCGTTAAATTCTTCTTTGATTCCCTTTCGATCCATAAAATTTTCGAAGGCCATTCACGGGGCCTTACGGGAGGCGTCCTTAGGGGCTCCTAATCGGCATCGCTCATTGAAAGCCTGGGGCCTTGCTTCCTTGAAGAACCACCTTGGAACATCTTCCTAAACATTTTGTTTTCTCTGAAAAATTTCTAAAATTTTTAGTAACTTCAAACAAAAGTGAACCAACTTCAATAAAATTGATAGCAACTACTCCTACAAGTGCCTAGATCCTATATCAAGCATTAGAACCACTTGGAACCATATAAATTTGACATGCAAGCTCAAGAACATGGTCACCTATGCAGCACAAATTTGCAATGAATAAAGCACTAGAACAAAAACTAATTGGACCAATGGAGGAGTCACATACCAAGGAACAATATCCCCAAGCAGTTTTGTGAGAGGTGCTTTGAGCAAAGAGATCGAAAATCACAGCAACGAAATTTGGAACTCGTGTTTGAGCCAGATATTCGTGTTTGTGGGAGGAAGAAGAAGAGGATGGGTGCAGGAATAAGTGGAGGAGGGCCACCGTGGGCCCACGAGGCGGGCGCGCCCGGGGGTAGGCGCGCCCTCCACCCTCGTGGCCAGGTGGCAGATCCCCCCGTGGTAATTTTTGCACCATAAATCCTCAAATATTCCCGGAAAAATCATATTAAATTGGCATGACATTCTGAGGATTTTTATTTTTGGGATATTTTTATATTGCACGAATAAATCAGGAAACAGACAGAAAAATACTATTTTACTTTATTTCAACTAAATAACAGAAAGTATAAAGAGGGTACAGAAGGTTGTGCCTTCTAGTTTCGTCCGTCTCATGCTCATCAAAAGGAATCCACTAACAAGGTTGATCAGGTCTTGTTAACAAACTCATTCCGATTAACATGGAACCGGAGAAATTTTGAATAACACTATGTTACCTCAACGGGGATGTGCACATCCCCAATAATAAGAATATCATATTTCTTCTTGACAGTAGGAAGAGGAAATTCAAAACCTCCAAATATAATCGATGGAATTTTTCTAATAGAGTTGATACTATGAACTTGTGGTTGTTTCCTTGGAAAGTGTACCGTATGCTCATTACCATTAACATGAAAAGTGACATTGCCTTTGTTGCAATCAATAATAGCCCCTGCAGTATTCAAAAAAGGTCTTCCAAGAATAATATACATACTATCGTCCTCGAATATCAAGAATAACAAAGTCCGTTAAAATAGTAACGCCGCAACCACAACAGGCACATCCTCACAAATACCAACAGGTATAGCAGTTGACTTATCAGCCATTTGCAAAGATATTTCAGTAGGTGTTAACTTATTCAAATCAAGTCTACGATATAAAGAGAGAGGCATAACACTAACACCGACTCCAAGATCACATAAAGCAGTTTTGACATAATTTGTTTTAATGGAGCATGGTATAGTGGGTACTCCTGGATTTCCAAGTTTCTTTGGTATTCCACCCTTAAAAGTATAATTAGCAAGCATGGTGGAAATTTCAGCTTCCGGTATCTTTCTCTTATTGGTAATGATATCCTTCATATACCTAGCATAAGGATTTGTTTTTAGCACATCAGTTAATCGCATACACAAAAAGATAGGTCTAATCATTTCAGCAAAGCGCTCAAAATCCTCATCATCCTTTTTCTTGGATGGTTTGGGAGGAAAAGGCATGGGTTTCTGAACCCATGGTTCTCTTTCTTTACCATGTTTCCTAGCAACAAAGTCTCTCTTATCATAACGTTGATTCTTTGATTGTGGGTTATCAAGATCAACAGCAGGTTCAACTTCTACATCATTATCATTATCATTATTAGGTTGAGTATCATCATGAACATCATCATTATTATTTTCGCTAGGTTCATGTTCATTACCGTAGTTGTGTTTGACATCGGACATAGATATATCATTTGGATTCTCAGATGGTTCAACAATAGGTTCACTAGAAGTTTGCAAAGTCCTATCATTTTTCTTTTTCTTCCTTTTAGAAGAACTAGGCACATCAGTATTATTTCTCTGAGAATCTTGCTCAATTCTCTTAGGGTGGCCTTCAGGATATAAGGGTTCCTGAGTCATTCTACCAGTTCTAGTAGCCACTCTAACATCATAATCATTTTTCTTACTATTCATTTCATTGAGCAAGTCATTTTGAGCCTTAAGTACTTGTTATACTTGAGTGGTAACCATAGAAGCATGTTTGCTAATGAGTTTAAGTTCACCTCTAACATTAGCCATAATCACCCAAGTGTTTAATCATATAGGTATTCTGTTTTAATTGTCTACCAAAATAAGCATTGAAGTCTTCTTGCTTAAATATAAAGTTATCAAACTCATCCAAGCACTGACTAGCAATTTTAGTAGGAGGGACTTCAGCTTTATCATATCTATAGAGATAATTTACCTTTACTACCTATGTCGGGTTATCAGGATCAGGAGGTTCTTCAATAGGTAATGGATCAAGATCATATGTTTCTCCAACAGGCGGTAAATTAACACCATGTATTTCTTCAATAGGAGGTAAATTCTTAACATCTTCAGCTTTAATATCTTTTTCTTTCATAGATTTCTTTGCCTCTTGCATATCTTCAGGACTGAGAAATAGAACACCTCTCTTCTTCGGAGTTGGTTTAGGAATAGGCTTCGTAATTGGCTACGGAGCTGGCTCAAAAGGTGCCCAATTATTTTCATTTGTCAACATATTATTAAATAGAATTTCAGCTTCATCCGGTGTTCTTTCCCTGAAAAGAGAACCAGCACAACTATCCAGGTAATCTCTGGAAGCATCGGTTAGTCCATTATAAAAGATATCAAGTATTTCATTTTTCTTAAGAGGATGATCGGCAAAGCATTAAGTAACTTGAGAAGCCTCCCCCAAGCTTGTGGGAGACTCTCTTCTTCAATTTGCACAAAATTGTATATTTCCTTTAAAGCAGCTTGTTTCTTATGAGCAGGGAAATATTTAGCAGAGAAGTAATAAATCATACCCTGGGGACTACGCACACAACCGGGATCTAGAGAATTAAACCATATCTTAGCATCACCCTTTAATGAGAACGGAAATATTTTCAGGATATAAAAGTAGCGAGATCTCTCATCATTAGTGAACAGGGTGGCTATATCATTTAATTTAGTAAGATGTGCCTTACAGTTTTAGATTCATAACCATGAAAAGGATCAGATTCAACCAAAGTAATTATGTTAGGATCAACAGAGAATTCATAATTCTTATCGGGAACACAAATAGGTGAAGTAGCAAAAGCACGGTCAGGTTTTATTCTATCTCTAAGAGATTCTTTACTCCATTTAACTAATAGCCTCTTATGTTCATTTCTATCCTTGCAGGAAAAAATAGCTGCAGAAGATTCCATATCAAAAACATAACCCTCAGGAATAACAGGCAAATCTTCATCATCAATTTCATCAACATTATCAGTTTCAATAATTTCTTTCTCTCTAGCCCTAGAAATTTGTTCATCAAGAAATTCACCCGAGGGCAGTAGTATCAAACATAGAAGTAGTTTCATCATAAGTATCATGCATAGCGAAGTGGCATCATCAATAACATGCGACATATCGTAACGAATAGCGTAGCAGGTTTAGGTGTCGCAAGCTTACTCATAACAGAAGGTGAATCAAGTGCAGAGCTAGATGGCAGTTCCTTACCTCCCCTCATAGTTGAGGGATAAATTTTTGTCTTAGCGTCTTTCAAATTCTTCATAGTGTCCAGCAGATATAAATCCCAAGTAACTAAAAGAATAGAGCTATGCTCCTCGGCAATGGCGCCAGAAATTGGTCTTGATAACCCACAAGTGTAGGGGATCGCAACAGCTTTCGAGGGTAGAGTATTCAACCCAAATTTATTGATTCGACACAAGGGGAGCCAAAGAATATTCTCAAGTATTAGCAGCTGAGTTGTCAATTCAACCACACCTGGATAACTTAATATCTGTAGCAAAGTATTTAGTAGCAAAGTAGTATGATAGTAGTGGTAACGGTAACAAAAGAGTAATGAAAGCCAAAGTAATATTTTTGGTGTTTTGTAATGATTGTAATAGTAACAACAGGAAAGTAAATAAGGGTAAACCAGTATATGGAAAGCTTGTAGGCATTGGATCGGTGATGGATAATTATGCCGGATGCGGTTCATCATGTAACAATCATAACATAGGGTGACACAGAACTAGCTCCAATTCATCAATGTAATGTAGGCATCTATTCGAATATAGTCATACGTGCTTATGGAAAAGAACTTGCATGACATCTTTTGTCCTACCCTCCGTGGCAGCGGGTCCTAATGGAAACTAAGGGATATTAAGGCCTCCTTTTAATAGAGAACCGGAACAAAGCATTAGCACATGGTGAATACATGAACTCCTCAAACTATGGTCATCACCGAAGTATCCCGATTATTGTCACTTGAGGGTTGTCGGATCATAACACATAATAGGTGACTATAGACTTGCAAGATAGGATCAAGAACACACATATATTCATGAAAACATAATAGGTTCAGATCTGAAATCATGGCACTCGGGCCCTAGTGACAAGCATTAAGCATAGCAAAGTCATAGCAACATCAATCTCAGAACATAGTGGATACTAGGGATCAAACTCTAACAAAACTAACTGGATTACATGATAGATCTCATCCAACCCATCACCGTCCAGCAAGCCTACGATGGAATTACTCACCCACGGCGGTGAGCGTCATGAAATTGGTGATGGAGGATGGTTGATGATGACGACGGCGACGAATCCCCCTCTCCGGAGCCCCGAACGGACTCCAGATCAGCCCTCCCGAGAGGTTTCAGGGCTTGGCGGCGGCTCCGTATCATAAACGCGATGATTTCTTCTCTCTGATTTTTTCTCTCTGAAAGCAAATATATAGAGTTGGAGTTGGCGTCGGAGGAGCTCCAGAGGGCCCACGAGGTAGAGGCGCGCCACGGAGGGTGCGCCCCACCCTCGTGGGACAGGGTGTGGGCCCCTGGTCTTCATCTTTGGCTTGGATTTTTTATTATTTTTTCTAAGATGTTCCGTGGAGTTTCAGGTCATTCCGAGAACTTTTGTTTTCTGCACATAAAACAACATAATGGCAATTCTGCTGAAAACAACGTCAGTCCGGGTTAGTTCCATTCAAATCATACAAGTTAGAGTCCAAAACAAGGGCAAAAGTGTTTGGATAAGTAGATACGACAGAGACGTATCAGCTACTTTGCTGCATCACCCATTCCTCTTCATGGGAAAACCAACGCATGCTTAAGAGGTAGCAAGAAGGATTTCTAGCGCCGTTGCCGGGGAGTCTACGCACAAGTCAAGACATACCAAGTACCCATAACAAACTCTTATCCCTCACATTACATTATTTGCCATTTGCCTCTCGTTTTCATCTCCCCCACTTCACCCTTGCCGTTTTATTCGCCCTTTTTTCCGTTCACTTTTTCCTTCGCTTTCTTCTTGTGTGTCCTTGTGTGTTGGATCGTTCGTCACGATGGCTCAAGATAATACCAAATTGTGTGACTTTTCCAATACCAACAACAATTATTTTCCTAGCACTCCGATTGCTCCTCTTACCGATGCTGAATCTTGTGAAATTAATGCTGCCTTGCTGAATCTTGTCATGAAAGATCAATTCGCCGGCCTTCCTAGTGAAGATGCCGCTACCCATCTAAACAACTTTGTTGATTTGTGTGATATGCAAAATAAGAAAGATGTGGATAATGATATTGTTAAATTGAATCTATTTCTTTTTTCGCTTAGAGATTGTGCTAAAACTTGGTTTTCGTCGTTGCCTAAAAATACTATTGATTCATGGAATAAGTGCAAGGATGCTTTTATCTCTAAGTATTTTCTTCCCGCTAAGATTATCTCTCTTAGAAACGATATTATGAATTTTAAGCAACTTGATCATGAACATGTTGCACAAGCTTGGGAGAGGATGAAACTAATGATCCGTAATTTCCCTACACATGGTTTGAATTTATGGATGATTATACAAGAAAATTATGCCGGATTGAATTTTGCTTCCAGAAATATTTTAGATTCGAACGCGGGAAGCACTTTTATGGAAATCACTTTAGGAGAAGCTACTAAACTCCTAGATAATATTATGGTTAATATTCTCAATGGCACACCAAAAGATCAACTAGTAAGAAGGTTCATGCGATAGAAGAGATTAATGTTTTGAGTGGAAAGATGGATGAACTTATGAAATTGTTTGCTAATAAGAATGTTTCTTCTCATCCTAATGATATGCCTTTGTCTACCTTGATTGAGAATAATAATGAATCTATGGATGTGAATTTTGTTGGTAGGAATAATTTTGGTAACAACGCTTATAGAGGAAACTTTAATCCTAGGCCGTTTCCTAGTAATTCCTCTAATAATTATGGTAATTCCTACAACAAATCTTATGGAAATTTTAATAATATGCCCTCTGAATTTGAGACTAGTGTTAAAGAATTTATGATTTCTCAAAAGAATTTCAATGCTTTGCTTGAACAAAAATTGCCTAAGATTGATGAATTGGCTAGGAACATGGATAAAATTTCTCTTGATGTTGATTCTTTGAAACTTAGATCTATTCCACCTAAGCATGATATCAATGAGTCTCTCGAAGCTATGAGAATTTCCATTTATGAGTGCAAAGAAAGAACTGCTAGGATGCGTGCTAAGAAAGATTGCTTTGTGAAGGCGTGTTCTTCTAGTTTTCATGATAATAAGGATGAAGATCTTAAAGTTATGGATGTATCTCCTATTAAATCTTTGTTTTGCAATATGAATCTTGATAATGATGGGACTGGAGATGAGTCAACTTTAGTTAAAAGGCGTCCCAATGATTCGTAGTTTTAGATCTTGATGCAAAGATTGGTAAAAGTGGGATTGAAGAGGTCAAAATATTACATAGAAATGAACCCACTATTTTGAATTTCAAGGAATTTAATTATGATAATTGTTCTTTAATAGATTGTATTTCCTTGTTGCAATCCGTGCTAAATTCTCCGCATGCTTATAGTCAAAGTAAGGCTTTTACCAAACATATCATTGATGCTTTAAGGCAATCCTATGAAGAAAAGCTTGAATTGGAAGTTTATATCCCTAGAAAACTTTATGATGAGTGGGAACCAACTATTAAAATTAAAATTAAAGATCATGAATTCTATGCTTTGTGTGATTTGGGTGCTAGTGTTTCCACGATTCTGAAAACTTTGTGTGATGTGTTATGTTTCTGTGAATTTGATGATTGTTCTTTAAACTTGCACCTTGCGTATTCCACCATTAAGAAACCTATGGGAAGAATTAATGACGTTCTTATTGTTGCCAATAGGAATTATATGCCCGTAGATTTCATGGTTCTTGATATAGATTGCAATCCTTCATGTCCTATTATTTCTTGGTAGACCTTTCCTTAGAATGATTGGTGCAATTATTGATATGAAAGAAGGGAATATTAGATTCCAATTTCCGTTAAGGAAAGGCATGGAACACTTTCCTAGAAAGAAAATTAAATTACCTTATGAATCTATTATGAGAGCCACTTATGGATTGCATGCCAAAGATGATAATACCTAGATCTATTCTTGCCTTTATGCCTAGCTAGGGGCGTTAAACGATAGCGCTTGTTGGGAGGCAACCCAATTTTATTTTTTGTTCCTTGCTTTTTGGTTTTGTTTAGTAATAAATATTTGATCTAGCCTCTGGTTAGATGTGGTTTTATGTTTTAATTAGTGTTTGTGCCAAGTAAAACCTATAGGATCTTCTTGGATGATAGTTATTTGATCTTGTTGAAAAAGTCAAAAACTTTCTGCTCACCAAAACAATTGTTAAAAATCACCAGAACTAGATAAAATAATGATTCCAATTGCAGTAGATCAATAAACAAATTATATAGGTCGTCCTATTTTGGTATATTTTTCTGAGTTCCAGAAATTCGTTAGATGCAGATTACTACAGATTGTTCTGTTTTTGACAGATTCTGTTTTTCGTGTGTTGTTTGCTTATTTTGATGAATCTATGGCTAGTATCGAAGGTTATGAACCATATAGAAGTTGGAATACAGTAGGTTTAACACCAATATAAATAAAGAATGAGTTCATTACAGTACCTTAAAGTGGTGGTTTGTTTTATTTCGCTAACGGAGCTCATGAGATTTTCTGTTGAGTTTTGTGTTGTGAAGTTTTCAAGTTTTTGGGTAAAGATTTGATGGATTATGGAACAAGGAGTGGAAAGAGACTAAGCTTGGGTATGCCCAAGGCACCCCAAGGAAAAATCCAAGGACAACCAAAAGCCTAAGCTTGGGGATGCCCCGGAAGGCATCCCCTCTTTTGTCTTCGTCCATCGGTAACTTTACTTGATGCTATATTTTTATTCACCACATGATATGTGTTTTGCTTGGAGCGTCTTGTATGATTTGAGTCTTTGCTTTTTAGTTTACCACAATCATCCTTGCTTTACACACCTTTTGGGAGAGACACACATGAATCGGAATTTATTAGAATACTCTATGTGCTTCACTTATATCCTTTGAGCTAGAAAATTTTGCTCTAGTGCTTCACTTATATCTTCTAGAGCACGGCGGTGGTTTTATTGTATAGAAATAATTGATCTCTCGTGCTTCACTTATATTATTTTGAGAGTCTTTTAGAATCGCATGGTAATTTGCTTTGGTTAAAATTTTGTCCTTAAGTGATGGGCATCCAAGATAGGTATAATAAAAACTATCATATAGAGTGTGTTGAATATTATGAGAAGTTTGATACTTGATAATTGTTTTGAGATATGAAGATGGTGATATTAGAGTCATGCTAGTTGAGTAGTTGTGGATTTGAGAAATACTTGTTCCAAAGTTTGTGATTCCTGTAGCATGCACGTATGGTGAACCGTTATGTGATGAAGTCGGAGCATGATTTATTTGTTGATTGTCTTCCTTATGAGTGGCGGTCGGGGACGAGCGATGGTCTTTTCCTACCAATCTATCCCCCTGGGAGCATGCGCGTAGAACTTCGTTTCAATAATAATAGATTTTTGCAATAAGTATGTGAGTTCTTTATGACTAATGTTGAGTCCATGGATTATACGCACTCTCACCCTTCCACTATTGCTAGCCTCTCTAATACCGCGCACCTTTCGCTGGTATCATACACCCACCATATACCTTCATCAAAACAGCCACAATACCTACCTATTATGGCATTTCCTTAGCCATTCCGAGATATATTGCCATGCAACTTCCCACCGTTCCGTTTATTATGACACACTCCTTCATTGTCATATTGCTTTGCATGATCATGTAGTTGACATCGTATTCGTGGCAAAGCCACCATTCATAATTCTTTCATGCATATCACTCTTGATTCATTGCATATCCCGGTACACCGCCGGAGGCATTCACATAGAGTCATATTTTGTTCTAATTTTTGAGTTGGAAGTAAATAAAAGTGTGATGACCATCATTATTAGAGCATTGTCCCAAGTGAGGAAAGGATGATGGAGACTATGATTCCCCCACAAGTCGGGATGAGACTCCGGACGAAAAAAGAAGAAAAATAAGAGGCCATAAAAAAAAGGCCCAAATAAAAAAATGATAGAAAAAGAGAGAAGGGACAATGTTACTATCCTTTTACCACACTTGTGCTTCAAAGTAGCACCATGATCCTCATGATAGAGAGTCTCCTATGTTGTCATTTTCATATACTAGTGGGAATTTTACATTATAGAACTTGGCTTGTATATTTCAATGATGGGCTTCCTCAAAAATGCCCTAGGTCTTCGTGAGCAAGCGAGTTATGCACACCCACTTAGTTTCTTTTATTGAGCTTTCATACACTTATAGCTCTAGTGCATCCGTTGCATGGCAGCCCTACTCACTCACATTGATATCTATTAATGGGCATCTCCATAGCCCGTTGATACGCCTAGTTGATGTGAGACTATCATCTCCTTTTTTGTCTTCTCCACAACCACCATTCTATTCCACATATAGTGCTATGTCCATGGCTCACGGTCATGTATTGCGGGAAGACTGAAAAAGTTTGAGAACGTCAAAAGTATGAAACAATTGCTTGGCTTGTCATCGGGGTTGTGCATGATTTAAATACTTCGTGTGGTGAAGATAGAGCATAGCCAGACTATATGATTTTGTAGGGATAACTTTCTTTGGCCATGTTATTTTGAGAAGACATGATTGCTTTGTTAGTATGCTTGAAGTATTATTATTTTCATGTCAATATTAAACTTTTATCTTGAATCTTTCGGATCTGAACATTCATGCCACAAAGAAAACTAGTTGACCCGTTGCGCCAAATGGCGCAGAGACCTGCTGAAGACATGTTGTCGATGAAAATAGTTTCATGCTGCAAGAACCTTCAACTAAATCATGCTTTTTTTAACATGTTTACATGTGGTTAAACCATGCTATATTGAAAACGTGTTTAGCATGTTGTGTAATCCGAGTTTGAAAAAAAGTGTATGACATGTATAGACCAGCTAAGGAAGCTTATTATTAGTTGAAAATATGATTATCACAATGAGAAATCTGATTAAAAAAACATATTTGTATACAATGTATAGCCAGTTAAGGATGTATTTTTTAGCGGTATTTGTACCAAACTTTTATTTTTCACGTGCATGAAAAAAACCCTCTTTGTGTTGTGCATATGGAGGCATAGGTATTTGAAATGCCCATATGCTACCTAGCCCAGTCCACGAACAAAGCTATTTGTGGCCTGTCTGTAGTAGAATATGAAGCGACAGGGACTGAATCCATCGAGCTTGTTTATCCCCTTTTCCTCCTCGGTTCCTCAGTTGGGCAAGATAAGCATTCCCAGAGAGGCTTACTCAACTGGTGAAATTTCTCCTTTCCTTCGATTTCGGATTTCTCTACATGCATGGATTTAGTTCTAATTTATCCGGATCTAGCATTTCTCCTCTTTATGTGGCAATTTTACTTTTCTCGTATCTTTTTAGGCATCGTAGATCATGTGTTGTAATTCTCTCCTAAAACATTTATGGATGTATACGTATGCAAATAAATCCTTGTAGTTATTTATGTTGCACCATTGAATTCATGTTCACATTGAAAAAAAAACTTACTTTAGTTATTTTAGTTGTGGACAAGCACATATGGTAAAAAAATTAACCCTTCTTTTTGCGAATAAAGTCAATCCTCTTTAATAAAGAAATAATGGAGGTTTGTTGTCTACAATGAGATGTACCTATAGATTTTAATTTGGTGGTATAGAATCTCATTGAAGATCATGCTATGTTTAAAATATGTGTATTTTTGAGTAATCTCCGATTGCGCAAAATGACAGAGACCCACTAAACACCATTTATGCTCTGACATAAAAATCCATTTATTAGTAGCACTATTTATCTACTGCATGCTTCATAAAAGTGTTTTATTTGTTTATAAAACGTATATGATTGCAGTCCTTTGATAACCTGATACAACATGTAAGTACCATCGACCTTGACATGAAAAGGAAAGTAAAATACTTACATTACTTTGAAAATGACCTCAGGCTCAACCCACACATGTCATTAGTTGAGCTCATTGAGACTGAATTTCTGTTGACCAATTACATTATCTCCACACTTCGCTTCTATTCTTTCAACATGGACTGTTTACATGTGGCACACACTGTTGGTGCTTTTCAAATAAGCTAGCAATAGACACTTTGTTCCTCATGGACCCGTTGCGCCAAATGGCAGAGACCCGCTGAATCCATGCTCAGATTGAAAAGAGAATCATGATTTAGTTGGTTTGTTGTTGGCAAACATATAAGGTAACAAATTTAATGCCCTTTAATAATTACAAAAACATGGCTTGTTGTCTACAAAGAGATGTACACATTGTGTGTGTGTGTTTGAAAAAAGTGACTATTTTTGAGCCAATTAGACACATGTCTATTTTAAAGTAGTCATATGTAAGTTAGTCCGCCCATTTAAGCGTTGTTTTGGGCTCGCCCACTTGGAATAGAATATGAAGCTTATTGTGGAATATCGACCAAATGGCGCAAAGTCCCATTTGAAACCATGTGCACGTGCATTATTTTTGTAACTTTAGGTTATAGTCCATTTCAAATCTGAAGTATTCTAAAATTATTTCTCTTCTTTGGTAAAATTAGGTTTTAGCAGATACTTAGGATACAACCCAACACTGATTGCAACAGATTTGCCCCTCGGCCGTTCAATTTTCACTACTCATTTTACCCCATCTTTTCATTAGTGGAGAATGACCGGTGGCCCTCTTCACATGTGTGGTACTAAAGGGGAGTGGATTTCCGTTGGCTCATACCAAATTCAAACCAAGAACTAAATGCAAGTATTTTGCTTTACTTTGCAAATGAATGGTTACAATGATAGAGAACATTTTCTATCCTATATTATATTGTTGTTTTGTTATATGTAAGCATAAAAGAAAGGAAATATTTTTTTTCTTATATTGTCGTTATAATATATTGTTGTTTTTTCTTATATTGTTGTTTTGTTGGATGTATGCATAAAAGAAAGGAAATATTTATTTCAAAATCAGCTTACTCAGCCCATCAATGTTAGCTGGGCTAAGCCCAATCAGGGGAGAAGAGCAACCAAGAAGAATTTCTAGCAACCCTGTCTTCTCTATAAACTCTGTTCCAACGCCTAACATGTAATCTACTTAGGGCAAGACTTCCTCCGATTGAATTACCTGCCGCCCAAATAGATGTATGTAGCACTAAAAGGAGCTAGTAGTTATTTACAACCAAAAACTAACTTTAGTCTTATATAACATGTGGTCATGAGCACATATCAAATATATTTTCACATGATCAGTCATAAATATAGGCAATACTTGTTTGATAGCAAGATTGTCTTGTTATAGGTACATCATTGAAACCTAGAACATGCTAAGGGAGGCGCTCGGACATATCAAACTTATCTTTCTTCAGCAACAGACTGCCCGTTCCTCTAGAACTTGAGCTGGGTAACACCCTGGTGCTCGCATCTTCCTAACACATATACGGTAGACTAAATACCACCGAGCAGAAGAACATACAGGTAAGCAAGCTGTATCATGGAGAAAATAATAAAGATTAGGAGAGCTGCACAAATAGAAGCAAGAAACGTTAAGAATGAACAAATGTATTAGTTATTGGGAAAAAACAAAGGAAACCATAAGCTGTAATGAATAGATGGGCCCATTTTAGATTTTTATGCTGCAATCCCTGGCAGCTGATCTCTGGTAATAGCAACTAACGCCAATGCCTCACCAGCTTTAACATAAAATCTAACCATATGCGCTCAGGGAGAGTCCAAGTACAGTACAAATTCTTTTCATTCTAGCATCAACCAATGTCCCTCTTGCTGGTTTGCCAAGTCAAGAATCAATCAGTGTGAGACTCGTAAATGTTCAAAGGTTTCAGCAAGCAAAGTTCATAAATTTCAGAGAAGCGACTCAAGGTTCAGATGAGCCTCCTGTGGTTTGTATTGCTCCCGGAGAAAAGTGTTGCCGGGACCATGATATTGGATGCTAGGGAAGCCCAATTACAACAACGTAGATGACTCACTCGGCTTGAATCTAGTGATTCTATATATAGCCATTACAAAGGTCTGATTGCAATAAATAAAAGGAAGCAGACAAAAAATCTGGAGAGCGACACTTGAACTTAAACATCAATCTAGAATGGAGTTGCGGTTGTTAAACTTGGATCGGAAGTTGTTACTTATTATGTGAATTGTGTCTCTACTTTCGGTTTCCACGGTTGGTAGCAACACACATAAACATGGGTCTCAATCAAGTCTTTCAAGATTTAAATCAATTCCATTCATGCCAAATATTTTCCAATGTCGAACCTAACATATTATGAGAGAAAAATAAATAAATTACATTGCGAAGACCTGAAAATACCTACTCATAATTCATGTAATGAGTTTTTCCTTCTGTACACGTTTTATGTATTTATTAAGTTGAGACCCGCAAGCTGCATATGGCAACCAATAAGAACAGAGAAACTCTTGTAGGCACACTCCTTACCATGTTCCCTTTCTTGCTCCAGCACACAATTATTTTTCTTGAAATCCTGGTTGGAAAGTTAATTTGATAGCATTGTTTTAACACAAAATTTGATACAATTTGTTACCGGGCAACACACATAAACATTCTCGCTTGATGATGCATAGTCTAGTGACATGTGTATTTAAATCAAACTGACAACTAAAGATAGAGAGTGCTAATTTTGCTTGTTCTAAGCATATATATACAGGTATTTTATATCTGCTATAAGCTTAACAAAGCTGAACCAAAGAGAGGAAAAACAGGAATACATGCGGTCGTAACATCTAGATGAATTGATCACCGCAGTCTGCTCGATTGATTCGATTTCTCGACTCTGTATTTGGAGCTGCGGAGTTCCTTGAATTCTTTTTCTCCACAAGGATTCCTCAATCACACGGATTGGTCACTCAATCTGCAAAGCGATTAAGCGAAATGGCATAACCAAAATGGAGTATATAAGAGGTTTTGTAGTATAAGAATATCACTCCATTTATCTTTGTTCACCCTAGAAGTTCTATAGTATAAGAATATCACTCCATTTATCTTTTTTTAGTATAACAAAAATGGAGCCACACAAATTAATTCTTGCAAAGGGGAAATGACCCATAACCTGAAGATTGGGAAATCAGAAGAAACAATTGCCTCTGACTTGTGATCTATAATCTGGCCACTGTGATTTCAGCCAAGGAGGGTGATGCTTCCAGTTTCCATCGAGTGTGACAAATCTGGAAAAACTAAACATGTAAATACGTGTTTCATCTATATATTCATACATATCAGTAGGGATATCATACTATTTTTGCACCTACCAGAAAAAGGAATCAGATTTAAGCAGACAACTAAATATGGAACATGTTGTTAGTTGTGGATGATAGAGTTGAAATCTCTACATGGAACTAATTAAATAAATGCGATGCCCATGTGCACTTCAAGATTAAGAGAACTTGACATATCTTCCTGGTGCAAGGGGAGCCCAAAAGGAAATTACACTATGGATGACAAAGTTAGTTCGCCAAATGAACGAAGAAAAGACATAAAGCGACTGCGGGTCAGTAAAACTCTGTAAATTAGCCTAGCAAGAGAGAAAGGCTCGGGGAGCCCAAAAGGAAATTACACTATGGATGACAAAGTTAGTTCGCCAAATGAACGAAGAAAAGACATAAAGCGACTGCGGGTCAGTAAAACTCTGTAAATTAGCCTAGCAAGAGAGAAAGGCTCCGAGTAAGTACACCATTAAAAAAGAGAGCTGGGAAATTTTCAATGTAAACTTTAACTGAATTAAATAAGATGAACCAAAGATGGGTACATATTCATAGAAGCATATACTGTATGCATAGAGAAAATTGGAAAATCTGAAACTAACAGTAAGAAATTGCATGCAACCTGTAGTGAAAAATTCAGAGTAAAGTTTATGTATCGCATAATGACATGTTGATAAGGAAACAGAAAAAAAATAGATTAGAACAACACTTCTTGTAAGAACCATTGGCTTGTATAAACCATCATTGAATTTGCACCAAAACCCAAGCACAGTTTAATCCAAATTCCAAAGCACGTGTTAAACCTACATATGGTGCTTAGCGAGCAGCGTCTTGACTTTGTACGCATCTTCGCTCTAGTGAGATGGCTAGGCGGAGATAGTGTGGGAGGCGGCAGGACAGGCGGGCTGCAAATTTGGCAGGAGGTCTGAGTCATCAACAACTACCGAGGTTCTGAATTTTCGTGGGCAACACTTCCAACTTGGGCTAGGAACGTCAATTTTAGTACTTCAATTTTATCACTAAATATGCAGCATGTAGCTCAGATTTAGTACTTTAGCGAAAGTACAATTTTCTGTAATTTTTGGTGAAAATTTCATCTCTATGTGGTAACATAATTGACAGTGTGCATCAATTCAACTGATTTAGTTACCTTGTCCAAGTTGGGCATGAGGTCTTGCAGCCGCCTTAGCCGCTTGTTGATCCTTGTTCTTTCCTAAACAACATAAGCAAGAAAAATATTTAGTATAAACATCCAACACCAAGACGAACACCAAAAATGTTGCAGGAAACTAACTAACCCTCTCAGTATAAACATCTGAGGTGTTAGTAGAAGTGTAGCATTAAACAATTGGCGGGCGGGAGAGTCCAGATGGATGTGAAGTGTATATATGTAAAGTTTGTTCTACCAGGAGTCGATGTTCTTTGAAATTTGGTGACCATGTCATCATCATTGTTGCCGAACACCTTGGCCTTCTTGCGGCCAAAGCGTGAAGAACATGATGTTGGAGTTGGTGTCCTTCTAGTAGCTCATGGAGAAGATCCTGGAAAGGTTGTTGGAGCCGTTCTTGGCGGTGACACTCTCGGCGATGTTGGCGGGCGGCATCGGCATGCGCATGGCAATCCCGATCTTTGTGATGTGTGGCATCATGTCCTACTGCCACCAGAAGTTCCACAGCAAGCCCAACCTCCTCTGTTGTACCATTGCATCGATGTTGCCTCCTCCCTGCGGGTGCATCATCACAGTCACAAAGCCAGAGCCCAGAGCACATTTACCAAAGTGGACAAGGACCAAAAAAGAATACGGCACCCGGCCAAATCTGGAAAATCAACATGATCAGTGAAGCAAGGACCATGGCAGCATATAGGATATATAAAGCATATAGGATATATAAAACAAATGCAGCAGAGGTAGCTACAAAGGAAATGAACAAACTTGATCCACAGTAAAAATAAGAAGCAACCTCCAAGATATACCGCAAAACAAAATAAAATAATTAATTAGGACAAGGAACCATGGTAATCGCTCTGTTGCTCTGCAGTTGGCATATTAGTGCAATTAAAAACCTCAAAATCTACTACTTTTGTGTACAATGGTGACGACCAAAAGCTATGTACTATGCATTGAGCACCCTAGGCGATGGTCGTAACATGAGTTTGGTAAAAACATTGTGTCCTAAGGATTCAAACAACCTGAAATCCTAGCCATTTAAACAAGACACATAGTCCATGAAATTTACCCAAATAGTACCACAGAGGAAGCTGCATAATACAAAAATAAAATATGAATTGGAAATCAAACCGTAGCAAGTCATTAAATCGGTATGATCGTAACCTAGAAAGCGGAGTAAAATTGAAAAGGTAAAGGTAAAAGAGAACTCGACCTAAAACTACAAAACAAGAAAAAGCCTTTTTACCTGTCTATGCTGTAGTAGATGAATCGGAAATCAAAGCGTAGTCAGCTAGCCTTGAAAGCAAAAATAAAATGGATTAACTATGAGAACTAAATGTAGCAGAACTCTGTTGCATCGAATTGTAGTTAAACAAAATTAAATTAACTATGCAAACTAAACAGAACAGAACTCTGTTGCATTCAACTGGCTTGATAATAGGCAGACATAGAACAGATCCCAAAAGAGCAATTTCAGAGAGAAACAACAAGAGTAAATACCTTGAAAGATTGTTTGGACCTTTCTCCATCTTATTCTAGAAAGGCAAGACGATTTTATAATTCTGAAGTAAAAAGGGAACATTGGTAGTCATTGACCAAAGTAGCTCACGTCAAGTTGTCAAGCGTGGCTCCTTCACCTAAGCTGTAAAAAAGCGAAAAAAAGATGAGAAATCCCAAAGAGAGAAGACAACAGAAGCAAAACATGGTCCAACCCATCGGCGAGATACCTCTTGATATGGTTGCCCCCAGTAAGCGAGCCTTCCCCAACCGCAACCCTGCCCACATCTGTCAGCTCCTTCAAACCACTGCTATTTCCGCCCGGCAGTTTGTGCCCTTCATGGCCTCCAACTATTACGCCCTAGCCCGACCCGGCCACCGTCAGGGGCCCTAGCGACGGGAGGTGGTCGGCCATGGTGACGACGAACCCCAGCTCGCCCCCGCGTCATAGACAAAGAAGCCGTCGGCACCCTGGAACCGAACACCCAGATCGGGGCCCGGAGTAGCCGCTCCCGCTTCCGTCGTCTCGCGCCTGAGTGTCGCGCTTCTCAACTCAACGCTGCCATCGAAGCATCTCCGCGCCGCTGCTCCTCTCGCGCTGCGGCCGATGCAGAGATCAGGAAGGAGGATTTAGCTAGAAGAGAGAGGAGGAGACGAGTGGGTGTGGCGGTGGCAGGGATCCGGGAAGGAGGAGGGAGGAGGAAGAGAGGAATGGGGTGCGACGGCTGTGAGAGGAAGGAGGGAGGAGTGTGTGGCTGTGGATCGAGAGCTAGGGTTGGTGCGGCCGTGCCCAATGGGCTCCTCGCTCCAGCCCTAGGCAAGCCACGGGACGCGCGACGCGGGGCACGCGAGGAAAGGCTCACCCAGCCGAAAACGACCCGCTGCTGACCTAGCCACTGCAAGCGTGAGACGAGCCCACTTGTCATTGGGCAGTAAAATAACTGCGAGGTGAAAAATGATTTAACTGTAAGTGAAGATCCAATGGTGCAACTGAGTTGGAGGGGCAGATCGGACGGCCAACGAGGCCCCAATCGGGGGAGCGTTCTGGAGGGGAGTTGGCTAGCCTCTTTTATGTTTTAAATATTACATTAAGAAATATGCTAGATAGCATTCCACATCAAAAATTCTGTTTTTATCATTTACCTACTAGAGGACGAGCAGGAATTAAGCTTGGGGATGCTTGATACGTCTCCAACGTATCTATAATTTTTGATTGTTCCATGCTATTATATTATCTATTTTGGATGTTTAATGGGCTTTACTAAGCACTTTTACATTATTTTTGGGACTAACCTATTAACCGAAGGCCCAGTGCAAATTGCCGTGTTTTTGCCTATTCCAGTGTTTGGCAGAAAAGGAATATCAAACGGAGTCCAAACGGAATGAAACATTTGGGAGATTTAGTTTTGGAACAAACGTGATCTAGGGGACTTGGAGTGGATGTCAAGAAAGAAGCGAGGAGGCCACGAGACAGGGAGGCACGCCTGCCCCCCGTGGGCGCGCCCCCCACCCTCGTGGGACCCTCGCAGCTCCACCGACCTACTTCTTCCTCCTATATATATATCCATATACCACGAAAACATCCAGGAGCACGACGAAACCCTATATCCACTGCCGCAACCTTCTGTACCCGTGAGATCCCATCTTGGGGCCTTTTCCGGCGCTCCGCCGGAGGGGGCATCGATCACGGAGGGCTTCTAGCTCAACACCATAGCCTCTCCGATGATGTGTGAGTAGTTTACCTCAGACCTTCGGGTCCATAGTTATTAGCTAGATGGCTTCTTCTCTCTCTTTGGATCTCAATACAAAGTTTTCCTCGATCTTCTTGGAGATCTATTCGATGTAACTCTTTTTGCGGTGTGTTTGTCGAGATCTGATGATTTGTGGATTTATGATCAAGATTATCTATGAACAATATTTCAATCTCCTCTGAATTCTTTTATGTATGATTTAATATCTTTGCAAGTCTCTTCGAATTATCAGTTTGGTTTGGCCTACTAGATTGATCTTTCTTGCAATGGGAGAAGTGCTTAGCTTTGGGTTCGAACATGCGGTGCTCGATCCTAGTGACACAAGGGGAAATGACACGTATTGTATTGTTTCCATTGAGGATAAAAAGATGCGGTTTATATCATATTGCTTGAGTTTATCCCTCTACATAATGTCATCTTGCCTAATGCGTTACTCTGTTCTTATGAACTTAAATACTCTAGATGCATGCTGGATAGTGGTCGATGTGTGGAGTAGTAGTAGTAGATGCAGAATCGTTTCGGTCTACTTGTTGCGGACGTGATGCCTATATACATGATCATGCCTAGATGTTCTCATAAATATGCACTATTTTATCAACTGCTCGACAGTAATTTGTTCACCCACCGTAATACTTATGCTATCTTGAGAGAAGCCACTAGTGAAACCTATGGCCCCCGGGTCTATTCTCCATCATATAAGTTCCAATCTATTTTTACTTTGCAATCTTTACTTTCAATCTATATCATAAAAATACCAAAAATATTTATCTTATTATCTCTATCAGATCTCACTTTTGCAAGTGGCCGTGAAGGGATTGACAACCCCTTTATCGCGTTGGTTGCAAGGTTCTTATTTGTTTGTGTAGGTATGAGGGACATGCGTGTAGCCTCCTACTGAATTGTTACCTTGGTTCTCAAAAACTAAGGGAAATACTTACGCTACTTTGCTACATCACCCTTTCCTCTTCAAGGGAAAACCAACGCATGCTCAAGAGGTAGCAAGAAGGATTTCTGGCGCCGTTGCCGGGGAGTCTACGCACAAGTCAAGACATAGCAAGTACCCATCACAAACTCTTATCCCTCGCATTACATTATTTGCCATTTGCTCTCGTTTTCCTCCCCCCCACTTCACCCTTGCCATTTTATTCGCCCTTTTTTCCGTTTGCTTTTTCCTTCGCTTTCTTCTTGTGTGTGCTTGTGTGTTGGATCGTTCGTCACGATGGCTCAAGATAATACTAAATTGTGTGACTTTTCCAATACCAACAACAATGATTTTCTTAGCACTCTGATTGCTCCTCTTACCGATGCTGAATCTTGTGAAATTAATGCTGCCTTGCTGAATCTTGTCATGAAAGATCAATTCGCCTGCCTTCCTAGTGAAGATGTCGCAACCCATCTAAACAGCTTTGTTGATTTGTGTGATATGCAAAAGAATAAAGATGTGGATAATGATATTATTGAATTGAAGCTATTTCCTTTTTCGCTTAGGGATTGTGCTAAAACTTGGTTTTCGTCTTTGCCTAAAAATAGTATTGATTCATGGAATAAGTGCAAGGATGCTTTTATCTCTAAGTATTTTCCTCCCGCTAAGATTATCTCTCTTAGAAACGATATTATGAATTTTAGGCTACTTGATCATGAACATGTTGCACAAGCTTGGGAGAGGATGAAAGTAATGATCCGTAATTGCCCTACACATGGTTTGAAATAATCATGATCATGGCATTGAAAGAATTAACGACATACTGATTACGATCTAGACAAGCACGTACTACACAACCAGTAGACACATCTACACATAATGCTAGTGGGCTAAAACAGAAATAAACAGGAGCGGGATAAACGAGTTATACCCTCCACTAGGCCAGGCAGAAGCCACGACGGCAGCGGTAGCAGCAGCGGCATCCTCGGCGGCCTTCTTGTCGGCTTCAAGTTTCTCGGTGTCGATGGACATGGTGACAATGCAGTGAACGTGGACGAAGAGGAGGTAGTCGATCGAAGGCAAGAAATCGCATAGTCACTCCCCAAAAACCTAATCGCCCCTCTCCCGTACAAGATCCGGAGAGGCAGGGTTTCGGAGGCCTACTCTCCTGTCAATCATGTACGAGTGAATGGGATGGAGTCACCGGAGGCAGCAGCAACAAAAGGGAACGACAGGAGCGGTGCGTGTGGAGCAGATGTGATCCGTTCGTGGCAGCAAGGGTTAGCCAACGCCTCACATGGGCTGAACCCACGTCCGAGACAGCCCACAATCTGATGTCACAGATCGTGGCCCAGATCTCAGAAACTCTCCATTCCTGACTGGCAAAAATAAACGCATAGGTGTGAGCTCGGCTCAATCCCGCGGCGCGGTGCACCGAGGCGGGCGGCGAAGGAGGAGCGTGAGTGAGGGAGTCCTGGATTAGGGGGTCTCCGGACAGCCGGACTATATCCTTTGGCCGGACTGTTGGACTATGAAGATGCACGATTGAAGACTCGTCCCGTGTCCGGATGGGACTCTCCTTGGCGTGGAAGGCAAGCTTGGCAATACGGATATGTAGATCTCCTCCCTTGTAACCGACTCTGTGTAACCCTAGACCCCTCTGGTAAAACCGGAGGGTTTAGTCCGTAGGAGAACAACAGTCATACCATAGGCTAGCTTTTAGGGTTTAGCCTCTACGATCTCGTGGTAGATCAACTCTTGTAATACTCATATCATCAAGATCAATCAAGCAGGAAGTAGGGTATTACCTCCATCTAGAGGGCCCGAACACAGGTAAACATCGTGTCCCCGCCTCCTGTTACCATCCACCTTAGACGCACAGCTTTGGGACCCCTACCGAGATCCGCCGGTTTTGACACCGACATTGGTGCTTTCATTGAGAGTTCCACTGTGTCGTCACCATAAGGCTTGATGGCTCCTTCGATCATTGATAACGATGCGGTCCAGGGTGAGGTTTTCCTCCCAGGACAGATCTTCGTATTCGGCGGCTTCGCACTGCGGGCTAACTCGCTTGGCCATCTGGAGCAGATCGAGAGCTACGGCCCTGGCCACCAGGTCAAGTTCGGAAATTTGAACTACACTGCCGACATCCCCCGAGATTTGATCTTCGATGGATTCGAGCCCATTTCAGGTGCGCCGCACGATTACGACGAGCATGATCTAGCTCTGCCATCGAATAGTGTTTGGGAGATCACACCTGCAACTACTCCGGCCTTTAATCCGGAGCAAATTGCACCATCCGAGGACGGGTGGATAGACCCCGCCATGGAGGCCGCACTCTCAGCGGCGATAGAGCCGGATATTGACTTCACCCCTTACGAGAGCCGTGTCGCCGGACCACTGAATTCGTCTCCGGCCACAGACTCCGAGCCGCCTGCGTCCGTACCTATCGAATCTGATTGGGCGCCGATCATGGAGTTTACCTCCGCGGATATCTTTCAACACTCGCCTTTTGGCGACGTGCTAAATTCATTAAGGTCTCTCTCCTTGTCAGGAGAACCTTGGCCGAACTATGTCCGGCTAGAATGGGATGTGGACGACGAAGAAATTCGCTGCCCACCCACCACCCACTTAGTAGCCACTATCGACGATTTAACCGACATGCTCGACTTCGGCTCCAAAGACATCGGTGGTATGGACGACGATGCAGGAGATGAACAGGAACCACCGCCCACAGGGCGCTGGACCGCCACATTATCATATGATATATATATGGTGGATACCCCCAAAGAAGGCGATGGCGATAAGACAGCGGAGGACGACCCCTCCAAGAAGCAACCCAAGCACCGACGTCAGCGGCGCCGCTCTAAGTCCCGCCATAGCAAAAGCAATGATACCGGCACAAGAGACAATAACACTCCGGATAGTGCCGAAGACGATGACAATTCCCTCCAGCCAGATTTAGAGCAGGAGGATGAACAAGCTAGCCTTCCAGAAAAGGCAGCAGATGGAGAAACGGAGGATGACAATTACATGCCTCTCTCCGAAGACGAGGTGAGCCTTGGCGACGAAGAATTTATCGTGCCTGAGTATCCCATCGAGCAGGAGCGCTCCAAGCGCCGGCTTATAGCCACATCAAATAGCACTCAAGAAAAAGCAACAACAGCTTGAGCTGATCAAGATTTGCTAGCAGACGGATGGATCAAGTCTTTGCGGCTGTCGGCGTTCCGGGAACGGGGTACCCAGACTTGCTCGTCACAAGCGTGGCTCAAGGGATGGCCCAAGACGCCCATCTTCATCAAGACAAGCTCAAGACCCTGCAGGGGCCAAGCCTCATGAGGCGGACGATAGGAAGCTTCCTCGAGCCACGGCCTCGTCAGCTGGCTCATGAGGAGGCGGAGAGATCAAGGCGGGGTACCTCATGAGATGCCCATGACGCAAGCCATGACCGGGCGCCCGGGAGGGCGCCAGCCAGCAGTGTCCTCATTTCCTCTTTGGTGCAAAGGAGGCAAGCGCAGGCGAGAGCATCAAGCAAAGGCAACCATTTCGGTGCAACAAGACCAAGACCATCACAACGGCAGGAAGGAGGTCATCGTGGAGCCCAAGCCGGCGTCACCGTCAGAGCCTTTGACAGGCGAGGACCAACTTTAGTCAGGATAAGTGTACTAGATACCCCTTCAAAATGGCCAATTGTTGGCGCCCTTCCTGCTCAATATTTGGGAAGAGGCCCAGGGCCTCTGCCTATAAATAGGACTAGCCTCCCACAGGGTAGAGGGATCGGGAAACCAGAACAGAGCTAGAGGTCAAGCAATCTAGAGAGAGAGAGAGCGACCGAACTCCCCTAGCAGTTAAATCATGCCGGCCAAGAACAGTCCCTCACGAGGTTGTTCTTCCTTGTATTGTTCATCATCAGCCCCTGAGGTAATCCACCACACCACACACTGGAGTAGGGTATTACACCACAATGGTGGCCCGAACTAGTATAAACCTTGTGTCCCTTGTGTTGCTCTTTGTGTAGTTTAGATTCTTGCGAGGCGACGAGGTGCAGGAAGGTAGGGGGAGAGATCTCCGTGTGCATCCCAGAGTTCGAACCTAGAGGGTCTCTCGGAACCCGAAATCCGACATTTGGCGCACCAGGTAGGGGTGCACCGAAATCCGTCTTCCGCCGCCCTGTTCTTCGCCGCCCATCGCATCCATGTGGGACGCTCGTCGGGCCCGCGCCGAGCGCTGGGCCCCTCTCGCCACCCGCGTCGCCCAGATGGCCCCCGTCGGCGGCCGCCCCCGCCGTTCCCCGTCGCCTGCCGTCAAGCCGCCACCGGCCCGGCGAGGAGCGAGCAGCAAGCATCGTCCCAGCATCCGTCCGTGAGGCGAGACGGCCGCATCATATTCTTCGCCGCTTCGCCCGGTGGTTCTTCGTCTCGCGCGCTCCGCGCGCCCATGGAGGCTTGAGCCGCGCTCATCACGCCAAACGAGCTCCTGCGCTACCGCCCTATCGACGACGTCTACGAGGAGTGGCTCGACCGCGTCACCGAGCTCGTCCGCGCCGCAGGGGGCTCCCCCGCGCCGTCCTTCTCATTGCACCACGCCCCCCCTTGCGCGGGCGATGAAGCTCCGGGGGCGCCTCAGCCGCCTCCCCCTCAAGAAGGCGCCTTGGCCCCAAGGCACGTGGCCCCTGGGTGGAACCCACTCCGTCCGGCACCAGCGCAGCAAGAGCAGAGCTGTCAAGAGGTCCCTCGCCCCCAAGAAGCTGCCTGAGTGCTCCCTGCACCGGCCGTCACGACCGTGCTCCTGCTCCGGCACGCCAAGACCCATGCTGCTCCCGGCAGCGCATGGGGACCCACAAGACCAAGCCCTTCATCACCAAAGGCCTCCCGTACATCGCAGTGTCGGCGCCTTCACCGCCAAGCTGCCATGTCGCGTGGCCCGGCAAGTTCAAGCCATACCTGCCTCCTCACTACGGCCACGGCCGACCTGCGGAGTTCCTCCAGCTCTCGAAGCTGGGCATCAAGCCGCCAACAGGGACGAGAAGGTCATGGCGAACTGGTTTCCTATGGCGCTCAAAGACAGTGCCCGCACCTGGCTCCTGAACCTGGCTCCTGGCAGGATCTCCTCCTGGGACGAGATGCGCACCCGCTTCACGCCAACTTCCAAGGCACTCGCGACCGGCCTCCTGCCGTGAGCGACATGCGCCGCATCAAGCAGAAGCCAGGAGAGACCCTGCAAAAGTACATCCAGCGCTTCAACAACGCACGCCCCAAGATTCCCAAGGTGACCGAGGAGGCCATCATCTCAGACTTTTCCGACGGTGTGCGTGACGTCAAGATGAAGGAGGAGCTGGCGATGCATGAAGACCTGTGCACGTCCTTGGAGCTGTTCAACTTGGCGACCAAGTGCGCCGAGCTGAGGAAGGACGCCTTTCCTCCTCGAGCTGCCGGGCCGCAGACTCCGTAAGAGAAGAAGCCCAAGGTCAAGGACGTGAAGCGCAAGGGGGCTGCCATGCTCACGGCAGAACCAGACACCAAGCAAGGCAGGGATCAGCCTGAGTCTTCCAAGGGCATCCGGTACTGCGTGTACCACGACCTCCACATCCACAACACCAACGAATGTCAAGAAATCCGAGCCGTGCGAGAAGGGCGAATCGGTCGACGCCCCGACCGCAGTGATCGAGGCTACGGCCGAGGAGGAGGAAAAAGCGTGGGGCCATTTGGGAAGACCGCGGCCCTCGCCAAGAGTGGCGCGACCGACCTCGCTAGGACCGCTGGAGGGATCAGCCTCGCGAGGATCGCCCGCAAGGCAACGCAGGCCTCCCTCCTCTGCCACCGCAGCCAAGGAGAAATGAAGACCATCATCAGGACGAGGGGGCTGGGGGCTTCCAGGAGCCGCGCGCAATCGCTTGCATCCTGGGCGGAGCTCAAGCCCCAGCCTCTCAGCGCATCTTCAAGCAGTTCGCCAGCGAAGTGAATGCAGTCCTCCCCAAGCTCGAAGCCACGCACCCTCTCAGGTGGTCAGCGTGTGCCATCATGTTCAGCTCAGCGGATCAGCTCAAGTGCGCGGCCACAACCGTAGTCCTCCGGATGCTTTGTTCCCCAATCATCAACAACGTGCAAGTCACCAGGACCCTCATCAATGGTGGAGCAGGGCTCAATGTCCTGTCCGTAGAGACATTCAACAATCTCCAAGTGCCTTACGATCAGCTTCAGCCAACCAAGCCTTTCTCCGGAGTCACCGATGGCTCCACAGTTCCGATTGGGCAGGTTCGCCTCCTGTCACCTTGAGGCGCGACAACTACCGCACCGAGCTCATCGACTTTGATGTCGCCCACGTTCGCCTGCCATACAATGCCATCCTCGGGTACCCAGCTCTGGCCAAATTCATGGCCGTGACTCATCACGGCTACAACGTCCTCAAGATGCCGGGAAGCGGCGGAGTCATCACGGTGCCTTGTGAAGAGAGGGACGATGTGCTCCACTGGGCGTGCTTTTCAAGCCGCGTCACTTGAAGACCCAGATCGCAGGAGCGGTAGGCTCCCTGAGGCTGCTCCCAAGAAGAAGAAGACATCGTGTGGCCTGGCCCCTCGGGAGGCAGGCCCCTCAGGGTCTGCGCCTGTTCAGGGGGCACCTCCTTCTGTCTCATAGGAAGGCGCGCCCGGCGCCCTCCTCGAGCAAGGCTCGGCGGCTCTCTCCTGGAGGGCCACCGACCTTGCTAAGATCACGAGGGAGGCGCTTGGGCACCACTTGGAGGCGTGTTTCAGAGCACGTTTCCCTCGGGAAGGAGCGAGGCAAGGAGGGCCAAACCCTCAGGAGTTCGTCAGCCAGATCATTCAGGAGCTGCAGGAGTCAAGAGTCATGAGTGGCAGCCACCGCTTACCCGCCGTAGCTCCCCATCCAGGCGAGGATGGTGGGTTGCGCGTCTGCATCGACATACCAGGGCTCAAACGAGCCGCCTCTCAGGAGCGCCTCTGGACCTCGCGCGTGGGGCATTGTGAAGGTCCACCCCACAGCTACGTTCGCATGCCTTATGGTTTGCTGAACGCCGCTGCCACACGCCAGCGCCTCATAGGGAGCATCCTGGAGGCTCACGAGGCCAGGCGGTCCGTAGTCCTGGCGGAGCTGGAGATGGTCCGTGAGGAGCCACCAGCGCCTCCGGAGTCTCCCGAGGCTCTGGGCACAGGGGCTCGTGGAAGATCGGCTTCCGCAGCCCACGATGTCCGCTTACTTGGCATCCCGCCGTCTTCAACATTATCAGGTGACATCCTTCGAGTTTCATTTTCAGCTGGGAGCGCCCCCCAGGGCTGCATCATTCCCAGGCCGCGTGGGTTCGTCCCTGCGGCATGTATCCATTTTGCTTCATGTTCCTAACTTACTTTATTGGGGGCGCCCCTCGGGCTTCATCATCCCCAAGCCACTCGGGCTGCACTCCGGTGGCATGTACCCCTCTTGCGTTTATTCGGTCGTGCGTTTGACCCAGCATGATTGTTATTTGGTGCTTGTCCACGGCACCCCTTCTTCCTTCATGTCGGCCGCTTGCACGTTAAGGGGGGGGGGGGGTACCTGAGCATCGCGGCTCATGGGCTCCTACTGGCTCTCCAGCCCTCACCCTTTGTCCTTGTCCACGGCATCACGACTTGGCATACCAGCGACGGCTGATACCCGCTCGAGGGCCAGGACCCGAGGACGTAGAGCGTCGACATCTAACCAAATCTGCAGGAACACATCACAAGTTAAGGCCCAGTGCCAGGCGCAACCCGCCTTGCGGTAGGGCCCGTGGAGTCCCGCTGGCTCACGGGTGCCCAGATACACCTCGTCGAGCCCTACCGTACCAGCCCACGTGTCAAAGCGGGTCTGTACACGCCCGAGGCTCCTCCGGAGAGCCCCCTCCACGCACCGATGGAAGCACCATGCTCCATTGGTCGACGACAACCGCCGAGGAGCGGCTATGCACGTACACATACGGAAGCGCTATGCTCCACGCTGGTTATAAACAACTGAGAGTGGCCCCCGACCGCATCAACCTCAGGGAGCCCAGAGCTCAGTGTCTGGCCTCATCGTAACGCCTCCCCTCGGGAGTGCCACGCGAGGGGGCTGGGCACGGGGGCTACGCCTGGGTCACGCCCAGACGCACGCCACCCAGCCAGGCCCCTCGGGCCTGGTTCGCCGCACGTCCCTCCTAGAGCGGAGCCAAGGTACAAAGGCCGTTTGAACGTCAAGGGGGACTCCTGAGCATCGCGACTCAGGAGCCTAACTGGTCACGTAGCCCCTCACCCCTTAGTTCCGAAAGGCTAACGACGGTTGAGGTATGCGCGGGGCCGGGCTCTGCAGACGTAGAATGGTAAATTCACCCATACATCTCACCTCCCTACTTGTTGTTCGTGCGCCAAGGGGGACTCCTGAGCATCGCGACTCAGGAGCCTAACTTGTCACGTAGCCCATCACCACTAGGTCCTGTCCTGGTTTCTGGTCGGGCTAGCGCGGCCGAGAAGGTATCTTGTGAGGCGGGCTCTGTAGACGTAGAACATAAGCAAGTAGGAAGGAAAAGCGCAAATCTCAAGGAATTCAAAAGCAAATATTACAGTCCACAACTGTTTTCCTAGCCAAACGCAAGTTTAAACGCCTCCACGAGGCATGATGCATGTTGCAGGGAGCTAAAAGCGGGGCAGAGCCACAAAGGAGTCACTTGTTGGCAGCACCATCGCCGGCGGAGCTGCGCCTGGCGGGTTCGCCTCGTGAAGCCTCGGGATCGGCGGCGCCTCGCCCGGCTTGGTCTTTGAAGGCCCGAACCGCCCGTGAGCCTCCGCTCGACCCTTCACGGCCTCGGCCGGCCAACAAGCTTCGCCCGCTCACGGGCTCCAGCCGAAATTGTCGAGATCGGCGTCGGGGTCATGAAGGTAGACGTGGGTGGGGCGTCGTCGGCCTGCAGAAAACGGAGACCAGCGCCTCGGCCTCGGCCGTGGGGCCAAGGCCAAGGTGACATCTTCAAGAAGCGCGGACCAGGAAGGCAGCTTGGCGAGGCCGTCCTCGGTGCCCGGCCAGTGGCTTTCAGGCGGCTGTCGTCGCGACCTCGGCAAGGTGCGAGCCGCCGCCTCCAGCTCCGCGAAGGCCACGCGGTCCTCGGCGAGGACCCGCGCCTTGCCGTCCAGCTCGATCCTCTTCACCTCCAACTCCTGCTCCAGCGCACCCAAGCGGTCACGGCGCCGGTCAAGCTTGGCAACCCGGTCCTTGGCGGCCGCCTCACGAGCTTTCATGTCTTCCCCCTTCTCTTGGCGGACGCGGCCTCCTCGGCAAGCTGGTCGCGCAGGCCCTGCAGCTTGCTCTCCAGCGCCTTGCAGCGACCTCGGACATCGGCTACCTCCCCCAAGGCGGCGTCGTGAGCGGCCTTTGCCCCAAGGACGGCCTGTTTCTCCTCGTCGCAAGCCGTCGCGGCCTGCACCAGCGCCGTTCGAATCGAAGCATCAGAGCGAACCCAGCCGGAGGCCAGCTCCAAGCGTCCGGCCACCAAGCAAGGGTCGGCGCCCAGAAGATCTTGCCACAGCTGGTCTAGTTCAGCAGCAGCACGATCCAAGACAGTAGAAGGATTCGGAGAGACAGCAGTTGGTGGAGTAGGAGGAGAGGACGGCAGCGTAATCACAGCATCCTGAGGCGGGACCTTCTGCGCCCCGACAGCTGCGGCAGTGGCATCAGGCAAGGATACCTCGGGAGTCGCTTGGGCCATGGGGGCTGAGCTCGCCCCAGCTAGCTCCGCTAGGCCTCGCGAGGATGACCGGGGAGGAGAGGCCTGTGTCTTGTCGTCGCCTTCTTTCGCGGACGGAGGCGCTGCCTCGGACGAAGCCTCAGGAGCTCCCTTCAGCTTCTTCTCCGTAGGCGCTAGCCTAGCCAAGGAATACATATATCAAGCCCCAGCGACAAAGCAAGGAATAAAACAAGAATCTAGCACTTACTGGTCATCGCTCGTGGGCTCGAGCAACCTTCGGCCGAACTTGAAGCCCGAGAGCCGGCTGCAGGGATCAGCCTCAAGAGGCTCGAGAGCAGGAGGCGCATTTGCAGATCGCCTCGGAGCCGGGGCAGACCCGTGGGGGACCAGCCCCGTCCTGTCCTTCTTCGGGATCAGGGGCAAGCTCTCGCTGCCCCGCTCATCGCCATCCTCATCGTCGTCCGGCAAGAGGCGGAGAGCGCGGGACCTGCGTCGGGGGAGGGGCGCTCTCGACTCCCCATCGGTCGCCTCGGAGTCGGGCCCCTCTCCCCGTTCCTTTTCTTCCTCCTCTCTGCTGGAGTCGCCGGAGGACACGTTCACCGTTGCCAGGGCCGTCGGGTCCTCGGGAACCTCCGCGGGCACAGACCCGTCCCCGTTGAAAGCGGGCATGGAGTCCACCACCTGCTCCCAATCATCTCGAAGGAACAGGGGTATAGGAGCGCCCTCCAGCCTCGCCACGTCTCCCCCGACCAACGATTGGAGGACCGCGGCCAGATCTTCGTCGGCCAAGACTACGGGGCTCGGGCGAGGCCTCCACAGCGGAAGTGAGTACTGAAGAAGCGGGGCCACCCGGTGCTCCAGGAACTCCCTCAGGAGCGACGCCCTAGTCAGCTTCGCCGTCGCCATGTTGCCCGGCCACAGGTCCGCGTTCATCTTCTCCAGCACTGGCTTTGCGCGGGGATCCACGAGTTCCGCGCGAGACCAATTGTCGATGGGCGTGGGCTGCTCTGTGGGCAGAATCAGCCGAGGATGGACACGCCCAGCATCTACCATGACCCACTTGCTCCTGAAGCCTTCAATCCTCTTCCCGGGCTTCGAGATGGTGTTGGAGCTGCCGTACGCGACAAAGCTCGTGCACGCGGTGATGGGGCCGCGAGAGGCCCGGAGGTAGAAGTAGTGGCGTAGCAAGGCCACTGAGGGCTGCAGCCCGACATGAGCCTCACAATAGTAGGCGAAGATCGCCAGGAGAGGAACAGAGTTGGGGTGGAGGTGCAGAGCTTGCAGTTTGTAATGGCGGAGGACAGAAAAGAAGAACTCAGAAAAGGGAGGCACCAGACCGGTAGGAATGGCACTCACAAAGAGCGGATAGAAGGTGCTTCCTTGGTCCTCGAGAAGGGCGGAGCCAGCCCTGAGCACCGCTGCCCCGTCGTTGCCTTGCGTTGCCACCATCCGGCGCACCCGGGCAAGTCTCTTCTCCGACACGTTAGGGGAGTCCAAAGCAGGCGAGTACCAAGCTCCGGCCGGGGTCTGACGAGGCGCCATATCTCGCTAGGGCACGCGGTCGAAGTAGATCTGGAGATTTCGGAAGCAGGAAGGATAGGCGCAAGAAAGGGGATCTGGGCAATGACTGGAGAAGGCAAAGGAGCTAAAGCCTAGACGGGTGCCGCTCTTTTTTGTCGATTCAGGCGATTGCCAAGGCGTCATGAGGAAGCGAGACGCCCACGTCAATTAATCGCCACGCTTGGCGCCCAAAACATGAGCTATTAGGGCCAGCGGCCGCACTTGCCTTGCCGGCTTCTACGCTCAGCCAAGTCCGAGCGCGCCTTGGGCCGAGGCTCTTGTCGGTGTTACGAACAGGCGTACCTAGACTTGCACTGCTGCGGCTGCGGCGTGGCTCAAGGGTGGCCCAAAGACGGCCCATCTTCATCGGCACAAGCTCAAGACCCTCGCGAGGCCAAGCCTTCTTGAGGCGGACGACGAGAGCTTCCTCGAGCACGGCCTCGTCGAGCTGGCTCGCGAGGAGGCGGAGAGATCAAGCGGGGTACCTCACGAGGTGCCCATGACGCAAGCCATGACGGCCGGGGGTGCTATGAGGCGCCAGCCAGCCTTGATGTCCTCATTTCCTCTTTGGTGCAAAGGAGGCAAGCGCAGGCGAGAGCATCAAGCAAAGGCAACCATTTTAGTCCAACAAGACCAAGACCATCACAACGGCAGGAAGGAGGTCATCGTGGAGCCCAAGCCGGCGTCACCGTCAGAGCCTTTGACAGGCGAGGACCAACTTTAGTCAGGATAAGTGTACTAGATGTTCCCCTTCAAAATGGCCAATTGTTGGCGCCCTTCCCGCTCAATATTTGGGAAGAGGCCCAGGGCCTCTGCCTATAAATAGGACTAGCCTCCCACAGGGTAGAGGGCTCGGAAATCCAGAATAGAGCTAGAGGTCAAGCAATCTAGAGAGAGAGAGAGCGACCGAACTCCCCTAGCAATTAAATCGCACTGCCAAGAAACAGGCCCTCGCGAGGCTGTTCTTCCTTGTATTGTTCATCATCAGCAGCCCCTGAGGCAATCCACCACACAGGTTGTGGAGTAGGGTATTACACCACAATGGTGGCCCGAACCAGTATAAACCTTGTGTCCCTTGTGTTGCTCTTTGTGTAGTTTAGATCCTTGCGAGGTGACGAGGTGCAGGTAGGTAGGGGGTGAGATCTCCGCGTGCACCCCAGAGTTCGAACCTAGAGGGTCTGCCGGAACCCGAAATCCGACACGACCGAGGAATACGAACTCGAATGCCCAACCAATAGTTATCCAAAGCGCAGGTTGCTACCTCAACTACAAGAGGAAGCATTATAACCTACATCACCAGCGTATGATACGGTTGATCAGCCACCTCACGGCCGAGACAGAGAGGCATTCCAGCCCGAAGTCCAGCCCGCACCCCGCCGCCAATCAAACAAAAATACGAAGGACCGGGGCAACACGCGGAACCTACGAGGTGTATTGGAAAACAAGGCAAAACATGCAAGATCGATCTATGGATCATGGGGGCACGCACCAACGCGGGATGATGACCGTCACGCCAGATACACTAAAAGTAAATCCGGCTGGGCTGAATACAGCAGACAAGACTCATATGAATTGCGTCGTGATATTGCCCGGCATAGAGGCGCCGCACACCCCCTATGCTTCACTGATGAAGTTATGGATCACGAATTCCCGGAGGGTTTTAAACCCGTAAACATCGAATCGTATGATGGTACAACAGATCCCGTGGTATGGATTGAGGATTTCCTCCTCCACATCCACATGGCTCACGGTGATGATCTACATGCCATCAAGTACCTCCCACTAAAACTCAAAGGACCAGCTCGGCATTGGCTGAATAGCTTTCCAGCAGACTCCGTCTAGTTGGGAGGATTTGGAAGATGCATTCCTTGACAACTTCCAGGGCACTTATGTGTGACCACCGGATGCTGACGACTTGAGCGATATAACTCAACAGCCAGGGGAATCGGCCATGCAATTCTGGACGTGGTTCCTAACTAAGAAAAACCAAATTGTCGATTGTCCGGATGCTGAGGCCTTAGCGGCATTTAAGCATAACATCCGTGACGAGTGGCTCGCCCGGCACCTCGGCCAGGAGAAGCCGAAATCTATGGCAGCCCTCACGACACTCATGACCCGCTTTTGCGCGGGCGAGGATAGCTGGTTGGCTCACAGAAACAACACATCAAGGAATCTGGGCACTTCAGATACTAAAGATGCTAACGGCAGACCACGTCGTAACAGACACAAGCGCCGCAACAACAGCGATAACGCCGAAGATACGGCAGTCAATGCCGGATTCAGAGGCTCTAGATCCGGTCAGTGGAAAAAGCCATTCAAAATAAGTACTCCAGGCCCGTCCAGTTTGGATCGTATACTTGATCGCTCGTGTCAAATCCACAGCACCCCCGATAAGCCAGCCAATCACACCAACAGAGAATGCTGGGTGTTCAAGCAGGCCGGCAAGTTGAATGCCGAAAACAAGGACAAGGGGATGCATAGTGATGACGAGAAGGAGCCCCGGCCGCCGAACATGGGAGGACAGAAGAGGTTCCCCCACAAGTGAAGACGGTGAACATGATATATGCAACCCACATTCCCAAGAGGGAACGGAAGCATGCACTAAGGGACGTCTATGCGATGGAGCCTGTCGCCCCAAAGTTCAACCCATGGTCCTCTTGTCCGATCACCTTCGGTCGCAGGGACCACCCCACTAGTATCTGTCATGGCGCATCTGCCGCATTGGTCCTAGACCCCATCATTGGCGGATTTCACCTCACTCGAGTCCTCATGGACGGCGGCAGCAGCCTGAACCTGCTCTATCAGGATAAAGTGCGCAAAATGGGTATAGATCCCTCGAGGGTCAAACCCACCAAAACCACCTTTAAGGGTGTCATCCCAGGCGTAGAATCCCATTGCATGGGCTCAATCACACTGGAAGTGGTCTTCGGATCTCCGGACAACTTTCGAAGCGAGGAGTTATTCTTCGATCGTCCCGTTCATGATGGCTATCACGCCTTTGCTGGGCGAACCGCATTGCAAAATTCAATGCGGTACCGCATTACGTATACCTCAAGCTCAAGATGCCAGGACCTAGGGGGGTCATAACAGTCAATGGAGACACAGAATGCTCGCTCCGTACGGAGGAGCACACTGCGGCCCTCGCAGCAGAGGCACAAAGCAGCCTTTTAAGGCAAACCGCCAATTCGGCGATAAAGCCCCCGGACACCTTCAAGCGAGTCTGGAATAACCTGCAGCAGGATCGCCTGGCACGTTCAGAGCTCGCCTAGCAATTCGGCCCCCGTCCTAGTCCCAGTCAAGCGATGAAATTCGTGCCGCGCGTACATAATTACGCACAGAAAATACCATGTGCATAGGCGGGGGCACGATCGAGGCACGCGTCCGCAATGCGGCTCAACCGCCCTAGGGGTTGCATACCTTTATCATCTTTTCTCTTTCGGGACCTTACTCTCTGGAAGACCTTTCCGTGATATGATTGCGGACACATTCTGAGGAAGGAACAACCAAGGAGGCAAGAAGCTAAGTCGTACAAGGAACCCCGGTGGTCTCTAATAACAATTGACATACCCGTTTTTTAATACCCCTACGCAGCCTGCCCTTGGATAGGACATGTCAAATAGTCCTATTTTTTGCTTATTGCACTACTTGTATCAGTACGCTTCCATGTATTCTTTAAATAACAATGCATAGCATTAGTCTATTATTGCATTACCCTTCCTTTTTCTTGTATGTTTATCTACGACAATCTGCACCCATACATTTTGGTACGGCCAGTACACCAGGGGCTTTCGTATACCCCATAATACGGCGTGAGAAGTCCGAACACTCTCGACAGTGCGGCACCCCAAACTTATAGCATTATATGCATCAGCTCCGAATCATGTCTTGGCTCAATAGTTGGGTTTGCCCGGCTCCCATGTTTTGTTACCTTACGTTCTGCAATATCGGATAAGGTAGCACTGGGAGAACTACTGCGATTGTGTCCCAGTTCTTCCGGACGAGCACCTCAGTAGAGAAAGCCAAAACTGACTGTCATGATAAGGCGATAGCTGGTCGCTGTTCGAGAGGTCTCAAGTTTTTAAAGACATTTTCCGCTTCGGGTGAGGAGTCAGCCTTGCCCGACTTAGGCGTATATAGCGCCCCAAATTCAGCCTTCTGAAACATAGGGGCTTCGCCAAAATTTAAAATCGTAGACTTCTATGGCTAAGTGAGAATGACAAAGCCTTATAGTCCGATTGCCTGGTTCGTTGCGCCGAGCACCTCCCTCGAAGGACCCAAAAATGGGAAAAAGAGTGCTTAGATTTATCCCGAACACCTCAGTACTAGTTACATGAGGGCACAAGCCGAGGACTGGCCAACTCTCAGATTTTATAAACGGCCGCACAGAAGGTAATATTTTAAATTCACAAGTGTTGCATAGCGCAAATGAACTCGTTTTCATATTACAGGATCACATGAGTACATTCATTAAAATATTACATCCTTGGAACATTCCTCCGCCACGAGGCGGGCACCCTTCAGGACACTGTCATAATACATTTTGGGGTGGCGATGCGCCTTGCCCTGCGGCGGCCCCTCCTTCACCAGCTTCTCGGCGTCCATCTTCGCCCAGTGCACCTTCGCCCAGGCAAAAGCCCTGCGCGCACCCTCGATGCAGACGGACCGCTTTATGACTTCAAGCCGGGGGCAGGCATCTATAAGCCGCTTCACCAAACCGAAGTAGCTGTTAGGCAGGGGATCGCCAGGCCACATCCGGACTATAAGACCCTTCATGGCCTGTTCGGCCGCCTTGTGGAGCTCGACCAGTTGCTTCAGTTGGTCGCTCAAGGGCATTGGGTGCTCGGTCCCAAAGATATCGAGACCGAGAACAACTTTTTTCGTCGAGCTCCCTCCTCAGCCGGTAAAACTCTGCGGCATCCAACACACTGCGGGGAAGATCTGCGAACGCTCCTGGAGAGCTCCGAACTCGGGTAAGTAAAAGGAAAGTTTCCTCCACATGCTTGCTTTGCATAATGAATGCCTTACCCGTTGCTATCTTCTTAACCGCCTCAATCTCATGGAGGGCCTTGTGGGCTTCAGCCTTGGCATTTTGTGCGCTTTCGAGGGCCATCGCAAGCTCGGACTCTCGCGTCTTAGAGTCAAGCTCCAAGGACTCATGTTTTTTTACGAGAGCCTAGAGCTCTTGCTGCACCTCGCCTACCCGGGCTTCTTGCTTTTCTCGCTCGATGCGCTCCTTGGCCGCTTTGTCTTCGACCTCGGACAGCGCCTTCTTCAGGGTCGCCACTTCGGTCGTGGCCCCTGGCACATTCATGATGATCCTATTATTTTACAACCAAATTTCTTTTTAATATATAGACAAGGTATTGCTTACCTTTGCTATCCTCGAGCTGCCTCTTGGCAAGGCCGAGCTCTTCCTCGGATCGCTCAAGGTCACCTTCAAAGGTCAAGTGATGACCTCCGCGATCTGTGGCAGTGGCGACCAACGGTGAAGCCTGCATATAGATATATTCGTATTAGTCTCCTGAGTCATTATTTGATCCTCTATTCGGCCTTTTTTGTGAACGCCAAATAGAGCATCAGGGGCTACTGTCTATGCGGTAATATTTTCCTATATTTTGGTTACTTACCTGAAAGCCTGTTAGGAGGCTGGCACAAGCTTCAGTTAGTCTGTTTTTGGCGGACTGAACATTCTCGGTCACCGCACTCATGATAGTGCGGCGCTCTTCGTCGATGGAAGGGCCGCGAAGCGCTTCCAGCAAGTTGTCCGGTGCCTCTGGATGGACAGAGGCCACCGGCATGGGCGGCTTGCCCCTCTTAACGGGGGATCGCCTGCCGGAGTCTGGAACCACTGGAGGTTCCGGCGCAGTGTTCGGCTGGGGGCCGAACGTGAAGCCCATGGGAGTCTTGCCCCCTTTGCGCCCAGGGTCCGGAAGGTCGCCTCGAGGTGCCTCCAGGACTACCTCCCCTCGGCTCGATGCCCTTTGATACAACACCTCAACATTGTCCATAGGGCGAGGGGTAGAGGCGGTCGAAAGTGAATCACTATTCATATCTGACGGGTCCAAAGAACCATCCGACGAAGATACGTCGGTACGGGCTCCGGACGGACTGCACAATCATGTTCGGCGTAAAGAGAAGCAGTGCAATAAAACATACCATGAGTTACTATGGTATCCGGATACTTACGACTTCGCCGAGGCTTGTCCTCGGTAACCACTAAATCGCTTGTTGTGGCGGCTATTAAATGGAGCAGTCCGGAAGGAGGGTCATAACCTTCTTGGACCCTTCGGCCTCCCCGGTTGGGGCGGCCTTCCTTTTCTTGTCTCCCCCAGCTGGGGGGAGAACTTTCCTCTTCCTCCTCCTCGTTTTCATGGGAGGAGTGCGCCTCGGAGTTATCGGACGATGAGTTCGATATAACCTGGCGCCGGAGACCCTTTCGGGTCCCTGTGGCCTTCTTCTTGGCCTTCTTCACCGGCACCTCGTAAGGCGCCGGAACCAGCATCTTTGTTAGGAGAGCATCTGCAGGATCTTCAGGCAGGGGGGCTGGGTAATCGATCTGCTCCGCTGTCTCTACCCAGTCCTGTTAATGGCATGGAAGCTTAGATCCCACACATGATTAAACTGGGGAAAATAGATATCCTGTGAGATATAAAAACTTACCGGATTGGCATGGCGCTTTGCGCTGAGTCCACGGTCCTCGGTGAGGGGAGGAGGTACCTCGGCGCCCTTGAACAGCACCCTCCAGACATCCTTGTGCGTCATGTCGTAGAGCTCTTGCAGCGTCTGGTGCTTGGTCGGGTCGAACTCCCACAAGTTGAATGCCCGCCGTTGACACGGGAGGATCCGGCGGAAGAGCATGACCTGGACCACGTTGACAAGCTTGATTTTCTTGCTCATCATGTTTCTGATGCATTTCTGGAGTCCCATCAGCTCCACCGATGAACCCCAGGACAGGCCCTTCTCTTTCCAGGAGGTGAGCCATGTGGGGATTCCGGATCGGAATTTGGTGGCCGCCTCCCAGTTGGTGTCACGCGACTCGGTGATGTAGAACCACCCCGATTGCCACCCCTTTATGGTCTCCACATAGGAGCCTTCGAGCCAGGTGACGTTGGGCATTTTGCCCACCATGGCGCCTCCGCACTCCGCTTGCTGGCCAACCACCACCTTCGGTTTAACATTGAAGGTCTTCAGCCACAGGCTGAAGTGTGGTTGGATGCGGAGGAAGGCCTCGCAGAGGACGATAAACGCCGAGATGTTGAGGATGAAATTTGGAGCCAGATCGTGAAAGTCCAGCCCATAGTAGAACATGATCCTCCGGACAAACGGGTGGAGGGGAAATCCCAGTCCGCGGACAAAGTGGGTAAGGAAAACTACCCTCTCATGGGGCTCCGACGTAGGGATGATCTGCCCCGCATCTGGAAGCCAGTGTGCGATATCCGCGGCTAGATATCCGGCTCCCCGTAGCTTTGTGATGTTCTCCTCCATGACGGAGGAGACCATCCACTTGCCTCCCGCTCCGGACATGCTTGGAGTGGATTGAGGAGAAAAACGTGAACTTGGGCGCTGGAGCTCGAGTGCGCATGAACGGACAAGCTAGGAGGAAGAAGGCATAGGTGAAAAGGGTGAATCCTTGTCCCTTTATAAGGGCGGAAGAGGCGATGCGCCTCCCCACTCACCTGGTAAAATCGCTTATTCCCCAAGCGCCGTAATTGATGGCATGGTTGGGTTACCCATACCCGTATTGATGAGAATCCCGTGATAAGGGGACACGATCTCTGCTTCGACAAGACGTGCCAAGGAAATCGCCTCGCAATACGTGCTGTGGCTGGTTGTGAAAAACGGTTCGAATAATGACCGGGCCATGGTGTGATGTCATGCTGCAAAATGCGTCAGCAGATTAGATTTGTGGGAATATTATTCTCTCTACGGTGGTATGTGGAATTTGTTTTGCAGAGCCGGACACTATCCTTGTGTTCAAAATCTTCTATGGAGTATTCGGAGGAGGAACCCGCCATGCAATGTCGGAGACAATCTGCGCGCCGGACTCATCGTCATTGAAGCCTGGTTCAGGGGCTACTGAGGGAGTCCTGGATTAGGGGGTCTCCGGACAGCCGGACTATATCCTTTGGTCGGACTGTTGGACTATGAAAATGCAAGATTGAAGACTTCGTCCCGTCTCCGGATGGGACTCTCCTTGGCGTGGAAGGCAAGCTTGGCAATACGGATATGTAGATCTCCTCCCTTGTAACCGACTCTGTGTAACCCTAGCCCCCTCCGGTGTCTATATAAACCGGAGGGTTTAGTCCGTAGGAGAACAACAATCATACCATAGGCTAGCTTTTAGGGTTTAGCCTCTACGATCTCGTGGTAAATCAACTCTGGTAATACTCATATCATCAAGATTAATCAAGCAGGAAGTAGGGTATTACCTCCATCGAGAGGGCCTGAACCTGGGTAAACATCGCGTCCCCAGCCTCCTATTACCATCCGCCTTAGACGCACAGTTCGGGACCCCCTACCCGAGATCCGCCGATTTTGACACCGACAGTGAGGGAACCACTTCTCTTCTCAAGCTCCAATAGCATGTGGAAGAGAATCCCTTATAAGGAGGTCCAACTCCTTCTCCACTAGCGGGATGGGAATAAACTTTCCACCACCTCTTGTCCTGACACCTACATGGGCACTTAGAGATTTTTAAAATTGTTACATGGGCCTAAAGCCCACCCCATATTTCAACAAAAGCAACAAGCAGCACCGAGAAGAAAGAATGCGAAGAGCGGTTGGTCTCTTTGCTTTATATATAAAGCGGGGGAAAAGCCTTTTTTGGTAACCATTGAACCATTTGCCTTGGATGATTTATATAAACTTAGAGATTTTTCTGAAATTATTAGATGGGCCTAAAGCCCACGCCATATTTCAACAAAAGCATCATGCAGCTGGCACTGAGAAGAAATAATGCGAAGAGGGTTAGTCTCTTGGTAAACTGAAGAGGAGAGGTTTGCTATGGGATTCAACACACGCTTCCATTGGCTCTGTGACTGAAGCTATATACAGTTTACAGAGATGATCGTGTGCCACTACCTGCAGGAACGCGGGCTGGCAACATGCCCACTTACTCACGCGCGTGCACTGACCACAGGTCGTGCTGCATACACTGGACATACACAGGGAAATACATACACTCTAACACCCCCCACGCAGTCTTGGCGTCGGCCGGCTCGACTCAAAGACTGGCCCAGAACAAGAGAAAAATGTCGGTGGGCAAGCCTTTAGTCATGACATCGGCGAGCTATTGCTTGGTGGGAATGTGAAGTAGTCGAAACTCACCCAGCGCCACATGCTCCCGCACAAAGTGGATGTCGAGCTCGACATGCTTGGTGCATCGGTGATGCACAGGGTTCGCAGAGAGGTAGCAGGCGGAGATGTTGTCACAGTACACCACAATCGCCATGCACACCAAAAGGAGGAGCTCACCGAGGAGTTGAAGAAGCCAGACGCACTCCGCGACGACGTTGGCGACACCACGGTACTCAGCTTCAGTGTTGGAGCAAGAGATGGTGGCCTGCCGCTTTGACGACCAGGAGATGAGCGCGTCGCCGAGGTAGACGCAGAACCCAGACGTCGAGCGATGAGTGTCCGGGCAGCCGGCCCAGTCAGCGTCGGTGTAGCCGTGAAGATTCAATGCAGACAAGGCGCGCAAGTGTAGACCCTGAGCAGGCACCCCGTGAACGTAGTGCAACACGCGCTTGATGAGAGCTTGATGGCACGCCCGCCGATCATGCATGTGTAAGTAGATCTGCTCCATGGTGTATGGCAGTTCAAGCGGGGTGATGGTGAGGTACTGCAGAGCTCCGGTGAGGCTGCGATACTCCGACGGGTCGTCCACACGCGGTCCTTTGGCCTGAGGTAGTTTGCCCTTCGTGTCGATCAGCTTCGGCGACAGCTTGCAGGTGTCCATGCCGGCGCAGTTGAGGACGTCCTCAACGTACAGTTGCTAGCAGAGGAAGAAGCTAGCCGCAGTGCGTGATACCTCGATGCCGAGGAAGAAGCGCAGAGCGCCAAGATCCTTCATGGCAAGTGTACCGGTGAGCCTGAGGACGATCCTTTGGAGAAGTGCCGGGGTCAAGGCGGTGAGCATGATGTCGTCAACGTAGAGGAGGAGGAATGTCGCATCGGCGCCATGAGTGTAGGTGAACAGCGAGGAGTCAGAGCGCGTCGCAATGAAGCCGGTCGTCTTGAGGAAGCCGGCGAATGTCTGGAACCAGGCGCGGGGAGCCTGTTTGAGCCTGTACAACAACTTGTTGAGGCGGCAAACATGATGAGGCCGGTGTTCGTCGACGAAGCCGACGGGTTGGAGGTAGTACACCTCCTTAGCAAGCGCTCCATGCAAGAAGGCGTTCTTGACGTCTAGTTGATGAACTAGCCAGTTGCGCGATGCAACAATGGTGAGGACGGCGTGAATCGTCGCCTACTTGACCACTGGGGAGAAAGTCTCACCATAGTCGACGCCAGCGTGCTGACGGAAGCCTCGGACAACTCACCGCGCCTTGTAGCGCTCGAGAGAGCCGTCGACGCGAAACTTGTGCTTGAAGACCCATTTGCCGCTGCTCAAGTTGGCGTTGGGCAGTCGTGGAACCAGCTCCCAGGGTCGGTTGGTGATGAGCGCGACAAACTCTTCGCACATGGCGGCAAGCCAGTGAGGGTCGCGCACGACAACCCATACCGAGCTGGGCAGCTGCGAGACCGTGGTTGTGGACGAGACGATAGCGGCGGCGTAGTACTTGGGGTTCGGCCGGAAGATGTCGGACTGAGCGCGCGCGACTATGCGGTGCGGCGGATCGGCTGGGGCAGGCACGGCTGTTGGGGTCCTAGGAACGGGGGTGCACAGACTTGCCTGCCTGTATGCCACGGCATGGCTCCGTCAACGGCCCGGTACGGCCCAGCTTCAGCAACAACAACTAAGGACCCTCGTGAGGAGCCAAGCCTCGCGAGGCGGGCGATACCAAGACCTCCCTTGGGGGCAGCCTCACTAGGCTGGCTCCCAAGGAGCGGAGATATCTATGCAAGGTGCACCTCGCAAGGTTCATATGACGTGAGCCATGACAACCAAGGCCAGGCAGGCGCGAGCGGGCGCAGTGTACCAGTTTCCTCTTTGGTGCTAAGGAGGCAAGCGCAGGCGCGGGGTCCCGAGGAATCAAGCAAAGGTTTCCACATCGGTGCAACGAGATCAAGACCGCCAGGACGGCAGGACGGAGGTCATCACGGAGCCCACCGCAACGTCACCACCGGAGCCTTTTGCAGGCGAAGACTACTTTTGTCAGGGTAGCTTGTACTACTTTTGCCTCCCCGTCGTTCTCCATCACCTGCCACCAACGCCGCCACCGGCCCGGCGGGGCACGAACAGCAAGCTTCATCGCTGCACCCCTCCGTGCGGCGTGATGGGCGCACCGCCACCCCGTCGTTGACTCCGGCTGGCTCATCATCTCATGCTCGTCGCGAGCCGGCAGACGCGCAGGCTGCGCTGCTCATGGAACGCGAGCTCCTGCGCTACCGCCCCGTCGACGACTTCTACGAGGACTGGCTGGACCGCATCGCCGAAGCTTGTCGGGCCGGGTCTTGCTTGCCTGCACCGTCCCTCTCGCTACCTCGCCCGCCGCCTGCCGCGGGCCACGTAGCCCATGGAGCACCTCCACCACCTCCCCATCAGGACGTCTCCCTCGGTCCAAGACGCGTGGCCCCACGGCATGACCCGCTCCGCGGGGCGCCTGCGCATGAAGAAGAAAGTTGCCAGGAGGTCCAGCGGCCGCAAGAAGGTGTTCCAGCGCTCCCTGCACCACCGCATCAAGACAGCGCGGCGCCTGCAGTGGTGGCGCATGAGCGCCAAGACCAGGCTCCACCTCCGCGACGGGCTCCCGTGACCACAGCGGGCTGCCGCGCCTTCACTCATGAGCTACGCAGCGTCGTCTGGCCAGGCAAGTTCAAGCCTGACCTGCCTCCGCGCTACGACGACACCCCTGACCCTGCTGAGTTCCTGCAGCTCTACGAGCTGAGCATCGAGGTGGCCATTGGCGACGAGAAGGTCATTGCGAACTTGTTTCCCATGGCCCTCAAGGATGGTGCACGCTCGTGGCTCCTGAAACAGCCCGCGGGATCGATCTCCTCCTGGGGCGAGATGCTGGCGCCGTCGCCAACTTCCACGGCACTCGCGATCGCTTCGCCACTACCATGGGTGACCTGCGATGCATCAAGCAGCAGCCAGGGGAAACCCCGCAGAAGTACATTCAGCGCTTCAACAATGTTCGCCTCAAGATTCCCAAGGTTTCGGACGAGTCCATCATCTCAGCATTCTCTAATGGTGTCCGGCTGTCCGCGATGTCAAGATGAAGGAGGAGCTCGCCATTGACGAGGACCTGTGCACGGCTCTGGAGATGTTCAAAATGGCGACCAAGTGCGTGAGAGCTGAGGAAGGATGCCTCTCCCTCCTTGAGCTCCCGGCAACCGACCCAGAAGACAAGAAGACCAAGGCCAAGGACGTGAAGCGCAAGGGGGTGGTCGTGCTCGCGGCTTAAACGGAGATGAAGCGCGGCTGCGACCACCCAGAGTCATCCAAGGGCAGTCGTCCATTCTGCATCTTCCACAACGTACACGGCCACAACACCAATGACTGTTAGGAGCTCAGGGCCATCCGCGAGGGGCGCCTCGGTCGACGCCCTGAGCGCAACGATCGAGGCTACGGTCGTAGAGGAGGTCGAAGTGGAGGACACTGGGACGACCGCGGCCCCCGCCAAGAGTGGCGCGACCAGCCTCGTGAGGACCGCTGGCAGGGCCAGCCTCGCTAGGGCGCCTAGAGAGATCAGCCTCGTGAGGACCGTCTTCAGGGCAACGTCGGCCTTCCTTCGCTGCCACCACCACCAAGAAGGAATGACGACCACCACCAGGACGAAGGGGCTGTCGGCTTCCAGGAGCCACGCGCCATCGCCTGCATCTTGGGTGGCGCTCAGGCCCCAGCCTCTTAGTGTATCTTCAACAGTTTGCCCGAGATGTGTATGCGGCCCTCCCCAGGCTCGAGGCCACATGTCCGCTCAGGTGGTCCAAGTGCACCATCACCTTAAGATCGTCTGACCAGCTCAAGTGCACGGCAACTGCCGGTGCCCTCCCGATGCTTTGCTCGCCCGTCATCAGCAACGTCCTCGTCACCAAGACCCTCATCGATGGCGGTGCGGGGCTCAATGTTCTTTCCATTGAGACATTCGACCGACTCGAAATACCCTACGATCAGGTGTAGCCCACCAAGCCTTTCTCAGGAGTGACCGACGGCTCCACCACCCCGATAGGGAAGATCCGCCTCCCTGTCACCTTCGGCCAACGCGACAACTACCGCACCGAGCTCATCGACTTCGACGTCGCTCACATCCGCCTTCTGTACAATGCCATCCTTGGATATCCAGCCTTGACCAAGTTCATGGCGGTGACTTATCATGGTTACAATGTCCTCAAGATGCCAGGGAACCGCGACATCATCACGATCGCCTGCGAAGAGAAGGACACGGTGTGCTCCCATGAGCGCGCCTACCAGACCGCGGCGGTCGAGGACCCAGACAACGAAGGCGCCATCTACCCTCCTGAGGCTGTCCCCATGAAGAAGAAGCAGCTGCTCCGCCAAGATCCTGAGGAGAGAGGTGTCTCCAGCGGCACCACCTCAGGACCTGCGCCCATGGATGGAGTGCCTCCCTCTCTCGCATGGGAAGGCGCTCCCGGCACCCTCCTCAGGTTGGGCCCAGGGGCTCTCTTCTGGAGGGCCTCTGACTTAGCCAATGTCACAAGGGAGGCGCTCGGGCACCATGTGGAGGCATGCTTCATCGCACGCTTCCCTCACGAGGGCACAAGGAACGGGGTGCCAGGTGCTCAGGAGTTCATCACCAAGACGACCGAGGAGCTTCAAGAGGCGAGAGCCATGCACAGTGACTGCCTCCCACCACCTAGCACGGCTCCTTGTCCTGGCAAGGACAACGATCTGCGCGTCTGTGTCAACATTCCAAGACTCAATGCTACCTCTTGAGCATTGCTTTGGTTTTTCCCTTGAAGAGGAAAGGGAGATGCAGCAAAGTAGCGTAAGTATTTCCCTCAGTTTTGAGAACCAAGGTATCAATCCAGTAGGAGACCACACGCAAGTCCCTCGTACCTACACAAACAAATAAGAACCTTGCAACCAACGCGATAAATGGGTTGTCAATCCCTTCACGGCCACTTGCAAAAGTGAGATCTGATAGAGATAATAAGATAAATATTTTTGGTATTTTTATGATATAGATTGAAAGTAAAGATTGCAAAGTAAAAATAGATTGGAACTTATATGATGGAGAATAGACCCGGGGGCCATAGGTTTCACTAGTGGCTTCTCTCAAGATAGCATAAGTATTACAAAGGTGAACAAATTACTATCGAGCAATTGATAGAATAGTGCATAGTTATGAGAATATCTAGGCATGATCATGTATATAGGCATCATGTCCGCGACAAGTAGATCAAACGATTCTGCATCTACTACTATTACTCCACACATCGACCGCTATCCAGCATGCATCTAGAGTATTAAGTTCATAAGAACAGAGTAACGCATTAGGCAAGATGACATGATGTAGAGGAATAAACTCAAGGAATATGATATAAAACCCATCTTTTTATCCTCCATGGCAAGAATACAATACGTGTCGTTTCCCTTCTGTCACTAGGACCGCATGATTGAACCCAAAGCTAAGCACTTCTCCCATTGCAAGAAAGATCAATCTAGTAGGCCAAACCAAACTGATAATTCAAAGATACTTGTAAAGATATTAAATCATACATAAAAGAATTCAAGGGAGATTCAAATATTGCTCATAGATAATCTTGATCATAAACCCACAATTCACCGGATCTCGACAAACACACCGCAAAAAGAGTTACATCGAATAGATCTCCAAGAAGATCGAGGAGAACTTTGTGTTGAGATCCAAAGAGAGAAGAAGCCATCTAGCTAATAACTATGGACCCGAAGGTCCGAGGTAAACTACTCACACATCATCGAAGAGGCTACGGTGTTGATGTAGAAGCCCTCCGTGATCGATGCCCCTCCGGTGGGAGCGCCGGAAAAAGGCCCCAAGATGGGATCTCACGGCAGTGAGGTTGTCAAGTGGAAATAGGGTTTCGTCGTGCTCTCGGATGTTTCGGGTATATGGATATATATAGGAGGAAGAAGTAGGTCGGTGGAGCTGCGGGGCCCCACGAGGGTGGGCGTGCCTGTGGGGCGCGCCTCCCTGCCTCGTGGCCTCCTCGCTTCTTTCTTGACGTCCACTCCAAGTCCCTTGGATCACGTTTGTTCCAAAAATAACTCTCCCGAAGGTTTCATTCCGTTTGGACTCCGTTTGATATTCCTTTTCAGCGAAACACTAAAATAGGCAAAAAACAACAATTTGCACTGGGCCTTCGGTTAATAGATTAGTCCCAAAAATAATGTAAAAGTGCTTAGTAAAGCCCATTAAACATCCTAAACAGATAATATAATAGCATGGAACAATAAAAAATTATAGATACGTTGGAGATGTATCAAGCATCCCCAAGCTTAATTCCTGCTCATCCTCGAGTAGGTAAATGATAAAAACAGAATTTTTGATGTGGAATGCTACCTAGAATGTTTCTTAATGTAATTTTCTTTATTGTGGCATGAATATTCAGATCCGAAAGATTCAAGATAAAAGTTTAATATTGACATGAAAATAATAATACTTCAAGCATACTAACAAAGCAATCATGTCTTCTCAAAATAACATGACCAAAGAAAGTTATCCCTACAAAATCATATAGTCTGGCTATGCTCTATCTTCATCACAAAAAATATTTAAATCATGCACAACTCCGATGACAAGCCAAGAAATTGTTTCATACTTCTGATGTTCTCAATTTTTTTCAATCTTCACGCAATAAATGAGCGTGAGCCATGGACATAGCACTATATGTGCAATAGAATGATGGTTGTGGAGAAGACAAAAAAAGAGAAGATAGTCTCACATCAACTAGGCGTATCAACGTGCTATGGAGATGCCCACTAATATATATCAACTAGATGACCCGTTGCGCCAAATGGCGCAGAGACCCGTTTGAAACCATGTGCTCGTTGAAAATGTTTGCATTTTTCAATAACTTTGTATGATCAAGCGCAGCAACCATGTTAAACCCAATGTGTTCTAAAAATATTTTACTTTGTTAGTAGAAGTTGGTTTTAGCAACCACTTCGCATACTAATTAAAACCCTTTAAGATGAAAAATGAAGGATAATTTATCTTTAAAAATATATATTTGAACATGCATATTTCTTATCTTATTGGGGTAATATAGTCAAATGGCGCAAGGTCCAAATTCAAACCCGGAGTGTTTTGAAACACTTTGCATTTCTTTAATATCTTTAAGTTTTAGAAACCATTTAGATGCATGGTACGAATTGCCCAAAAAATGCGCCATTTGGATACCATTTTCAACTATTCATACATATGACCGTTAAATTGACAAATAAAAGAGGTCACTTCCATAGTTAAAATGTACGGCTACCATAAGAAAATATCACGTTTCCAGCCTTACTATGGAACTGCACTCTTTGTGAAGATGACAAAGTTTAGTATTGCTAACAACCAGAAAATTTCAAGAATCGCAGCAAGCTAAAAATTTGGAAACTCAGATAATGTAGAGGCTGAAAAAAGGCTCGATTATAACATATACGTGTAGGACATGACACATTCAAAATTAAGTTATACTGTAGATAACCCATCAGTCTCAACCATATGTTCCTTCCTCGTTGTTTTGCAGCAATGTCACCATGTCGCCTGAAACACATTACGAAACAATAACCTATAAATTATGTGTGTTTAGTTAAGAGCTATCAAAACAATGAGCTACATAACCTGTGGTAGTCATTACCCATTTCCACTCGTACTGGGCGATGAGCGAACACCTTGACTGTATGAACCTGGACACACACAGCAGCTGCATGGTTGCACCCCTCCGACTTGACAACATGCCACGAGTACTCGCTCAGTGTGTCCCTGTTGGTCTGGTTCCAGACCCGGCTCAGGAAGAAGGTGCCCGGCCGGTAGCACGGGTTGTTAGGGCTCATCAGGGCCATATCTTGAACATGAAGGACCGGTTGGCCCAGCCCCGCCAGGTCTTGAACGCCTGCAGCACAAAGGTGAATAATCCTCTCCGTTAATAAAAAAAATATGTGTTGAGGACTTGGGCAATAGTGTCATTCCTGCACCAGAAAATAGATGTCCAGCATATCTGCCACTACCTATTGTGAAGTTTAATATCAATGGACCAATACTCATTTCAAACTGCAAAAACAGAATGCCAATAGACCTATGATATTCAACTATCTAACAATCTCACGAGTTGAAAAGAGGAAGGCAAGAATATGGAAACATCTACGCTATTTGAGTACAGTTCAAACAAAACCTACATATGTATACATAGATAGCCATATGGAGCTTGTAACCAGGACAGAGGCCACCCAAGGCAGAACATCGAACAGTGACAAAGGAACATCAAAGCAACACTAAAGAGAGAAAATAGCATGGACGAAGGAAGCTTGTGCGAATATACAAAAGCCCATTTCTTCCGAAACATCGACCAAGAAGCGTCAAAATTAGTACACCAACCAACTTACAAGCCCTGTTAGACCTGAGGTACAGACAACAATCTATTTCTTCCAAGAAGAAGAGGCTATTGTACTTCAAGAAAATCGACAATGGGACCATGCAGTCACAAATAAATGCTATGGTGGCAACTCTTCCCTTCTCTCTAGCTCTAATTCTGAAGACAGCACAGTGATCCATCCTATTCTAAAGAGTATACTGAAATCTGAATTTAGTGGGCAACATGTATGTAGACAACCTAGCTACTCCAGCTTCAAAAGAATCAAGTTCCAACTCGACAACACAGATGACCATTACAGACGATTTTTCAGTACCGCCATTCTGGCAACCAAACCGTTACTCTGTTTTTTAAAGCAACTACTGTACTGACCCTTCATAGACACAACTCAATTAACCAGGTGGGCCAATGTTGGAAAAAATAACCATTATCTATTTCTAAAACATAGATGAGCGGCATACCTAATTATGTTAGTCAGCCAAGCATTTTGTACCTGCTGACTGCTGTAATCTTTAAGTATATAATGTGACCAACTTATTTGTTGATACTAAGAAATGTAAAAAAAGCTAGAGTAGCGAACGTTTAGATGTTGCTCCAGTCTGCGAATTTGCATTGCACTGTTTGGAAAAGCGGCTGACGGATCCATCCATCTCTGGTCAGAGACGCAAAAATAGTCCGACCTGACATCCCCTCTTTTATTATTCTCTCGCCTTCTCTCATATTAAAAATATTGCATATTAAATTTCTTATTTATCAATGGAAAGCATAAGGAAAAGCTCGATGAGAATTGAGTAACTTGAAATAAATATGCGACAATTAAATGAGGCATTCAACCAAGGCAGAAACTTAATGTTTTGTATGCCTTCTTTTTACTGACAGTAAAGCCGAGAATACATCCACAGTTACCGCGGACAAAGTAAAGCAAGACACGTATTACTGAAATATACTTATATATTCTAAAAGAAAATACTTAAGTAAGAAAATAGGATATTATGGTGTCCCTACTACCTACTATGTAATCTCTACTGATGAGGAGACACGCTACAAAGATCCAAGCTTTTGTGCAGCAATAGATGTAGGTAGAACTTCGAGGAATGTCGTCTGCAGTTTGTGCCAGTTTAGCTCAATTTAGGCGAGTGTAGTAGGAAAACATAAAGATATTAAAAACCATGGCAGAGTACCGTTCAGTCTTACGTGAGATTTAGGCATGTGTAGTAGGAAAATATAAAGAATTAGTACGCAAAATAGCCTGTAGTTTAAAGAATCAAATCAAAAACATAACTTCCAACCATATCTTCGACAAAGAAATTTAACTTGAGCATCAAAGGGGAATTTATTGCTATACCTATAGGCTTTCGATCCCTGCACAGCTAGTGCAGAGCTGTCACTGCTTTGATTTCTTCCCTGACCCAACTCTCTATGCACAACCAAAGTTTCTTAATTTCAAGGTGTGTATATACAGACAATTCGAATTTAAAGTACATGGATAAAGATACAAGAGAAGATGCAACACCTTTTGATATTGGACATCTGAATCTGATCATCCTTTTCTTCAGCATCAAGCGAAGAAGCATCAGCCTGAGCATCAGGGGTGGCCTGAGTCATAAAACAAAATGGATCAGGAAGCAAAGATGTGTATATGCAGACAATTAACATGAAGGGTGCCAATAGCTCTATTTATGCACCAGAAGGTTATAAGCAGGCGGAGAACATCATCCTCGCAGGTGAGTGCTTGTGAACATTAGAAGACATATTTGTACTACACCTAATTTGCAGCGTTAAGCTTCTATGATCTCTGCATTAACCAAGCCTCTCGCACATAAGTTGCAGCTTATTTGAACAGATGCAAAAGAGATATGAGTACATATATCAGTGTAGAAACGATACAAGTTATTAGAATTCATGAAGAAAAACCAAATAGACAAGGTATTCACCTGGGGTATAGATTCGAGTAAAGTGTGCCGATGCCGAATTGCTAACCTAAGGCCAGCCGTGGAGCTCAAGAACAACCTAGATTATGTATGAACATCCAAGAACCAAATCATTAGTTTTCTGAACATTAAGCATCTGGGGGAGGTGGGGAGGATAGGAGCACACATGAGACAATCACTGGATTGTTGTATACCAGTGATGGCCGCTATCACCGCCGGCATAAGGATCACCTACCACTAAAAATCCAACCATTCCATGTCATACCTCATCATGTGCAAAACAGCCAAGTAGAAAAATAATTTTCTAAGCAGTTAAATCTCTTTGAGGTAGGCATTACAACAACCAGCAGGTTGTGCTGCCACCTCCACCCAAAGTTACTAATTCATCTTAAATAAAGAATCACATCATGAGATGGAAAGGATAGAACAAAATGCCCAACACCGGTGTTGCTCCTCTCAGGCAATGGCGAAGGCGGAGCCAGCTCCTTGACCGAGCTCCGGCTTTAAACAATTTGACCAACACAAAACAGATTATTAACATCCGGCATAGATATAAGTCTACTATACAACAACTCTTTCTAGGAAAAATTGTTCTGTCCATGGTAGAAAATAGTACCATATATGTCCAAGTTTTTTGTTTACATCAATGTGGATATAGGTGTACTGCAGCAGCTCTTACAAACATTAGCACAAACAATTTGCAGGCAAACTTATACCTGGCAGAACACAACCTAAGAGAAGGCAAAATTTCACCCCAAAAACATAGGCAGAATGCATCATGTAAGTGCAAGTCGTGATGGTCATTGGTCTATCAACCAACAACAGTTCAGAGAGAAAAATGCTAGCAAGGGATTTCAGAGAATTTTGCCATATGCTCTTTTCTTTGTCCAAATATATTCGTATTTGGTGTTTAAGTTACTAACTAATCTTAGAAGAAGGAATCCATCATTAGATGGAAAGGAGAGAACAAAATCACTAACTAACGTCTGAGATCAAGATGAATCCATCTAACAATTTAGGAATTGGGAGAGGGGAGAAAGGGAGTCGAGCCTACCACTGTGTTGTGTATCGTGGGGTCGAGCAAGGGCCGCTGATCGTGCCGTCATGGGAGGAGGCGCCCCTTCCCGTGTGAGCTCCTTTCACTCCCTCGATTCACCTCTTCTCCTGCTCCTTTCACTCCCTCGATTCACCTCTTCTCCTGCTCCCTCTCACTTGTTGCCCTTCATCCCGGCGGATCCACGGCGCTGGAAGCCGGTGGGACGATGTGACACTCGCAGGAGGCACCGCACAGTGAAGGAGGAATGATGGTAGTCCAGCATCCTCATCGCTCAGCAGGAGTCGATCCATGGCGCTGCATCAAATCAAGCGCCGCCGCCGTCGCCCTTTGCCTGCGGGTCGCCGCCGCCGGAGAAGCTCGCCTCCGCGCCCACACATATCTGATCCGGTCCGAGATGAACAGGGGTGGATGAGATGTGGGAGGGGAGCGCGAGAGGATGGAGGAGGAGGGCGGTTGCGGGCTTGCGGTGGCTGCGGGGTTTGGCGGAAAGGGGATAGGGTTGTAGGAGACTGCGGAGGAACCGCGATGGATTTGGTGTGATAGTGACGAATGGTGCAGTGCGTGTGTGAGGGGCACACGGATTGGACGCTGAAAGATCTCAAGCGCGCGGCGCGCTCTCTCTCGCGCGCGCATGTCGTACGGTTCCCACGCTCGCGTCAGCCACAGAGACAGAGGACGACTCACACACGACCACGCGCAGGTAGCGCACTGGTTGACTTACACCATGGTTCAAAAAACCCACAAGCAACGAGCTGAATCACACGAGTAAAGGGCCACAAGTCAGCCAAATGTGAAAGCAAAGCAGAAGTAACATTTTTTTACCATGTAGTCAACTGATCCAACGTCCAGCAGCAAAATTCAAAGCCATCCGACGGCCACGGTCGCGCCAATCCGAGGGAGCTCCGTGGAGGACGGTCGCCTAGCATCCTTATAGGTTTAAATGTGAGTGAGTAGGGATTGTCATGCAACGGATGCACTAGAGCTATAAGTGTGTGAAACCTCAACAAAAGAAACTAAGTGGGTGTGCATCCAACTCGCTTGCTCACGAAGACATAGGGAATTTTTGAGGAAGCCCATCATTGGAATATACAAGCCAAGTTATATAATGTAAAATTCCCACTAGTATATGAAAATGACAACATAGGAGACTCTCTATCATGAAGATCATGGTGCTACTTTGAAGCACAAGTGTGGTAAAAGGATTGTAACATTGTCCCTTCTCTCTTTTTCTCTCATTTTTTTATTTGGCCCTTTTCTCTTTTTTTATGGCCTCTTTTTTTTCTTTTTGTTTCTTTTTTTTCTCTTTTCGTCCGGAGTCTCATCCCGACTTATGGGGGAACCATAGTCTCCATCATCCTTTCCTCACTTGGGACAATGCTCTAATAATGATGGTCATCACACTTTTATTTATTTACAACTCAAAAATTACAACACAATACTTAGAACAAAATATGACTCTATGTGAATGCCTCCGTGATGTACCGGATATGCAATGAATCAAGAGTGACATGTATGAAAGAATTATGAACGGTGGCTTTGCCACGAATACGATGTCAACTACATGATCATGCAAAGCAATATGACAATAATGGAGCGTGTCATAATAAACGGAACGGTGGAAAGTTGTATGGCAATATATCTCGGAATGGCTATGGAAATGCCATAATAGGTAGGTATGGTGGCTGTTTTGAGGAAGGTATATGGTGGGTGTATGATACCGGCGAAAGGTGCACGGTATTAGAGAGGCTAGCAATAGTGGAAGGGTGAGAGTGCGTATAATCCATGGACTCAACATTAGTCATAAAGAACTCACATACTTATTGCAAAAATCTATTAGTTATCGAAACGAAGTAGTAAGCGCATGCTCCTAGGGGGATAGATTGGTAGGAAAAGACCATCGCTCGTCCCCGCCCGCCATTCATAAGGAAGACAATCAACAAATAAATCATGCTCCGACTTCATCACATAACGGTTCACCATACGTGCATGCTACGGGAATCACAAACTTTAGAACAAGTATTTCTCAAATCCACAACTACTCAACTAGCATGACTCTAATATCACCATCTTCATATCTCAAAAAATTTATCAAGTATCAAACTTCTCATAATATTCAATGCACTCTATATGATAGTTTTTATTATACCTATCTTGGATGCTCATCACTTAAGGACAAAATTTTAACCAAAGCAAATTACCATGCTGTTCTAAAAGACTCTCAAAATAATATAAGTGAAGCATGAGAGATCAATTATTTCTATAAAATAAAACCACCGCCGTGCTCTAAAAGATAAAAGTGAAGCACTAGAGCAAAAGTTTCTAGCTCAAAAGATATAAGTGAAGCACATAGAGTATTCTAATAAATTCCGATTCATGTGTGTCTCTCCCAAAAGGTGTGTACAACAAGGATGATTGTGGCAAACTAAAAAGCAAAGACTCAAATCATACAAGACGCTCCAAGCAAAACACATATCATGTGGTGAATAAAAATATAGCATCAAGTAAAGTTACCGATGGACGAAGACAAAAGAGGGGATTCCTTTCGGGGCATCCCCAAGCTTAGGCTTTTGGTTGTCCTTGTATTTTGCCTTGGGGTACCTTGGGCATCCCCAATATTAGGCACTTGCCACTCCTTGTTCCATAATCCATCAAATCTTTACCCAGAAACTTGAAAACTTCACAACACAAAACTCAACAGAAAATCTCATGAGCTCCGTTAGCGAAATAAAACAAACCACCACTTTAAGATACTGTAATGAACTCATTATTTATTTATATTGGTGTTAAACCTACTGTATTCCAACTTCTCTATGGTTCATAACTTCCGATACTAGCCATAGATTCATCAAAATAAGCAAACAACACACGAAAAACAGAATCACAAAAACGAGAAATTGTAGTAATCTGCATCTAACGCAAACTTCTGGAACTCAGCAAAATCTACCAAAATAGGAAGACCTATATAATTTTTTATTGATCTACTGCAATTGGAATCAGTATTTTATCACATTCTAGTGATTTTTAACAATTGTTTCCGTGAGCAGAAAGTTTCTGACTTTTTCAGCAAGATCAAATAACTATCATCCAAGAAGATCCTATAGGTTTTACTTGGCACAAACACTAATTAAAACATAAAACCACATCTAACCAGAGGCTAGATCAAATATTTATTACTAAACAGAACCAAAAAGCAAGGAACAAAAATAAAATTGGGTTGCCTCCCAACAAGCGCTATCGTTTAACGCCCCTAGCTAGGCATAAAGGCAAGAATAGATCTAGGTATTATCATCTTTGGCATGCAATCCATAAGTGGCTCTCATAATAGATTCATAAGGTAATTTAATTTTCTTTCTAGGAAAGTGTTCCATGCCTTTCCTTAATGGAAATTGGAATCTAATATTCCCTTCTTTCATATAAATAATTGCACCAATCGTTCTAAGGAAAGGTCTACCAAGAATAATAGGACATGAAGGATTGCAATCTATATCAAGAACAATGAAATCTACGGGCACATAATTCCTATTGGAAACAATAAGAACATCATTAATTGTTCCCATAGGTTTCTTAATGGTGGAATCCTCAAGGTGCAAGTTTAAAGAACAATCATCAAATTCACGGAAACCTAACACATCACACAAAGTTTTCGGAATCGTGGAAACACTAGCACTCAAATCACACAAAGCATAGCATTCATGATCTTTAATTATAATTTTAATAGTAGGTTCCCACTCATCATCAAGTTTTCTAGGGATAGAAACTTCCAATTCAAGCTTTTCTTCATAGGATTGCATTAAAGCATCAACGATATGTTTGGTAAAAGCCTTATTTTGACTATAGGCTTGCGGAGAATTTAGCACGGATTGCAACAAGGAAATACGATCTATTAAAGAACATTTATTGTAATTAAATTCCTTGAAATCCAAAATAGTGGGTTCATTGCTATGTAAAGTTTTGACCTCTTCAATCCCACTTTTACCAATTTTTGCATCAAGATCTAAAAACTCCAAATCATTGGGACGCCTTTTAACTAAAGTTGACTCATCTCCAGTCCCATCATTATCAAGATTCATATTGCAAAACAGATATTTAATAGGATATACATCAATCACTTTAAGATCTTCATCCTTATTATCATGAAAACTAGAAGAACACGCCTTCACAAAGCAATCTTTCTTAGGACGCATCCTAGCGGTTATTTCTTTGCACTCATTAATGGAAATTCTCATAGCTTTTAGAGACTCATTGATATCATGCTTATGTGGAATAGATCTAAGTTTCAAAGAATCAACATCAAGAGAATTTCTATCCACGTTCCTAGCCAATTCATCAATCTTAGGCAATTTTTCTTCAAGCAAAGCATTGAAATTCTTTTGAGAAATCATAAATTCTTTAACACTAGTCTCAAAATTAGAGGGCATCTTATTAAAATTTCCATAAGAGTTGTTGTAGGAATTACCTTAATTATTAGAGGAATTACTAGGAAATGGCCTAGGATTAAAGTTTCCTCTATAAGCGTTGTTACCAAAATTATTCCTACCAACAAAATTCACATCCATAGATTCATTATTATTCTCAAACAAGGTAGACAAAGGCGTATCATTAGGATCAGAAGAAACATTCTTATTATCAAACAATTTCATAAGTTCATCCATCTTTCCACTCAAAACATTAATCTCTTCTATCGCATGAACCTTTTTACTAGTTGATCTTTCGGTGTGCCATTGAGAATAATTAACCATAATATTATCTAGGAGTTTAGTAGCTTCTCCTAAAGTGATTTCCATGAAAGTGCCTCCCGTGGCCGAATCTAAAAGATTTCTAGAAGCAAAATTCAATCCGGCATAATTTTTTTGTATAATCATCCATAAATTCAAACCATGTGGAGGGCAATTACGGATCATTAATTTCATCCTCTCTCAAGCTTGTGCAACATGTTCATGATCAAGTTGCTTAAAATTCATAATATCGTTTCTAAGAGAGATAATCTTAGCGGGAGGAAAATACTTAGAGATAAAAGCATCTTTGCACTTATTCCATGAATCAATACTATTTTTAGGCAAAGACGAAAACCAAGTTTTAGCACGATATCTAAGCGAAAAAGGAAATATCTTCAATTTAACAATATCATTATCCACATCTTTCTTCTTTTGCATATCACACAAATCAACAAAGCTGTTTAGATGGGTAGCGGCATCTTCACTAGGAAGGCCGACGAATTGATCTTTCATGACAAGATTCAGCAAGGCAACATTAATTTCACAAGATTCAACATCGGTAAGAGGAGCAATCGAGTGCTAAGAAAATCATTGTTGTTGGTATTGGAAAAGTCACACAATTTAGTATTATCTTGAGCCATCATGGCGAACGATCCAACACACAAGCACACACAAGAAGCAAGCGAAGGAAAAAGCGAACGTAAAAAAAGGGCGAATAAAACGGAAAGGGTGAAGTGGGGGAGAGGAAAACGAGAGGCCAATGGCAAATAATGTAATGCGAGGGATAAGAGTTTGTGATGGGTACTTGGTATGTCTTGACTTGTGCGTAGACTCCCCGGCAACGGCGCCAGAAATCCTTCTTGCTACCTCTTGAGCACTGCATTGGTTTTTTCTTTGAAGAGGAAAGGGTGATGCAGCAAAGTAGAGTAAGTATTTCCCTCAGTTTTGAGAACCAAGGTATCAATCCAGTAGGAGACCACACGCAAGTCCCTTGTACCTACACAAACAAATAAGAACCTTGCAACCAACGTGATAAAGGTGTTGTCAATCCCTTCACGACCACTTGCAAAAGTGAGATCTGATAGAGATAATAAGATAAATATTTTTGGTCTTTTTATGATATAGATTGAAAGTAAGGATTGCAAAGTAAAAATAGGTTGGAACTTATATGATGGAGAATAGACCCGGGGCCCATAGGTTTCACTAGCGGCTTCTCTCAAGATAGCATAAGTATTACGGTGGGTGAAAAAATTACTATCAAGCAATTGATAGAATAGTGCATAGTTATGAGAATATCTAGGCATGATCATGTATATAGGCATCACGTCGGCGACAAGTAGACCGAAACGATTCTGCATCTACTACTATTACTCCACACATCGACCGCTATCCAGCATGCATCTAGAGTATTAAGTTCATAAGAACAGAGTAACGCATTAGGCAAGATGACATGATGTAGAGGGATAAACTCAAGCAATATGATATAAATCCCATCTTTTTATCCTCGATGGAAATAATACAATATGTGTCGTTTCCCCTTCTGTCACTAGGATCGAGCACCGCATGATTGAACCCAAAGCTAAGCACTTCTCCCATTGCAAGAAAGATCAATCTAGTAGGCCAAACCAAACTGATAATTCGAAAAGACTTGCAAAGATATTAAATCATACATAAAAGAATTCAGAGGAGATTCAAATATTGTTCATAGATAATCTGGATCATAAACCCACAATTCATCGGATCTCGACAAACACACCGCAAAAAGAGTTACATCAAATAGATCTCGAAGAAGATCGAGGAGAACTTTGTATTGAGATCCAAAGATAGAGAAGAAGCCATCTAGCTAATAACTATGGACCCGAAGGTCTGAGGTAAACTACTCACACATCATCGGAGAGGCTATGGTGTTGATGTAGAAGCCCTCCGTGATCTATGCCCCCTCCAGCGGAGCGCCGGAAAAGGCCCCAAGATGGGATCTCACGGGTACAGAAGGTTGCGGCGGTGGAAATAGGGTTTCATCATGCTCCTGGATATTTTCGGGGTATATGGATACATATAGGAGGGAGAAGTAGGTCGGTGGAGCTGCGGAGGCCCACGAGGGTGGGGGCACGCCCATAGAGGGCAGGCGCGCCTCCCTGCCTCGTGGCCTCCTTGCTTCTTTCTTGACGTCCACTCCAAGTCCCCTGGATCACGTTTGTTCCAAAAATAACTCTCCCGAAGGTTTCATTCCGTTTGGACTCCATTTGATATTCCTTTCAGCGAAACACTGAAATAGGCAAAAAAACAGCAATTTGCACCGGGCCTTCGGTTAATAGGTTAGTCCCAAAAATAATGTAGAAGTGCTTAGTAAAGCCCATTAAACATCCAAAACCGATAATATAATAGCATGGAACAATAAAAAATTATAGATACATTGGAGACGTATCACTCAACAGAGACGCATCCCAGGAGCGCTTCTGTCCATCGCACGTTGTTCGGTGTGAGGCCCCCTCACAGTTACGTTCGCATGCCTTTTGGCCTGTCGAACGCGGCTGTTACCTTCCAGCGTCGCCTGCGGAGCGTTCTCGCCGCTCAGGAGGCCAGGCACCAGGTGGTCCTGGAGGAGATGACGACGGTTCTTCACGAGCCCCCCGAGCCTCCAGAGCCTGCCGCGGTTCAGGACCCGGGCGACTCGTAAGGAGCAACCACTTCAGCACGCATCTTCAGCTACTTCAACATCTCTTCGGCAACGGTGCCAGGTGACGTTTTCCGCTTCATTCAGTTGGGGGCATCCCTCGGGCCGCATTATCCCTAGGTCGCATGGTCCTATCCCTGCGACATGTATCCTTTCGTGCCTTTGATTTAGGTTGTTGGGGGCGCCCCTCAGGCTGCATCATCCCCAGGCCGTGTGGGTATGTCCCTGCGGCATGTATCATTCTTACATCTATCAGGACTAGCGTTACCTCCTCCCATGAGTTGCTTTATGATTATTATCTGCCTGTCCGATACTTCGATACTATGAACGTTGTGCGCCCTTGCAAACCCACCCACGACCGCCTCTTGATTAAGGACTGGCACGACGTATGTGCTCGGGTCCATCCCTGAAGTGTCGCTAACCCAAGAGGCTGAGCTCTAGCTCACGGGCTAGCTCTCGTGTACGTCACCTCCCATGGCCCTTGGTGCCTTGTTCTCGCATGAGCTAATCGCGGGCGGATGAGCTAGGGCGCGCGACCCGGTGCCTCGTCACCACGGGAGCCGCGTGCTGGTTGTCTTTCTTCAGGATTTTTGCATGAGAAGACTAGGCATGGCGTCTATGCTCGGGCCCGTCCCTGCAGCGCCGATAAACCCAACGACTGAGCTCTGTCTGGCGGGCCGGCCCCGTTCACGTCACCTGCTGGGGTCGTTGGTGTTTGGCCTTCTCATGTGATAGCCTCAGGAGATTCATTCGGCACAGTTTGTCTAACCATCTCGCAGGGTCGTCACAAGTGTTCCGAATAAAATCTAGGTGCAACCCGCCTTGAGGTAGGGCCTCGTGAGTCCCGTGCTAGCTCACGAGTGCCCAGACACACCTCCTCTAGCCCTGACGTGCAAGCCACGTGTCAGGCCGGGGCTGTACACGCCCCCGGGGCTCCACTCAGAGGGAGCCCCCACCCACGAACTAGTGGAAGCACCATGCTCTGCACTGGCAGTCGACACGGTCGAGGAGCGGCTATGCCTGTGCAAGTGCAGAAGCGCCATGCTCCGTGCTGGTGATAAACAACTGGGGGCGGCCCAATGGCCGCATCAACCTCAGGGAGCCGTCAGGCTCAGTGTTCAGCCTCATCGCAACACTTTCCCCTCGGAAGAATCGCGCGAAGGGGCTGGGCACGGGGGCTACGCTCAGGTCACGCCTAGCGTACGCCACCCTGCCAGGTCCCTCGGACCTGGTCGTCACGCGCCCCTCCCGAGCGAGACCTCGGTGAGGAAAGGTATGGAGGTCTGTTCGTACGTCAAGGGGGACTCCTGAGCATCGCGACTCAGGAGCCTAACTGGTCACGTAGCCCCTCACTCCTTGGTCTCGTCCTGGTGATTCGGACGACCCAATGGCGGCTGAGGTATGCGCGGGCCCTGGCCCTGCCAATGCAGAACGCTAAGGCCTACTCTCGCATCTCCTTCCCGAGGGTTGTTTGTACGTCAAAGGGGACTCCTGAGCATCACGACTCAGGAGCCTAACTGGTCACGTAGCCCCTCACCCCTTGGTCTCGTGCTCGTGATCCGGACGACCCAACAGCGGCTGAGGTATGCGCGGGGCCGGGCCCTGCCGACGCAGAACATTAAAGCAAACTGGAAGGAAATCGCAAAATCCTAGCAAATTATTACAAGACATGTTGTCTTTTAAAAGGTGCAGAGCACATAAGTTTTAACGCCTCTTCGAGGCACGGAGCATGTTGCACGAAATAAAATGGAGGGGAGCGCCGCCAGCGAGCCTCTTCTCCAGCCTTGGGCGCTGCCATTGCCCGCAAGGAGTGCCCCGTCGTCGACAATGTTGCCGTCACCCGTACCATCGGTCGTGGCGGTGGGTTCGACGGCGCAGTCAGCCGGGGGCGCGGTGTCTATGGCAAGGAACTTCTGCAGCAGGGCCTCCACCTGGCCCTTCACGGCTTCGGCAGCAGCGGTGCAGCACTCCAGGTCCACAGGCTCAAGCAAGGCTTCAAAGTCGAAGTTGGGGTCGTGAAGATGGAGGTGGCTGAAGAGGCGGGTCACAGCCGAGGTGGAGAGCGCGCATGCCTCTCCTTCCACCATGGGGCCGACCCCAAGGACAACGCCTTCGAGCGCCACGACAAGCTAGGGGAGTAGCTCAGCGGGGCCTTCCTCAGCGGTCACCAACTGGTCCTTCAACCCCCTCCCGTAGAGATCCTGCAGTGCCTTGCGGGACCTCTGCTCAAGAGAATCGAAGGTGGCACGATCGTTGGCAAGAACTTTCGCCTTGGCCTCCAGCCGGGTCTTCTCCGCCTCCACCTCGTGCTTCAGCTTCTCCAGGCGGGCACGCTTCGCGGCCTGCTCCCATGCTGATTGCTCCAGCTCGGTGTCACGACCGGCGACCGCGTCTTCTCGAGCCTTCAGCTTCTCCTCCCGCTCCTCGCACTAACGAGCCTCGGCGGCACGCTCGTTGTGCAGGTTCTCCAGCTCGACCTTCGCCGCCCGGCAGCGCTCCTCGGCAGCCTCAGCATCCTTCAATGCCACGTCACGGGCGGCCACGGCCAGGCCGGCAGCCTATTTACCCTCCTCGGAGGCCGCTATGGCCTGGCTTCATGCCGCCCTAACGGACGCGTCGGATCGCAGCCATCCCGAGATCAACTCCAGGCGCCCCGACACCAGGCGACAGTCGGCGCCTTGAAGGTCGTCGCGAAGCTGGGTCAGTGTGGAAAGAGCCTCCTCCAGAGCACCAGGCGAAGCAGGAGAATCACGGCCCAGTGGCGTGATGGAAGGGGGAGGAGACAGCGCCAGCGCCAGGATCGGCAAGTTAGCAGCAGCAGAGCGGGCCAGGGGCTTCGGAGCCTTCGGGACCTCAGCAGTCGAGCTGAGGGCGAGCGCCTCTGGAGCCGGCTTGGCTACGGAGATCGCCTTCTCCTGAGGCCAGGCCTCCGAGTCTCACGAGGATGACCTAGCCACAGAAGCGTGAGGGCCATCACCATCCTTCTGTGCCGGGGGTGGCGCGGCCGCGACAAGCTGCTGGGTCTCGGGGACCACGACCGTCTCCTTCTTCTTCTTCACCACCAGCATTGGCCTAATCATACAAGAGGAAGGCATCAAGATACTACGACAAGAACAGGGAACAAAAGATCAGGGCGGAGCACTTACTGGTCCACGGCGGCGTAATCCCTCGCCCTCTTCTGAAGCACCATGCTCGCGGGCTTCACGGGCTGGGGCACTGGCGTGCGAGCCCCAGGGACAGACAAGGGCATGGCGGCCAGATCTGCAGCAGCACCGGCTGGCGACGAAGCAGAGGCATCGCCTTAGGGGATCAGCGCCGATCTCCTTTTCTTCAGCACCCCTGCCTTCGGCTTCTTTGGAGGGGTGCCCTTGGACCTCATGGTGAACCCGGCAGGGATCGGTGACTCCTTCACCGGGTGCTCGCCGGCGTCGGCGTCATCAGGAAGGGTGCGGAGATCGGTCTGGCGTGAAGGAGAAGTCTCCCCCGCCCCCTCCAGGGTAGCCTCCGAGTCCGACCTCTACTCCTGGTTGGACTCGCCGGAGAACAACGTCACCGGGGAGCCCGGGGGCCGGGAGGGTGTCGGAGCCCTAGAATTCCGCTTTGTAATTAGTTGCATCAGTGAGTGGCATCCATGCATCATGTTAAAATTCCATTTAAATATGAATTGGGGAAAGTGGAAAGCCTCAGAGATCATTTCCAAAAATGATCAACATTAAAAATTGCTTCAAATAAACCCAAGAAAATGTTCCTGTTAAGCTATTAAAATATTGGCAAGAGGTAAAATTTAAATCAATATTTTTGGAGTCTCAAGGATATTTATTTTAGGCCTTTGAATTAAATCAATAACATATTTGAGTTGGATGCCAGCCCCTGCCGCAATAACATATTTTAGGCCTTCCAATATTTTTGGAGTCTCAAGTCTTCATGCCAGCCCCTGCCGCAGGCCTCCAGCTTCTTCTTGAAGGTCCTGGTCTTGAGACCCCTCAGGACCTCAGCGTTGGCGCGTTCGGCCTGACCATTACCCCTGGGGTGGGCCACCGAAGCGTAGCAGATCAGCGTTCCAAGGTTAGCATAGTAGGTTTTGAAGAGGTTACTAGTAAAATGCAAGCCATTATCTTAATGATGCGGTTTGGAACCCCGAAGCGGCTCACGAGGCCCTTGATGAACTTGATAGCAGAGCCGGCTGGAATGGTACGAACGGCTTCCACTTCCGCCCACTTGGTGAACTTGTCGATGGCGACGTCGAGATAGCGGTAGCCCCCTGGCGCCCGTGGGAACGGGCCCAAGATGTCCAGCCCCCAGACCGCAAACGGCCACGTGAGCGGTATGGTTTGGAGGCCCTGAGCAGGCTGATGGACCTGCTTGGCGTGGAATTGGCAGGCTTCACAAGACTTCACCAGCTCGGCTGCATCGTTGAGTGTTTTTGGCCAGTAGAATCCGCTGCGGAAGACTTTGCCGACAAGGGTCCTCGACGACGAGTGATGTCCACAGTCCCCGCCGTGTATGTATATCAACAGCTCCCTTCCCTGATCGCTGGAGATACAGCGCAGCGTGACATCGTTCCGTCGTTTCCTCAGACTCATTGCCTTGAATGCAAGATGTCGTGGCACTGTCGGGCCACGACTCGTGATCTTCTTCCTTCTCCGGCAGCGTCCCGTGCATCAGGTACTCCTTAAATTCCTTGGTCCAGCACTTCTCCTGAGGCTCGAGCGCCAAGAGCAGCCGAGCTCCTGAGGTTGGGCCGCAAGCTAGGGCTCCCGTGGCCGGGGGCTGTGGGAGTTCCTCCCGAGGCTGAGTCACGCTTAAAAGAGGTGGTGTAGCCGATGGCTTGAAGAGCCGCTCTTCGAAGACGCCGGGCTCTTGTGGCTGCCGCTTGGATGCTCTCTTGGCGATGTCGTCGGCTTCCTTGTTGGTGCCCCGGCACGTCTTTGTAACTCGAGCCCGAGAACTGCTTTTCCATCTTGCGCACCTCCGAAAGGTAGGCCTCCATGTGCTCGTCCTTCGGTTCGTACACTTTGTTGGAGAAGTTGACGAGGAGCTATGAGTCGCCCTTGACGGTGAGGCGCTTCACCCCTAGAGCTACCGCAGCCTTTAGGTCAGCTATGAGGCCTTCGTATTCTGCGATGTTGTTGGAGACCTTCTCGCCGTGCTGGAAGCAGAGTTGCACGGCGTAGTAGAGCTTGTCCTGAGTGGGCGAGATGAGCACGGCTCCAGCCCCAGCGCCCTGGTGCGCAAAGGCGCCATCAAAATGCATGACCCAACCGTCTGGTGCCTCACTTCCCGGGGAGGTGGACCGGTCTTCTCCTTCCTCAAGAGTCGGGGCATCTGTCCATTCAGCCACAAAATCGGCGAGTGCGGCTCCCTTGATGACCCTGGTGGTGCTGAATTCCAGCTGGAATGCTTGCAGTTTGATGTTCCATTCCGCGACCCTCCCGGCCGAGTTTGGGCTCCTGAGTACCCTCTCCAATGGGTAAGATGAGACAACCTTGATGGGGTGCCCTTGAAAGTAGTGTCGCAGCTTGCGTGAGGCCACCAAGAGTGCGAGCAGGAGTTTTTGCGGCATGGGGTAGCGCGCCGCCCCGTCCAGATGGTGTCGACGAAGTATACCGGGTGCTCAACGAGGGCTGGCACACTGTTGGAGCTCGGGTCCTGCGGAGACTGCGGCATATCCTGGGGCGGAGGATTTCCTGAGACTTGGCCGTCTTCAGGAGCTTCCGCGATGTTGCCCTGCCACGCTTGATCTTTCACCGCTGATGGCTCTGGTGCGTCTTCATGACCCTGCGCTATATCAACTCTGGCTTGGCGCGGCACCCCCTTGTCTTGGCGCTCCTCCCGAACCGCCACTAGCACCGTGCTAGCGGAGTACGGGGTGGCGGCAAGGTAAAGTACCAGAGGCTGGAGAGGCCGTGGTGCCACCATCACCGGGGGGCTGGTGAGGTATTTCTTAAGGTCTTGGAAGGCCCGGTCGGCCTCCGGGGTCCACTCGAAGGGGCCCTTCTTCTTCATGATCTTAAAGAAGGGCAAGGCGCGCTCGCCAAGCTTGGAGATGAAACGCCCTAACGCGGTCACCCATCCTGCCAGCTTCTGCATCTCCTTGAGGGTTTGTGGTGGGCTCATGTCTTCGATAGCCTTAATCTTCTCCGGGTTCGCCTCGATCCCTCTGTGGGATACGAGAAACCCTAGCAGCTTGCCAGAGGGGACACCAAACACGCACTTCTCCGGGTTAAGCCTCAAGTTCACCCGGCGCAAACTCTCAAAGGTCTCCTCCAAGTCCTGGATCAACGTCCTCACCTCGCGAGATTTGACCACTATGTCATCAACGTAGGCCTCTGTGTTCCTGCCGAGCTGCCGCCCCAAGGCAATGTGCATCAGCCGCTGAAAGGTTGCGCCCGCGTTGCAAAGGCCAAAAGGCATGCAGGTGTAGCAGTACACTCCACATGGTGTCAGGAAGGCCGTCTTCTCCACATCCTCCACTGCCATCTTGATTTGATGGTATCCAGAGAACGCATCCTGGAAACATAACAAGTCGCACTCGGCGGTGGAGTCGACGATTTGATCGATGCGCGGAAGGGGGGACGGATCTTGAGGGCAAGCTTTGTTAAGGTTGGTGAAGTCGACGCACATCCGTTCCTTCCCACCTTTCTTCGGCACCACGACAGGGTTCGCCAACCATTCGGGGTATCGAACCTGTCGGATGGTACCCGCTGCCTCCAGCTTGCGCGTCTCTTGGATGATGAAGGCCTGCTTCTTTGTGGACTGTCGTCTTGCCCGCTGCTTTACGGGGCGCATGTTGGGGCACACCCTTAGATGATGCTGGATCACCTCCCTCGGGACCCCTACCAGCTGGTTGGGCTCCCATGCGAATATCTCCTTGTTTGCATGCAAAAACCTTACCAAAGCTTCTTCTTGTCCCGGGTCAAGGCTGGTTCCTATGGTAAAGGTGGCTCCTGAAGACCCGTCCTCAACAACCGGCACCTGCTTGGTCTCCGCCTTGTCTTGGGTGAACAACTGCTTCTTCTTGGCGGGCACGGTCTCCTTGGCCTCGGGCCTACTAGTGCCGGTTGGCTGTGCTGCTGCCATGGCCTTGAAGGCAAGCCTAAGCGTTGTAACTGCTTCCTTGATGTCCCCCTTGATGATGAGGACGCCCTTGCTCCCTGGCATCTTCATGAGGTTGTAGGCCGGGTGGGTCGCCGCCATGAACTGAGCAACAGCCGAGTGCCCGAGTATGGCATTGTACGGGAGACCGATGCGGGCGATGTCGAAGTACACAGCTCAGTGCGGTAGTTGTCGCGCGTGCCGAAGGTGGACGGGAGGCGGTTCTGCCCCAGAGAGTGGGCAGCTCCACCGTCCACTCCTGAAAAAGGCTTGCTGAGGTTGAGCCTCTCGGGCGACACGTGGAGGAGGCTGAAGGCTTCTACGGAGAGCAAGTTGAGGCTGGAACCACCGTCCATGAGGGTCTTGGTGACGACCACGTTGCAGATAGTAGGCGTGCAAAGCATTGGGAGCATGCCAGAGCCGATGGTGGAGCCGGGGTGGTCTTCTGGACCAAAGGTGAGGTCGGCCTCCGGCGCAGCCCAACCCGGCGGAGCACCCGGGCGCTTGGAGGCTGCCCCAATCTGACGGAAGAAAGGCTTGGCGTGGCGACTGCGTGGTGCGCCGGCACCGCGTAGCGCACAGTGAATAGGTTGCGGAGTTCCTCCCAGGACGCCACCGTGGACCCCGGGAGGTTAAGCAGCCAGGCGCGCGGCTCGCCGGCGAGGGCCATGGGAAACCAGTTGGCCATGATCTTATCATCGCCTCCGGCATCGAGGACGGCCTCCTCGTACGCCTGCAGAAACAGCACCGGGTCTGCCGTGCCGTCGTAACGCGGCGGCATCTCCGGCTTGAACTTGGTTGGCCACCACACCCGTCGTAGGGCAGAGGCCAGGGCCCGGTACCCGGACTCACTGCTGCTGGTGTCGGTCGCCGAGGCGGGTGGCGGCGCACCTGCCATGGGAGCGAAGCGTGGCGGCACGGGGTGCATGTTGGCGGAGAAGAGCTCCGGTGCACCCCTACCTGGTGCGCCAAATGTCGGATGTGGGGTTCCGTCAAACCCTTAAGGTTCGAACACTGGGGTGCGCGCGAAGTCTTTCCCTCATACTGATCTACGCTCTGGCTTGCTAGGATCTGGCGGACGAACTCGAGGAACTCACAACACAAAGAGACACAGGGTTTATACTGGTTCGGGCCACCGATGTGGTGTAATACCCTACTCCAGTGTGGTGGTGGTGGATTGCCTCTTGGGCTGATGATAAACAGTACAAGGGAAGAACAGGCTCCCGAGGTTGAGGTGTTCTTGTGGCTAGGCTCTCGATCGGATTGGATCAAGCTAAGATCAGATGCCTCTACTGTGGTGGCTAGCTCTACTTATATAGGCCCTTGTCCTCTTCCCAAATATCGAGCGGGAAGGGAGCCAACAACGGTGGGCAAATTCGAAGGGGGACAGCTAGTACAAGCTATCCTGACAAAAGCGGTCTTCGCCTGCGAAAAGATCTGGGGTGACGGCGTCTTGGGCTCCACGATGAACTCCGCCTTGCCGTCCTCCTGGTCTTGGTCTCGTTGCACCAATATGGAAACCTTTGCCTGATGCCTCGGTACTCTTCGCCTGCGCTTGCCTCCTTAGCACCAAAGAGGAAATGGGGACGCTGCGCGCTCTGGTGCCCGCCTGGCGCCGTTCGTCATGGCTCACGTCACGAGAGTCTCGTGAGGTTTGCCCCGCCTTGATATCTCCGCTCCTCATGAGCCTGCCTGGCTAGGACACTCCAGAGGAGGTCTTGCGTCATCCGCCTCGTGAGGCTTGGACCCTCGCGAGGGTCTTGGGTGCCTCATTGATGAAGTTGGGTCGTCTGACTTTCTTTGCTTAGCCACGTCGTGGGCCATGAGCGAGCAAGTCTAGGGACCCCATTCCCGAAACGCCGACACTTTGGTATCGAGCCCTGATCGCTGTGGGATTACCAAGCCAAACTGGTCGAAGTCGAGTCTAGAAATGCTTTAGTTATATAAGGGAATTGATTGTGGAAGGGAACGTAAGGCTCTTTTTACTCCTTTACCTTATGTCCTTATCATATGTGTCAACCTCTTCTCTTCTACGGGGATTAAGAACTAGGCTTCTCATATTTCTATCAGGATCACGTGTTACTAATCCGTAGACTTATAGGATTGTTGGATTCAAGTCTCAATTCAACTCCTACTACTTCCGTGTGTTCATAGCTGGCCTCAGAACCTTGATATTGTGATGTTGAGTGGTTATGCCATCATTTTGCAGGATGTCTCAAATCTTTTTGAGCATTTACAGCCGTTATGCTGTCTGAGTCATCCCAGGTTTCTAAATAGTCTAATGAATTTCCAATCCCTTCTTTCCGTTCTCGATGTTCCTTTGGGCCAGATTAACCACACTAACCAGTGTGTTGAGGTACTCTATTGCCTCCACATATATGTTGGAGCTATTATTATGACCCTAGGTGTCTTAGAGAATCACCTAGTAATCTAGCAATGTTTTGTGTTCCCAGTGTGATGATTCTGGCCATAATTCTCGAAAGCATCCCGTGATGCCATTTAGTAGTAGACATTCTATTTCTAGGTTCCTGAACCTAAGATTCACCCTACTTTCTTCCTGTTGATAGTGTTTGCTCATTCCTTTAGGATATTAGTAACCTTTGCGATAGTCCTCGAGGTCCGTGGTATCTCTTTCTTCCAATACCATGAACCAGCCAAGGCAAACGTTCTCTGAAAGAAAGGATCACAATGATCTCGATGAGTTCTCCATTCTACATTGTGAATCTGCCAGTTCTACCTTTCTGCATGGATTATCTGGAAGAAATGTTGAGCTTTGCTCGACATACTAATCTATGCATCCACAAATCAAAAAGATATATGTCCCTTTGAGTTGTCCCTCTTTAGTTGTTATTTGACCTTCGTCTATCAATTGTTGGTCAAGAGTAGTTGTGCATTCATGTTATCAATGCCTATTATTCCTGTGATCCGTCAAGCCATTCTATTCTGGAATGACTAGGAGAAACAAACTCTAGTACCTCATCCATTTCTTGGACAGGTCAAAGTAGTTGTATTTCGCAGATCAAAATGCCAACCCAGCTTTTGATTCTGTTCTACCCTGAAGTATTACCCACTTTATGTCAGGAATATCATGAGAGACGCACCAACTCTTACGAATTCTTGACGAAGTGATACTTCTTGCCATTATTGTCTATTCCTCGGTTCCCGTGTTATTGTAATCGGAATGCGGACAAGTGAATTGTGACGCGTGAAATCAATACTCCTATCAACCTTGTTGTCTGGTAGCTAATGGATGATAAATTTCATTCTTAGCATGTTGGTTATTGAATCGTCAGTCTAAGATTGATCGTGCTACCTAGTCCATCTTTCCTGGTGCACTTTTCGATCGATGAGTTAGGATCGTGTCAATCCCTTGCCTATTTAATCACATCATCTTTCCTCGAAAGCAAGATTGCTCTTGAGCTTAATAACATATCGGTGGTTCATGATTTTTCGAATATCTTCTCAGAAGTGTCACCAGGGTATTCCCTGACTGTTATGTTAAGCTTATGATCAAGTTGGTTTCTAGTAAACCACCCCTTCTCCAAGAATTTGTGTTGGATACCCTGAACTAGTTGGTTGAGCTAAACAACAACTTGGAAAGTTGGAAGATAAAAGCTTGCCTAACTTGGTTCATCCTAAAGGGATATCTTGTGTTTGTGTGTGTGTGTTGATGTAAGATGATATCTTCATCGATTGATCTCAGTGACCAATTGTTGGGTCTATGGTCTTGTCCAAACTTTGATTTGAGTATGGGCTATTCTCAAATCAAATCAGAACCAACGATGTGCGCAATGTTGTCTTACTCTTGGTTGATCCCTTGAGCATACACCATTACATGTTTTGGCCTGGCCAATGCTAACACCTTGCTCACATAGTTATGGAATTCCATCTTCGTGGAATTTCGATGAATTGTTGTTGAGCCCATCGGCAACATAATTATCATCTCCATGATTTGTGTTGAACATTAAAGCTAGTGTTGGAAACTTGTGTAAGCATTTTCTTCATGTCCCGTTCATGAAGCATATGTTGAAAGAAAGAAGTGACTCGCCCTAAGTTCATGTGCATTTGATGCAAGTTGCCGCCGTGAACTCGAGAAAGGTTGTTTTGCTTCCTCTGGAATCATCCCAAGTCAGTCATGCATGTGCGAAGTATTCAATGGTTTGATAGACTGATCGTCTCCATTCCATATGCAATTCCTAGCACACCAAGCCACTAATTGATTTGTTCAAGGAGAAGAAGTTCCTTCATAAGAGCTAATCATATGACTTATGCAAGGACTTCATTATCTGCGATGATGGTTCCCAACTAGAACTCCGTAGTGTTTTGTTATAAGACTACTATGTGGTCATACTTGTCTGGGACAGCGTGTTCACATGTGTGTAGCAGAACCAGCTCATGTTTTGGAGCTTGCTATCGTAGTTCATCTCCCGAGAATCTCGCAACGTCATCTCGTCAATTTGTGTTGCAACTCTTCTTTGCAGACATGTTGAGTCTGAAGTATCCTGTTACTAACCAGATCTGAATCTCAGGCAGATATGATGGTTGGAACATTCCCAACATTTGCATTTTGTTTCCAACTTGCACTGCCATTGTGCCATTTTCCCGTGGGCTGCCCTTCACAACAATTGTTATCCAGGATCATCTTCAAAACTGGACTTACCATGGGTCCCATCCATTTCCGATGATAAGCAAAAATCATCCATTGCGTTGTCTTCAACAAGGTAGTCCACATCATCCATTCTAGTCCGGGTATGCCATTCTTTTGAACTCCACCAAACGATTGTTCGTGAATTTCCTTAGGCTGGTATAAAGAGTTTCAATGATCTATGTATCAAAATGTAATTCTTTTTGCCACTTAAGGGAATAATTCTATGAGTCACCTCCCCCAAGGTGTTATGTTATGGAGTCATGGCAATTATCTCCTCGCTACCTTGAAACCATGCACCATCTTACTCAAGCGTGGAATTGTTGCCTACCAAATTGAACCTCCGTCATCTGTTTCTTCCATCCCTCTCAATGTGTGTTTTGTTTCTCAGCTCAAGAGATGTTACAATGTCTCACTCCATGAGTCGATCTTGAATTGCTCGATCTTTGAAAAGATCGACTCCAGTAGAGTTTCTTTCTGTCGTCATCGTGTTGGATGAGGTTCTCAAAGCAAGACGTCGAGACAAAGATGATGGAATGAATCAGTATCCTCGAGAAGTGCAACTTGGGTCATGAAGATTGTGTAGTTTGTGTTCCCTCTGTCTTATTACCTCACGTCTTGAATCTCATGACGAGATTCTTGTTTAGTGTGGGTGAGTTGTCGCAGCCCTAGAATTCTGCTTTGTAATTAGTTGCATCAGTGAGTGGAATCCATGCATCATGTTTAAATTCCATTTAAATGCGAATTGGGGAAAGTGGAAAGCCTCAGAGATCATTTCTAAAAATGATCAAAATTAAAAATTGCTTCAAATAAACCAAGAAAATGTTCCTGTTAAGCTATTAAAATATTGGCAAGAGGTAAAATTCAAACCAATATTTTTGGAGTCTCAGGGATATTTATTTTGGGCCTTTGAATTAAATATTTAATATATTTGAGTTGGATTTATTTCTGTTATATAAGAAATAAAGTTCAAATATTTTTGTAAGTTTGCATGTGACCTTGGACTAGCTCCTTGAGCTCACATATAACTTTATAGAAAGTTTAAAAATGGTTTGGTTTGTAAATCAAATCAAAATATATTGAAAGAAATAGAGAACTAAAACAAATACAGAACACACACAGATAGAGAGAACTAACCTAGCCTTACACAGCGGCTCAGACAGCGGTTTCAGCCCACTGGCACGCCTGATCGTCCCCAACCTCTCGCTGTGGCAGAGGCGAAGGTGGAGACGGCTGCCTTGAGGGCGAGGGCGCCACGCCACCTGCCTGCCCCTCCCCCTCGACGGTATGGCCTCCCTGGACGACACCACCTGCCCCTCGACCCTCTCTTGCTATTCCTCGTCCCGATCCTCCCCTCTGTCTCTCTCTCCCGCGAACAGCCGAGCACTATCGCTGCCGCCGCTCGTCGTTGCCGCGCCTAGAGCCACCGCTTCCCCTCTCCGACGTGTCCACGAGCATCGCTGCGCCTCCCTCGTCCTCTCCGCCAAGCTACGCGACGCCGGACGCCATGTGGAGCCGTCACCACCATCGTCTTCATCGTCGGCCTCCCGAGATCGCCGTCATTGTTCCGGTCGCACCAGGCTTTCCCCGAGCTCGTTGACGACACCCTCGAGATCGTTGTGAGCTCCGCTCCGTTTACCCTCCTTCATTTTGCTCTTTCCCGTGCCGTAGCACCCTCGCCCACGTGCCCGAGAACCGCTATCCGCCATGACCGCCTAGCCTCCTTAACCCGAGCCCCTCCGCTCGAACCCGTGGCACCAGCGTGCTTCTGGTGGCCCGTGGTTACGATCTAGGCCACCAGCTCCTCCCCTACTGCCCTGAAGCCCCACGCCCTCACCCGACCAAGCTCCGGCCGCCGTCATGGTCGACGCCGTGGTTGTCTTCGGTCGCCCCAGCACCTGCCACCACCACTGTTGGACGCGCCGCCTCGCGGGCATTCCAACAAGCCCAACCCCGCCTCCTCTCGTCGGGAATCGCCGGGACGAGCGACTTCGCCGCATCTGTGTGCTCGCCGGCGATTAGCCGCCGATGACAACCACTGTTAGGGGCTAATCACCCCACTAACCAACCCCTTGGGCCACTGACGCATGGGCCCCATGCCCTGCTTAACCCCAGCTTTATTTCTGCTTAGATTAGTTATAACCCAACGGGACCCACAAGTCAGAGTTGACCGTGCTGACGTGGCCGTTGACCAGACCCACCTGTCCGTGACACAAGTGACACTGGGTCACTGACCAGTGGGCCCCATTGGCCAGGTTTGACCTGGACCGTGCCTGTTGACTTGCTGACGTCAAACCGACATCATGCTAACGCAATAAGTCATTTTCTGATTTAGTTTAAATTAGAGTATCCAGGAAATTTTAGAAAATGTTTAAAACTTCTAAGATACATAGAAATTAAACCGTAACTCCAAATGGAATAATTTATATATGAAAAATGATCAGAAAAATCCAATCTATCCATCTGTACCATTTTCGTGCATGTTAGAACAACTTATGACTACTGTTTAGGGAAAATCAAATAAATGGCATGTGAACATTAACATATGGAGTTTGAATTTGAACCTAGGGTTCAAACCAACTTCATTTAAATCATTGTTAGCTGCATTAGCTCTAATCACATCATATTGCCATGTCACATTCATGCATCATATTGTTGTATTGCATTGATTGTGTTCTTTCTTGTTTGCCGGTGTTTGACCCCTCTCAATAGATGTGGTTCCAACGATGACTTCGATGACACCGATGAAGAGCTATACTATCTTCAGAACTGCCAAGCAAGCAAAACCCCCTTGTTCATTACGATACAATTCCACTCTCTCTCTTCTGCTGTCTTTTACTGCATTAGGACAACAACGATTCAACTGTTACATGCTGCGGTAGTTGAACCCATTTCCTCTGCATGACCTGTCATTGCCACAGTAAATAGATGAAACCCACTAGCATGAGTAGGAGTTGTTTGAGCCCTGATGTGCCTACTCATTCATGCTTGTTTTCATGCCTGCTACTACTTAGAGTTGGGTCAGGTCGGATTCATCGGGGATAAATTGGAATGTGGTGAACATGTCGTATTGTTGAGAGATAAGTGTGTGAACACGATTTGGTAAAGGTAGCGGTGAGAGGCCATGTAGGAGTACATGGTGGGTTGTCTCATTGAAACCGTCCTCAGGAACTGAGTTCTGTCTTTTTGATCCATGAACAACTACTACCACACGTTGGGCCCTGAAATATGACCCCGCTCGACTTATTAACCCCCCGGTCCTCTGTACAGGAGTTGCAAGTAGTTTCTGGTGTTTGTAGTATGCTGGAGGCCGTGCACAGCGCTGACCCGTGGGGTGGGCTGTGATGTGGTAGGCATGTGGCACGGTGTACCGGGACGCCCGTTTGGTGCCTCGGGAACCCTACACACATCGTTCGGGGCCATAGTGGAAACCTCGGCCGGACTCCCTGCAGATGGAACCTGAATAGGCGATAAACCTAGACTAGGGACTTGTGTGGTTAGTCAGGTTGTGGTCTACACCCACGTTGGCTTTCGCTTGAAATCTGCCGAGCACATGCGCTAAGTGGTGGAAACATGTGTGAAGAAGTACACCCCTACAGGGTTATAAGTGATCTATTCGAATAGCCGCGCCCGCGGTAAAGGACTTCTAGGTTGCCTATACAGTTCATAGACAAATGAAAGTGGATACTCTAAAATGCGCAAGATAAGCGTGACTGCTATGGATGGCCTTCTCGTAGGGAGACGGGATCGGATCCATAGTGGTGTAATGATATGGTGAATATGTGGACTCGTGTGCGCCACCTCAAAAGAGTTACTTGCAATCGTAGTTCAGGATAGCCACTGAGTCAAAGCTGGCTTGCTGTAGTTAAACTCCACCACCCCTTTGTTGATACTGATGCATATGTAGCTAGTTGTGATGTAAGTCTTGCTGGGTACATTTTGTACTCATGTTTGCTTAATTTATGTTTTTGCAGAGATACTTCAGTCTCACTAGTAGTTCCGCGTGGACTTCAACGTTTAGCTTGTTACCTCAACTACGATCTTGTACCCTTGGGAGGATCTTGTAGATAGTCAGGCTTCTCAGCCCTCTTCATCTGTACTTGTCTGTACTCAGACATGTTATGCTTCCGTTGTTTGTATGCTATGAATGTTGGGTCATGAGACCCATGTTTGTAATATCTGGCTCCTCGAAGCCTATTGAATAAATACTTTGAGTCGTAGAGTCTTGTTGTGATGCCATGTTGTATTTGCACATATCGGGCATATTGTGTGTATGTTATTGAAATGCTTGGTATGTGTGGGATCCGACAACCTAGTTGTTTATTCTTGGTAGCCTCTCTTACCGGGAAATGTCTCCTAGTGCTTCCACTGAGCCATGGTAGCTTGCTACTACTCCGGAACACTTAGGCTGGCCAGCATGTGTCCTTCTTCGTTCCTGTGTATGTCCCTTCGGGGAAATGTCACGCGTTGTTCCTTTATGTCCTTGTAGCTTGCTACGACTTGGGTTCATACGTTGATGATCGAAACGTTCGTTGCTGGGTCATGTATGCCTGTCTCTGTAAGTTAGCGCCACATTGGATTTATGACTAGTCATGTCGGCCTGAGTTCTTTGTCATATGGATGGTAGCGACACTATCATATACGTGAGCCAAAAGGCGCAAACGGTCCTGGACCAGGTAAGATGGCACCCATGGAATACCGTGCGTGAGGCCGCAAAGTGATATGATGTGTTACATGCTAGATCGGTGTGACTTAGGATCAGGGTCCTGACAGAGGGCGCCAGAGGTACGAGCGTGCGCTCGTCGAAGGCAGGCATGGCGGCAGTGATCTTCTCCCCGTCCGGGCGGCGGTACAACAGAAGATGAGTATCCAACGGGCAGCCTTGGTCCTTCCCAAGCAGGAGGCGTAGGACCTTGTCCAGCTCCTCTTCGGGTAGGTCATCCGGGCGCAGCCGAAGGTCGCCTCCCGCGCCCATAAGCTTCCACAAGGGGCGTGAGTGTGCCTGGAGCAGAGCCAGGTACTGTGTTAGAAACTCCTTGACAATCATGGCCCCCGTCATCTTCTCCGCATTCGGGTTATCCGGTTTCAGGTCGGCCACCATCTTCTCCATCAACTGCTCCACCCGGGGATCGGTGAGCTTCTCGTGAGACCATCCCTCATGAGGGGCTGGCATCCTGGTTGGTAGCACCAACCGAGTGTAGGAGCGCTTGGCGTCCATGAAGATCCACTTGTTCCTGAAGTCCTCCACCTTCTTCCCGGCTCGCGAGATCGCATTGCTGCCGTTGGCCGCGACGAAGTTGACACACCTCGAACACTGGCCCTCCTTGACCCGGAGGTAGAAGAAATGGTGGAGCAGCGCAACGAACGGCATCACCCCCGCGAACGCCTCGCAGTAAAAGGCAAAGATCAACAGGAGGAGGACAGAGTTGGGATGAAGATGGAGGGCGTGGAGATTATAATGGCGAAGGACAGCATAGAAGAAGCTGGAGAAAGCGGGGACCAGCACCATGAAGACACTGTGCAAGAAGAAGGGATAGAAGGTACCGCCCAAGGTTTGCGGCTTGATGGAGCCGCCCCGGAGCACCGTCTCTCCCCCCCTCATTGTTGCTACCCGCCGTCACCTAGAGCGCGGTGGCGAGGTTCTTCTCCATGACTGTGGACGCGCTCAGGGCAGGCTCAAACCAGGAGGGCGAGTGCGCGGACTTCGCCTTGTCGGTGGCCATCAGCTGCGGGCTAGGGGGAGAGTTTGGTGGATTTGGGGTCTCTCTGGGCGAGAAGAAGGGGATCTGGAGCAAGACGAAGGAAGGGCAATGAAAGATCTGAAGCGGGCGCCAGCCTTTTTGTCAGGTAAGGACGGTTGCCGAGGCAGCGTGGGGAAGCGGAGACGCCCACGTCCCGTCAATTGCCACACGTCGACCGAGGCCGCAGGTGGTTGGGGCCCGCGGAGCTCAGCAGTTGCCCTTTGGCTTCGCCTCGAAGCCAAGTTCGACCGTGCCTTGGGCCCGGGGGCTACTGTCGGCGTCTTGGGAACGGGGGTGCCCAGACTTGCCTGCTTGCAGCCCATGGCATGGCTCCGTCAAAGGCCCGGTACGGTGCAGCTTCAGCAACAAGTAACCTGGACCCTCGTGAGGAGCCAAGCCTCGCGAGGCGGACGACACCAAGACCTCCCTTGGGGGCGTCCTCACTAGGCTCGCTCCCGAGGAGCGGAGATATCTATGCAAGGTGCACCTCGCGAGGTTCGTATGACGTGAGCCATGACGACCAAGGCCAGGCGGGCGCCAGCGGGCGCAGTATACCAGTTTCCTCTTTGGTGCTAAGGAGGCAAGCGCGGGCGCGGGGTCCCGAGGAATCAAGCAAAGGTTTCCATATCGGTGCAACGAGACCAAGATCGCCAGGACGGCAGGACGGAGGTCATCGCAGAGCCCACCACAGCGTCACCACCAGAGCCTTTTGCAGGCGAAGACTACTTTTGTCAGGATAGCTTGTACTAGTTGTCTCCCTCAAATTTAGTTGTTGTGGGATCCCTTCCCGCCTACATTTGGGAAGAGGACCAAGGCCACTATAAGTAGGACTTAGCCACCACCATAGGGGAGGAGGGATCCATTCCACCCTGACCATCTCACCAGCTCATCGAGCTCAAGAACACCTCACCTCATGAGGCTGTTCCACCACTATACAAGTTCATCCTCAGCACCTCGAGGCAATCCACCACAAAGCTGGAGTAGGGTATTACACCGCAAGGTGGCCCAAACCAGGATAAACTGTTGTGTCTCTTGTCCCTTGGGTTCGTCGAGCTAGGCCTTGGAATCGTTGAGCAGGTGGACTGGGGAGAGAGAGTTCTTCGCACGCACCCCAGAGTTCAAATGTCTCAAGGGTCTGCGGAACCCCCGATCTGACAACGGCGGGCAGGGGGTAGATCTATGAACCCGAGCGGAGGCTCGCAATCGTATCTGATGAAAGAGAACCACATCTGTCAGATGAAGAAGGACCGGTGCAGTTTGAACGAGCAGAGTGCGCGCTTGGGGCGGCACTGCAGGACCCGCCCGACGGTGATCTGACGTTTGAGTTTGAAGGCTGCGGGGACGCGGGCAGTGGTGACGCAGTGATGTCGTCCGAAGGCGATCCGACGACCATGGTGGAACACGTGGGCGCAGAGGGGAGAATCTGCAGGACTGGCAGTGAGCTCAGCTGCGGCGGAGCTGGCAGAGCATCGGTCGCGCGAGAGGCAAAGGGAAAGATATCCTCATGGAAGTAGACAGGGCGCGAGGTGAGAACGCGCTTGGACTGGAGATCGAAGCAACGATACCCATGGTGGTCGGTAGGGTAGCTGAGGAAAATGCATGCTACCAAGCGGCAGTCGAGTTTGTGGCGTGCGGTGGAGGCGGTGTTCGGGTAGCAGAGGCAGCCGAAGACACGCACGATGCTGTAGTTGTGGGTGACACCAAGCAAAAGCTCATGGGGTGTGCGCAGCGTACTGTGATGGCAGGGGCGCTGGTTCAACAAAAAAGTAGCGGTGTGCAGGGCTTCAGCCCAGAACCGCGGCGGCAGCGAAGCATGGAAGAGGAGAGCAAGCACATTGTCATTTAGGGTGCGGAGAATGCGTTTGGCTTTGACGTTCTGTTGGCTGGTGTAGGGGCATGACAAACGAAGCATGGTGCCATGGGAGGCGAGGAGCTCACGCGAGGCATGACTGTCGAACTCGCGCCCGTTGTCAGTTTGGACAGAGAACACTGGCAGCTGAAATTGGGTGCGAGCGTAGGCGTATAAATCACGCAGAATGGGCAAGACATCATATTTGTGCTGAAGAGGGAACATCCAGACATAGTGGGTGTAGTCATCAAGGATTACTAAGTAAAATTGATAACCAGAAATGCTAGCAACTGGTGACGTCCATACATCAAGGTGTAGTAGTTGAAAGGGAAAATAAGTACAACTGTTGGAATCTGAAAATGGGAGGCGCACATGTTTGCCAAGGCAACAGTCATGGCAAGGGTGTGGCACATTTTTTCTGAAAGAAAAACTACTGTCGATGAGCCGGAGCTACGTAGAGCCAAGGTGATCGAGCCGTTGGTGCAGGCGGGCAGTAGTGACGACGCCGGCGAAGGGAGAGGCAGTGTGTCTAGGCGTCGTCACAGAGTAGAGGTCGCCGATGGAATCACAATGCAGGATCACCGCCCAAGTCCGAAGGTCCTTGACAAAGAAACCAAGTCAAATTCAACCGAAACAGGATTGTCACGACAGATTTGACGAACAGAAAGAAGATTTTTGATCAGGGAGGGAGAGACAAGTATGTTGCATAGTTGGATGGGAGAGGTACCGGAGATGAGCGAGCCGGTGCCTGTGTGTGTGGTGGGAAGATGCTCACCACTACCAACTATAATGTGAGAGGAGGAAGTAGATGGGAGAAGAGTTTGGAGAGTACCGGGGGAGTTGGTCATGCATGATGCCGCGCCAGAGTCCATGTGGTGGTGTCAAAACCGGCGGATCTCGTGTAGGGGGTCCCGAACTGTGCGTCTAAGGTCGATCGTAGCAGGAGACGGGGGACACTATGTTTACCCAGGTTCGGGCCCTCTCTATGGAGGTAATACCCTACTTCCTACTTGATTGATCTTGATGAATATGAGTATTACAAGAGTTGATCTACCACGAGATCGTAATGGCTAAACCCTAGAACTCTAGCCTGTATGACTATGGTCATGAGTCCCTCTATCCGGACTAAGCTCCCCGGTTTATATAGACACCGGAGAGATCTAGGGTTACACGAGGTCGGTTACAGAGGGAGGAATCTTCATAATCGGTCGCCAAGCTTGCCTTCCACGCCTAGGAGAGTCCTATCCGGACATGGGTGCAGTCTTCGGTCTTCGTATCTTCACAACCCATCAGTCCGGCCCATGGTTAACAGGTCGGACGCCCAAGGACCCCTTAGTCCAGGACTCCCTCAGTAGCCCCTGAACCTGAGTTCAATGACGAGGAGTCCGGCGCGCAGATTTGTCTTCGGCATTGCAAGACGGGTTCCCCTTTCCGAACTCCCAAATAGTCTCCAGACGTAACGGTTGTATCCAGACCTGTAACACACACCACACACAACCGCAGAGAGAGAATATAATACTCCACGAGTCCAATCCGCTGACAACTTTTTACAACATGACATCATGTCTGCCCGGTCATAATTTTGAACCGTTGTTCGTCTGTCGCTCCACGTTCCGAGACGCGGTTGCTATTGGCACGTCTTGTCAAAGCAGAGATCGTGTCCCCTTATTGCGGGATTCTCATCAATACGGGCGTGGTTAACCCAACCGTGCCATTTACACATCCCTTGGGAATAGGCGAGTTTTAGGGCGAGTGGGGAGGTGTTCAATATTTACTGCCTTTATTAGGGGATAAGGATTCCCTTTCTTCACCCACGCCCTCTCTCTTTCTCTACCCTTCCATCCTTGAGCTCCAGCGCCCAAGTTCTAGCTTCCCCTGTCCGAGAAAGCACTCCAATCATGTCCGGATCTGGAGCTAGAGGTAAGTGGATGGCCTCCCCCGTTAAGAAGAAGGACATCAAGGAGCTCCGGGAGGCCGGCTACCTGGCTAAGGAGATCGTTCACCGACTCCCGGCCAAAGGACAAACCGTCCCTACCCCAGAGCCCACTGAGAGGGTTGTCTTTCTCGCACATTTCGTCCGTGGGCTGGGATTCCCTCTCCACCCGTCCGTCCGCGGACTGATGTTTTACTACGGGCTAGACTTCCATGATCTAGCCCCCAACTTTATCCTCAACATCTCAGCATTTATTGTCTTTTGCGAGGCCTTTCTCCGCATCCCACCTCACTTCGGCCTATGGCTAAAGACCTTCAATGTGAAGCCGAAGGTGGTGAGCGGCCAACAAGCGAGTCTTGGAGGCGCCATGGTGGGCAAGATGCCCAATGTCACTGGCCCGAGGGCACCTTTGCGAGAGGCGGTGAAGGGGTGGCGGTCGGGTGATTCTACATCACCGAGCCGCGTGACACCAACTGGGCGCGGCCCCTGAATTCCGATTCAGGGTTCTGATGCGGCTCACCTCCTGGCAAGAGAGGGGCCTAACCTGCGGTTCCTCGAATGAGCTGACTGGGCTCCAGACGTGCATCTAGAACATGATAACCAAGAAAATCAAGCTTGTTAACGTGATCCAGGTTATGCTCGTTCGCCAGGTCCTTCTGTGCCAACTCCAGACTTGCTATTTGTGGGAGTTCGACCCGGCCAAGCACAAGACGCTACTAGAGCTCTTCAGCACAACGCACGAAGACATCTGGAAAGTGCTCTTTAAGGCCGGCGAGACACCACCGCCCACGACTGAGGATCGTGGGCTTAGCATAAAGCGTCAGGAGAATTCGGTAAGTTCTTTCATGTTTTCAAGGTATACCCTTTACTCACATATTTTGAGAAAGGAGTCTAAGCCTTCCTATCAATTTCGTCAGGCCTGGATCGAGGTTGCGGGACGGATTAACTGTCCTGTAAGTGCATCTAGTGCCCCTTAGTGATTTTGGTGTATTGAAGACTTATAGGTTAAGGGACTAATGTGTTTATGAGTGTACACAGGTCTATAAGTCTATGAGGAGTCTGATATTTACAGAGAAAGTCGACCCCTAAAAATGAAGTTCTTCGACTGAAGACTTTGAATTGCTGAACACTTTCTGAAGACTTTGAAAGTGAAGAAATTGGTGTGACCTTGAAGACTTAGTATTCATTTGAGGAACATGAAGCGTGAAGACTTTTGTTTTCGTAATTTCATTTTCTCTTTCTTGAGTCAAAGGAAACACCGGAAACACCGTACTGTTAAAGGGGGTCGAGGAAATACTAAGGAAAAATTACCAAGTGATGCTCAACCCAAAATCCTACACCTACCAATCCCTTTGAGTGAAGCCATTGGAAATCTCATACAGTTCAATCAATTTCTTCAGTGACAGAGACGAAGTTCTTCTGGTCGGTGAGGAATTTGTTCTGACTGAGGAGTTAGGAATTCGCCAGTGTGGATTGCCTACACAGTGAGGAACTTGATAGCCCTGAGGAATTTGAGCCTCAAATTTCCGACCGTTGCTGTGCCTTGTGCCGGCTGTCCAAAAATATCTACCCACCTAACGGTCATATCATTGAAGGGCATTTATGTCTTATCATGTCGGGCTGCTCCCTAGGCTATAAATAGCCCCCCTACAACCACTAGATGGTTGGATGCTCCGAGAGAAACTGACACTTGTCATTTGAGAGCATCCCATCCTCCGAGGACTTTGAGCGAAAATCATCAAGTGAGAAAAACCCAAACCCAAACACCTACAAACCCAAAGTGATTGAGTATCACTGAAGAGATTGATCCTGCATGGATCCGATGCTTGTTACCTTTGAAGACTGTGCTTCTTCCAGACGGTTAGGCGTCATGGTCTGAGCATCCAAGAGGACATTGTGGATCGCCGAGTGGCCGAAGTTTGTGAAGGTTCGGAAGTCACCAAGACTTACCACGAGTGATTGGGCGAGGTCTGTGTGACCTTAAATTTGAAGGAGAATCTGGTGAGGATGTGTATGCAGGAATTTGTGTGTCCTCGGGTTTAAATACCTAGCCGCTTCCAACCGGATGTACAATCGAGACAAAGAAGTTGGAACTGGTCTACCAAATCATTTAGTTCACCAAGCCAACTGGTTCTATTTCCTCAACTCTTTCATTTCCTCATAACTGTGTTGTGTGCTTGTTCATATCTGTGTTTGAAGACTTTGACTGAAGACTTTCTCAATTTCCTCAATTAAATTTCTTCCTCAATTCAATTTCTTCAGTCTGTTTGTCTTCATCCTGTGTTTACGCTTTCTGTACTCTGTGCTTGTCTTCATTTCGTCATGATGACAATGCTTGTGTTCTGTTATGTTTACTTTTGAGTACTTATTCCGCTGCTAGTAGTTCTTCGCTAAGGAATTTCCTCACCCTCAAATTCCTCAGTGAAGAATTCATAAAAATTGCCTATTCACCCCCCCTCTAGTCGATATAACGCACTTTCAATTGGTATCAGAGCAAGGTACTCCCTTGTTCTGTGTGATTTTGGTTTAACCGCCTGGAGTTTTAGTTATGTCGACCATATGAATGAAGACTGTGTCATGCCCCATCTTTGATGGTCACGAGTATTCCAAGTGGAAGGCCATGATGAAGAAGTGTCTCATGGCGATGAACAGCGAGTTGTGGACCGTCACTGAAATTGGTTTGACCGATCTATGCAAGTTGGCGGAAGCTGATGACATTCGCAAGTACACTCTTCTTGACATCATGGTGAAGGATATCATCTATTCCCAGAGATGAATTCAGGCGCATTATGCATCTTTGCTATGCGAAGCTTATCTGGGATCAAATCTCTGACGTCTATGAAGGTCATCGAACTTGTCATGATCCCTGGTTTGATGATTTCAAGGAATCACTCAAAACGACGACTTTCGAACCTGAACCATCATCTTCTGCACCATGCCTCATGGTAAAAGGTGCCAAGGTAACTGAATGTTCCTCATCCGAGTCTAGTGATGATGAATCTGATGATGATTTTGGACCTAGCTATACCAAGCTTGTTTGTATTGCCACTAAACAACAAAAGTCCTTGGAAAAGGTTCAAAACATGCTAGACAAGAGCGATGATATGTTGGGTGAAGAAATGGATATAAAACCTGGACTGAAAATCTTCAGAGACTTCAGTCTAAGTTTGACAACCTTCAAAGTCATCATAACACTCTCTTATCTGATCATGAGAAGCCTTCTTATGAATTTCTTCAAAGAAAGCAAGATCTTGAGAAGCTAAGGGTGAGTTATGAAGATCTTCAGAAGGAGCATGATTTACTACTTGCTCAACAAATCAGTGCTGCTCAGGAAGAATTCATTCCTCCATGTTTAAAGTGCATTGAACGTGAATCTGCTAATTCTTCACCTGAATGTTCAAATGTTTCTAATGCTACAAATTCTTCAATTGTCTCTGCTATCAGTAATTCCTCATCTGAGGACATTGCTAGTATCACTGATGATGCAGAGCTGAAGGAATTGTACATGACAGGCATGTACAAAAGCCTCAAAGGGCATCAGACTCTTTGTGATGTGCTTAAAAAGCAGATCCTCAACAGGAACCCTAGGAAAGAGGGTATTGCCTTTGAGAGGAAACTCAATGCTGATGGTACATATTGGAAGCCGGAGCAGTACCCCAAAACCTCATCGGTTGCTGCAAAGGGACCTCCAGTTGATCCATCTAATCTATCTGGCTTTACATGTGAATCTCCTCATTCTTCTGATGAGTCATTTGACTCCAACTATAAACTGTACAAAAATCAAAATGGTGAAGTATTGCTAGATATCTGTAGGAACGGTTCCCCTATGAAGAAAATCTGGGTTCCCAAAAGGTGCCTTGAAATTCTTCAGGTGAATGCCCTCATGACTCCACCTGTGAAGAATAGGAACCCCAGATCAAACTCTTCATACGGGCCAAATTCTTCATATGGATCCAAGTCATCATACGGACCAAATTCCTCACGTGGATCAAATTCCTCAAAAGGATCAAAGTCCTCATATGAATATCCTCGTGCTAACAACTCTGTTTCGCAGGGAAGAGCTAAGGGCTATGAATATGAGCATTATTCTTCTAACCATTATATTCATGAGTCCTCGAAGAATTTCTCTGCTTATGCATATGCTTATCCTAGCTCCTCTTATGTGAAACGAAATGGACTGGCTTCTATGCCACCTTTCTCGTATGGAGCTCGCAGAGTGATGAACTCTTTGCCACCCCTTCAGATGTGGGTGGTAAAGAAAAAGAACTAACCTCTTCTGCAAGGTCAGGTCTCCAGACGTGCTCAAACGTTTGAAGAATTTGCTGGAGACCTAAAAAGTGCCTGAAAGGACGCAGGCTAATCATGAAGAAATGAACTTTCATTTCTCACGTCCTGATACTGCTTTATCTGCTCTATTACTTGATGAAATTGATCTGATGAATTGATGTCATATCCTACACTGGTGAAGTATATGAGTTCGTAAGCTGCACTAATTCATCTGCAGGATGATCAACCCAAACCACTGAGTGGGTCCTCGATAGTGGATGTACAAATCACATGACTGGTGACAAGAATCTATTGATGGATGCACCCTTATCTCCATCGCATCTGAAGCATATCATATTCGCTAACAAAGGCAAAAGTCAGGTATTGGGTCTAGGTAAGGTTGCGATGTCAAAGGATCGACACATGGACAAAGTCATGCTTGTCGAGTCCTTAGGATACAACCTCATGTCTGTCTCAATGCTTTGTGATCTTGATATGGCTGTTGTCTTTGGCAAGTATCGTTGTGTTGTGGGCATGGAAGGCGACAATTCCGAAGTCTTGAAGGCTTTAGCGAGAGGAGACTTGTATATTGTTGATTTCTCTCTGAGGACCACAACCAGCCGTGTGCCTACTTGCAAAAGCTTCTAAGGCTGGCTATGGCATCGACGACTTGGTCATGCAGGCATGAGGAATTTGCACACGCTTGCGAAGAAGAAGCATGTCATTGCCATTGAGAATGTCAAATTCCTCAAGGATCACTTATGCGGAGCTTGTGAAGCTGGGAAGATGACAAAGGCTAAGCATCCAGCGAAGACTATCATGACTACTACTCGTCCATTTGAATTGCTTCATATGGATCTCTTCGGTCCTAACCATTATTCTGAAGTTTCAAATGATGCATCTCAATATGGCTTTGTTATTGTTGATGATTACTCTCGATACACATGGGTACACATTGTTACTTACAAACATGAAGTGTAGGAAGTCTTCAAACGATTTTCCTCGAGGGCTTCAACCAACTTTGGTGTGAAGATCAAGCACATCGAAGTGACAATGGGCCGAAGTTCAAGAATTCTGGTCTTGATGACTATCTTGATGAACTTGGTATTACTCATGAGTTATTTGCTCCTTATACTCCTCGTGAGAATGGGCGTCGTGGAGTGCAAGAATAGGACTCTTCTTTGAGATGGCTTGCACTATGCTTGATGAATACAAAACGCCTCGTCGTTTTTGGATTGATGCAATTGATACTGTGTGCCACATCATCAACAGAGTATATCTTCACAAATTCTTCAAGAAGACTGCCTATGAACTCCTCACTGACAAGAAACCCAATGTGATTTATTTCAAAGTCTTCGGTGCTAAATGCTGGGTTAGAGATCCTCATCACAACTCAAAATTTGCACCGAAAGCACATGAAGGTTTTATGCTTGGTTATGGAAAGGACTCGCACACCTACAGAGTCTTCAACAACGTTCTTCACAAGGTTGTCGAAACTATAGATGTGCGGTTTGATGAAACTAATGGCTCGCAAAGAGAGCACCTACCTTCTGTGATAGATGAACCAGCACCTGAGGAATCTATCAAGTTCAAGGCTCTTGAGGATGTCATTGCGTCAAGAATCTGTGAAGAATTCATTCCGAGCGTGAAGAACGTCGAGCTAATGCACCTGAAGAAAATGCTGAAGAACATGGTGCTGAAGAAAATGCTGATCGAATTCCTCGACGACAACCAACTCATCCTCGCGTTGCAAGAGAAGTGCAAGTTGAAAAGATCATCGATGACATTGAAGCACCAGGTCCTCTCACACGCTCAAGAGCTTCACATTTATCTAACTTTTGTGGCACTATGCTTTTGTCTCTATTACAGAGCCCACTAAGGTAGATGAAGCATTTATGGAGCCTGAGTGGATTCAAGATATGCAAGAAGAATTACATCAATTCGAGCTCAACAACGTCTGGGAACTGGTTAAACATCCAGATCCTCGCAAGCACAATATCATTGGCACAAAGTGGATCTACCGCAACAAGCAAGCTCCGGGTGGGTGGAAAGGAATTCTCACAATCAAAAACAATCATGAGAGAATGGTATAACGCTAGAACCATGAATCTTTAAGAGAACGGGCAAGGATTTAAGAGGAACTCTTCTTCGGTCTTCAAAATGCGAGAATGACGACGAGAAACCACCATGATTTGTTGAGACACTCCGGAATGAAGAATAGAAAGGTTGAATCAATGATGAAAGAATTTGAAAGATCTTGGAGAAAGACATATGACGGATGACAATTCATTCTTATGTCACACTTTGAAAAGAATTTGGGAATAATTCCGGAAAAAATTAGAAGAGTCAAGTAAGATCCTGGGGAAAAGACCTGTGGGTTAGGGCCCACTCAAAAGATACACCGTTGAGCGATTTTGAAGAGAGATTGCACCGGTTGAATTGAATGACTTGAATGAGATAATAATCTCCAAATAGCTTGATTGGATTAAGAATGGGAACATGAATCTTCTAAGATATCTTCAGCGCTCCAGAACAAATGGATAACAAGAAGTGAACGATTAAGAGGTGCACCGACATGAGAAAACATTTGAAATGAGAAAAGTAATATGATCAACACCGAAAGCTTGAATTGAATCCACCGGACAAGAAAAGAGAATGATGAACTTGAAGCTCCGTTAGTATCTTCCTGAGAATCACCGGATAAGAACATTTACGGAAAAGAATGCAGAGACTTCCCATCAATAAAAAGGATACTTGGTTAAGAAATCTTAGTCCTTGAAGAAAAAAGGGTGGGAGGGCGGGGAAAAAAGACAATTTGGGACGGATGAAACAAACAACGTTGGGAAAAACTGAGAGGTGATATTGTGAATGTTGAAATGATTGGATCCACTTGAAGAGAAGCACACCGGTTGGAAAAGAGTTGACATGACAACCTCAGTGATCAAGAAGGATTAGCACTCCCATAGAAATATGAGAACACCGTTCAGAAAAGTTATGGAATCCACATTTGACTTCGAAGCAACTCGAATACCACAACTCAAAACAAAACAAAGGATTGGCTTGCAAAATAAGTCGGAAACAAACATATGATAGATCCCATATCGTATCATGTGTCTGTTCGAAAGATATTCTAGGAGCTACTTGAATTCCCACTTATAAACTCCCAAAACATTCTGGTTATGCAATCTAGTGTTGGGGATACAGGGGATGCAATATATCTCACCCAAACTAACAATCCCTAGATCCAGCTGTATCCATCCGTCAACACATAACCAAGAAAACTCCGGAAATCGTGTACCTCAACCTTCGAAAAGCATCCATTATACGAGTTATGGCAACACTCCCGAACTCCCGCCCCAGTACTGGGTGGCGTCGAGGTGATATCACCAACAACTGCATAAAAGAGATTTTCGATGTCGGCGAAACTCAGGTATTCCGGAACTGCAACGATAAAATTGTGACTACAACACCTCGAAGCTCAACTCCCCGGGACACTGCATAAACCCCTAAATGCCAGGAGGCACCAAGAACAATGTTCTCGTCACAAAACCATCGGAACGATTCCAAGATACCCGTGTGATCCTAAATTTTTTTTAGTGAAATTTGAAGAGAGGAAAGTCAAAACATCTACGTTAGGGGCCTCACCAGGCGGCGAAGAAGGGGAGGAGTAAAAGAATCCTACTCTCCGATATATATAATCCTAAGACTCAAAACATTTTTGTTCTAGACTCAACAATGTCAGTGATTCGATCAATCAGGAAGTCGGGGATGGCTCTGATTACCAACTTGTAACACCCACGATGCGGCTATATCTCTCACGTGTCGAGGCACGACTTAGAAGCATAACCGCATTGTAGGTTTTGTCGCAAGAAGGGTCATCTTCACACAATCCCATGTAATGAACAAGAATGGGATAAAGAGGGTTGGATTACAATCGCCACTTCACACAATACTTAAATAAACCATACATCATTCAAAATACACACATAGGCCGACTACGGTCAAAACCAAAAGAAAAGAAGACAACCCCAAATGCTAGATCCCCGATCATCCCAACTGGGCTCCACTACTGATCATCAGGAAATGAAACATAGTAACGACCAAGTTCCTCGTCGAACTTCCACTTGAGCTCGGTTGTGTCACCTGCACTGGTATCGTCAGCACCTGCAACTGTTTTGGTAGAATCTGTGAGTCACGAGGACTCAGCAATCTCACACCCGCGAGATCAAGACTATTTAAGCTTATGGGTAGGAAAGGGGTAATGTGGTGGAGCTGCAGCAAGCACTAAGCATATATGGTGGCTAACATACGCAAATGAGAGCGAGAAGAGAAGCAACACACGGTCGAGAAGCTAGAAATGATCAAGAAGTGATCCTGAAGCTACTTACGTTCAAGCATAACACAACACCGTGTTCTCTTCCCGGACTCCGCCGAAAAGAGACCATCACGGCCACGCACGCGGTTGATGCATTTTAATTAAGTCAAGTGTCAAGTTCGCCACAACTGGACATTAACAAATTCCCATCTGCCACATAACCGCGGGCACGGCTCTCAAAAGTTTATACCCTGCAGGGGTGTCCCAACTTAGCCCATCACAAGCTCTCACGGTCAACGAAGGATATTCCTTCTCCCGGAAACACCCGATCAGGCTCGGAATCCCGGTTACAAGACGTTTCGACAATGGTAAAACAAGACCAGCAAGACCACCCGACTGTGCCGACAAATCCCGATAGGAGCTGCACATATCTCGTTCTCAGGGCACACCGGATGAGCGAAGCGTATAGGTACCAACGTAAACCAAGTTGCCAAGGGACGGTCCCGCACGGTGCTGTAGTTTGGACCAACACTCAGAGGAGCACTGGCCCGGGGGGGGGGGGTTAAAATAAAGATGATCCTCGGGCTCGCGAAAACCCAAGGGAAAAAGGCTTAGGTAGGCGAATGTAAAACCAAGGTTGGGCCTTGCTGGAGGAGTTTTATTCAAAGCGAACCGTCAAGGGGGTCCCATAAATCCCCAACCGCGTAAAGAACGCAAAATCAAGGAACATAACACCGGTATGATGGAAACTAGGGCGGCAAGAGTGGAACAAAACACCAGGCTTAAGGCCGAGCCTTCCACCCTTTACCAAGTATATAGATGCATTAATTAAATAAGAGATATTGTGATATCCCAACATATCCATGTTTCAACATGGAACCAACCTCAACTTCACCTGCAATTAAGAACGCTATAAGAGGGGCTGGGCAAAAGCGGTAACATAGCCAAACAACGGTTTGCTAGGAAAGGTGGGTTAGAGGCTTGACATGGCAATATGGGAGGCATGATATAGCAAGTGGTAGGTAGTGCGGCATAGCAATAGAACGAGCAACTAGCAAACAAAGATAGAAGTGATTTCGAGGGTATGGTCATCTTGCCTTAAATCCCGCAAGGAAGAAGAACGCGTCCATGAAGAAGACAAACGGACGTAGTCAAACGAATCCTCACAACTCCGGAACGAAACCGAAGCTAACGAGAGAAGCAAACCGGAAAGAACCAAACAACATAGTAAACAACCATCACATAAACATGGCATGATGCACAATAAAGTATGATGCATGCCCGGTTTAAATAGGTATGGCATGGCAATAGTGCACAAACAATACTACAAATTAAGTGGAGCTCAATATGCAACGAGTTGCATATTAATGGCTTTCCACATTCAAGTTATTTAGTTCGCTCTCGTTTATGTACCCAACAATGTTAAATGTCATTAAACATGGCAAGGAGTGAAGCATAAGTAAACTAACGATTTAGGCAAGTTTAAATGAGGCCGGAACAACAAACAGCAATTCCGGAAAATCCTCATGTCCATATTATGAATTTGGTACTGTTCTGCCATAAACACAATTTTAATGTTGTTAAACAGCAAAATAAAGTGCACCATGTTAAACTAGGCATTTTTATACCCCATTTACATATAAAGTTTATTAAATTCGGAGCTACGGTTATTTAGTTATGGAATAAATCATTTTAACATGCTATTTATGCAAATTAATTCAAACAACACATTTAAACATTTTAAACATAGGTGAAAGTGGCATATTATGAAACTAGATGAAATTCTAAGCATTTTACATATATAAAACATTTTAATCCGATGCATGGTTGATTAGTTATTACATGCATGAACATGAGGGTTTTTCTGTAAATATGCAGTTTTCTGATAATAGACAAAAGCGTCCGAGCAGGAAAAAAACACATGCGGGCGAATCTGCTAGCCCTTGAGAAGGAAAAGAAGCTGGGGCGGCCTCACCATGGGCCTTGGCCCGTTTGGTGGATAGGGAGGCAGGCGAAGTGGGGTGGAGCCTTGGCGGGCCTTGGCGCCCTTGCGCCACGCCTGACGAGGAGGCACGAGGCAGGCGTCGCCCTTCTCACTCGTCTGAGGCCAGGCAGGCGCGGTGGCTTCAGGTGAGACAGGGGACGACGACTACGCAGGGAACGCAAGGAGGCAGCCGAGACGAGCGGATCCGGGCGCGTGACGGCGTTCTCCGGTGAGGTTGCGCGCGGGCGAAGCTGAAGGAGGCGGCGCATGTTCTCTGTTCAAGCGCAGAGAGGGAGGTTACACGGAGAGGCAGGGATCAACAGGAATAACCATGGGAAGAAGGGAAGAGCAGCGTGAGGAGGAAAGGAAAGAGAAGGCGCAGAGGGACAGCGACATGACCTGGGCGTCTCGCCTGCCCTGCATGAACGGGAAGATGGAGGCGTGAAAGCTCGGGAGGTCGAGGAGGAAGGGGCTAGTTCGGGCGGCTTGAGGAAGAAGCAGAGGAGGAGCCCGGCGCTCTCCGGTCTGGTGGCTGCGCTGGTTGGGTGGATGACGGGATCCAGGGGAGGCACTGGTTGGTTGGGTGTGGAAACTGAGGAGGAGCGTGGGTGGCTGTGGTTGGTGGTTTTGGATCGGGAGGGGGATCCCAAGGAGGAAGAGGCAGGTGAAATTTGGCGGCAGCGGGGGTTCGGAGGATGGGACAGCTCTCCTCAATTTTAGGGTTGGTCAATATATATCTCATGGGGATTAGATTAGAGGTTATTTGGGCCCTCCGATTTAAATCGAACGATCGAGAAAAATAGGCTAGGAGAGTCCAACTGTCGGTGTGGAACGACACCTATGGGATCACAAGAATCCCTACTACGGTTGTCGGGGCGCAGGGTTGCAAGGAGAGCAGGGCTAGTAGACAGCACAAGGATCGTTTACCCAGGTTTGGGCCGCGAGGATGCGTAAAACCCTAGTCAACGTGAGTACATTGCTGTTGGTTCTTGCTGTGCTCAATTGTTGTGGATAAAGCAAACCCTCAAGGACTACGGCGTCAACGTGAAAAATGTGCCTCTCTTTTGGGACAATGAGAGTGCCATCAATATTGCTCACAACCTAGTTCAGCACTCGAAGACAAAGCACATTCAGATTCGTCATCATTTTCTTTGTGATCATGTGTTGAAGGGCGACATTTCAATTCAGTATGTGAAGACTGAACAACAGCTAGCCGATATCTTCACAAAGCCCTTGGATGATAAGAGATTTAGCAAGTTGCGGTGTGAGCTAAATATCTTAGAATCTTCGAATGTTCTTTAAAAAGGACACTCATTCTAACACTTATGCAAAATTGATGACTTAGATGTGCAACCTTGAGATGAAGAAAGCGTTTTCTTCAGTCAATGAAGAATAACACTCTAAGTGTGAAGAAATTAACGGAGAATTTGATTCTCAGAACCCTACGACAATTGTACGCGGTGTCTGAAATCATCATTCTTATACGGTGGGTCACGCCACCACCAAAAGTTGAAAATCATCTATTTGAGTTTTTTTTCAGTTTTGAAACTCCTCAGTTGTTCATTTTCTTCAACTTTGCATTGTCTTCACTGTTTCCGTCGTTTTTTCAGTTTTGAAATTCCTCAGTTGTTCATATATGAGTTTATGTCCTCTACAGCATTCACTTATGGCTAACTTTCAAGTTGCTTTTTCTGCTAAGTGAATGTGATCGGACCCTTCCCCCTCTATGCTAAACTCAACCCATTCTATTCACAAATTCTTCATGTGCGTTCTATTTGAAACTCGTTCAAAATCTTCACTGTGTCCTTGTCAACTGAAGAATTTGCGAATGGAACTTTTAACTTATCTTATCCAAATTTTCGGCATTGCCGCTCAAACCGTTCCGCATCCCATGAAATACTTATCTATTCACCCACGATCTCCACGTCTCAGTACATGGGTGACACATATCAAGCGAATGAGAAGGGTAAGGGGCACGTTCGTCCAAATTCTTCGGGCGAACAGTTGTTCACCGTGGCTATAAATACCCCCTCCCCTTCCTCACTTCACTTTTACTCCGATCGTTCTCTCGCCAGCCCGAGCTTCTCAAACCCTAGCGCCGCCGCTACTTCATCGTCGTCGGTGAGGAAGAGCTTCACTGCCTCGACCTCGTTGCCGTCATGCTCGCGCCGGCCGCGGATTTCTTCACTCCGCCCCCGCCGTAGCTGTCTTCCTATGCCAAGTTAGGGCATGGAAGAACTGCACTGACGAACTTCACATCTCCACTTCCCAGTTCGTCATGTTCTTCGTCCAGGGTAATTAAAAGTTACTTTTATTGCCCTCCTTGATTCAAATGATTTCTACAAAATCTTCAAAGGTGTTTTTCTTCAAATTCTCACACACTAAAACACCTCACATGTCATCCGTTCTTGATTCATTTATCTAAGCTACGTTTTTCTTCATGATTCCTCAATTGTGTGGATCTTTGATCTGTACAACTCTGGAACCTAAGACAAAGAACGCTTAGTGAAATTCTTCAGGACTCATCTGGTCAAATTCCTCAAACTTGTTCATTTTACAAAACCTTCTAAGAACGCATATGACCTCTCCAAATTCCTCGCAACTATACTCTGTTCACAGGTACACATGTCCGCTACTGAATCACTAGGTTCTCATCAACTTAACTCATTTGTAGCGTTTCTCGAAGAAAAGTTGCATACATCCTCAGAGAATTCAATTGTTCAAATTCCTCATCTGAAGAATATGGCTGATGGAAAGAAGCCACAGAAAGGAGGAAAGAGGCCTGAGGTCAACACCGCTTTTGAAATCCCTAAGGACATCTATCTTTGAGTCTTGCACACCCCCTGAGGAGGATAAAAATCAGCGCAAGGTGCACATTCAAAAGATAGAAAGGAGATGGGCAAGAGAGTGGAGGGAGTACAGATATGTAACTCCAAAATACATGAAGAAATTCGCTGTTACCCCTCCATGCTCAAGACCTCCATTGGCACCTGGCCAAATAGCTGATCCCACCAGCCTCAAGCGCGGTGAGGATTATCCTGATGAATGGGCCAACCGCCAGGCCAAGCTGGCCAGACAAGCCAGAGAAGCAGTGAGGAAATTCAACAAGGACTCTGCTGCTGCTGCTGCCTCTCCTGAGGCCTCTGCTGTCAAGCCTAAGAAGGCCATGGAAAAGAAGCCTGCGCATAAGCCAAGTGCTTCATCTTCAATGCCCTCAAGGCCAAGTTCCTCAGCAATGCCCTCATGGCCAGAATCCTCAAAGCCCTCACGACCAATTCCTCATGCTGCAACTGCTCCTCCAAAGTCCTCAGCTGCTCCGACCAAATCCTCTGCACCTGTGCATCTTGCCACGTGCCAAAGGACTACATGCATCTCTATTGCCTCAGGAGCTTCTGCTAGTTTCTCTGCTGCACCGAATTCTTCAACTGGCCCCTCTCCGCTGAAGACAAAGGCCACTGCTGGACGAGGCTCTCGCCCAAGTCCTTACAAGAAGCAGGTCGCCTTCCAAGTGTCGTCTGATGAAGATGAAGCTGATGATGAGGAACTTGCCGAAATCATCAGAGACAGGCAGGCCAGGGCCGCTAGAGCCAAGGGCATAAATGTGCCTCTGCTTTTGGATCCAAAGTTGATCCTCGACTACATTGATCTCTGGCAAAAGGACCCAAACACTCCTATGCCTGATTTCAAGTTGACTCCTGGCCACAGTCATATGCTGACTGCCTTCATACAAGAAGAGAAATGGAAATTTGAAAAGGCCGGGCAGATCAAGAAAGCGTAGTACAAAATCACGTAGGAGCTGGCCCCGTTCTTCCAGAGCCACCGCAACGACGAGTTCGGCCTCGCCCGAACTCCGGCAGCCGCAAGGCTCGTCGCCGGCGTTGATTCCGGTTGTCCCAGGCCCGACAACCACCACCACTCGACGCACCGTCGCGCCAGCTTTCCAGAGAGCCCAACCAAGCTTCGAACGAAGCACCACAGCTCGATCCCGAGCATCTCCGCCGCGCCTGGCCATCGCCGACAGTCTAACTCCGGTGAAGCCGACTGGCGATGTCATTAGCCTCTAATGAAGCCCTAACTAACCCCCTAGAGCAACTGACATATGGGCCCCATGCCCTTAACTAACCAAGGTTTAACCCCTGCTTAGCTTAAGTTAATCACAGTGGCCCCACGCGTCGGCGTTGACCTCGTTGACGTGGCCATTGACCGGACCCACCTGTCAGCGACACTAACCAGCACTATGTCACTGACTAATGGACCCCACTGGTCAGTTTGACCTTGACCGTGCCCCGTTGACTCGCTTATGCCATGCTGACGTTATGCTGACGCGTTAAATCATTTACTGGATTTTTTTTAATTCTAAATAATCCAGGAAAGTCCAGAAAATGATTTAAACTTCAAAAATTCATAGTAATTCAACCGTAACTCCAAATGAAAAGTTTTATATATGAAAAATTATCAGAAAAATCCAATCTATCAATTTATGCTACTTTCATGCATATTCAACCAACTTGTACCCCCTGTATAAGTGAAAACATGATAATGGCATTTTAAATACCCCTTATGGAGTTTGCATATGAACCCTTGGTTCGTATGGACTTCATTTAAATTGTTGCTAGATGCATTAGTACAAATCATAGCATATTGCCATCTCATGATCATGTATCATCTTATCGCATTTGCATTGATTGTGTTCTTCTCTATTGCCGGTGCTTGTCCCCTCTCGGTAGGCGTATCCCGATGATGAGTTCGATGACACCGATGAAGAGCTATAATATCTTCAGAAGTGTCAGGCAAGCAAAACCCCCTTGTTTATTCCGATACAATCCCACTCTCTTGCTCCTGCTCTCTTTTATTGCATTAGGACAACAACGATTCAACTGTTACATGCTGCGGTAGTTGAACCCCTTTTCCTCTGCATGACCTGTCATTGCCACAGTAAATAGATGAAACCCACTAGCATGAGTAGTAATTGTTTGAGCCCTGATGTGCCTACTCATTCGTGCTTGTTTGTCATGCCTGCTACTGCTTAGAGTTGAGTCAGGTCTGATTCTTCGGGGATGATTTGGAATGTGGTGAACATGTCCTACTGTTGAGAGCTAAGTGTGTGAACACGATTTGGTAAAGGTAGCGGTGAGAAGCCATGTAGGAGTACATGGTGGGTAGTATCATTGCAGTCGTCCTTAGGAACTGAGTTCTGTGTATGTGATCCATGAACAGTTACTACCACGCATTGGAGTGCTTAACTGCCCCCCTCGACTTATTAATGAACCTGATCTCTGTCCAGGAGTTGCAACTAGTTTCCGGTGCTTGTAGGTAGTGTTAGTAGTCTACCAAGTGGCACCCGGTACAGGTGGGCTTTAGACGGCACTGAAACCTGATGTACGGTGTACCAAGTGGCACCCGGATGGTAGGCTTGGGAACCCTGCTCACATCGTTTGGGGTCGTGAGCGACACCCCGGCCGGATCTCCTTGCGGATGGAACCCGAATAGGCGATAAACCTGGACTAGAGACTTGTGTTGTTAGTCAGGTCAAGGTCGACTCCCTCGCCAGGCTTCCGCTTGAAGGTTGCCGAGATACATGACATGTACATGGTGGTAAATGGCGAGAGCGTGTGTGAAGAAGTACACCCCTGCAAGGTTAGCGTCATCTATTCGAATAGCCGTGTCCGCGGTAAAGGACTTCTGGGTTGCATGTACAGTTCATAGACAAGTGAAAGTGGATACTCTAAAATGCGCAAGATAAGCGTGAGTGCTATGGATGGCGTTCTTGTAGGGAGACGGGAGCGGATCCATAGTGGTGTATTGGTATGGTGAATATGTTGACTCGTGTGAGCCACCTCAAAATAGTTACTTGCGTTAAATGTAGTTCAGGATAGCCACCGAGTCAAAGCTGGCTTGCTGCAGTTAAACTCCACCACCCCTTTGTTGATACCGTTGCATATGTAGATAGTTTTGATGTAAGTCTTAGTGGGTACATTTGTACTCACGTTTGCTTATTTTACGTTTTGTAGAGAGACTTCTGTCTCGCTAGTAGTTCCGCATGGACTTTGACGTTTAGCTTGTTACCTCAGCTACGATCTTGTACCCTTGGGGGGGGGGGTCTTGTGGATAGTCAGGCTTCTCAGCCTTCTTCATTTGTAGTTGTCTGTACTCAGACAAGTTAAGCTTCCGCATGTGCTTGTTGCTTGTATGCTCTGTATGTTGGGTCATGAGACCCATGTTTGTAATACTTGGCTCCTCGGAGCCTAATGAATAAATACTCTGAGTCGTAGAGTCTTGTTGTGATGCCATGTTGTATTTGCACATATTAAGTATATTGTGTGTATGATTGAAATGCTTGGTATGTGTGGGATCCGACAATCTAGTTGCTTATCCTTGGTAGCCTCTCTTATGGGGAAATGTAGTCTGGTGCTTCCACTGAGCCTTGGTAGTCCACTAGAGCTCGGTTTACCGGAGTCCTGCTAGCCCAGCACTACTGCTCCGAAACACCTAGACTGGCCGGCATGTGATACACTTCGTTCCTGTGTCTGTCCCTTCGGGGAAATGTCACGCGGTGACATCCGGAGTCCTGCTAGCCTGCTACAGCCCGGGTTCCCGGAGTCTTGTTAGCCCAGTTGCTACAGCCCGGTTTCACACGCTGCTAACCGACATGCTCGATGTTGTTTCATGTATGTATGTCCCTATAAGTTAGTGCCACTTTGGGTTCACGACTAGTCATGTCGGCCCGGGTTCTCTGTCATATGGATGCTAGCGACACTATCATATACATGAGCCAAAAGGAGCAAACGGTCGAGGGCCAGGTAAGGCGACACCCGTCGGAATACCGTGCGTGAGGCCGCAAAGTGATATGAGGTGTTACATGCTAGATTGGTGTGACTTAGAATTGGGGTCCTGACAACGTTGGTATCAGAGCCTGACTGCCTGTAGGATTACCAAGCCAAACTGGTCGAAGTCGAGTCTAGAAATTCTTTAGTTATATAAGGGAATTGATTGTGGAAGGGAACGTAAGGCTCTTTTTACTACTTTACCTTATGCCCTTCTGATCTTAGTCATCCTCTTCCTTTCTATGGGGATTAAGAACTAGGCCTTCTCATCTATTTATTAGGATGACGAGTTACTGTGATAGAGACTTATAGGATTGATGGATTTAAGCCCCAGTTCAGTTTCTACTACTTCCGTGTGTTCATAGTTGGTCTCGGAATCTTGATATTGTGCTTCTGAGTGGTTATGCCACTATTTTGCAGGATGTCTCAAATATTTTTGGGCATTTATAGTCGTTATGCTGTCTGAGTCATTCCAGGTTTCTAAACAATCTGATGTATTTGCAAAATCTTTTCCTTTGTTTCTGATGTCCTTTGGGCCAGGTTAACCACACTAATTGCTGAGTTGAGGTACTCCACTACCTCGACATATCTGTTGGAGCTATTAGTATGACCCTAGGTGTTTTAGGGAGTCACCTAGTAACCTAGCCATGTTTTGTGTTCCCAGTGTGATGAATCTGGCCATCATTCCCGAAAGCATCCCGTGATGCTACTTAGTAGTACATATTCTACTCCTCGGTTTTTGAACCCGAGATTCACCCTACTTCATGTTGTTAGTATTTGCTAGTTCCCTTAAGATATTAGTAACCTTTGCGATAGTCCTCGAGGTCCGTGGTATCTCATTCTTCCAATACCATGAACCATCATGGCAGAAGTTCTTTTGAACCAAAAGATCACAACCAGGGTGCTCTTGAGGAGTACTCCATTCATATTGTGAATCTGCCAGTCCCTTTTCTTATGCATGGGTTATCCGAAAGAAATATGTTGAACTTGTTCGACATACTAATCTATGCATCCACAACTCAGAAAGATATATGTACCTTTGAGTTGTCCCTCTTTAGTTGTTTTCTGACCTTCGTATATCAATTGATAGTCAAGAGTATGCGCGCATTCATTCATCGATGCCTATTATTCTTGTGGCCCGTCAAGCCATTCTAATCCGGAATGACTAGGAGAAACAAACTCCAGTACCTCATCCATATCCAGGATTGGGTCAAAGTAGCTGTATTTCGCAGATCAAAATGTCAATCCAGCTTTTGTTCTGTTCTACCTCGGAGTATTACCCCCTTTATGTCAGGATTGTCATGAGAATTGCACCATCTCTCATGAATTTTTGATGCAGTGATACTTCTTGCCATCATTTTTCATTCCTCGGTCCCGTGTTGTCACAACCGGAATGCCGACAAGTGAATCATGATGTGTGAAATCAATACTCCTAGCAACTGTGTTGCTTGGTAGTTAATGGACATTAATATCATTCTTAGCGTGTTGGTTATCGAATCACTATACTAGGATTGATCTTGTTACCTTGTACTTATTTCTGGTGCACTCTTCGATCAAGAGTTAGGATTGTATCAATCCCTTTCCTATTTAGTTATATTATCTTACCCTCGGAAGCAACATTGTTCTCGAGCTTAATAACATATCGGTGGTTCGTGATATTCCGATGTCTTCTCGGAGGTATTACCGGGTTGTTCCCTGGCTGTTATGTTGAGCTTGTGCTCATGTTGGTTTTCTTCTAACCCACCCATTCTCCAAGTATCTATGATGGATACCCCTGAGCTAGTTGGTCAAGCTAAACAACAACTTGGAGAGTTGGAAGATAAAAGCTTGTCTAACTTAGTTCATTTCCAAAGGGATATCTTGTGTTTGTGTGTTTGTTGTAGAAGGATGATTTCTTCATCGATTGGTCCTCGAGATCAGTTGTTGAACCTATCATCTTCCCCAAACCTTGATTTGAGTGTGGGCCATCGTCAAATAAAATTAGAACCAATGATATTCATAATGTTGTCTTACTCATGGTTGATTCCTCGAGCATACACCATTACATCTTTTGGTCTGACCAATACTATCACATTGTTCACATAATGGTGGAAGTCCAGTGATATGGAAATTCCGATGAGTTGTTGTTGAGCCCATCAGCAGCATTTTGTCTCCTCCATGACTCACTTCCTCTAATTCACGTGCATTTTATGTAAGTTGCCGCCGTGAATTCGAGAAAGCTTGTTTTTGCTTCCTCTGGAATCATCCCAAGTTAGTCACGCATATGTGCGAAGTACATTATGGTTTGATAGGTTGACCGCCTCCACTCCATATATGTTTCCTAGCACACCAAGCCACTGATCGATTTGCTCAAGGATAATAAGTTCTAAGTGCTAGTCCTGAAGGTACCCGGCGGATTTGTACAAGATTTCGTTATCCTCGATGATGGTTCCCAACCAGAACTCGGTAGTGTTTTATTGTAAGACTACTCTTTGGCCATGCTTGTCTGGGACAACGTGTTCACATGTTTGTAGAAAAACCCGCTCATGTTTTGGAGCTTGCTACCAAAGTTCATCTCCCGAGAATCTCGCAACGCCATCTAATCGGTTTGTGTTGCAAACTTCCCTTTTCCGGACATGCTGTCTGAAATATCCTGTTACCAACTAGATCTGAATCTCAGGCAGATATGTTGGTTGGAACGTCTCCCAAGAACTATAATATTGGTCTCTATAACCCGGTAAGTGGATGTCGTGGCCAACACACCCAGCCGGAAGACCTATTATTGTAGTATCCTAATTGATAAAGTTGGCCACCTCCCCATAAGGATCCCGTAGGATTTACTTCCGTAGTTATTCCTTATGGATTCTTGCGCTCCCGAAGTCTGACCTTCTACTTGATGTTCAAGATACCAAACCATATCAAATGGGTTACGCTAGTACATCAAGGAGTACATTAGAAGCGGAGTGCTAAATGTCTCTCGGTCGATCATCCAGATTTTGTTTCCTTGGCCTCGCTAGGGTGAAATCTGAGTAGATGTTATCTTCCTTTGCATCTGCATTGTCCATCACTATTCATCATGGTAGTATGTTGGGTTGCCAGGATCCTTGACACGGACGTTGGTAGAACCTTGATGAATATGGAAATGCTCAAGTTCTTGAAAGCACGCTCAGTCACTGGGTTATATCCTCGGCACCATCTAGCATGTGCTTCCCATTTGCTGAGTTGTCTTATAACTCTAGTTCCCTTTCCAAACTGAGTATGTGATTCTTTCGAATTCCTTCAAACGACCAATTGTGAATTACCTCAGGCTGGTATGAAGAGTTCCAATGATCTATGCATCAAAAGTAATTCTTTTTGCCACTTAAGGGAATAATTCTATGGGTCACCTTCCCTAAGGTGCCCTGTTATGGAATCATGGCAATTTTTCCTCGCTACTTGAAACACTCGTTAAATTGTTTCTTCCGTCCCTCTTGATGCATGTTTTGCCTCTCAGCTCTAGAGGTGTTTCTATGTCCCATCCCGTGAGTTTATCTTGTGATCATTAAGATGATCCTAAGTTGTTGGAACCTCAGGAAGATTGATTATTCTAAAATTATCCCTTTCTACTTGTTGTCATGTTGGATGTAGTTCTCAAAGCAAGACGTCGAGATCAAGGTGATGCAATGAATCAACACCCTCAAAAAAGACATCTAGATTGTGAATATTGTGTTAGCTTGTGTTCCTCTATCTTCTTACCTCACGACTTGAATCTCAGGACGAGATTCTTGTTTAGTGGGGGTGAGTTGTCACATCCCTAGTTCTGACAATGTCTAGTGCTAGCATCTGGTGTTGCATCATGTTTGCTTTTCACAGAAAGTTGAAATGGGGATGACAGAACCCCCAGCACCCCCCTGAAACCAACTAGGGTTTACTAAAATCATTTTCAATGAACCTGAAATGCCCTTCTTAAATGTTCATCATCTTTGCCTTGGTCTTAAACCTCTGACAAAATGGTTCACAATTTTCTAGGTCATCCTACGGTCATTGGATTAAATCATATGTTAATTGCATTTGGGCATTTAAATGCTATAAGATATTTTAAATGTCCAAATAATCCTAAACTGAAATGTTCCATGTTGGTTATATGTTAAACAGTGGGCATGAGCAGTTTGGTGATTTTTGAAAGTGCCTAGGTATTTTTAGAAAAGCTACAAACCTACAGAAAAATAGAAAAACAAAAACAGAATAAAGAAAAGGGAGAGAGACTTACCTGGCAGCCCACTGGCCGGCCCAAAGATCTTTGGCCGTGCCCGACCACTTCCCCTTGCCAGAGCAGGCAGGGAGGTGAGCATGGCGCGCTCGAGCTCGCCACGCACCACCCAACCTCTCTGCATCGCCCTGGTCGCCGTTGCGTCGCGTGGATCGTCTCCTGGTCGTCGCCCCGACCTCGTCGGCACCCCATTCGCCCCCCTACGCCTGTCCCTCGCTCTCTCCCACCATGGCCGACGCCGCCGCAGCCGCACCGCCGACGTAGTCGCGCCCAATGTCGCATCCTCGTCGCCCCGCCGTGTCCAATAGCCTCACCGTTGTCCACCCCATCGAGCAGACCGAGCCCCGAGCGCTTGCTCGCCCTGGAGCCACTACTTCGTCCTCGCCTTCACCGCCCGTCGCCAGAGATCCCCTTCGCCGTTACGCTCGCTCCAGCTTGTCCCCGACCTCGCCGCCTAGCCTACTGTGACCACCGTGAGCTCCTGCATCTCCCCATCCTCCCCGTTCTCGCTGTCGTTCGCTGCAACGACTACAACGAGCTCAACCACATGCGCCGCCGCCGAGCTCGTCGCCGACGTGTCTCCGGCCATGCAACGGCATCACCACCCTGCCCGTTATCCTCACCGCATTCCGTAGATCATGTAGGAGCTAGCCCCGTTCTTACAGAGCCGCCGCAACGACGAGTTCGGCCTCGCCCGAACTCCGGCAACCGCAAGGCTCGTCGCCGGTGTCGATTCCGGCTGTCCCAGGCCCGACAACCACCACCACTCGACACACCATCGTGCCAGCTTTCCAGATAGCCCAGCCAAGCTTCGAACGAAGCACCACAGCTCGATCCCGAGCATCTCTGCCGCGCCTGGCCATCGTCGGCGGCCTAACTCCGGCGAAGCCGACATGGCGATGTCATTAGCCTCTAATGACGCCCTAACTAACCCACTAGAGCAACTGAGATATGGGCCCCATGCCCCTAACTAACCACGGTTTAACCCCTGCTTAGCTTAAGTTAATCACAGTGGCTCCACGCGTCGGCGTTGACCTCGTTGACGTGGCCATTGACCGGACCCACCTGTCAGCGACACTAACCAGCACTGTGTCACTTACTAGTGGACCCCACTGGTCTGTTTGACCTGGACCGTGCCCCGTTGACTCGCTTACGTCATGCTGATGTTATCTTGGCCGACGTTAAATCATTCTTTGGATTTTGTTTAATTCTAAATAATCCAGAAAGTCCAGAAAATGATTTAAACTTCAAAAATTCATAGTAATTCAACCGTAACTCCAAATGAAAAGTTTTATATATGAAAAATTATCAGAAAAAATCCAATATATCCATTTATGCTACTGTCATGCATGTTCAGCCAACTTATACCCCCTGTATAACTGAAAACATGATAATGGCATTTTAAATACCCCTTATGGAGTTTGCATATGAACCCTTGGTTCATATGGACTTCATTTAAATTGTTGCTATATGCATTAGTACAAATCATAGCATATTGCCATGTCATGATCATGCATCATATTGTCGCATTTTCATTGATTGTGTTCTTCTCTATTGCTGGTGCTTGTCCCCTCTCGGTAGGCGTATCCCGATGATGAGTTCGATGACACCGATGAAGAGCTATAATATCTTCAGAAGTGCCAGGCAAGCAAAACCCCCTTGTTCATTCCGATACAATCCCACTCTCTCACTCCTGCTCTCTTTTACTGCATTAGGACAACAGCGATTCAACTGTTACATGTTGCGGTAGTTGAACCCCTTTTTCCTCTGCATGACCTGTCATTGCCACAGTAAATAGATGAAACCCGCTACCATGAGTAGGAGTTGTTTGAGCCCTGATGTGCCTACTCATTCGTACTTGTTTGTCATGCCTGCTACTTCTTAGAGTTGAGTCAGGTCTGATTCATTGAGGATGAATTGGAATGTGGTGAACATGTCCTACTGTTGAGAGCTAAGTGTGTGAACACGATTTGGTAAAGGTAGCGGTGAGAGGCCATGTAGGAGTACATGGTGGGTTGTCTCATTGCAGCCGTCCTCAGGAACGGAGTTCTGTGTTTGTGATCCATGAACAGTTACTACCACGCATTGGAATGCTTAAGTGCCCCTCTCGACTTATTAATCAACCTGATCTCTATCCAGGAGTTGCAACTAGTTTCTGGTGTTTGTAGGTAGTGTTAGTAGTCTACCAAGTGGCACCCGGTACAGGTGGGCTTGGGACAGACTAAACACGGTGTACGATGTACCAAGTGGCACCCGGATGGTGGGCTTGGGAAACCTGCTCACATCATTTGGGGTCGTGAGCGACACCCCGTCCGGATCTCCTTGCGGATGGAACCCGAATAGGCGGTAAACCTGGACTAGTGACTTGTGTGGTTAGTCAGGTCATGGCCGACTCCCTCGCCAGGCTTTCGCTTGAAGGTTGCCGAGATACACGACATGTACATGGTGGTAAGTGGGGAGAGCATGTGTGAAGAAGTACACCCCTGCAAGGTTAACGTCATCTATAAGAATAGCCGTGTCCATGATAAAGGACTTCACAGGTTGCATGTATACGGTTCATAGACAAGTGAAAGTGGATACTCTAAAATGCGCAAGATAAGCGTGAGTGCTATGGATGGCGTTCTTGTAGGGAGACGGGAGCGGATCCATAGTGGTGTATTGGTATGGTGAATATATGGACTCGTGTGCGCCACCTCAAAAGAGTTCTTGCAGTCGTAGTTCAGGATAGCCACCGAGTCAAAGCTGGCTTGCTGCAGTTAAACTCCACCACCCCTTTGTTAATCACGTTTGCTTATTTTATGTTTTGCAGAGAGACTTCAGTCTTGCTAGTAGTTCCGCATGAACATCGACGTTTAGCTTGTTACCTCAGCTACGATCTTGTACCCTTGGGAGGGTCTTGTAGATAGTCAGGCTTCTCAGCCTTCTTTATTTGTAGTTATGCGTACTTTCCTCGAGACAAGTTAAGCTTCCGCATGTGCTTGTTGCTTGTATGCTCTGTATGTTGGGTCATGAGACCCATGTTTGTAATACTTGGCTCCTCGGAGCCTAATGAATAAATACTCTGGGTCGTTGAGTCTTGTTGTGATGCCATGTTGTATTTGCACATATTGAGCATATTGTGTGTATGATTGAAATGCTTGGTATGTGTGTGATCCGACAATCTAGTTGTTTATCCTTGGTAGCCTCTCTTATGGGGAAATGTAGTCTGGTACTTCCACTGAGCCTTGGTAGTTCACTAGAGCTCAGTTTACCGGAGTCCTGCTAGCCCAGCACTACTGCTCCGAAATACCTAGACTGGCTGGCATGTGATACACTTTGTTCCTCGTGGTTCATCCCTTCGGGAAATGTCACACGGTGACATCCGAGTCCTGCTAACTGCTACAGCCCGGGTTCCCGAAGTCCTGTTAGCCAGTTGCTACAGCCGGATTCTGCACGCTGACCGACATGCTCGATGTTGTTTCTGTATACTGTCCCCATAAGTTAGTGCCACTTTGGGTTCCACGACTAGTCATGTCGGCCCGGGTTCTCTGTCATATGGATGCTAGCGACACTATCATATACGTGAGCAAAAAAGGCATAAGCGGTCCCGGGCTGTAAGGCGACACCCGTAGGAATACCGTGCGTGAGGCCGCAAAGTGATATGAGGTGTTACATGCTAGATTGGTGTGACTTAGAATCGGGGTCCTGACATGGGATGTCGATAGCAGTCCGGAGCGACCCCCCGGGACCAAGCCTCGGGCCGCATCATAAGTACCAAAAAGCCTATGCACGTCTCAATGTCTGGTATTTCCGCTTTGTAATATGAATATGTTTAAATTATGACATTGCAATCCGGCCCGTGACAGCTCCCCGCGATTCTCAACTGGAGGTTCGCTAGATTCAAAGGAGATGGCAAGCGTGTCACCGCCGCCCGCTCACTCTCCCCCGGCCAAGGGTAATGAAGAAGTGGTGTCCCAAAGGACCTTCCCAGGTCAGGGAGAGGCTCCAGAGGCTGTCGAGGTGGTACCAAAAGATAACTCCTCGGTTGCCGGACACATGGGGGAAAAAGCCCCCATGGGGACTGGTGATGGGGGACAAGTTCAATTTGGCCCCCAGCCGGATACTATTCCGGGGACCCACACAGCCCCGAAATCAGGCGAGCGGCCTTCCCCAAAAGGAGGAGGTGTGCTGTTCATGGCTGACCTCTGTCCAATCGAGAGGCACGGATAATCTCTTTGGAAGCGCCATGAGGCGCTTCCATTGTGGATGAACACCGAACCCTTATGGGTACAGTTATCGAGAAGGTTCAGTTCGCCAAAAGTGGACTGACCGAAGCCTGTGCTAGCCTTCTAACAGGCTTTGAGGCAAGTAATGTAATTATAGGAAGAATACCACAGTGTAGACAGTAGCCCCTGCTGCTCTGTTCGGTGTTCGGGAAGAAAAAGCCGAACAGATAATCAAAATAATTGTCGCAGGAACCTAACATAAGATGTCTATGTGAATAAGCAGGTGTAAGCTCTTGGGCTGCTGCGCTCGTCTTCAGAGGTCTCCAATTGAAGCGAGAACACAGGCGGGCGAGGAAGAGCTCGGCCTCATGAAGAAGCAGCTGGAGAATAGCCAAGGTATGCAGTAACCTGCGTGTATTTTTAGAAAGGATGAATGGTTCATACTGACCAAAGTCTCATGAACCTTATTAGGGGCCACGACCGAGGTGGCAGCCCTCAAGAAGGCGTTAGCCGAGGCCGAGGACAAAGCGGCCAAGGAACACGCCGCGCGCGAGAAGTACAAGGCCCGGGTCAGCGAGGTCCAGCAAGAGCTCCAGGACGCCGTTAGGAAGTATGAGTCCTTGGAGCGTGATTCTAAGATGCAAGGGTCTGAACTTGCGAAGGCCCACCAGAGCGCACGAGATGCCCAAGTCGAAGCCCGAGCACCCTCTAGGAAATACAGGCGGCCAAGAAGATTGCGGTGGATAAGGCTTTCATTATGCAAAGCAAGTCTGTGAAGGAAACGTTCCTTTTACTTACCCGAATTTGGAGCTCTCTAGGGGCGTTTACGGATTTGTCGCGCAACGTATCGGATGCTGTCGAGTTCTATCGAGCCGACGAAGGGAGTTCTACGGAGAAGTTGTTCTGGTCTCAATACCTCGAACCAGAACATCCGGTGCCCTTCAGCGACCAGCTGAAACAGCTGGTCGAGCTGCACAAGGCGGCCGAGCTAGCCATGAAGGACCTAATAGTCCGGCTATGGCCTGCCGAGCCTATGCCCAGCAGCTACTTCGGACTTGTGAAGCGGCTTGTGAGTGCCTGCCCACGGCTTGAAGTCGTGAAGCGGTCGGTCTGCATTGAAGGTGCATAGATGGCCTTTGCCCGTGTCAAGATGCACTGGGCGAAGATGGATGCCAAGAAGCTGATGACCGAGGGACCGCCTGAGGGCAAGGAGCACCGTCGACCCGAGCTATATTTTGATAGTGCCACGAGGAAACCATATACAAGCGGAGCAATGTGCGAAGGATGTTATATTCCCATGAAAACATTCATGTTATCCTGTCCTGTAATATGAAACAAGGTCGTTATGTAATATAATGCTTGTGACTCTTAAAATTTTACCTCCTGTGCGGCTGTTTATGAAATCTGAGGGTTAACCAGTCATCGGCTTCTGCCCCCACGTAGATACTACGAGGGTGTTTGGGATAAATCTAAACACCCTTTACTCCACCTTCTGGTCCTTAAAGGAGGTGTTTAGCGCAATGAACAAGGCAATCAGACTATACGGCTTTTATCGCCCTCACTTAGCCATAGGAGTTTGACAATGATAATTTTGGCGAAGCCCCTGGTATTCGGAAGGCCGAACCAGGGGCGCTATACACGCCTGATCGGATAGAAACCGATTCCTTGCATAAAGAGGAAAAAATCTTTAAGGATTTGAGACCTCTCGAACAACTGACCAGTTCTCGTCGCATCATGACAGTTAGTTTTCTGCTTTCTCTACTGAGGTGCTCGTCCGAAAGAACCAGGGCACAATCACAGTAGTTCTCCCTTTACTACCCTAGCCGATATAGAAGAACGTAAGGTAGTAAGCACATGAGCCGGGCAACCCAACTATTGACCAAAGACATGATTCAGAGCCGATGCATATAATGCTATAAGTTCGGGGTGCCGAACCATGCTGTAAAAATGTTCGGACTTTCTTGCCGTATTGCGGGGCGTCATGAAGCCCCTGGCGAAGTAATACGTACCAGGGTGTACGAGTGCGATGAGTAATAAATACAAAGGCAAGGAAAAAAAGGTAATAAGATGACACTGCCAATTAATTTCCCTTGTAATTTGATTAATACGTCGAAGCGTACTTATGCAAGTAATGCAATAAGTGAGTAAGGCTATTTAACATGCCATGACCAAGAGCGAGCTGCGTGCGGGTATGTAAAACAGGTATAGCGATCGTTAGTAGAGACCACATGGGGCTTCCCTTGTACGTCAAAGCTCCTTGCTTCCTTGGTGTATTTCATCCTTTGACAGGGCCAGTAGTCCGGCCGTCGAAGAAGGCTTATGTAAAAGAAAATCTGAAAAAGGAAAAAGGAAAAAGGAAATAGTGGAAGTATACGTGTGTCCGGGATCGGTCGAGCCGAACTATGGATCACAAACTATTTGTGCCTCCGTCTATGCCCATGGAATTTCGAGTGCGTAATTATGTATGCGTGGTAGGAATGACACTACTTGATCAGGGCTGGGACGGAGGCCGAATTGCTAATCGAGCTCTTGACGAGCCGAGATGTCCTGTTGTAGCATAGTCCGGACTCTTTTAACGGTGTCCGGGGGCTCGGCAGCCGGATTACGGTTCTGCTTGAAAAGGCCGCTCTGTACTTCTGCTTCTAGGGCGGCGGTGTGCTCCTCTGTACGGAGGGAGCGTTCCGTGTTTCCGTTGATCGTTATAATGCCGTGTGGACCGGGCATCTTGAGCTTAAGATAAGCATAGTGAGGTATGCGGTTCATCCAAACAGTGCGTGATAGTGTAACGCCCCGGATTCGATGCGCCAGGTGTTTGCCAATTATTCGTCGTCGTTGCCATGTCATTTGCTTGCGTGTTGCATTTTGCCATGTCATCATGTGCATCTCATTTCGCATTCGTGTTCGTCTCATGCATCCGAGCATTTTCCCCGTTGTCCGTTTTCCAATCCAGCACTCCTATGTCTCCCGGCGCCCCCTTTTGCCTCTTTTCGTGTGCGGGTGTTATACGGTCTCGGAATGGACCGAGATTTGTCAAGCGGCCTTGGTATAGCACCGGTAGACCGCCTGTCAAGTTTCGTGCCATTTGGAGTCCGTTTGATACTCCAACGGTTAACCGGGTAACCGCAAAAACCCCCTTCTCTTTGCAGCCCAACACCCCTTTCAAAGTGGCCTAAAACCCAGCAAACTCCCCCCCCCCATGCTCTCGGACGTTCGATCACGATCGCGTGGCCGAAAACCGCTCCTCATTTGGACTCTCCTAGCTCCTTCTATCTATAAATATGTGCCTCCCCCCGAAATTCGCAGATAAACCCTAGCCTCCCTCTTCCTCGCGCCGCCGGACGTTTTTTCCCCACCGTCCGGACGTGTCCGCTACGCCCGGCCACCTCACTCTGCCCAATCGTAGGCCGCCACGTCACCCACGCCGCCTCCTGGACCAACCACCGCCCGCCACCTCACCCGCGCCCCGCGCCCGCCCATGACCCTTGGAGCCATCGCCAGCAGGCCGCGCGAGCCCGCCCGCCGTCGGCTGGCCCGCCGGCCAGCTCCCTCCGCCAGCCGGGCGCTGCCCGAACCCGCCGCCCGGCTCGCCGCGCCCGTCGGGACCTCGCCGCCCGTCCGCTGTGCGCATCGCCCGGCCCGCCGCCCGTCGCCCGCGCCCTTGACCCCGACCGCGCCCGTGCCCGCGGCGCCTCCCCTTCGCCTGCCGTCCTTCCCTCGCCACGGTCCCCATGAGCTTCGCCAAAAGGAGCTTTCGCCGTAGCGCCTCTCGCCGTTGGCCCCGAGCCGCCCCGAATCCGGCGACCCGCCCCGCCCGCCTCGCCCGCTCGCCACCGGCCGGATCCGGCGAGATCCGGCCCGGAGGAGCCTCGCCGTCGCATCCCGAGCTCGCCGGAGGAGCTCGTCGCCCGCGTTGACTTCCCTCGAGGTTGACCCCGTTTTCCACTAAGTCCTGAGATTTTTGACATTATCATGCCATGTTCATCATATCAAATCTCCTTGCATCCTGCTCTGTTTCGTGCGTGTAATATGTCAGATTGTTCATCTAAACGAGTACATCATTTCATTCCATTGCACCATATTCATTTGAGTTCGTCTTGATGCCTGAATCTTCATCGCAAGAGTGCTACATGATGTTAACCTGCTGAAACTGTTACAACTTGATGATTTGTCATTTTTGTTGTATTTGATGTGTGCATCCTATGAGGCTGATGTCTACATGTGTTTTGTGCTATGCCATGCCATCTTTAAAGTGGTTTTATCCATGTATTTTTGTGATTCCTGTAGTGAGTGAATCAAGTTTGTTAAGTAGGGTACTTGCTGTTGCTGTTTAAATGTCTGAATCTGCTATATCATGATGCTATGTTAACCTGCTTCTACAAGTCATTCTAAGCATAATCTGGAGATGTTCACTAAGAATGTTTTGATATACATGTCATGCCCTATCCATCCATGCCCATGGTTGCAATTATAGCCTGCTGTAAATTGTTTTAATCTTTCTCTCAACTTGCTAAATAATGTTGTTGTCCGCCTGTTAACATTAAGTTCAATGTTGCCATGATTGTTGTTAATGATCGATGCACCCTATGAACTTGCTCTTGCCATGTTTAGCTTCATAAACATGTCTTATTACTGTGAGTTGCCTTGCCATGCCATGTATTTCTCTGTGGTGAGTGGTTCAAGCTCACCAACATGCCTACTTATTGTTGTTCCTGCCATGTATGAATCTGTAATATAACTTGTCATGTTTACATGGGTGCCATCATATTTTATTATCCTTTTTGGCTCATGGTCACTAAAGGACATTTGTTCTATCAGATTAGTAGATTCATGCCATGCCTTTGTTTTCCATGATAAGTTCGTGTAATATGTTGTTTGATAGCTCTAAACATTGCAACCTGATGTTATTTTCTGCAATGTCTGAAACTGTTATTATTTTCAATCTTGTCATGTCCTTTTGAGCATGTTCTAGTGATTTCTGGAGTTAGCTCAGTGTTCATGTTTTGTTTTGCTTTACCTGTACTTCATGCCCATGCCTTTTGTTTTCATATTGAGATGCTGTAGCTTGTTGTTTTGATGCTTGCAATATGCCTAGTTGCTGTTTTGGACAGATTGTTATGTCTTGTATAGGGTGTATGTGTCGAACCGTTGCTCCGTTTTGAGTGTGCTCTATATGAAACTTGCTTGATTTTGCATGTAGTTTCATATTATCATGTTGCATCCTTGTTTTGAGGTGTTTGATTGATGTTTGTATGCATTTTGCATCAATGCCATGTTTAACTTGTTTTGCTCATATCTTCTAGGCCGTAGCTCCGAATCTAATGAACTTTATATGTAACTTGACTAGAATTTCGTGTAGATTCTCTTGGTTCATCTTAACTTTCTGTTTAATCACTTGAACTTAAGGTTTATTCAGATCTGGACCAATTTCGAAATTTGCATATGAGGACTTACCGGTATTGCTATATGTTGTTTCCGGCCTCATTTAAACTTGCTTTGAGGTGTTGTTCTTGTTTGCATCATATTTTGCCATGAGTAGCTCCATGTAGCCTTGTCATGAATCATGCTTGTTGTGCATCATGCCTTGTTCATGTGTGGTGTGTTTACTATGTTGTGTGCTTCTTCTCGATAGTTCCCGTTTCGTTGCGATCGTGAGGATTCGTTCGTCTACGCTTGGTTCGTCTTCGTGGCTTCATCTTCTTCATGGACTCGTTCTTCTTCCTTGCGGGATTTCAGGCAAGATGACCCTCACCTTGGATCTCATTACTATCATTGCTATGCTAGTTGCTTCGTTCTATCGCTATGATGTGCTACCTATCACTTGCTGCTCAAGCCTCCTAAATTGCCATGAACCTCTGACATTTGTTACCCTTCCCAGCAAACCGTTGCTTGGCTATGTTACCGCTTTGCTCAGCCCCTCTTATAGCGTTGCTAGTTGTAGGTGAAGATGAAGATTGCTCCATGTTGGATTATGTTCATGTTGGGATATCACAATATCTCTTATATTATTAACGCATCTATATACTTGGTAAAGGGTGGAAGGCTCGGCCTTATGCACAGTGTTTTGTTCCACTCTTGCCGCCCTAGTTTCCGTCATATCGGTATTATGTTCCCGGATTTTGCGTCCCCTAACGCGGTCGGGTGATTTATGGGACCCCTTGACAGTTCGCTTTGAATAAGACTCCTCCAAAGAAGGCCCAACATTGGTTTTACCATTTGCCTCACCACCACCTACTTTTCCCTTGGGAGTAATTAACCCAAGGGTCATCTTTATTCAGCCCCCGGGGCCAATGCTTGTCTAAGTGTTGGTCCAAACCAGAGCCACTTGCGGCGCCGCCCCTAGGCAACTTGGGGTATCGTCGGTTGCCGTACGTAGTGTTCATCCGGTGTTGCCCTGAGAACGAGATATGTGCAGCTCCTATCGGGATTGTCGGCGCATCGGGCGGCTTTGCTGGTCTTGTTTTATTACTGTCGAAATGTCTTGTAGCCGGATTCGAGACTGATCGGGTCTTCCGAGGATAAGTAATATCCTTCGTTGATCGCGAGAGCTTATCATGGGCTAAGTTGGGACACCCTGCAGGGTATAAACTTTCGAGAGGCGTGCCAGCGGTTATGTGGCGAGATGGGAATTTGTTAATATCCGGTTGTAGTAAACTTGAAGCAAACTCTTCTAAAATACACCAACCGTGTGCGTAACCGTGAGTGTCTCTTTTCGGGTTGATCGAGAGGAGAACATGGTTTTGGGTTATGTCGGCGTAAGTAGGAGTTCAAAGATCACTTCTTGATCATTACTAGTTGACGACCGTTCCTTTGTTTCTCTTCTCGCTCTCATTTGCGTATGTTAGCCACCATATATGCTTAGCCGCTGCTGCAACCTCACCACTTTACCCCTTCCTTACCCATTAAGCCTTGCTAGTCTTGATATCCATGGTAATGGGATTGCTGAGTCCTCGTGGCTCACAGATTTCTACACCAACAGTTGCAGGTATAGGTTTCGCGATGATCATGACGCGAGAGCGATGTTTGCTTGTTTTGGAGTTCTCCTTCTGCTTCTTCTTCGATCAGGGGATAGGTTCCAGGTCGGCAGCCTGGGCTAGCAGGGTGGATATTGTTTGAGTTTCTGTTTATGATTCATCCGTAGTCGGATGTTGATCTTGTATGTTGTATTGTTGTATTCTTGTGACATTGTATGTCTTGGTTGTATCCCTATGTATTATGTAATGTTGATGTAATGATATCCACCTTGCAAAAGCGTTTCAATATGCGGGTCTATCCTTGGTGGGACCTTCGAGTTCCTTTTGGATAGGGTCGCATATTGGGCGTGATAGATAGCCGCTGCGAAAAGGGGATGATATCGAAGATTAATTCCTCGCTTCAGAAGTTGTCCGGAGATCCGAAGACTACCTCTAGTGTGATTGAGCCCGTACAACGGGCCTCTACACCTGGTATGACTCCTTTAAAGGTAGTCCTTGTGGGCTTGATCCATGATGGGTTAATGCCCATTTTGCGCACTGTATCCTGATAGAGCAGATTGAGGCTGCTGCCACCGTCCATGAGGACTCGCGTTAGGTGGAATCCATCAATGATTGGGTCCAGGACTAGTGCGGCTGATCCTCCATGCCGGATACCGGTCGAATGATCACGATGATCAAAAGTGATCGGGCACGATGACCATGGGTTGAATTTTGGGGCGACTGGCTCTATCGCATAAACGTCCCTTAGTGCGCGCTTGCGCTCCCTTTGGGGGATGTGTGTAGCATATATCATGTTCACCATTTTGAACTGAGGGGGAAACTTCTTCTGTCCCCCAATGTTTGTGTGCCGGGGTCCCTCGTCATCGTCCTCGCTCCGCAATCCCTTTTCCTTGGTCTCGGCATTTAACTTGCCGGCTTGCTTAAAAACCCAGCAATCTCTGTTGGTGTGGTTGGCTGGTTTGTCTGGGGTGCCATGGATTTGGCACGGACCGTCGAGTATGCGGTCCAAGCCGGATGGTCCCTGATTGTTCCTTATATACGGCTTTTTCCGCTGACCGGACTTGGAGCCGCTGAATCCAGCATTGATAGCAGTGTCATCGGTGTTGTCGCCATTGCTTCGGCGTTTGTGTCTGCTGTGTCGGAGCTTGCCGTTGATGTTCTTGACCTCAGAGGGGCCTGCCTCGCTGGCTGTGTTTTTGCTACTAGCCAGCCAACTATCCTCACCCGCGCAAAAGCGGGTCATGAGTGCCGTGAGGGCTGCCATGGATTTTTTGCTTTTCTTGGCCGAGGTGGCGGGCGAGCCACTCGTCACGGATGCTATGTTTAAAGGCCGCTAGGGCTTCGGCGTCCGGACAATCAACGATCTGGTTCTTTTTAGTTAGGAATCTAGTCCAGAATTTCCTGGCCGACTCTCCAGGTTGTTGGACTATGTGACTGATGTCTACTACGCAACCTTCTTCTTGTAGACGTTGTTGGGCCTCCAAGTGCAGAGGTTTGTAGGACAGTAGCCAATTTCCCTCAAGTGGATGACCTAAGGTTTATCAATCCGTGGGAGGTGTAGGATGAAGATGGTCTCTCTCAAACAACCCTGCAACCAAATAACAAAGAGTCTCTTGTGTCCCCAACACACCCAATACAATGGTAAATTGTATAGGTGCACTAGTTCGGCGAAGAGATGGTGATACAAGTGCAATATGGATGGTAGATATAAGTTTTTGTAATCTGAAAATATAAAAACAGCAAGGTAACTAATGATAAGAGTAAGCACAAACGGTATTGCAATACTAGGAAAATAGGCCTAGGGTTCATACTTTCACTAGTGCAAGTTCTCTCAACAATAATAACATAATTGGATCATATAACTATCCCTCAACATGCAATAAAGAGTCACTCCAAAGTCACTAATAGAGGAGAACAAACGAAGAGATTATTGTAGGGTACGAAACCACCTCAAAGTTATTCTTTCTGCTCGATCTATTCAAGAGTCCGTAGTAAAATAACGCGAAGCTATTCTTTCCGTTCAATCTATCATAGAGTTCATGCTATAATAACACCTTAAGACACAAATCAACCAAAACCCTAATGTCACCTAGATACTCGAATGTCACCTCAAGTATCCGTGGGTATGATTATACGATATGCATCACACAATCTCAGATTCATCTATTCAACCAACACAAAATACTTCAAAGAGTGCCCCAAAGTTTCTACCGGAGAGTCAAGACGAAAACGTGTGCCAACCCCTATGCATAGGTTCATGGGTAGAACCGGCAAGTTGATCACCAAAACATACATCAAGTGGATCACGTGATATCCCATTGTCACCACAGATAAGCACGGCAAGACATACATCAAGTGTTCTCAAATCCTTAAAGACTCAATCCGATAAGATAACTTCAAAGGGAAAACTCAATCCATTACAAGAGAGTAGAGGGGGAGAAACATCATAAGATCCAACTATAATAGCAAAGCTCGCGATACATCAAGATCGTGCCACCTCAAGAACACGAGAGAGAGAGAGATCAAACACATAGCTACTGGTACATACCCTCAGCCCCGAGGGTGAACTACTCCCTCCTCATCATGGAGAGCGCCGGGATGATGAAGATGGCCACCGATGAGGGTTCCCCCCTCCGGCAGGGTGCCGGAATAGGGTCTCGATTGGTTTTTGGTGTTTACAGAGGCTTGCGGCTGCGGAACTCCCGATCCATTCTGCTCCCTGATGGTTTTAGTCTCGTGCCTTCCTCGTTGATTCCCTGACGTGTACTCCAAGTCCCCTGGATTGCTTTCGTTCCAAAAATCACGCTCCCGAAGGTTTCATTCCGTTTGGACTCCGTTTGATATTCTTTTTCTGTGAAACACTGAAACAAGGGAAAAAAAGCGAGGCTGCACTTTGGGCTCTGGGTTAATAGGTTAGTCCCAAAAATAATATAAAAGTGTATAGTAAAGCCCATTAAACATCCAAGATGGATAATATAATAGCATGAATACTTCATAAATTATAGATACGTTGGAGACGTATCAGCATCCCCATGCTTAATTCCTGCTCGTCCTCGAGTAGGTAAATGATAAAAGAAAGAATTTATGAAGTGTGAATGCTAGCAGGTGCACAAGTTTGATCAATGATAATTTCAATCACCTTTTCTAGCATCATTATATGTCATAACAGTAGCTCATATCATAAAACTTTGCATGATCAAGTAACAAAATATTCACATGTTAAAGTATAGATCATAAACTTTCTTGAAAACTAACAAACTATGTTCTTAGTCATCAAACAATTGCAATTCATCTTATTTTCAGGAAGGGTCTATGTAAGAGCTTTGATTTAGCAAACTTCACATACTCAACTATCATTTAGTCTTCCATGATTGCTACCACTCAAGGCATATTTTTAGAACAAATAGTATTCATCGAACACAGAGAAAGATAGGGGCTTAATGTTTCGCCTCCCAACCTTTTACCTCAAGGGTAATGTCAACAATAATAATTCATGCTCAAATACATTTGAATGGCCATATATGCTCAGATCTTTCCATCACATGATGGTTGACAGCTAAAGAGTGGGTTGGAATGAGAAGGAATACTACTGACTCTTGCATAAAAGTAAAAGATAGGCCCTTCGCAGAGGGAAGCAGGGATTTGCAGAGGTGCCAGAGCTCGAATCTAAAACAGAGATGAAAATAATTTTGAGAGGTATGCTTTCATTGTCAACATAACGACCAAGAGTTCCCAATATATTCCATACTAGATACATTATAGGCGGTTCCCACGCAGAAAGGTTAAAGTTTTTACTCCCCCTCCACCAACATTCACACTCCATGGCTTATCCGAAACAACGGGTGCCATCCAACTATCAACATTCCTGGGGGAGTTTTGTTTAAATTATTTGCGAATTTGTTTTTGATCTTTTGATCATAGAATTTGGGCATCGATTACCAGCCAGTTTCTCGTGAATGATGAGCGGAGTCCACCCATCGTGAGAATAACCCACCTAGCATGGAAGATACTGACAGCCCCTAGTCGCTACATGAGCGATTCAGGCATACAAAACAGATTATTATTTGAAGGTTTAGAGTTTGGCACATGCAAATTTACTTGGAACGGCAGGTAAATACCGCATATAGGTAGATATGGTGGACACTCATGGAAGAAACTTGGTTATAGGATTTTGGATGCACAAGCATTATTCCCGCTTAGTAAAGATATTTTGGTTACCAAAGGATTCTAAATAGCAAGCACCACAAATATACCCAAGCATAACTCATTATGTTGTCTTCCTTGTCCAACTTCAACCAATTTGATCAAGTTTGAAAATAATTAATGGGGCTCACAACCATAGAAGATGTCCAACATATTATATTTATATGTGAAATCTCTCTTCCTTCAATATTCTTTCATGAATTGTTGAAGTGACCAATACAATGTTTGCTAACCTTCAAAAAATTTACTACCTCTACTTCTTATATGTGAAGGAATTACTTCCCATGGGAAAGACATATGAAACATATATAATTTCAGATTTATGACATTCAAATCATTCAACTATTTACTCATAGGATATAAGTGAAGCACACGAGTAAATGACAAACTACTCCAAAAAGATATAAGTGAAGATCAATGAGTAGTTAAGTAATTATGTAGCTATGTGAAGACTCTCTCTCGGTTAAGAATTTAATATCTTGGTATTTTATTCAAACAGCAAGCAAAGATAAAGAAAATAAAATGACGCTCCAAGCAAAACACATATCATGTGGTGAATAAAAATATAGCTCCAAGTAAAGTTACCGATGAACGAAGACGAAAGAGGGGATGCCATCTGGGGCATCCCCAAGCTTAGGATCTTGGTTGTCCTTGAATATTACCTTGGGGTGCCTTGGGCATCCTCAATCTTAGGCTCTTGCCACTCCTTATTCCATAGTCCATCCAATCTTTACCCAAAACTTGAAAACTTCACAACACAAAACTTAACAGAAAATCTCGTGAGCTCCGTTAGTATAAGAAAATAAATCACCACTTAGGTACTGTTGTGAACACATTCTAAATTCATGTTGGTGTAATATCTACTGTATTCCAACTTCTCTATGGTTCATACCCTCCGATATTACTCATAGATTCATCAAAATAAGCAAACAACACATAGAAAAACAGAATCTGTCAAAAACAGAACAATCTGTAGTAATCTATATCAAACGTAGACTTCTGGAACTCCAAAAATTCTAAAATAAATTGGTCGACCTGAGTAATTTTTCTAGTAATCATCTGCAAAAAGAATCAACTAAATAGTACTTTCCAATAAAAAGTTTTAGCTAATCTCGTGAGCGCTAAAGTTTCTGTTTTTTACAGCATGATCATAAAGACTTCACCCAAGTCTTCCCAAAGGTTCTACTTGGCACAAACACTAATTAAAACACCAAACCACATCTAAACAGAAGCTATATGGATTATTTATTCCTAAACATAACCAAAAAGCAAGAAACTAAAATAAAATTGGGTTGCCTCCCAACAAGCGCTAACGTTTAACGCCCCTAGCTAGGCATGATGATTTCAATGATGCTCACATAAAAGATAAGAATTGAAACATAAAAGAGAGCATCATGAAGCATATGACTAGCACATTTAAGTATAACCCACTTCCTATGCATAGGGATTTTGTGAGCAAACAACTTATGGGAACAATAATCAACTAGCATAGGAAGGCAAAACAAGCATAACTTCAAAACTTTAAGCACATAGAGAGGAAACTTGATATTATTGCAATTCCTACAAGCATATGTTCCTCACTCATAATAATTTTCAGTAGCATCATGAATGAATTCAACAATATAACCATCACATAAAGCATTCTTTTCATGATCAACATGCGTATAAGTTTTACTACTCTCCACATAAGCAAAATTCTTATCATTCGGAATAGTGGGAGTATCATAAGAGACTTGAATACTATTAATTGTTTCCACATTAAAGGAGTAATGTTCATAAAAGGGGTAATCAAAGTCATGACAAATTTTATAAATATAATCATCACTACTTTTTATAGCAGAAATTTCATCACAATAATCATCATAAGTAGCGACTTTGTTCTCATCATAATCAATTGAAACCTCTTCTGAAATAGTGGATTCATCACTAAATATAGTCATGACTGATGAGGACACAAACCTGGGGTAGGGTAATAGGCCTGACCTATACGTACTACCTAAGGTCCTTGTCCTAAGAACAAAGAAGTTCAAAAATCAGAAGAAGGGATCCATCAAAGGTGTCGAGTAAAGTCCACTCGACCTACCATTCACTCGGAGACCTCTCTCTCTCCAGGGCACTCGACCATAAAACCACTCGACATATAAGAAGGCCTAAAGCCTCTCTACACAGCAACGGTCGGGCATTTATTCATATATTTAATGATCATTTGTAGCACTTTAATACAGGCGTTACCTGTAACGCCACCTCTTTATGTACATTGAATCCTATGTAACGGAGGGGAGCTGGGGTCCTAGCGCACTCTATATAAGCCACCCCCCCTCCTCTGGGACAAGGTTCACACCCTCTGTAACTCACACGCATATAATCCAGTTGATCGCCTCCGGGCTCCGAGACGTAGGGTTGTTACTTCCTCCGAGAAGGGTCTGAACTCGTAAAACTTGCGTGTACAACTCCTCCATAGCTGAGATCTTGCCTCTACATTACCTACCCCCTATTCTCTTTGTCAGACTTAGAACCACGACAGTTGGTGCCCACCGTGGGGCAGGTGTCTTAGCGACTTGTTGGAGAAGTTGCGATTTTTCCGATCCCCATCGACATGGTTTCAGGAGGAGGTTTGGCTAAGGGCCGCGAGATCCATCTCGGCGCGCTCGTGTTCTTCGCCGATGACTCCGCTTGGCTCCAAGAAGCTCCACTCGACGTCGAGGCGCTCCCCTTCCGCGGGGCAACGCACTTTCGCGCGTGCGTCCGCGGTGTCCTCCCGCGACAGCCGTTGACTCGGTATCAGTCAGCTCCAGTGGCTTCGTCACTCCCTGTTGCCCGCCGGTGCAAGCGTTCCGGTCGTCCGAGGCTTCAGCGGTGGGTGAGGCACGCAGCGGCCCGCCAGTCGGCCGTCCCCCAAGTTGCGGCAATCAAGCCTGACGAAACGCTCTACGGCATGTTCGATCTGTCGACTGGCTCCGTAGAAACTGCATCTGAGTGCGACAGCAGTGATCCCGCAGCGGAAGTCCTGATGGTTGATGGGCCTCGCGGTCCTCCTGGCTTCCCTCGCGTTGACGGTGGAGATGGCGGAGGTGATCCGTCGCGTGTCCATGAGGAGTACCTCCCCGAGCCCCTCTCTTCGCAGCAGAGGGAAGAACTTCGCCGCCGGAACATGGATGCCCTTCACACTCCTATCATCGGAGAAACTCCCGAGGCCCGAGCCTTGGAGGAGGCGCGCCTGGCCAACTTGGTTGAGCGCACTCGACTGGAGAACCTCCAGCACGCACTCGACGAGCGTGCTCGGCAATGGGTTCCAAAGATCCCCGACGACAACTTTTTCCGCATCCAACTCAGGTATATCGAACTCCAATCCAGAATCTCGCAGCGGCTTTGAATAGCGAGTCAATTCAGCCGTCTCGGTCGAAGTTGGCGAGAGGTTTGATGCAGATCGTGGATTTACTCCGGCAGCGGGAGAACAGAATAAAGTCGTGTCTCGATCGCGGAATAGGATCCTGACAGATCCGTCGTAGCGAATCTGATCCGATCGACACACAGCCCAAGATCGTCCCCGAGGCGTAAGGGACGTGGAGACCGGCGAGATCAGTACAGAAACCGCGAGCAGTATGATCGCCGACTCGATCATGATGATCGTCATCGAGTGCCCACGCCTCCCCCAAGGAGTGGGTCATATGCGCCTTGACAACATGATGACAGACGCCCTCACAGCGGTGCGCGAAGAATTCCAGTCGACCCGAGGGAACCAGGCTTTGATGCGAGATCAATTATCGTACAAGGTCTGGTCGACAGAAACAGAGCTCACAGAGAAGTCCATCACAGAGATTTACCAACCAGCAGCAGAGTGCATGTCTCAGGTCCCGAGTGCTTCAATGAGCCATCAGTGGCCACGGTGATTCCTCCCAACTTCAGGTTGGTGGTGAGTCGATAAGTTCATCTTTGGCGAGTCCAAGCCCCGACACTTGGCTTGAGGACTACAGAGTAGCTGTTCAGATTGGCGGCGGCAATGATGAAGTGGCTATGAAGCACCTTCCTCTGATGTTGGAGGGCTCGGCCAGAGCATGGTTAAACCAGTTAGCACCCGGCAGCATTTACAGTTGGGAAGATCTTGCCCGAGTGTTTGTCAAAACATTTGAAGGAACATGTAAACGGCCAGCAGGGTTGACAGAATTGCAATCTTGTGTGCAGAAGCCCAATGAAACTTTGAGGGACTATCCAGAGATGGATCACGTTGCATCACACGGTGGAAAATGTGTCTGATCACCAAGCAGTTTCTGCCTTCAAGGAAGGCGTCAAATATCGAGAGCTGAATCTGAAGTTTGGTCGGATCGGAGATATGTCTCTGAGTCGCATGATGGAGATTTCCACCAAGTATGCCAATGGTGAAGAGGAGGATCGGCTCCGGAGTGGCAAACGCAAAACAGTCGTCCACGAAACCGGAGGAGGGAACTCCATCGAAGCGAAAGCAAAAGCCGAGCCAGCTGCTCATGGAGAAGCCTTAGCCGTGACTCAAGGAAAGTTCAAGGGGAACCCAAAGGGGCCGTGGAACCCTAAGAAAGTAAAAGATCAAGATGGGAATGATGTGTTGGATCTGCCATGCCACATCCACACAAAGAAAGATGAGGAGGGTAATCTCATTTACCCAAAGCATACCACTTTCCGGCGATGTCGGCTCCTAATCCAGCTGTTCCGAGAGAAACAACCCACGGATAAGGAAAAAAGTGTCAGACACGGTGGAGGACAATGAGGAAAGCGACGATGGTTACCCTCACGTCAACTCCACTCGATGATTTTTTACGATGTTGAGAGCAAAAGTCATTTGGAAGTCATCAACAGAGAAGTAAACATGGTCGCTCGGCGACGCCCGATTATTTGAAATGGTCTCGGATCGCCATTACATTCGACGGTCTGATTACGGAAAGCATATAGCCACCACAGGAGGCAAGCATTGGTGGTCGACCCAGTTGTCGAAGGCACTCGGTTGACTAGAGTTCTAATGGATGGAGGCAGTGGCCTGAATATTCTGTATGCAGAGACGCTGAAAGGAATGGGCATTCCGATGTCCAGGCTCAGCGAAAGCAACATGAGTTTCCATGGAGTCATCCCTGGAAAGAAGGCTGAGTCACTCGGCCAGATCACCCTTGATGTAGTTTTCGGTGATTACAAGAATTACCGCAAAGAAAAGTTAACATTCGAAGTTGTGGATTTCCAGAGAGCTTATCATGCTATTCTGGGGAGGCCGGCTTACGCACGTTTTATGGATCGACCATGCTACGTGTATCTCAAGTTGAAGATGCCTGGCCCTAAAGGTGTGATCACTATCACTGGCAATCGGAACAAGGCAGAAGAGTGCTTCTAGAAAGGCTCGAAGATCGCCGATGCACAGATGGCAGTGGTGGAATTGCAGGAATATCAGAAAAATGCAGATCCGAGTGATTTGTTACGAGCTAAGAAGCCCGCCACGGATTCAGCATTTCAGTCGTCTGGCGAAACGAAGCCGATTCATATCCACCCGACGGATCCCAATGCTGCTCCGACTCACATTTCAACAACACTCGACTCCAAATAGGAAGAAGCGCTCATCCAGTTCCTCCGTGAGAACTGGGACATCTTTGCATGAAAACCTTCTGACATGCCTGGTGTTCCCAGGGAGCTGGCTGAGCATCGTCTGCGAGTCGACCCAAAAGTGAAACCAGTCAAAGAACATCTTCGACGGTCTGCCGTGCAGAAGAGGAAGGCAATCGGTGAAGAAGTGGCTCGGCTCCTGGCAGCTGAGTTTATCCAAGAGATTTACCACTCCGAGTGGCTAACCAATGTTGTCATGGTCCCTAAGAAGGACGACTCACTTCGCATGTGCATTGACTTTAAGCATATCAATCGGGCCTGCCCGAAAGATCACTTTCCCCTCCCTCGCATCGACCAAATCGTCGACTCAACTGCGGGGTGTGAGCGTTTGTCCTTTTTGGACGCTTATTCGGGGTATCATCAGATCCGTCTGTATGGACCCGACGAGATAAAAACAGCTTTCATTACTCCATTTGGGTGCTTCTGTTATGTCACCATGCCATTCGGCTTGAAGAACGCTGGAGCCACATTCATGCGGATGATTCAGAAGTGTTTACTCACTCAAATCAGTCGGAATGTGGAAGCATACATGGATGATATTGTGGTTAAGTCACGTAAAGGTTCCGACCCTCTTGGTGACCTTGCTGAAACCTTTGCCAACCTTAGAAGGTATGATATCAAGCTTAATCCATCAAAGTGCACATTCGGAGTCCCAGGCGGAAAATTGCTCGGTTTTCTCGTTTCAGAACAAGGGATTGACGCTAACCCAGAGAAAGTGGGGGCCATACTACGAATGAAATGCCCCGTGCGTGTACATGATGTCCAGAAGCTGACTGGTTGCTTGGCCGCCCTAAGCCGATTCATTTCTCGCCTCGGTGAAAAGGCATTGCCTCTTTACCGACTGATGAAGAAGTCACATAAGTTCGAGTGGACCCCTGAAGCTGATGCAGCATTTGCAGAGCTAAAAGCCCTGCTTTCCACCCAGCCGGTGCTTGCTGCCCCAATCAGCAAAGAACCTTTGCTGCTTTACATTGCAGCCACTGGACAAGTCGTCAGTACTGTACTTATGGTCGAGCGGGAAGAAGAAGGAAAAGCCTATAAAGTTCGGCGCCTAGTATATTATGTTTCTGAAGTTTTGACTCCATCAAAGCAAAGATATACGCATTATCAGAAACTGTTTTATGGGATTTATATGACCACGAAGAAGGTTGCACATTACTTCTCTGATCATTCAATTACAGTCGTCAGCGACGCTCCATTGTCAGAGATTCTGCACAATAGAGATGCAACTGGTCGAGTGGCGAAGCGGGCGATTGAACTCCTTCCCTTAGATATCAAGTTTGAGGCAAAGAAAGCTATCAAGTCCCAAGCAATAGCAGATTTCCTCGCCGAGTGGATTGAACAGCAACTGCCGACTCAAGTTCACTCGGAGCACTGGACCATGTTCTTTGATGGTTCCAAGATGCAGAACGGTTCGGTCTTTGGGGTGGTACTGGTATCCCCCCGAGGAGACAAGCTCAGATATGTCCTCTGGATTCAATTTGACTCCTCCAACAATGAAGCGGAATATGAGGCACTCCTGTATGGATTACGTATGGCCATTTCACTCGGCGTCCGTCGCCTTATGGTCTATAGCGACTCAGATTTGGTATTCAATCAAGTGATGAAGGAGTGGGACGTCAGAAGCCCAGCCATGACTGGTTACTGCAATGCAGTGAGGAAATTGGAAAAGAAGTTTGAGGGGTTAGAGCTCCATCATATACCCCGACTGAAAGATCAAGCTGCCGACGATTTGGCAAAGATAGGTCCCAAGAGAGAAGCCATTCCCAGCAATGTGTTTTTGGAACACATTCACACACCGTCAGTTCAAGAAGATCCTTTCACTGAAGAGCCCCCGCAGCCTAAGAGTGCCACAGATCCAACTGAAGTCGAGGTCCCAGCCGTGGTCGACCTGATCATGGAGGTTTTGGTCATCACTCCCGACTGGACAGTGTCATACATTGCATATATTCTTAGGAAGGAACTTCTAGAAGACGAAGAAGAGGCTCGACAGATCGTCCGTCGATCCAAAGCCTTTACTGTGATAGGAGGGCAACTGTTCAGGGAAGGAGTGACAGGAGTCAGTCAGAAATGCATAACGCCAGAAGAAGGTCAAATGATCCTCAACGACATCCACTCAGGGACCTGTGGTCACCATGCGTCCTCTTAGACCATCGTGGCTAAAGCATACCGAGCTGGATTTTACTGGCCTCGAGCAAATGAAATGGCGAAAGATATAGTCGATAAATGTAAGGGTTGCCAGTTTTACTCCAACATGTCGCACAAACATGTGTCAGCCTTGAAGACCATTCCACTCGTCTGGCCCTTTGCCGTTTGGGAATTGGATATGGTCGGACCACTAAGAACCGGTAGGAGCGGCTTCACCCACGTGCTTATAGCAGTCGACAAGTTTACCAAGTGGATTGAAGCTAAGCCTATCAAGAATCTTGAAGCTAGCACTGCTGTCAGTTTCATCAGAGAATTGACATTCAGATACGGGGTTCCGCATAGCATCATCACTGACAACGGGTCAATCTTTGATTCTGATGAGTTTAGAGCCTTCTGCGCTTCTCAAGGCACAAGAGTCGATTATGCTTCAGTCGCTCACCCCCAGTCGAATGGACAAGCAGAAAGAGCAAATGGCCTAATTCTCAAAGGACTGAAACCCCGACTGATGCGTGATCTCAAGCACGCAGCAGGCGTCTGGGTTGATGAACTTCCGTCGGTTCTTTGGGATCTAAGGATAACTCCCAATCGGTCGACTGGCCGAACTCCATTCTTCTTGGTCTATGGAGCTGAAGCCGTTCTGCCGAGTGACTTACTTCACAATGCACCACGAGTTCTGAAGTTGAAGAAGAACAGGCTCGGCAAGACGCAGTCGACCTTTTAGAGGAGGAAAGAGAGATGGCCCTGATCCGATCGACTGTTTATCAACAAGACTTGCGTCGATTCCATGCCAGAAACGTGAGAGGTCGAGCCTTTCAGGAGGGAGACTTGGTTCTTCGAGTGGATCAACAGAAACCACACAAGCTCGCCCCTTCTTGGGAAGGCCCCTTCATTGTCACGAGAGTTCTCCACAATGGAGCATACCACCTTTATAATGTCGAGCATCAGAAAGACGAGCCACGGGCTTGGAACGCGGAGCTACTCCGCCCCTTTTATACTTAAGTACTCACTCGGATGAGATGTAATAAGAAATACCTTTGTAGTTTGTTTATCAAAGACAAGAGCTTTATAATCTTTCTGAACAATCTGTTGTTGCCTCTGCTTACGTTTGAAATCACCCAGCGGGTGACTTCGCTGCGAATCCGTTTTGCCTAAGTTCAAAAAACCTACCGAGTGATGAGCAAGCCTCTCACTCGGGGGCTTAGCTGCGAATCCGTTTCGTCTAAGTTTAAAAAAATCCTATCGAGTGATAAGCAAGTCTCTCACTCGGGGGCTTAGCTGCAGTCCAGTACTCGCCTAAGTTTAAAAAATCCTACCAAGTGATGAGCAAGCCTCTCACTCGGGGGCTTAGCTGCAGTCCAAGAACTCGCCTAAGTTTAAAAAAAATCCTACCGAGTGGTGAGCAATCCTCCCACTCGGGGGATTAGCTACAGTCCAGTACTCGCCTAAGTTTGAAAAATCCTACCGAGTGGACAGCAACCCTCCCACTCGGTGGCTTAGCTGCAGTCCAGTACTCGCCTAAGTTTAAAAAATCCTACCGAGTGGAGAGCAACCCTCCCACTCGGGGGCTTAGCTGTAGTCCAGTACTTGCCTAAGTTTAAAAAATCCTACCGAGTGATGAGCAAGCCTCTCACTCGGGGGCTTAGCTGCAGTCGAAGAACTCGCCTAAGTTTAAAAAAATCCTACCGAGTGGTGAGCAATCCTCTCACTCGGGGGCTTAGCTGCAGTCCAGTAGTCGCCTAAGTTTGAAAAATCCTATCGAGTGTAGAGCGACCCTCCCACTCGGGGGCTTAGCTGCAGTCCAGTACTCGCCTAAGTTTGAAAATTCCTACCGAGTGTAGAGCGACCCTCCCACTCGGGGGCTTAGCTGCAGTCCAGTACTCGCCTAAGTTTGAAAAATCCTACCGAGTGGATAGCAACCCTCTCACTCGGGGGCTTAGCTACAGTCCAGTACTTACCGAGTGTAGAGCGACCCTCCCACTCGGGGGCTTAGCTGCAGTTCAGTACTCGCCTAAGTTTGAAAAATCCTACCGAGTGGAGAGCAACCCTCCCACTTGGGGGCTTAGCTGCAGTCCAGTACTCGCCTAAGTTTGAAAGATCCTACCGAGTGGAGAACAACCCTCCCACTCGGGGGCTTAGCTGCAGTCCAGTACTCGCCTAAGTTTGAAAAATCCTACCGAGTGGAGAGTGACCCTCCCACTCGGAGGCTTAGCTGCATTCCAAGATTACTTAAGTTTGAAGCAGCGTCCCTATTAAAGGGCAACGAGGTGCAGGTCGACTGCAACCTTCTCCTTTGGAGCTACGCCACAAATACAATGTGCGCTCCATCCCTATCCGCAAGGACGACGAGGTGCAGGTCGACTGCAACCTTCTCCTTCGGAGCTACGCCACAAATACAATGTTTGCTCCATCCCTATCCGCAAGGACAACAAGGTGTAGGTCAACTGCAACCTTCTCCTTCGGAGCTACGCCACAAATACAATGTGCGCTCCATCCCTATCCTCAAGGACGACGAGGTGCAGGTCGACTGCAACCTTCTCCTTCAGAGCTACGCCGCAAATACAATGTGTGCTCCATCCCTATCCGCAAGGACGACGAGGTGCAGGTCGACTGCAACCTTCTCCTTCGGAGCTACGCCACAAATACAATGTTCGCTCCATCCCTATCCGCAAGGACAACAAGGTGCAGGTCAACTGCAACCTTCTCCTTCGGAGCTACGCCACAAATACAATGTGCGCTCCATCCCTATCCGCAAGGACGACGAGGTGCAGGTCGACTACAACCTTCTCCTTCGGAGCTACGCCGCAAATACAATGTGTGCTCCATCCCTATGCGCAAGGACAACGAGATGCAGGTCGACTGCAATGCATGATCCGTCCCCTATCCGCAAGGACGATGAAGTACATGTCGACTGGAGTCACCACCTCAGAGCTGCATCTCAAGCACAAAGATTATTCCGAGTGAAGAACAAAGTCCACTCGAAGGCAAACGCAAGCATATTCAGAAATAAACCAAGTTCGGATAAATCCTAAAGTTCCGGACGACGGATCAAAAGTATTCGAGCATCAAGCCCGAAGAAGTTTAATGGTTACACAATCACTCGGCATTCCAAGGCAAATAAAGGTGAAGCATAATGTTTTTCGGTCACGCATCAGGAGAAGGACTGGCTGGGTCGCAGAAACTGTCAAGGTCAATGCTGTCTGCAATAGAGTGGCGGCATCAAGGAAGGTGTCCATGAAAGACTAGAAAGTGTGCTTCTTCGTGTTAGCAACCTTGAGTTCCGCCAGCTTGTCTTCTTTGACGTCCTTGCAGTGCACTCGGACCAAGGACAACACGACATCAGCGCCACAGCGAGCGGATGACTTCTTCCATTCTTGCACTCGCTCCGGGATTTGATTTAGTCGAGCCATAAGGGACTCAAGATCTTGGGACAGTTCCGCCTGAGGCCAGAGTTCAGCATCAACCCAAGTCATCGCAGCTTTCAGGCGGGCAAGATAAGCAACCGCGCTGTCCATACGAGATTCCAACCGCAGCACGTTCATCGCAACATCATCCTTGATCGGACGGTTTATGGGATCAAGACCCGTCTCGACCCGCCCAGTTTCGCTTCAAAGTCTTGGCAAAATTCTGCACAATGAGTGAATGGTGAGTCGACGGTATAATTAGACTTGGCGATCGATGTAAATAAGACAGATTAATCAGTACCTTCAAGTTTTAAGACCAGCTTTGCAGCAAGCTGGCCCAGATAAGACTCCAGCTCGCCATAATTGGCCTTGGGACTCCCAAGCTCATTGGTCAGTTTCTCCTTGTCCTTCTTCAGTTGCTCGACCTCCCGATTGGCGTCAGAAACAGCAGTCTTCAGCTTGGAGTTTTCTTCTTATAACTTGCCAACTGAAGCAAGCTTCTTGTCAGCAAGCGTTGTTTTCTCGCGCGCCTCCTTCTGTGCTGCAGCAAGATCCAGATCCTTCTTCTCCAAAGCCTGCTTCATTTTCTCTAAAAAAATAACATTCTTCAGACGAGCTTGGAGTTGGCGGTTTTCACTACATACATCTGCTCGAGTGGAGTCACTCGGTTCAAAAAAATGGAAAGGAAAAGTGCCAGCAGCAGGATATACAGTTGGCGATTGGTTACCTCCCATGGCAGCTACTTCGTCACGAGCGGTCTTGAGATTCTTCTTGGCCAATTCCAGATCAAGGTTGAGGCTGGTTTGCTGTTTGTTCATTGCGTAAAGTCGAGCCCCAATATCACAAGATTTCTGCGATTAAAGCCATATCGATCGGCAGATATAAAAAGACATCACAATGATAGCTACTCTAAGACTACCACCGAATCAAACATTCAACGGCGGTCTAAGGACTACACCCGGTAGTGCACTTAGCGTACCCCCACTGATTTTGTAAAAAAAAGAAGGGGGTTCAGATTCTCAGACCACAGTCGACTGCCCGCAGCCAACTATGGTCTCGGGGACTACACCCATTGGGTGCACTCAGCGTGACCCCACTGGTTTTGGTTCCACTCGGCGTGGCCTGCCCAGCTCGAGCTACAAAAAAAAAGATTTCCTATTCTCAGACCACAGCCGACTGCCCACAGTCAACTATGGTCTCGGGGACTACACCCAGTGGGTGCACTCAGCGTGCCCCCACTAGTGCAAAGATTCAGCTCGAATCGAAACAAAGAGACATACAATTTCAAAAAAGCAACACCCCAGTGGGCGATCAGACAAGAAATACGGTCGATCGGAAAATCAGCTAACCTGGACATTGGCTTGCAGAGCAGCTCCGGCGTTGAAGGCTACCTGACTAGCCTCATGCACCACTTTCATTTGCCCCATCACAAGATTCAATCAAGAAGAGCTTCCTTGGCGTGCCGGTGGATCGTCCGGAGTTTGTATACAGTAAAAAGTGATGAAGGCAGAGCAATCGAAGCAGCCGCCGGATCTGAAGCAGGGAGTTGTATCGGTGCAGCAGAAGTCTGAGCAGCTGACCCTGAGGGGCAATCAGTCGACAGCGGAACAGCGAAGGTGACGTTGGTTCGAGCCGGATCAGTCGACCGCTCGACCGTCGTCCCAGGCGTCAGCAGACTTACTGGCTTTGGAGGTGACGGCGTCGTCAGCTTCCTCGTCGGCTGGAGTCTTGTCAATATCCATATCAGTCGCAGCTGAGGTCGGGCTATACAGATTCATCATCCACTCGGTCAGCACAAAGAAAACTGGTCGAAACAGGAAAATCAATCGGAGCAAGAAAATACGAGAATAACGTTTACCCAGAGGCAATAGGGACGTCCATCTTGATTCTAGGCAAGGTCTTCCGAGCCTTCGAAATATAATTTTGGGCTGCTTGGTGACCTTCTCAGTCAATTCTGGAGTCAAGGACCGAGCGCGCTTGTGAGATGGAGCATTCGACGCCACAACTTTGCCGCGCTTGCTCGCGGGATCATGACGCAGCTTGGATCGACGTTCAGAACAAGGTAGTGAGTCGGCCACTTCCTCATCGTCCGACTCGTCGCTCTCTTCTTCATCATCATCAGCTGGGGACTCCCACTCGCCGCTCTCCTCAGCACTATCCTCGCCCTCTTGGTCTTGCTCCAGAGCTTGTTCACCATTGGGCATTGAATACATCTCCGTGTAGATCTGCAAAACAAGGGACCGATCATAAGTCAGTCGGATCAACGATCGATCCGGAAAATCGTTCAAAAATTCAGTTATGATGACCGGACCTTGTCTCGCAGGTTCTTGTCATTGAAAGGGTCGACTCTCCTAAGCGCCCACAGGGTTGTCCTTGTTCCCGGTGATCCCCATCAACCACTCGGCCACTGTTTTGGCCTCCACCTCCTCCGCATGAACCCGAGCAGTGTCGCCAGCCCCGGAGTACATCCACATGGAGTGGTCTCGAGCTTGGAGAGGTTGGATCCGCTGACTGAGGAACACCTCGAGCAGGTCCATACCGGTGACACCTTGCTTGATCAGTTGGACTACATTCTCGACTAGCATGCATGTCTCCGCCTTCTCCGCAGCAATCACTTTCAATGAAGATGGAGTTTGAACACGATCAAAAGAGAAAGGGGGGAGCCCGGTCGACTGGCCTGGGGTCGCGATATCCTGACAGTAGAACCAGGTCGACTGCCAACCCCTGACCGACTCCGGAAGAGTCATCGTGGGTAAAGAACTCCTCTTCCTCTTCTGAATGCCCAGACCCCCACACATCTGAATAACGTGGGTCTTCTCGTCGTTCGAGTTCGCTTTCTTCATAGTTTGGGATCGGAAGGTAAAGATGTGCTTGAAAAGACCCCAGTGCGGTCGGCACCCCAGGAAATTCTCACACATGGAGACGAATGCAGCAAGATATGTGATGGTATTGGGGGTAAAATGGTGGAGTTGGGCACCAAAGAAATTCAGGAAACCTCGAAAGAAGGGATGTGGTGGAAGCGAGAAGCCGCGGTCGACATGAGTGGCGAGCAGAACACACTCACCCGGTCGCGGCTGCGGCTCCGTTTCCCCCCTCGGCAGACGCGCAGACTTATGGACGATCAGCCCTAACTCGGCCATATCATCCAAGTCCTCCTGCCGAAGCGAAGATCGGATCCAGTCTCCTTGGATCCAACCCGACGGCAGCCCCGAGCGCGATGAAGACCCCCGATTCATCTTCTTGTTCTTCGCCGTACCCGTCGCCTTCTTTGCACGCTCTAGCGCTGTCGTTTTGTCCTTCTCCATGGTGGCGGAACAGCGGCGTCGAGAGTGGATGGGCTGGACGAAGTGGAGATGCGAGAAGAAGAAGAAGGGAAATGGACGCGCACAGTGCAAATGCCTCGGCCTCGCCGCTTTTAAAGGCCTGCTTCCGAGTGGCTGACGCGTGGGCCCGAGCGATCCTGTCAAATCCCCCAGCAGTCGCACACGGGATACGTGGCGAAAAAGGTGGCGCGGAAATTGAAACGTCCTATTTATCTACTCCACTTACCGCGGAGCGCTCCGCCTGGCGCGCTTCCGCAAAATTTTGAATCCCATGAAATTCGGGATCCTTTACAACCGATCACGCCAAAGATCTCATGTCAGAGATATCACTCGACAGATGTCATTGTACAAACCAGTCGGCAATTTCTGAATCGATCAAAGGCGATCAAAGCGGTTGAAGTTCTAACAACCGCCTCCACTTGGAGATAAAGACAAGACAAAGCAAGAGCAAAAGCAAGGTCAACTTCATCCTTCTTTTTCACTCAAACCTCGATCCATTCGGGGGCTAATGATGAGGACACAAACCTGGGGTAGGGTAATAAGCCTGACCTATACGTCCTACCTAAGGTCCTTGTCCTAAGAACAAAGAAGTTCAAAAATCAGAAGAAGGGATCCAGCAAAGGTGTCGAGTAAAGTCCACTCGACCTACCATTCACTCGGAGACCTCTCTCTCTCTCCAGGGCACTCGACCATAAAACCACTCGACATATAAGAAGGTCTAAAGCCGCTCTACACAGCAACAGTCCGGCATTTATTCATATATTTAATGATCATTTGTAGCACTTCAATACAGGTGTTACCTGTAACACCACATCTTTATGTACATTGAATCCTATGTAACGGAGGGGAGCTGGGGTCCTGGCGCACTCTATATAAGCCACCCCTCCTCTGGGACAAGGGTTCGCACCCTCTGTAACTCACACACATATAATCCAGTCGACCGCCTCCGGACTCCGAGACGTAGGGCTGTTACTTCCTCCGAGAAGGGCCTGAACTCATAAAACTTGCGTGTACAACTCCTCCATAGCTGAGATCTTGCCTCTACATTACCTACCCCCTATTCTACTGTCAGACTTAGAACCACGACAATGACCTCTCCAAATCCACTTTCATAAATATTATAAGATTCAACATCCTCCAAAATAGTGGGATCATTACTTCCTAAAGTTGACACTCTTCCAAACCCACTTTCATCAATATAATCATCATAGGTAGAAGGCATGCTATCATCATAACAGCTTTGCATATGAAAACTTGGGAGGCTAAAAATATCATCTTCATTAAACGTAGCATCCCCAAGCTTGGGACAAACATTTATTTCAGCAAATATATTCTCAAATGTGTCATCCTCATCAAACATAGCATCCCCAAGCTTGGCCCGTTTCATATCATAAGCATAATCACTCTCATCTTTAATAGTATGGATAGCACCAAGAGTATAGCAATTATCATCATCACAATGAGTAGTAGGAGCAACATCATTTGGGAGGGATACCTTTTTACCTTTGCTTCTCCATTTTTTCTTCTTCACATCATGTGTGGGTTTAACTCTCCCTTTTGAGCTCCTTATTGATGAGATTGGTTGAATAGAAGGCTCCTCCTCATTACCTGATTCATCATAAGAAATAATAGGAGAATATTGGGAAGTCTCTTCCCTTTCATTAGTGTTCTCTTCATCTTCTATTTGCTTTCTTTTCTTTATGTAATTGATAATATAAGGATTTTCAATGCAATTCACTGCACAATATATATAAATTTCTTCTAGATCAAAATCAAGAAGTTTATCATGGGCAAATATTGGAAGATAGTTAGTTATGCGTTTCATTTCTTCATAACCCATAAGAAAACTAAGTTCATCATGATGTGCAAGGGAAATCAAGTCGTCACAATTTTTGGAAACAATTAGATCATGAAACAATTTGCATCGGATAGTTAAATGACCATGTTCATTGCAAAGTTCACAAGTACGGCTAAGAAAATTTAAATTTTCAGCACAAACATCTAGCCTTTCTTGCAACCATTTAGTTTCTAAATACTTGTGCCTCTTACAAAATCTATCTTCCCTTTTTGGTATGTATTTGCAAACTCTATGCACTCCACAAAAATCGACATGCTTATAAGAGATATTTTCATCATGACTAGTGCAATCACCATTACTACCATGGATATTCAAGGAGTTCATACTAACAACATTGCAATCATGCTCATCATCCAAAGATTTGGTGCCAAACATTTTAATGCATTATTCTTCTAACACTTTGGCACAATTTTCCTTTCCATCATTCTCACGAAAGATATTAAAAAGATGAAGCGTATGAGACAAACTCAATTCCATTTTTTTTAGTTTTCTTTTATAGACTAAACTAGTGATAAAACAAGAAACAAAAAGATTCGATTGCAATATCTAAAGATATACCTTCAACCACTCACCTCCCCGGCAACGGCGCCAGAAAAGAGCTTGATGTCTACTACGCAACCTTCTTCTTGTAGACTTTGTTGGGCCTCCAAGTGCATAGGTTTGTAGGACAGTAGCAAATTTCCCTCAAGTGGATGACCTAAGGTTTATCAATCCGTGGGAGGTGTAGGATGAAGATGGTCTCTCTCAAACAACCCTGCAACCAAATAACAAAGAGTCTCTTGTGTCCCCAACACACCCAATACAATGGTAAATTGTATAGGTGCGCTAGTTCCGCGAAGAGATGGTGATACAAGTGCAATATGGATGGTAGATATAAGTTTTTGTAATCTGAAAATATAAAAACAGCAAGGTAACTAATGATAAAAGTGAGCACAAACGGTATTGCAATACTAGGAAACAAGGCCTAGGGTTCATACTTTCACTAGTGCAAGTTCTCTCAACAATAATAACATAATTGGATCATATAACTATCCCTCAACATGCAATAAAGAGTCACTCCAAAGTCACTAATAGAGGAGAACAAACGAAGAGATTATTGTAGGGTACGAAACCACCTCAAAGTTATTCTTTCTGCTCGATCTATTCAAGAGTCCGTAGTAAAATAACGCGAAGCTATTCTTTCCGCTCGATCTATCATAGAGTTCATACTAGAATAACACCTTAAGACACAAATCAACCAAAACCCTAATGTCACCTAGATACTCCAATGTCACCTCAAGTATCCGTGGGTATGATTATACGATATGCATCACACAATCTCAGATTCATCTATTCAACCAACACAAAGTACTTCAAAGAGTGCCCCAAAGTTTCTACCGAGAGTCAAGACGAAAACGTGTGCCAACCCCTATGCATAGGTTAATGGGCAGAACCCGCAAGTTGATCACCAAAACATACATCAAGTGGATCACGTGATATCCCATTGTCACCACAGATAAGCACGGCAAGACATACATCAAGTGTTCTCAAATCCTTAAAGACTCAATCCGATAAGATAACTTCAAAGGGAAAACTCAATCCATTACAAGAGAGTAGAGGGGGAGAAACATCATAAGATCCAGCTATAATAGCAAAGCTCGCGATACATCAAGATCGTGCCACCTCAAGAACACAAGAGAGAGAGAGAGAGAGATCAAACACATAGCTACTGGTACATACCCTCAGCCCCGAGGGTGAACTACTCCCTCCTCGTCATGGAGAACGTCGGGATGATGAAGATGGCCACCGGTGAGGGTTCTCCCCTCCGGGAGGGTGCCGGAATAGGGTCTCGATTGGTTTTTGGTGGCTACAGAGGCTTGCGGCGGCGGAACTCCCGATCTATTCTGCTCCCTGATGGCTTTAGGGTATATGGATATATATATAGGCGAAAGAAGTCGGTCAGGGGAGCCACGAGGGGCCCACGAGGGTGGAGGGCGTGCCCAGGGGGGTGGGCGTGCCTCCCTACCTCGTGCCTTCCTCGTTGATTCCCTGACGTGTACTCCAAGTCCCCTGGATTGCTTTCGTTCCAAAAATCACGCTCCCGAAGGTTTCGTTCCGTTTGGACTCCGTTTGATATTCCTTTTCTGCGAAACACTGAAATAAGGGAAAAAACAGGAACTGGCACTGGGCTCTGGGTTAATAGGTTAGTCCCAAAAATAATATAAGAGTGTATAGTAAAGCCCATTAAACATCCAAGATGGATCATATAATAGCATGAATACTTCATAAATTATAGATACATTGGAGACGTACCAGTGACTTAAATCATCGGCGTCTAGTGGCCGGACATATGTTCCTTGGAAGTTGTCAAGAAAGGCTTCGTCCAAGTCCTCCCAGCTGCTGATGGAATTTTTAGGCAGGCTGTTTAACCAGTGCCGAGCTGGCCCTTTGAGCTTTAGTGGGAGGTATTTGATAGCATGGAGGTCATCTCCGCGGGCCATGTGAATGTGGATAATAAAATTCTCGATCCATACCGCGGGATCGGTTGTTCTGTCGTATGATTCAATATTGACGGGTTTGAACCCTCCGGGGAATTCATGGTCCATTACTTCATCAGTGAAGCACAGAGGGTGTGCGGCACCTCTATATCGAGTCGCGTCGCGACGAAGCTCTGATGGAGTCCGTCTATGGTTATCGGCCCGGGCGTGACTAGGTTTGTCACGTCCGAATAGGTAGTCGTCGTCGCGTGTCAAGGCACGTCCTCGCGATCCGTAGATCGATCTTGTATGTCCTGCTCTACTATCCAGGTCTTGATGAAGGTCATATGTATAGCCCTGAGCTATCTTATCCTTGCCTTTACGGCGAGGTGGAATAGTCTGTTTTTCGGCTCGGGTTGCCATTTTATCCTGGCCGCGCGGTGGCTGATCAACCGCATTGCGTGATGCTCGTGCGGGCTCTGGCACCTGATCATCGAACTAAGGTAGCAATTTGCGCTTCGGGTAACTTTTGGCCGGGTGTTTAAGGTCGTATTCCTCTGCTGCCAGGACATTGGTCCATCTATCATTGAGCAGGTCTTGATCAGCTTGAAGCTGTTGTTGCTTCTTTTTCAGGCTCCTCGTGTTGGAAATATGCCCTCGAGGCAATAATAAATTAGTTATTATTATATTTCCTTGTTCATGATAATCCTTTATTACCGATGCTATAATTGTATTGATAGGAAACTCAGATACATGTGTGGGTACATAAACAACACCATGTCCCTAGTAAGCCTCTAGTTGACTAGCTCGTTGATCAACAGATGGTTACGGTTTCCTGACCATGGACATTGGATGTAGTTGATAACGGGATCACATCATTTGGAGAATGATCTGATGGGTAAGTCCCAATCCTAAGCCTAGCACAAAGATCGTAGTTCGTATGCTAAAGCTTTTCTAATGTCAAGTATCATTTCCTTAGACCATGAGATTGTGCAACTCCCGGATACCGTAGGAATGCTTTGGGTGTACCAAACGTCACTGGCAATCGGGTGGCTATAAAGGTGCACTACGGTATCTCCGAAAGTGTCTGCATTGGGTTGGCGAATCGAGACTGGATTTTTCACTACGTGTAAACGTAGAGGTATCTCTTGGCCCACACGGTAGGACATCATCAGAAAGTGCACAAAGAGACCAAGGGGTTGATCACGGGAATATGTGTTACTGAACGAGTAAAGAGACTTGCTTAACGAGATTGAACAAGGTATCGGTATACCGACGATCGAATCTCGGGCAAGTACAATACCGCTAGACAAAGGGAATTGTATACGGGATTGATTGAGTCCTTGACATCGTGGTTAATCCGATGAGATCATCGTGGAACATGTGGGAGCCAACATGGGTATCTAGATCCCGCTGTTGGTTATTGACCGGAGAACGTCTCGGTCATGTCTGCATGGTTCCCGAACCCGTAGGGTCTACACACTTAAGGTTCGATGACGCTAGGGTTGTAAGGGAAGTTTGTATGTGGTTACCGAATGTTGTTCGGAGTCCCGGATGAGATCCCGGACGTCACGAGGAGTTCCGGAATGGTCCGGAGGTAAAGATTTATATATGGAAAGTTGTTGTTCGGGTTAAAGGGAAAAGTTCGGGTTTTTCGGTATTGTACCGAAGCTTCGGAAGGTTCCGGAGGATTCCGGAGGGGTCCGGAGATCCGGAAAATGTTCCACCACGTCCAATACAGCAGCATGGGCTGTAAGGCGCCCTAGCCTTAATGGGCCAGGCACCAGCCCCCAAGGCCCATGCGCATGGGAGAGGAAACCCTAAGGGGAGGGCCTCCACTTGACTTGGGAGGCACTCCTCCCCCCTTGGCCGCCCCCTAGATGGGATCTAGGGCTGGCCGCCGCCCCTAGGGGTGGAACCCTAGGTGGGGGCGCAGCCCCCCCTCTCTCCCTATATATAGTGGAGGCAAAGGGGCAGCCCAACACATGAAGTTCTTCTCTTGTTGGCGCAGCCCTACCTCTCTTTCTCCTCCTCTCCCGTGGTGCTTAGTGAAGCCCTGCAGGATTGCCATGCTCCTCCACCACCACCACGCCGTTGTGCTGCTGCTGGATGGAGTCTTCCCCAACCTCTCCCTCTCTCCTTGCTGGATCAAGGCATGCGAGACGTCACCGGGCTGTACGTGTGTTGAACGCGGAGGTGCCGTCCGTTCGGCACTAGGATCTCCGATGATTTGGATCACGACGAGTACGACTCCTTCAACCCCGTTCTCTTGAACGCTTCCACTTAGCGATATACAAGGGTATGCAGATGCACTCTCCCTCCCCTCGTTGCTAGTTTCTCCATAGATAGATCTTGGTGACACGTAGGAAAATTTTGAATTTCTGCTACGTTCCCCAACACCTCGCAGTGGCTATTAGTTGAAGCTTAAAGCGCTCCTGCTCCAGAGGCTCCTCGGGCATGATGAACTCTTCGTTGTCGAGGCTTACCTCCTCCTCGGAGGGCAGACGGTAACTGCCGTCCTCCGAGTCTTCTTCTATGGCCTGTTAGTCAGGGCTGACATGCCCTGATTCCCGATTGTCTTGTTCGATAGTTTGTTCGTTGTCGTCTCCTGTGCCGGTGTTGATGTCCCTGCTGCGGTGAGATTTAGAGCGGTCTCGCTGACGCCGGTGCTTTGGTTGTGTTTTAGGAGGGTCCTCCTTTGTTGGGTTTCCTTGTCATCGCCACTGTTATTTTTCGGCGTATCTACCATGTATACATCATATGAGGAGGTGGTCATCCATCGTCCAGTGAACGGCGGGTTTTGGGCCTCCTCGTCTCCGGCATCGTCGTCCATACCGTCGATGTCTTCGGAGCTGTAATCAAGCATGTCGGTTAAATCTTCGATTGTGGCTATAAAGTGGGTGGCGGGTGGGAAGCAAGATTCTCCATCATCAGCCCCTAGCTCGAACCGAACATAGTTCGGCTGTGAGTCCCCAGCTAAGGACAGTTTTTTAATGAGTTTAGCACATCACCCAAAGGTGAATGCTGAAAGATGTCTGTGGCGCCGAAATCGAAGATCGATAAATGATCAAGTTCGGCGTCCGCGGGCTCATATAGTTCGGAACTTATGACCGCAGACGAGTCCGGAGTTCCGGTAACGCATATGTCCCATGAGTTTAGGTCCATGTGCGGCTCCAACACCGCGGGATCTGTGGCCTCCGTAGTGGGTTGAGCTTCCCGTCCTTGGATGGCGCAGTATGCTCCGGATCTAAGGCTGGAGCAGTTACAGGAGCTATCTCCTGAAAGCGGTTCGACGACAGATTTAGGTTATGTTCGTCGAAGTGACCAGGAGCGGTCGCCGCGGTCTCGAATCTGGCGAAGATCAAGTCTCCATGGATGTCCGCGACGTATTTCAAGCTCCCAAATCTGACCTGATGGCTAAGGGCGTAGCTATCAATCTGCTCCAGATGGCCAAGCGAGTTAGCCCGCAGTGCGAAGCCGCCGAACACAAAGATCTGTCCGAGGAGGAAGGTTCCTCCTTGGACAGCGTCATTGTTGACGATTGAAGGGGCCATCGAGCCTTTTGAGGACGGCACAGTGGAACTCTCAATGAAAGTACCAATGTCGGTGTCAAAACCGGGGATCTCGTGTAGGGGGTCCCGAACTGTGCATCTAAGGTCGATGGTAGCAGGAGACGGGGGACACGATGTTTACCCAGGTTCGGGCCCTCTCTTTGGAGGTAATACCCTACTTCCTGCTTGATTGATCTTGATGAATATGAGTATTACAAGAGTTGATCTACCACGAGATCGTAATGGCTAAACCCTAGAAGTCTAGCATGTATGACTATGGTCATGAGTCCCTCTATCCGGACTAAGCTCCCAGGTTTATATAGACACCAGAGAGATCTAGGGTTACACGAGGTCGGTTACAGAGGGAGGAATCTTCATAATCGGTCGCCAAGCTTTCCTTCCACGCCTAGGAGAGTCCTATGCGGACACGGGTGCAGTCTTCGGTCTTCTTATCTTCACAGCCCATCAGTCAGGCCCATGGTTAACAGACCGGACGCCCGAGAACCCCTTAGTCCAGGACTCCCTCACCATGTACCACTCGAAAGCGCTCTCGGAGGACGATGGCCCCACTGTGGCGCTGTGGATCGCAGCCTGAAGAGAAGCCATGTCCAGAGGCTGTTGCGGCTGCGACAGGTGCGGCGCTCCAGGAGGGGTGGTGTAGGCGAGTGGTGGACCGTAGCCGTACGGGGGGGCACATAGCCGTAGCCATACGCACCAGGAGCAGCAGGGTACGGCGCGGCGTACATGGCCTGTTGAGGTGGCATCCCAGGGCGGGGGCCAAGAACACCAGACCCCGGAGCGCGTCATGGTATGGGCCAAGCCTGGACGATCCCGGTCCACGAGTTGGTGCCAGGCGTGGGAGAAGGCAGGCCAGGAATGCGGGAGGGGGGACGGGGGCGGGGCGTTGCTGGTGTCGTTGCCGCGTCCGCGGCAACACCCACGCCCACCACGCGCACGCCCGCCACCGGTGGCATCAGGCACATGTAACACCCCGAGACCGATGCTCCAGAGGCCTTCCTTTATTTTAGTTGTTGTCGTGTGTTTTTTGTGTGTGTTTGTGGCATTATCATAATTGTTTCGCATGTTTCATTCCTATGTGTTTATGCCATGATCATGATGAATGCCATTTCCATATTTTGTTTATTGCATCATGTTCATCGTTTATTATATTGCTTTGTGTCATTTCATTTTGTTGCATTGTGCCTCTTGTCATTTTGCTTTGTGCCATCCTTTGCCTGATGCATCATATTATAGCATTGTGTCATCCATGTTGTTTCCAAGTCCATCATGTGCATTGCCCCTACATTAGGTTTGTTGATTGCTCCATGCATGATCATGCATCATCACCTCCTCCTTCCTTCTTCTTTCTTTCATTTTGGCAAGTGACCTTTTCCCCTCCTTCATAAATGTTCATTCCTTTCTTGATGCTAGTGCACCTCATCCTTGACCTCTCTGCCAAATTTCATACCATTTGGACTTGTTTTGGTTGGGTTAAAAATGGCTCAAGTTTGAACTTAATTCAAACTTGGATTATTTTTCTACCTCCAAAAATTGCCAAATCAATTTATTCAAATCCTCCACAAATTCAGCACTCCCGGGATATTCTCATATCTCTCTCAACCCTCTCCTATATTACTGTGATTTTCGGTCTTTATTTTTCTATCTGAAGAAAAGTAAAAGAAAGAAGAAGCAGTAGCGCAGTAGCAGCCCAGCGTGGCAGCCGACCTGCCACTTACCTGTTTGATTTCAGCCCACTAAACCAATCGGAGGCGATCCCTCCTGTTCTTCTCCTACCTCCTCTACGGCAGGCCATCAGGAGGCTCCACGTCGGCAGTCGGCTTGATTTGACGGCTGGGGTTGCCCTAAAGCCCCTATAAGACCTACCCCGAGCTAGCCCTAATCCTAGTCCCTCCATTTCCTTCTTCCCCAACCCTTGCCGCCGCCGGACAAGACCTTTCCACACCACGTCATCGCCATGGCCCGAGCGAGCTCGAGCTCGGGCTTGACCCAGCTTCGCCTCTACCTCCTCCGGCTATGAGAGGCACCCAGCAGGACTCCTCCGCCTCCCTCGACCCCGACCGCGACCACACGTTCCCTGGATCGGCTACGCCTTCTTCATCCCGGGGCGCGTCTTCTTCTTCTTCCTCTATGTCGCCGTCTTCTTCCCCTGCTTCCTCTTCTTCACGGAGCAGAGCACCGCCTCGATCAGCGCAGCCCCACACCGGCTCCTCTGCTTCCCCGACGAGTCCGCCGACTCCAGCAGCACCCCCATGGTGAGCCGCTGCTCCTTCCCATCTCCTTCCCTGTCATACTCCGTCGCCGTCGTTGCCGTTTTCCGGGCGCACCCGCGGGACCTCATCGTCGGCGAGGTTCCCGTCCGCGTTTTGATGCATCTGTAGCACCTTCAGGATCGCCTTGTAGCACAGCATCTTTTGGTGCCCTCCTCTGCGAGTTTTGGTTGCCGGTGTTCCTCCGACGAGCTCGCCCGCTGTTCTGCTCGCTGATCACACACACAGCCTGCACGCTCGCTCTCCGCTGCACGCATCCACGCTCGTCGCCGCCGCTCCAACGGGCATCCATGGCCGTAGTCATGGCCATGCCCAGTCGTGCCTCACCATGGTTTCTGCCCTCGCCCAGCCGAGCCCGCCTTGCCGCACCCACGCATGCTCCTGTACGCACTCGAACCTCTCTGTTCGCGGAGTAGCTACAGAGCACCACGCACGCGGCTCTGGTCGCCTTCTCCTCCATGTCCAGGACAAGCTGTAGCTCGAACGCCCGCGCAGCACGTCCGCACCTTCGCACCACCCAGCACAGCCAGCGCCTCGCCGTGCCTCGCTGCCGCGGCCGAGATGAGCTCCTGCTCGAGCTTGTTCTCGAAGCGCTTCACGTCCCACGCTCGCGCCCGTCACGCCACACACACACTCACCTATTTCCGCACCCCCGCAGTCGGCCTGTGATCGCGACGGTCGCCGTCTTGCTCGCCGGCGTCGTCGCCCAGTTCTGTGTTCCACGAAGAAGAAGGCCTGGCCTTTGATACGTTTTAAGTTCAGTCACGCCCTTGTTTTGCACGAACAAGCAGCAGCCGCATGCTCCCGCGTTCACATGTTGTTCCCGCACGCCCGCCGCCGCCTACGGAGCCCTGCCGTGCCACCGTTGATCGCCGGTGACGACGCCATCTCTTCTGTCTCCGTAGAAGAAGCCAAGCCAAGGCCTTGGACTGGTTAAAATCAGCTCGGGCTCACCCTTTAACGAACCATCACAGCTAAGCCCAGTGGCTCAACCCTCTCCCGCTTACCATTTTAGTCTTTATGACATTAGGACCCCACTCGTCATCTTCTCTGTCCACACACCCTTCTCCACACCCACACTTCTGCCACCTCAGCACCACGGCCCCCTTGTGTAAAATGCTCATATTTTCTTGTACTTTCATAATCTGTAACTTTCATTCTTGTTAAAAAATGTTTAAATTTACTATTTGTATTATTTTGCATGAATGACATGTTAAAATGATTTATTTCATAACTTAATAACCGTAGCTCCGAATTTAATAAACTTTACATGTAAATGGGGTAGAAAAATGCATAAATTAACATGGTGCACTTTATTTTCCAATTTTTACCATTTTGGTCTCTATGACATTAGGACCCCACTCATCATCTTCTCTGTCCACACACCCTTCTTCACACCCACACTCCTGCCACCTCAGCACCACGGGCCCCCTCGTCATTGACAGTGGTTGGCCCAGCCTGTGTTCCCTATCGTTTTAATTTCTTTTGCATATTCACAGAAATCTCATCTTTTTGCATTGTGAATAACTAAATATCCATGCATCCAAATACATCATGTCATATATGTAAAATGCTCATATTTTCCTGTACTTTCATAGTCTGCAACTTTCAATCATGTTAAAAAATGTTTAAATTTGTTGTTTGTATTACTTTGCATGAATGACATGTTAAAATGGTTTATTTCATAACTTAATAACCGTAGCTTCAAATTTAATAAACTTTACATGTAAATGGGGTACAAAAATTCATAGATAACATGGTGCACTTTATTTCTTATTTTTTATCATTTTGGTCTCTATGACATTAGGACCCCACTCGTCATCTTCTCTGTCCACACACACTTCTCCACCCCCACACTCCTGCCACCTTAGCACCACGGGCCCCCTCGTCATTGACAGTGGTTGGCCCAGCCTGTCTTCCCTGTCGTTTTAATTTCTTTTGCATATTCACAGAAATGCCATCTTTTTTGCATTGTGAATAACTAAATATCCATGCATCCAAATACATCATGTCATATATGTAAAATGCTCATATTTTCCTGTAATTTCATAATCTGCAACTTTCATTCATGTTAAAAATTGTTTAAATTTGTTGTTTGTATTATTTTGCATGAATGGCATGTTAAAATGGTTTATTTCATAACTTAATAACCATAGCTCCTAATTTAATAAACTTTACATGTAAATGGGGTACAAAAATGCATAGTTTAACATGGTGCACTTTATTTCCCAATTTTTACCATTTTGGTCTCTATGACATTAGGACCCCACTCGTCATCTTCTCTGTCCACACACCCTTATCCACACCCACACTCCTGCCACCTCAACACCATGGGCCCCCTTGTCATTGACAGTGGTTGCCCAGCCTGTGTTCCCTGTCGTTTTAATTTCTTTTGCATATTCACAGAAATGCCAGCTTTTTGCATTGTGAATAACTAAATATCCATGCATCCAAATACATCATGTCATATATGTAAAATGCTCATATTTTCATGTACTTCCATAATCTGCAACTTTCATTCATGTTAAAAATGTTTAAATTTGTTGTTTGTATTATTTTGCATGAATGACATGTTAAAATGGTTTATTTCATAACTTAATAACCGTATCTCTGAATTTAATAAACTTTACATGTAAATGGGGTAGAAAAATGAATAGATTAACATGGTGTACTTCATTTCCCTGTTTAACAACTTTAAAATCTGGTTTAGTGCAGAACAGTACCAAATTCATAAATTGCATATGAGGATTTTCCGGAATTGTTGTTTGTTGTTTTCGGCCACATTTAAATTGCCTAGATAAGTCGTTTTGTTATACTTCACCTCTTGCCATGTTTAACAACATTTAAGCCGCCGCGGCGCGGCGGGACATTTCTACTGCATTTGCGGTGCGGCGGGACATCTCTGCTGCTTCCGCGGCGCGGCCGGACCAGTCTGCTGCATCGACGGTGAGGCGGGACCTCCGTGCTGCTTCGGCGGCGCGACATGACCTCTGTGCTGCTACTTCCGCGCCGCGGGACATGTCGGCTGCTTTCGCGGTGAGGCGGGACATCTCTCGTGCTTCCGCTTCCATGCTCGCCTCCCTGGTGGTAATCTCTTGACCCAGAACTCACGCTGGCCATGGCAGACACAAGGGAAGGATGCTGAATGACTTGTTTGTTTTTGTGGATGAGGAGTTGAGGAGGAATGTGCAGTCATCTTGGCATAGTAGTATTTATAACCGAGTACTAATACGCTCCTAAGTGTTGTTCGGTGCATAAACGAGAGAGAACTAAATAATTGTTGTGAAGTTCCGTCATTATGCAACTCGTTGCATATTGAGCTCCACTTAATTTGTAGAATCGTTTGGTGCACTTTGCCATGCCATGCCTCTTTAAACTGGACATGCATCATACTTAGTTCAGCATCATGCCATGTTTATGTGTTGTTTGTTTACTATGTTGTTTTATTCTTTCCGGTTGTGCTACTTCTCGATAGTTCCTGTTTTGTTGCGATCATGAGGATTCGTTCGTCTACGCTTGTTCATCTACGCCGTTCGTCTTCTTCATGGACTCGTTCTTCTTCCTAGCGGGATTTCAGGCAAGATGATCGTCACCTTGGATCTCATTACTATCTTTGCTATGCTAGTTGTCTCGATGCTATCGCTATGTCATGCTACCTACCACTTGTTTATCAAGCCTCCCAAATTGCCATCATAGCCTCTAACCTTTTTACCCTTCCTAGCAAACTATTGTTTGGCTATGTTACCGCTTTGCTCAGCCCCTCTTATAGCGTTGCTAGTTGCAGGTTGTTCCATGTTGGGACATGGATGTCATGGATATCATGGGATATTACAATATCTCTTATTTAATTAATGCATCTATATACTTGGTAAAGGGCGGAAGGCTCGGCCTTATGCCTGGTGTTTTGTTCTACTCTTGCCGCCCTAGTTTCCGTCATACCGGTGTTATGTTTCTTGATTTTGCGTCCCTAACACGGTGAGGGGTATGGGGCCCTCTTGTCAGTTCACTTTGAATAAAACTCTTTCAGCAAGGCCCAACATTGGTTTTAACATTTGCCATAATAATACTTGAACCTAATAATTAATTGGCATAGGGCGTCGCGAACCTAAGGTTTTTTCTACATATCATGGGGGGCCAGTGCTGATGGTGTTGGTTCCAAACTAGAGCCCCTTGCAGCGCCGCCACAGGGAAACTCGAGAACTGGTTTTAGTTGAACGGACTGCTCATCCGGACGTGGCCTGAGACGAGATACGCGCGGCTACTATCAGGGTGTCGGCACGCCGGGAGGTCTTGCTGGATTAGTTTTACCATTCTCAAAATGTCTTGTGCACCGGGATTCCGAATCTGATCGGAGGGTCCCGCGATGGAGGATTGTCTCCGCGGATCGTGAGCTTGTCATGGGCTAAGTTGGGACACCCTTGCAGGGTTTAAAATTTTGAAAGCCGTGCCCGCGGTTATGTGGTAGATGGGAATTTGTTAATATCCGGTTGTAGAAGACTTGAATTAAACTCAATTAAAATACACCAACCGCGTTGCGTAACTGTGATTGTCTTTTTTCGGGAAAGTTCGAGAGGAGAACACGGTTGGGTTATGTTTGAACGTAGGTAGTTCAGGATCACTTATTGATCATTACTAGTTGGCGACCGCTTGCGTAGATTCTCATCTTACTCTTGTACTCGTATGTTAGCCACCATATATTCTTAGTTGCTTGCTGCAACCTCGCCACTTATTCTTTCCATACCCATTAAGCTTTGCTAGTCTTGATACCCATGATAATGGGATTGCTGAGTCCTCGTGGCTCGCGGATTACTACAACAACAGTTGCAGGTACAGGTTACGCGATGTTCATGACGTGAGAGTGATGTTTACTTGTTTTGGAGTTCTTCTTATTCTTCGTCGATCTTGGGTTAGGTTCCTGGTCGGCAGCTTGGGCTAGCAGGGTGGATGTCGTTTAAGTTTTTGTTTGTGATTTATCCATAGTTGGATGTTGGTCTCATGTATGATGTTTGATGTATTCTTGTGGCATCTGTATGCCCTTTGTATGTATCCCCAACTATTATGTAATGGTACGATGTAATGATATCCACCTTGCAATAGCGTTTCGATATGCGGCTCTATCCTTGGTGGGACCTTCGAGTTCCTCTCGGATAGGATCTCATATTGGGCGTGACAGCACAGCAGGGGGCACGACAGGTGGTGAGGAAGAGGGCGGGGCGGCACCACGCCTAGCGAAGAGCGCGTGCACGACCTGGAGGCGCGCTGTCTGCTCGGCACGATGCTCCTCGAGAAGCAGGAAGGAGCGCGTTTAGAGAAGCGAGGGCAGCGATGACTGCGACGTGATGTGGGAAATGGCCCCGTGGTACTGACGGTTGAGCCTGCGCAGGAGGTGGAAGACCTGTCGCGGCTCCATCACCGGCTAGCCGAGGTCACGAAGCTTATCAGCATACGTCTTCAATTTGGTGCAGTACTGCATGATCGTCAGATCGCCCTGCACCACGGCGTGGTACTCGGCGTCGATGTAGACGGCCCGGGCGAGTTGGTTGTCACAGAAGATGTCGTCGATGACCGTCCAGACGGCGAGGACGGTGTCCTCGTGCGCCATCACGGCGTCTAGCGGGTCAGGCGCGACGGTGGTGTTCAGCCAGTGGACAACGGTGTGGTCCGCCATCGCCCGGTCGGGGTCGTCGAAGCACGGGACGGCCTCGACGTCCATATGATCGCGGAGGCCGAACATCTAGTTGCCGCGAGCAGGTCGAGAGTGATGGGCACGTGACGACAAATGTCGATGGTCTGCAGTACAGACGTGGAGACGGTAACCACGGGCGGCGGAGGACCGGCCGTGGCAGCAGGTTGGGCAGCGACAGAGCCGGCCGCGGCAGCAGCGTCAGCAGGGACGAGGCCGGTCGTAAGAAGAGCAAATGGTGGTGGGGATTGCGCAACGGCTTCAGGAGTGCCGAAGCCATCAGTGGGAGCAGGAGGGGGGAGTCGGGGCTGTCGCCCATAGCGGCGGAAGCGGGATAGGTGACCGGAGCAAAGGGATTGAGCCGGTCGGCGGTATCTGATACGATGAAGACGAGAGGTTTGCTATGGGATTCAACACACGCTTCCATTAGCTCTGCGGCTGAAGCTATACAGTTTACAGAGATGATCGTCACTACCTGCAGGAAGGTGGGCTGGCGACATGCCCACTTACTCACGCGCGTGCACTGACCGCAGGTCGAGTTGAAAAAGATGGAATATGTTTTGCCGTACGTAACTCGACGGACTTGCTGTGTATTAGTATGGAGGCAATCTTGGTTACCAAGAATACATAGGATTACATGAGATCTCAAGGATCAAATAATAGTAAATAATCCTACTTAATCTATAGTCATAACTACACTGATTACATGCTAAAATATACATTAACATTTCCCCTCAATCTCAACCGGCCACAAGGTTGAGATTGTGTCGTAATTTCTCCAACATGGCTTTCGTAGCAGGTTTAGTGAAAGCATCTGCCACTTGATCACCGGAAGACACAAAGCGAACATCCAAAGCTCCTTGCGCCACCTTTTCTCTTACAAAGTAAAAATCCACCTCAATATGCTTTGTCCTCGCATGAAATGCTGGATTTGCACTCAAATAGGTGGCACCTAAATTATCACACCACAAAATTGGTGGTCGTGGTAGGAACACTCCCAGTTCCCTAAGCACAGATTGTACCCAAGTAACTTCAGTTGTGCCATTTGCTAGTGCCTTGTACTCCGCCTCAGTACTGGATCGTGAAATTGTGGGTTGCTTACGAGCACTCCATGATATCAGGTTAGGACCAAGAAAGACCACAAAACCATCAGTAGAGCGTCTGTCATCGACACATCCTGCCCAGTCAGCGTCAGTGAACACACTCAAAAGTGTGGAGCTTGACCGGCGAATAGAGAGTCCAGTAGTCACAGTACCCTTGATATACCTCAGTATGCGCTTCACCGCCTCCCAATGCACATCAGTGGGTTTGGCTAGATATTGGCACACCTTGTTGACAGCAAATGAAATATCAGGACGAGTGAGGGTAAGATACTGCAACCCTCCAACCATGCTGCGATAGCTAAAAGCATCATCATGACTGAGAGGAGTACCAAGATCTGCTGCCAACTTATCAGTTACTGACATGGGAGTAGAAACCGCCTTGCAATTCTCCATATGAGCACGATGAAGAAGATCATTAGCATACTTGCGTTGAGACAACACCATTCCCTCTGAATTGTAGGTGGCTTCAATCCCAAGGAAGTAAGAAAGGCGACCAAGGTCCTTGATGGGAAAGGACCCACCTAGAGTGCGAAGCAAACGATCCACTGTATGGGAGCAGGAGCCAGCAATGACAATATCATCAACATAGACCAACATGTAAATAACTACATTGCCTCGCCGAAAAATGAAGAGAGAGGTGTCGGCCTTGGATGAATTAAACCCAAGTTGTTGCAGCCGGTCACTGAGGCGGGAGTACCAAGCCCGCCGAGACTATTTGAGTCCGTAAATAGACTTCCGAAGCTTGCAAACATGGTGAGAAAATCGAGGATCCTCAAAACCTGAAGGCTGCTGCATGTACACATTCTCATTAAGCAAACTATGAAGGAACGCATTGCTGACATCAATCTGGCGCAAACACCAACCCTGCGAAACTGTAAGTGATAGCACAAGGCGAACAGTGGCCGGTTTAACAACAGGACTAAAAGTGGCAACATAATCAACACCATACTGCTGAGTAAACCCACGAGCAACTAGGCGAGCTTTATACTTGTCATGAGAGCCATCAGATCGTTCCTTGAGCTTAAAAATCCACTTACAGCTGACGATGTTAGTGCCCGGAGGACGAGGCACAAGTGACCATGTCTGAGTGCGCTGAAGGGCAGAGAACTCCTCTTGCATAGCAGCTGTCCAAGCAGGATCAATAAGAGCCTGCCGATGCGTAGTTGAAACGGAGACGACGGCACTGAAACCGCGACGATACGGATTATATCGGACAGTGCCATCAGATGGAACCTTTGGGCGCCGAATATTGTTCTGTAGGCGTGTGCGAGCACGCTCGGGAGGGGGCGCCGGCGAGGAAGCCGACGACGGGGGGTCTGCCGAGGATGCTCCGGCGGTCGCATCTGCACGCACATGTACGCAGTCGACCGCACCAGGCATAGGCGCGTCGGGCGCTGCTCGCCCAGCCCCGTCGGAGGCAGGCGCGTCGGGCGCTGGCGCGCCAGATGCAGCTCGCCCAGCCCCGTCGTGTGCAGCTGCATCGGACGAAGAGGCTCCATGCTGGGCTGTGGCACGCGCGAGCGACGGCTCGGGCGACTGGACCGCACCAGGCCCACCCGACGGGGCGATGCCAGAGGGCGCATCGGAGGGCGCCGGAGCGCGTGCTGGGTCAGCAGGATGCAGCCGCGTGCCGCAGGCGGGCTGGGTGCATGGGGGTGTAGCATGTACGTCCGTCACGCCAGTGCATGGCAGCTGCATCTCTGTACCTGTAGGATATGACTCAGGAAACAAAAAACACAGATTGTAGTTTCTCACATTAGCATCCTGAACTACTAGCTCATGAGAAGGAAAAGTCACGGGAGGTTTAAGAGAGACAAATCGGGACACACACTAGTTGCAAAAGGAAAAACTTTTTCATCAAAGACAACATCTTGAGAGATATATATGCGACCAGTGGACTTGTCAAGACACTTATACCCTTTATGAAACGGACTATATCCGAGAAAAGCACACATCTTTGAGCGAAACTCAAGTTTCCGAGAGTTATATTTGCGATGACTAGGCCAACATGCACAACCGAAGACACGAAGAAAAGAGTAATCGGGAGTGATGTTAAGGAGGCGTGTGAGTGGTGGCATATTTTGAAGGGTCCGGCTAGGCATGCGATTGATCAAATAACATGCGGTGAGAAAAGCTTCATCCCAATAATGCAAAGGAAGATTGGAGTGAGCTAGGAGAGCAAGCCCGGTTTCAACGAGGTGACGGTGCTTTCGCTCAGCGATATCATTTTGTTGGGATGTGTGTGGACATGATATGCGAAAAGAGATACCAACACGTTGAAAAAAAATTATGCAAGCGGTGGTACTCGCCTCCCCAATCAGATTGGACCGAACGGACTTTTGTGTTAAGAAGTCGTTCGACATGGTCTTGAAATTTGTAGAAAACTTGTTCGACGTCAGATTTATGTTTGAGAAGATAAATCCAGGTAAAACGGCTAAAGTCATCAACGAAGTTAACATAAAATTTAAAACCACCAGATGAGGCGAGGGCAGGCCCCCACACATCGGTATGAATAAGCTCAAGTGGTTGCGAAGAAACGCAGGAAGAATTATTGTAAGGTAATTGATGACTTTTAGCGCGTTGACAAGCATCACAAACAAAAGTATCATGACTCGACGAACAAGGGAGTTTATTTGTCCGAACGACAGACTCAACTACATTATTTGAAGGGTGACCCAAGCGATGATGCCACTGACTCGATGAAGACCTAACTCCGGAAAACGCTCGATGTGAGGATGACGATGATGGCCGGCCATACAGAATGGGGTAGAGACCATGTCGACTTCTACCGTGAAGAAGGACCCTCCTCGTGATTTTGTCCTTCATAAAAAAGAAATATTTGTGAAATTCCACCGACACTCGGTTATCCGAAACAAGACGGTAAACAGAAAAAAGGTGTTTGTGAATTTCAGGAACATGCAACACATTATTAAGATGGATGGTATCACGTGAGCCAGCTAGTTTAATATGACCAACGTGAGAAATTTCCAAACCTGCATTGTTTGCAACTTGAACTTGATCCTTCCCACCATAGCGCTCGTGCATCGTCAAACGGTCAAGGTCGCTGGTGAGGTGGTCGGTGGCACCAATATCAAGGTACCAATTGTTGTCGCGGTGACCATATGTCACCATGTTGCCGCTGCGATGGTCGTCCGACTGGTAGGCGTGATTGTAGCAATCGTGACAGTCGGTGGCGTAGTGCCCATCCAGGCGGCATATCTGGCACCGGGGTGGGCGACGGTTTCGGCCGCCACCACCGCCGTTGTGGCGTCTACCATTGTTGCCACGGTTGCCGCCGTTGCCATAGCGGCCGCCATTGCCACCACGGTGGCTGCCGTTCCTACTCCCATGGTTGTTGTTGCTGTTGCGGCTAGCATCACGTGACCCGTTGCCATTGCCATGGCGCATGGCGTTGTTGGCGGATGAAAAATGGCCGCTGTTGGCAGCGTGCTGTTCTTGACGGGCTTCAAAACTGAGAAGATAAGAATAAAAATCGGAGAGGCTCACTTGGCCGGTGAAGACAGAGAGCGCTGTCATGAGCGGGTCGTACTCCTGTCCCAGCCCCCCGATGATGTGCCCAATGATCTCGTCATCGGACAGTACCTCGCCGACGGTGCCAGCGCGTCCGCATAACCAGTCATCTTGTGGAAGAACTCTGCCGCGGACATGTCGTTCTTCTTCGTCTGCGACAGCTATGTGCGAAGTTGACGCACGCTGGCCCGGTTTTGAGCGGCGAACATGGCGCCGAGGGTGGACCAGACGGCCGCCGAGGAGGTCACTCGCGTCATCTGAGCGAGCACTTCCTCCGTCATGGAAGACAGGAGCGCGCCGAGCACGGCCTGGTCGGTGCGCCGCCATGGCTCATACTCGAGGTTGGGCACTGAGTGTGCAGCGTCGCCGGTGCCCTGGACGATCGTCTTCGGTGGCGCGAGGATGGACCCGTCGAGGTAGCCGAAGAGGCCGGGCGCCGGTGAGGTTAGGTATGACCTGCGCTTTCCACAATAGGAAATTGGCGGCGGGTGAGCCGGACGGTGATGAGTCCGGCGGCGACGGCATGGTGATGGTGGGGCTGGAGACGAACGCACCGGCGGTGGTGGTGATGAGCGCGCCGGCGGTGGTGCCGGCCATGGCGAGAAGATGGGATCGGGCTCTGGTTACCAAGTTGAAAAAGATGGAATATGTTTTGCCGTACGTAACTCGACGGACTTGCTGTGTATTAGTATGGAGGCAATCTTGGTTGCCAAGAATACATAGGATTACATGAGATCTCAAGGATCAAATAATAGGAAATAATCCTACCTAATCTATAGTCGTAACTACACTGATTACATGCTGAAATATACATTAACAGGTCGTGCTACATACGCTGTACATACACAGGGAAATACATACACTCTAACATAAACCACTGAACCATTTGCCTTGGACAATTTATATAAACTCAGTAAACAAGAACACTTGTAATGCATCGCATGACTGATGAATGTTTAAACATTTGATGTAGCAAACAGGACTGCTATAAATTCAATAAAATTATCTTTAGAGGGAGAGGGTCCTTGCCCCGGTTCCATTTCATTGGAACCAAACATCCAAAAGCAGGGGCGGAGCCAGGATTTGGACATGAGAGGGGCGAGTAAGATAATAATTGTTCGAGAGACACAACACAATAATATAGTCTCAAACGTATAATTGACATGATTGTATTGCAACACATGTTTGTTAATACATAAAAGAAAACTGCATAGCAACTGGACTGGGGTTGTAATTAGCATCTACAAAGATTTGTATTTGCCATGACAATTTGATCTAGATGCAATGGGCTTGAAAAACGAGTATGTTTTAGTTGTATTCTTTCTCTTCATCTTTCAGTGATTTAAACATTAAACATATCGTTAGATTTCTAGATTGTAATTCTCCCGTGTCTAATTAGTGAACTAAACTACAGCCCTCGACGGAATTGTATTAATGCTATTATTTGCATGTGGCGTACCTTGATCATTGAAACTGATCTTGTGATTCATAATGCCGGTGCAGCAGACAAACAGGTATGGTCTCCATCGTAGAATCAGTCGCCGCTGCAGTGGAGTGCCCTCTGCCCTGTGACGCAGCGGCGGAAGCAGCGAGAGCCGAGAGACGGCGGCGACGGCGGCGGACGGGCTTATGGTGCCAGCAGACCTAGCCGCCACGATGCCCACTAACGAAATTATGGGGAAGATAGGAAACAAATTGCCTGCTCTTACGGATGCTTAATCTTTTTCTATCTGATGTGTACAACGAGCGATCAAGGCATCAAGCGATGCTTTCTCACGTTGGGCCTTTGGGCTGGAAAAGTGTCGTGCTAGGCCATTAGCGTTGAACATATGTCTACTGGTCTGCACTTTACGTATTCGTACAGATTGTACTAGTAGTACCTGGTAACGAAAACTCACCAGGGGGGCGAGGCGATGGGGGGTGTCTGACCCCTGCTCGCACCCCCCTACCTCCGCCCCAAAAGTAAGGGCACAACACAGAAACAGATGATGCCACCAACCCGTCCAACTCTTCTCTCTCCCCTTATAGGCACATAACACCCACTACGAATAGAAATAAGCAATCTTTCTCCAGATACCTGCATTCCAGTCCACTGACCACGATTAAAGCCGATATTAGTACAAATTTCCCGTAGGACCTAGAGGGTAGACTCATGTGCAACGTTTGCAACTTTGTGGGAGGTGTTGCTGACCCACCATCAAGATACATCATCAGAACTGGCAATACCAGATAGTCTCGTCGTCGAGGTATTTTTCATCAAGTAGCTAACAACGATGTGGGGGATGCAGTTTATTAGTCTGATGGGACATAACCTCATGTTACCAGATGGACATGGGGCACATATTTTTCTCAGATCCAGGCCCTCGCGTGGTGAGTAGCAACTCCAATCATGCTTGTCTGGAATCATTTTACTAAGGATTTATAATGATGGAGCACACAAGGTATTCGTCGAGTTGGGGGTCGACAATCTAGATGGGTGTCTTTCTTTTCAAGGATACTAGATGGGTGTCTAAAATCGTGTCTAATATGCTAATCGAACGGATGCTAAGATTGCGAGTGCTTGTGGTTCCGATCGAAAATGCCTTGCTCCTTTGGTTGGCCCCGCCGCTTATTATTGGTTCCTTGGTTGCCTCTGTCATTTCCATCTTGGTGTCCTTGTTTGTACATGCTTCAGACTCCTTGTAGTCCTGAGGCCCTTTGAACGGGGCAAGCCATTAGGGTGGCCCAATCTTCACAGTTGGAGGTGGATTCATAGATGATGAGCACGGAGAAAACTGGAAAAATAAGAGGAACACAATAGGAAACAAACATAAATCTAAGGTTCACCACCAATATCCACTCATATCACAAGTCAATATAAGAGGTACCTCTTATATATCCAAGAAAAAACAAAGGAAAGGGAAAACAAAATGATAGTTCATCCCAAAATCTAAAGGAAGAGGAGGTCTTGAATTTCCTTGGAATCTTCTCCAATTGGAGGTCATGATCACTCCAATGAAGTCTTCTCCCTTGGGATGCCTTGATTCCGCAAATGCTAGATATATTGAGCAAAGTAATCACAAGTTCTTAGTGGACAATTTTGCTAACTACCTTCGATCCGTTTTGGATTGTAGTAATAGCCTTCTTCCCTAGAGACCTAGGATTTATTGAATCTAGGAAGTGATTAAGCTAGGCAAGGTTACTTCTAACAAGCCTTTGCTATCGCATAATGTATTTGTCCCTAGACCAACACAAAAATGAAATCATAGTGATCTTAAATGATAAGAGAAATAAGCCAGAGCAGAGGTGAAAGTGCATTTGTTCCTAAATGGTGTTTTTGTGTAATGACAATGTGTTTAGTGGGACTAATGACGATTACTAAGTTTATCTTAGGCCATTGGTCCCTGTGAGGTTATTTTAAAGGAGATGGTTGAATCCCCACTTCAAAAAGAAAAGACAAAACGTGGTTCTCCAACGACTCAAAGTTTTGCTTTGGTTTATTGAGTCATAGGATCACCGCACTATTAAGAGGGTCGAGATGCTCAGATGAAAAGTGTGGGCCAGCCCTCCCAATTTCATCCACCACAAAAAAGCCAAACTCTTCTTCAGGATGTGTCCATTGACTGCATACCCCGTGCACACATGGTACAAGGGCCGTGCACACGGTGCCAATGACTAATCTATGGACACCCTGTGCACAGTTGGGGCTGAAACTCTTTGGTCACCCAGTAAGGTGCTCGATGTAGACGGGTCGTCCGGACATTGCCCGGATCATCCGGCCCTTCCCCGGATGCTCTGCCCAGATGCCTATCCAAAGAGCATATTTAGTCTGGGCTGGCCCGGATGTTCCAGACTCTGTCCTGGATGTCGGGCCAGCCTGTGATCCACCACCAGCAGGTTTGCACTGCCGGATGTTCTGGGTTTCCTCCCGGGCGTCTGCGCTTCCCCGGATGATTTGCCCGGACAATCACACAGAGAGCACCACGGGTTGGCTATATTAGCTCAACTGCCCAGCAGTTGACCTAACCTGACTGTCCTGATACCAAGCCAGATCATCCGGGTTCCTATCCGGACGTCCGGGCACTTAAACCCACAGCTCAAACTGCTCCTTTCTTGAGCAGCTATATATACCCCTCTACCACTCCAGTAGAGGGTTTACCACTACACTCTAATTCATCCCCAAGAACACCAGTGCTCCCTCTCACTCTTGTCCACACCCAATCTTAGATCCCGAAGAGATTTGTGAGAGTTCTTGAGAAATTCCACTGAGTGATAGATCCACTCCCTCCTTCCTCTTTTGACCAAAGCAAATCGTGATTTGAGCAAGTCTTGAGCATTTCTCCCTGGTCTTGTTACTCTTGGAGGTTGGATACTCCCTAGGTGGTAGGAGTTCTATAGAGAGGAATCGTTCATTATGATTACCCCCAGAAAGTTTGTGAAGGTTTGGAAGCCGCCTCAAGGTCTACCACTAGTGGTTGAGAATCGCCTTCGTGGTGATATCTCAAGGAGAATAGGGTGAACCTTCCTGGTGTAGGTGTGCCTTCATGGTAACACCCACCCCTCCAAGGAAGTGAACATCGGGATACATCCTCGTCTCCGGAGTTTCAGTTATCCCTAACCTTAACTCCTTGTGGTTTACTTGTCTCCTTGTCTTTACTTTTTATATCTATTGTGGTTGCTTGTCCTTCTAGTTGCTGTTGAGTATATTGCTAGCTCTAGAATCACCTTTGCAATTGTTAGGCTCATTTTCTTATTCCGCATAATTGCCTAAAATTGCTAAGTAGTAACCCGAGCGGCCAGTCACGGCGACCACCTGGTCAGCTATAAAAAGAGCCCCTCCCCCTCAGCTTAGAGCACCCGTCTCCTCTCCTATCTCCTAATTGAGGCTCTGCACCAGGAGAAGCTCTGCGGTACCAGCCATTCGAGCTCCGAGCCGCCGCGACTCTCAACTCTGGTAGCTCCCTCCCTCCTTCCCCGGTCAAAAAAGCGAGAGCTGAAGTCATACCCTGTGCCTGGAGCTTAATGCCCGCCTCCGTGCGCGCTCTCCTACACAGAGCTCCTGGACGAGGAGCCCTTGTGCCGCCACCGGAGTTGAAGAAGACGACGCGTTCCTGCAACTCCGGCCACCGTGTAGCCCACCAACCAGAAGTACTCGACGCCCCAGACCAATCTGCACCACCCTCGAGCACCGCCGCTTCCTCCAGCTCCGGCTATCGCCGCGCCGGTGAGCTCCGCTGTCGGTCTGTTCTGTTTAGGATACCCCTTCGGTTTAATTTAAGTAGTGTCCACTGTCAGTCTCACATAACAACGCAAACCGCCCACACTTACCGGTTCAAAGGTGGCATACTCCTGATTTACGCCATCGACATCATTCCCACTCCAGTCTGTTTTCTGTTTAATTTAAATCCAATAAACCTGACGAAACTTTGACTGGCTCTAGAATGCTCATTTTAAGTCCAAATGAATTGATTCTTTTTGGAGATGGTTTGTATTTGAATTCTTCACGCACTGATATGTTTGTTGTATTTTTTCTAGAAAGCATATTTTTGTTCTATCTATTTTAAGCTTTATGCTTATTAAAGAAAATTCATTATAATTATTTTTAGAGGGCTTTGAGCTTGGTGGTGGTGAGCAAGGCTACCCACTTTCTAACTTATGCTTGAAAGGCCATTTGATGGTCATTTCATTTTGATATGAATTTTGGTTTAAAGGAAAATGCCTTCAAATTGTTTATTTGAAAAATCTAAAATAAAAAAAGGTTGAGGCTTGCAGCACATGGTTATACTTCTGAAATAGAAGTTTTGGAGAACTTGTTATGATAAAACTGAAGTGTTTCATATGATGGCTTGATATGAAGTACTGTGAGCATATGGATGCTTTTGAAATATGATGGTTTTGATGCTTTACTTTTGTGAGTGAAGCATGATCCATGGATGAGACTTTAGACTTGATTTATGAAAAGACGATGCTGGTAACTTCTGTTAGGAATGGTTATTACAGTAACTCTAATAAAAATTACTGGCTTGATGAGTCCAAATTGCCGGTAAACTAGCTTAATATAGTGTGACCGTGTAATCTTGTGGGAGATCCTGGTAGGGGCTTAAGTCATGTTTTCTTACTAAAGGTATACCACTATGAACGGGTTTATTAATGTGGCTGGGTGCAGGGAAGGCATTAATAGAACTTGTGGATTAGGCTTGGCCTCGTCAAGCTGGGAACTTAATAGAGTCTCGAGTCAAGGGGATATTTGATAACCACTTTTGCAAAGTGGAAAGGACCAAGTCTTATCTCTCAGGGTAAGTGCCAAGACTTTATCGGTATTCTGGTAGAAAGTATGAGCTTGGCAAGATATCTTTGTTGAGATGTTTCATTGCATAGGTACAGTGTATGACCTCTGGGAAGTTAAAACTATTCGAATAGCCGTGTCCACGGAATGGACGGAGTCGGGATAAGGTCACACTTTTCGATCTAAGCCAAACTGGACGTTGTAAACAAGACCTGAAAGTAAAAGATTCAACTTTAAGTAATACCGAAAAGTGGCTCTGCCCATCTGCCGCTACGTTTGCTTCTTGTTCAGAGAGGGACACAGTTGGCTATACATGAATTAGAGTTTTGACGGATGTTAAGCCTACCAGATGGATTTACATCTCACTGATCTGAGTTAGTGATGGTGTGGGTCCAATCTTGTGTAGTTATAATTCTTCGGTTGATCCCACTAATTCTGAGGGTCTCACGATGCGTCTCGGTGGTTACACTTATGAATTTATGATAGTTGCTCCCACTGATTCTGTGGTTAACCTCACGATTCCCGTTTCAATGGTTATATACGTAGAACCTGGCTTGCCAGTTACCATATGTTGATCCCGGACTTCCAGTTAAATACTGTCCCAATACCAGAATGACGGCACCTGATTCAGACCCTGTTCTTGGTGATCATTTATCAATATGCACAGTCCCGGAGTAGTGGCACCTCATCGGTACACACTCATGGTGATCTTTACTTTACACTGATCCTGGCTTTCTGGTTAAATTATGTTTTTTTCGAAAAGGAGGACAACCCCCGGCCTCTGCATCGAGCGATGCACACAACTATCTTTATTATATTATTCAACAGTCTGAAAAAAAAATACATGGATCAACCCAAAGTCACCTTCTGGGCGATCTATGTCGCTACACCTACTAGCTTGATGATGTGCCCTGACCACACACCAACACACACCATCTAATCCGGTGGCCTCACCAAGCAGCCCCGCGGCAAGCCGAGATAACTAGCCGGTCTAGCAGACCCTCAATGTGGCGCACCACATGCGCAATCTCCAGAATCCGCCGCTGCCATCTTCCGTCGTCCCAACTTCAGGAGAGATCCACGCATTGACCTTGCCAGGCCCAACTGTCGACACCACCACAAAGCCAAACATCACCACCACCCTATGCGCGCCCATCAATACACGTTCATCGCCAAGACTCCGCTACGCCACGCCACCGAGATCCACCGTCGCCGACGCAGTAGATGCCACACTGCATCACCTCCTGGTCCAGATCGCCACCAAAGCCAACCCAACGGTGTCCACCAGCCAACTATCTCCCAAGACGCCTTCAAGAAATGAACGATGCAGAAGGCGCCGTCGCCGCCCACTGCAGTTAGGGTTTTTACACGGGAGACAAATGGCATGATGGAGGTGGAAGTAGATCTGATGAACGTCTCACGGAGAAAAAATGGCACCCTCGGGCGTCGCGAACTCACGGCCGACCAGTGTCGGCTAGGGATTTCTCTCGATCTGAACCCCCACCTCCAGCCCCAACCGCATCGAGGAACGACAAGTCATGCGACCCACATCCGTATGGAGGAGCACACCGAGCAGGGAGGAGTGAAGGTGCCCGATCCAGATCAGGCACCACCGGGCAAACACGACCACCGGGCAGCCGCCGATCTACCGTGGAGCCAAGTGGATACGCCGGATGGATCGGCCGCACACCGAGCAGGGAGGAGTGAAGGTGCCCGATCCAGATCAGACACCACCGGGCAAACACGACCACCGGGCAGCCGCCGATCTACCGCGGAGCCAAGTGGATACGCCGGATGGACCGGCCGCCCCAGATCTGTTAGACTGTATATTTACATAGAGCTTATGTACGTAACTGTATATTGTATTTGTACACATGGTGTACCCCTATATATATAAAGAGCCACACCCGTATTAGGGTGTCGAGCAGTTTCCCACAACCCTAAGCTTTACATGGTATCAGTTTAGGTTTACGATCAATGTTTTCCGCCCCTGTCCCGGCTGCCGCTGCCCCGGCCGCCGGCGCCTCTCCGTTTTTATCGTCTCGCCCGCTGGCCTCCGTGGTTGGCGCCTCCATGGCCGCCGCCGCCGCTTCCCTGCATGGCCCGCCGTCGCCAATCTCCTATGACGCCGCGGCTCCGTTCCCACCTACCGGCTACGCCTCGGGACCACCGCTGGCCTACGCGGCTCCCGCGGCCAACCCCTGGCTAGGGTTTCCACTCGCGCCGTTGGCGCCCTACGGCGCTCCAGCACCGCCACCGGCCCACGACGCCTCTACCCCGTTGCCGTACACGGCCTACCCGCCGTACGCCTCTGCCCCGTGGCGTACGCGGCCTACCCAACGGCCGCGGCGTCCGCGCCTCCTCATGGCACGCCTTCTTCATACGGGGCGCCCTACGGTGGTCCATCGACGGAGTTGGTGGCTTCTTCCGTGCTGTCGGGTGTTACCTCACCCCCGGGTTTTTACGCACCACCGCCGCCTTCGCATCATGTTGTGCCTCCTGCGCCGTTTTACTTTGCGCACCTCATCCCGATGAAGCTCACGACAGATAACTACCTGTCGTGGCGTGCTCAAGTATTGCCGCTTCTTCGCAATCGCTATTTGGAGGGTTATGTTGATGGCACATTGTCGTGCCCTCTGCCGTATCATCCGGCATATCATGCTTGGGTGGCCCAGGATCAAGCCATCCTCTCTGCTATCCAGTCCTCTCTCACGGAGGGAGTCTCGTCACTGGTCATCTTCGCCGCTACGTCTCGGGACACGTGGACGACCCTTCATATCAGTTAGTTTTGCTTCGCAGTCCCAGGCACGTGATCATGCTATTCGCACTGCGCTTGGGGAGGTGAAGCTTAATGACCTCACCGTCACTAACTACTTCAACAAGGTGACGGGTATGGCTGACACACTTGCCTCCATTCGCAAGGCTCTTGGTCCGGAGGAGTTCACCTCTTATGTGCTTAATGGACTGGGTGGCGATTATGATAATTTGGTGGAGAATATCAATGGTCGTGACACTCCCATCCAGCCGCGTGAGCTGTACGCGCGTCTTCTTGCCACAGAACAGCGCATCCAGGCTCGCCACTCTATGCCGAGTTTCCCTTCCGCCAACGCTGCAATGTGTGGCAAGGGCAAGCCCTACAAGCCACCAACTGGTGGCAAACCTCCGCCGGCCGCGCCCAACCTGCGGAACTCCACTACCTCCGCGGGCGGCCGAGTCCGTGCCTGATGTCCTTCATGTGGTGCTCAGGTCCCCTGCCAGCTATGTGGTCTTGATGGCCACCTTGCTTCCCATTGCCAGCGTCGCTTCAAGCAGGATTTTTTGGGGATCGGGAACAATGGCAAGGGTAATGAGAAGCAGGCTGCTCTGGCGAGTCATGAGCAGGGACATACTCCTTCCTATCCAGTTGATGCATCATGGTACATGGATACAGAAGCTACCAATCACCTGACAAGTGAGATGGGCAAGCTCTCTACACAGGAGCCGTACCATGGACATGATCAGGTTCGCACTGGAAGGTATGCACATCTCACATATTGGTCAGGCATCACTTCTTACTCGTCGATCCAAACAACTACGTCTCCTTAATGTCCTTCGAGTTCCCTCTGTTTCACGTAGTTTGTTGTCAGTTCCTAAACTTACTCGTGATAATGATGTTTTTGCTGAGTTTCACCCGTTTCATTTTTTGTTAAGGACCGGGACACGAGGGACGTACTTCTTAGAGGTCGACTACACCATGGTCTTTATGCACTTGATGTGCCACCAGCTCCTTGTGCTTTCAGCGGTGTTCATGTGTCTTCGTCGCATTGGCATGTGCGCCTTGGTCATCCTGCTACTCCCATTGTTAGCCATGTTCTTCATCGTCATCAGCTTCCAGTTGTGTCCAATAAAAATGCTGCTACAATCTGCAATGCCTGCAGCAAGGCAAGAGTCATCGGCTTCCTTTTTCTGAGTCGAGTCGTATAGTCAACAAACCGCTTGAACTTGTGTTTTCGGATGTATGGGGCCATGCCCAAACCTGTGTTAGTGGTCATAATTCTATGTCAGTTTTATTGATGCTTACAGTCGGTTCACTTGGCTTTATCTTCTCAAGCGCAAGTCCGATGTGTTTAATGTTTTCTTGCAATTCCAAGCGCATGTTGAGCGTCTGCTCAGTCACAAAATCATTCATGTGCAATCTGATTGGGGGGGGGGGGGGGGTGAGTACCACAACCTCAATGCATTCTTTAATAAGCTTGGATTTTCGCATCGTATGTCTTGTCCTCATACACACATCAGCAAAACGGTGTAGCTGAGCGTAAGCATCATCATATAGTTGAGACTGGTCTCACCTTGCTTGCTCATGCCTCCGTTCCTTTTCGGTTTTGGAGTGATGCTTCTTCGACCGCATGTTTCCTCATTAACAGGCTTCCTACACGACTCCGTCAGATGAAAACACCACTTGAACTCTTGCTGAATGAGGTTCCTGATTACATGTTTCTCAAGGTTTTTGGGTGTGCGTGTTGGCCACATCTTCGTCCATATAACAAACGCAAGTTGGAGTTTCGGTCTAAACAGTGTGTGTTTCTTGGTTATAGTTCTCTTCACAAAGGGTACAAGTGTCTTCATGTTCCCTCTAACCGCGTCTACATTTCTCGTGAAGTGGTGTTTGATGAGAATGTTTTTCCCTTTTCCGCACTCCCGGTCACTCCCCACTGCACCTGAGAAATCTGTTTTACCTTTGCCTGGTCAATTTGTAGATGCTGCATATACCCCCTTGTTGCTACCTAACCATGGTGCTGGTACTGGGTGAGGAGCGCGCCTCGAGCTTCTGGATGATGGGTGCGCACAGGACGTCGATCAGTTGCATGGGGCATGCAACCTCGATCTTGATGTCTCCTCGCCACCTGGCCCGACGACGGAGCCGGCCAACCCGACCTCCACCTCTTCGGCCCCGCGTGGGCCTGGCCCGACGCCAGCGTTGGCCGAGCCGGCCTCCGCCTCTTCGGCCCCGCCTGGGCCGTCCTCACCAGGCCGATCGCCTGGCCCGGCCGGATCGCCCCGCTTGCCTCCATCGCCCGCATCGGTCGCCTCTCACTCGATGCTTGCGCCGTCTCCCGTGCAGGACGTGTCGTTGTCACCGGTGCATGCGGCTTCGGAGCCTGGGGAGCAGTCTACGTCGTCGTCATCATCTTCATCGACCTCGTCTACGCCACCACCTTTGCCACCTACCGTTGTTCTGCGTGCTCGTACGCGCAGTCAGAGCGGTATTTTTCGGCCAAAGGAGCGCACTGACGGCACGGTTGCGTGGATTGCGGCGTGTGGCACAGGCAGATGCCGACCCCACTACTGAGCCTTGACATTTTCAGGCGGCTCTTCAGATTCCCCACTGGCATAGTGCCATGGAGCAGGAGTTTCAGGCCCTCCAGAGGAACGATACTTGGCGCCTGGTTCCTCCTGTGTCCGGTGTCAACATTATTGACTCCAACTAGGTGTTCAAGGTCAAGAAGCATGCTGACGGTTCTATTGAGCGATACAAGGCACGACTTGTGGCAAAAGGTTTCAAGCAAAGGTATGGTCTTAATTATGAGGATACCTTCAGTCCAGTTGTCAAACCTACCACTATTCGTCTGCTTTTGCCCTTGGCTGTTGCCAAAGGGTGGTCTCTGCGTCAGCTTGATGTTCAGAATGCTTTCCTTCATGGGGGGTCTTGGAGGAAGAGGTTTACATGCGGCAACCTCCAGGTTTTGTTGATCCTGCTCGTCCACATCATTTGTGTCGTCTTGTTAAGGCACTCTATGGACTTAAGCAGGCTCCTCGTGCCTGACATGCACGACTTGGCTCGGTTCTTCGAAGTCATGGATTTGCTCCGTCCACTGTTGGTACGTCTCTGTTCTTGTTCCACTTTCCTGAGGTTACTATGTATCTGCTGGTTTATGTTGATGACATTATTCTTATCAGCTCCTCGGTGACTGTCGCTGATCATCTGTTATCTGCTCTGAGTGGTCACTTTGCTGTCAAGGATCTGGGTGCTCTGCATTACTTCCTTGGCCTGGAGGTCTCACGGTCATCTGCTGGCCTGACTCTCAATCAGCATAAATATTCCCTGGACTTGCTGCGACGTGCTGGTATGTTGCAATGCAAGCATGCTACCACTCCTATGTCTGCAACTGATTGGTTATCGGGCCTGGATGTGCTTTGCTTCCTTCGGATGATGCTACTAAGTACCGCAGCATCGTTGGCGGCTTGCAGTACTTGACTATCACACGGCCGGACATCTCCTATGCGGTAAATCGTGTGTGCCAGTATCTGAAAGTGCAACTAATCCCTGGATGGTTTTGGTAATTCTTAACAACATATAGCTCATTGAACTAATACTCTTTCAAGATGATCATTTCAGGAAGTTCAATGATTGGCATGGCATGGACTAGAGATGTGGACCCCTCAAAATGCTAAGGACACATATTGGCTCAAGCTCAAGACTCTACACTTTCATTTTAGTGATCCAAGATCACATTGAGTCCATAGGAAAAGCCAATACTATTAAAAGGGGATGAGGTGTTGCTTAATGGCTTGCTTGCTCAAAATGCTTAGTGATATGCTCCAAAGCCCTCAATCACTTTCTCATTTCCACATATGTCCCAAACCAAAAGTCAAACTCGGCCCCACCGATTTGATCTATCCGGCGCCACCGAGTTCATTTCACATAGCCATAGCCAGAAACCCTAATCAGTTCGGTCTCACCGAGTAGGGATCTCGGTTTCACCGAGATGGGATTGCAAACTCTCTGTTTTCCTTAGTAACGTTTCGGTCTAACCGAGATGAGTGATCGGTCCCACCGAGTTCGCAATGCAAACTCTCTGTTTCCTTTTCATAACGTTTCGGTCTCACCAAAATGAGCGACCGGTCCCACCGAGTTTGCCTGACCAACTCTCTGTTTGCCTATTACAGAAATCGGTCTCACCGAGTTCATGTGATCGGTCTCACCGAGATTACGTTATGCCCTAACCCTAATGAAATCGGTCCCACCGAGTTGACATGTCGGTCCCACCGAAAATCCTAACATTCACATTTTGAACTAAATCGGTCTGACCGAGTTTGAGTATTCGGTCCCACCGAGTTCGGTAAATTGTGTGTAACGGTTAGATTTTGTGTGGAGGCTATATATACCCCTCCACCCATCCTCCATTCGTGGAGAGAGCTATCAGAACGTGCCTACACTTCCAGCATTCATTTTCTGAGAAAGAACCACCTACTCATGTGTTGAGACCAAGATATTCCAATCCAACCACAAGAATCTTGATCTCTAGCCTTCCCCAAGTTGCTTTCCACTCAAATCATCTTCCCACCAAATCCAAATCTGTGAGAGAGAATTGAGTGTTGGGGAGACTATCATTTGAAGCACAAGAGAAAGGAGTTCATCATCAACACACCATCTATTACCTTTTGAAGAGTGATGTTTCCTAGATTGGTTAGGTGTCACTTGGGAGCCTCCGTCAAGATTGTGGAGTTGAACCAAGGAATTTGTAAGGGCAAGGAGATCGCCTACTTCGTGAAGATCTACCCAAGTGAGGCAAGTCCTTCGTGGGCGATGGCCATGGTGGGATAGGCAAGGTTGCTTCTTCGTGGACCCTTTGTGGGTGGAGCCCTTCGTGGACTCGCGCAGCCGTTACCCTACGTGGGTTGAAGTCTCCATCAACGTGGATGTACGATAGCACCACCTATCGGAACAACGGGAAAAATCTTCGTGTCTACATTGCGTTTGCTCCCTTCAAACTCCTCCCTTTACCTTCATATGCAATGATTTACATTCCGCTGCTATACTCTTAGAATTGCATGTGTAGGTTGATTGCTTGACTTGTGATAAGTTGCTAAAATCTGCCAAGACTTAAAATTGGGAAAAGGCTAGAGTTTTATTTGGTCAAGTAGTCTAATCACCCCCCCCCCCCTCTAGACATACTTTCGATCCTACAGTATCTTCATGCTCCTCGGACTTCACACTGGTCAGCCGTTAAGCGTATACTGCGTTATCTCTCCCATACTGTCTCATATGGCTTGCATCTCCGGTCTGCCTCGTCGAGTGCTCTCTCGGCATTCTCTAATGCGGATTGGGCTGGGAACCTGGATGACATGCAATCAACGGGGGGCTATATTGTCTTCTTTGGTCCCAACTTGATCGCCTGAGTGCACGCAAGTAGGCCACAGTCTCTCGGAGTAGCACTGAAGCAGAGTATAAGGCAGTTGCCAATGCCACAACTGAGCTTATCTAGGTACAGTCTCTGTTGAGAGAGTTGGGAGTCTCTCAAGATCAGCCACCGGTCCTTTGGTGTGACAATATTGGTGCGACATATCTTTCGTCCAATCCAGTTTTCCATGCTCGAATCAAGCACATCGAAATTGACTATCATTTTGTGAGGGAACGTGTTGTACATATCAAGTTTATCTCCTCCGAAGATCAACTTGCTGACATCTTCACAAAGCCACTTCCACAGCCTCAGTTCGAAGGTTGTAGACGCAATCTTAACTTGCCTTGTACTTCAGGTCACAGTTAAGATTGAGGGAGGATGTTAGACTGTATATTTACATAGAGCTTCTGTACGTAACTGTATATTGTATTTGTACACATGGTGTACCCCTATATATATAAAGAGCCACACCCGTATTAGGTTGTCGAGCAGTTTCCCACAACCCTAAGGTTTACAAGATCCAGGTGCCCATGAGCACCGAGCGCATCAGCAGGTGCCCCGCTGCCACCTTCCTCGGCTGTAGCCCGGGCTTGCCCGACAGCAACCTCCGGCAGCGGCGAGGAAGGAAAGGGAGGTGGGCGGCTAGGCGGCGGCGGCTTGAGATCGCCCGTCCGGTCTCATCGCGTAGTTAGCGGACCTCCATTGAAACTAATTCTACAACAAGTGCCTCCGGTTAAATTATGTGCTGAGTTACATCCCTTATCTTCGGATATGGCTGGCTATACTCGCTGTTTTTTATGTCTTTCTTGGACTTGGAGTTGTTGTTTTATGGGTGATGTAGTTTGAGATTTGGATTCAGCTGGCATCTTATTCTTGGTTTTGATTGCTTGCGAGTACATTCAATGTACTCATCTGGCTTGTTGATTTTGGCCAGATCCCGAGGATCACCCCTATGTTGTGGAGATGCCGTTGAGTTCGCCGACTAGGATGTGTCCCAGGACTATTTCCCAAAGGTGTTATGAGCCCCACCAATGGCTACGATTAAGCTTCCGCTTAGTCTATTACCCTGATAGAGGCCTGTTACGCCTAAATAATGTATAGATGCTGATGCACTAAGTCCGCCTTTTCAGCCACCTCCCTATTATTGTAACATCAGGAATAAAGAGTTGGTTTGGTATTCTTGTGTTCAAGTGAATGTATGTTAGAGGATGAGATCTTTGGGCTGGCATACATCTCGTGTTCTTTCTCAAATTCACTTCCAATTCATTAAGATCGGGCCACCCCTACTATTTGCCACGTATTAGACTTGTTTACAATTGTTTGAATTTAGGCATTTTTACTTCATTTATAAAAAGATTGGAACATTTGAAGTTTCAATCACCTGAACAAGAATCAAGAAATAGTATAAATAGCTTGAATACACCATCACAAAGAGTTGCGTTAAATTACACTTGCAATTTAGCAGCTATTATTAATTTTCTCATCAGAATAATTGGTAACGGCATACTGCAGAAACCAGCTTCAATATAATTTAAGGGCTTTCACCAAAAAATATATTTGAAGGGTGAATGAATAACCGTATCAGTCACAGGTAGTTTTTTCACTGTTTATCAAACATTGGCAGCAACACAAGTAGGAGCCAACAGTACATGCAAGTCAATACATACCTGGATTGTGAAATTCTACTAGCAATTTCCTAAAGGAAGGAACTAAAATTCCTGATGGAAAGAATTCCTAGTGACGCCTTATTTCATCCAAGATGTTTCCCACACTAGGTGATAATCTTGGAAGGTATTTGTACACCTGCAAAATATGGAAACTAAACTAAGTATGCCAATCTAATCCAGCGAACAGGTACTCCTAATTATGACTTGTGAGCCATTGGTACTTGTACATTACAATGTGAATTGTTAGTGACACTTATACAGAGTAGTTTCAGGAAAATGAAGTTGCATTGCATCATGCAAAAGATATAGCTACTAAATGTTGGAGCTTAACAAAGTATTAAATTTAATGCAATTTGATGTGTTAGTGCCGGAGTTGCTGAAATGTGGAATGAAGGGAAGTCTGAAGCATATTGGTTCAAACATCTCGTACAAGTTTTATTATGAAAAGAACTTTCAAAATTATTATGAGTTCTAACAGCAAATATGGTTTTCTTTATAGTATTAAATATAGTGTGATGTCCCTTGTAGCTTGACTTTAAGGTAGAGAGTAGACCTACCCAAAACTTTATAAATACGTCCAGGGCAACTGGAACCAGACAAACGAAAAAGGTTACTGCAGCTTGATCGGTTTCCAGTCCATAGTGGTCAAGAATAATTTCCACCAATGAATGCCAACCTGCCTCTGAATGGTACCTGTGATATTGCAGCTAGATGCTGTTCATATAGTCGACAAGATCACAGGCGGTAATTAAACAAGGACAGATGGTAAAACAAAATAATAGTAGCCTTCACATGCACATGATAAAAATAACAGAACATAAGCAGAGTTACAGAACTGCATGTTAGCTGTTAAATGTGGAAATATGTCACATGAAGTATAAATACAAACTCGGACAGGTAGGGTTCCCGTTTTTCACACAGCAGTTCAGATACCTCTGTGTTAATCAGCTTCTAAGGCGCAAAATAACCTAGTTCTGCAGTTACATGAAACTAAAAGGTATGTAAATTCAATATTTCCTAACCAGATTGTAAAGAAGATTAAATATCCTAACTCGTTGGTTTATTAAGATTCTAACACATAAAATAAGTTATGAACGTCTCATAGAAGGCAGGAAAGAACGAAAAAAAATCTTATGCGCACTTTGGTCACTTCTATTTTTTTTAAATGAACAATTTACTTCATCACCGAGAGAAATAACAAGAACACTAAGACAACATGTTGTTTACTCAGTTCTATTTCTAGGATCACTTGTAACTATAAATGCATTGTTCTAAATGGAAAATTCAGAGAACTAGAGAGATAAATATATCATGACACCAAAAGACAAATACAGACACATTTCAGAAATGAATTGATATAACTTACCCTAGAAGGATATCTGACACTAAAATGATAAGAAAAGCCTTCGCACTGTCCGAGATATTGTTTAGCAACTTATATCCTGTGAACTTTATCATTGCAACCTGGAAGCATAGGCGACAGTAAGAGCAAGATGCATGACAATTGATAACAAGATAACTTGCCTATTATTAGGGGGAGAAAAAAAAAAGCCATTATCATGCACAGAAAACGTGGACACTGTTGAATTTATGCTCCAGCCAACTCATCCAAAAGTCCGAACTGACGGAGGGAGACGGGCAATATATTTCAACACCCCCCCTCACGTATAGGTTTATTTAGTCCTTAGACGTGGGTTTTATGTAGGCCGCAGAATATTTGTTTTTAATACTGCATTGGCACGATCTTGAACTCAAGACCTCTTGGCTCTGATTTCATGTAAAACGTGATGGAAGCGTCTTGTTGAAATATATTGCCTGTCTCCCTTCATCAGTTCGGACTTCTGGATGAGTTGGCTGGAGCATGAATTCAACATGGTATTCAGATCAGGCCCTTCCATCACATCTAGCTAGCCTCCTTCGATCTCCCTCCAACCACCTTCCGCCGTCAACCTCTGCCGCCCCCATCACCTCCGTCCTCAACTACAACACCTCCGAGCCACTCTCCCGGACGAATTATGTTCTCTGGCGAGCTCAAGCGGGATCCCAGATAATGGGCACTGGCTTGTATGGCTATATAGATCAAACCCTAGAGGAGCCTCCCAAAACCATCACCACAAAAGATAAAGAGGGCAAGGACCAGGTGATCCCGAACCCTGCCTATGCCCCATGGCTCGTCCAGGATCAGCAAATCGTCGTGTAACTCCTTCGCAATCTCTCAAAAGAGGCGCTCGTTCAGGTCGCGTCGATGGAAACCTCGCGTGCCATCTGGACGGCGTTGAGCACCATGTTCTCAGCCGTCTCCCTCTCACGCATCAACAACATCCGTGCCTCCCTCACCAACGCACAGAAGGGCAACCAGTCGGCAGCAAGATACTTGGCGCCATGCGTGCTCCCTCCGACGAACTTCATGGCGGTGGGCAAGCCGATCCAGGAGGACGAGCTCGTTTCCTTCATCGTGGCAGGGCTTGATATGGAGTATCAACTCATCATCTCTGCCTTGGACATCCGCACCGAGCCGATCACCGTCGAGATCTTGTTCTCCATGGTGGCCAACTTCAATCAGAGAGTCCAGATGTTCCACGAGACAGGTGTTGCCGGCTTCAAATCTTCAGGAAACGCAATTTCCAGCGGCGGCCGCCAAGGAACTCCCAAGGGCTTTTGCGGCCAGCAGAAGGGAGGCGGTGGCGGCGGATCACGATCTGGTGGCGGCCACGGCGGTGGCGGCTACAACAACCCTAATGGTGGCTACTCTGGTGGGGGCGGCCCCAATGGTGGTCACTGTGGCGACTATCACCACAACAGTGGTGGTGGTCATCACAATGGGGGTGGTGGCGGCTATACCATCCCCAAGGTAACTCCGGCAGCAACTACAACCCTAGGCGCCCCTCCTACAACAACACCAGGGGGTGCAATAACTTTCAGGGGTACGAAGGCTACGAAGGCAGGGGCCAAATTTGTAAAAAGAACTAACCAGCTTGCCAAAGATTGTGATTGGCGTTATGCCGATGACAATTCCCAAAAGAAAAAAAAACGCAGCTACAGCTGATGCTTCTTATGGTGTCGATGCCAATTGGTATTTAGACACGGGCGCTACAAATCATATCACCGGTGAACTCGAGAAGGTGACTATGCCTGAAAAATACCGTGGCCATGATCAGATCTACACCGCAGCCAATGGTGCAGGTATGGAGATTAGTCATATTGGTCAATCAATTATCGAAACCCCACATAGAAGTCTAGTTCTTAAAGGAATCTTGCATGTTCCTACTGCTTCAAAAACACTTCTTTCCGTTCATCGCATTGCCCTTGATAACAATGTCTTTCTTGAGTTTCACCCCTTCATCTTTTTGATCAAGGATCAGGTCACGAAGAAAGTTCTCCATAGGGGAAAATGTGTTTAAGGGCTCTATGCATTGCTTCCTCAGTATTGTCAACTCAGTAAACAAGTCTGGTGCCATCAAGCTTTACTGAAAGGTGGCATAGTCCTTTAGGCCATCCCTCGTTTGCTACCGTTCATCAAATTCTTAGCAAAAATAAACTCCCAGTTGTTGGTGAGAGAAATTCAAAAACTATTTGTGATTCATGCCAAAGAGCAAAAAGTCATCAATTGGCATATCCTATTTCTACTAGTGTGTCTACCAAACCATTGCAACTTATTTTTTCTAATGTTTGGGGTCCAGCGCCCACTCTGTTGGTGGGCATTCTTATTATGTAAGTTTTGTTGATGATTATAGCAAGTACACGTGGATATACCTTCTAAAAAACGTTCTGATGTGTTCCAAGTCTTTCATAACTTTCAAGCTCTTGTTGAACATAAGTTTGATAGCAAAATCATTGCCGCAATCCGACTGGGGTGGTGAATATGAGAAGCTAAATTCTTTTTCTCAAAACATAGGTATTTCTCATCACGTGTCTTGTCTCCATGCTCATCAACAAAACGGTTCTGCAGAGAGGAAACATCGTCACATTGTTGACGTAGGTCTTGCCCTTCTAGGTTCTAGCTTCAGCTTCCATGCCTTTAAAATTTTGGGACGAAGCATTTCTTACGGCCGCTCATCTTATCAATATGTGGCCTAGTCGCACCATAGCCAATGAAACTCCCACTGAACGCCTTCTACAGGTCACACCTGATTATACTACACTTCGTGTTTTTGGTTGTGCTTGTTGGCCAAACCTTCATCATCCTTACAATTCTCGCAAGCTTATGTTTCGATCTCAACAATGTGTCTTCCTTGGTTACAGTGCACAACACAAGGGTGTTAAGTGCCTTGATGTTTCCTCTGGCCATGTGTATATCTCTCGTGATGTTGTGTTCGATGAAACTCAGTTTCCTTTTTCCAAACTTCATCCCAATGCCGGTGCTCTCCTTCACAAGGAGATTCTTCTCCTTCCTTCTCATCTCTCCGGAGTTGATCATGTGGGTAGTGATGATTGTAATGATCCAAATATTGACTAATGCTTCTAATCCGCCTTTTGAGTCTGATGATACCGGTGCAAACACCGCTGAAAATGGTGGTCATAATGGTGCAATTTGGGACAAAAACGGTGTTGTACCGCATCCTGTAGCTGTCACACTAGAGCTGCCGCGATCGCTCTCGGGATCCGCGCCCCTGACCGCGTCAGAGCCGGCAGGATCTGCTTCGGGATCCACTTCCCAACAGGTGCCGTCCAGTCCGGCGCCCTCCTCCGACCCGCGCCACTCGCCGGCCAGCACGCGGTCGCCCGCCACTGGGCGCATGGGGACGTCTGCTACGCACCAACCGCCACCGGCCACGTGTCGCTCCATGGCTGGCACCGATCCTGCGGGTGCGCTCCACCAACCGGTCCCACGGGCCCCGTCGACCACGCGCTTCCCGCCTGAGCCACCGGTTTACACCCGGCGGGCCCGTCCCTATCACGTGTGGGTGCCCGATCCGAGCCGGCTTCGCCTGCAGTGCCCAGATCATCTGCGCCGTCTCTTGGATCCCCTGTGTTGTCCTCGGCTGCAGAGGATCCGACGGGTGTGGGCGATGTTTCTTCGGGATCGGCAGCTTCGTCCGAGGAAGCTGCTGCCATTGATTCTTCCGCAGCAGGGCTCGGATCTTCTATGCAGCCATGCGCTGCTACACCACCATACACACGTCTTCGAGCAGGTATTATTCAGCCTACAAATTACAAAATTAAATATGGTTTGGCTGCTTCCACGGGAGAACCCCATACATATCAGGAGGCCCTCGCTGGTCCAAATTGGAAGCAAGCTATGGAGGATGAGTATCAGGCTCTTCAGAGAAATAACACGTGGCGTTTAGTTCCCTCACGGCAAGGTAAAAATGTGATTGATTGCAAGTGGGTTTTCAGGAAAAAAAGAAGGTCTAATGGTACGATAGATCGATATAAAGCCAGGCTTGTGGCTAAAGGTTTTAAACAGAGGTATGGCATAGATTATGAAGACACTTTGAGTCCTGTTGTTAAGGCTGCTACTATTCGTCTTGTTCTATCTATTGTTATGTCCAGAGGATGGAGTCTCAAACAGCTAGATGTGCAGAATGCGCTCCTTCATGGTGTTCTGGAAGAGGAAGTATATATGAAGCAACCTCCTGAGTTTGTAGATAAAAACAAACTGTCTCACATATGCAGGCTTGACAGATCTCTTCATGGACTGAAACAAGCTCCCAGAGCATGGTATTCTCGCCTAAGTGCAAAGTTGCAACAACTTGGCTTCACTCCTCCAAAATCTGATACATCTCTGTTCATTTACAATAAGTCAAATACTTCAATTTTTGTACCTATCTATGTTGATGATATCATTGTCACAAGCTCGTCAAATGAAGCAGTCAAAGCTCTCTTATCAGATTTGAATTCAGATTGCTCTCAAGGATCTAGGTGACTTGCATTTCTTTCTTGGTACTGAGGTTAAGAGAAATAGAGAAGGTGACCTTCATCTCTCTCAGGAAAAATATGCCACTGGCCTTTTGAGTAGAGTTGGCTTACAGGGTTGTAAACCCTCTGCAATACCCTTGTCCACTTCAAAGAAGCTCTCACTTGCTGAAGGAGAACTCTTGAATCAAGAGGATGGTACTAAGTACAGAAGTTTGGTAGGTGCACTTCAGTACTTGACTCTCACCAGGCCTGATATTTCCTTTGCAGTAAATAAAGTTTGTCAATACCTTCATGCACCAACCACTGCTGGACTGCCGCAAAACGCATATTGAGATATGTGAGACACACATTGAGTGTTGGGTTAACTTTTAGCAAGTCATCATCTACACTTATTAGTGCTTTTTCTGATTCTGGCTGGGCAGGTTGCTTAGATGACAGAAGGTCAACTGGTGGTTTTGCAGTTTTCTTTGGTCCTAACTTGATCTCCTTGTGTGCAAAGAAACATGCCACAGTTTCTAGATCCAGTACTGAGGCAGAATACAAGGCACTAGCGAATGCAACAATAGAAATTATCTGGGTAAAGTCCATGCTCAAGGAACTTGGAATATATCACACTCAAACACCATGTCTTTGGTGTGACAACCTTGGTGCTACATATTTGTCAACTAATCCTGTCTTTCATGCTCGTACCAAGCATATTGAGATTGATTATCATTTTGTGAGGGAACGAGTTGCAAATAAAGAATTGGATATTCGGTTTGTTCACTCCAAGGACCAAATTGCGGATGGCTTCACAAAGGCACTAGCTACACGTGTTAGAGTACATAATGGGCCTAATGGGCCTGGGCTGGCGGTATAGCCCGTTAGTCTTAGGGTTAATTAGAGATAAGGGTCGCTTGCTTAGGGGTCAAGTAAGCCTTGCTGGGGAGTCAAGTAAACCTCTCTATATAAGGGAGGAGATGTATCAATCTAATCAAGCAAGAATTAAGAAGGAAATCCCTTCCCTCTTGCCGGCCGTGGGCATGCCCTCTCGCGCTCCTTCTAGCAGCCACATAACAATCTGGTATCGGCTTTCCGGATTCGATCATGTCCAGCCCTCCACCAGTTCTTCCCACCCGCCGCCGCCGCACCTACCCGCCGCCACCAGCGTCTTCATCGCCTTGCTGCCCGCAATGAAAGGCCGGCATTAGGCGTCTTTGGCGTTCTCAAAGCGATTGCACCCTACGCCCGGCACCGTCCGCCCTCGTCCTCGCCCGGGCGAGATGACGGCCGCAATCCTGGAATTATGGCAGGCCGTGGCGGGCATCAGGGCCTTCCTCGTCGGGCCTTATGCGCCCCAGCCGCATCCCCAGCAGCCACCTCCTCCGCCGCCACACCAACAGCAGCTACCCCCGCCGACGCCACCATTGGATGCGACCACGGCACCGGTCATCTTGTACCGGTATGGGATGCCCTACGACGGGACTGCGACGACCTCGTTCCCATCAGCGTTGCCGCCGTCCCAGGGCGTCCCCATCCAGCAGATCAAGTTCCCGCCATCGCCGTCACCGCTTAAGCTTGATCGCTATCCGCCACGCGTGTCGTGGCGGTGAAATTGCGGTATTGCCTTGCGGCCTCCTAAGCAGCGTCGGCGTGTGCGGGAGATGCGTGGTGCAGCTGCCGCTCCTCCCGATTGCGCTTATTGCGCAAGGACCTCGATCTCGTCATTGCGTCGGGGATCTTAGGCATGCGGTTTTCCCCACAGGCGGCGGGCATCCTGTTTTCCCCATGGATAGCGACCTCAAAGTCTGCAACATCGGCGGTTGGGGGGCGCACCCCTCCTCGCCATTCTCCATCGGAAGCCCTCCACTCTTCTCTGTGCCGTGCAGACCAACAGCCGTCCGACGGGGAGAAGGCATAGTGCCACCGACAGGAGCGCACCGCGTAGCACCATGCGATTCTGCCGCCGGCCATGGCGCCTCTGCTGGTCGCTCTTGCGACCACTTGAAATGGCCATACACATGCACTCCTTTTGTCCGGATGGTGTCCATGGGATCCGGTGGTGTACACGTCTGCGTCCGACGTGCGGATGGTGTCCACTTTATGTTCAGGGGTCCAAAATAAAGCGCCCTAGTCCATTTCAGGTTGAGAGTAATAAAACAAGCCGAGATGTAAAAGGCTTGTTTTTAGGTGTCAGGTTTGTGTTGCGTCGAGTCATGGTTATAAGTTGGTTAGGTTGCAGCTCGAGGACAAGCTGCAAGTCCAGGTGGGGTGTAGTGTTAGAGTATGTAATGGGCCTAATGGGCCTGGGCTGGCGGTATAGCTCGTTAGTCTTAGGGTTAATTAGAGATAAGGGTCGCTTGCTTAGGGGTCAAGTAAGCCTTCTTTGAGAGTCAAGTAAACCTCTCTATATAAGGGGAGGAGATGTATCAATCTAATCAAGCAAGAATTAAGAAGGAAATCCCTTCCCTCTTGCCCGGCCGTGGGCAAAAAGACCCCCGGCCGGCCCTCTCGCGCCCTCCTTCTAGCAGCCACATAACAACACGGCCCTTTGAAGAGTTTAAACGTAATCTAAACTTACGAAGTTCAGATCAAGGGAGGGTGTTAATCATGAGATATTGTAGAGATGTAGCAGGCGCCAAGGACTTGTCTTGCACCATAGAGATAGTCTTTTCTGTTTTAACTTCTTATCTCTATTTCTCTCTGTAAGATCTCTGTACGGTTGTTTGCCAACCGAACCCTCATGTATCTCTCTGAGAGGCTCTCTCTCGCTCGATCAATATAACACAACGTGGGCTCCCTGTTGGGGGTTGAGACGCTTCCATCATGTTTTACAGACACCCGCACACTTTTACTGATGATAGTAAAATAAAAGGTATCAATGAAATTGAGGTGATGTTAATATGACACTACCTTAAAACAAAACATTATCAAGTATGAACAGATCAGGGAAAACTTTAGATCAGTTCACCTCTTCGAATATTTGACACAACATTAGTCTTAACAGCCAAAGTTAATTAATTATTCGCTAGGCCTAATAGCACAGCAATTTTGATGACTTCTGATTTACTTTACAGAGAAAAAACACACAGATCCACATGGTACACGCCATCAAGAGGAATGCCATACGAACTTAATGGCACACTTTTACAATTTAATACCATAAAAAATAATAAGAAGCTGCTTATATGATGTATGTACTTACTTTACTCTGGTTGAAGTACATAAGAAGGAATAGGGCAACCCCATAAACCATATCAGACCAGATATTTGCAAATGCTTGTCGGTTTTCTAATCTCCATTCATCCCTCAGCTCTACCCTGTTAAAGTAACAGAGCAGACCCATTACAGTTAACCAGATAAATTTATCGGGCCGCAAAACGATGTTCCTGACTATCATTTTCACAGAGAAGATGAATGTTCATGTCAAAATTGCAAGGGCACTAATATAAGCAACAACTTAGCAAGAAAGAATAATAGTCTCACGCTTTTTCCCGCAACTCTGACCAGAACTCCTCATCGGAAAGTGGAGGAGATTTACCAATCTCTACTTCAAAACGGAATCTTGCTTTCTCAATATTTAGGTCCTTTATCATCTGAATCTTCTGGCTGCGTCTTACATCAAGCATTTCAGCGGCGAGTGGTACCTTCTCGACATACCTGTTATTGTACAATGACCAACGTAATCGATTCTTTCAACAAAAAGAAAACAGAGGGAAGGGAAGATATGGAACGCCATAGCAGCAAGATGAATTACCTGTCTAGAAATGGCATCATAACATAGTCATGTACTAAAAGATCCAACACCCATGGAACAACGATCAACAATGCTAGGAATTTGGCCTGCAGAGTACAATTTACTTGTTAGATCCAGTTCCCCAACATCTGTATGACTTCATCGAAAAGGATCTAGAGCAATGTTGCACAGTAATAAGGTTTGAGTTATTGTTATAGTAGACCGCATTGGAAAGCGGTGCACGTTTGGTAGTAAAGATGATGAGAAAATTATATCTTATAATTAGTGCTAGAAGTACCGATTTCGTAGAAGCGTATAGAAAAACCCGGTCCTCAAACAACATGTCGTTGTAATCTTCATCAATAGAGTCCCTAAAAGCTTCAGCGATGCCCTTGTCTCTCACTATCTCCGTCGGATCATCAGTTATCTGGTCCGACAAGCTCCCACCCCCGCCCCAATCACCATCGCCGGACGTGCTGCCCCAACCTATCCAATCCTCCCATGACCGCCCTTCTGCATTTTCGGCATCCTGCTGGGCTTCCCGCAGGTCGACAATCGCCTCGGCCTTGCTCTTCCACGTCTGAAACTTGTCATCCTCCGACAGGTCTTCGTTGCTAACAACCTGCTGGAGCAATTCATCATCCTCCCTCCAGCCGGCGAGGCTCTCTTCCTCATCGTTCCAATCAGAGAACCACGCCTTCCACCATGGCTGCTGCCTCTTGGAACGCCTCCTCTTCTTGGCAAAACCCACCAGGCGCCTCCCCACCCTCCTCCTCTGGGGACCGACATCGAACATCTTGCATGCGCAAACCCTCCGGTGCCCGATCCTCTCCTCTACGGCGAACCAGACCGCAACGCCGCTAGAGCTGACCACGTAGCAACTCATTAAAGGTCATGCAACGAAGACCACATCTTCCGGGCTACAGAACGGGGGCGGACGCACCTCTGGCAACCATGTGCTCACAGCCTCACAGAATTCTCTTCTTGCCACCCGTTGTCATTGCAAGGTAGCAGTATCCACATCAAGAAACCAAGAATTTTCGAACTCCCGGAAGGCCGGAATATAGTCAACCCCTCTTCTTTGCAGAATCTGCGAATCGCAACAACCAGGAGCCAGAGAATTGTATAGCCCCAGACCGCGCTGCGGTGACCAGGAGGATGATGCTCTTGCTGGGAGTATTAATTTGGACACGCTCTCCAGAGTGGCGTCCACATATATCTTTGGGTTGGGATGGATAAGGGAGGAACACGACTCAAGGGTAACGGTGGCGCCGCGAAGCAACGCCAATATGCTCCTTCTCGTCGTGTGTTTTTTATTTTTTTTTATAGCGCAGTACCAGGGCCTGGGCCGCCGGGCCGGGGTCGGGCTTTGATTTGCTGCTTGGTGTCATATTTGGATCGGGCTCGGGCTTCAATTTTCAGCCCGAAATTAGCCTAGCCCAGCCCGACCAGCATTAGTTTGCAGCAAATCTGGAGCACCTGAACACAATCCCTCAAAAAAAAAAACTGAACACAATCCCCGTGTCGAGCAAAACGACCGCATGACCGCTCCCGCGATCCCCTCCCCCCCCCCACCCGCCCCTACCTCCACCTCCATCGTCGCCGTAGATCTCGCCGCCGCCCTCCTCGCCTCAGGCCCACCTACCCCCCGCCTCCCGGCGTCGGGCGCGCCCGCACCCCTCCTCGAGCTCGCTCGCGCGTCCCATGGAATCCCCGGCCAGATCCACAGGGGAATGGCTGGAAGACAGGCAGATGTACAATATGCATTTCCCACATGTCTACCAAGCGTTCCCGCGGATGCTCCAGCCGCTCAACTCCGTCTCGCCGGCGGTGGTGAGGGAGACTCGAGGAAGACGATGGAGGGAGCGGGCGATGCGGATCCGCGATGACGCCCTCTCACGGACTCGGTGCACCGCGAGTGGAAGGAAGCAGAGGAGGAAGCTGCGAGGGAGGAAGCGGAGCGGGGCCCAAATCCGTACTCCTGCAGGTATGCTCGGATGTGCAAAGATTATGTGGATTGGGAATTGTTGAATCTGGCCTTGCGAATCTACTTCGAAGGAGATTTCTCAAAGAAGCGTAGGATGCCTCATCCCCGGGAGCTGCCGATTGCGTTTGTCCAGTGGGCGAAAGGGGAAGTGAAATCAAGAGATCCACGTCGTGCTGTGAGATGGGAATGCTTGATTGGCCTCATGCCCTCCAGCACGCCACCGGAGCCGGAGCAGGTGGATCCTCTGCCTTACCTCTCCCCCAAACCTACAGAGGATTGAATTTTGGCCTGCAATCTGCATCAGATGAGCTTTCTGGTGGTCATTTTTGCTTCCTGAGAGACAATATATGGTTGATGGATGAAAAGAAACCAGCACCTCCTAAGAAATTCCCCTATCACCGCGTGTATGGCTGTATGACTCGGGTTCTCAGTGACTCTGATGTTTCTGGTGTGGAGCAAAGGCTAGCTGTTCTTCCGAGGCCTTCTCTCCCGTTTGATCCGGGCGATCATCCTGTGTGTGCGATCGATGCTGCTCTGACCGAGACCATGGAGAACCGCGGATCAAAAACTAGGGAGGGCCCTGCCTCTGTCTCCAGTCCTGCCTTGTTGGTTCTACAGCAAGGAGGAGGATTCAAATTCCTTCAGAAAGCGCAGAGGGCTGTTAAAAGTGGGATAAAGGTGCTGACAGAGGCGCCACCGATGCATCCTCGCTGCCTAGCTGCCATGGTGACTTGGCTGAGGGTTTCTACAGCCAACTCTGGGCTCCTATAAATCCCCCCCCCCACACACACACCCGAAACCCTAAGGATTCCTCCACCCTCCCTCCCTCTGCCGCCGCCACCTCCCAAGAGCTCTCAATCATGGCGGACAATGGGCGTGGGCGGGGCAGAGGCAAAAACAAAGGAGGAAGATCTGATGGTGGCACCAATTGGAGGCAGGAACAGTCCATGCAAGCTCAGATGGGTGCTCCCCCGCCGTTCTTCGGCTATGGATTTCAAGGTGGCCTCCCTCCTTGGGGCTTCCCTGGGCAATTTCCTCCACAATTTCATCAACATCAACGGGGAGGAGGTCCGGTTGGGCAATGGTATGGCCCGCCCCACCTCAACTGGGGCAACAATCTGGGCAAGCTCCTATCGTTGCTCAAGATCAATCTGCTGGAGGATCTGAATCTCAGACTAGCGGCAAACCTCAAGGCAAAAATCAGCAAAAAAAGAAGCAAGACACTCAGAAGCCTGCTCCCGCCCCTACATCAGGTCTTATGGCTTACTCTGATGTGGTTTGCTACAACTGTGGGGAACCAGGGCATCATTTGGATAAGTGCACCAAACGTAAGAGCTGTTTTATCTGCAAAATGGTTACCCACAAGGTTGATAACTGCCCTGTCAGAAGGAAGCCGCATAGCTCTGCTAGATATGTGGGAAGTGCTGCACCAGGGTTAGGGTTCTATCACATAGACCCACCTGATGAAAATGCTCAGTATCATGGTTCCTTGAAGAATGTGGGGATCGTTCTAGTTGAGGTTGGTGAAGTGACCAAATAAGAGCTCGCCACTGAGTTTGCAGACATCTATAAAACCAACTGGCCCTGTCCAATCAATGCCCTGGATGAATGGACATTTCTGGTCAAATTCCCACCTGAAATAGATGTAGTTCAAGTTGCTGGATACCCATGCTTTAGCCTCAAGAAAGACAATGTTGTAGTCAATGTTGAAGTCTGGAAAGGCAGGATTGAGGCTGAAGAGGATCTCCAAGAAACTTGGATCAAAATTAGGAAAATGAACCCAAAATGGTGTGACTGGACTATGCTAGATCAAATCACTTCCACTTTAGGGGTCTTGCTGGATGTGGATTGGCATCATAACTTCAAATCGCTCTATGAAACAGTCAGGGTCAAAATCTACAGCAAAGATACCACCAAAATCCCTGCTGAAAGGCTTTTTGGTGTTGGTGGTAAAATCTACAGGTTGCTAATTGAAGTGGAATCCTTGTCTGCCACTGAGATTGGCACCTCCACCAACCCTTCCTCTGGGACTTTTGTCTCTGCTGTTGAGCCTGGCAATAACCTATCTGAAGATGTTGAATCCAACAGGAGTTCCAGGGCTGAATCAGACAAAGGTCATGCAACTAATTCAGGGGCACCACCCAACAGAGGACAGTCCTTTGGCCACAACCAGATGCTTGGAGAGTCTACCCCTACTTCAGTCCTTAAAACACATCTCCCTAACTCTCCATACTCCCCCAACTCAGTAACCTTAAAAAGATCATGAATTCTGTGCATGGTGAGGCTGATGGGTTTAACCTCCTCAGAGAAATGGAGCTTCTAGAAGATGATGATCTGATGGATTTAGAAGGTTTTGTAGATCTCCAAGAGGATCAAGACACTCTGACTCAAGTTGCTGACCTCCCAGACAACTTGGACTCTCAATACAACAATGACTTCCCTGCCCTCCCAAATGAGGCCCAGTTCATGCCACCAGAACCTGTGGGTGGCTGGTGACAAGAGAACTATTATTGAAAAGGCCAAGCAGCTTAAAGAGGTTCAGAATCTGGAAGTACAAAAACCCTGGGTATGAAACACAATTCCTTTTCCAGTTTTAATGATCCTTCCTTCAATGCCATTGCTACTAAGATTGGTGTATATTTTACCTCTCTTAATGATGACACTGAATGCTCTTCTTTTAATCATGCCCTCCAAAACAGAACTGAAGGTTCTGCTTGTGAGGTTGTTTCCCTAGTTAGCAATTCTAGCTTAGATTGTGTAGATTCCCTACTGAGCCTAATGAGGGTCTCTGGTCTCTTATTTGCAAGCATAAACGGGGCAAGCACCCTAGGAACAACATTTCTCCATGAATGCTCTGTTCTGGAACATTAGAGGTATTGCAGCCCCTGGTAGGAAAACCCTCATCATTGACACCATTAACAAGACTCATGCCACCATTCTAGGGTTCCAGGAAACCAAGAAGGAGGATTTCTCTCCTTCTTATCTTAAATCCCTTGGCAATAGGGATTTTGACTGGCATACCCTACCATTCAAAGGATCTGGTGGAGGCATCCTGATGGGAGTAGACTTAAGCATTTTTTATGTTGTTGCTTGGTCCCACCTAGATTTTTCTATTAGTTGTCTAGTTAAGTTGAAATCTACTGGTCACACTTTTAGGGTGATTATTTTTTATGGATCTCCTTATGAAGAAGGAAAGGAAGCCTTTATTTCTGAGCTTCATACTTTATTTTTAGATATTCACACTCCCACCCTGATTGGGGGTGATTTCAATTTAGTTAGGAATGCCGAAGATAAAAGTAATGGATCTATCAATCATAAATGGAGTGACAACTTCAATGCCTGGATTGAGATCTGGAGTTTACTAGAAATTAGGCTCTCTTCTAGGAAATTTACTTGGGCCAATAATCAAGTTGATTTGATTATGTCCACCATTCACAGAATTTTCTGTGACACAGAACTAGATGGTTTTTTTTTCCTCTTTCTAGTTGTAGAGCTCTACCCAGATGTGGTAGTGACCACACCCCTCTGCTCTAGGACTCTGGTCTTAATCAAGCCCCTAAGAGTAATAGTTTTATATTTGAAAAGTGGTGGCTACTTAGAGAAGATTTCACTGAGTAAGTTAGGAAAATCTGGAATGAACCCACTGGGAGCAGCTGCCCTCTGGAAAAAGGCGAGATCAAAATTAGGAGATTTAGGAAAACTACTAAAGGTTGGAACTCTAATGAATAAGCCAATCTTAGGAGATACAAAAGGATTCTTCTGCTTGAGTTTGATTCTCTAGATATTAAGGCAGAAACTTCTGACCTCTCTGAGGCTAAGACTAGTAGATTGAACTTTGTCCATGGGGAGCTTAAGAAAATCTGGCTCCAGGAAAAAATTAAAGCCAAACAAAGATCTAGAGATAGGAATATTAAGGAGGGAGATAGGAACACTGCTTATTTTCATGCAGTTGCTAATCAGAGGAGAAGGTAAACCCTCATTCACTCCCTAGATGGCCCCAATGGCCTATTCTTTGAGGTAGATGCTATGCTGAAAGTGGCTAGTGACTTTTACAAAGACCTGTTTAAGAAAGAAAACCCTTCTGGTTTCTCTCTACAAAACAACTTCTTCTCTGCTTCTGAAAAAGTCTCTCTTGCTGAAAATGAGATGCTTGAAGCACCTTTTTCAGAGGCAGAGGTGAAGGAAGCCATTTTCAGCTCCTATCCTGATGGGTCCCCTGGCCCTGATGGAATTCCTTTCTTGTTTTACCAGCATTGTTGGGACTTGGTGAAAAAAGATCTCATGGATCTTTTCCAAGCCTTTCATAGAGGAGAGTTAGATATATACATGCTCAATTTTGCTATGCTCTCCCTTATTCCTAAAGAGCCTGAGGCCACTTCTATGAAGAAATTCAGGCCCATCACCTGATTAATCTGTAGTTTTAAGATTTTCTCTAAAGTCCTCACTACTAGGCTCTCTAAAGTTTTTGCAAGGTTGATTGCCAAGAACCAATCTGCATTTCTCAAGGGGAGGTATATATTAGAAAGTGTGGTTACTGCTCATGAAGTCCTCCACTCTGTTCATTCAGGTGGGGATAAAGGGCTTGTGCTTAAACTGGACTATGAGAAAGCCTTTGATAAAGTAGACCTCAATTTCCTTATGAAGCTCTTGGAGCTTAGGGGTTTTGGGGGGAAATGGACTAGCTGGATTCAGCAACTAACTCATGGAGGGTCTGTTGGGGTCAAACTAAATAGCTATGAGAGTGAATTTTTCCTTGCTGGCAAAGGTCTTAGGCAAGGTGACACTATATCCCCTCTTTTGTTTAACTTGGTAGTGGATGTCCTCACTAAAATGTTAAGCAAAGCTGCTGATCATAGCTTGATCGCAGGGCTCTGCCCTGAGGTTTGTCCTGGTGGCATCATCTGCCTGCAATATGCAGATGATACCATCGTTTTCCTAGACAATGACTCCACCCATGCTAGCAACCTGAAAACCATGCTAACTTGTTTTGAGCAAGTCTCAGGAATGAGAATTAACTACTCCAAGAGTGAGCTCATCCCTATCAACATGAATGACCAGGAGCTAGCTGATTTTCTTTCTATTCTAGTTTGTAGTAAAGGTAACTTCCCCATTAAGTACTTATGCATTCCTCTTCACTATGATAAGCTGAGAAGAGAAGATATCCAACCCCTCCTAGATAAAATCATTAAAAGGATTGCAGGGTGGAGGGGTAAACTCCTTTCTTACAGAGGGAGATTGATCCTCATCCAAGCCTGTTTGGCTAGCATCCCAGTGTACCTCCTTTCCTTCTTCAAATTCCCTAAATGGGCAGTGAACCTCATCAACTCTCAGATGTCTTACTGCTTGTGGAATGATTTTGAAGGCCATAGGAAACTTCACCTTGCTAACTGGGGCCTAGTCTCTATGAAAAAAGACTTTGGACGCTTAGGTATACCTAACCTCCAAGAAATTAACATCTGCCTTCTAGGATCTTGGATCAAGAGATACTATGAAGTAGACTAGAAACCCTGGAAGTTGCTCATTAATCATAAGTGCTAGGCGAATAAAACTAATATTTTTGCCCCCTCCTCCAACCTTAAGACTTCTAGATTCTGGAAAGGTTTAAAATCTATTATTCATGCTATGAAATTTGGCTATAGATGGAGCATAGGGGATGGGAGCAGAACCAGGTTTTGGGAAGATACTTGGTTTGGCACATCCCCCCTAGCAGTCCAATTTTGGCCTGTCTACTCTGTTTGCAATGAACAAAACAAAAATGCGAATGAAATTTGAGATGGGCAATGCCTAAAACTCTCTTTCAGAAGAACTTTAATGACAGTCTCATGGAACAATGGTTTCAGCTGGAGGAAATTGCCAAGAGCATTGTCTTTACTGCCGATCCAGATGCCCTGATCTGGCAACTAGATAACAAGGGGCAATACTCTTCCAGCTCCCTCTATCATATTATCAATTTTAGAGGGGTTCAACCTATGTTTATCCCTGCAGTCTGGAAATTAAGAGTTCCTCCTAAAATTCATGTTTTTCTCTAGCTCCTCTCAAAAAATAAATTGATGACCAGAGATAATCTTAGGAAAAGACATATCATCAAACCCCTTGAGTGTGTTTATTGTTTGGAGCAAGAATCCTGCTCTCATCCCTTTTTTGAATGTATTGTCGCTAAACACCTCTGGGTCCCTGTTGAGAATTTTTTCTCTATTCAGATTGGCTCTTCCTTCGAATCTGTAGTCAGGTTCTGGATTGCTAACAAAAAGTGCTCGGTTTTAAATACTGTTAGCTCAGTTGTCCTTTGGTGCCTCTGGAAATATAGAAATGCTATGATTTTCAGTACCACCTCCTGGATTTCCGTTCCGCAGGTCTTGAGGTTGATCAGAACACGGTGAGGAATCGCGATTCTCTCCTCCGGATCGGACAAGGACAAGTTGATGTCCTTCGTGGAAACCCTCTCAAAATCCCTCCAGAACCTTTGGCGATCACAAGTGGTCGAGCAAAGCTCGACTGCTCTGAAATTTGGAACCGTGGTCTCGGCTCAAGATCTCTGAAGATGATGATGGGCTCCTGTCGCCAAAGAAGAGAGACATCCATCACGCCACGCCTTCCAGCCCGGTGTCTCCGCTTCTTGCCTGCTGGTCACCGCAGGCGGACACTACCCCTCGTCTGAAGGCCATGAAGGCATCGCTGGATCCTCCCTGTGCCCTTTGAAGTGCATCTGCTTAGCTGCTTTTGCCTTTTGGCACCATTCGGGTTGCCTTGTAATAAAAATTGGTCCCTAGACTTTAGCAGTTTCCTTTTCATCCTTAGAACTGCTCTTTAGAGCTGCTGTATCATACTTTTGTGCGTGGTTTCGTTCTCAGCAATGGAACCGGGGAGGTGCTCCCTGTTTTTCTAAAAAAACAATCCATGTGTCGAGCCGCCATATAAATTAACTTTCCCTGTAACCCTAGCGCACCTACCACTTTTTCCCGTGATATCTTTCCACCTCGCTAGGGTTATCGTTCCTCTCGTCACTTCTGACGATCGTTGAGACCCGTCTTCCTCCTCCTCCGTTGGGTTGAGTGTCCGTTTCTGGGCCGATCACGGGGCAGTCCCGGACTGCTTCCCCGGTCTTGGTTCGATCTCCTCACCCGGGGGAATTAGGGTTCTTTATTTTCACTGGTCGCTAGACTGGGGGAGATCGATCTATTTTTCGTTTGACAACCTTATGGCAAACCAGGGAGCATCATCGGCTTCGGGATCCAATGGGAAGGGAAAGCTAGAGGATCTAATGAAGGAGCTGGCCCTCAAGGAAGAGGACCTCAATGACGTTGTTTTCGAGGAAGATGATGCCCCGACAGAGGAGGAGAACCTCTTCCAGATGCAATTCAATTGCCTGGGCGATTGGGAGAGAGTTACCCAGGGGGGGTCCCTGGCACTTCAGAGGCAATCCGGTGATTACCGCACCATGATACGTCTCCAACGTATCTATAATTTTTTATTGTTCCATGCTATATTATATTCTGTTTTGGACATTAATGGGCTTTATTATACACTTCTATATTATTTTTGAGACTAACCTATTAACCGGAGGCGCAGCCCAGAATTGTTGTTTTTTTTGCCTATTTCAGAGTTTCGCAGAAAAAGAATATCAAACGGAGTCCAAACGAAATGAAACCTTCGGGAACGTGATTTTCGGAACGAACGTGATCTAGAGGACTTGGACCCTACGTAAAGACATCAACCAGCAGGGCACGAGGTAGGGGGCGTGCCTAACCCCCTGGGCGCGCCCTCCACCCTCGTGGGCCCCATGTTGCTCCACCGACGTACTTCTTCCTCCTATATATACCTCATTCCCAAACTATCATATAGGGAGCCAAAACCTAATTCCACCGCCGCAACCTTATACATGCAGTGAGATCCCATCTTGGGGCCTTTTAGGAGCTCCATTTGGAGGGGCATCGATCACGGAGGGCTTCTACATCAACACCATAGCCTCTCCGATGATGTGTGAGTAGTTTACCTCGGACCTTGGGTCCATAGTTATTAGCTAGATGGCTTCTTCTCTTTTTGGATCTCAATACAATGTTCTCCCCCTCTCTTGTGGAGATCTATTCGATGTAATCTTATTTTGCGGTGTGTTTGTTGAGACCGATGAATTGTGGGTCTATGATCAAGTTTATCTATGAACAATATTTGAATCTTCTCTGAATTCTTTTATTTATGATTGGTTATCTTTGCAAGTCTCTTCGAATTACCAGTTTGGTTTGGCCTACTAGATTGATCTTTCTTGCAATGGGAGAAGTGCTTAGCTTTGGGTTCAATCTTGCGGTGTCAATTCCCAAAGGATGTGAGGAGGGCAGCAATGCACGTATTGTATTGTTGGCATCGAGGATAACAAGATGGGGTTTATATCATATTGCATGAGTTTATCCCTGTACATCATGTCATCTTACTTAAAGTGTTACTCTGTTCTTTTGAACTTAATACTCTAGATGCATGCTGGATAGCGGTCGATGTGTGGAGTAATAGTAGTAGATGCAGGCAGGAGTCGGTCTACTTGTCTCGGACGTGGTGCCTATATACATGATCATACCTAGATATTCTCAGAACTATGCTCAATTCTGTCGATTGCTCAACAGTAATTTGTTCACCCACCGTAATACTTATGCTCTAGAGAGAAGCCACTAGTGAAACCTATGGCCCCTGGGTCTATTTTCCAACATATTAATCTCCCGTCAACAAGCTATTTCTGGCGCCGTTTTTATTTTGCTTTCTTTACTTTGCATCTTTATCATAAAAATACCAAAAATATTATCTTATCATATCTATCAGATCTCACTCTAAGTAAGTGACCGTGAAGGGATTGACAACCCCTTTATTGCGTTGGTTGCGAGGATTTATTTGTTTGTGTAGGTGCGAGGGACTCGTGCGTGGCCTCCTATAGGATTGATACCTAGGTTCTCAAAACTGAGGGAAAAAATTACACTACTTTGCTGCAACACCCTGACCTCTACAACGGAAAACCAACGCATTGCTCAAGAGGTAGCAAGAAGAATTTACGGCGCCCGTTCTTGGGAGTCTCATAAAAGTCAACGTACCAAGTACCCATCACAAACCCTTATCTCCCGCATTACATTATTTGCCATTTGCCTCTCGTTTTCCTCTCCCCACTTCACCCTTGCCGCTTTTATTCGCCCTCCTTTTCCCTTCGCCTCTTTTTCGCTTGTTTGTCGTTATGGCTAGTCCTCTATCTTCTCCGTTGTCTCCGAGAATGAAATTCTTAATTTTAAGCAAAGGGAGGGAGAAAATCTAAAAGACGCTTGGTATAGAATTTGCAATGCTCAAAATAGATCTACCAGGAAGCAATCTACTTCCGTTCTTCTCTGCAATTTTTATGTAGGCTCTACTCCTTGGTACAGATATATCATTGATACCATTACCGGAGGGAATTTCTTGGGTAGCCATACTTTTGATTCTTATAATGCTATGATAGATTTGTTTGGCTCAGCACCTCTTTTGGTTAATGCAACTATGTTAACTTTGGAGCATGTAATGCAAAGACTTGAAATTATTGAAAATAAAGTTGCTACCGTAGAGTTAATTGAAAATTTGGATAAAAAGATCCACAACCAAATTACCCAATATGGATCTAAGTTAGGAGTCACTTTGAAAAATATTAAGGAGAAGGAACCCATAGTTAATGAAGGAATGAATCAGGATTCCACTAGAATTGATAAACTAGAGGGTATCATTACCAACTTGGGAACCACTTTTTCTTCCGTAAAGAATACTCCAAGTCCTCCAACTAAAATTGCCAAGCTTATGTATGTCCCTAAAAATAAGGGTGAATCCTCTAGTAAGGAAACTGCGGATCTCAAATCTATAAGTATTCATCCCAATCTTTTTGCTATCATTAAGGAACCATTTGCTACAAATGAATTTTTCAGTTATGTGCCTAGAAGTTTGATAATTAATAAAAAGAAAGAAACTCCTAAGGATGAGAGATGTCTCATAGAAGGATTGCCTATCAAATATGGCAATACCTAGATCTATCCTTGCTTTTATGCCTAGCTAGGGGCGTTAAACGATAGCGCTTGTTGGGAGGCAACCCAATTTTATTTTTAGTTTTTTTGCCTTTTGCTTCTGTTTAGGAATAATTATTTGATCTAGCCTCTGGTTAGATGTGTTTTTATGTTTTAATTAGTGTTTGTGCCAACTTTAACCTATAGGATCTTCTTGGATGATAGTTATTTGATCTTGCTGAAAATTGCAGAAACTTTCTGTTCACGAAAATAATTGTTAAAAATCACCAGAACATGATAAAATATTGATTCCAATTGCTGCTGATCAATAAACAAATTGTCTAGGTCTTCCTATTTTGGCTGAATGTTTGGAGTTCCAGAAGTTTGCGTTAGTTACAGATTACTACAGACTGTTCTGTTTTTGACAGATTCTGTTTTTGTGTGTTGTTTGCTTATTTTGTTGAATCTATGGCTAGTATAATAGTTTATAAATCATAGAGAAGTTGGAATACAGTAGGTTTAACACCAATATAAATAAATAATGAGTTTCATTACAGTACCTTGAAGTGGTCTTTTGTTTTCTTTCGCTAACGGAGCTCACGAGATTTTCTGTTAAGTTTTGTGTTGTGAAGTTTTCATGTTTTGGGTGAAAGATTTGATGGATTATGGAACAAGGAGCGGCAAGAGCCTAAGATTGGGGATGACCATGGCACCCCAAGATAATCTAAGGACACCAAAAAGCCAATGCTTGGGGATGCCCCGGAAGGCATCCCCTCTTTCGTCTACTTCCATCGGTAACTTTACTTGGAGCTATATTTTTATTCACCACATGATATGTGTTTTGCTTGGAGCGTCTTGTATTATTTGAGTCTTTGCTTTTTAGTTTACAACAATCATATTTTCTGTACACACCTTTTGAGAGAGACACACTTGATTCGGAAATTATCAGAATACTCTATGTGCTTCACTTATATCTTTTGAGTTATATAGTTTTTGCTCTAGTGCTTCACTTATATCTTTTAGAGCACGGTGGTGATTTTTTTTTATAGAAACTATTGTTCTCTCATGCTTCACTTAGATTATTTTGAGAGTCCTACAAAACAGCATGGTAGTTTGCTTTGACAATGATAGGCATTCAAGATTAGTAAAAAAAATATTTTCTTATGAGTGTGTTGAATTTATGAGAAGCTTGATGCTAGATAATTGTTTTGAGATATGAAGATGGTGATATTAGAGTCATGCTAGTTGAGTAGTTTTGAATTTTAGAAATACTTGTGTTAAAGCTTGTGATTCCCGTAGCATGCACGTATGGTGAACCATTATGTGATGAAGTCAGAGCATGATTTATTTATTGATTATCTTCCTTATGAGTGGCGGTCGGGGACGAGCAATGGTCTTTTCCTACCAATCTATCCCCCTAGGAGCATGCGCATAATACTTTGCTTTCATAACTTGTAGATTTTTGCAATAAGTATATGAGTTCTTTATGACTAATGTTGAGTCCATGGATTATACGCACTTTTCCTCCTTCCACCATTGCTAGCCTCTCTAATACCGCGTGCACGTTTCATTATCATACACCCACCATATACCTTCCTCAAAATAGCCACCATACCTACCTATCATGGCATTTCCATAGCCATTCCGAGATATATTGCCATGCAACTTACCATCATTCTGTTTATTATGACACACTCCATCATTGTCATATTGCTTCGCATGATCATGTAGTTGACATCGTATTTGTGGCAAAGCCACCGTTTATAATTCTTTCATACATGTCACTATTGATTCATTGCATATCCCGGTACATCACGGAGGCATTCACATAGAGTCATATTTTGTTCTAAGTATTGAGTTGTAATTGTTGAGTTGTAAGTAAATAAAAGTGTGATGAGCATCATTTTTAGAGCATTGTCCCAAGTGAGGAAAGGATGATGGAGACTATGATTCCCCCGTAAGTCGGGACGAGACTCCGGATGAAAAAAATGAGAGAAAAAGAGAGAAGGGACAATGTTACTATCCTTTTACCACACTTGTGCTTCAAAGTAGCACCATGATCTTCATGATAGAGAGTCTCCTATGATATCACTTTCATATACTAGTGGGAAATTTTCATTATAGAACTTGGCTTGTATATTCCAATGATGGGCTTCCTCAAAATGCCCTAGGTCTTCATGAGCAAGCGAGTTGGATGCACACCCACTTAGTTCCTTTTGTTGAGCTTTCATATACTTATAGCTCTAAGTGCATCTGTTGCATGGCAATCCCTACTCACTCACATTGATATCTATTAATGGGCATCTCCATAGCCCGTTGATACGCCTAGTTGATGTGAGACTATCTTCTCCTTTTTTGTCTTCTCCACAACCACCATTCTATTCCACATATAGTGCTATGTCCATGGCTCACGCTCATGTATTGCGTGAAGATTGAAAAAGTTTGAGAACACTAAAAGTATGAAACAATTGCTTGGCTTGTCATCAGGGTTGTGCATGATTTAAATATTTTGTGTGGTGAAGATAGAGCATAGACAGACTATATGATTTTGTAGGGATAGCTTTCTTTGGCCATGTTATCTTGAGAAGACATAATTGCTTAGTTAGTATGCTTGAAGTATTATTATTTTTATGTCAATATTAAACTTTTGTCTTGAATCTTTCCGATCTGAATATTCATACCACAATTAAGAGAATTACATTGAAATTATGCCAAGTAGCATTCCACATAAAAAATTCTGTTTTTATCATTTACCTACTCGAGGACGAGCATGAATTAAGCTTGGGGATGCTTGATACGTCTCCAACGTATCTATAATTTTTTATTGTTCCATGCTATATTATATTCTGTTTTGGACATTAATGGGCTTTATTATACACTTTTATATTATTTTGAGACTAACCTATTAACCGGAGGCCCAGCCCAGAATTGTTGTTTTTTGCCTATTTCAGAGTTTCGCAGAAAAAGAATATCAAACGGAGTCCAAATGGAATGAAACCTTCGGGAACGTGATTTTCGGAACGAACGTGATCCAGAGGACTTGGACCCTACGTCAAGACATCAACCAGGAGGGCACAAGGTAGGGGGCGCGCCTACCCCCTGGGCGCGCCCTCCACCCTCGTGGGCCCCACGTTGCTCCACCGACGTACTTCTTCGTCCTACATATACCTACGTACCCCCAAACTATCAGATAGGGAGCCAAAAACCTAATTCCACCGCCGCAACCTTCTGTACCCGTGAGATCCCATCTTGGGGCCTTTTCCGGAGCTCCGCCGGAGGGGGCATCGATCACGGAGGGCTTCTACATTAACACCATAGCCTCTCCGATGATGTGTGAGTAGTTTACCTCAGACCTTCGGGTCCATAGTTATTATCTAGATGGCTTCTTCTCTCTTTTTGGATCTCAATACAATGTTCTCCCCCTCCCTTGTGGAGATCTATTCGATGTAATCTTCTTTTGAGGTGTGTTTGTTGAGATCGATGAATTGTGGGTTTATGATCAAGTTTATGTATGAACAATATTTGAATCTTCTCTGAATTCTTTTATGTATGATTGGTTATCTTTGCAAGTCTCTTTGAATTACCAGTTTGGTTTGGCCTACTAGATTGATCTTTCTTGCAATGGGAGAAGTGCTTAGCTTTCGGTTCAATCTTGCGGTGTCCTTTCTCAGTGACAGTAGGGGCAGCAAGGCATGTATTGTATTGTTGCCATCGAGGATAACAAGATGGGGTTTACATCATATTGCATGAGTTTATCCCTTTACATCATGTCATCTTACTTAAAGCGTTACTCTGTTCTTTTGAACTTAATACTCTAGATGCATGCTGGATAGCGGTCGATGTGTGGAGTAATAGTAGTAGATGCAGCCAGGAGTCGGTCTACTTGTCTCGGACGTGATGCCTATATACATGATCATACCTAGATATTCTCATAACTATGCTCAATTCTGTCAATTGCTCAACAGTAATTTGTTCACCCACCGTAATACTTATGCTCTAGAGAGAAGCCACTAGTGAAACCTATGGCCCCCGGGTCTATTTTCCATCATATTAATCTCTTGTCAACAAGCTATTTCTGGCGCCGTTTTTATTTTGCTTTCTTTACTTTGCATCTTTATCATAAAAATACCAAAAATATTATTTTATCATATCTATCAGATCTCACTCTAAATGGCCCCGTGAAGGGATTGACAACCCCTTTATTGTGTTGGTTGCGAGGATTCATGTTTGTGTAGGTGCGAGGGACTGCGTGTGTGGCCTCCCTCTTTGGATTGATACCTTGGTTCTCAAAAACTGAGGGAAATACTTACGCTACTTTGCTGCATCACCCTTTCCTCTTCAAGGGAAAACCAACACAGTGCTCAAGAGGTAGCACCCCATATGATGGATACACTAAGCCATCGGAGATAGAGCTATACAAATTGAAGATATGGTTTCGCATCATCGACCTTCCGACTGGTTTTCAGGGGAAAGTGAAGGCGTTGGCTGCTAAGATTGGCGAGTTTGTGGACTCGGAGCCATCTTCTTTTGATTTCGAACGTAACTTCTATAGGGTTAGGGTTCGACTTGACGTGAGAAATCCTCTCAAAAAGGCAATCTCGCTGATCCGTGGAGGAGAGAGGGAGATCTTCGCGATCAAGTATGAATGTCTACCCGATTGGTGCCATGTCTGCGGTATGATGGGACATGAGTTGAAGGAACACGGGGATGGAGTTCACCCCCCCTCAGCGCTGACCTTCAAAAACTTGTGAGCACCTATGACTAGATGTAAGTGCATCTAGTGCCCCTTAGTGATTTTGGTGTATTGAAGACTCATAGGTTAAGTCTATGAGGAGTTTGATATTTATGATGAAAGTCAACCCCTAAAAATAAATGTCTTCAGCTGAAGACTTTGAAAGTGAAGTGAAGGAAATATGCCCTAGAGGAAATAATAAAGTTTTTATTTATATTTCCTTATATCATGATAAATATTTATTATTTATGCTAGAATTGTATTAACCGGAAACTTAGTACATGTGTGATACATAGACAAATAGAGTTTCACTAGTATGCCTCTACTTGATTAGCTCGTTGAATCAAAGATGGTTAAGTTTCCTAGCCATAGACATGAGTTGTCATTTGATTAACGGGATCACATCATTAGAGAATGATGTGATTGACTTAACCCATTCCGTTAGCTTAGCACTTGATCGTTTAGTATGTTGATGTTGCTTTCTTCATGACTTACACATGTTCCTATGACTATGAGATTATGCAACTCCGAATCTGGGAGGAACACTTAGTGTGCTACCAAACGTCATAACGTAATCGGGTGATTATAAAGGTGCTCTCTGTGTGTCTCGATGGTACTTGTTGAGTTGGCATAGATTGAGATTAGGATTTGTCACTCCGATTGTCGGAGAGGTATCCCTGGGCCCTCTCGATAATGCACATCACTATAAGCCTTGCAAGCAATGTGACTAATGAGTTAGTTACGGGATGATGCATTACGGAATGAGTAAAGAGACTTGCTGGTAACGAGATTGAACTAGGTATTGAGATACCGACGATCGAATCTCGGGCAAGTAACATACCAATGACAAAGGGAACAACGTATGTTGTTATGCGGTTTGACCGATAAAGATCTTCGTAGAATATGTTGGAGCCAATATGAACATCCAGGTTCCGCTATTGGTTATTGACCAGAGACGTGTCTCGGTCATGTCTACATAGTTCTCGAACCCATAGGGTCCGCATGCTTAACGTTCGGTGACGATCGGTATTATGAGTTTATGTGTTTTGATGTACCGAAGGTAGTTCGGAGTCCCGGATATGATCACAGACATGACGAGGAGTCTCGAAATGGTTGAGACATAAAGATCGATATATTGGATGACTATGTTTGGACATCAGAATGGTTCCGGGTGAGTTCGGGCATTTACCGGAGTACCGGGAGGTTATCGGAACCCCCCGGGGAGCATATGGGCCTTAATGGGCCTTAGTGGGAGAGAAGAGAAGGCAACCTAGGAGGGGGCGCACCCACCCAAGCTCAATCCGAATTGGGTGAGGGGGCCGGCCCCCTTTCCTTTCTCCTTGCCCCTCTTCCTTCTATTCCTGGTGGGACTAGGAAAGGGGGAGTCCTACTCCCACTAGGAGGAGGACTCCTCCCCCCTTGGCACGCCTAGAGAGGCCGGCCCCCCTCCACCATAATCCACCTCGGTCATATTGATGTAGTGCTTAGGCGAAGCCCTGCGCCGGTAGCTTCATCATCACCGTCGTCACTCCATCGTGCTGATGAAGCTCTCCCTCGACACTCAGCTGGATCGAGAGTTCGTGGGTCGTCACCGAGCTGAACGTGTGCAGATCACGGAGGTGCCGTACTTTCGGTACTAGGATCGGTCAGATCATGAAGACGTACGACTACATCAATCGCATTGTCATAACGCTTCTGCTTACAGTCTACGAGGGTATGTGGACTACACTCTCCCCTCTCGTTGCTATGCATCACCATGATAGATCTTGCGTGTGCGTAGGAATTTTTTTGAAATTACTGTGTTCCCCAAAAGTGATATCAGAGCCAGGTCTATGCGTAGATGTTATATGCACGAGTAGAACACAAAGAGTTGTGGGCGATAATAGTCATACTGCTTACCAGCATGTCATACTTTGATTCGGCGGTATTGTTGGATGAAGCGGCTCGGACCGACATTACACGTGACGCTTCTGGCGAGACTGGTTCTACCGACGTGCTTCGCACACAGGTGGCTAGTGAGTGTCTGTTTCTCCAACTTTAGTTGAATCAAGTGTGACTACGCCCGGTCCTTGTTGAAGGTTAAAATAACACAGTTGAAGAAAAATCGTTGTGGTTTTGATGCGTAGGTAAGATCGGTTCTTGCTAAGCCCGTAGCAGCCACGTAAAACTTGCAACAACAAAGTAGAGGATGTCTAACTTGTTTTTGCAGGGCTTGTTGTGATGCGATATGGTCACGTGATGAGATATAAGTTGTTGTATGAGATGATCATGTTTTGATGAAGTTATCGGCAACTGGCAGAAGCCTTATGGTTGTCTCTTTTTGCATAAGATGCAAGCGCCAAATAATTGCTTTACGTTATCGCTATGCGATAGCAATAGTTGCAAGAGCAATAGTTGGCGAGACGACCATGTGAAGACACGTTGATAGAGATCAAGATGATGGAGATCATGGTGTCATGCCAGTGACGATAGAGATCATGACGGTACTTTGGAGATGGAGATCAAAGGCGCAAAATGATCATGGTCATATGATGTCACATATTTTGATTGCATGTGATGTTTATCCTTTATGCATCTTATTTTGCTTAGTTTGGCGGTAGCATTATAAGATGATCTCTCACTAAATTTCAAGGTATAAGTGTTCTCCCTGAGTATGCACCATTGCGACGGTTAAATGCGTCTTGAGACACCACATGATGATCGGGTGTGATAAGCTCTACGTTCACATACAACGGTGCCGGCCAGTTTTGCACACACGGAATACTCGGGTTAAACTTGACGAGCCTAGCATATGCGAGATATGGCCTCGGAACCGGAGACCGAAAGGTCGAGCGTGAATCATATAGTAGATATGATCAACATAGTGATGTTCACCATTGAAAACTACTCCATCTCACGTGATGATCGGACATGGTTTAGTTGATTTGGATCACGTGATCATTTAGATTACTAGAGGGATGTCTATCTAAGTGGGAGTTCTTAAGTAACATGATTAATTGAGCTTTAATTTATCATGAACTTAGTCCTTATAGTATTTTCATAACTATGTTGTAGATCAATAGCTCGCGATGTAGCTCCCCGTTTTTTTGGTATGTTCCTAGAGAAAAACTATGTTGAAAGATGATAGTACCAATGATGCGGACTAGGTCCGTGATCTGAGGATTATCCTCATTGCTACATAGAAGAATTATGTCCTTGATGCACCGCTAGGTGACAGACCTATTGCGAGAGCGGAATCACGACGTTATGAACGTTTGACAAGCTCGGTATGATGACTACTTGATAGTTTAGTGCACGATGCTTTACGACTTAGAACCGGGACTTCCAAAATGTTTTGAACGCCACGGAGCATATAAGATGTTCCAAGAGTTGAAATTAGTATTTCATACTCATGCATGTGTCAAGAGGTATGAGACCTTTGACAGTACTTTGCCTACAAGATGGAGGAGAATAGCTCAACTAGTGAGCATGTGCTCGGTTGTCCGAGTACTACAATCGCTTGAATCAAGTGGGAGTTAATCTTCCAGATAAAATAGTGATTGACAGAGTTCTCTAGTCACTATCACCAAGTTACTAGAACTTCATGATGAACTATAATATGCAAGGGATAATGAAAACGATTCCCGAGCTCTTCGTGATGCTGAAACCGACGAAGGTAGAAATCAAGAAAATCATCAAATGTTGATGGTTGACAAGACCACTAGTTTCAAGTAAAAGGGCAAGGGAAAGAAAGGGAACTTCAAGAAGAATGGCAAGCAAGTTTCCACTCCCATGAAGAAGCCCAAAGCTAGACCCAAGCCTGAAACTAAGTGCTTCTATTGCAAAGGAAATGGTCACTGGAAGCGGAATTGCCCCAAATACTTGGCGGATAAGAAGGATGGCAAAGTGAACAAAAGTATATATGATATACATGTTATTGATGTGTACTTTACTAGTGTTCATAGTAGCCCCCGGGTATTTTGATACCGGTTCAGTTGCTATGATTAGTAACTCGAAAAAGGAGTTACAAAATGAACAAAGACTAGTTGAGGGCAAGGTGACGATGTGTGTTGGAAGAAATTCCAAGGTTGATAAGATCACCATCGCACACTCCCTTTACCTTTGGGATTAGTGTTGAACCTAAAATAAATGTTATTTGGTGTTTGCGTTGAGCATAATATGATTGGATCATGTTTGTTGCAATACGGTTATTCATTTAAGTCAAAGAATAATTGTTATTCTGTTTACATGAATAAAACCTTTTGTCGTCATACACCCAAGGTGAATGGTTTATTGAATCTCGATCGTAGTGATACACATATTCATAATATTGATGCCAAAAGATGCAAAGTTGATAATGATAGTGCAACAAATTTGTGGCACTGCCGTTTTGGTCATATTGGTGTAAAGCGCATGAAGAAACTCCATGCTGATGGGCTTTTGGAATCACTTGATGCTTGCAAACCATGGCTCATGGGCAAGATGACTAAGACTCCTTTCTCCGAAACGATGGAGCGAGCAACTAACTTATTGGAAATAATACATACTGATGTATACGATCCGATGACTGTTAAGGCTCGCGGCGGGTATCGTTATTTTCCGACCTTCACAGATGATTTGAGCAGATATGGTATATCTACTTGATGAGACATAAGTCTGAAACATTTGAAAAGTTCAAAGAATTTCAGAGTGAAGTGGAGAATCATCGTAACACGAAAATAAAGTTTCTACGATTTGATCGCAGAGGCGAATATTTGAGTTACGAGTTTGGCCTTCAATTAAAACAATGTGGAATAGTTTCACAAACTCATGCCACCTGGAACACCACAGCATAATGGTGTGTCCGAACGTCGTAGCCGTACTTTATTAGATATAGTGCGATCTATGATGTCTCTTACCGATTTACCACTATCGTTTTGGGGTTATGCATTAGAGGCAATTTGCATTCACGTTAAATAGGGCATCGTCTAAAAATCCGTTGAGACGACACCATATGAACTGTGGTTTAGCAAGAAACCTAGGTTGTCGTTTCTTAAAGTTTGGGGTTGTGATGCTTATGTGAAAAAGTTTCAACATGATAAGCTCGAACTCAAATCGGAGAAGTGCGTCTTCATAGGATACCCAAAAGAAAATATTGTGTAACATCCCAAATTTTCAATTTGGAATGTTGTACATAGGTCGTCCATGCATATCATATTTTATCGCATCTTCGTTCTGAAATCCTCAAAATCCTAAGCAACTCAAGGACCCTCGGAGAGAGTTGGGGATTTTACGGTTTTCATATTTGATCTCCATCAAATATTGAGAACAAGGATTTTTTATTTTAATTATTTTTCTCTCTGAAAAATATTTCATAATAAAAATAAATGAGAGGAGATAATATGACTTCTCCAAAATAATTGAAATATTGGAGGAAAAATGTTAAAATCATTATTTGGATTTTATTTGAGTTTACTTGGATTTTATTTGCATTAGAAAAATTGCACGTTTTAAAAATTGCATTTTTAGGGCCAAGAAAATGTTCATCTCATTCTAAATATTTTATTTAGACGGTGAAAATTTGTTTTGGCATTTTTAGATTTTTATTTTATATTATAGGAATTTTACTGTCGGCGGAACTATTTAAAAAAAAACTTCCCGCCCATTGGTGCCGGCCGAGCCAGCCGGCCCACCCCTGTGCCGCCGCCTTTTTCCTGCACTTGCCGACTCGGAGGAGTCCGAGCCGACACCACCGCCGCCTCGCCTTGGCCCCTCCTCCAAGCAGCCGCCCCGCTTTATATACGCCGCCACCGAGCCCCAACACCACCACCACTGCCAACCCAGCGTCGCAGCCGCCGCCGCCGCCGTCGTTGCCACTGTCGCCAAGCCCCGCCGCCCGTGAGCCGCCGCCCCTTCACGGAACCCTCGCCGGAGGTAGCCGCCGGATCCGAGACCGCCGGTTTTTTTTAAAACCGTTCGGTTTATTTTCTGAAACCCTAGTTTTCATTTTTTTTAGATAGATCGGTTTTACTCCGGTTTATTTATTTAGCGAGCGTTCGCTCGTTCGTTCGTTTTAACGAACGCGTTTTTCGCTTAGGTTCAGATAACGAACGTTCATTACGTTAAGGCGTTAAATCGTTTTCTTTTTATCGATTTATTCGCGATTTTTTACGATCGAGATTTCTGATCCGATGTTCAATCTAGTATGACTTTTCGCTCGTTTATCGGAATCAGGCGATTCAAGCGCCTAGAGTTTCGTCTCGAAACCCTCTTTCCGAATAACCAACTCAAACAAGTTTTTGCCTCTATAAAATTTGACCCTAGTTCAGATTAGTAAACGGATTTTATTTCTTTCGCTGTTTGAGTTTTGTTGCTTCGTTTGGTTTGAATCTTTTTGCAAACCAGAGTTCTTAAGTTGAACTTTCTGGTCAACCTCTTTTAGAGTTTTACCTGTGCATCTTTGCTTGTTGCTTATGTATGTTATTGTTTGCTTACGATAGAATTCCCGGAGTGCGAAGCGTGTTACTACGAGTCTCTAGGATTCACGGATCATCAGCAAGGCAAGTAACACATTGATCATACTCTTTTCATACCCAGTTTTTATGCATTAGCTCAATCCTCAAACATTGCATGATTAGGATATCATTAATTTATGGGTTGGGAAGTAGTTGTTGAGGTAAAACCTATTGCCCTGTTACTATCAAACCCTTGGGAGTTACTTCTACGTTTGCTTATACTGCTATGCTATGCTCGTAGACGTGGTTGGGTTTGAGTGTATCCATGAAAGATGTGAGTTTGTTAATTAATGGTTTACTTTAAGGTGGCCACTTAAATACACATCTGGGTGGATTGAGGTACCTGGGTATTCCAGGATTGCCTGTTTTTTTATGGGCCTCCACCCAGGCTCAAAGGGAACTGAGATTATTCATGCTAGAAACTTCCGTGTGCAGCCACAAGCTATTATGGGCTCTAGCATAGTTGAGTAAGTTACGTGAAGCTCTTGAACACGTGAATCAATGTGTAGTGGGTTTTGTAGGTTTGGTATGGTCTACCGGAGTAGAGAGTTAATGTTTACGAAAAGGCGTGTCTCGGTCATCCGTTTCTCAAACACCATGCGGTCACGAGAAATCAACGGAGGAGATCGAGTCTTGTGGGGAAAAGTGCAAACCTCTGCAGTGTACAATCTAATCATGGTTAGCCGTGTCCGCGGTTATGGACAACTTTGAGTATCTAGTACTTGAGTATTCACATGTATCTCATCACTCTAAAAATTAATACTGTTGGGTTGTTAACTACTTTAATTGGGATTGAGAATGCTATCAACCATTCTCAATGATGTTTCAACCACCATGATAGTTAAATTAAAATCTATTCCTTTGTTGTAGGGAAAAATTGGCTTTTAAAAACTATAACCATAGAGCTTTCCACCAGCCAAATATGCATGTAGTGATAGCATTATTTTGTTCTTGCTCTCTTGTGTTATTGCCAAGCATATTCCATGTCTTGACCCGTTCTCGGGCTGCAACGTATTATGTTGCGAGACTTTTTGAACGAGGAGTAAGGTTCGATAGGTCATTGCCGTGCAGCTCAGCCATGCCGTTGGATTTGATGGACTCACTTTATCTTCCAAGCCTTCCGCTGTTATCATATTAGATGGCCTTAAACCATATTATTGTAATAAGTTCTCTTTTGAGACATCGATGTAATAAGTGCGTGATTGCTACTCTGTTATAAATCCTCCGAGTACTGTGTGTGTCAGCATTACCGATCCAGGGATGACACTGAAACACAGAGACTTGACCATCTGAGGTCGAATTCGCTACAAGATGGTATCAGAGCACACGCTGAGTGTAGGACACGACCACTAAGATAAACCATAGGTCACTCTTCTCTACTCATTCTGACTCCTCTCCATTTTTCCGCTCTTTAGGACGATGGAGATGAAGAACAAGTTTGCACAACAGGATGAAGACACACCTTTTGGACGCCACTTGAAGGAAGTCACTAGGTACTTGAACATTGGAATACCAAGTTTCACCAGGACGTACAACGCCACCTAAACAGAAGAGGAGCGCTGGATGGTTCAAGTACAAGTTCCAGGAAGGACGTTCTCGCCAACTTCCAAGCCCATAGAGTTTTCTTTCGAAGCACCCACCTGGAGTTTAGGCAAGAGCATGGCAACCCACATTACCATGGGACGTATTGGAGAAGTATAGAACAGGGAGCTAAAGGACACCATCTACCAAATATGTGGGAGCCGAGACGAGCAATGGGAAGTAATCAGCACCAAGAAGGATCGATCCATTGCAGCTTACATTCAGGAGTTAAACCAGCACATTCGACGTTAGGAAAACCAGATGTGCACAGATATGATGGAGTTGAAGAAGGCGAAGACCAGGATCATCGAGCTGGAGGAAGAACTCAAGTTTACACGCGACGGATACGAGGAGGAAATCAAGACACTACTGGAAAAGAACGACGACCTGGTTAAGAAGATCGGAGTATTCATGGGAGGACCAGCATCGGAAGAAGAAGACGATGACCCCACTTGCCCGGACAACTACATCATCATCGACGACACCGATTCCGATCCAAGTGATGATGACTACGAAGACGAAGCTGGAGCAGACATCATGGAGTCTACCACCGATCAAAATTTTTAGATGACCATCATATATTAGTAGTATTTCCCCCATATATCTAATAGTAGTTGAGCACTTTTGCGATAGTTCTAGACCGTTTGTATGCCCTTGCTTGTTTGATTGAGTGAATTGATTGTGTTTGCCTCATATGCATATGGGTAGTGTTCTCTCATTAGACCTCTTTCTATTCTAATCTCTTCCATCTAAACCCATCGCATTCATACATATCAAGGGGATTCGCGGATAAGTTTAAGTTACCAACCCAAACCCTTAGGACCCCTCTTTTAGTGAGCTCACACGGAGGCAGTACATGGCTAGCCAATGGTGCACCCATATACCCCTAACCATTGGCACACATGTTTTTCCGTCTGACCTAATTATCTTGGAGTCGCAAGGATTGTATGTGATATTAGGTATGGACTGGATGTCGAAGTATGGAGGAAGCATTGACTGTGCTAGTAAGTCGATTTATCTTACCACCCCGGAGGGAAAAAGGATTAAGTATATATCTAGGCATGTGCCTAGGATGAGCCAAGTGAATACCCTCACGGGAGCTGTGCAGGAGGAAGTGCCTGTAGTACGGGATTACCCGGATGTTTTCCCATAGGAGTTACCAGGCATGCCCCCGGATCGAGACATCGAGTTTTTCATAGAGCTATTGCCAGGTACAGTGCCAATATCCAAGAGACCCTATCGGATGCCCGCAAAGGATCTGGAGGAAATTAAGAAACAGATCGAGGAGTTATTGGAGAAAGGGTATATTCGCAGGAGTTCATCACCTTGGGGAGGACCAGTACTGTTGGTCGAGAAAAAGGATAAATCCCTGAGGATGGTAGTTGATTACCGAGCCTTGAATGAAGTAATGATTAAGAATAAGTATCCATTACCGATGATCAATGATCTGTTTGATCAGTTGCAAGGAGCTAAGGTGTTTTCGAAGATTGATCTACGGTCGGGATACCATCGATTGAAGATCCGAGAGAAGGATATACCAAAGACGCATTCACCACGCGGTATGGATTATATGAGTATACGGTCATGTCGTTTGGGTGACTAACGCCCTGCCTATTTCATGAGCATGATGAACAAGGTGTTCATGGAGTATTTGGACAAGTTTGTTGTGGTGTTTATTGATGATATTATGGTATACTCGAAGAACGAAGAGGAGCACAAGGAGCATTTGCGTTTAGTTCCCGAGAAACTTCGTGGAACACCGGTTATACGCTAAATTTAGCAAGTGCGAGTTTTGGTTGAAGGAAGTTGGATTTCTTGGGCATGTTATATCGGGAGAGGGTATAGCGGTGGACCCCGATGAGTTCGGTCGATCCTTTGAATGGTTGGCACCCACTTCAGTTAGCGAGATCCGCAGTTTCCTTGGACTCGGAGGATATTATCGGAGATTCATTGAGAATTTTTCCAAGATTGCCAAGCCAATGACTGAATTGCTGAAGAAGGATACTATGTTTAAATGGACAGATGACTGCGAGGCAAGTTTTCAGGAGTTGAAGAAACGTTTGACTACAGCCCCAGTGCTAACACTGCCAGATATACATAAGGAGTTCCAAGTTTATTGCGACGCCTCTCGCTTGGGACTTGGATGTGTGCTTATGCAAGACGGAAAGGTTGTTTCATATGCCTCACGACAACTGAAGCCCCATGAATTAAACTATGCCACGCACGATTTGGAGCTAGCAGCCGTAGTGCATGCATTGAAAACTTGGAGACACTATCTTATTGGAAACCGTTGTGATATGTACACGGATCATAAGAGTTTGAAGTACATTTTCACCTAGAAGGAGTTGAACCTTAGACAAAGGAGACGGCTGGAGCTTATAAAGGATTACGATATGAAGCTACACTATCATCCAAGAAAGGCCAATGTCGTAGCAGACGCTTTGAGTCGGAATAGTTACGCTAATATCCTTGAAAGTAAGGGATTGCCCAAGGAGTTAGCGGAGGATATCATGGAACTTCGGTTGGTGATTGTTCCAAGAGGTTTCATTGCAACAATGGAGGTTCAGTCTACATTGTTGGATAAGATTCGAGAAGCTCAGAAGAATGACAAGGAGATTGCTGAGATAAGGGAGAAGATGAGCAAAGGAAAAGCCAAAGGTTTTCGAGAGGATGAGCACGATACCTTATGGTTTGAGGACCGAGTTTATGTGCCTAATAACTTTCGGTAGATCGGGGAAGTTAATACTTCAGGAGGCTCATGACTCACCATACTCGATACACCCCGGAGACACCAAGATGTATTTGGATTTGAAGGAACGTTTCTGGTGGACTGGTATGAAAAAGGATATTGCCGAGTATGTAGCTGTGTGTGATGTACGTCAGAGGGTGAAGGCAGAGCATCAGAAGCCAGCAGGACTACTACAGCCTATGCCGATACCTGAATGGAAGTGGGATAAGCTTGGCATGGACTTTATCACCAGATTGCCCAGAACCAAAGCAGGATATGACTCAATATGGGTAGTAGTGGATCGCTTGACCAAAGTAGCTCATTTCATCCCAGTCAAAACAGCTTACACAAGTGCAAAGTTGGCCAAGATATATATGTCCAGGATTGTATGTTTGCATGGAGTTTCGAAGGCCATCGTATCGGATAGAGGAACACAGTTTACTTCAAAGTTTTGGAAACAGCTACACGGACCACAGGTACCAGTTGGAGTTCAAGACAACATTCCACCCACAGACGGATGGACAGAGAGAGTCAACCAAATTACGGAAGACATCTTTGAGAGCACATGTGCTAGATTATGGATCTAGTTGGGATGACAATTTGCCTTCTGCAGAAGTTCTCATACAACAATAGCTACCGGGCCGGTTTGAAGATGGCACCGCTCAAGCTTCGGTATGGACGTAGATGTAGGACACCTCTGATGTGGGATGAGGTAGGAGACCGTCAGTTGTTTGGACCAGATTTGATCAAAGAGTCGGAGGAGAAGATTAAACTAATCCGAGACAAACTGAAGGTTGCTCAGTCCAGGCAGAAGAGTTATGCAGATTCAAAACTTAAGGAAGTAACTTATGAAATTGGAGATAGAGCCTATCTGCGGGTATCACCTTTGCGAGGAGTGAAACGTTTTGGAGTTAAGGGAAAGTTAGCTCCAAGGTTTGTAGGACCGTATCGTGTTTTGGAAAGGATGGGAGAAGTTGCCTACAAGCTGGAATTACCTGAAGGATTGTCAGGAGTTCATGATGTGTTTCACGTTTCACAGTGGAAGAAGTGTCATGCTGAGATGGCAGATATACCGTTAAGAGATCTGATTGCCCCTAGAGGCGTCTGATTGGACAAGAATTTGACTTATGAGGAGAAGCCGGTAAAGATTCTTGACTTTGACAGTAAGTCACCATAACAAGGTTATCAAGTTTTGTAAAGTTCATTGGAGCCACCATACCGAGGAGGAAGCCACACAGGAGCGAGAAGATGATATTCGCAAGGACCACCGCACCTATTTTCTAGCCAACCCGAATCTCGAGGGCGAGATTCATCTTAAAGGGGTAGGTTTGTAACATCCCAAATTTTCAATTTGGAATGTTATACATAGGTCATCCATGCATATCATATTTTATCGCATCTTCGTTCTGAAATCCTCGAAATCCTAAGCAACTCAAGGACCCTCGGAGAGAGTTGGGGATTTTACGGTTTTCATATTTGATTTCCATCAAATATTGTGAACGAGGATTTTTGATTTTAATTATTTTTCTCTACGAAAAATATTTCATAATAAAAATAAATGAGAGGAGATAATATGACTTCTCCAAAATAATTGAAATATTGGAGGAAAAATGTTAAAATTATTATTTGGATTTTATTTGAGTTTACTTGGATTTTATTTGCATTAGAAAAATTGCACGTTTTAAAAATTGCATTTTTAGGGCCAAGAAAATGTTCATCTCGTTCTAAATATTTTATTTAGACGGTGAATTTTTTTTTGGCATTTTTAGGTTTTTATTTTATTTTATAGGATTTTTTCTGTCGGTGGAACTATTTAAAAAAAAACTCCCCACGCCCGACTGGGCCGAAGCCCAGTGAGCCAGCCACCCACACTTGTGACATGGCCGACTCGGAGGAGTTCGAGCTGGACTCCACCGCCGCCTCGCCTTGGCCCCTCCTCCAAGCAGCCGCCCCCACCCCTTTATATACGCCGCCACCCCGAGCCCCAACACCACCACCACCGCCAACCCTCACTTCAGCCGCCGCCACGTCTTCCTCGCCATGGCCAGCTGCCGCGTCGCCAAGCCCCGCCGCCCCGTGAGCTGCCGCCCCGCACCCCGCCTCGCCGGAACCCTCGCCGGAGGTAGATGCCGGATCCGAGACCGCCGGTTTAAAAAAAAAACATTCGGTTTATTTCCTGAAACCCTAGTTTCTGGTTTTTAAATAGATCGGTTTTTCTCCAGTTTATTTATTTAGCGAGCGTTCGCTCGTTCGTTCGTTTTAACGAACGTGTTTTTCGTTTAGGTTCAGATAACGAACGTTCTTTCGTTAAGCTGTTCGTCGTTTTTCTTTTTATCGGATTTATTCCGCGATTTTTCTGATCGCGATTTCTGATCCGATGTTCGATCTAGTATAACTTTTCGCTCGTTTATCGGAATCAGGCGATTCAAGCGCCTAGAGTTTCGTCTCGAAACCCTCTTTCCGAGTAACCAACTCAAACAAGTTTTTGCCTCTGTAAAATTTGACCCTAGTTCAGATTAGTAAACGGATTTTATTTCTTTCGCTGTTTGAGTTTTGTTGCTTCGTTTGGTTTGAATCTTTTTGCAAACCAGAGTTCTTAAGTTGAACTTTCTGGTCAACCTCTTTTAGTTGAGTTTTACTTGTGCATGTTTGCTTGTTGCTTATGTATGTTATTGTTTGCTTGCGATAGAATTCCCGGAGTGCGAAGCGTGTTACTACGAGTCTCTAGGATTCACGGATCGTCAGCAAGGCAAGTAACACATTGATCATACTCTTTTCATACCCAGTTTTTATGCATTAGCTCAATCCTCAAACATTGCATGATTAGGATATCATTAATTTGTGGGTTGGGAAGTAGTTGTTGAGGTAGAACCTATTGCCTGTTAATATCAAACCCTTGGGAGTTACTTCTACGTTTGCTTATACTTTGCTATGCTATGCTCAGAGACGTGGTTGGGTTTGAGTGTATCCATGACAGATGTGAGTTTGTTAATTAATGGTTTACTTTAAGGTGGCAACTTAAATACACATCTGGGTGGATTGAGGTACCTGGGTATTCCAGGATTGCCTGTTTTTTTATTGACCGCCACCCAGGCTCAAAGGGAACTGAGATTATTCATGCTAGAAACTTCCGTGTGCAGCCACAAGCTATTATGGGCTCTAGCATAGTTGAGTAAGTTATGTGAAGCTCTTGAACAGGTAGATCAACAGGTAGTGGGTTTTGTAGGTTTGGTATGGTCTACCCGGAGTAGAGAGTTAATGTTTACGAAAGATCGTGTCTCGGTCATCCGCTTCTCAAACACCATGCGGTCTGCGAGAAATCAGCGGAGGCGATCGAGTCTTGTGGGGAAAAGTGCGCAAACCTCTGCAGAGTGTACAATCTAATCATGGTTAGCCGTGTCCCCGATTATGGACAACTTTGAGTATCTAGTACTTGAGTATTCACATGTATCTCATCACTCTAAAAATTAATACTGTTGGGTTGTTAACTACTTTAATTGGGATTGAGAATGTTGTCAACCATTTTCAATGACGTTGCAACCACCATGATAGTTAAATTAAAATCTATCCTTTGTTGTAGGGAAAAATTGGCTTTTCGCAAAAACTATAACCATAGTGCTTTCCACCAGCCAAATATGCATGTAGTGATAGCATTATTTTGTTCTTGCTCTACTGTGTTATTGCCAGCATATTCCATGTCTTTGACCGTTCTCGGCTGCAACGTATTATGTTGCGAGACTTTTCGAACAAGGAGTAAGGTTCGATAGGTCGTTGCCGTGCAGCTCAGCCATGCCGTTGGAGTTGATGGACTCACTTTATCTTCCAAGCCTTCCGCTGTTATCACATTAGATGGCCTTAAGCCATATTATTGTAATAAGTTCTCTTTTGAGACATCGATGTAATAAGTGTGTGATTGCTACTCTGTTATAAATCCTTCGAGTACTGTGTGTGTCAGCATTACCGATCCAGGGATGACACTGAAACACAGAGACTTGACCACCTGAGGTCGGGTCGCTACATATTGGGTACACCTTCTATCACAGATCCGAAGGCAAGACATTCGTTGCTAAGAATGGATCCTTTCTAGAGAAGGAGTTTCTCTCGAAAGAAGTGAGTGGGAGGAAAGTAGAACTTGATGAGGTAACTGTACCTGCTCCCTTATTGGAAAGTAGTATTACAGAAATCAGTTCCGGTGGCTCCTACACCAATTAGTGAGGAAGCTAATGATGATGATCATATAAGTTCAGATCAAGTTACTACTAAACCTCGTAGGTCAACCAGGGTAAGTTCCGCACCAGAGTGGTACGGTAATCCTGTTTTGGAAGTCATGTTACTTGACCATGACGAACCTACGAACTATGAGGAAGCGGTGATGAGCCCAGATTCCGCAAAATGGCTTGAGGCCATGAAATCTGAGATGGGATCCATGTATGAGAACAAAATGTGGACTTTGGTTGACTTGCCCGATGATCGGCAAGCCATCGAGAATAAATGGATCTTCAAGAAGAAGACTGACGACGGTAATGTTATCGTCTACAAAGCTCGACTTGTTGCAAAAGGTTTTCGACAAGTTCAAGGAGTTGACTATGATGAGACCTTCTCACCCGTAGCGATGCTTAAGTCCGTCCGAATCATGTTAGCAATTGCTGCATTTTATGATTATAAAATTTGGCAAATGGATGTAAAGACTGCATTCTGAATGGATTTACGGAAGAAGAGTTGTATATGATGCAACCTGAAGGTTTTATTAATCCAAACGATGCTAATAAAGTGTGCAAGCTCCAGTGATCCATTTATGGACTGGTGCAAGCATCTCGGAGTTGGAATAAATGTTTTGATAGTGTGATCAAAGCATATGGTTTTATACAGACTTTTGGAGAAGCCTGTATTTACAAGAAAGTGAGTGGGAGCTCTATAGCATTTCTAATATTATATGTGGATGACATATTGTTGATTGGAAATGATATAGAATTTCTGGATAGCATAAAAGGATACTTGAATAAGAGTTTTTCAATGGAAGACCTCGGTGAAGCTACTTATATATTAGGCATCAAGATCTATAGAGATAGATCAATATGCTTAATTGGACGTTCACAAAGCACATACCCTGATAAAGTTTTTCAAAATGGATCAAGCGAAGAAAGGGTTCTTGCCTGTGTTACAAGGTGTGAAGTTGAGTCAGACTCAAAGCCCGACCATGGCAGAAGATAGAGAGAGAATGAAAGTCATTCCCTATGCCTCAGCCATAGGTTCTATAAAGTATGCCATGCTATCTACCAGTCCTATTTATATACCCTGCCCTGAGTTTGGCAAGGGAGTACAATTTTGATCTAGATGTAGATCGCTGCACAACGGTCGAAATTATCCTTATAGGACTAAGGAAATATTTCTCGGTTATGGAGGTGATAAAGAGTTCGTCGTAAAAAGTTATGTCGATGCAAGCTTTGACACCAATCTGGATTACTCTAAGTCACAATCCGGATACATATTGAAAGCGGGAGCAATTAGCTAAATAGCTCCATGGAGAGCATTGTAGACATAGAAATTTGCAAAATACATACGGATCTAAATTTGGCAGACCCGTTGACGAAACTTCTCTCACAAGCAAAACATGATCACACCTTAGTACTCTTTGGGTGTTAATCACATAGAAATATGAACTAGATTATTGATTCTAGTAAACCCTTTGGGTATTAGTCACATGGAGATGTGAACTAATCACATAAAGATGTGAGCTATTGGTGTTAAATCACATGACGATGTGAACTAGATTATTGACTCTAGTGCAAGTGGGAGACTGAAGGAATATGCCCTAGAGGCAATAACAAAGTTTTTATTTATATTTCCTTATATCATGATAAATGTTTATTATTCATGCTAGAATTGTATTAACCGGAAACTTAGTACATGTGTGAATACATAGACAAACAGAGTGTCACTAGTATGCCTCTACTTGACTAGCTCGTTGAATCAAAGATGGTTAAGTTTTCTAGCCATAGACATGAGTTGTCATTTGTTTAACGAGGATCACATCATTAGAGAATGATGTGATTGACTTGACCCATTCCGTTAGCTTAGCACTTGATCGTTTAGTATGTTCTTTGTTGCTTTCTTCATGACTTATACATGTTCCTATGACTATGAGATTATGCAACTCCGAATACCGGAGAACACTTAGTGTGCTACCAAACGTCACAACGAATCGGGTGATTATAAAGGTGCTCTACAGGTGTCTTCGATGGTACTTGTTGAGTTGGCATAGATCGAGATTAGGATTTGTCACTCCGATTGTCGGAGAGGTATCTCTGGGCCCTCTCGATAATGGACATCACTATAAGCCTTGCAAGCAATGTGACTAATGAGTTAGTTACGGGATGATGCATTACGGAACGAGTAAAGAGACTTGCCGGTAACGAGATTGAACTAGGTATTGAGATACCGACGATCGAATCTCGGGCAAGTAACATATCGATGACAAAGGGAACAACGTATGTTGTTATGCGGTTTGACCGATAAAGATCTTCGTAGAATATGTGGGAGCCAATATGAACATCCAGGTTCCGCTATTGGTTATTGACCAGAGACGTGTCTCGGTCATGTCTACATAGTTCTCGAACCTGTAGGGTCCGCACGCTTAACATTCGGTGACGATCGGTATTATTAGTTTATGTGTTTTGATGTACCGAAGGTAGTTTGAAGTCCCGGATATGATCACGGACATGATGAGGAGTCTCGAAATGGTTGAGACATAAAGATCAATATATTGGATGACTATGTTTGGACATCGGAATGGTTCCGGGTGAGTTCGGGCATTTACTGGAGTACCGGGAGGTTATCGGAACCCCCCGGGGAGCATATGGGCCTTAGTGTGACTTAGTGGGAGAGAAGAGAAGGCAGCCTAGGAGGGGGCGCGCCCCCCAAGCCCAATCCGAATTGGGTGTGGGGGCCGGCCCCCTTTCCTTTCTCCTTCCCCCTCTTCCTTCTATTCCTAGTGGGACTAGGAAAGGAGGAGTCCTACTCCCACTATGAGGAGGATTCCTCCCCCCTTGGCGCGCCTAGAGAGGTCGGTCGGCCTCCCCCTCCCTCCTTTATATACGTGGGGAGGGGGGCACCCCAAAGACACACAAGTTGATCATTGTCTTAGCCTGTGCGGTGCCCCCCTCAAATATTGTTGCAAATTTCTCTCTCTGGGTCTTCTGGTTCAAAAAGTCTGAAGATTGTACCGCTGCTAGACAGTGGCTACACTTTCTCTCCGCTGCAATCCCTTCTGTCTGAAAAACTTTAATCTTAACTGTGTTATAATTCTCGGTTCTCTCATTTGAGTGGTAATATATTCAGGTGGGGAAGCTCTCCCCCCCGGTGACCATTCAAAAAAAAAGAAATTGGTGTGACCGTGAAGACTTGGTATTCATGCGAGGAATATGAGCGTGAAGACTTTTGTTTTCGTAGTTTCATTTTCTCCTTCTTGAGTCATAGGAAACACCGTACTGTTAAAGGGGGTCGAGGTAAAACTAAGGAAAAATTTCCAAGTGATGCTCATCTCAAAATCCTACACCTACCAATCCTTTCGCGTGAAGCCATTGGAAATCTCATACAGTTCAGTCAATTTCTTCAATGACAGAGACAAAGATCTTCAGTTCTCCGAGGAATTTGTTCTGACTGAGGAGTTAGGAATCCGCCAGTGCGGATCGCCTATAAGTGAGGAACATGATAGCCCTGAGTAATTTGATACTCAAATATCCGACCATTGCCGTGCTACGCGCTAGCTGTCCCAAAATATCTTCCCACCTAACGGTCATATCATTGAAGGGCATTTATGTCTTATCATGTCGGGCTGCTCCCTAGGCTATAAATAACCGCCCCCTATAACCACTAGCTGGTTGGCTGCTCCGAGAGAAACTAACACTTGTCATTGAGAGCATCCCATCCTCCGAGGACTTTGAGCAAAAATTATCAAGTGAGGAAAACCCAAACCCAAACACCTACAAACCAAAGTGATTGAGCATCACTGAAGAGATTGTTCCTGTGTGGAACCGACGCATGTTTCATTTAAGGAGTGTGCATCCTCCAGACGGTTAGGCGTCATGGTCTAGAGCATGCAAGAGGAATTCTGGATCGCCGAGTGACCGAGTCTGTGAAGGTTTGGAAGTCACCTGAAGACTTAACACGAGTGATTGGGCGAGGTTCGTGTGATCTTAGCTCAAGGAGAATACGGTGATGACTGTGTGTCCTCAGGTTTAAATACCTAGCCGCACCAACCCAGGACGTCTGTTGTCTAGCAGTTGGGCTGGGCTACCAAATCATCGTCTTCACCAAGCTACTGGTTCTATTTCCTCACCCCTTTCATTCCCTCATTTTTGTGTTGAAGTACATGATCATTACTGTTTGAAGACTTTGACTGAAGACTTTCTCAATTTCCTCAATCCTATTTCTTCAGTTAGTTTGTCTTCAGCCTGCTTATCCTGTGTTCACGCTACTTGTACTCTATGCTTGTTTTCATTTCATCATGATGAATGTGCTACTGCTCTGTTACGCTTGCATTTGAGTACTTATTCTGCTGCTAAGTAGTTCGTTGCTTAGGAATTTCCTCACCTTAAAATTCCTAAGTGATGAATTTGTAAAAATCGCCTATTCACCCCCCCTCTAGTCGATATAACGCACTTTCAATTGGTATCAGAGCAAGGTACTCCCTTGTTCTGTGTGATTTTGGTTTAACCTCCTGGAGTTTTAGTTATGTCGACTGTAGGCATGATCAAGGTCTCGGCTGGTGTTCTACGTTCGATGGGACGGACTACCCCTACTAGAAGAATAAGATGCGAATGCATCTTGAGGCAATTGATAACGATCTCTGGTACGTTGTGGAAAATGACGTTCCCTCCGTCACTCCTACAATCAACACTGCTGACGTGAAGATATTCAAGCAACTCGACTCTCAAGCGAAGAACATCATATGTGGCCATCTGAGCAAAGGGCAGTATGGCAGAGTGAGTGCTTTGGAGGCAGCTAAGCTTATCTGGGATAGGTTGTCAAAGGTCAATGAAGGAGTCTCAACTCAACGTGACTCTCGAGTTGATGTTCTTCGCAATCTCTTCAACCGCTTCAAAAGACTCGACAATGAAAATGTTCGGCAAACCTTCGATCGCCTCACTGACATCTTAATTGAGCTTCAAGCACTTGGTGCCACTGACATCACCGACCATGAGGTGGTGAAGAAATTGCTAAGATCGCTTGATTCCTCATTTGGCACTCTTGCACTGATGATTCAAGAGCATGGTGACTACAAGTCTCTTGATCCTGCTGATATCCTCGAGAGGCTAAATACTCATGAGTTCCAACTTGCTGAGAAGAGAGATCTCTACGGACCCAACTATGGTCGATCTCGCGCACTGAAGGCCAAGGCAGTCTCTGAATCTGAAGGTGAGGATTCTGGTAGCAGCCTTGGTGATCCTGAAGAACTGAGTCAAGAGCTAGCAATGCTCGTGAGGAAATTCCAGAAGTTCTCAAGGCATGGTCGCTTTGGTAAATCCTCAAGAGGTGATGACTTGAAATCGGATTCCTCATCCCATGACTACCAGAAGAGAACTTGCCACAAATGCAAGAAACCTGGTCACTACATTACTGATTGTCCTTAGTGGGAGAAGGAATCAAAGAAGAAGAAAATACAAGGATTACAGTTCTGATGACACGAAGAATAAGAAGAAATCTTGAAAGTCCTCATCGTCAAAATCTTCGAAGTCTTCATCTCACAAGAAGAGCAGCTCCAAAAAGGCTCGGGCATTCATTGGCAAGGAAATGGACTCTGCAGCTGAATCTAAGGAAAATGAGGAAGAGGAGGCATCTAAGGAGTCAGACTCTGGTGTGACGAGCCTAGCCCTCGCCACTGCGTTTGTCAGCAAGTCCATCTTCAACTCTGAGGAAAATGACTTCCCCAACACTACTGATGACGGCGATGATGACTATGCTCCCACCTATTGCTTCATGGCAAATGGTGCCAAGGTACTCAAATATCCCTCCTCTGAATCAAGTGAGGATGAATCTGATGAAAACCTCAAGCCTAGCTATTCTAAACTTGCTAAGATTGCTGTGAAACAACAAAAGGCTTTTGAAAAGGTTCAAAATATGCTAGACAAAAGCGATGATATGTTGGGTGAAGAAATGGATCGAACTCAAACTCTGACTGATAATCTTTAGAGAGTTCAGTCTAAGTTTGATAACCTTCAAACATCATAACACTCTCTTAGCCGATCATGAGAAGCTTTCTTATGAATTTCTTCAAAGAAAGCAAGATCTTGAGAAGCTAAGGGTGAGTTATGAAGATCTTTAGAAGGAGCATGATTCATTGCTTGCTCAACAGATCAGTGCCGCTCATGATGGATTTATTTAACCATGTTTGAAATGCATTAAACGTGAATCTGCTAATTCTTCACCTGAAAGTTCAAATGCTTCTATTGCTGCAAATTCTTCAACTGCTCTGTTATCACAAATTCCTCATATGAGGATGCTACTAGTATCACCGACAATGCAGGGTGAAGGAATTGTACGACACGCATGTACAAAAGCCTCAAAGGGCATCGGGATCTTTGTGATGTGCTTAAAAGCAGATCCTCAACAGAACCCTAGGAAAGAGGGTATTGCCTTTGAGAGGAAACTCAATGCTGATGGGACCTACTGGAAACCTGAGCAGTATCCAAAAACATCATGGGTTGCTGCAAAGGGACCTCTTGTAGATCCATCCACTTTATCTAGCTTTACATGTGAATCTTCATATTCTTCTGATGAGTCATTTGACTCCAACTATAAACTATTCAAAAATCAGAATGGTGAAGTATTTGCTAGATATGTTGGCACTAACTGCAGGAATGGCCCCCCTAAGAAGAAAATATGGGTTCCCAAAAGGTTCCTTGAAAGTCTTCAGGTGAATGTCATCATGACACCACCTGTGAAGAATAGGAACCCCATATCGAATTCTTCATATGGACCAAATTCTTCATATGGATCCAAGTCCTCATATGGACCACATTCCTCACATGGATCAAATTCCTCATATGGATCAAAATCCTCATATGAACATCATCGTGCTAACACTTATGTTTCACAGGGAAAGCCTAAGGGCTATGAATAGGTGCATTATTCTTCAAATCATTATGTTCATAATCCTCGAGGAATTTCTCTACTTATTCATATGCTTACTCTAACCCCTCTTCTGTGAAACAAAGTGGACCGGCTTCTCTACCACCTTCCTCTTATGGAGCTCGCAGAATGATGAACTCTTTGCCACCCCTCCAAATGTGGGTGGTGAAGAAAAAGAACTAATCTCTTATGCGGGGTCAGGTCTCCAGTCGAATTTAAACATCTGAAGAATTTGCTGGAGACCTGAAAATGCTTGAAAGGACGCAAGCTAATCATGAAGAAATGAATATTCATTTCTCACATCCTCATACTGCTATATCTGTTGTATTGCTTGATGAAATTGATCTGATGAATTTGATGTCATATTCTTCACTGATGAAGTATATGAGTTCGTAAGATGCACTAATTCATCCGCAGGATGATCAACCCAAAGCTACTGAGTGAGTCCTCGACAGTGGATGTACAAATCACATGACTGGTGACAGGAACTTATTGATGGACACTGCTTTATCTCCATCACATCTGAAGCATATCACCTACGCTGACAAAGGAAAAAGCAAGGTATTGGGTCTAGGTAGGGTTACGATCTCAAAGGATCGACACATGGACAAAGTCATGCTTGTCGAGTCCTTAGGATTCAACCTCATGTCTGTCTCAATGCTTTGTGATCTTGATATGGTTGTTGTCTTTGGCAAATATCGTTGTGTTGTGATCATGGAAGCTGACCATTCCAAAGTCTTCGAAGGCTTTAGGAGAGGAGACCTGCATATTGTTGATTTCTCTACAGGACCACAACCCGCCACATGTCTACTTGCAAAAGCTTCAGAAGGCTGGTTATGGCATCGACGGCTAGGTCATGCTGGCATGAGGAACTTGCACACTCTCGTGAAGAAGAAGCATGTCATTGGCATCGAGGTTGTCAAATTCCTCAAGGATCACCTGTGTGGAGCTTGTGAAGCTAGAAAGATGACCAAGGCCAAGCATCCCTCAAAGACTATCATGACTACCACTCGTCCATTTGAATTCCTGCACATGGATCTCTTTGGCCCCACTCACTATGCCACATTGATACGTCTCCAACGTATCTATAATTTATGAAGTATTCATGCCAATTTTACAACAATTTTATATGGTTTTGGTATGATTTGCATGGAACTAACCCAGACTAACGCTGTTTTCAGCAGAACTACTATGGTGTTGTTTTTTGTGCAGAAATGAAAGTTCTCCAAATGTGATGAAACTTTTTCACAATTTTTTTGGGAACAAAAGAGACCCCCGAAGCTTCGCGGAAGGACCAGAAGATGAAGGAGTAGGGCACAAGACATTGGGGCACACCTGTGCCCTTGCCCGTGCCCCGGTGGGTTGTGCTCACCTCGAGGCCCATCTTAGCGTGAAACCAACACCAAAAATTCCTATAAATAGAGAAACCATCAGGGGTTAACCTAGATCAGAAGTTCCGTCGCCACAAGGCTCTGTATCCATGAGAAACCAATCCAGACCCCGTTCCGGCACCCTGTCGGAGAGGGGAATCATCACCAGTGGCCATCTTCATCATCCCGGCGACCACCACGATGAGGAGGGAGTAGTCCACCCTCGGGGCTGAGGGTTTGTACCATCAGCTATGTGTTTAATCTCTCTCTCTCTCTCTCTCGTGTTCTTGAGATGTCACGATCTTGATGTATCGCGAGCTTTGTTAATATAGCCGGATCATATGGTGTTTTCCCCTCTCTATCTTGTTGTGGTGAATTGAGTTTTTCCCTTTGAGATTTCGTTGTTATTGGATTGAATACTTTTATGGATTTGAGAACACTTGATATATGTCTTACAATTGAATACTCGTGGTGACAATGAGGTATCGTATTGATTCACTTGATATATGTTTTGGCACTTAACTCGCGGATTCCCGAGGTGACATTGGGGTTATGCATAGGGGTCGATGCACGTTCTTGTCTTTGTTTCTCCGGTAGAAATCTTGGGGCACTCTTTGAAGTTCTTTGTGTTGGATTGAGTATTATGAATATGAATTTGCTTTGGTGTTATTTTAGTATGAACTCTAGGATAGATCGAACGGAAAGAGTAGCCTTGTGTTATTTTAGTACGAACTCTTGAATAGATCGAACGGAAAGAATAGCTTTGATGTGGTTTCATACCCTACAAACAATTTATTCTTATGTTCTCCGTTAGATAGGAACTTTGGAGTGATTCTTCATCGCACTTTGAGGGATGGTTATATGATCCAATTATATAAGCATTGTTGAGAGATTGCACTAGCGAAAGTACGGACCCTAGGCCTCATTCTCAAGCATTGCAATACCATTTTTTTGCCCGTTTACTATTTGCTACCTTATTGTTTTTACTTATTCAGATTATAAAAATATATTTCTACCATCCATATTACACTTTTATCACCATCTCTTTGCCGAACTAGTGCACCTATACAATTTGCCATTGTATTGGGTGTGTTGGGGACACAAGAGATTTCTTGTATTTGATCGCAGAGTTGTTTGAGAGAGACCATCTTCATCCTACGCCTTCCACGGATTGATAAACCTTAGGTCATCCATTGATGGAAAATTGCTCTTGTCCTACAAAACTCTACGCTTGGAGGCCCAATACGTGTCTACAAGAATAAAGTTGCGTACTAGACATCAAGCTCTTTTAAAAGCGCCGTTCTTAGGGAGGTGAGTGCTTGAAGGTATATCCTTAGATCTTGGAATTGAATCTTTTAGTTTCTTGTTTTATCACTAGTTTGGTTTATAAAGGAAAACTACAAAAAAATGGAATTGAGGTTGCATCATATTGTTGATCATCTTTATAATATCTTTCTTGAAAATGATGGATCAGAAAATTGTGCTCAATTGTTATAAGAAGTCAATAAAATGTTTGGCACAAAATATTTGGATGATGAGCATGATTGCAATGTTGTTAGTATGAATTCTTATCCATGATGCTAATTATATGCAAAGCCATAAGCTTGGGGATGCTATATTTGATAAATATGATATTTTTAGTCCCCCAAGTTTTTATGAGAAAATTTATTATGATGATTGCATGCCTCCTATTTATGATGATTATATTGATGAAAGTGGATTTGTAGAGGTCGTGACTTTATTTAATGATGAATCCACTATTTTGGAAGAGGTTGCAATTGATTATGACAACAAAGTTCCTATATATGATGATTATGGTGATGACATGTATGCTATAAAGAATCCTCGCTTTGCAAATCTTTCAAGACGAGAGGTGTGTTGCCGAGATGGCGCCTCTCTCCTCTCCTCTCCCCTCCACTCTCTCCACCCACCAAATCCTTCCAACCTACCATGGCGTCAACTGATCTAAGCCTCCATGGATGGGCTTCTACATTGGGATTTATCCCCCGCCCTTGCGGTCGCGGCTCAGGTGCTTCGTCGTTTTGGATCTACTGTTCACTTCTCCAACTCTGGTTTGTCCAAGGAATATTTCTTGGTGGTCAGCTTCTCCTTGGCCTCTTTCCCTCTCAATGAAGAATATGTGGCTATTGCTTTACAATGTTGTATTGGTGGTCTATCATCGGGGTTGCACGTTTGCCATTTGGAGAGCAGAAAGTATCGATTCTCAATTGATTCTAATTGGGTTGGTCATTTCATCTATGGTCTTAAGGATAGAGTGTGGCCGGACTTTGTGTGTCATTTCAGTCTCTTCCGACCAGCCATTCTTGTGCCCACTGAAAACCCTTCAACATGGCATTTGGATCAAACCAACCATGAAGTATTGGCTAGATCTCCTGTGGCTATCAAATCGCGTTACCTTTCAGCTACCCATGTTGATGTTGTTTCAGCCTCTTCTCTGGTCACCCTCTCTAAAGTGGGTTTTTCTCCGGTGGGTGATCGGTCCTCTGCCTTACAGCCGGAGCTGGCTAGTCGACAATCGCCGTGATCGGGCGGGATCCGGAGGTTTTGGATCAATTATCGTCTCATAATGGCCAATTAATGCAAAATTTACTGACTTTCGGAACCTTTTGAATCAACATTAATGAACGGCCATCTGAGGATAATTCTGTCTCTAACAGGCGCTTTCACGGGGAGCAATTCAAATTTCGTACGTGGAATCAGATCCCACGATTTATGCTCCGTCACATTCTGGATCACCATCGTGCAGGTATATTGGAGGAATATATTGCTTCATTATGGAAAATCCCTTCTGTTCCGCCACTGGATTACATCTGTGAAAAATTGATCATCTGTCATAATTGCGACGCTAATGATCATTTGGCCACTAATTGCCCGGGTCGTCCTTGCCAAGTTTGTTCTCTTAGTCCTTGTACGTGCTCCAATATGGGCCATGCATGCAAGCAACAATCAACGGAGATGGCCTGCCATATATGTGGATCCAAGGCCCACCAATTTTATGCTTGCCCGACACAATTCTTTTGCAGCCTTTGTGGTTTTTTGGGACATCATAAAAGGCACAGCAAATCCATGGGCTGCTCGTAAGATATGGAAACAAAAAGATTGCCCTGGCTTGGCTTCCTTTTCAACAAATGATTCCCCCTTAATAATATCAATCTTCAGAGGCCAAAGCATGGAAATAATCTTACAAGCGATAAGGATCTAGTCTTTTCAAGGGCACAGTGGCAGGAAGTAAATAATCTTGCACTTAATTTGGGGCAGGCTGCTAGGTGGGAGACAACCGTACGATGCAAATCTTGTGGCCGTATGGGTCACAGAGCGGCGGCGTGCGTTAGGGGGGTGCACCGTAATCGAGGAGTTTGGAGACCAAAGACTCGACCCGACCCTGGCAATACGCATTCCTCTCTCTCGCTGTCTGTTCCATCCTCTGCTCCATCCCCTGATCCTACTCCATCCCTCGCGGCCATGGCCAACTATCCTCTCAATGTCGTCCCCTACCTTCCGCTGGGGATGACGATCGAGCTCGGGCCAGCAGATCGGAAGGTTAGGGATGACATGGTGGTCAGCGCCATCCCTCCACTGCGCCATGACTTCTTGGCCATTGCGGAGGCCAATCGCTTCATCCCGCACCATCAGAAGGCCGACATCTGCAACATCATCGAAGGTTTGCTTCATGAGTCCCACTATTTCCCTACAAAAGTGTCAGATCATCCTCTGTGTGTGGGTATTTTTGGATTTACCAACTCGGTAGTCAGAGATACTGTAGTTGGTACAACTTTTGAACTAGATGAAAATGAAGTTGAGGAGCATACGGTGATCTCTTTTGTCCCGCATGATGCTGCACTGAACATGCGTCTCACCACCTTTGCCCCTGAAGTGTGGCTCCTGTATGTTGGATTCCCGTATGACTATCAGACGCAACACTACATGCATAAATCAGTTGACAAGTTTAGTGCTTTAGTGGATTGGAACAACCCAAGAGGGGATGGAAGGTTTGTTCTCATTAAGGCCAGAGTCATCCATATGCGCCTGGTTCCCAAAAGCCTGGTTGTCCGTCAGCTTGGTGGAGCTCGTCAGAGTTGGACTGTAGCTGTTACCATGTTATGCAAGATGGATTTGGAATGCCCATTTGCGGAAGTGCCTTGGTGAGGAAGATCCACCTCCAGAAGATGGCATTCCACATCCTTTGCATGGTGATGGTCTTAATGCTGAACAGATGTACCAGCAGAAGTTGCACAATTGGTTGGCCCAAAATGCTGTTCCCAACAATGATCCTAATCAGGCTGATGATAATGTTGTGGTAGATCAGGATAATGATATTGACATTCATCCTGAATGGGGAGTCTGGCCTCCCCCTCCTCCTCAAGAGCCACCAATGCTCTACAATTTCCAGGAATGGCTTGCTGGTGAAGGTCTGCAGGTGGACCATGGTATTGTGCCTCCTAATAATACTCATGATAGTCCTGCTGCTGCTTGGAATGACTCCATTTCTATGAGTAATAGTTCTGATTCTAGTGCCACTGTGTCAGACTCTTATGTTTTGGTGCCTCTTGCTCTCATGAACCAATTCTGGCCATAGGAGGTTTCTAGCTCTGCTCCAGCTGCACCTGCATCTTCATACTTACTGCCAAGTTGCATTTCACCGCCTAACAATAGTCTAGATATTTCTCCGACTGTCTCTGATGCTGGTTTGCATGTGGACATGGTCACCCATGGCAACTTTACTCCTGCTATGCTGTTAAGGGATTGCATTCCTATGATCAACCTTAACTCTTATCTTGCTGCAGCTGTTAGGCCTATAATTGCATCCTTTGGCCCCTGGAATGATCACTATGGTTTCAGACAGAGTTCTGTAACTTTCAATATCTCTGTTGCTGAAAATGCAGGCACTCTGAGTATTACCTCTGCTTCAACAGCCACCACTCAGTTTGGAACATCTTCTTTGCATCTTGAAGAAATCTCTGAGGCTTCTCATTGGGACTTAAATTGTTCTCAGGAGATGTATATCACTGATGGTAATGATGAACAGTTGGCAAATACACAGGACACTGCAGACTCTGTTGTCTGCTTGTTCTGATCGTGAGTTACTTACATTGCGATTGGTGGCTAACATGTGACAGAGGAAAATGCTATGACTGAACTTCCAGTGGCCACTGAAAATCATACACAAACTGAATTAGTTGTGGCCAACTCTGAGGATGGGATGGAGTATTCTGTTGTGGTTGCTAATCGCAAGGGGAAGAATGCTATGCCTACTTGCTCTGTCTCTCTCCGTCGGATTACCAGATCCAATAAATATGATGGTTTTAGGGTCCTAGCTATAACTGACACCAAGCCAAGAGCTTCCAAGGTGAAGCCCAGGATCAATCCATCTACAAAGTCTTCAGCGGTTATTACTGAACTTGAAGACACTTCTGAAGTTCCACCACCGACACCCATTGCAACGATCTAGCTTGTGGGTACTGTCAAGTGTGCCATCCCCGTTGCGGAGCTCTCTGAAGATGCTCTCAATGAAGTTCAGGAGAACACTTCTCCTGATCCTTCCAGTTCTTAGGCCTTCTCATTTATCTTATGGTTCTTTTGGTTAATTGGAATGTGCTCTATTGGAACGTTCATGGTTTAAATTCAGAACCTAAGCAACTCGCCATGTTTAATGCAATCTCCTCTAGTGGATGTGCCGTAATATGTTTGCAAGAAACTAAGAAGCAAGACTTCGATAATAATTTTATTAAGTCTTGTTGCCCACGTCGCTTTGATAAGTTTGAATTTATTCCTTCTCATAGGGCATCAGGTGGAATTGCCACTATATGGAACAGGTCCATTTTCACAGCCACTGTACTTACTTCCACTGATTTTGCATTGGTCATTCGCTTCCAATCCACACAATCGGCACAATACTGGACCCTAGTAAATGTATATGGCCCTTGCCAAGGGGAAGAACGCAGAGAATTCACCCAATGGCTTTTTGATTTGAATATCCCTCTCAATGAAGATTGGCTCATTTTGGGCGATTTTAACTTCATTCGAAGCCCAGATAACCAAAATAAACCTGGTGGAAATTTTGGGGACATGATCACTTTTAATGACTTCATCCGCACACAGAGTCTAGTTGAACTCCCAATCAAAGGAAGAGCTTACACCTGGAGCAATATGCAACTTGACCCACTCCTAGAACAAATTGATTGGTTTTTCACTAGCACCAACTGGACTTCAACTTACCCTAAGACTCTGGTTAAACCCCTAGGTCGGCTGGTATCAGACCATATTCCTGTGTTGTCAGCACTGAGACTTCCATCCCTCGATCAAAAATCTTTAGGTTTGAATCCTATTGGGTGCACCACCCTGGTTTTCTAGATACGGTCAGTAAAACTTGGTCCAAACCTATTCAATCTTACAATATGGCCACTGTCATATCTTGATAATTTAAGTTACTGAGGCATGATCTTAAGTCCTGGAGCAAAGGTATATCCAAACTCTCCATTTCTATTGAAAACTCAAACAGAGCACTTTTTGAAATTGATGAACTCGAAAACAAACGTCATCTCACCATTCCGGAGGCCAACTTTCGTCATACTTAAAAAACATATTTTGAGGCTTCTGGCTTACCAGAAAGAATACTGGAGGCGACGATGCACCATACAATGGGTCAAGTTTGGTGATGAGCAGCCTAAGTTTTTCCAAGCTATGGCTTCAGAAAGGTATAGAAGGAATAATATTGCTTCTCTTACCACGGAAGAAGGAATTTGTGTTGAAAATCATGCAGGGAAAGAGGCGGTAATTTTCCAAGCTTTCAAAAAGCGCCTTGGCTCTTCTGCAGAACATGAGATGAAACTTGATCTGGCCAAAATCATCAAACGGGTTGAAGATCTCGATCAACTCACCGTACCATTCACACACCAAGAAATTGACGATGTAATAAAATATATGCCTGCAGAAAGAGCACCAGGACCGGATGTCTCACTGGACATTTTCTTAAAACCTGTTGGCACGTGATCAAAGAGGACTTCTATAAATTATGCAATCAATTCCATGACGGCAATCTGAACCTGGAGAGCATCAATGAGAGTTTCGTTACCTTGGTACCAAAAATTAATGCACCAACTTCAATCAATGATTCCAGACCCATCACATTACTTAACTGCTACCTTAAGATAATCACCAAGCTACTTGCCAACCGACTACAAAGACTCATACTGAAGATTGTGTACCGAAACCAATATGGATTCCTGAAAGTTCGATCGATCCAAGGCTATGCAGCATGGGCATTTGAGTATATCTATCAATGCCAAGCCTAAAAAAAACCAATAGTCCTACTCAAGCTTGACTTCGCTAAAGCATTCGACACAATTGAACATGATGTCATGTTAGATATAATGCAACACATGGGATTCAATGCTAAGTGGCTAGACTAGATCAAGGCCATCTTATCATCTGGTAAATCTTCAGTTCTGCTCAATAGAGTGCCAGGTCGTCAGTTTCACTACAAAAGTGGTGTGCGCCAAGGAGATCTGCTATCTCCTTTAATTTTTGTGCTGGCAGCCGATTTACTACAAGCTGTCATTAATGATGCTTTTATCCAAGGTGCGATTCAACTGCCTTTCCCGTGCGCCACACAAAAAGATTACCCTGTTATTCAATATGCCGACGACACAATCATTGTCCTTCCTGCATGTGAAATGCAAGCATCAACGATCAAGAAAATCTTGTCTGATTATGCAACGTCTATTGGTTTGAAGATTAACTTTCACAAATCAACTCTGATCCCAATAAATTGCGATGACACTCTAAGTGGAAACATAGCCCAGATCTTTGGTTGCATCATTGGTAAAATGCCGTTCACATACCTGGGATTGCCTTTGGGATCAACACGACCTTCAATTCAAGATCTAATGCCGATGGTATGTAAAGTGGAAAGACGTCTTATAGCTACTCTCAACATGATTTCTTATGGAGCAAAACTATCTCTAGTTAACTCCGCGATCACCTCGTTGACTATCTTTGCTCTATGCACACTTAAACTACCCGCAAGCATACCTGAGCTGTTAGACAAGATTAGATGTAGTGTTTATGGACCAAAAAATGTAACAAGGTGAATCATGCAACTCTCTGGCGGCTTGGGACATGATTTGCAAGCCCAAGAAATGTGGAGGGATGGGTATTCTGGACCTACGAACACAAAGTGAAGCCTTTCTACTTAAATATCTCCATAAATTCTATAATCACTGGGACTTGCCTTGGGTGGAACTAATTTGGAACACTTACTATACCATGAAAATACCACATGCAACGGATGCATGTGGTTCCTTCTGGTGGAAGGATATCACCAAGCTCATGCCCATCTACAGAGGCATAACCAAGACCACAATCTAGGATGGACACAACATTTTGCTATGGAAAGACCTATGGAGAGATGATATCCTGGCTGATAGGTTCCCAAGAGCCTTCTCTTTTACCAGAAATGAGGATATCTTAGTCCAAGAGTTTCTAATGACAGAAACACTGGGGGAAACGTTCCACCTCCCCTTGTCCGAACATGCACATGAGGAATTGTTGACAATGAAACAAATGTTGTGTAACGCCTCGAGACCGACGCTCCAGAAGATTTCCAGCTATTCCGAGTTTCTCCTTGTGTTTCTTTTGTGCTTGCTCTTTTATTTTTGCATTGCATCATGTCATCATGCCATCATGTCATTAACCTTTGCATCTCAACTCAACTAATAAATTGCATAGATGGTTGATCTATTTAAATCGAGGGAAGGGTGGCTTCTCTTTATAACATATCGTCCCAATATTAGGGAGCTATATTAAATATTTCTTTAATTTGGAATTGATCATAACACACTTGCAAAATTCCAATGCCCTTTCTACTTCAAGTTTGGTCCCCAAACTTTGCCAACAATTCTTACCTCTTTTATCGAGGCTCCTCCTAAATTCTTAACATTTTTGGACTCTTCCAAAATGTTATCCTAGTCCATACCATTCGAATTAAACTCAAATGGTTATAGATTTAAATCTTTCAATCATGCCTCTTTTATTTTCCTGGATCGAGCTCATTTTTGCGAGTTCGGGAAAATAATCCCCATCTTGTAAAATCTTTCCCTAACCCTCTCTTTCTTTTCCTCTCTCTATTTCTTTTTCTGCTAGAAAATTAGAGGGAGAGGGACGAGAGCTAGCCCAGCCGGCCTCTTAGGCCCAACCAACTAAGCCGGCCCATTAGCCCAGCCTAGGCCCAACCGCGCCTATAACCCTAACCCTCTCCCGATCAAACCTCCCCCCACCGTCCTCCCTCCAGCGCCGCCAGCGCCCGATCCCCTCACCTCACGCTCGAGCCCCCACCTCTCTCTCGCTCTCTGTCCCGATCCGCCGACGCCCCTAGCCTCGTCAGCGCCCGCGCCTCCTCCTTCCTCTGTTCGACCTCAACCGCCTGGAGACACGCACGCAGAGGATCGGCGCCGTTGCCCCATCCTCTCCTCCTCCGCGCCCCTTCCCTCGTCTCCCTCGTGCAGGGAGAGGATCTCCCTCTTCCTCGCCGTCCTTGGCTCGTCATCACTCCGGCTTCTCCTTCCTCACGCTGCACCACCGGTGTCCTCAGCAGCCAAGTCTCGCCGCCCGCTCCATCCCACTTTGCTCGTGAGAAGCCCTCCTCGCCGCCCGTTGTGCTCCGGAGGTCAGGGCCGCCATGGACGAGCCCCTGCCGTCCCCGCGCCCTACTGCCTCCTAGAGTGTTGCGCCCTCGCCGTTCGTCTTCAACCCTGTCCAGATCCGGCTTGTCCTCTGCCGCTGGTTTCGTGCACCTTCGCTGCCGAGTTCCTGTTCGAAAGTACGTCTACATGGACAAGTACCGTGGCACCGAAGACTTTTGGTGCGACAAGTCCCTCCCCAACGTGTACATATACACCGCCAAGACCGGACCGACAAGTACCCCGACGTTGTGTGTACGACTACTTCCACTACCGTCGCCGTGAACGACTACTTCCACGACGTCCGTGAACCACTACTTCCGCTACCGTCGCGAGAACGACTACTTCCCACTACGACCCGTGTACCACTACTTCCCTCGACGAACTCGATCCGCCCCGAAAATGCACGCTTCGAAGGTATAACCCCGAGACGACCGCCCGTGAACGAATGCTTGTGTGTTGTATGAGATGCTCGAGTTTTGCACCGTGATCGAATTGTCTTTGCACGTTCCTCGTTTGCCATGCCACCGTCATGTGGGACACCCGGTATCCGGGATCACTCCCCATCTCTTGCGTGTTCCACACATCCGCACACTTCTCTCTTGCATCCGTATCTCAATCGAGTTGTTGGATCATCGGAATGTTGCCGTGGCACCATTTCCGTTGTCGTTGCCGTGGCACCCCTTTCGTTCCACCATGGTGACCAAATGCTTCATAACATGCTCATGTCAACATTTTCGTAAAAATTGCATAAACCCTGCTTATGTCATCCACATCATGTTAACAACATTTAAATGGTTAAAATTGTTGTTGCATTAAATTGCTAAATGCATATGGGGATTTACCGGATTTGTTGTTTTTATATCCGGCCCCATTTAAATTGTTTAGATGGTATAGTTTTGTTATGATTCACCACTTGCCATGTTAACCAATATTTAATATTGTTGGGTACATAACCGAGAGAGAACTAAATATTGATGTGGTGTTCCGTCAATATGCAACTTCGTTGCATATTGAGCTCCACTTAACTTGTAGTATTGTTTGTGCATATTGCCATGCCATGCCTCATTAAACCGGACATGCATCATACTTGTTTGTGCATCATGACATGTTTATGCTTGTGTGTTTACCATGTTGTATGCTTCTTTCCGGTTTGCTTCTCTCGTTAGTTTCGGTTTCGTTCCGGAGTTGTGAGGATTCGTTCGACTACGTCCATTTGTCTTCTTCATGGACTCGTTCTTCTTCCTTGCGGGATCTCAGGCAAGATGACCATACCCTCGAAATCACTTCTATCTTTGCTTGCTAGTTGCTCGCTCTTTTGCTATGCCGCGATACCTATCTTTGTTTACCATGCCTCCCATATTGCCATGTCAGCCTCTAACCTTTTTCACCCTTCCTAGCAAACCATTGCTTGGCTATGTTATCGCTTCGCTCAGCCCCTCTTATAGCGTTGTTAGTTGCAGGTGAAGTTGAAGATTGCTCCATGTTGGACCATGTTTATGTCGGGATATCACAATATCTCTTATTTAATTAATGCATCTATATACTTGGTAAAGGGTGGAAGGCTCGGCCTTATGCACAGTGTTTTGTTCCACTCTTGCCGCCCTAGTTTCCGTCATACCGTGTTATGTTCCTTGATTTTGCGTTCGTTACGGTTGGGTGATTTATGGGACCCCCTTGACGATTCGCTTTGAATAAGACTCCTCCGGCAAGGCCCAACCTTGGTTTTACCATTTGCCACCTAAGCCTTTTTCCCTTGGGTTCTGCAGACTCAAGGGTCATCTTTATTTTAACCCCGGGCGGTGCTCCTCCGAGTGTTGGCCCAAACTAGAGCACCTTGTCGGGACCATTCCTTGGCAACTTGGATTACGTGTCGGTGCATGCGCTTAGCTTATCCGGTGTGCCACGAGAGCGAGATATGTGCAGCTCCTATCGGGATTTGTCGGCCTGTGGGTGGTCTTGCTGGTCTTGTTTTACCATTGTCGAAATGTCTTGTAAACCGGATTCGAGATCGATCGGGTCTTCCGGAGAAGGAATATCCTTCGTTGACCGTGAGAGCTTATAATGGGCTAAGTTGGGACACCCTGCAGGTATTATCTTTCGAAAGCCGTGCATGATTTATGTGGCAGATGGGAATTTGTTAATGTCCGGTTGTAGAAAACCCGAAGTTGATCTTAATTTAAATACATCAACGCGTGTGTAACCGTGATGGTCTCTTCTCGTGGTCAGGAAGTGAACACGGTGTTGGAGTTATGCTTGACGTAGGTTGTTCTGGGATCACTTCTTGATCATAGTTATTCGACCGTGTCTTGCTTCTCTTCTCGCTCTCTTTTGCGTATGGTAGCCACCATATATGCTAATCGCTTGCTGCAGCTCCACCTCATACCTTTACCCTTCCCATAAGCTTAAATAGTCTTGATCTCGCGGGTGTGAGATTGCTGAGTCCCCGTGACTCACAGATACTTCCAAAACCAGTTTGCAGGTGCCGATGAAACCGTGCAGGTGACGCACCCGAGCTCAAGGAGGAGCTCGATGAAGATCCTGTTCATTGGATTGTTTCGTTTCAGTTGATCGATGAGTGGAGCCAGTTGGGACGATCGGGGATCTGTGTAGCATTTGGGGTAGTCTTCTTTGATTTTGGTTCCGTGGTCGGACCTTGATTGTATCTGTATGATGTAATGCTTTAATCATGTATTGCGTGAAGTGGCGATTGCAAGCCAACTACGTATCTCTTTCCCTTATGAATTACATGGGTTGTGTGAAGATTACCTCGCTTGTGACATTGCTTTCAATGCGGTTATGCCTCTAAGTCGTGCTTCGACACGTAGGAGATATAGCCGCATCGAGGGCGTTTCAAGTTGGTATCAGAGCCATCCCCGACTTAGGAGCCCCCTGCTTGATCGAATCGCTGGCGTTGTTGAGTCTAGAATTTTTTTCTGAGTTTTAGGATTATATATATCGGAGAGTAGGATTCTTTTTACTCCTCAGTCCCTTCGTCGCTCTGGTGAGGTCTCCTGACGTAGAAGTTTTGACTCTACTCTCCTCAAATTTCACTAATTTTTTTTATGATCACGCGGGTATCTTGGAATCGTTCCGATGGTTTTGTGATGAGAACATTGTTCTTGGTGCCTCCTGACATTTAGGGGTTGTGGCGGTGTCAGGAGTTGAGCTCCGAGGTGTTGTCGTCACAATTTTATCGTTCTTGATTACGGAATACCCGAAGTTTCGCCGACATCGAAAATCTCTTTTATGCAGTTGTTGGTGAGATAACCTCGATAACCCAGTACTGGGGCGAGCTCGAGAGTATTGCCATAACTTGTATAACGGATGCTTTTCGAAGGTTGAGGTAAACGATTTCCGAAGGTTTCTTGGTTATGTGTTGAAGGATGGATACAGCTGGATCTAGGTATTGTTAGTTTGGGTGATATATTTTGTGTCCCCTGTATCCCCAACACCAGATTGCATAACCGTAAAGTTTCGGGAGTTTATAGGTGGGAAGTCAAGTAGCTCCTAGAATATCTTTCCGACGGATGCATGATATGAGATTGGGTAAATCTCTATCATATGTATTTGTTCCGCTTATTTCTGCAAGCCAATCCTTTGTTTTGTTTTGAGTTGTGGTATTCGAGTTGCTTCAATGTCAAGTGTTGATTCCATACCTTTCAAGTGGTGTTCTCATATCTCTATGAGAGTGCTAATCCTTCTTGTTTATCGAGATTGTCATGTCAATTCTTTTCCAAACCGGCGTGCTTCTCTTCAAGTGGATCTGATCATTTTCAACATCCGCAAGATCAACTCTAAGTTTTCTCACCGGTGTTTGTTTCATCCATCCTAAGTTGTCCTTGTTTTCCCGCCCTCCCACCCCTTTTTTCTTCAAGGACTCAGATTTCTTAATCATGTATCCTTTTTATTTGAGAGAAGTCTCTTCATTCTTTTCTTTCGATGTTCTTATCCGGTGATTTCCCATGAACATGCTCAACAGTTTCAAGTTCATAATCCTTCGTTGGTGTTTCTTCTCCGGTGGATCCAATTCAAGCTTTCGATATTCATCATATTCCTTTCCTCGTTTCTAATGCTTTCTCATGCCGATGCACCTCTTAATCATTCACTTCTTCCTATTCATTTGTTACGGAGTCTTTGAAAATATCTCACAAGACTTGTGTTTCCATTCTCAATCCGTTCAAGGTATTTCAAGGTTGTTATCCCATTCAAGCCATTTAATTCAACCGGTGCAACCTCTCTTTAAAATCCTTCAATGATGTTTCTTTCGAGTGGGCCCTAACCCACAGGTCTTTTCCCAGGATCTTACCTGACTCTTCTAATTTTATCGGAGCTATTCAAAAATTCTTTTCAAAGTTTGACGTAAGAATGAAGTATCATCAGTCACATGCCTTCTACAAGATCACTTTCAAATTATTTTTCATTGTTGGCTCAACCTCTTTGTTTTTTTTTCTTCATTCTCCTGGAGTATCTCAACAATTCATGGTGGTGTTTCTCGTCGTCATTCTCGGATTTTAAAGACCGAAGAAGAGTTCCTCTTAAATCCTTACCCGTTCTTCCAAAGAGGCATAGTTCAAGCTTGATGCCATCCTCTCATAATTGTTTTTGATTGTGAGAATTCTTTTATTACCATCTGGAGCATTTCATGAGTTGTTTCCATTTCTTTCCTCCGAAGGCCATCATGTCATAATTCTTCATTCTCAGCATGTAGCTATCGTTCTCCAAATCTTACCGGTGCATCATTCAAGTATTCTCCAATCAGCTCGTCATCTATTCGTTCACTTGTATCTAAATCCCCTCAAATATCTTCATTCGTTTTCCAATTCTTCCTGGTGAATTGTGCCTTTGCTACTTTCATTTTCAATTCTTACGGTGGTTCGTTCAAGAGTTCTCTTTCTTTGTTATCATATCAATTCATTCGTTCTTTCCAAATCCTACCGGTGGTTCGTTGAAGACTTTCTCAAGTTTACGCCATATCTCTCTCAATCCTTTCTACGAGAATAAGTAGTATGCCAAATCCGTTGCTTGTCATCAATTTAAATTGGTGAAGGATACACATAACATAATTCTTGTTCTTGTTTCATCCAAGTGATTAATTCCTTCTTTCGGAGTTTGTTCATGATGAATACATTCTCGGTTTCAATTGTTTCATCTTTTCTTTTCTGGAGTTCCAAGCTCTCATCATCACGAAGATCCATCTAAATCATTGCAAGGCTTCACCTTGTGTTTTCAACTTCTCTTTCTTTCTTTCACCCTTTTGTTTACCGGAGTTCTTCATGGAGGCTCTACATGATGGTTCATCAAGGATTCTTTTCATTCTTCAATTGTTCTTCAAGATTTTTCTCGAAGTTAAGATCCGCCAAGCTATACTCAAAATTAACATGGTGCTCAACACATGTTTTGTTTTGAGGAGTTCAAGCATTCTTCATCTTGCATTCCGAAGTGCAATTCTTCCTACCTTATCTTTTGAGGTGGTGTTATGCCACTCTTGACAATTTCCTTCATGTTTCATGATTCATATTGTTGTCAAGAATGAGGTATCTTAAATCCATCAATCCCTTTGTTGGAGTTATCTTGGGTCATATTTCACCTAAAGCCTTCCCTAAGGAATGTTACTATTATGGTGTTTATTAATGATCCAAGTTATCTCTCTATCCTCGCGGCGAAAGAAGTTTTTCATCTCTTCTTTGATCTCAAACAAACAATTGTTTTTCGTTAGTGGCAGAATTTCACCTCAAGTGTTGAGATGTTTCCATAAGCCCACTACAAGCTTATTCTTTTCGTTCTTGGTTTTCCAACAACTCCGTTATAACCTTCTTGGAAGGGTGCTTTCCAAGCTCATTTGTGGTAGAAGTTGGCATTTTCTTCTCCATTCTTTTATTTCAATGATCTATCTTCTATTCTTTCTTAGGAGGCATTGCGATGTTGTGCTCTTCACCATCACCTCGTTTTGTCAAGATCATGTTATTTTTTGTGCTTATCCATTTAACCGGAGGGTTGTGTTCTCATTCAAGTTCTTTCATCTTATCAAGTTTTGCCTCTCTTTTCAACCTTAGTGCTGTCTGAAATCCTTCTTACCCCATGTGCCATTCTTTCAATAGTTCCGGAGGCAGTGTGTTGTTGATTTCATCAAGTATCATCCCATCTTCTCAAGTTCATGTTCAATTCCTTCCATTTACAAATCAGTGCTGCCAAAATTATATCATTCTTATTCATTCTTATCTCGTTTCAACCAGAGTGGTTCTAATTCCTTCTTGTCCATCGTACTCGTCATTCATAGCTTTGCAACCCCCAAGGTTCACATGGTGTTCCTTGTTTCTATTTTCTACTGGAATGCTCTCAATTTTGTTCAACTCTATTGTGTTATTCTTTCTCTTCCGCTTCTCTCCGGCGCCATCCTAGATCTCGGGACGAGATCCTCTTGTAGTGGTGGAGTGTTGTAACGCCCCGAGACCGACGCTCCAGAAGACTTCCAGCTATTCCGAGTTTCGCCGTGTGTTTCTTTTGTGCTTGCTCTTTTATTTTTGCATTGCATCATGTCATCATGCCATCATGTCATTAACCTTTGCATCTCAACTCAACTAATAAATTGCATAGATGGTTGATCTATTTAAATCGAGGGAAGGGTGACTTCTCTTTATAACATATCGTCCCAATATTAGGGAGCTATATTAAATATTTCTTTAATTTGGAATTGATCATAACACACTTGCAAAATTCCAATGCCCTTTCTACTTCAAGTTTGGTCCCCAAACTTTGCAAACAATTCTTACCTCTTTTATCGAGGCTCCTCCTAAATTCTTAACATTTTTGGACTCTTCCAAAATGTTATCCTAGTCCATACCGTTGATTAAATTCAAATGGTTATAGATTTAAATCTTTCAATCATGCCTCTTTTATTTTCCTGGATCGAGCTCATTTTTGCGAGTTAGGAAAATAATCCCCATCTTGTAAAATCTTTCCCTAACCCTCTCTTTCTTTTCCTCTCTCTATTTCTTTTACGCTAGAAAATTAGAGGGAGAGGGACGAAAGCTAGCCCAGCCGGCCTCTTAGGCCCGACCAACTAAGCCGCCCATTAGCCCAGCCTAGGCCCACCGCGCCTATAACCCTAACCCTCTCCCGATCAAACCTCCCCCATCGTCCTCCCTCCAGGCCCGCCCGGCCGATCCCCTCACCCCACGCTCGAGCCCGCCTCTCTCTCACTCTCTGTCCCGATCCGCCCGGCCTTGCGTGACGCGCCCCTACCCTCATCCGGCGCTCGCGCCTCCTCCTTCCTCCGTTCGACCTCAACCGCTCAGAACACGCCGCAGAGGATCGGCGCCGTTGCCCCATCCTCTCCTCCTCCGTGCCCCTTCCCTCGTCTCCCTCGTGCAGGGAGAGGAGCTCCCTCTTCCTCGCCGTCCTTGGCTCGTCATCGCTCCGGCCTCTCTTTCCTCACGCTGCACCACCGGTGTCCTCAACGGCCAAGTCTCGCCGCCGCTCCATCCCACTGCTCGTGAGAAGCCCCTCTCGCCGCCCCGTTGTGCTCCGGAGGTCAGGCCGCCATGGACGAGCCCCTGCCATCCCAGCGCCTCTGCCTCCTAGAGTGTTGCGCCCTCGCAGTTCGTCTTCAACCCTGTCCAGATCCGGCTTGTCCTCTGCCGCTGGTTTCGTGCACCTTCGCTGCCGATTGCATGGACGCCAAGATCCCCTTCAATTTGCCAATACGCGGCAACCAGGAACGCCCGAGGACGCGTTCGTGGATTTCATCAAGTTCGAGCACCGCTGAACGAGGGTTTTTGCCTTGCTCATTTTGGATGCGCCAAGTTCCTGTTGAAAATCGTCTACATGGACAAGTACCGTGGCACCGAAGACTTTTGGTGCGACAAGTCCCTCCCCGACGTGTACATCTACACCGCCAAGACCGGACCGACAAGTACCCCGACGTTGTGTGTACGACTACTTCCACTACCGTCGCCGTGAACGACTACTTCCACGATGTCCGTGAACCACTACTTCCGCTACAGTCGCGAGAACGACTACTTCCCACTATGACCCGTGTACCACTACTTCCCTCGACGAACTCGATCCGCCCCGAAAATGCACGCTTCGAAGGTATAACCCCGAGACGACCGCCCGTGAACGAATGCTTGTGTGTTGTATGAGATGCTCGGGTTTTGCACCGTGATCGAATTGTCTTTGCACGTTCCTCGTTTGCCATACCACCGTCATGTGGGACACCCGGTATCCGGGATCACTCCCCATCTCTTGCGTGTTCCACACATCCGCACACTTCTCTCTTGCATCCGTATCTCAATCGAGTTGTCGGATCATCGGAATGTTGCCGTGGCACCATTTCCGTTGTCGTTGCCGTGGCACCCCTTTCGTTCCACCATGGTGACCAAATGCTTCATAACATGCTCATGTCAACATTTTCATAAAAATTGCATAAACCTTGCTTATGTCATCCGCATCATGTTAACAACATTTAAATGGTTAAAATTGTTGTTGCATTAAATTGCTAAATGCATATGAGGATTTACCGGATTTGTTGTTTTTATATCCGGCCCCATTTAAATTGTTTAGATGGTATAGTTTTGTTATGCTTCACCACTTGCCATGTTAACCAATATTTAATATTGTTGGGTACATAACCGAGAGAGAACTAAATATTGATGTGGTGTTCCGTCAATATGCAACTCGTTGCATATTGAGCTCCACTTAACTTGTAGTATTGTTTGTGCATATTGCCATGCCATGCCTCATTAAACCGGACATGCATCATACTTGTTTGTGCATCATGACATGTTTATGCTTGTGTGTTTACCATGTTGTATGCTTCTTTCCGGTTTGCTTCTCTAGTTAGTTTCGGTTTCGTTCCGGGGTTGTGAGGATTCGTTCGACTACGTCCGTTTGTCTTCTTCATGGACTCGTTCTTCTTCCTTGCGGGATCTCAGGCAAGATGACCATACCCTCGAAATCACTTCTATCTTTGCTTTCTAGTTGCTCGCTCTTTTGCTATGCCGCGATACCTATCACTTGTTTACCATGCCTCCCATACTGCCATGTCAGCCTCTAACCTTTTTCACCCTTCCTAGCAAACCATTGCTTGGCTATGTTACCGCTTCGCTCAGCCCCTCTTATAGCGTTGTTAGTTGCAGGTGAAGTTGAAGATTGCTCCATGTTGGACCATGTTTATGTTGGGATATCACAATATCTCTTATTTAATTAATGCATCTATATACTTGGTAAAGGGTGGAAGGCTCGGCCTTATGCCCAGTGTTTTGTTCCACTCTTGCCGCCCTAGTTTCCGTCATACCGGTGTTATGTTCTTTGATTTTGCGTTCCTTACGGTTGGGTGATTTATGGGACCCCCTTGACAGTTCGCTTTGAATAAGACTCCTCCAAAGAAGGCCCAACCTTGGTTTTACCATTTGCCACCTAAGCCTTTTTCCCTTGGGTTCTGCAGACTCAAGGGTCATCTTTATTTTAACCCCGGGCTAGTGCTCCTCCAGTGTTGGCCCAAACTAGAGCACCGTCTTGGGACCATTCCTTGGCAACTTGGATTACGTCGGTACCTGTACGCTTAGCTTATCCGGTGTGCCCTGAGAACGAGATATTTGCAGCTCCTATCGGTATTTGTCGGCACAGCGGGTGGTCTTGCTGGTCTTGTTTTACCATTGTCGAAATGTCTTGTAAACCGGGATTCCGAGACTGATCGGGTCTTCTCGGGAGAAGGAATATCCTTCGTTGAACGTGAGAGCTTATAATGGGCTAAGTTGGGACACCCCTCCAGGGTATTATCTTTCGAAAACCGTGAGAAGGAATATCTGCAGAAATCACCCCTTCAAAACAGTCTTGGATGACTCGGTTGAAAGAAGACCTCTCCCTACTTTGCTATAGGGTGGGAGAAAAGCACAGACCCTTCCTAACCTATTTTATAGATAGTTTATAGTTTCCTTCTTGGTCTTCCTTTTGTCTCCCCCCTTCCCCCTCCCCCCTCCCTCTATCTCCATCATGGCTATGGATGTAAGGTTATGACTTTGTAAGACCTTTTGATACTAATTTAATACATACAGTAGGAACCTCTCCTACTGTCTTAAGTGTCAAAAAAAGACATGTATTCTATAAAGAATACTTATAACCATGAAATTTGTCATCATGATTTTAATTTTCAATCACATGATAGTTATTTTGTTGAGTTTGCTCCCACTACTATTGATGAGAATAAATTTGCTTATGTGGAGAGTAACAAAATTTCTATGGTTATGCGTCATGAAAAGAATGATTTATGTGATAGCTATATTGTTGAATACATTCATGATGCTACTGAAAATTATTATGAGGGAGGAACTTATGCTTGTAGGAATTGCAATAATATCAAGTTTCCTCTCTATGTGTTGAAAGTTTTGAAGTTATGCTTGTTTTGCCTTCCTATACTACTTGATTCTTGTTTCCATAAGTTGTTTGCTCACAAAATCCCTATGCATAGGAAGTGGGTTAGGCTTAAATGGGCTAGTTATATGCTTCATTATGCTCTTTTTCATGTTTCAATTCTTTATCTTTTATGCGAGCATCATTGAAATCACCATGCCTAGCTAAGAGGCATTAAAGAAAATCGCTTGTTGGGAGACAACCCAACACTTTTACCTACTGTTTTTGTGTGTTCACATGATTAAGCTATTGTAGTAATCATGTTTTATAAGTTTTGTTTCAATAAAGTGCCAAGTAAAGCCTTTGGGATAGTGTGGATGATAGTTGACTTGAATCTGTGCAAAAACAGAAACTTTTTGCTCCAGAAACAGAATTTCTTAAATTCACTGGAGCGTCGAAAAATTCTGAATTTTCTCCAGATGATTCATATAAAATTTGTCTACATGGTTCTATTTTTTCAGATTTTTTGGAGTTACAGAAGTATGACCTTAATTCAGATCTTTACGTACTGTTCTGTTTTTGACAGATTCTCTTTTCAATGCATAGTTTGCTTGTTTCCTAGTTTCTATGGCTTATATTGCTCAATATAAATTGTAGAAATGATATGCTACAGTAGGAATTATGTGGAAACAATTCTGAATATTGTCTTTGACAGTACCAAAGTGAATGATTTGTCTTTACCATACTAACCCATCTCACGAAGTTTCGTTAAGTTTTGTGTGATTGAAGTTTTCAAGTTTTGGGTGAGATATCGATATGAGGAGAATAAGGTGTGACAAGATCCTAAGCTTGGGGATGCCCAAGGCACCCCAAGTTAATATCCAAGGAACATCTAAGCAACTAAGCTTGGGGATGCCCCGGAAGGCATCCCCTCTTTTGTCTCCAACATTATCGGTAACCTCACCTGGAGCTATATTTTTATTCGTCACATGATATGAGTTTTGCTTGTAGCGTCAATTTTTTTATTTGCTTGCTGCTATTTAGAATAATGTTCTGCATATTTTATTTCAATAAAATGTCAAGGATAGCCTTTACCATGCCTATTTTGCAAGTCTACATGTTGCTGTTTAAAAACAGAAAGTTTTCTGTCATTGTATGAATTTTTCTGGACAGTCAGAACGTGATAAAATCTTGAAATTTTTACGAAATATGCTATGGTAAATTGTCTACAGTTTGGTAAATTTTCATAATTTTTGGAGTTAGGGAAGTATGATTAATATTGCATTCTTTACAGACTGTACTGTTTTGGCAGATTGCTGTTATGTTTGCATTGTTTGCATATGTTTGCTCGTTTAATGATTCTATTTGAGGATATGTCGTGGAATTGTCACGGCAGACGTCCTCATGGAAGGACTTAATCATTGAGCCATCACAACTAGGAAGCTTAAAGGGGTTAATCGGGACAAAGGACACGAGAGGTTTATACTAGTTCGGCCCCTTGCGGTGAAGGAAGGCCTACGTCTAGTTGTGTTGGGATTATTGAGGTTTCGATGACCAGGGAGCGAGATACGCTATGCCTGGCTCTCGATCAGTTGTTTCTCGCCCTAAGCCGCTGCCGGGTCGTCCCCTTATATACACGGGCTGACGCCCTGCGGCCCTTAGAGTCCCGGCCGGCTCATAGACAATGTACGGCTCCGTAACTAGTTAATTATTCCTTATGATACAAGTCATGCCATTATGGCGGTTTACTACTACGGGCCTTAAGTCGCCTGTGGGCCTTAGCCCTTTTATTGAACCGCCATCTTCACCTCTTGGGCTTCGTAGAATAATCTTCTTAATGTAACCCGACCCCTCCTGGGCGGCTTACAAATAGTTATATCTCCAACATTAGGCCCCAGATTGATTTGAAACAGTTCATGTCAATCTATAAAACCTTATGGAACTGGCCTCCAGTCTTCTGTTTTGCGCGGAAATTTTGACCCGCTGTGACGTCATCATCTGGATCCGGGTTAAATCACCGTGACGTCATCTTCAATAAAACTCATTTTTACTCCGTCATATCCTCCAACGGATCTTTGCCTTTACTGACCATCCCGAGAATCGAGGCGTCGGGGCCGCTGGATAATGATGTTTTGGTCTCCTCGTTTCTTGCGCCGTCTCGATCAGCTCCTCCCTTGTAAATAGGGCAACCTAGGTCTTCCAATCTTCCCTCTTGCAGTCGTCTTCTTCCTCTTGCCTCCTCTCGAGCTCCGCCGCCGCCGCCGTCGAGCTTCTTGTCTTCACCGTCCCAGGCCGCTGCATCAACCTGAATCGGATCCGAAAATAACGGCGAACTTCTGCAGCCCATCCAGATCCGTAAGTTCCCTTCCCTTCCTTTCTTAGATCCGCATTAGAGCTTCCTCGAGTTCGTCAGAGTTCATCACCATTGGAGCCAAACCCTTGTTAGTTTTCTTTTTAGACGCCTCTTCTGATCTGAGAATGATATAAAATGGCCGCGGTAATTGTTTTCGCACTTGTTTTAGATAGAAAACAGATCCCTTTCTCTGCATAAGAGCCTCATTCGAGCCTATGAACACGTCTGCGTCAGCTTTAGGTCTAGAAAATTTTATTTTTAGAGCCAAAATAATAGCTGCCCTCTGTGAAACCTGTTTGTTCCAACTTAGCCAAAAAACTGCATCCGTCGTATATGTTTAACTGCTCATTGACACCTGTAGCGGCTTAATATTTATCACATAGTCATCCATATATCATTAGGCCCCTTCTTAAGCCGCCATCATGACTAGTTTTAAATATCTTCTCCGAGTTAAGTTCGAGCCGGATCCTCTTTATTTTTGTCATAGGCCTCAATCTTTGTCATGGCACCTAAACCGACCAAGGCTCCTGTGACCTGTAATTGGGTCCCATCCAGAGTCACGAGGAGTAAACTGTCTGAATTTGTGAAGTCCGGCCATCTGCCTAAGAAGGAGGTCATGTCTTATCGTGCCCCTGACCCGTCTGAAGAAAGGCCTCAACCCAAAGAAGGGGAAGTAGTAGTTTTTACGGATCACATGAGCCGGGGATTTGCCCTCCCGCCAAAATTCTCCAGAGAAGTTTTGAATTTCTTTGACCTTAGGCCTCAAGATATTGGACCCAATTCCGTGTCAAATATCTGCAATTTCCAAGTCTTCTGCGAGGTGTACCTGGGAGAGGAGCCAAATCTGCTTTTATTCAGAGAGCTTTTCTACTTGAACCGGCAGAATGAACATGCCAACGGTCCCAGTCTTGAACTTGGCGGTATCTCAATTCAGCGACGGAGAGACTGCCTTTTTCCTTATGCTGAACTGCCGAGTCATCCGAAAGATTGGAATCAAACGTGGTTCTATTGCCAGGACACTTCTCCGACTAACGAAAGCCCTCTGCCCGGCTTCCGCGCTCTGCGCCTTGAGTCCAACCATCCGCTAGCGGACAAGCTAACTGCAATTGAGCGTTTGCCTCTTAACCCCACCATCAAAAGGATCAAAGCTCTTTTGGGCAATTGCCTGAATGGCATTGATCTGGTCCGAGTTTGGGTCGCTTGGCGAATACTTCCGTTAAGCCGCCGTCCCGGCTTAATGTGTACATATTCAGGCGAAAAGGATGATCCACTGCATCATAGCCCTGTCGACTTACCAGATGATGTGGTGGAAGCTACAACCCAGTCACTGCTGAAGGAGGGCACATTAACTAGCAACCCCTTCGGCTTACTTCCCTTCTGTAAGAAGAACCCGGCCCCTGCAATAAGTCATCAACCTTAATAAATACTCCTAGCCTTGTCACACCTTTGTTGTACTCATAATTTCTTATTTTTTTTCACAGGCCGATGACAATTTTTGGAAGGTCCAGTATGACCATGAGGCTGCTAAACAAGCCAGGACAGCTAAGAAGACCGAAAGAAAAGCTGCCAAAACGGGAACTTCAAAGAAGAAGAAACCCAACGCTTCCGATTTACTCAAATTGGATGACACTTCTTCGGATGATGAAGAGGTAAACCCTGATTCTCTTAACTCCTTTGTCATTACTTTATTGACATTTCATCCTTTCAGGAGGATACGGGGCACAGCCAAGCAGTTGGCGAAGAGGTAACTATAATATCCTCCGACTCAGAGCATTTGCCCAAGCAAAAAATCCGAAAGGTGACCCGGAAAGTATGATTTTCACATCCTCTCGCTTATCAAGATCCTCAATTTCTTTTGAAGCAACAACAGTTTGAAAGCCGGAGGCAGACCCGGACCAGCAAGGATGCAGAACTCTCCTCCGGCTTACCTGACATAACTAGGAAGCGTCGGATGAGGTTATCTCCGATTTGCGTTCTATTTTTCCTTTAAGCGGGTTTAATTCGCCAACCTCTCAATTTATCTGACTCCAATTATCAGGATACCTCTCCTTCCTCCGGCGAGTCCATGCAATCAAACATGCCGACTTTCAAAACTGCTCCCGGGTACTGTAACTTTAGTTACTTTAGGCTTTTACCTTACTCATGCTTTAATATTCATCCTTCTACCTTTGTTGACAGCATGCAAGTGAAACCCAGTAAGAGGGCAAAGAAGAATAAGCCGTCTCAAGACCCGATTGTAGCTGAACCGGCGCCTGGTATGTCTGCTCCAATCAGCTCCACCCATCAGCCGCCTGAACCAGCTTCTGACATTCCGGTGCCAAGCTCTGACCCGCCTGCCCAAGATACTCTCAACAGCTTCGATAACCCGGAAGCTCCTAGCCCGGTCAAAACAACTGACCCGGAAGTTGAAGTGTTGAAAAGCCAGTTTGTTGAACCGGGGCGACCTACTGTCCTTGCCAAATGTAATCGCCAAGGAAGAACTTGTCGAGCAGCGAAAGGCCAAGCAGGACATTACTGATTATACTCACCTAAGCATTGGTGATATAGTCTCGGGCTATCTAAATCAAGTGCATAATAGTCGTGACCTGGAAATTGACATGGTGAAACAAATACAACACAAATCTGAGGTATAACTTATACTGTTCTCCTGAATCTTACCTACTGTATCAGCCCCCAAGTCTATTGCTTATGAATAAATATGATGTAGACTTAGAAATCTTCTTACTGCTGATATCTCCGGTTTAAAGAGAATATATTTAACCTGGTTATAGCATGATAGTTTTGAAATTGCGATACACATTAGTCCCCAAGTGTCAAGTATCTTTTCTTGTAAAGTGCTTGAGACTTAATATGCATAACCCGGCATGGTAGATTAAAAATTCTCCAGCATGCATTAGCCCCCAAGTGTCAAGTATCTTTACTTGTAAAGTGCTTGGGACTTAATATACCTTACCATGATTCTTACCGTAATTCGGTATCAATGCAGGTCACCATAAGTCAATTCGAGTCGAAGATTGCTGACCTGAAGAGCCATCTGACAACTCAAGAGCTTGAAACTCAAAAAGCCAACTCCAAATTTGAATTCAGCATCTCTGAAGAAGATAAGTTGAAGAAAAATTTTGAGTCAGAGAAGAAAATATGGGCTGATGAGAAGGCTTCACTGGTGACCCGGGCTGAGACGGCAGAGGCTTCACTTGCAGAAGCAACAACCGAGCTGTCCAACTTAAAGCGTCATATATCTCAAATGGTCTCAGCCATCTTGATAAGCTATTGTTCATAACTCCAAACATTGCAATCCTTCCCTTGATTATTGCTTTTATCGTTAACTCCGGCTCACCTTTATGTTTGTGAACACACAGGCCCTGTAAGCACCAACCTCAAGCGTAACATGCTGGTCAAACTTAAGGCGGTTTACACTCTAGTGGAGCAGCTGTACACCGGGTCACAACGTGCTTTAGCTGTTGTGGCCTTATCAAATACCACTCCTCACCTTCTGCAAGACGTGCTGAAGTGTCTCGCTGTGCTACCTCAACGGATCCAGGATTTAAGGCGGGCATCTTCAAGAGCCGGGACCGTAGCCGCCTTGAGCCGGGCAAAAGCATGGATTCCAGAACTAGACCCGGCCGACCTTGCTCTTGGATACCCGAGTCTGAAGGAAGATGGTACCATATTTGATGATCATGATTTCACCGCCTGCGTCAAAGTCATACGTCCTTTGGCTACCCTTATTGGGAGCGATACTGACCTCTCCAAATACTCTCCGGGCTATGACAGCGAGAACCGGAGAATTCCAAACACTCCATATGATCAAATCAGCCTGATCCCTCCAACTCGTAAGCATACTTTTGCCCCTGAAGTGGACCCAACCGGTTTAATAGATGATGAAGCTGAGTTTGAAGCCTTGAGTGGCATTGACTGGGCCTCATCAACCTTCCAGGACAAAGCAACTAACGGAGAGGCGGAGAAGGATAACCCGGAACCATCAAGCCCACCCAAGGAGTGAACCGGCAGGCGTTATGAACTTGCAAAAACAATGCTTCATTATTCAGACTCGGGAAGTCTTGTAATAGGGTTGAAAAATCCTTTTAATTTTGTCATGCCTTCGCGCATGTTCATGGCACTTAATACTTTCGTAAGCCGCCATCATTATATGCTTCCAGCTTATGTTGATCTTTCCTTGATGTCAAAATTCTTCTTGCTTTATCCTGTGTATAAAACAAAATAGAATTCCCTTGGCGACTTACCGCATCTGGGGTCACATAAAGTATTGATAACCTGGAGTATAAACCAAAACATCATATAAAAGCCGGCATGTTATGATTATGATCACGATAGCATACCTGCGATCTTATTTGGTATATACTCACCGGCTTATGTGACCCAAATCAGAGAGTTAATTTAACTCCTGTCAGCTCGCACATATAACGTTTACCTGGCCCTTAATAACATTCATACTTACAGAGTATAATGAATAGTCAACCTAATTTCAAAGGCCTCTGATTCGAATACGATCAGTGAACCGTTCCAAAGGGGTTAAGCTAAGATTCAAATACGATCATATAGCCCCCAATGGCTTTGGCGATGCCAATCAAGTGGGTATCGACAGCTATGTTCTCTTTGGTTCGAATATGACCTATGTTTAAACAGGAAGCCCCCAAGTGACCATGAGAATTGTTTAATGACGCTGATTCGAATACGATCCACGTCAGACCCAAAGGGGTTAAGCTATGATTCAAATATGATCAAGAAGCCCCCAAGTGGGTTTGGCAGGATGCCGATCAATTGGGTATCGACAGCTATGTTCTCTTTGGTTCGAATACGACCTATGTTTGAACAGGAAGCCCCCAAGTGACCATGGCTAGATTCAGATATGATCATAAGCCAGACCAAAGGGAAAGCTGGATTCAGATATGATCCGTTCCCTGTTGGTCGTTTCCACCACCTGGTAAAAAAGATATATAAACCTTTGAAGATGGAAAGAAAAAAGAGGTCCTGCTTTATTGCTTTATATAATATATACATTGCTAAAAAAGGAAAAACATATATATATCCTGAGAGCCGGTGGCTCAAGTGTAGTAAGGCCGAAGATGAGCTATGTTCCACGGCCGGCGGGTCTCTTCCTCCGATTTACGTGAGTCTTTGTGCTCTCGAACATCGATAAGGTAGTATGATCCGTTGTTCAGATTTTTGCTGACCACAAAGGGTCCTTCCCAAGGAGGGGATAGCTTGTGCATAGCAGACTGATCCTGGATGAGCCGGAGCACTAAGTCGCCTTCCTGAAAGGCTCTGCTTCTAACCCGGCGGCTGTGATAGCGGCGCAGGTCTTGCTGATAAATTGCCGAGCGGGCTATTGCCAAGTCTCGCTTCTCATCCAACAAGTCAAGTGCATCCTGACGAGCCTTTTCATTATCAGCTTCAACATAAGCCGCCACTCGGGGTGAGTCGTGCCGGATGTCACTTGGCAGAACTGCCTCTGCTCCGTACACCATGAAGAAAGGTGTATAACCTGTAGACCTGTTAGGCGTTGTGTTGATACTCCATAGCACAGAGGGTAGCTCCTCCACCCAACAACTCGGAGTTCGCTGTAAGGGGACCAAGAGCCGGGGTTTGATACCCTTCAAGATCTCTTGATTAGCTCTCTGCTTGACCATTAGATTGAGGATGAGCAATGTACCGAAACATCAAGCCGGATATGTTCTCGTTGATGTAACTCTTCCATGGCACCCTTGGAGAGATTAGTACCATTATCGCTATGATCTTTGTGTGGAAAGCCAAAACGAAAAATCACCTTTTTCATGAACTGAACCGCCGTGGCTGCATCACACTTACTAACCGGCTCTGCCTCAACCCACTTGGTGAATTTATCCACTGCCACCAAAAGGTGTGTCTTCTTATCCTTAGACCTTTTGAAAGGTCCAACCATGTCAAGCCCCCTTACTGCAAACGGCCAAGTAATTGGAATCATCCTCAATTCTTGAGCCGTCACATGAGCTCGTCGTGAGAATTTTTGACATCCGTCACATCTGCTGACCAGATCCTCCGCATCAGCATGAGCCGTCAGCCAATAGAAAACATGACGGAAAGCCTTGGCCACTAGAGATTTTGAGCCGACATGATGACCACAATCTCGTTCATGGATCTCACGAAGTATCTCCTGACCCTCCGCAGGTGACACACAACGTTGAAACGCCCCAGTAACACCGCGGTGATGTAATTCGCCATGAACAATTGTCATAGATTTGGACCGCCTGATGATTTGTATTGCCAAGGTCTCGTCCTCAGGCAACTCTCCCCGGGTCATATAGGCCAAATATGGGACTGTCCAATCTAGGATGACGTGGAGAGCCGCCACCAGCTGTACCTCCGGGTCTGGTACTGCTAGCTCTTCCTCTGTAGGCACTTTGACAGAAGGGTTATGCAAAACATCAAGAAAGGTATTAGGCGGCACCGGCTTACGCTGAGACCCCAGCCGGCTCAAAGCATCAGCCGCCTCATTCTTCCTCCGATCAATGTGCTCCACTTGATAACCCTTGAAGTGTCCAGCCACCGCATCAACCTCACGACGATAAGCCGCCATCAAGGGATCCTTGGAGTCCCACATACCTGACACCTGTTGAGCAACGAGGTCTGAGTCGCCTAAGCACCTTACCCGGCTCAAATTCATCTCTTTAGCCATCCGGAGACCATGGAGTAAAGCCTCGTACTCAGCTGCATTGTTAGTACAGGGAAACATAAGCCGGAGCACATAACAAAATTTGTCACCTCGGGGGGAAGATAAACGACTCCAACCCCGAGCCCTCCAACTACTGGACCCATCAAAGTGAATAGTCCAATATGTGTTATCGGCTTCTCCTCGGGTGCACTGTAATTACATCCAATCATTGATAAAGTCCACCAAGGCTTGAGACTTAATAGCTGTACGTGGCATGTACATCAAACCATGAGGCCCAAGCTCAATGGCCCACTTGGCAACTCGCCCTGTGGCTTCCCGGTTCTGGATGATGTCTCCCAAGGGGGCGGAGCTTACCACAGTTATAGGATGACCTTGGAAATACTGCTTCAGCTTCCGGCTTGCCATAAACACCCCATAAACAAGTTTCTGCCAATGTGGATACCTTTGCTTGGACTCAATGAGCACCTCATTGATGTAGTAAACCGGCCGTTGAACCGGATGCTCCTTGCCAGCCTCCTTGCGCTCCACCACAATGGCCACACTAACGGCTCGGGCGTTAGCAGCCACATATAACAGCAATGGCTCTCTATCAATGGGGGCCGCAAGGACCGGCGGCTCAGACAACTGTCTCTTTAAATCCTCAAAGGCATCGTCACCAAGGCTACCTGCATTTAAAGCATCCGCTTTCTTCATCATCGATATAGCGGCAGGGCCTTCTCGCCTAACCGGCTTATGAACCGGCTTAGAGCGGCAACACGACCCGCCAGTCGTTGAACATCGTTGATGCACGCCGGTTTGGCTAAGGAGGTGATCGCCTTGATTTTCTCCGGGTTCGCTTCAATGCCTCTGTTTGAGACCAGGAACCCCAGAAGCTTACCTGCAGGTACACCAAACACACACTTGTCCGGGTTAAGCATCATCTTATAAACCCGGCGATTATCAAAGGTCTCCTTTAAATCGGATATCAAGGTTTCCTTCTCCCTGGACTTCACCACGATGTCATCCACATAGGCGTGAACATTGTGCCCAATTTGACTGTGGAGACAATTTTGTACACATCTTTGATAAGTCGCCTGGGCACTCTTGAGCCCAAATGGCATAGAGACATAGCAAAAGGCTCCAAACGGAGTGATGAAAGCCGTCTTCTCCTGGTCCTTAACTGCCATTTTGATCTGATGATAGCCAGAGTAAGCATCCAAAAAACTCAAACGCTCGCAACATGCCGTAGCATCGATGATCTGATCAATACGGGGGAGGGCAAAGGGAACAGCCGGACAAGCCTTATTTAAGTCTGTGTAATCCACACACATCCACCAAGTGCCATTATTCTTGAGTACCAGCACCGGGTTAGCCAACCACTCCGGGTGAAAGACTTCCACAATGAACCCAGCCGCTAAGAGCCGAGCGACCTCTTCCCCAATAGCTTTCTGTCTTTCCTCATTGAACCGTCAAGAAATTGCACGACCGGCTTATACTTTGGATCAATATTAAGAGTGTGCTCAATGAGTTCCCTCGGAACACCGGCATGTCAGAAGGTTTCCATGCAAAGATGTCCCGGTTCTCACGGATGAACTCGATGAGCGCGCTTTCCTATTTAGGATCGAAGTTGGCACTGATGCTGAACTGCTTAGAAGAATCGCCTGGAGTAAAGTCAACAAGCTTTGTTTCAGCGACCGATTTAAACTTCAATGTCGGGTCATGCTCTGTAGTCGGCTTCTTTAAAGAAGTCATATCTGCCGTGTGAACATTATTCTGATAAAACTTCAGCTCCTCAGCTACACAAATGACTCAAAGATAAGCCGCATCGCCTTCCTCACATTCCAAGGCTACCTTTCGACTCCCATCCACAGTAATGGTACCCTTGTGACCCGGCATCTTGAGCTGCAGATAAACATAACATGGTCGCGCCATGAACTTAGCATAAGCCGGCCGTCCAAACAGAGCATGATACGAGCTCCTGATTTTGACTACCTCAAACGTCAATATCTCAGCTCTGGAATCATATTCATCTCCAAAGGCCACTTCCAGCTCAATCTTGCCAACTGGGTACGCCGACTTACCAGGCACCACTCCATGAAAAACAGTGTTGGACGTCCTCAAGTCCTTATCAGTCAACCCCATGCGGCGAAAGGTCTCATAATAGAGAATATTGATGCTGCTTCCTCCGTCCATGAGTACCTCAGTGAATTTATATCCACCAACCTGAGGTGCTACCACCAAGGCCAATTGACCAGGATTATCAACCCGGAGGGGGTGATCTTCCCTGCTCCAAATAATGGGCTGCTCTGACCACCTCAAATAACGCGGAACGGCCGGCTCAACAGAATTCACGGCCCTCTTATGAACCTTCTGGTCACGTTTGCACAAATTAGTGGTAAACACATGGTACTTCCCACCATTCAGCTGCTTTGGGTGGCTTTGATAACCTGACTGCTGCTGCTGCTATCCCCCTTGACCAGACTGCTGTTGATTGTAGCCGCCTTGACTTCCCCGAAAGCCGGAACTTGAACCGCCGCCCGGGCCATGAAAGCCGCCGGCTCCTGAGCCACCGCCCGATCCATGATTGCCATCAAACATGTTGGAATTCTTGAAAGCCTTCATGATCGTGCAATCTTTCCATAAGTGGGTGGTGGGTCGTTCCCGAGTACCGTGTCTCGGACAAGGCTCATTGAGAAGCTGCTCAAGAGATGGACCTGACCCGCCCAGATAGAGGCGGTTTTCCTTTACGTCTCGATTGTTACCACTGTGCATTGGCATTGGCCACAAACTCTGGGTTACCCTCCATATACGCTTGTTGCCTCCTTGATTTACCGGGTTATCTTTGACCCTTTCCATTTCCGTTCTTCTTTCCCTTCCCTGTCTTTTCCTCATCAGACGCGGGATCCTTGGTACTATCAGAATCGGCATACTTGACTAAAGCCGCCATCAGCGTACCCATATCGTTGCAATCACGCTTAAGGTGCCCCAGTTTCTGCCTCAGTGGCTCAAAACGACAATTCTTCTCCAACATGAGGACTGCAGAGCCGGCATCCGTCTTATCGGACGAATGTATTATTTCCTTGACCCGGCGCACCCAATGAGTTGTGGATTCGCCCTCCTCCTGCTTACAATTGGTCAAGTCCACAATTGACATAGATTGCTTGCAAGTGTCCTTGAAGTTCTGGATAAACCTGGCCTTTAGCTCTGCCCATGAACTAATGGAATTGGGTGGCAAACCCTTTAACCAAGACCGGGCTGTTCCGTCTAACATCATGGTGAAGTACTTAGCCATTGCTACATCGCTGACCTCCAGTAACTCCATGGCCATCTCGTAACTTTCGATCCATGCTCCGGGCTGTAAGTCGGCCGTGTAATTCGGCACCTTTCGAGGTCCCTTGAAGTCCTTGGGTAGACGTACATCCCGCAGAGCCGGCACCAAACAAGGAACACCGCCGGTTCTGGTAGCCACTCCCGCTCCAACAGAAGTCGTGGGATACTCTGGGAGGTCTTGATACGCTGCCTTTGAGCCGCTTAGCTGAGCCGCCCGCTCGTCCTCCTGACGTATTCGGTCTTGCACCGGGTTATAGCCACCCGGCTGGTTACGACGCTGGGCGTTGCTCGACAAAGCTTCTGACTCCATGTGCCTGCTGTAACTCGAACTCTGGTTTTGACAAGGCGGTGCTAGCCAAGGCGGAGGAGTTGAATGAATCCTGTTTCGGCTGTAAGAATAGGTCTCTTGTTGCGCCAGGGCCGTCTGAATAAGATCTCTGACCCTCCGGGTCTCCACCGCTGTCGGATCATCACCATCCACTGGGAGAGCCGCCAAACGCGCCGATGCTGCTATCAAGTTCTCCATGGGGTTGGAGAAGTGACCCGGTGGTATTGGTACATAACGGGGCGGGGCCATACTCCCATGCGGAGGTGCCATCTCTTGAAGCTGAGCCGCCCCCCCGCGCCGGCTGGTGTGAACTGATTTGCTTCGGGTGGGTTGCTGGGGCCGGCACCGGGTGTCGCGAAAAGGTTCCGAGGGTCATAAACCGGAGGCAACTGGGATTGGGCTTTCTGATGTCTCCTCCTCATCACCTCATTGGATGCGTTCATGCTCATATTAAGTCGGAAAGCCTCTGACTGGAGTTGCTGCGCCCGCGCGTCCAAAGCCGCCCGCTCTGTAGCTAACCTGGTGTCCTCAGCTGCCAAGGCCTCCTTGGCCCGGGCTATCTCCTGATGCACCTTCGCCACCTCCGCATTTTGCTCATCTTGATTTACAGGAATAACGGTGGCGGTTAACAGGGCCGTTAGCTTATCCATAAGATCCATCAGCACTTGAGCCGGCGGGCGCACAGGGCCTCCTGCCCCGGCTGCTCATGACCTGGACGTTATTGCTGTTGCAGCCGTCGAGTTTTGACCAGGTTGAGTACCAGCCATGAAGACCCCCGCCCGTCTTGGCGGCTCATTGAGGTCCGGAGTGCTAGAGTCATCAGAACAGCCTCCAAGCATGCCCTCTTGGACTTGATATAAAGAATCTGTTGAACCGGCGGACGAATCATCATCCGAGGGGACGGCCGTCTCACCACCATCTTTAGATCCTTCAGGAAGTTCTTCTCCGTGGATGCAGCCCACGAAGGCACGCTTCATGATAGGTTGAGCTCGGGCGGGTCTCGCACGCTGAGCCGTCTCGACGAGGTCGGTGTAGTTGTCCGGCTTAGGGCCCGGCTCACTGATCTGGCCGATGAAGACGTGGATTCCGCCAAAGGGGACCCGGTACCCGTACTCAATTGAGTCGGCGTCGGGGCCCTAGCCTTCATTGTCAATGTAGATCTTGCCGCGACGACTCTTGGTCATCCGACCCACTGCGTATTCCTTGAGCCCTTCAAAGCTGCCCTTCAAGAACTCAAATCCACCGTCGCGGCGGCCCCACGGTGGCGCCTAACTGTCGTGGAATTGTCACGGCAGATGTCCTCATGGAAGGACTTAATCGTGGAGCCATCGCAACTAGGAAGCTTAAAGGGGTTAATCGGGACAAAGGACACGAGAGGTTTATACTAGTTCGGCCCCTTGCGGTGAAGGAAGGCCTACGTCTAGTTGTGTTGGGATTATTGAGGTTTCGATGACCAGGGAGCGAGATATGCTATGCCTGGCTCTCGATCAGTTGTTTCTCGCCCTAAGCCGCTGCCGGGTCATCCCCTTATATACGGGCTGGCCACAGGCCCTCGAGTCCGGCCGGCTCATAGACAATGTCCGGCTCCGTAACTAGTTAATTATTCCTTATGATACAAGTCATGCCATTATGGCGGTTTACTACTACGGGCCTTAAGTCGCCTGTGGGCCTTAGCCCTTTTATTGAACCGCCATCTTCAGCTCTTGGGCTTCATAGAATAATCTTCTTAATGTAACCCGACCCCTCCTGGGCGGCTTACAAATAGTTATATCTCCAACATGATAGGAGTATTAAATATGCAGAGGCATTTAGTATGCAATGCTTAATAATAATTTTAGTGATTTGCTACAGCAGAGAATGATAAGGTTTTTGCATTGGTTTATACTAACTTATCTCACGAGTTCTTGTGAGTTTTGTGTGGATGAAGCTTTTGGGATTTAGGAAAACCGTGATATTTGAGGAATTAAGGAGACACAAAAGCTTAAGCTTGGGGATGCCCAAGGCACCCCAAGATAACATTTCAAGAAGTCTCAAGCATCTAAGCTTGGGGATGCCCTGGTAGGCATCCCACCTTTCTTCTTCAACAATTATCGGTTAGTATCGGTTGAGCCTAAGTTTTTTCTTCTTCACATGATGTGTGCTATTCTTGGAATATCATTTTATTTTGTTTTGCTTGCTATTTTAATAAAGTACTTAGAGCTGAAAGTTTTTAAATAAAATAGAGTCCTCAAATAGTTTCCAGGGAGGCTAGGTAAGCGGCACTCACATCCCATCAACGAAGCTCTTTTCTATGGAATTGCTCTAGTGCTTCACTTATATCTTTTTGAGCACGGTGTGCTTTAGTATTTTTGAGAAATTCTCTCTTGCTTCACTTAAATTATTTTGAGAGATAGAAATATTATGCTCATGATCTTCACTTATATTTATTTGAGCTTATCAAAAGCAACACATGAAAATTAGTTCCAAAGTGATAGATATCCAAGAAGGATATAATAAAAACTTTCATGAAGATCATTGGAAAAAATAAACTTGATTCCTTGTAATAGTTTTGAGATATGATGATGCAATATGTGAGTCATGTTGATGATTAATTATGCTTTAGTAAGAATATTGGTGTTAAGGTTTGTGATTCCCTATGCAAGCACGAAAGTCAATAGTTATGCAATGAAATTACATCCGACTTGTGGTGCATTATTCGGTGTTAATTATGCTCAATGGTTGCTTATGAGATTATTCGTTTCTTGGTTGGTCACTTCTCAATCTTTTTCTAGCCTTCATTTTGCACTAAGTATGATCACTACTTGTGCATCCAAAGTCCTTTAAACCAGTTTTGCCACATGAGTCCACCATACCTAACTATATGCAGTATTCTTTTGCCGTTCTAAGCAAATTTGTATGTGCCATCTCTAATTTTAAAAATAAATTTCTCTTTTGTGTGCTCGTACCGCTCACGAAGCTGTGAGGGGTGGCCAATATTTTCCATGCTAGATGTGTTATTCTCACAATGAGTGTTTATTCACTTGTCATTGCACGAGAGTAAGGCAAAGTTATTAGGGATGCCCAGTCACGAAATGAAAAATGAATTTACTTTAAGTTATCAAATAATAAATTCCTTGGATCATGTTTGATCATGTTTTGCTTGTGAGAGAGGTTTTAGTCAATGGGTCTGCAATATTCAGATCCCTATCTATTTCGCAAAACTTTATGTCATATCGTAGATGCTGCTACCACGTTCCACTTGGAGCTATTCCAAATTATTTCTCCATTATACATATCCGGTATCTCTACTCAGAGTTATCCGGATAGGTGTTAAGCTTGCATCGACGCAACTCTTTTCGTCGAACTCTTTATCACCTCCATAACCGAGAAACATATCCTTATTCCTCTAAGGATAATTTTGACCGCTATCTGGTGATCCACTCCTTGATCACCTTTGTACCCTCTTGCCGGATATGTAGCAAGGCACACATCAGTGCGGTACATAGCATAGCATCTTGTAGAGCCTACGTCTAAGGCATAGGGACGACCTTCATCCTTTCTCTCTTTTACTGCCGTGGTTGAGCTTTAAGTCTTAACTTCATACCTTACATCTCGTGCAAGAACTTCTTCTTTGGTCGATCCATCTTGAACACCTTCAAGATCATGTCAAGGTATATGCTCATTTGAAAGTATTATTAAGCATTTTGATCTATCCTTATAGATCTCGATGCTCAATGTTCAAGTAGCTTAATCCAGGTTTTCTATTGAAAACATCTTTCAAATAACCCTATATGCTTTCCAGAAATTCTACATCATTTACGATCATCAATATGTCAACAAGATATACTCATCAGAAATTCTATAGTGCTCCCACTCACTTCTTTGGAAGTACAAGTTTCTCATAAACTTTGTATAAACCCAAAATCTTTGATCATCTCATCAAAGTGCACATTCCAACTCCGAGATGCTTACTCCAGTCCTTAGAAGGATCGCTGGAGCCAGCATACCTTTTAGCATCCTTAGGATTGACAAAAACTTTCTGATTGTATCACATACAACCTTTCCTTACGAAGAATGGTAAGGAAACTCGTTTTGACATCCATCTGCCAGATTTCATAAATGCAGCTAATGCTAACATGATTCCGACGGACTTAAGCATCGCTACGGATGAGAAAATCTCATCGTAGTCAACTCCTTGAACTTGTGAAAAACTTTTCGCCACAAGTCGAGCTTCACAGACGGTGACATTACCGTCCACGTCCGTCTTCTTCTTAAAGATCCATTTATCTCAATGGCTTGCCTATCGGGCAAGTCCACCAAAGTCCATGCTTTGTTCTGATACATGGATCCTATCTCGGATTTCATGGCTTCTAACCATTTGTCGGAGTATGGGCCCACCATCGCTTCTCCATAGCTCATAGGTTCATTGTTGTCTAGCAACATAACTTTCAAGACAGGATTACTATACCACTCTGAAGTAGTACGCATCCTTGTCAACCTACGAGGTATGGTAGTAACTTGATCCAAAACTTCATGATCACTATCATAAGCTTCTACTTCAATTGGTGTAGGCGCCACAGGAACAACTTCACGTGCCTGCTACACACTTGTTGAAGTGACAGTTCAATAACCTCATCAAGTCTCCACCATCCTCCCACTCAATTCTTTCGAGAGAAACCTTTTCTCGAGAAAGGACCCGATTCAAGAAACAATCCCTATTGCTTTCGGTTCTGAATTAGGAGGTATACCAAACTGTTTTGGGTGTCCTATGAAGATGAATTTTATCCGCTTTGGGTTCGAGCTTATCAACCTGAAACCTTTTTCACATAAGTGTCGCAGCCCCAAACTTTTAAGAAACGACAACTTAGGTTTCTCCAAACGGTGTCGTGTCAACGGAGTTACGTGGTGCCCTATTAAAGTGAGTGCGGTTGTCTCTAATGCCTAACCCATGAACGATAGTGGTAATTCGATAAGAGACATCATGGTACGCACCATATTCAATAGGGTGCAACTATGATGTTCGGACACACCATCACACTATGGTGTTCCGGTAGTATTAATTGTGAAACAATTTCCACAATGTCTTAATTGCGTGCCAAAGCTCGTAACTCAGATACTCATCTCTATGATCATATCATAGACATTTTATCCTCTTGTCACAATGATCTTCAACTTCACTCTGAAATTACTTGAACCATTCAATAATTCAGACTTGTGTTTCATCAAGTAAATATACTCAACATCTACTCGAATCATCTGTGAAGTAAGAACATAACTATAATCATCAACATGCCTCGGCACTCATTGGACCGCACACATCAAAATGTGTTACTTCCAACAAGTTGCTATCTTGTTCCATCTTATGAAACCGAGGCTTTTCAGTCATCTTGCCCATGTGGTATGATTTGCATATCTCAAGTGATTTAAAATCAAGTGAGTCCAAACGATCCATCTGCATGGAGTTTCTTCATGCGTATACACCAATAGACATGGTTCGCATGTCTCAAACTTTTCAATACGAGTGAGTCCAAAGATCCATCAACATGGAGCTTCTTCATGCGTTTTACACCAATATGACTTACATGGCAATGCCACAAGTAAGTGGTACTATCATTACTATCTTCTATCTTTTGGCATGAACATGTGTATCACTACGATTGAGATTCAATAAACCATTCCTTTAGGTGCAAGACCATTGAAGGTATTATTCAAATAAATAGAGTAACCATTATTCTCCTTAAATGAATAACCGTATTGCGATAGACATAATCCAATCATGTCTATGCTCAATGCAAACACAAATGACAATTATTCTGGTTTAATACAAATCTTGATGGTAGAGGGAGCGTGCGATGTTTGATCACATCAAACTTGGAAACACTTCCAACACTTATCGTCAGCTCACCTTTAGCTAGTCTCTGTTTATTCCGTGGCCTTTTATTTCGAGTTACTAACACTTACCAACCGAACCGGTATCTAATACCCTGGTGCTACTGGGAGTACTAGTAAAGTACACATTAACATAATGTATATCCAATATACTTCTATCGACCTTGCCACCTTCTCATCTACCAAGTATCTAGGGTAATTCTGCTCGATGGTTGTTCTCCTTATTACGTAAGCACTTAGTCTCGGGTTTGGGTTCAATCTTGGGTTTCTTCACTAGAGCAGCAGCTGATTTGCCGTTTCATGAAGTATCCCTTCTTGCCCTTGCCCTTTTCGAAACTAGTGGTTTTACCAACCATCAACAATTGATGCTCCTTCTTGATTTCTACTTTCGCGGTGTCAAACATCGCGAATATCTCAAGGATCATCATATCTATCCACGATATGTTATAGTTCATCACGAAGCTCTAGCAGCTTGGTGGCAATGACTTTGGAGAAACATCACTATCTCATCTGGAAGATCAACTCCACTCGATTCAAGTGATTGTTGCACTCGGACAATCGAGCACAAGCTCAACGATTGAGCCTTTCTCCCTTAGTTTGTAGGCTAAGAAAATCGCCGGAGGTCTTATACCTCTTGGCGTGGGCACGAGCCTGAAATCCCAATTTCAGCCCTCAAAACATCTCATATGTTCCGCGACATTTGAAATCGTCTTGATTGCCTCAACTCTAAACCGTTTGGTGAACTATCACATAGTTATCAAAATGTGTATGTCGATGTTCACAACATCCACAGAGCGGCGTTCGAGGTTCATCACACTTAGCGGTGCATTAAGGACATAAGCTTTCTCTTGATCGCATAATCGCTCATCATCAACTTTCAACTATATTTTCTCTAGGAACATATCTAAATAGTGGAACTAAAGCGCGAGCTTACGACATAATTTGCAAAAGATCTTTTGACTATGTTCAGGATAATTAAGTTCATCTTATGAACTCCCACTCGAATAGACATCCCTCTAGTCATCTAAGTGATTACATGATCCAAGTCAACCAGGCCGTGTCCGATCATCACGTGAGACGGACTAGTCATCATCGGTGAACATCTTCATGTTGATCGTATCCTCCATACGACTCATGCTCGACCTTCCGGTCTCTTGTGTTCCGAGGCCATGTCTGTACATGCTAGGCTCGTCAAGTTAAACTAAGTGTTTCGCGTGTGTAAATCTGGCTTACACCCGTTGTATGTGAACGTAAGAATATATCACACCCGATCATCACGTGGTGCTTGAAACGACGAACTTTACATAGCGGTGCAGTTAGGGGGAACACTTTCTTGAAATTTTAATGAGGGATCATCTTATTTACTACCATCGTTCTAAGAAAATAAGATGTATAATCATGATAAACATCACATGCAATCAAATAGTGACATGATATGGCCAATATCATATTGCTCCTTTTGATCTCCATCTTCGGGGCTCCATGATCATCGTCGTCACCGGCATGACACCATGATCTCCAACATCATGATCTCCATCATCGTGTCTCCATGAAGTTGTCTCGCCAACTTATTACTTCTACTACTATGGCTACCGGTTAGCAATAAAGTAAAGTAATTACATGGCGTTGTTCAATGACATGCAGGTCATACAATAAATAAAGGCAACTCCTATGGCTCCTGCCGGTTGTCATACTCACCGACATGCAAGTCGTGATTCCTATTACAAGAACATGATCAATCTCATACATCACATATCATTCATCACATTCTTCTTGGCCATATCACATCACATAGCATACCCTGCAAAAACAAGTTAGACGTCCTCTAATTGTTGTTTGCATGTTTTCTGATGGCTGCTATGGGTTTCTAGCAAGAAACGTTTCTTACCTCGCAAAAACCACAACGTGATATGACAATTGCTATTTACCCTTCATAAGGACCCTTGTCATCGAATCCGTTCCGACTAAAGTGGGAGAGATCGGCACCGCTAGCCACCTTATGCACCAAGTGCATGTCACCGGTGGAACCTGTCTCACGAAGAGTACGTGTAAGGTCGGTCCGGCCGCTTCATCCCACAATACCGTCGAAACAAGATTGGACTAGTAACGGTAAGCATATTGAACATCATCAACACCCACAACTACTTTGTGTTCTACTCGTGCAAAGAATCTACGCAATAGACCTAGCTCATGATGCCACTTTTGGGGAACGTAGCAGAAATTCAAAAATTCCTACGTGTCACCAAGATCTATCTAAGGAGAAACCAGCAACGAGGGGAAGGAGAGTGCATCTACATACCCTTGTAGATCGCTAAGCGGAAGCGTTCAAGAGAACGGGGTTGAAGGAGTCAGATTGTCGTGATCCAAATCACCGGAGATCCTAGTGCCGAACGGACGGCACCTCCGCTGTTCAACACACGCGTACAGCCGGTGGCGTCTCCCATGCCTTGATCCAGCAAGGAGAGAGGGAGAGGTTGAGGAAGACTCCATCCAGCAGCAGCACAACGGCGTGGTGGTGGTGGAGGCGTGGCAATCCTGCAGGCTTCGCCAAGCAACTGCGAGATATGAGGAGAAAGAGAGGTAGGGCTGCGCCAACAGGAGAAGAAACTTGTGTGTTGGGCTGCTCCTATGCCTCCACTATATATAGGGGAGAGGGGCTGCACCCCACCTAGGTTTCCACCCCTAGGGCGGCGGCCAGCCCTAGATCCCATCTAGGGGGCGGCCAAGGGAGGGCGGGAGAGGGGAAACTTGCCCCCCAAGCAAGGTGGGGCGCCCCCTCCCCAAACCCTAGGCGCCTTGGGCCCTTGTGGGGGGCGCACCAGCCCACCTGGGGCTGGTCCCCTCCCACACTTGGCCCATGCTGCCCTCCGGGGATGGTGGCCCCACTTGGTGGACCCCCAGGACCCTCCCGGTGGTCCCGGTATGTTACTGATAAAACCCGAAACTTTTCCGGTGACCAAAACAGGACTTCCCATATATAAATCTTTACCTCCGGACCATTCCGGAACTCCTCGTGACGTCCGGGATCTCATCCGGACTCAACAACATTCGTTAACCACATACAAACTTCCTTTATAACCCTAGCATCATCGAACCTTAAGTGTAGACCCTACGGGTTCGGGAACCATGCAGACATGACCGAGACGTTCTCCGGCCAATAACCAACAGCGGGATCTGGATACCCATGTTGGCTCCCACATGTTCCATGATGAACTCATCGGATGAACCACGATGTCAAGGACTCAATCGATCCCGTATACAATTCCCTTTGTCTAGCGGTATTGTACTAGCCCGAGATTCGATCGTCGGTATCCCGATACCTTGTTCAATCTCGTTACCGGCAAGTCTCTTTACTCGTTCCGTAACACATCATCCTGTGATCAACCCCTTGGTCACATTGTGCACATTATGATGATGTCCTACCGAGTGGGCCCAGAGATACCTCTCCGTTTACACGGAGTGACAAATCCCAGATCTCGATTCGTGCCAACCCAATGTACACTTTCGGAGATACCATAGTGCACCTTTATAGCCACCCAGTTATGTTGTGATGTTTGGTACACCCAAAGCATTCCTACGATGTCCGGGAGTTGCACAATCTCATGGTCTAAGGAAATGATACTTGACATTAGAAAAGCTTTAGCATATGAACTACGATCTTTGTGCTAGGCTTAGGATTGGGTCTTGTCCATCACATCATTCTCCTAATGATGTGATCCCGTTATCAAGGACATCCAATGTCCATGGTCGTGAAACCGTAACCATCTATTGATCAACGAGCTAGTCAACTAGAGGCTTACTAGGGACATGGTGTTGTCTATGTACCCACACATGTATCTGAGTTTCCCATCAATACAATTATAGCATGGATAATAAACGATTTATCATGAGCAAGGAAATATAATAATAACTAATTTATTATTGCCTCTAGGGCATATTTCCAACAAAAGTGCCAATGCCCCATGGCCAGAGGGTTCCTTCCGGGAGGTGCCCAGCTTATGGCAACGGGAGTGGTTTTATATCATAGCTCCCAGGGGTACCAAGTTGGTGGCCGCCCCTGCTTTTCGCTCGACCCCCCCGTCACGACTGACATCATGGATTAACGAGGTGCTAGACTGGGGGCCAGTAAAGGATGTGCCGACATTGCAGAGCCGCATCCGAGATATCAGTGAGAGAGATATCAGTCTGGCCACGGTAATGCAAGTCATGTTAATTCGTAGAGTCCTGCCCTGCAAACGACGTCCTCTCCGCTTGTGGGAGTTCAACCCAGAAGGACAGCGAGCTATTCAGCACTTCCTCAGCATGACGCTCGAAGAGATGTACGGATCGTTCTTCGGACCACAAATAATGTGTCCGGACACCACCGAGGATGCGGGTCTGAGCTGCAATCGTCCAGATACCAAAGTAAGTAGTCCCGTAGCCGAACACGTTGTCTTTTTATTTATCACAACATCATTCTGAAAAGTCGCTCTTTGACCAGGACTGGGTAACAAAGGCGAAGATGATCAGGGGGCCTGCCCCCCTTCCTGAGGTCTCACCGGATCCTGTGCTAGCCAGGATGCTAGAGCTTGCGCCTTATCAAGCGCCCTCAGGGGAAGATAAAGGGGGGGGGGGATAAAGAGGCCGGAAGCGGATCTCGCTTACTGTTCATCCAAACCGGGGGAGTTAGCGCCTTCGCGAAGGAGGATAACCGGGGAGAGGAATCTGAAATTCCCTCTCCCCAAGGAAGGAAGAGGACCGCCTCTGAATACCGGGAAACAATGGTTTCCAAACGGGGGAAGAAATCTTCGCCAGAGGGTCCTGCCTCGGGGGGCATCCTTGCCGCACAGTGTCTGCAAGGGGATCAGCCTCCCGCCGAGCGGTAAGTAAACAAAAAGTGCTTAATAGTAAAAAATATCCTGCTTTACCTCTGAGGATAATAACCGAAGCATTTATATTGTAGTTCGGATCGTAGCCCTACTCGGCAGAGTTCGTCTTCGGGGGACCTTCTTCCAGAGATGATGGAGAGCGAAACGCCTCCCCCTGCCATCTCGCCTCATGAGGCAGGCGACCCCGAGGTGTCGTCGCGGAGGGTTTCTCCTGATCCGGCAAGGCCAGAGGGTAATCCTTTGGCCACCCAAAGTCCTCAGTATCCGGCTCTTGAAGACAGCAATCGAAAGAGTCCGGCACCGTCTGGTGTGCGGTCGGACGCACTGAAGGGTCTGCTAGAGCAAGCGGCTATCTCAGAAGCGCATCGCATGCTAATGGGTACGGTGATTGAGAGGATTCCATCCGCCGAAAGCGGGTTGCATGAAGCTTTTATGAGTCTGCTGAAATGTTTTGAGGTACGTGAAATGGTGTGTATTTTTGGTAGTACCGCACATGTTAGGTGTGCCCTATGCAGATAGTAGCCCCTGAGACTTTGGTTGCTGTCGAGAGCGGCGGCAAACAGAGGATCATAGTCCCAGGTAATAATCAATCCGCCTTCATATGCAGGTGGCGGAAGGTCCGGTGGCTAGCCAGACAGGTGAGTTTGCTGAGCTGAAGCGGCAACTGGATGCGGCAGATGCCGACATCGGGCTTGTCAATGAGCGGCTTGACGAGGCACAAGGTATGTGATATCTCCAGTGATCAGCACGTAGTAAGAGGAGCACAATGCCAGTATCTTTAATATGCTGTGACTGCAGATGGAGCTACGACCGTGGAGAGCCTTCGGGCGGGACTAGCCCGAGCCAAAGAACAAGCCAGGAATAGTGATGCGGCCGCTCTGAAGGCGGCCGAAGAGCTGAGGGCCGAACAGGCTGCCCATTGCCAAAGTAAGGGAAAGATGGCCAAGATGGCCGTTGAGTAAAAAGATGCCGCTGACGGTACCAGCTTCTTGAAAAGGAAAACCTAAGCGAAGGCGACGGAGCTGGAGAAGGCCATGGTAGCGGCCAGGAAGCCCGCTCAAAGATCGGGCGTCGAAGGAGGAGCTGCGCCAATTTGGAGATATCGCGGTGGGAAGCCCTTCTTCTTCGCGGACGAAGTTCGGAGATCCGAAGTATGCCCCCTTGATCAGCTATGGAGTTCTGCGGACGCGTATGTGGATCTGGCAGCCAGTGCGGCTGATGCAGCCGAGTACTTCAAGGATCAAAAAGATCGTGAAGTTGAAAAGCTATTCTGGTCGTATTTCAATGGTCCAGCGCGTCCGCTGCTGTTAAATGAGCGCATGACCGAGTGGGCCGAGCTCCATAGGTTGTCCGGGCTTGCCATGGGGTCTGTTGTGGATCATCTGTGGCCGAGAGGGCCACGGCCGAAGAGTTATTTTGGTTTGGTGCAGCAGTTCCTTGGCGCTGTGCCGCGTATCGACACTATGAAGAGGTCGGCGTGCATAGAGGGTGCGCGGATGGCACTTGCCCGTGTCAAGAGATACTAGGAAGACATGGAGGCCACCGCTATTGCAACCCAGGGTTCGGCCGTTGGCCGGGTAGCTGCCGAGCACTACTTTGAGGAAGTCCTTGCTCGTTCAATAGAAGCTCAGTGCTCGAAGAATATTATGTTCTAGTGACATGTATTCCCATTGAAAAACAATGTTTTACTGAATTGTAAAGGCGGTTTTATACTTTTGCCTGAAAGTGTTATGATGCCTCTCCTGTGCGGCCATTTATGTATATATGTATATAACCTAAAAGTTTGCAAATATCGGTTTCAAATTTACGCATATAATGCGGGGTGTTCCTGAAAGACGCTTTTTCACACTTGATCCAACGTCTTGCTCCATTAAGGAGGTGATAGCGCAGCGAACTAGGCAATCAGACTATATTGCTTTAACACTTTCACTTAGCCATAGGAGTTTGACAGTGGGGCTACTATATAGCCCCTGGTGGCTCCGCGCTCATCCGAATATAGGGCGCGTACATGCCTGGCCGGGAAACGGCCCTTCGTTGATGCAGAGGAATCCTGAAGATTCCGCTAGGTCATCGAGTGGCTGACCAGTCTCGCGCTTTATCATGACAAGCAGTTTTCGGCTTTCTCTACTGAGGTGCTCGTCTGGATGAACCAGGGCACAATCGCAGTACTTCTCTTGGTGCCACCTTAGCCGATAGAGCGGAACGTAAGGTAGCAAAACACAGGAGCCGGTCAAACCCAACATTTGACCAAAGACATGATTCGGAGCTGATGCATATAAGGCCAAACTCGCGACGCCGAACACTCCCTAAGGTATTCAGTCTTTATAATATATGCCGGGCTAAGCATTGCCCTTGAAAATGAGCCCCAAGTGTCCGGGTACGTGCAATATTCTGACGTGGCCACATGCCAATAACGTCAGCATCCTTCTCGGTTGTACTAAGAATCCGGAGGATGTGAACAACAAGAGACAGTAAAAAAGGTTTATGCAGGGTCTTAATCTAAAAAGAAACCTCTGAACGGGTCTCTGCTGCACGTCTGCGCCTGTGTCTCCGTTGTGCAGTATCTTGGATGGATGTAGCACGATCGTCATCTGTAAAAGAAAGGAACTTAGTTGAAAGTTGTCATGCAAAAAATTGGTTACTCTAAATAAACCGTTTAAAATTCAAGATAAGTAGAGTTGAGCCGTAGCCCTGTTTATACGCGGGAAGCCCCTGGTACCATCTATAAGGGTGCAACCGCCAAACCTATCTCAAGTATATCTGGTGATGTGCCAGACTTGTTTAACCGTGTTTGACCGTTCATTTGCTCTGGTTGGTGAGGCCGTCCAGTGTTCGGCTGTTAAAGCAGCCGCACGTTCTTCCGCGTGTAAAGAACGCTCAATGTTTCCATTAACTGTGATGGTGCCGCACAGACCAGGCATCTTGATCTTGAGAGAAGCGTAATGTGGTATAGCATTGAAACGAGCGAAGGCTGTTCGTCCGAGTAGTGCTTGATAGCCGCTTCGGAATGGAGCGATGTTGAAGTGTAACGTTTCACTTCGGTAGTTGTCGGGTGAACCGAATACTACTTCTAGTATTAGAGAGCCCGTGGAGCGGGCCTTTGGGCCTGGTATTACTCCTTTGAAGGTAGTATTACTGTGGCTAATTTTTGTTGGGTCTATCCCCATTTTGCGGACTGTGTCCTGATATATCAGGTTTAAACTACTGCCGCCGTCCATAAGGACTCGTGTGAGATGGTACCCATTTATTATTGGGTCTAACACCAAAGTAGCCAATCCTTCATGCCGAATACTTGTCGGGTGATCCCTGCGATCGAAAGTGATCGGGCAGGCCAACCAGGGGTTGAACTTTGGGGTGACGAGCTCTAGGGCTTGTGTGTTTCGGAGTGCATGTTTGCTTCTCCTCTTCGTCACATGGATCGTGTTCACTGTTTTTACCTCTGGTGGGAATTTTTTCTGTCCCCCAGTGCCTTGCTGGCGAGGCTCATCCTCATCTTTTCTTAGTGTATCCTGCCCTTGTGTTCAGCGTTTAGCTTGCCGGCCTGCTTGAAGACCCAACATTCTCTGTGGGTATGATTTGCAGGTTTATCGGGGGTGGCGTGGATCTGACAGAGTTTGTCTAGAATCTTGTTTAGGCTGGACGGTCCATCCCTGTTGCCTTTGAAAGGATTTTTCCGCTGACCTGGCCGAGAGCCTCTGAATCTGGCGTTTACCGCCGTGTTATCTGGGCTGTCTTCTTTACTCCGGCGATTGTGTTTACTGCGTCGTGGTTTTCCATTGCCATCCCTAACCTCGGATGTGCTTGGGTCGCTGGTGCTACTGCGAGCCAACCAGCTATCCTCACCCGCGCAAAAGAGGGTCATGAGGCTTGTTAGGGCTGCCATTGTTCTCGGTTTTTGTTGGCCGAGGTGTCTGGCGAGCCATTCGTCTCGCCCTGGACGTGGCTTGAAAGCTGCTAAGGCTTCGGCGTCTGGCCATCGACGATTTGGTTCTTCTTAGTGAGAAACCTGTTCCAAAGCTTTCGGGCTGACTCTCCGGGCTATTGAATTATATGACTTAAATCGTCTGCATCCGGAGGTCGGACATAGGTCCCTTGAAAATTAGCCCGAAAGGCATCCTCGAGCTCCTCCCAACTTCCAATGGAGTTATTGGGGAGGCTTTATCACGACCGGATTTTCGGGATATCAATTTCCCATAAAATGGCCCTTGTGCTCACCAGCCCCAGGATTACTGTTAGCTGATGAGGCACCAACTTGATACAGAAATTCCAAGAAAAATACAAAATGTGTAGTACAAGACCATTCTGGCCTATGAGTACAATAATTGGTTTCTATTGGCTGATGGGGGAAGCGGTTTGTGGTTCATCTGCGTCTATGGGACTCCATTTCCCACAGGAAGAGCTGACCAGGGTAACTCCTATCTTCGCGAGGCTGCTGTCACCATCTCGTGGGTTCTGGGGCTGTCATCGCAACGCTCCTCTCCATGCAAGAAATCTGGCCAAGACAATAGCCAGGGACAAGCCGGTGAGTACTTTTGAATGTACTCGCAAACATTATGAGCACAGGTATAATATAACAAATGATAATCATGCTCTGAAATATTCTATGATCACAACGTCTGTCACGAAATAAAGTAAAAATCCATGATGCACGCAGGCAGGTTATTCATATGAATATGCAATAAGGGAGTAGAAATATAATGCACCTATCGAATTATGCAGGCGGCGCCTCGAAAGGATAATAATATAAAGCATGCCTCAGTCGGGCGTCTGAGCGACACCACATAAAGGGCTTATAAATAGAAAAATAACAAGCATGCCACAGTCGGGCGTCTGTGCGACACCACATAAAGGGCTTATAAGTAACTCAATTAACAAGCATGCCACAGTCGGGCGTCTGTGCGACACCACATAAAGGGCTTATAAGTAAATTAAATAACAAGCATGCCACGATCGAGGCGTGCATGGACACCACATAAAGGGCTTATAAGTAAATAATCACGGTGAATATCCGGGAGGTAGAACCGTCCGAGGATACTCGATAATTCAAATAATATAAATGGTTAGTCCATAATAATAATAATCCTAATCATCATAAGTCACAAGTCATGTTCCATGTTCTGGTTTAGTAGTTTTTCCTCCGAAGACCGACACTAAGACCGACACTTGACCCATCCCAGACTGTAGTCCTTAACCATGTACAAGGCTATTCGAATAGGTATAACCTCTGCAGAGGGTGTACTCTTTACCCACGAGTAACGGATTCCTTTAGTCCATCGGGACTAATTCCGTCCATGGTCTTTTAATTGAAAACACACCTGACCGCACACACCACCCTAACTTACCGATGTCTGGAATCACCCACGACACCCGTTAAGCGAAACTCTAAGGGGGGAGGCTACAACCTTGATTAGCATGGGATCACAAAATTTATAACGCGCGCAAACTAGGGGAGCTACCCCCTCGGCTCCATTCGGAAACACCCATGCCCCCGGACCAGGTGGTATGTCTATCAAATGCAGCCGGTATCTTCCACTATGGCCTCTCTGTACGGTGCGTGCTAGGAAGGGGTTGACAACTTACTGAACCGTACCCTACCTATGGAAGGGACAAGTGGTAGTACGAAGGAATTATGGGGGTTACTAGAACAAGACTCGATCTATGGTCGACTCAGGAGGTTAAAGAGTTTCCTGCATGATTAGCACAAGAAATATATTTCACACCGATTAGACAGAATCACCACTCATCATACCTCACCATGCCTTACCGGACATAACCGTCTCGACGAAGAACTAGAGACAAGTTCGTGTATACCCAAGACAGAGACTTTCCCGGATTCCTTTCGATAGGCATGAAAGGCATACGAGGGTGATTACTATCAGAAGCATGTCAAATTCCAATAGCAAGGAATCATTATTATGCACTCATGAATATGATCATAGCATCACATAAAATACCGAATACTTCACGTCAAGGTGGTGTCGTATATGCATCGAATGACACACAACCAATATTATGCCGGGGTTCAGAATGCTTGCCTTCAAGAGTATGCAAGGGGGTGCACTTTTTGAAATTTGCCTTCTTCTTCAAAATCCTATTTACGAAAATTTGAATTAATACATAGTTTCAAAACAGTACAAAAAAGTTGTTTGGAAAATTTTCAAATAAATATGAAAATAAACTAGACAAAATTTGAGAAACAACAGAAAAAGAATCAAATCAATTGGACTTGTATTTTAAAAGTTATAGCCAGTCAAAATCTGTTTTTAAATAAAACAGAAAAGAAAAACGGTTCGGCAGCACTTACGTTTCCCTCTAGCGAAAGCGTATTTGGTGGATTACGCTTCCACATAAACCGACGCGGGCCGGCTCGGGGTCACTGACAGTGGGTCCCTTGGGCCCACTGGTCAGGTTTGACCAGTCGCCCGCGCCTCCTTCTCCTCTGGCCGAGCGGTGGCGGGGCACCGGCGAGCGCCATCGACGAACGGCAGCTCCCCGCGGGGTTCTGAGGGCGGGTATGGATCCGCTGGTCCAGGGCGGTCCTCCCAGTGGTCGATAGGTAGGCGAGGGTGGAGGGGGTCGCCGGTGGCGAGCTCCACGGCGGACGGTGGTTTCTGGAGGATTGGGGGCTCAAGCTACAATGGTTCTTGGTCGGGTTTGAGAGGTGGGGTGGCTTCGCAAGGTCAAGGAGAAGAGGATGGTGGCACTGGATGGACTGGGGAGGCCTTGCTCGCGACGAACGGGACCAGAGTGTGGCGGCGGCTGAACTGGTCGGAGACGAGTAAGACGGCCTCCCTCCATCGGTTGGTGGCTGTGGGGGCTCTAGAGGGATGGTCTGAGGTCGCCTGAGGGTCTGGACGAGCTCGGGGTCTCCTATTTATAGGCGGTCGAGGTCGGTTTGACGGCGACAGTGGATAGGAACGGCGAACCACCGTTATGTAGCCGCGAGGCGATGGCTGGTGGGGTCTGGCCGGGCGAGAGGATGAGCTCGGGCTGTTGAAGCGGTGGCCTTGGTGGCTCGGGCGGCGCCGTCCATGGCAGGAGTGTGCTGTGGATGCCGGCTGCCGCCAAGGGTGGCTTGGAGGGTTCTGGCGAGTGGATGGGAACGAGGCGTGGCCCTGCGGGCGAGCGAAGGCCAGGGGCAAGACGCGGCGGCTCGGTGCGCGCGCGTGCAAAACGTGCGCTCTGGGCGCGCCCAGAGCACGCACGCCAGGTGCTCGACGCAATGCCAACGCGTTCTAGGCCTCTCTGATGCCTCTGCAACTAAACAGAACTAGGCTAATGATCATGAGAGAGCTAAAAGACATGCTGGTAAGGTCATTAGAGCAACTTCCTAATGCAAGTCTAAAAGCATGCCAAAACTGGCCATGCTCCTAACCTGCTTGATGAAATGCCAAGGGTATCTAGGCATCTCTTGGGGTGGCCAAAAACTCCAGATCAGAGTCTCTTTAGATGTAGGTGAGGGTGGGAAGGTTAGTTTGGCAAGACTAGAAACTTTTTAGTGCAAGTTTTTGAGAAAACCAAATCTGGACAGAAAGTGAAGGGCATTATTGCATGGACCAAAAATATTCCAATAGGTCCAATCTCCTGGACTTAAGGGTTTGGTAGGGTGGACTATAAGCAGGAAAGATCTCATGGGCACTAGAGCAAAACAAAATAGGGTTGCAGTAGAAAATACCAAATTGGGCCAGAGAGCAAAAGAGGATGTTTTGCTCAAATTTTTCAAAGAACACCAGTGGGTCTTTGCATATAAATGAATTATATACGCCTACTTACATCCCCAAATTACGGTGGAATTTTTAAATAAATTTATCAAAGGGTTGTAGTGAAAAAGAGGCTCTAAGGCTTATGAGAAACCATTTGAAAAGAATTAAAGTTCAGGAAAAATAATTATAGAAATAAATCCACTGATAAAAGACGTGTTTTCTTGAGAGGGTATAAAAGTCCAACAACATTTTTGAAAAGTTCTCTATTTGGAGGGAAAGTCCACAACTCAGAAGAAAAGGGTGGTTCTGAAAAAGAAAATCCAGAAAAAAGAATTTAATTTGCCAAGGCAAAATTTTTAAATAATAAATCATGGTTAAATTTTTGGGGTGTTACAGGCTTTTCAGCCAGTGCCGAGCTGGTCCTTTAAGCTTGAGGGGCAAGTACTTGATGGCATGGAGATCGTCTCCGCGAGCCATATGACTATGGAGGATATAGTCCTCAATCCAGACCCCAAGGTCTGTGGTCCCGTCGTACGCCTCTATGTTCACTGGTTTGAATCCTTCCGAAATTGTGGTCCAAAGACCTTATCGGTGAAACATAGGGGTGTGCAGCACCCCTGTATTTAGATGTACCATGGCGTTCAGACGGTTGTGGTGTTCGGTTTTGGTTGTGCGCTGGAGCGCATTTCCTTGATCCGTAGATGGATCTGGTTGCGTCGGCCTTTTGATGCGAGTCCTCGCGTGGATCATGTACTGACTTATGTGCGGCCTCGGTAGCCGCTCTATCACGGCCACGAGATCGTTGATCCGATCGGTCGGCTGTCTTATTTTTTGGCTGTGGGAGCTCTAAGGCCTCGTCGTCGAATTCAAGCAGCAGCTTGCGCTTTGGATAGCTCTTCGTGTGGCGACTGCCACCGTACTTTTCTACGCTGTCGAGCACTTTGTTCCATCTACTGTTGAGTGTATTTTGCGCGGCCTTGAGCCTTTGCTTCTGCTTCTTCAGACTCCTCGCAGTGATGATAAGCCTTCTATAGAGGTTCTCTTGCTCCAAGCGCCTTCCCGGGATGATGTGTGCATCGTCATCCGGATTGTTCTCCTCTCCGGAGATGGGTTGATTAGCTTGACGCTCGGCGTCGCCATGATCGGGCAGCAGCTCCGTACTGTGTTCATCGTCCGCTGGCTCACCCTGCTCTATCGCTGGGTCTATGTGGTCATAGTTTCTTCCGGAGTCGACCGGGGTATTATTTTTTCTCGCGCTTTTATCGCTGTTTTTGCCGAGGCGGGATTTGGAGCGGCGTCTATGCCGCCGCTTTGATTGCTTCTCGAGGGAGTTATCCTTCGCTGCATCCTTCCGTTCCTCGTCATCATTTTCTTTGGGTGTGTCCACCATGTATATGTCATGTGATGAAGTGGCGGTCCAGCGCCCTGTGGGCGAGGGTTCCTGTTCGTCTCCCGCATCGTCGTCCATACCGTCGATGTCTTTGGAGTCGAAGTCGAGCATGTCGGTTAAATCGTCGACAGTGGCTATTAAGTGGGTGGTGGGTGGGGAGCGAATTTCTTCGTCGTCCGCATCCCATCCTAGCCGCATATAGTTCGCCAAGTTTCTTCCGACAAGGAGAGAGATTTTAACGAGTTGATTACATCGCCCGAAGGGCGAGTGCTTTGAAAGATATCCATGGAGGTGAATTCCATGATCGGCGCCCAACCGGATTCGATAGGCATGGGCATGGCGGCTTCGAGCTGTGGCCGGGGTCGAATCCAATAGTTCGGCAGCACGGCTCTCGAGAGGGGTAAAGTCAGTATTCGGCTCTATCGCCGCTGAAGGTGCGCCCTCCAAGGCAGGGTCTACCCACCCGTCCTCGGATGGTGCAATTTGCTCCGGATTAAGGGCCGGAGTAGTTGCCGGTGTGATCTTCCAAACACTGTCCGACGGCAGAGCTATGTCGTGCTCGTCATGATCGTGCGGCACACCTGGCATGGGCTCGAATCCGTCAAAGATCTAGTCTCCGCGGATGTCGGCAGTGTAATTCAAGTTTCCGAACCTGACCTAATGGCCAGGGGCGTAGCTCTCGATCTGCTCCAGATGGCCCAGCGAGTTGGCCCGCAGTGCGAAGCCGCTGAATACGTAGATTTGTCCGGGGAGGAAGACCTCATCCCGGACCGCATTGTTACCGATGATCGAAGGAGCCATCAAGCCTTATGCTGACAGCACAGTGGAACTCTCAATGAAAGCACCAATGTCGGTGTCAAAACCGGCGGATCTCGGGTAGGGGGTCCCGAACTGTGCGTCTAAGGCGGATGGTAACAGGAGGCGGGGGAGACAATGTTTACCCAGGTTCGGGCCCTCTCAATGGAGGTAATACCCTACTTCCTGCTTGATTGATCTTGATGATATGAGTATTACTAGGGTTGATCTACCACGAGATCGTAGAGGCTAAACCCTAGAAGCTAGCCTATGGTATGATTGTTGTTGGTCCTACGGACTAAACACTCCGGTTTATATAGACACCGGAGGGGGCTAGGGTCACACAGAGTCGGTTACAATGGGAGGAGATCTACATATCCGTATTGCCAAGCTTGCCTTCCACGCCAAGGAGAGTCCCATCCGGACACGAGGCGAAGTCTTCAATCCTGTATCTTCATAGTCCAACAGTCCGGCCAAAGGATATAGTCCGGCTATCCGGATACCCCCTAATCCAGGACTCCCTCAGGCACTATGACCGTTCTTGAGCATTGGATGTAGCTAATATGCGAGTGTGTTTCTTGAATGGATCAATGATTGAGCATGATGGGCTAGGGATAACTTTCTTTAGTGTTGATCTTTTGAAAGACATGGTTGCTTATTGATATGATTGAGTATTGAAATCTTCATGTCAAAACTAGACTATTGCATTGAACCAGATAAAAGTCCAAATGTCCATACTACAAAAGAAAAGAATATGTGATGAATATGATAGGTAGCTTTCCACAACAAATATTCCATTTTCAATTGCTACTTTATCATAATAAGTTTTATGAGAAAGAGTTGATGTTATGATGCTAGGAAAAGTGATTAAATTATCATTGATCAAACTTATGCACTTTGCTAGCATTCACACCTCATAAATTATTTCTTTTATCATTTACCTACTCGAGGACGAGTAGGAATTAAGCTTGGGGATGCTGATATGTCTCCAACGTATCTATAATTTATGAAGTATTCATGCCAAGTTTACAACAATTTTATATGGTTTTGGTATGATTTGCATGGAACTAACCCGGACTGACAATGTTTTCAGCAGAACTACCATGGTGTTGTTTTTGTGCCAAAATGAAAGTTCTCCGGATGAGCTGAAACTTGTTGACGATTTTTTGGAACAAAAGAGACACCCGAAGCTTCGTGGAAGGACCAGAAGGTGAAGGAGTTGGGCACAAGACACCAGGGCGCGCCTGGGCCCTTGCCCGTGCCCCGGTGGGTTGTGCTCACCTCGAGGCCCATCTTAGCGTGAAACAAACGCCAAAAATTCCTATAAATAGAGAAACCATCAGGGGCTAACCTTGATCAGAAGTTGCACCGCCGCAAGGCTCTGTATCCATGATAAACTAATCCAGACCCCGTCCCGGCACCCTGTCGGAGGGGGGAATCATCACCAGCGGCCATCTTCATCATCCCGGCGGCCACCATGATGAGGAGGGAGTAGTCCACCCTCGGGGCTGAGGGTTTGTACCAGTAGCTATGTGTTTAATCTCTCTCTCTCTCTCTCTCTCGTGTTCTTGAGATGTCACGATCTTGATGTATCGCGGGCTTTGTTAATATAGTCGGATCATATGGTGTTTTCCCCTCTCTATCTTGTTGTGATGAATTGAGTTTTTCCCTTTGAGATTTCTTTGTTATCGGATTGAATACTTTTATGGATTTGAGAACACTTGATATATGTCTTGCAATTGAATACACGTGGTGATAATGGGGTATAGTATTGATTCACTTGATATATGTTTTGGCACTCAACTCACGGATTCCCGGGTGACATTGGGGTAATCTATGCATAGGGGTTGATGCACGTTCTTGTTTTTGTTTCTTCGGTAGAAATCCTGGGGCACTCTTTGAAGTTCTTTGTGTTGGATTGAGTATCATGAATATGAATTTGCTTTGGTGTTATTTTAGTACGAACTCTAGGATAGATCAAACGGAAAGAATACTTTGTGTTATTTTAGTACGAACTCTTGAACAGATCGAACGGAAAGAATAGCTTTGAGGTGGTTTCATACCCTACAAACAATTTATTCTTATGTTCTCCGCTAGATAGGAACTTTGGAGTGATTCTTCATCGCACTCTGAGGGATGGTTATATGATCCAATTATATTAGCGTTGTTGAGAGATTGCACTAGCAAAAGTACAGACCCTAGGCCTCATTTTCAAGCATTGCAATACCGTTTTTGTGCCCCTTTACTATTTTCTACCTTTCTGCTTTTAATTATTAAGATTATAAAAATATATTTCTACCATCCATATTACACTTTTATCACCATCTCTTCGCCGAACTAGTGCACCTATGCAATTTGACATTGTATTGGGTGTGTTGGGGACACAACAGATTTCTTGTATTTGATTGCAGGGTTGTTTGAGAGAGACCATCTTCACCCTACACCTCCCATGGATTGATAGACCTTAGGTCATCCACTTGAGGGAAAATTGCTACTGTCCTACAAAACTCTGCGCTTGGAGGCCCAACACGTGTCTACAAGAATAAAGTTGCGTAGTAGACATCACACATTCACCAATGCTGCATCTTTATATGGCTTTGTTATTGTTGATGACTATTCTCGTTACACATGGGTGCATATCTTCACTTACAAAACTGAAGTGTAGGAAGTCTTCAAACGATTTTCCTCGAGGGCTTCAACCAATTTCGGTGTGAAGGTCAAGCACATCCGAAGTGACAATGGGACCGAGTTCAAGAATACTGGTCTTGATGACTATCTTGATGAACTTGGTATTACTCACGAGTTATCTGCTCCCTATACTCGTCAGCAGAATGGTGTCGTGGAGCGCAAGAACATGACTCTTGTTGAGATGGCTCACACTATGCTTGATGAATACAAGACGCCTCATCATTTCTGGCCTGAGGCAATTGATACTGCGTGCCACATCATCAACAGGGTATATCTTCACAAATTCTTCAAAAATACCTCATATGAACTCCTCACTCACAAGAAACCCAATGTGTGTTATTTCAAAGTCTTCGATGCTAAATGTTGGATTAGAGATCCTCATCACAATTCTAAATTTGCACCGAAAGCACATGAAGGTTTTATGCTTGGTTACGGAAATGACTCGCACACCTACAGAGTCTTCAACACCGTTCATCACAAGGTTGTTGAAACCGTAGATGTGTGGTTCGATGAAACTAATGGCTCGCAAAGAGAGCACCTGCCTCCTGTGCTAGATGAAATGACACGTGAGGAATCCATCAAGTTCAAGGCTACTGAGGATGTCATTCCTACCGAAGAATCTGCTGAAAAAGTCATTACAGAACGTGAAGAACATCATGCTGGTGCACCTGAGGAAAATGGCTCTGAAGAACATGCTGAGCCTACTCAATGTCGTCAACCCGCTCATCCTCGCGTCGCAAATGAAGTGTAGATTGAGAGAATCATCGACGACATCAAAGCACTAGGTCCTCTCACGCGCTCAAGGGCTTCTCATTTGTCTAACTTTTGTGGGTATCTTGCTTTTGTCTCTATCACATAGCCCACCAAAGTAGATGAGGCATTTCTGGAGCCTGAGTGAATTCAAGCGATGCAAGAGGAATTACATCGGTTCGAGGTCAACAATGTCTGGGAACTTGTCAAGCGACCAGACCCACGCAAGCACAATATCATCGGCACCAAATGGATCTACCACAACAAGCAAGATGAAAATGGCCTTGTGGTGAGGAATAAGGCACGTCTAGTATCTCAAGGCTACACACAGGTTGAAGGAATTGATTTCGATGAAACTTTTGCACCTGTTGCTAGACTTTAGGCCATTCGCATATTGCTTGCTTATGCTAACCATCATAATATCATCTTATATCAAATGGATGCGAAAAGTGCATTCCTCAATGGTAAGCTTGAGGAAGAAGTATATGTTGCTCAACCCCCAGGTTTTGAAGATCCTAAGCATCCTGACAAAGTCTTCAGACTCAATAAGGCCCTCTATGGCCTCAAGCAGACCCCTCGGGCGTGATATGATACTTTGAAGGAATTCCTCATGAAGAAAGGCTTCAAACCCGGTTCACTTGACCCAACTCTTTTCACCAAAATCTATGATGATGAATTATTCGTGTGCCAAATATATGTTGATGATATTATCTTTGGCTATATTGACCAACGTTACGTTGGCGAATTTGCCTATATGATGAGTGAGGAATATCAAATGTCTATGATGGGAGAATTGAAATTCTTCTTAGGTCTTCAAATTCGTCAACAACGCAACGACATCTTCATGTCTCAGGAGAAATACCTCAAGGATGTGTTGAGGAAATTCGGCATGCAAGATTGCAAAGGCATCAAAATCCCTATGCCCACAAATGGCCCTCTATGCACTGATGAAAATGTTATAGACTTTGATCAAAAGGTGTACTGCTCCATGATTGGCTCTTTATTCTATCTGTGTGATTCTAGGCCAGATATTATGCGTAGTGTTTGCATGTGTGTCCGTTTTCAAGCTACACCGAAGGAATCACACCATAAGGCTGTGAAGCTTATTCTTCGATATCTAGCTCACAATCCAACACTTGGATTATGGTATCCCAAGGGCTTGGTTTTTGATCTCATTGGATATTCTGACTTGGACTATGCTGGTGATCGTGTGGACCACAAGTCAACATCAGGCACATGCCATTTCCTCCGACGATCCTTAGTATGTTGGTCCTCGAAGAAGCAGGACCGCGTATCACTCTCTACTGTTGAAGCTGAGTACATTGTTGCTGGTTCATGCTGTGCTCAATTGCTATGGATGAAGGAAACCCTCAAGGACTACGACATCAATGTGAAGAATGTGCCACTCTTCTGTGACAATGAGAGTGCCATCAAGATTGCTCGTAACCCAGTTAACTACTCGAAGACAAAGTACATCCAGATTTGTCATCATTTTCTTCGAGATCATGTGGTGAAGGGCGACATCTCTATCAAGCACATGAAGACTGAAGAACAGCTAGCCGATATCTTCACAAAGCCCTTGGATCAAAAGATATTTAGCAAGTTGCGGTGTGAGCTAAATATCTTAGAATCTTTGAATGTCCTTTGAAAAGGACACACATCCTAACACTTACGCAAAATTGATGACTTAGATGTGCAACACATGAAGTAACGTTTTTCTTCAATCAATGAAGACTAACCCTCTAAGTGTGAAGAAATTAACGAAGAATTTGATTCTCAGAGCCCTACGAGAATTGTACGCGGCGTCTGAAATCATCATTCTTATCTGATTGGGTCACGCCACCAACAAAGTTGAAAATCTTCAATTTCAGTTTTTCTTCAGTTTTTGAAATTCCTCAGTTGTTCAAAATTTTCAAGTTTGCAAAGTCTTCACTCTTTCCGACTGTGTTCTTCATTGACTATATATATATTTGAGTTTTCCGTCCTCTACAGCATTCACTTATTGCTAATTCTTCAAGTTGACTTTTACCTAAGTGAATGTGATTGGACCCGTCCCCTTCTATGCTAAACTCAACTCAGTCTGTTCACAAATTCTTCATGTGCGTTCTATTTGAAACCCGTTCAAAATCTTCACTCTGTCCTTGTCAGCTAAAGAATTTGTGAACAAAACTTCAAAATATTCTTATCTGAATTTTTGGCTTTTGCCGCTCAAACCGTTCCACATCCCATGATGACATTATTCTATTCACCCACGATCTAACACGATCTCCACTTCAATGTACATGGGTGGCACAAGTCGCCAGAATGAGAAGGGTCAGGGGCACGTTCGTCCATTTTCCTCGGACGAGTGGTTTTTCACCTCAGCTATAAATACTCCTCACCCTCCTCATACCGCATTTACCCCGCTCAACCTCACTCCCCTCGCTCGAGCTCTCTGACCTAGCGCCGCCGCTACTTTCCATTGTCGCTAGTGAGGAAGAGCTTCACTGCCTCGACCTCGTCGTCGTCATACTCACGCCGGCCACGGAAATATTCACTCCACCACCGCCGTAGCTGTCTTCCGCCGCCAAGTTAGGGCGGGGAAGATCTGAACGGACGAACTTCTCAACTTCTACTCCCAGTTCGTCGTGTTCTTCGTCAAGGGTAAATAAAATCTATTTTTACTGCCCTTGTTGATTCTGATGATTTCCACAAAATCTTCAAAGGGTGCTTATTCTTCAACTGCTACACTCTTAAACACCACACATGCATATGTTTTTGATCTATTTCTTTAAGCAACATTTTTCTTCAAGATTCCTCAATTGTGTGGATTTTTGATCTATACAACTCTAGAACCTAAGTCAAAGACCGCTTAGTGAAATTCCTCAAGACACTCCTGGTCAAATTCCTCAAACTTGATTCTTTTAAAAAACTTCTGAGAACGCATATGACCTCTCCAAATTCTTCACACCTATACTCTGTTCATAGGTACACATGTCCGCTGCTGAATCTCTAGGTTCTCATCAACTTAAATCATTTGCAGCGTTCCTCGAAGACAGATTGCATACCTCGTCAGAGAATTCAATCGTTCAAAATCCATAGTTGAAGAAAATGGCTGATGGCAAAAGACCTCAGAAGGGAGGCAAGAGACCAGGATTAAAAACTTTTTTCGAAATACTTGATGATATCTATGCAGGGTATTGCACTCCTCATGAACCAATTCATGGCAAGGAGACAAAGAATGAGCGCAAAGTGCACATTCAGAGGATAGAGAGGAGATGGGCCAGAGAATGGAGGGAGTACAAATATGTGACTCCCAAGTACATGAAGAAATTCACAGTACACCCTCCATGCCCAAGACCTCCATTGGTACGAGGCCAAGAAGTTGATCCCACTAGCATCAAGCGTGGTGAGGACTTTTCCAAAATAATGGGCAAAGCGGCAAGCCAATTTGGCCAAAATGGCAAAAGAAGCGGTGAAGAAATTCAATGAAGATTCTGCCGCTGCCGCTGCTGAGGCCTCTGTTAGCAAGTCCAAGAAGGCTATGCCCAAAAAGCCTGCTCACAAGCCCAGTTCCTTAGCTGCAATGCCCTCACGGCCAAGTTCCTCAAAGCCTGCACGGCCAGTGCCTCACGCCACTTCCTCCAAAGCAGCTCCAGTCCCAACTACAAAATCCTCAGCTGCAGCTGCAAAGTCCTCGGCACCTGTGCATCTCGCCTCTTGCCAAAGGACCACTGGAATATCAATTGCTTCAGGAGTTTCTGCAAGTTCTTCAACTCCTCCTCAGTCTTCAACAGCTCTGACCTTGTTGAAGACAAAGGCCACTGCTGGACGAGGCATAAGGCCAAGTCCTCACAAGACGCAGGTCGCCTTTCAAGAACCGTCTACTGAAGACGAAGCTGATGATGAAGAATTGGCTGAAATCATCAGAGATCGACAAGCAAGGGCCGCTAGAGCCAAAGGCAGTGAAGTGCCACTTCGGCTGGATCCCAAGTTGATCCTTAATTTCATCGATCGGTGGCATAAGGACCCCAACACTCCTTTGCCTGATGTGAATCTCACACCTGGCCAAAGTCACATGCTCAATGCCTTCATTGGCGAAGAAAAATGGAAATTTGAAAAGGCCAGACAAGTGAAGAAAGCTCAGTACAAGAAGGAGCATTTACTGAAGAAAAATGTTGTGACAATGACTCCCGATGAACTTGTGACTATGCAAACTGAGATCAAAGCACTCAGTGATGAATTTGATGCATATCGTGCTGATTGGCTGGGAACCAAAGTCAGATTCGTCAACATGACGAAGAAATTCACATCAAATGTTGTAGCTTCATCGCAACAAGAATTTCCTCAGGCTGATACATCTGCTCAGCCTACTGAAGAACATGCAAGCACAACTGATGAAAATCAAGCTGTTGAAGAAAATGAAAGCACCGGGGCTGATGAAGAAATTCCAGCCGTTGAAGAAATTGCCAGGGCAACCTCCACTGTTGCGCTTGATGAACAACCCGGGGCAGTTGAAGCATCTGCTACTGAGCCTGAGGAAATTGAACGTGCCAGGGAAACTGCATCAGTTGCGCTTGAAGAAATTGCACCAATTTCCTCTGCTCCTCCTGCACAAATGACAAGTACCGACCTTCCTTCTGCATCAGAAGCAAAGAAGACCAAGGCTGCAGAGAGGGCAGCAGTGAAGAAAAGGAAAGCATCTACATCCTCAGAGTCTTCAGCTCCGAAGAAAGTGAAGACCTTGACGAGCTCATTTGCACACCCCATAGATGTTGTTCCAATATCAAGCATGCCATCAAAGGAGATTGTTCCCTTTGGTGAGGAATATGTGATTCCTAGTGAATCGGATGAAGAAGATCCTTCTGCTGCTACGTCAGAGCAGTTGGATGAAGAAATTGAAGTGGATGATATCCCTTCAACTCCACTGGTATCATCGCCCATGCCTCAGTTCACAGCTGAAGAGGCAGGCGTTGAAGAAATGGATGAAGAAGACGAGGATGTGGATATTGGGCCTACAACTTCTATTCAGAATGATGACTACTGGGAAAGTCATCACCCCAATTCACCACTGACCACTCCTCTGCATCAACTTCCTCAGTCCCCGGTCCAAACAGAAGAAATTCATACGGGCTCTGAAGAACGTCAAGCTTCTCTTCTCTCTATTCCAGAAGAAGTTCCAGCCACTAGCGTTGATGCAAATGTTGCTGAATAAATGGAGGCCAAGGCTGTTGATGATACTGCTCCTGAAATTCCTCATCCTGTGGCTCCAGAGGTTGTGCTTCCATAGGCTGTGAAGACTTCCACTACAAATCTTCAGCCCAAGCCACATAATCCTCACACCAAGAAGCAGAAGTTCAAGACTGATGACTTCTTTGCTAAGCATCATTTCTTCTCTGATTACAATCCATATGACTCTACACGACAAAGTCACAAGTGTTTTTGGACTGCCAGCAAGACGAATTTCTATTCCTCCTTGCTGTTTGATAAGGACAAAGTTTTTGATCATGAGCAACTTCCTCATGTGGATATGGAGTCTCTACCGTGCTTCACCCCAATCCTCAGTGTTCTTCATGACGCTGGGCTGCTCAACTTCTGCACCGACATCTGCGATTGGAATGAAGAACTCATTCTTTAATTCTTCGCCACGCTGCACATTACTGGAAATGTTGAAGATGTTAATTCATGGGTGTTGGACTGGATGACTGAATATACTCACTACAAAGCTCCGGCCTCTGAATTGCTTCATGTCGTCCTAGTCAGTCCGCCCACTGAAGGTGCAAGGCTCATCTATGCTGAACCTGATCTCTCCAACCATCTGATGCAAGTGCTGATGAAGCCTTTGAAGCCAGGCCAAGCTCCAAGGACCACATTCCTAGTGAAGGAATTGCTTTATGCGCCAAGGACGATCTACCGAATATTGACCAAAACCCTCAGTCCGATGAAGGGCCACAACTCTGATGAAGAAGAGGTTGTTGGCATAATGAAGAATCTTCTATTCAATATCATCCATGGTATTCTATCAACTATCACGATTTCTTCATGAGGACTTTGGCCAATGCTGCTTTTTCACCGTTTGAGTTGAAGCCTTACGCTCCCTGGATTATGAGATTCATCAGAACAAGGTCTTCAATTCATTACAAGGCTGACTTTCAAAACCATCTCAGCTATTTGCCCCAAATTGAAGTCCTCAAAAGGACTATTTCCTCAGCAGATGAGAAGGGCAAAGCTGCAGTTATAGATGAAGGCACGCGTCCATTGGATGGACAGTTTCGCAAAGCTACATCCTATTCCACCAATGATGACTCTGCCACACAAGATTCTGCCGCAAAAGCTTCAAAGCAATATCCTCAAGCCACAGCTCCGCGTGTGATGACTGATCATGAGCTTCTCCTTAGTCTTCATCAGAAGGTCGATCGCAACCACAAGTGGGTCAAGCGTCAGTTTGGTTCAATTCTTCAGAATATGACAATCACGCAAAACACTGTGAAGAAGAATCATTACTACTTGCATGAAGTTTTTGATCACACCTGGGTTGTATTATCTCACCACTACGGTGATGAAGATCTCAAGAAGATGGGCTTCCAACTGGACTTTGACTGGTCTCCGCCACCTTCGAAAAAATTCAAGAAGGTCAAAGGTCCTCACCTAGTCTCCAGTTCATATTCTTCATCACGCGAGACGGATGACGCTGAAGATTTAAACGACATTGGGGCAGGCCCTACTCCAACGAACGACCCCAACAACGCTGGCGCTCCTCCATTGACATCATGATGATATTCTTCAGGGGCGTTAGTCCTCACTTTTTGTCCCTTTTGGTCATTCAATGACAAAGGGGGAGAAATTTGAGTTAGTCTTCAAGCGGGTCTCTTATATGGGCGCTTTTTGTTAAGTTACAATTCTCGCTCTTCTAAAGTGTTTGTTGGATCGAGTTGTAACTTAAGTCCTATGGTGGTCTGATACTTTTGCTTTGTTTTTCTGCATGCTATTTCCTCAGATATGTTAATGCACGCATGCTGAATTACATCAGTCACCATATTTCATCATGCATTTCAAATTCTTCATATCATATGTTAAATGCGTGTATGAATTACAAGATATACGGGGATATCTCCATGATTCTACTCTACAATGTGCATTTGCTATTCAAAGCAAATTCCTCAATATGCACATCTTCAGGGGGAGTTCTTCTCACTAAAAAAATACACTTCCGTGATGATACGTGTTTGTCACAGTAGGTCACGTTTTCTATCATGCATGTACATCCATGGCAATTTTTTGACAGAATCAAGATAGTCATACCTGTGCTGTCGTAGAAGTTTTACATGAGATTACCAAAATTATCATCACGGAAGTGTCCACTTCCATGACGATAAATCGCGTGTCATAGAAGTTCTTTCGTCAAAGGTGACCGACACGTGGCATCCACCGTAATGGGACGCCGTTAAGCTGTCGGGTCCGGTTTTGGATCCGATAACCCGTTAACAGCCCGTACCAATGGAAAATTTCCACATGTAAAATTCTAATTGGCTGGAGCAAACACGTGTCAGCTCGTCAGTGGGTCAGATAGGAGCCTATGATATGTCGACACATGCGACGACCCACCACTGGCCCATTTAGTTTACAAAGGCCGACCCGTTTGACTTGGTCAAAAGATAGCGGGTTGGCCCATGAAAAGCCTGTTAACGGTCTCTTCGCAAATAGCCCATTTTACGGCCTGGTAACTCACGACCCGTCAGGGCCTGCACGAAATCGGCCCAACAACGTCATGTGGGCCGTCGAATATAACACCAGCCCGTTTCACTTTTTGCCCATGTATGGCCCACGATGTCTTTCGGCCCATATGAGGCCTTCGTATCTTTAGGCCGTTTAGAGGCCCACGGTGACTCTAGCCCTTAATGAACAGTAAAGTACTTTGTACCCGTTAACGGCCCATGATTCACATGGGTCGTTTCCAGCCCGTGTTAGCTTTCGGCCTAGTGACGGCCCATACGTTCTTGGGCTCCTTCCGGCCCTCGATTACTTCCGGCCTATTACTGGCCTATTCCCGTAATGGGCCAAATTCCGCCCGTGGCAAGAGTCGGCCCGGTTCTGGCCTGTTAACCTGTTGCACCGTTTCCAGCCCGTCCTATATTCTGGCCCATTAACGACCCGTTATGCCTGTGACAGAATTAAGCCTTTGCTGTCCTAAGGCCTGTTAACGGCCCGTTACCGTGCCGGGCCGATACCAATTACGCCCGTTCACGACCCATGTAGACCCATTTATCCGACGGCCTGAGGCCCACCGATTCTACAGCCGTGTTGGAGGCCCATTTAAAGACGGCCCATAGGAGGCCCAGGGATCCTACGGCCGTAGCAGGGTCAAGGCTACCATGGTCCGTATATGGCCCATGGTTGTTGCGGCCACTAGCAAACCGGGGAAAAAGAAGACTAGGAAATAAATAAGCCCGAAACTAACACTAGGCTATTAAGGCGATTAAACATATTACATCCACTGGGCATCAAAGATCGCCACCAGTGAAAATATAGGGAACACCCTACACTATACAAAAATGGCTTGCTGTTTTCTTCAGCCGGTGGCTGGACGTTAAGAACAAATTTTAAATCGCAACAAAACAAATTACAACTACAAAACAAAAGGAAGGTTGGCATACAAGTTAATAGTCTGGCAGATAATTGCACCATAACCTTCGCCTTCATTTCTCCTAGGCTCCTGAACAACATAGCAAATGTCTGATAGTCTGGTTTCAAAACCATGCATATCTTGACGACATCGAACAATGTCTGTCCTTGTTTCACAAAGGGTCTCTGTTAAGGAACGGACTTGTGTCTGGAGCATGTATATAACATTGTTTTGAGCTTGCATATCTTGATCATGAGGCGCTTTGGACGAGATTGCCTTAAAACCAACCCAAGATTACGCAGAACGTGCTTTTGGCACTTTGTTAGTGGATTGTGTATCTGACCCACCGCAAGAAGAGCCGACATTGCGGTTATAGTTGCCTCGCCACCTTCGTAAGGTGGCGGTTCCACCATTTTTCCGTAGCTTCACGAAAAGTTGAGTTTTTACATTAGTAGTACCGTAATGTAAGATATTAAGGAGGTAGCAAAACTAAACAAAATAGCTTTGGTCTATATACGTAACTTATTCTCGAGTGAACCCATGTAAAATATTAGTTGTATTTTACTGTAAAGTACATAATAAAACCAGGTTCCAAACATATGACCATGTACCATGCCTAATGTATTGTCTATTTGTTCACATTGTATTGACAACTAAGGATAAAGAGACAAAGTTTATAATACGATAAGCATAGTATGGCATCATTCATATCACAAAATAACTGAGAACAGACAAACATGCAATTGTAACGTTGTGTGGGCAAGTCCACCATGGAACTAGATTATAGGTCAAGATCAAAGGAACATCAGTCCTCTCTTTTAAACCTTGTAAGGTGCAATGATACGCTAAGACAATTGTGTATAAAATTGAAAAGAGTAATAGACATTGGCTGCAAACCATGCAGTTCAAGGCACAAGTCAGAGTAAGTAGTAGTTAAAAGGCATGAGGATTAAGGACTTACAACAGCGGCTTTGACTGGTGTAGTCATGCCCTTCGTCTTGCTGGTGTAACAGTCCTTGAAGATTTCCACAACATTTGGTTCAGGTACTTTTTGGTCCTTGCGGCTTTCCTCTACATTTGGAATAAGTCAATATAGATATGATAATATGGTACAGCGAAAGAGTGAAACAACAGCTAATTACAAGAGCCTCGCAGTGTGCAATATAGCTATGAGATTCTGTCGTCTGTTGGAATTTCACTTTCGTACGGTTGGCCTTGTTCTTTGAACAGTTCACCTACAAGAAGATAGATTTGTGTGGCATATGCGTAAATAGGACTTCAACATGTGATCTGATCATATATATATAATGTACCTGATACTTCGGATCAGACCAGTGTTTAACGAGGCCTCTCCAGTCTTCATCCGATATATTTTCCACTGGAGATGTTTAGTCAAGTTCACTGTTAGCCTTGCCTTCAAAGTGAGTTTTCCTCAAGTTATACCGACATCTTTGCAGAAAGCGTACTTGAAAACATGGGTGCAAGCTTGTCCGTTGCATCATCTTGGCTATCCAACTTGAACCTCATCTGTTGAAAATTATGGGAGTCTCATTATCAAGAACCTAGAAAGTATTGGATAGAGCAAGACGATATTACTAGTTTCCATACATAACCATACTTACAGATAAATGGTCGAGGAACGTGTTGAACTGGGTTTCGTCTTTGTCATTCCTGTACTGAATCCATGTTGGGAGGATACGTACATGACACCTAACGGCAACCGCTGCCTCTGATACTAACTTGGCTAACAATGTAGCATCAAGTGGCCTTTTTAAACCTGCCTCAAAACAGATCTCCATTATTCCTCCTCTAGATTTAGTTAACCTATCGAGCATTATCCCTGATGTTTGTTTTCTCTTGTGCCTAGGTGCTGGTCTAACAACAAATAGGAAGTGTTAGTGTACATAAAACTGTGAGACTACATATAAAGAAGCATGCAACTGTAACTTGACTCCAGCAACTACCTTCTTGTTGTTGAAGCTCACAAAGTTCATCTAATCTTGCCAACTCATCTTGTGTCAAGAGTGCTTCAAAAGTAGTGTCAGGTGGCAAGGGAGCTTGGGAACGTGCTGCTAGCTGAGTTGACCAACGAGTAAATCGTGAAGCTGGTGGTACTGTGGAAGGTGTTGCAACAACTAGGGCTGTCTCTGCTTGTTTGGTGGCAGCCATTTTTTCCGTTTGGCTTGTTCTGCAGCTCGTGTAGCACAAGATACCCTGTCGGTACAATTTTCAGCTGGACTTTGACCTTCTATTGCACCATCAGTACCAGCAGAATCTGCAGGATTGTTCCGCTTCCCTTTCCCTGTTGTTCTGTGTTGCTTCCTCTTTCTCTGTGCCATGTTAAGTCAAGCAGACAAGAAAATCAAATAACAATTAAGTTCTTCAGAACAAATGTACTTTGATGTAAGAACATGGTGTGATAGACAGATATTGTATGTTCTAGAAACAGGAACACGTGTCTTAGTCACAAGTATAATGTGTAAAGCAAGCAGATGAAATTCACAAAAAACTAGAAGCAATACAAGATAGACATCATACATAACATGCAACCACATATAACAGTGCCAAGTTAGAGGGAGCACCTGTGATGGTGCACTAGGGGAGACGTGCTCAGCACCAACACAACTACATTAAGTGTCTATGCATGTGTTGTCTTGGAAATCATCTTGGGGGGATGGAGGAGTAGAATCTGTAGAGGCCCTCCGTTTGGAAGGAGCACCTTCATCCGCTGTCGGTGTCAAAACCGGCCGATCTCGGGTAGGGGGTCCCGAACTGTGCGTCTAAGGTCGATGGTAACAGGAGATAGGGGACACGATGTTTACCCAGGTTTGGGCCTTCTCTATGGAGGTAATACCCTACTTCCTGCTTGATTGATCTTGATGAATATGAGTATTACAAGAGTCGATCTACCACGAGATCGTAATGGCTAAGGCCTAAAAGCCTAGCCTATATGACTATGGTAATGAATATCCCCCTCCGGATTAAGTCCTCCGGTTTATATAGACACCGGTGTCGGTGTCAAAACCGCGGATCTCGGGTAAGGGGTCCCGAATCGTGCGTCTAAGGCGGATGGTAACAGGAGGCGGGGACACAATGTTTACCTGTGTTCGGGCCCTCTCGATGGAGGTAATACCCTACTTCCTGCTTGATTGATCTTGATGATATGAGTATTACAAGAGTTGATCTACCACGATATCATAGAGGTAAACCCTAGAAGCTAGCCTATGATTATGATTGTTCTTGTTGTCCTACGGACTAAACCCTCCGGTTTATATAGACGCTGGAGGGGGCTAGGGTTACACAGAGTCGGCTACAAGGGAGGAGATCTACATATCCGAATTGCCAAGATTTCCTTCCACGACAAGGAGAGTCCCATCCGGAGACGGGACGAAGTCTTCAATCTTGTATCTTCATAGTCCAACAGTCCGGCCAAAGGATATAGTCCGGCTGTCCGAGGACCCCCTAATCCAGGACTCCCTTAGTAGCCCCTGAACCAGGCTTCAATGACGATGAGTCCGACAAGCAGATTGTCTTCGACATTGCAAGGCGGGTTCTCCCTCCGAATACTCCATAGAAGATTTTGAACACAAGGATCGTGTCCGGCTCTGCAAAACAAATTCCACATACCACCGTAGAGAGTATAATATTTCCACAAATCTAATATGCTAACAACTTTTCATAGCGTGACATCACACCATGGCCCGGTCATTATTCGAACTGTTTTCTTCAACCAGCTACTGCACATATTGCGAGGCAGTTTTGTTGGCACGTCTTGTCAAAGCGGAGATCATGTTCCCCTTATCATGGGATTCTCATCAATACGGGTATGGGTAACCCAATCGTACCTGTTGGTATGACTCCTCGATTTTAGGCAAGTTCCAAACAGCCACGCGGAGGACGCTTGATATTCACCCCCTTTATAAAGGGGCCAAGGCCTGTCCTTTTCTTCTCGCGCTCGATCCTTCTCTTCCCCCACCTCGAATTCCAACATCCAAGGTTCAGGCTAAGCGCTTTGGACCTTCAATTATGTCCAGATCCAACCTTCAAGGCCGGTGGATGGCCTCCTCTGTCATAGAGGAGGACATCAAGAAGCTAAGAGAAGCCAGGTATCTGACCGCCGAAATCTCGCACAGGCTGCCTGCTCAAGGGCAGGTCATCCCCACTCCCGAATCCAACGAGAGTGTCGTATTTGTTCCCCGCTTCCTCCGAGGGCTAGGCTTTAGTCTTGATCCCTTTGTTAGAGGGCTTATGTTCTATTATGGGCTCGATTTCCACGATCTAGCTCCAGATTCCATCCTTCACATCTCGTCGTTTATCGTCATGTGTGAGGCCTTCCTCCGCACCCCCCACACTTCGGCCTATGGCTCAAGACCTTTAATGTGAAGCCGAAGATGATCGATGGGCGACAAGCAGAATGCGGAGGTGCCATAATAAGCAAAGGCGCCGATGCTCCATGGCCAAAGGGTTCCTTCCTGGAGGTGTCCAGCTTATGGCAACGGGAGTGGTTTTACATCATAGCTCCCCGAGGTACTAAGTGGGTAGCCGCCCCTGCCTTCCGCTCGGGCCCCCCACCACAACTGGCGTCACGGGTCAACAAGGGGCTGGACCGGGGGCCAGTAAATGATGTGCCGACATTACAGAGTCGAATTCGAGATCTCCTCCAGAGAGATATCAACCTTGTCAAGGTAATGCAAGTCATGCTAGTTTGTCGAGTACTGCCTTGCAAACGTCGACCTCTCCGTATGTGGGAGTTCAACCCGGAAGGACCACGAACTATTCAACAATTCTTCGGCGTGACGCTCGAAGAGATGTACGGATTGTTCTTAGGATCACGAATAAAGTGTCCGGACACCATCGAGGATGCGGGTCTGAGCTGCAATCGTCCAGATACCCATGTAAGTAATTCCGCGACCAAACACACTATATTTTTTATTTATCACAACATCATTCTGAAAAGTCGCTCTTTGACCAGGAGTGGATAAAAAAGGCAAAGATGATTAGGTGTTCGGCCCCCCTTCCCGAAGGCTCACCAGATCTTGTACTAGCCAGGATGCTCGAGCTGGCACCTTATCAAGCGCCATCAGGGGAAGATAAAGAGAGGAATGAAGAAGCCGCAAGCGGGCCTCACGCATTATTCATCCAAACCGAGGGAATTAGTGTCTCCGCGAAGGAGGATAATCGGGGAGAAGAATCTAAAATTCCCTCTCCCCAAGGAAGGAAAAGAACCGCCTCTGAAGACTTGGAAGCGGGGGCTTCCAAACGAGGGAAGAAACATTTGTCAGGAGGCCCTGCCCCAGAGGGCATCCTTACCGCATTGTGACCGCAAGGGGATCAACCCTCCACCGAGCTGTAAGTAAATAAGAGTACTTTTGGTGAATATATACTGCTTCATCTCTGAGAAAAATAACCGAGACGTATGTCTTGCAGTTCTGATCGTAGCCCTTCTCGACAGTGAGTTCATCTTGAGGATCTTCTTCCGAGAGGCGATGGAGAGCGAACGCCTCCTTGTCTCCCGCCTCGAGGCGGGCGACCACGAGGTGTCGTCACGGAGGCTTTATCCTGATCCGCCAAGGCCAGAAGGTAACCCTTCGGCCACCCGAAGTCTGGAGTATTCGGCTCCTAAGGAGAGCAACAAAAAGAGTCCGGGACTGTCCGATGCACAACCAGACGTGCTGATGGGTCTTCTGGAGCAAGCGGCTATCTCAGAGGCGCATCGTACTTTAATGGGTACGGTGGTTGAAAGAATTTCATCTGCCAAAAGTGGATTGCATGAAGCTTTTACGATCCTACTAAGAGGCTTTGAGGTACACAAAGTAACAAATATATTTTTGACAGTACCGCACGTGCTAAGTGTGCTCTTTACAGATAGTAGTCCCTGAGACTCTGGTTGCCGTCCAAAAGGCGGCAAAGAGAGGATCGTAGTCCCAGGTAGTGATCGCGCTGCTTACATGTGCAGGCGGCTGAGGGTCCAGAGGATAGCCGGACCGAGTTTGCCGAACTAAGGCGGCAGCTTGACGCGACAGATGTCAATATCGCGCTTGTGAACAAGCGGCTTGACGAGGCACAGGGTATGTATTTCTGGGTGGCCAACAAATATTAAGAGGAGCATGATGCTAGTATCTATAATATGTTATTTATTGCAGATGGAGGTGCCGCCGTGGAGACCCTTCGGGCGGAACTTGCCCAAGCCAAGGAACAAGCCGGGAGAAGTGATGCGGCCGCCCTAAAGGCGGCCGGAGAGTTAAAAGCCGTACATGCTACTCATCGCCAGAGCGAAGATAAAATAGCCAAGATGGCTGTTGAGCTGAAGGATGCACTGACCGGTATGAGCTTCTTGAAAATGAAAGCCAGGCGAAAGCGGCGGACCTGAAGAAAGCCATGGTAGCAGCCAAGGAAGCCCGCTCTAAAATCAGAGCGGTGAAGGAGGAGCTTCGTCAAGCCGGAGATATCATAGATGGGAAGCCCTTTTTGTTGCGGTCAAGTTTGGAGATCCAAAGTATGCCCCTCTGGATCAGTTATGGAGTGCTGCAGACGCGTATTCGGACTTGGCAATGAGTGCTGCTGATGCGACTGAGTTTTTCAAGGATCAAAAAGATCACGAGGTGGAAAAGTTGTTCTGGTCGCAGTTCAGTGCTCCAACGCGTCCGCTGCTGTTAAATGAACAAATGGTTGAGTGGGCTGAGCTCCATAGATTGTACGGACTTGCCATGAGGTCTGTCGTGGATCATCTTTGGCGGGAAGGACCAAGGCCGAATAGTTATTTTAGTTTAGTGCAACGATTCCTTGGTCTTTGTGCCGCATATCGACCTTTGTAAAGAGGTCGGTGTGCATAAGCGAGTCTTGTGGATGGCTCTTGCCCGTGTTAAGACATACTGGGCAGAGATGGAGGCCACCGCTATTGCAACCCAGGGTCCGGCCGTAGGCCAGATATCGACCGAGCACTATTTTGAGGAAGTCCTAGATGGTGCTCATTTAATAGAGGCTCAGTGCTCGAAGAGTATCATGTTTGAGTGACATGTATCCCAATTGTAAGAACAATGCTATTTGGGTTATAAAGGCTGTGTTTATACTTTTGCTTGAAAGTATTATGATGCCTCCTGTGCGGCCGTTTATGTATGTATATAACCTGAAAGTTTGCAGTCGTCAGCTTCAGCCCCCACGCATATAATGAGGGGGTGTTCGAAAAAAGCATGTATTCACACTTGACCCAACGTCTTGGTCCATTAAGGAGGTGATAGCGTGGTGAACAAGGCAATCGGACTATATAGCTTTAACACTTTCACTTAGCCATAGGAGTTGACGGTGGGGCTACTATATAGCCCCTGGTACTTCTGCGCTCATCCGAATACGGGGCGCGTACATACATGACCGGGAAACGGCCCTTCGTTAATGTGGAGGAATTGCGAAGATTACATTGGGTCATCGAGTGGTTGACCAGTCTCGCGCTTTATCATGACAGTCATTTTTCGGCTTTCTCTACTAAGGTGCTCATCCAGATGAACCAGGGCACAATTACAGTAGTTCTCCCGGTGCCACCTTAGCCGATAGAGCGGAACGTATGGTAGCAAAACACGGGAGCCGGGCAAACCCAACTATTGACCAAAGACATGATTCGGAGCTGATGCATATAAGGCCAAACTCGCGACGCCGAACACACCCTAAGGTATTCGGACTTTACAACATATACCGGGCTGAGTAACGCCCTTGATAATGAACCCTGAATATCCAGGTACGTGCATTAGTCTGACGTGGCGAAATGCCAATAACGCTAGCATCCCTCTCGGTTGTGTTGAGTATCCGTAGGGTGTGAAGCAACAAGAGACAATAAAAAAGGTTTACGCAGGGTCTTAATCTAAAAAGAAAACTTTGAACGGGGCCCTGCTGCACGTCTGCGCCTATGTCTCTGTTGTCCTGTATCCTGGAAGGGTGTAGCACGATGATCATCTGCAAAAGAGAAAAAAACCAGGTGAAAGTCTTCGTGTGAAAAAATTGGTTATTCTTAATGAAGCATTAAAATTCAACCTAAATAAGGTCAAGCCGAACTATAGTTCTTTTTACATGCGGGAAGCCCCTAGCACCACCTATGGGGGTATATCCATTGACCCAATCTCAGGTTTATCCAAGTTGTTACAGCTAGGGGTGCACCGGACTCGTCTAGCCGTGTCCGCGGTCTTGACGACCGATCATTTATTCTGGTTGGAGAGGCCATTCAGTGTTCGGCTGCTAAAGCCGCCACACATTCTTCCGTACTTAAGGAACGCTCTGTGCTTCCGCTAACTATGATGGTGCCACGTGGACCGGGCATCTTAAGCTTAAGATAAGCGTAGTGGGGTACCTCATTAAACGAGCGAAGGCTGTTCTTCCGAGTAGTGCTTGATAGCCGCTTCGGAATGGAGCGATGTCGAAGGTTAACTTTTCACTTCGGGAGTTGTCGGGAGAACCGAATACAACCTCTAGTACTAGAGAGCCCGTCTGGCGGGCCTCTGGGCCTGGTATTACTCCTTTAAAGGTAGTATTGCTTTGGCTGATTCTGGCCGGGTCTATCCCCATTTTGCAGACTGTGTCCTGATATATCAGATTAAGACTACTGCCGCCGTCCATAAGGACTCGGGTGAGATGGTATCTGTCAATTATTGGGTCTAGCACCAAGGCGGTCGATCCGGCGTGCCGGGTACTGGTCGGGTGATCCCTGCGATCGAAAGTGATCGGGTAGACCGACTAAGGGCTGAACTTGGGAGCTACGGGCTCTATGGCGCATGTGTCTCGGAGTGCGCATTTGCTTCTCCTCTTTCTTACGTGAATCATGTTCACTGTTTTGACCTCTGGTGGGAATTTTTTCTGTCCCCCAGTGTTTTACTGGCAAGGCTCATCCTCGTCTTCACTTGGTGTCTCCCTCCCTTGTGTTCATCATTTAGCTTGCCAGCCTGCTTGAAGACCCAACATTCTCTGTTGGTGTGATTTGCAGGTTTGTCGGAGGTGCCATGAATCCGACATAATCTGTCTAGAATCTTGTTTAGGCTGGATGGTCCATATCTGCTGCCTTTGAATGGCTTTTTCCGTTGACTGGGTCGAGAGCCCCTGAATCCGGCATTTACCGCCGTGTTGTCTGGGCTGTCTTCATTGTTTCGACGCTTACTTTTATTGCGTTGTGGTTTTCCATTGCCATCCCTAACTTCGGATGTGCCTGGGTTGCTGGTGCCGCTATGGGCCAACCAACTGTATTCGCCCGCACAAAAGCGGGTCATAAGGCTTGTGAGGGATGCCATTGTCCTTGGTTTTTCCTGGCCGAGGTGTCTGGCGAGCCATTCGTCCTGGACACTGTGTTTGAAAGCCGCTAAGGCTTCGGCGTCCGGGTAGTCGACAATTTGATTGTTCTTAGTGAGGAATCTTTTCCAAAGCTTTCAGGCTGACTCTTCGGGCTGTTGAATTATATGACTTAAACCGTCTGCATCCTGAGGTCGGACATAGGTCCCTTGAAAATTAGCCCTGAAAGCATCCTCGAGCTCCTCCCAACTTCCTATTGAGTTTTCGGGGAGGCTATTCAGCCAGTGCTGAGCTGGTCCCTTCAACTTGAGGGGCAAGTATTTGATGGCATGGAGATCATCTCCGCGAGCCATATGGATATGAAGGATAAAGTCCTCAATCCAGACCCCAGGGTCTATCGTTCCGTCGTATGCCTCTATGTTCACGGGTTTGAATCCCTCTGGAAATTCGTGATCCAACACCTCATTGGTGAAGCATAGGGGGTGCACGGCACCCCTGTATTTGGATGTGTCATGGCATTCTGACGGTTGTAGTGTTTGGTTTTGCTTTTGTGCCGGGGCTCGCTTCCTAGATCCGTAGATGGACCTGGTCATACCGGATTTTTGTGCAAGTCTTCACGTAGATCGTGAGCTGACTTATGGGCGACATCGTTAGCCGCCCTATCGCGGCCACGGGGTGGTCGATCCGGCTGATCGGCCGTTTTATTTTTCGGCTGTATGGGCTCTATAGCCTCGTCATCAATTCAGGCAGCAGCTTGCGCTTTGGATAGCTCTTTGTGTGGCGACTGCCACCGTACTTTTCTGCAATGTCGAGCACTTTGTTTCATCTACTGTTGACTGTATTTTGCGCGGCCTTAAGCCTTTGCTTCTGCTTCTTCAGACTCCTCGCGGTGGCAGTAAGCCTTCTATGGTGGTTCTCTTGCTCCAAGTGCCTTTCCGGGATGATGTGTGGATCGTCGTCCGGACTGTTCTCTTCTCCGGAGACAGGTCGATTAGCTTAATCCTTGGCGTCGTCGTGATCGGACGGCGGCTCCGTATGTTCGCCGTCCGCTGGTTCCTCCTGCTCTGTCGCTGGATCTATGTGGTCGTCGTTTCCTTTGGAGTCGACCGGGGTATTATTTTTCCCTGCGCTGTTGTCGCTGTTTTTGCCGAGGCGGGATTTGGAGCGGCATCTACGTCGCCGCTTTGGTTGCTTCTCGAGGGAACTATCCTTCGCTGCATCCTTCCGTTCCTCGTCATTGTTTTCTTTGGGTGTATCCACCATATATATATCTCATGTGATGAAGTGGTTGTCCAGCGCCCTGTGGGCAGTGGTTCCTATTCCTCGCCTGCATCATCGTCCATACCGTCGATGTCTTCGGAGTCGAAATCGAGCATGTCGGTTAGATCGTCGACAGTGGCTATTGAGTGGGTGGTGGGTGGGGAACGAATTTCTTCGTCGTCCGCTTCCCACTCACGCCGGACATAGTTCGGCCAGGGGTCTCCTGACAAGGAGAGAGACCTTAATGAATCAAGCACGTCGCCCAAGGGCGAGTGCTGGAAAATATCTGCGGAGATGAACTCCATGATCGGTGCCCAATCAGATTTGATAGGCACGGACGCGGGCGGTTTGGAGCCCGTGGCCGGGGACGAATCCAAGTGTCCGGCAACACGGGTCTCATAGGAGGTGAAATCAGTATTCGGCTCTATCGCCACCGAGTGTGCGGCCTCCGTGGCGGGGTCCATCCACCCGTTCTCGCACGGTGCACTCTGCTTCGGATTTAGGGCCGGAGTAGCCACAGGTGTTATCTTCTGAACACCGTCCGACGACAGAGTTAGGTTATGCTCGTCGTGACCGTGCGACGCACCTGATATAAGCTCGAATACGTCAAAGATCAAATCTCCACAGATGCCGGAAGCACAGTTTAAATTTCCAAACCTGACCTGATGGCCAGGGCCGTAACTCTCGATCTGCTCTAGATGGCCAAGCCAGTTGGCCCGCAGTACGAAGCCACCAAATACGAAGATCTGCCTGGGGAGAAAAACCTCACCCTGGATTGCATCGTTGCCAATGATCGAAGGAGCCATCAAGCCTTATGGTGATGGCACAGTGGAACTCTGAATGAAAGCACCAATGTCGGTGTCAAAACCGGCGGATCTCGGGTAGGGGGTCCCGAACTGCGTCTAAAGGCGGATGGTAACAGGAGGCGGGGACACAATGTTTACCCAGGTGCGGGACCTCTCGATGGAGGTAATACCCTACTTCCTGCTTGATTGATCTTGATGATATGAGTATTACAAGAGTTGATCTACCATGAGATCGTAGAGGCTAAACCCTAGAAGCTAGCCTATGATTATGATTGTTCTTGTTGTCCTACGGACTAAACCCTCTGATTTATATAGACGCAGGAGGGGGCTAGGGTTACACAGAGTCGGTTACAAGGGAGGAGATCTACATATCTGAATTGCCAAGCTTGCCTTCCACGCCAAGGATAGTCCCATCCTGTCAGGACCCCGATTCTAGGTCACACCAATCTAGCCTGTAACACCCCATATCACTTTGCGGCCTCACGCACGGTATTCCCACGGGTGTCGCCTTACCATGGCCCGGGACCGTTTGCGCCTTTTGGCTCACTTATATGATAGTGTCGCTAGCATCCATATGACAGAGAACCCGGGCCGACATGACTAGTCATGAACCCAAAGTGGCACTAACTTATAGGGACAGGCATACATGAATCAACATCGAGCATGTCGGCCAGGAGCGTGCGAATCTGGGCTGTAGCACTGGGCTAACAGGACTCCGGGAACCCGGGCTGTAGTAGGCTAGGCAGGACTCCGGATGTCACCGCATGACATTTCCCCGAAGGGACAGACACAGGAACGAAGTGACTCACATGCCGGCCAGTCAAGTGTTCCGAAGCAGTAGTGAACCGGGCTGTAGCGGACTACTATGGCTCATGGAAGCACAAGACTACATTTCCCGATAAGAGAGGCTACCAAGGATAAACAACTAGGTTGTCGGATCCCACACATACCAAGCATTTCAATCATACACACAATATGCTCGATATGTGTAAATACAACATGGCATCAAAACATAACTCTACGAGTCAAGTATTTATTCGTTAGGCTCCGAGGAGCGAGATATTACAAACATGGGTCTCATGACCCAACATTCAGAGCATACAAGTCAAAACACAAACGAAAGCTTAACATGTCTGAGTACATACATCTACAAATGAAAAGGCTGCTAAGCCTGACTATCTACCAGATCCTGCCGAGGGCAAAAGATCGTAGCTGAGATAACAAGCTAAACGTCGAAGTCCACACGGAACTACTAAGCGAGGCGGCGTCATGCGCAAAACATAAATTAAGCAAAGCGTGAGTACAAATGTTCCCAAAGCAAGACTTACATGAGAACTATCTACATATGCATCAAGATCAACAAAGGGGTGGTGGAGTTTGACCGCAGCAAGCCAGCTTTGACTCAAGGGCTATCCTGAACTACGATTTGCAAGTAACTCTTTGAGGTGGCCCACACGAGTCCACATATTCACCATATCAATACACCACTATGGATCCGCTCCCGTCTCCCTACGAGAACGCCATCCATAGCACTCACGCTTATCTTGCGCATTTTAGAGTATCCATGTTCACTTGTCTATGAACTGTACAGGCAACCCAGAAGTCCTTTTCCGCGGACACGGCTATTCAAATAGATAATGTTAACCCTGCAGGGGTGTACTTCTTCACACACGCTCTCGCCACTTACCGCCATGTACACGTCATGTACCTCGGCAACCTTCAAGCGGAAGCTTTGGCGAGGAGTCGGCCACGACCCGACTAACCACACAAGTCTCTAGTCCAGGTTTATCGCCTATTCGGGTTCCATCCGCAAGGAGATCCGTCAGGGGTGTCGCTCCACGGCCCCAAACGATGTGTGCAGGGTTCCCAAGTCCACCATCCGGGTGCCACTTGGTACACTGCCATCAGGTTTAGTCTGTCCCAAGCCCACCTGTACCTGGTGCCACTTGGTAGACTACTAACACTACCTACAAACACCAAAAACTAGTTGCAACTCCTGGACAGAGATCAAGTTGATTAATTAGTCGAGAGAGCTTGGAGTGCCCGGAGCCCAATGTGTGGTAGTAACTGTTCATGGATCACAAACACAGAACTCAGTTCCTGAGGACAGCTGCAATGAGACAACCCACCATGTACTCCTACATGAGAGTCTCACCGCTACCTTTACCAAATCGTGTTCACACACTTAGCTCACACATAGTAGGACATGTTCACACACCTCCAATTCATCCCTGATGAATCAGACCTGACACAACTCTAAGCAATAGCAGGCATGACAAACAAGCATGAATGAGTAGGCACATTAGGGCTCAAACAACTCCTACTCATGCTAGTGGGTTTCATCTATTTACTGTGGCAATGGCAGGTCATGCAGAGGAAAAGGGTTCAACTACCGCAGCATATAACAGTTGAATCATTGTTGTCCTAATGCAGTAAAAGAGAGCAGGAGCGAGAGAGTAGGATTGTATCGGAATGAACAAGGGGTTTTTGCTTGCCTGGCACTTCTTAAGATATTATAGTTCTTCATCGGTGTCATCAAACTCATCGTCGAATCACGTCTATCGAGAGGGAACAAATACCGGCAACAGAGAAAGAAACACAATCAATGCAATGCACGATATGATGCATGATCATGACATGGTAAAATGAGTGTGGTTTGAGCTAATGCAACTAGCAACAGATTAAATGAAGTTGGTTTGAATACAAGATTGAAATTCAAACTCCACATGTGATTATTCAAATGCCATTTAGTTGATTTGACCTAAACAGTGAACAAAGTTTTTCTAACATGCATGAAAATGGTACAGATGGATAGATTGGATTTTTCTGATCATTTTTCATATATAATTTATTTCATTTGGAGTTACGGTTGAATTTATATGAAATTTTTGAAGTTTAGACTATTTTCTGGAATTTTCTAAATTATTTTAAATCCAGAAATTCTTTACTATGTCATCATGACAACAGCATTGCGTCAGCAGGTCAACCGCGGCTGACTAGGTCAAACCTGACGTGTGGGGTCCACACGTCAGTGACTCAGGAACTAATCCCGGTCAAAACTAGGGTTGACTGAGGTTTGACCGTGGCTGGGGCCCACTGTCAGTGGCTATTAGGGGAATTAGTGGTGATTAGCGCCTAACCAAGCGACCACGCTAGCCCGCCGGAGTTTGGCTCGCGGTGACCTCAAAGCGCGGCGGAAACTCGCCGGAAAACTGCTATGGGGCTCGGTTTTGCGCGTGGTCTCAAGGCTTCACGGGTAGTCAAGGTGCGCCCGCATCCAACTGGGCGAGTGGCAGAGGCGGGGGTGGCCAGAGCTCGCCGGAAACGAGCTCACGGCGGCGGCCGGAGCTATGGGGTCGAGCGGGGCGAGGCCACAGAGGACACGAGGGCTGGCTAAGGGGCTCACCGAGCTCCTGAAGATGCTAGGAGCATGGTGCCGTGCTCGGTTTCGAGTCTCAGTGGCTGCAGTGATGGTGGCGACATCGTCGGCGGCCTGGAGTTCTCCGCCAAGACGGGGCTATGGCCTAGAGGTCGAAAGCGACCTGGGGAGAAGGGAAAGACGACTCGGGGGCTCACCGTGAGTCCGTTTGGAGGGTCAGTGGGCTCGAGGGCGGCCGGAGTAGTCGGGGCGGCAAGGGGGATCTCTGGCGACCCGAGGAGGAAGAAGGGGTCAGGGACATCATCACGGAGCTCCTGGCGGCTCCTGGCTTGGTGCAGAGGACGCGGGGGTCGAGGCGGAACTCGTGGCATATCCTGAAGGGCGTGGGGAGGTCGGTGGCAGCGGTGGTGCGAACGGTGGCGGCGGTGGCGTTCGGTGGTGAGAGGGAGAGAGAGTAGAGGAGGGGAAAGAGCTCGAGAGAGAGTGAGAGGGGGTCAGCGGGATCGGGACGACACGAGGAAAACCGTCCACGCGTCCAGGGGCTCGTCGGCAAGCAGGAGGTGGCGCGGAGCGCGTGGGCGTGCACGACGGCCACACGCCCTCCTGCCCACTGGCAGGAGGTTGAAGACGGTTGAGGGCCTGGTGGGCTGGGCCAGCAATGCCAGGCCAGGTGGGCTGCAGGTAAGCCAGGTAGGTGGCCAAGGTGAGTCCTTTCTCTCTTTTCTAATTCTGTTGCAGTTTTCTATTTATTCTGTAATCTTTGTGGCTTTTCTAAAAATACCTAGACCCTTTCAAAAATCACCAAACTGTACATGCCCATTGTATAGAATATATCCAACATGGAACATTCCAGTTTAGGATTATTTGGGCTTTTAAAATATTTACTAGCATTTAAATGCCCAAATTCAAATAACATATGATTTAATTCAGAAATCCAGAATGGCCTAGAAATGTGTGCATGACTTTTGGCAAAGGTTTTCACCTTTGACAAAAATCATGAACTTTTCTAAAGGGCATTTGGGATCATTTAAAATATATTTTTTATGGAACCTAGTTGAATTCATTTGGTGCTAGGGCTTGGATCAATCCCCATTTCAAGTTTCATGAAATTTTAAACATGATGCACACATGAAGGGCTAGCCTAGAGCATACCAGAACTAGGGATGTGACACATCCGGACATGGGACGAAGTCTTCAATCTTGTATCTTCATAGTCCAACAGTCCGGCCAAAGGATATAGTCCGGCTGTCCGAGGACCCCCTAATCCAAGACTCCCTCAACCGCGAGGATCTAGGGTTACACAGGGTCGGTTACAAAGATTGGAATCTACATATTTGGTCGCCAAGCTTGCCTTCCACGCCAAGGTGAGCCCTATTCGGACACAGGTGCAGTCTTCGGTCTTCGTATCTTCATAGCCCATCTGTCCGGCCCATGGCTTACAGGCCGGATGCCCGAGGACGCCTTAGTCTAGGACTCCCTCAGTAGCCCCTGAACCTGGCTTCAATGACAAGGTATCCGGCGCGTAGATCTGTCTTCGGCTATGCAAGGCGGGTTCCTCCTTCTGAACTCCAAGATAGTCTTCGAATGTATCGAACGTGTCCGGACCTATAACATAAGTTTTGTATACTTCCACAGAGGGCACAATAATCTATAAATCCAATCCACCGACAACTGTTCATAGCACGCCGCTACGTCACCGTCGGGACATTATTTTAAACCTATTGCTAGCCCCGGGTTTCGAGGCGCGGCCTTATTGGCACGTCTTATCCAAGACGAGATCATGTCCCCTTATTAATGGAATCTTATCAACAAAGACGTGGGTAACCCAACCGTCTCTTGGGTACAACTCCTTGGGAATAGGCAAGCTTTAAGGCCCAGGAGGAGGCGTTCGATACAGTCTTTATAAAGGGGTGCAGACCCGTCTCTCTCTTCCACGCTTGCTTCTTCCTCAACCTTCGCTACCTCGAGTTCTAACACCCAAGTTTCGATCGCCATGATCCTCAGTCATGTCCGGATCCAGCCTCCAAGGCCGATGGGTGGCTTCTTCTGTTAGAGAAGATGATATTACGAAGCTTAGGGCGGCAAGATATCTGGCCACAGAAATCCTCCATCGGCTCCCTGCTGAAGGGCAGGTTATCCCTACCCCCAGATCCGGCGAAAGGGTCGTGTTTGTTTCCCACTTCCTCCGAGGGTTAGGATTCACCCTTAATCCCTTTGTCCGTGGGCTCATGTTCTATTGCGGGCTAGATTTTCACGATCTGCCCCCGAACTCCGTTCTTCTCATCTCGATGTTCATTGTCACGTGTGAGGCCTTCCTTAGGATCCCTCCATACTTCGGCTTGTGGCTCAAGACCTTCAATGTGAAGCTGCAGGTGATAGAGGGGAAGCAGGCGGAGTGCGGTGGTGCCACAGTGAGCAAGCTTAATAACGCTCTTTGGCTAAAAGGATCCTTCACAGAATCTTCCGACTTATGGCAGCGGGAGTGGTTCTATATCACCGAGCCCCATGGTTCCAAGTGGGCTGCTACGCCTGCGTTTCGATCCAGCCCTCCGATTCAGCTCGTATCATGGATTAATAAGGGATTGGACTGGGGATTAGTTGGCAAGGTGCAGACTCTACAGAGCCGCATCTGGTGCCTCCTCGAGAGGGATATTGATCTTATCAACGTTATTCAAGTAATGCTGGTCCATCGGACCTTGCCGTGCCAGAGACGGCCTCTCCGCATGTGGGAGTTTAATCCAGAAGGGCCACGGACACTTCAACACTTCTTCGCCACTACGGACAAAGGGATGTGGAAGTTTGTTTTCGGGAAACGAAAACAGTGGCCGGATACCATCGAAGACATCGGCCTTGACTGCCACCATCCGGACACCGCGTAAGTACCGCCGAACACCTCCTAGTCAGATATCCTGTAGTAGGATACTGAGCAAAACATCTCTTTTCAGGGCTGGATAAACAAAGCGGAGAGGATTAGGTGTCCGGCCCCCCTTCCCGAAGACTCAGCAGACCTCATGCTAACAAGGATGCTGGCACCGGCACCGTTCCAGGCGCCGATGGAGGAGGGCAAGGCGGAGAGCGGGAAGACCAGAGGCAACCTTCATTCCGAAGGTAAATTAGACACCAAGTCAGGAGAAATCGAAGTTTCCTTGCCCAAAAACAAAGGTGAAGGAGAAGCAAGCATCTCTTCTCCCCATAGCAAGAAAAGGGCCACCTCCAAAGGTTGGGAGGAAAAGGCTCCTAAGAGAGGCAGAATGCCATCGTCGGGCGGCTCGGGATTGGAAGGCGACGCCGCCGCACAGCCCCACCGTGAGGACAAGCCTTCGACCAAATTGTAAGTGGACCAGGGGCTTTAAGCACATCCCGTTCCTTTCCTGTTACCGAAGTAACATGTAATATATATATCTTCGCAGTTCGGCGCACTATTTTCCTCAACAATCCTCTTCCTCGAGAGATCTTCTCCCAGAGATGATGGAAACCGAGACCCCTCCCCCGGCCTCGTTGACCGATAAGGCGGACGACTCTGAAGTGTTGTCTCGGAGGGTTTTTCTTGTTCGACAAGCGGCATCAAGGATGAAGGAGGCAGTACCCGAAGGTGAGCCATCGATCATCCGGGATTCGAGGGCCAACAATGAAGGCCCCGGACTATCTGGTTTTCAACCAGCGGTGATTCTGGAGACGAGTGAACATGTTCCTTCAAAGGATGATCGTGCTCCTATAGCGGCTTCCGGAGACCCAACGGCGCCGGATATGTTGAGGGATATGCTGCGAAAAGCATTTGTCTCGGAGGAACATCGTACCTTGATGGGTACGGTGGTTGATAGGATTCTATCCGCAAAGAGCGGATTGAATGAAGCCTTCATGAGCCTGCTAAGAGGCTTCGAGGTTTGTGATGTAATATTTTCAACTATATTTTATTCGCAAAAATGCACCTGTGTATAGATAGTAGCCCCTTAGACTCGGATTGGCTTCCCGTGGGAGGCGATCCGAGGATCAAAAATGTATACTCAAGGAATAATCTGGTTAATTTCAACACATGCTGTTTCTCCCCTGACAACTGCCCGAACTGTAGAGGTTGCCGAGCTGCAACAGAAGCTTGATGTGGCAGGGGATTACATCACGTTAATCAATAGACGAATTGACGAGTCACAAGGTATGTATTCAGAACAGTCATTACACGTACGTGTTTATAATATAAGCGTGACGCTGAAAATTGCATACTGGTATATGCATGGCTGCAGATGGTGCCGCCGTTGTTGAGATTCTTTGGGCAGAGCTAGCCCGGGCCACGGAGCAGGCCCGGTTTAGTAATGCGGCTGCCGAAAAGGCATTGGCCGAGTTAAAGGCCGAACAGGCTGCTCGGCACCAAGACGAGGAGAAAATATGCGCGATGGCGCTCGAACTAAAAAATGCCACTAGCCGCTGTGAATTCCTTGAGAAGGAGAATAAAGCCAAGACGGCTGATCTTGACAAGGCTTCGCGAGAGGCAAAAGAAGAGCGGTCCGAATCTAGAGCGGCCCGTGAGGAGATCCAGCAAGCTGGGGAGATTGCGACTGGTAAGCCCTTTTTTATTACAGACTAAGTTCGACGATCCGAATTATGCTCAGTTTAACCAAGTGTGCAGCTCTCCAGACGTGTTTTTGGACTTGCCGAAGAGCTCTTCTGATGCGGTGCAGTTTTACCAAGCGCAAGAGGGATATGCAATGGAGAAGCTTTTCTGGTCACAATTTGGTGCATCAAAACGCCCTCTGCTGCTGAATGAACAGATGTCCCAATGGGACGAGCTTCATAGGATATCCGGCGCTGCCATGAAGAATATCATAATCTAGCTGTGGCCGACTGAGCCTATTCCGAATAGCTACTTAGGCTTGGTGCAGCGGCTTGCTGATGCGGTGCTACGTATCGACGCCATTAAGCGGTCGGCGTGCATTGAAGGTGCACGGATGGCCTTGGCCTGTGTCAAAACGTACTGGGGAAGATGAAGGCTATCGGTGTTGCGGCGAAGGGTCCACCCAAGGGAAAGGCCATTACACACCAGAGCATTATTTTGAGGACGTCTTAGAGGCTGCCTGCTTGATAGAGGGTCAATGTTCGGAAGACATAATATTCGAGTGAAGTGTATCTGAATTGTAAAAGACAATTTTTATAATCAGTCAATATTTTAGTTTTGCCTAAAAGTCTTTTGTTCCTCCTGTGCGTCCGTTTGTATATGATCTGAAAGTTTTCCAGTCGTCGGCTTCAGCCCCTCGTAGGAAATACGGGGGTGTTCAGAAAAGCATCTGAGCACTCTTGACCCAACGTCTTGGTCCGTTAAGGAGGTGTCAATGCGGTGAACGAGGCAATCGGACTATAGGGCATTAACACTTTCAGTTAGCCATAGGAGTTTTATAGGGGGGTGACGGTGTCCTGGACTAGGGGGTACTCACCACGTCATCTCCCGATCTGTTAGATTGGGCCGAGGACCCCCATGGCCGTATACTCATGGGCGATCCAGACAATTTGCCGCATATAAGGAAGATTCCACAAGACTTGGCGATCAAGACAAGGACTCCTCTCCACCGGCGTATTCGGCTAGGACTCTTGTTATCCTAGGCCTCTAGTGCATTATATAAACCGATGCCAGGCTAGTCGATAGAGATATACAACAATCATACCATAGGCTAGCTTCTAGGGTTTAGCCTCTACGATCTCGTGGTAGATCAACTCTTGTAATACTCATATCATCAAGATCAATCAAGCAGGAAGTAGGGTATTACCTCCATAGAGAGGGCCCGAACCTGGGTAAACATCGTGTCCCCTGTCTCCTGTTACCATCCGCCTTAGATGCACAGTTCGGGACCTCCTACCCAAGATCCGCCGGTTTTGACACCGACATTGGTGCTTTCATTGAGAGTTCCGCGTTGTGTTCGGCAAAAGGTCGATGGCTCGCCTGCAGATCAATTGCAACTTCGGCATCTTCGTCACCGGCTCGACTGGTCACCTTGGTTCGACCAAGGACTGCGCCCTACCTCCGTTCATCATGTTCGGATGAGGGCCTTCATCAACATCAACTCCGATCTCTATCAAGATCATGGAGGAATCATCCAGGGAGCCCGGGGGATCAACGTCAACATTGCCCTCGGGCGGACCGTCTTTTTTTACGGGCGGGAACTTGTGTCCGCCGCTGCCTCCTCAAGTGTCGTTTTAACGATTGCTTCAGTGTAATTGTGCGGAATTGAGTCTAAAACAACCCTGGAAAACTTCGTCGAGTTCCGATGGAGGAATCTCTGGCAATCCGCGATATACCGGAGCCCTGTTAAATCTGGACGAGAATCTGGATGAGTTTATGGCGTGGTGTCCAGCTTCTAGCTCGAACGTCCTTTGGAAGATCCAACCGTTGATCAGCTGCGGAATTCCTATATCTACCACCCCTCAAATTTCAGCTTGATCTGACCGTCCAAACTCCGGGAACCTTCCGATTAGTGCATCACTTTTCGGATCTGTTTTCTACGCGAAAATGAATCCGGCCTGAGTTCGTCTTTTTATGAACGGGATTTTGGACATCCTTTTTGAAGGAAGTTTTGTATGGGGTATTGTGTTTCGTTTCCGAACACATCCCACTAAAATCTTTTGAACATGATCTTCAACATCATGCTGGTGTCAAACCAGTCCGGCAATATTGCTCCACGTCCGCCGACCTGCGCTAAGCACGTCGTCACTTTGTGATCCGAGCTCAACTTCTTCGGATCATCATCTCGGCAAGCCGAACAAGAGTTTGGCATCGGAAAGGATAAATCATCACCAACAGCGCCGCCCCAAGGATTACACGGAGCGCGCACACCGGCATTGCCTCACGGTCACTTCATCAAGCCGGCATTGACCACGTCACGACCTGCATCGGCTGGGCCGCACTGTCGTTCCTTCGAGCCGGTGTCCATCACGCCAACCTACTTCGACTCATTGGCTGACATCGAGGCTTCGACATCTCGGCTGGACCGGGGGCTTCGCCATCTCTTCATCGACCTATACTCCAGAGACTTCGGCGTCACTAGCCGACCAAGTCCGTCATGTTAGCTGGACCGAGGGCTTTGCCTTGGCGAGCCAACCTTTGCCAGCATTGCCATGCCGTCGCTTTATCACCCCGTCAGGCAATGGTTGTGCGGATCGAGTCCCAATTTTGGGAATCACCTTTCTTCGGATTGCTACAATAAATAATCAAGGTGCTATTAATCCTAGTATTTTTTGCTTGTTTGGGTTCATTTTTCCCAAGGAACTATTACTCTGGTTTGTCCATCATATGTACGCAGGTCTATCAAATGGTGGCCACATTAACAACAATCGCATGATGGTTCGGTCAGTTTCTGTACATAGTCCGGCGAACGCCGCATCCGGAACTCGGACCGACCTTTGAATTCAGGCTCTGCCATGCCTTTACCGCATCATCTTTGGCCGACTGCATCGACATTGACTTGACACCAGGCCATATTTCTTTTATTACTCACTTTGCATAAATTATTTATTATGCAACATTTTTATTATTACTATTATCCCGGTCTGCACTATTTTTGTGCATGTGAAAATGATCCAAATGGACTATATCCTTTAAGCGTCGCCTCGGCTGGACGGGGCTTCGTCAACACTTCATTACCCCATGCGGGACTTCGACATCACTCTGCCGCCTGCATTGACCGTGCTATGTCACCACTTGGAGCCGAGCTCTTTGCTCCGCCACCTCGGGACCGGCTTGGGGGATGGAACCTTGTCCCACATCAAGCTCGGACCGCGTCATCAATACCGAACACATTAACCAGCTAAGTTGCCTTCATGCTCAAAGTTTTAAAATTTTAATTTATGTTCGGTTCGACCAAGCATTATACTTTTTCTTTGGAAAAAAGTAGCTTGTAATTTTTTTCCCTGTCCAAACTTTGTTTGTGACGCATAAATTCAAATACCCCGTTTACTTGGGGGCTTCCTTTATGAAGCCTTTCCTCTTGCATATGATTATACCTGTACTGCTTCGTTCCTTGTTCGTGTATTACGCCACAATATGCACCATGTTGACTTAAGCGATTTGCAAGCTGGGTTGCCTTGCTCCTGTGTTTACCCCTACGTTCCCGATTGTTCGGCTAGGGAGTAAAGGGAGCACCTCTGCGATTGTCACGATCAGGTCACCCAAGCCGGACCTGAGGCTGGGTGAAGCCGAAAGCTAGTGCTCTTACTGTTTTCAATTATGGTCGGCACACAACGGAACTCATGAGTACAAAAAATCTATTGCACAAGTCTCATATTAACAATGAGCACCGAAGAAAGTTATCGGTGGGGGTACTATTTTCTTCGAAGATGTTTCTTAAACTTTGTCAGTAATATAGTATAAGTTCCCTGAGCACACTTTGTCTGTTACAGCCTTATGACCTGATTGCCTGGTTATCGGAAACACCGTCGATATTATCGACAAGTGGAGTACATAACACTTTTCGGTCCTTGACCGAAGAGGGAGAAGCCGACGGTCGGTTAAGACGCGTTCAAAGTTCGAGTGAACATAGATATGATATAAGTACTTCGGTACATACAATCATTCTTTTACCCAAGTCACGTGGGGGCTCTTAAATTAGTATGAGCTGTTTTTCTTCTTGGTCGTTACAAAGTCTTTTTTCTATCATTCCTTTCTCGATGCAAGTGTGTTGTCAGTAGCCGGATCTCCTTGCTTCTCTCTAAATCCGCTCGAGTGCAGTTTGTTAAACTAGCCTCGGAGAAGCACTCCACCTTCGGGATAAGGAGGTTGAAGCCATAGGGTGACCCGCTTGAAGTCTTGAGATAGGATGTGTCATGTTAAAGCACGACAGAAGCACTTTTTTTAAAAAGTCCAATTTTCGGATTGGCACCGAACACTTGATCTAGTTCGGACATTAAATATTTGAATAAGTTTTCTGGCTTTTCGAGCCTCTGGCAGTTTTTAACTATTTGTGCGTTTCCAGCATTAGTCTCGCAGTGCGACGCCGGACACCTTTAGGGATTCGGCAAAAACATTCTCGAATATTGCCATATATGCATCGGTTTCGAATTGTGTCTTCGGTCAATAGTTGGGTTGCCCGGCTCCTGCGCTTGCCTCCTACGTTCCGCTATGTTCGGCTAGGTGTGCAAAGGGAGAACCACTGTGATTATGCTTCCAGCTCGCATGGTTAAGCACCTCAGTGGAGAAAGCCGAAAACTGACTGTCACAATAGGCGTAAACTGGTCAGCGATCTGATGACTATGTTGAATGACGGGCCGTTCATAACATTGGCCGAAGTGTTTATGGCTTGACCTCGGATGTCGCCGAACACTAACCTGGGGCTCATAGCTAGCTTCCCCAGTTTAAAGCTCCTATGACTAAGCGAAAGTTATAAAAGCCCGCATATCTAATTGCCTTGTTTCTGCTAACGCAACCGCCTCCGGGCACCGAGACGTCGGCTAAGGGTTGTTTTATTAGTGCAGAAACACACTGTGTAGTATCTACCAAGGGGTAGAGGCCGACGATGGGCCACTTTCAAGTGATAAACGGTCGCAATGGAGTCAAAAATGATGTAAAGTACTTGGATACATAGAATCATTACACATAATCTGTGATTTTACTCTGGATATCGATCCTTAATTCGGCCACCCGTGCCCACATTAAGGCTGGGGGGCTACTGGGCTTCGTGCTCATTATTTACAAATATTAAAGGGGCACATCAATCCCCTGATCTGGTGTTGCCACCTGACCAGTGTCTCGGGGCTCTTGCATTGCTTATTCAATGCGGAGAATTCAAAGTGCTTTCGGTGTTCGGCTTGAACAGACTATGCGCATACATGTCTTTGGACAATAATAGGTACCAAATGGACCTATCCTCAAGATCAAGCTAGTATATTGCAGCGACTTCTCGACCCTCTCTCAGGGCCCGTTAAGCTGATCACTATTATCTCTAATATATTACACTGCATTTTTATTCCTATGTATGTCTTTGCCCGAGCTAGGAGTTGATCCTCAGGCCGATTTTGCGCATCGACCTGAGTCTCAGGGGCTACTGGGAACAGCGGTTCTATGCTTTCCTTCAGGTGCGTCTCGGGTTTTAGACTGATACACACCTTGAGGGATACTAGCTATATATCTCGACAGAGAATAAACTGCACCAGTTAAAAATATTCACAAAAATCAGCCTTGATGGTCGGTGGTGCACCACCACCTGAGGCGATCCGGCATAGATAAAGCTCGGGGGCCAGCGGCTAGCCACATAAAGGGCATTTCCGGCATTAAGCTCGGCTAAACTCCTTCAACCTTTTTGAACCAAGATGATCTATGACATCTTGGATATAGTCCGCCGTTGGAGCTCGGATACAGTCCGACGTTGGAGCTTGGACACAGTCCGGCGTTGGAGCTCGGATACATTTCGGCGTTGGTGCTCGGAAGCAGTATGGCATTGGTGCTCGGCTGCAAAAGATACCTCGAATGCAGTCCGGCGTTGGAGCTCGGACGCAAGAGGACACTGCCTCTCAGGAAAAACTTCAAACCCGAGGTGTGGCATAAAAATAACAAGGCATTGATAAAGGCCGGAAACTTAAAGGGGACCTCGGATACCCGACGTGTAAACTCTTCGGATGCACTTCGGCGATCCTCAAGATCAAAGATGAGAAGATTTGTTGAACCAGTTTTCAAGACCGACGACCGAAGATGAAGAATAGTTCAAAAGAATCGAGGAGCATTCCTAACTTGAAGACCGGTTCGGAAGGCTACTGACGGTGTCCTGGACTAGGGGGTACTCACCACGTCATCTCCTGATCTGTTAGATTGGGCCGAGGACCCCCATGGCCGTATACTCATGGGCCAGTCCGGACAGCTGTTGCATACAAGGAAAATTCCACAAGACTTGGCGATCAAGACAAGGACTCCTCCCCACCGGTGTATTCGGCTAGGACTCTTGTTATCCTAGGCCTCTAGTGCATTATATAAACCGAGGCCAGGCTAGTCAATAGAGATATACAACAATCATACCATAGGCTAGCTTCTAGGGTTTAGCCTCTACGATCTCGTGGTAGATCAACTCTTGTAATACTCATATCATCAAGATCAATCAAGCAGAAGTAGGGTATTACCTCCATAGAGAGGGCCCGAACCTGGGTAAACATCGTGTCCCCTGTCTCCTGTTACCATCCGCCTTAGACGCACAGTTCGGGACCCCCTACCCGAGATCCGCCGGTTTTGACACCGACAGGGGGGGGCTATGATATAGCCCCTGCTATGTGTACGGCTTACTCCAATATGGTGCATTACACATATGACCTGAAGAAAAAGGTCCTTCATGTAATATAGAGGGAATCGCAGAAGATTCCGATAAGTCATCGAGTGGTTGACCAGCTCTCACAGCATCATGACAGTCGGTTTTCGGCTTTCTCTACTGACGTGCTTGACCAGATGAACCGGAAGCACAATCGCAGTAGTTCTCCCTTTACTACCCTAGCCGATAGAGCGGAACGTAAGGTAGCAAGCACAGGAGCCGCGCAACCCAACCATTGACCCAAGACATAATTCGGAGCTGATGCATATAAGGCCAAACTCGCGACGCCGAAGTACGCTATAAAGCTATTCGGACTTTGTTGGCAACTCATTTGTTCCCATATCGAGCCCCTGGCAGGTTATGCCGAGTTATGTGTGCGAAACAACCATAGGAGACAAATTCATGAAAAAGAAACGAATAATGAATGCGGATTATATTTACTATTACCTGAGTGATATGCCAATGGTTACTTTACAGATAAAAAGACCACAACCCCGGCTATTTGACATGCCCGGGGTCGAAGACGGAGGAGAAACGCATGTTATAGGCTCGAAATAAAGAGCGCGGTCTACAAAAAGTTATTTTGGACCTCCTGTCGCACGTCTGCGTCACCTGTCCTCGGCGAGGGGATTCCTTGACGGAAGTAGCCCCCTAGGTGAGTGTACGGATCCGAACTCCGATAGAGTCCGTTAGATGTTTGTCCTTTGCGTCACCTGTTTGTAAGAGATAATGAAGAAAGAAAGAGTAATTTAGAGAAAAATGTTACGGAAATGCTTGAAGGCTTGTCCGTATTGTGCTTCCGCCGATGCCCATGGTATCTTAAATGCGTAGTTATGTATGCACGATACAAATTTCGCAGGTATATGAGGTGGGCGGCGGAAGTCGAAATGCTATTTCCGCTCCGGAATTGGTCGGTCCTGCTGAATGGAGACCGGTGGCTTAATGGCCAACGAGGTATGCAGTTTAATAAGATCGTTTTGTACTGAAGTTGCCGCAGTATAATCTTCAGTCTGGAGGGAGTGCTTCTCCTGCTCCCTTATGGAGTTGTGTGTCGCGTATACCATGTTCACTGTTTTTACTTTGGGGGGAAATTGCTTCTGACCCCCGGTATTTGGTTGGTGAGTCTCTTTGTCGTTGCTATCACCGAGCGCCCTCCTCCCCTTGTGTTCGGCATTGAGCTTGCCGGCCTGCTTGAAGACCCAACAACTTCTATTGGTATGATTAGCTGGTTTGTCGGGGTGGCCGTGAATCTGGCTGGGTCGATCCAATATCCTGTCTAAATGGGATGGTCAGTCTCTGTTCGCCTTGAATGGCTTTTTTCGTTGACCGGGTTTGGGACCGCTAAATCCGGCGTTGACCATCGTATCGCACGTTCTTTCATTATCATTGCGACATTTGTGTTTGCTGCGTCGTGGCTTGCCATTGCCGTCTCGGACTTCGGAAGTGCCCGGATCGCTGGCGTTGTTGCTTCTATGAGCGAGCCAGCTGTCTTCTCCCGCGCAAAAGCGGGTCATCAGAGCGGTAAGGGCTGACATGGATTTTGGTTTTTCTTGACCGAGGTGGCGGACAAGCCACTCGTCCCAGATGCTGTGTTTGAAGGCCGCTAGGGCTTCCGTGTCCGGACAGTCGATGATTTGGTTCTTTTTAACTAAGAACCTAGTCCAGAGCTTCCTGGCTGACTCTCCGGGCTGCTGGACAATGTGACTTAAGTCATCGGCATCTGGTGGCCGGACATATGTTCCTTGGAAGTTGTCGCGGAAGGCGTCTTCCAAGTCTTCCCAGCTGCCAATAGAGTTTTCCGGCAGACTGTTTAACCAGTATCGAGCTGGTCCTTTGAGTTTTAATGGCAGGTATTTGATGGCATGGAGGTCGTCGCCGCGTGCCATGTGGATATGGAGGAGGAAGTCCTCGATCCATACCGTGGGATCAGTTGTTCCGTCGTATGATTCAATATTCATGGGCTTAAACCCGTCTGGGAACTCGTGGTCCATTACTTCGTCTGTGAAGCAAAGAGGGTGTGCGACGCCTATATATTGGGCCACACTGCAACGTACCTCCGATGGAGACCGTTTGCGGTTTTTGGCCCGGGCGTGGCTAGGTTTGTCACATACAAATAGGTAGCCGTCGTCGCGTGTCAAGGCACGTCCTCGTGATCCGTAGATCGATCTTGTATGTTCTGCTCTATTGGCCAGGCCCTGCTGAAGGTCGTATGTATAACCCCGGGCTGTTTTATTCCTGCCCTTAAGGCGAGGCGGGGTGGTCTGGTGTTCAGTTTGAGTTGCCACTTTATCCCGACCGCGTTGTGAGATGATGGTACGGGCTCCAGCGCCTCGTCATCAAACTGAGGTAGCAATTTGCGCTTCAGGTAATTTTTGGCTGGGCCACTAAGGCTGTATTCCTCGGTGGCCAGGACTCCGGTCCATCTATCATTGAGCCGATCTTGGTCAGCTTGAAGCTGCAGCTGCTTCTTTTTCAGGCTCCTTGCGGTGGCTATTAGCCGGCGTTTAAAACACTCCTGCTCGAGAGGTTCCTCAGGCATGATGAAATCCTCCTTGCCGAGGCTCTCCTCCTCCTCGGAGAGTGGAAGATAATTACTGTCCTCCGAGTCTTCATGTATGCCCTGTTCATCAGGGCTAATGTGCCTGTCTTCCTGTTCATCTTGTTCGGAGATTGCCCCAACAGGGTCTTCATTGTCTTCGGCATCGTCCGGAGTATTGTTTTCTCCGGTGCCGGTGTTGTTGTCTTTTGCACGACGTGACTTAGAGCGGTGCCGCTGACGCCGGTGTCTGGGCTGTGTCTTAGGAGGTGTGTCTTTGACTGGATCCTCTTTGTTGTCGTTGTTAGTTTCTTTAGGTGTATCCACCATGTATACGTCATACGAAGAAGTGGCTGTCCAGCATCCGGTAAGCGGCGGGTTTTGGCCCTGCTCCTCATCGGCATAGTCTTCCATACCGTCGATTTCTTTGGAGCCGTAATCAAGAACGTCGGTTAAGTCCTCGACAGTGGCTATGAAGTGGGTGGCGGGTGGGAAGCGGAATTCTCCCCCATCATGAGCCTCCAGTTCAAACCGGACATAATTCGGCTGTGAGTCCCCCGCCAAGGACAGATTTCTTAATGAATTTAGCACATTGCCCTAGGGCGGATGCTGGAAGATGTCCGCAGCGCTGAATTTGAAGATCGATAATGGATCAAGTTCGGCGTCGCAGGCTCACATGGTTCGGAACTTATGACCGGAGACGAGTCCGGAGTTCCAGTGGCACAAGTATCGTGAGAGATTAAGTCTATGTGCGGCTCCAACACCACGGAATCTGTTGCCTCCATGGTGGGGTTGAGCCTCCCATCCTTGGATGGCGCAGTATGCTCCCGATCTAAGGCCAGAGCAGTTACAGGAGCAATCACCTGGATGCGGTCCGATGACAGATTTAGGTCATGTTCATCGGGGTTACCAGGAGCGGTTCCCGCGGTCTTGAATCCGGCAAAGATCAAATCTCCACGGATGTCCGCGACGTAGTTCAAGCTCCCAAATCTGACCTGATGGCCAGGGCCATAGCTATCGATCTGCTATAGATGGCCAAACGAGTTGGCCAGCCGCCGAACACGAAGATCTGTCTGGGGAGGAAAGTTTCTCCTTGGACAGCGTCATTATTGACGGTTGAAGGGGCCATCAAACCTTTTGAGGACGGCACAGTGGAACTCTCAATGAAAGCACCAATGTCGGTGTTAAAACCGGTGGATTTCGGGTAGGGGGTCCCGAACTGTGCGTCTAAGGTCGATGGTAACAGGAGACATGGGAGACGATGTTTACCCAGGTTCGGGCCCTCTCTATGGAGGTAATACCATACTTCCTGCTTGATTGATCTTGATGAATATGAGTATTACAAGAGTTGATCTACCACGAGATCATAATGGCTAAGCCCTAAAAGCCTAGCATGTATGGCTATGGTAATGAATATCCCCCCTCCGGACTAAGTCCTCCGGTTTATATAGACACCGGGAGGATCTAGGGTTACACAGGATCGGCTACAAAGAATGGAACCTACATATTTGGTCGCCAAGCTTGCCTTCCACGCCAAGGTGAGCCCTATCCGGACACGGGTGCAGTCTTCGGTCTTCGTATCTTCACAACCCATCAGTCCGGCCCATGGCTAACAGGACGGACGCCCGAGGACCCCTTAGTCCAAGACTCCCTCATTCGTTGCCTTCCTAACTTCCTTCCGCTTTATTGATTTTGAATTGTCAAGTAAAACCGACAAGAAAAAGCAATAAAATTCACTCTTCGGAACTCATTCGCGCATGATACTGACAATCACTACTTTGATGTAAGGCAAACACATGATTCCAGGATGGAATAATACGAAAAACAGGACGGCATGGCATATTCACAACTGTTTGTGTAAACTAAGCAACAACCATTTCAACAAATAAGAAGCAATGCAAGCTAGACACCACATGATAGATGCAACCAATATGACTCTGCCAAGTTAAAAGTGTCCCATCATAAATGGCATTTTCAACAAATTAGAAGTAGCGCATGCTATAAATCATATGAAAGATGCAACTAATATCACACTTTGCATATCTTTGAAGGTGTCTCGTCATATTGATTTATCACGGGATACAAAAACAATAGTTTTATGTGAGGACATGCTTAATAGACAGATGTACTATGTACTAAAAACAGGAAGGCATGTCAAATTAATAGGTATAATGTATAAACTAAGCAGAATAGCACATGCAATTTAACCAGATTAGAAGAATTACAATCTAGAAACCATATGCAACATGCAACCACATACCACGCTGCCAAGTTAGAGGAAGCACCTGTGATGCTAGTGTAGGGGAAATGCGTTAATCAACTATAGAGCTACGTTCACTATCTTCATATAGCCTTGCTGTTTCTTGAGAATCATGTGGGAGGCTGACACTGCATTCTTTAAATGAGGATCTTTTATCCACGATGAGTCCATCTGTTGACTGCCTCATCATAAGTGATTGATGAGGGATACACAAGAACATTAGTTTGACGTAAGAACATGGTTAATGGACAGATGTACTAGTATGTACCAAAAACAGGAAGGCATGTCATATTCAAAGGTATAGTGTGTAAGCTAAGCAGATGCAATTTAACCGAATTGGAAGCAATACAAGCTAGACATCCGGCTGGAGTGGTGAGCATGATCATCTAGGACACGAGAGCCTGGTGGGAGGCGGGCTGCTTCGCCACCATCGTGGCTTTTAGTTGGCTTCGGGTGATGCATGTCTATCTTTGGGTTTGTCACTGCTCGGCCGATTACCACGACTAACTATTTGTCTTACGGTGCTCGAGATGGTGGTTCATGTAAAAAAAATATTTCCTTATCTTGATAAAGACCGATTCGGCCTTTCGAATACAAGCTAGACACCATATGCAACATGCAACCACATATGACACCGTGAAGTTAAAGCAAGCACCTGGGATGGTGGTTCACGGCGAGCGAGATCATCAACTCGAGCTATGTTCCCGTCTCCATCTGCGACACTACACCCTTTAAAGTATTGAAACATGGCTGGCCTAGCCGCTGTACCACGCTGGGCGACTTCTCTCTTCTCTTTTACTTACATCCAAAGGCAGGTCTGAAATACCCTTGCATAAAAACACAATAGTGAGAGTATGGGTGAAGTGTGTGCAGAACTAGTGCACTGTGAAAGTAGGAGATAACAGGTGGCTGAAAAATAAATGACAGGAGACATATGATAGCTCTACAACATTGCATGGCAAACAAAATTAGATTCTACTCCGTATGATTTTGTAATATATGAGCAGATGAAATGCAGGTACTCCTCTAGCACACTACCACATGTGGTCCTATCAAGATAACAGTCGACTGAAAATAAATAGGTCATTCTATTTTTTTATGAACCGTTCGATCTATAAGGAATGGGTAGATGGACTTCGTCTACCTCCCGCCAGTCACTGTTGACGATCTTTCTCGAACCGCCAGCGACCACCAGCCCAGAACCCTGCCTCCGCCGCCCCGCCCTCCCCTCTACCTCACACCACCGCCATGCTTGGCAGCGCCCCCAGGCCATCCCTTTAATCCCGGCCGACCTCCGGATCGGGCGCCCGGCAGCTCTAGGCCCCACACGCCCTAAGATAAACATCGAGGCGCTGCTTCCCGGTGTAATAGGTGGACTAAGCGCTTTATTCTGCTGAGGGAATGCTTTCGTTAATTGGGAATCAACTGACCAGGAATTGAAATCCAGGGGGGCGACGGACCTCTAGCTAAGATGAAATAGTATATGAGGAGAAACCTTGTGCATCGGGAGTAACTAGGAACATCTACTATCAAGAAGAAGCGGTCAACTAGTGTCTTCTGTGGGATGAATACCATGCAAGCAGACACATAAGATTTTCACGAATAAGGGAAGAGGAGTACCATTTTCGGTTGCCGGTGTGGTCGCCTCCACATGTCGCGCCGATCTTCTTCTTTTTGCCGGGGAAACCGATGTTTTGCAGGAGGGTGCAGGCTTGGATGAACCCATGGCCAAATTGTTGAGTGTGTTGCCGTGGCCGTATGTCGGCGGAGGGGAAGCAGATCCGAGGCGACGAAGGACGGCATAGCAGGAACAACTCCGGTGCGGTGGACGGTGGCGAAGTTGGAGCGGCAGCGGTGAGGCGCAGGACGGCGTGGTTGAACTGGCTCGGGTACGTACGACTTGGCCTCAGCTTCAACTACTAGCCATGGAGGGCGTTGCGGTTGAGGTTGCGGTGGACGACGACATCGGGGTACCGGCTCCGGCGTGATGGAGGAGGGCGGCGGTTGATGGGTAGGATGGGTTGGAGGACGGAGGACGCTGGGGTTTCGCGACTGGTGGAGAGGTAGTTTTGGCGCCCATGGAGTACGAATGGGGAATCAGATGGGGGGCGGGGGGAGCTAAGGGAGAACCATGTTTCGGTCTGGGATGCGCTTCTTTTTGGCATTTTTGAATAGATGGGACGCGCTTGTTTGAAATTTGGGGAGAGTACAAACTTTACCCCCCTCTTAAATTTCGGACCTACTTCGGGTTGGGGTAGGATGGTAATCCCAGGTGTCCCAAATAGTGGGCGGGAGCGATTTCGGCCGCGCGCATGTGTGCTTAGGCGGCCATTGTGGATGAATGATTTTCTGAGGCTGTTGCGTGGCGTCTAGATGAAGCTACAAACCTACCCCGGTTTAGACCTTTGGACGTCGGGCCGGTAGGTTTCACGGGTCGGAGTTAGAAAAGTAATTTCCTTCTACTACCAAACATTGGTCTCACGCGGTTTCATGCGAGTAGATGCTCTTTTGGCGCTTCGTTCGAAATTTTGAAACAGAAGCATTCACATTTAGAGTATTGTTGAACTTTGAGGATTGACCTAAATAGACAACGCTAAATTTGACCTTGTATGTTTAAAAACCTCATTAAATTATCCGCTTATTTTTGAAATTTTGACACTTGAAAATCCTATAACTACGATTATTTTGGAATGGAGGCGCTAAATTTGAATCCATTTTGTACACGACTATATATGCTATTATGTACAAAATCAGAGCAAAGATTGGTGCCCCCATAACTTAGGTATGATTTACAAATGACATGATATCGAATTCAAATAATTGAATGGACTTCATGTTGAATTCTATTTTTTAAAACCACCTTAAGTTGAATTCAAATGTATGCTAGTTCATAGCTAGCTATTTATAATGTTCATTGTGTAACTTTCGTATGTATAATGTGCTTTACACACACAACATGAACTATACTCACGTTTATATTTGATTGCTAAGGCGATGCATTGTCTGGAGTTCAAAATACTAACTATGTGGATCAATTATATCGAATAATAACATAGACATGCTCAAATTCGATAGAATCTAGATGTCTGATGGATCATTGATCGTTCCTTACGCGAATCGCAAATATCATGATCCCATCCTAATATTTGGATACAATTTATATCTGAGCCATCTGTTTTAACACACAGGAGCTAGTGTGGTGATTATACACACACGCACGCATGCACACGAACTGCATGCACGCAACACTCACACGAACACATGCAGCCACACACGCACGCAACACTCACACGTACACACGCAGCCACACACGCATGCAACACCCACACACACACACGCACGCATGCATGCACACACCACACGACCAACACACACTCTCACGCTCAAGTGCTCAACCTACACGTGCATGCGCACACATCAGGCCCTGACAGACACATACACAACCAGGTGATTCCCGCGCACGGGTTGGAGTCTTGTCGCGCCTGGGTAAATTTGTGTTTATCTGACCTTTTTCCTATGTGAACTGACATGTGGGACCCACAAGGAACATGGTCAGTTTAACTAGTCAACATGGTGCCACGCAGACTATTTGGCCGGTCAACAGAGTGCAATCCGATCTTTGAGCGGTGTGCAAGTGATCAGATAATCACCGCAAAACGTATATAGTGACCGTAATGAGCGTATTTTGAAGTTCGGTGACCATATTACGCTTTTCTCACTGTAGGCCCTCCAAAACTACATCTCTACATGTTCTTGCATGGTACATCTACAACTATGCAATATAGCACTACTACTACACTCTAACACAATAAATCATATGTGTTTTTAGTTTTACAAGATGTCATATTGTTACTTAATTATCCTGTTTTCATACATTAAAATTGCCTTTGAAATGTATGGCCAGTATCATCTACCGCGCGGGAAAAATCCCGCCCTTTCTTGTTTAATCGGGTTTGTATCGATGGATCGTGCGAAACAACAAAACTATAGTACTATACAGTACAAGTGACAGTTCACGAGGCCGCCGTGTCGTGTACTCCTCCATCGTAAGAGTGGAGCACTCGCTTTCATAAATGTTCTAGTCTCGTTCGTTGACATGTGGGACATCATGCTACTGGGTTGACGTGCCATACCGAAATACAATGCAGAGCAGTAGGGGTGAAGCACCTTAGTCATGTCGCTGGCGTAGTAATGAGCAATGAGGCGTCAAATCACAAAGCTGCACCTTTCCCACAGTTAAGTTGGAGGGAAGAAGTAATAATGCTAAAAAAGAAGTTGGAGGGACGAAGCAACCATCATTTCACTCGTTGCTGAATCCGCTTCTCCCTCATCTTCTTCAAGTTTTTTTGATAAGATCTTCTTCAAGTTAACCACGTGTTGCTTCTACCGTTGTTCTGCCTCATGTGGGAGGCGGATCGGCTTGGTAAAGCACTGACACGTGGGACCGCATGTTAGCAAACCGCCAGGCCAATGTCCTCTAAACGTAAGAAACCTCCCCGCCATCCGCACGGCAAAATCACCTCCTTTTTACTAATCTCGATTCTATAATTTTTTAGATCAATACAACTGAGATTTGTGTAGATAGCACACAGGAGCAAAACCAAGTTGTCGGCGTTCTGGGAACGGGGGTCCCCAGACTTGCCTGCCTGCGGCGTGGCTCGAAGGAGGCCCAGGACGGCCCATCTTCATCAACACAAGCTCAAGACCCTCGCGAGGGGCCAAGCCTCTCGGGGCGGACGACCAAGAGCTTCCTCAGGCACGACCTCGTCAGGCTGGCTCACGAGGAGGCGGAGAACTCAAGGCGGGGTACCTCACGAGGTGCCCGTGACGCAAGCCATGACGACCAAGGGCGCCAGTCGGGCGCCAGCCCGCGCAGCGTCCTCCTTTCCTCTTTGGTGCAAAGGGGGCAAGCGCAGGTAAGGGCATCGAGCAAAGGCATCCGTTTCGGTGCACCAAGACCAAGACCAGCCCCAATGGCTGGAATGCAGTCATCGTGGAGCCCAAGCAGGCGTCATCACCAGAGCCTTTGGCAGGCGAGGACCAACTTTAGTCAGGATAAGTGTACCCCTCGGGAGTCGCTTGGGACAAGGGGGCTGGGCTCGCCCCAGCGGGTTCTGCCAGGCCACGTGAGGATGCCAGGGCAGGAGAGGCCCGGGCGTCGGGGTCGTCTTCCTTTTCGGGCAAAGGCACCACCATGGATGGGGCCTCAGGAGCCCCCTTCGGCTTCTTCGCCCGCAGCGCTTAGCCCCGATCAAGAGCATGGACATCGAGATCTAAATCAACAAAGCAATAATCAAGACAGAGACGGGCACTTACAGTGTGTCGTCTCGGTGGACTCGAGCAGCCTCCGGCCATACTTGAAGCTCGAGAGCCGCTGCGAGATCGGCTTCAAGGGGACCAGGAGCGGCAGGCGCGTCCGCGGATCGCCCCGGGGCCGGGGCGGACCCGCGGGGGACCAGCCCAGTCCGGACCTTCTTCGGGATCGGGGGTAGGCTTTTGCCTCCCCGCTCATCCCCAGAGTTCGAACCTTAAGGGTCTGCCGGAACCCGTGATCCGACATTTGGCGCGCCAGGTAGGGGTGCACCGGAATCTTCCTTTCGTCGCCTCGTTCTTCCCCGACCACCGCCACCATGTCTGACGCTCGTCGGGCTTGCGCCGAGCCGCCCTCGCTTCCCACGTCACCCAGACGGCTCCCGTCGGCCGGGCGTCCTCGTCGTTCCCGTCACCGGCATCAACGCCGCCACCGGCCCGGGCGGGAACGAGCGACAAGCGTCGTCCCAAAGCACCCGTCCATGAGGCGGGACGGCCGCCACGCCACGCTCACCCCGCTGGTTCTTCGTCAGCGCGCCCAGCGCGCCATGGAGGCCCGAGCTGCACTCATCGCGCTAACGAACTCCTGCGCTACCGCCCGTCGATAGCGTCTTCACGAAGAGTGGCTCGACAGCGTCACCGAGCTTCGTCAAGGCTGCGGAGGCGACCAAGCGCCGTCCGTTTGGCCAAGACCGCACCGCCCGGGCGATGAAGCTCCTCGGCGCCAGCCCGCCTCCTCCTCAAGACGGTGCCCTGGCCCCAAGGCGCGTGGCCCCTGGGCGGAACCCGCTCCGCCAGGCGCCGGCGCGGCAAGAGCAGAGCTGCCAAGAAGTTGCTCGCCCACAAGAAGCTGCCCGAGCGCTCCCGCTCCAAAGACGTCAAGACCTGCGGTGCCCCTGACCGCGCGCAGGGAGGCCTGCAAGACCAAGCTCTGCCGTCAAGGCCCCCTCATGGCCACGGCGGGCTGCCGCGCCTTCACCACTGAGTTGTGCAGCGTTGCGTGGCAAGTTCAAGCCAGACCTTCCCCCACGCTACGACGGCACGGCAGACCCTACGGAGTACCTCCAGCTCTACGAGCTGGGCATCGAGGCTGCCAACGGAGATGAAAAGGTCATGGCGAACTGGTTTACCATGGCGCTCAGGGCGGAGCCCGCTTTTGGCTCCTGAATCTGGCCCGTGCACGATCTCTTCCTGGGCGAGATGCGCACTCCACTTCATGGCCAACTTCCAAGGTACTCGCGACCGCCACCCGCTGTGGCGACATGCACATAATCAAGCAGCAGCCGGGAAACCACGCAATAGTACATCCAGCCTTCAACAACGCTGCTACCTCAAGATCCCTGTGGTGACGGAGGAGGCCATCATCTCTGCCTTCTCCGGACGGGCGTCTGCGACGTCAAGATGAAGGAGGAGCCGGGCGATGCATGAAGATCTTGCACCTCCTCGAGCTGTTCAACTTGGCGACCAAGTGCGCCAGTAGAGGAGAGGCGCCTCTCCCTCCTCGAGCTGCCTGCCGCGGATCCCGAAGAGAAGAAGTCCAAGGCCAAGGACGTAAAGCGCAAGGGGGCTGCCGTACTCGCGGCCGAACCGGACACCAAGCGGAGCAGAGATCAGCCCGAGTCTTCCAAGGGCAGCCGGTACTGCGTGTACCACGACCGCCTCGGGAGTCGCTTGGGACAAGGGGGCTGGGCTCGCCCCAGCGGGTTCTGCCAGGCCACGTGAGGATGCCAGGGTAGGAGAGGCCCGGGCGTCGGGGTCGTCTTCCTTTTCGGGCAAAGGCACCACCACGGATGGGGCCTCAGGAGCCCCCTTCAGCTTCTTCGCCGCAGGCGCTAGCCTGACCGAAGAGCATGGACATCAGATCTCGTCAACAAAGCAATAATCAAGACAGGAGGCGGGCACTTACAGGTCGTCTCCGGGTGGACTCGAGCAGCCTCCGGCCATACTTTGAAGCTCGAGAGCCGGCTGCGGATCGGCTTCAAGGGGACCAGAGGCGGCGGTAGCGTCCATGGATCGCCCGGGGCGGGCGGACCCGCGAGGACCAGCCTGATCCGGACCTTCTTCGGGATCGGGGTAGGCTTTTTGCCTCCCCGCCATCCCCAGAGTTCGAACCTTAAGGGTCTGCCGGAACCCGTGATCCGACATTTGGCGCGCCAGGTAGGGGTGCACCGGAATCTTCCTTTCGTCGCCTCGTTCTTCCCCGACCACCGCCACCATGTCTGACGCTCGTCGGGCTTGCGCCGAGCCGCCCTCGCTTCCCACGTCACCCAGACGGCTCCCGTCGGCGGACGTCCTCGTCGTTCCCCGTCACCGGCTGTCAACGCCGCCACCGGCCCGGCGGGGAACGAGCAGCAAGCGCCGCCCCAAAGCACCGTCCCATGAGGCGGGACGGCCGCACCGCCACGCTTTCGCTCACCCCGCTGGTTCTTTTCGCGCGCGCTTCGCTCGCCATGGAGGCTCGAGCTGCACTCATCGCGCTAACGAACTCCTGCGCTACCGCCCGCCGATGACGTCTACGAAGAGTGGCTCGACCGCGTCATCGAAGCTTCATCCGCTGCGGAGGCGACAAGGCCGTCTGCTGCCAGACTGCGCACCCGCCCTGCTGGCGATGAAGCTCCCGGGGCGCCTCAGCCGCCTCCTCCTCAAGACGGTGCCCTGGCCCCAAGGTGCGTGGCCCCTGGGCGGAACCCGCTCCGCCAGGCGCCAGCGCGGCAAGAGCAGAGCTGCCAAGAAGTTGCTCGCCCACAAGAAGCTGCCCGAGCGCTCCCCGCTCCAAAGACGTCAAGACCTGCGCTGCCCCCCAGCCAAGCGCAGGAGGCCTGCAAGACCAAGCTCTCTGCCGTCCGAGGCCCCCCGCGGCCACGGCGGGCTGCCGCGCCTTCACCACTGAGTTGTGCAGCGTTGCGTGGCAAGTTCAAGCCAGACCTTCCCCCACGCTACGACGGCACGGCAGACCCTACGGAGTACCTCCAGCTCTACGAGCTGGGCATCGAGGCTGCCAACGGAGATGAAAAGGTCATGGCGAACTGGTTTACCATGGCGCTCAAGGACGGAGCCCGCACCTGGCTCCTGAATCTGGCCCCAGGCACGATCTCTTCCTGGGCCGAGATGCGCACCCACTTCATGGCCAACTTCCAAGGTACTCGCGACCGGCCACCCGCTGTGAGCGACATGCACATAATCAAGCAGCAGCCAGGGGAAACCCTGCAATAGTACATCCAGCGCTTCAACAACGCGCGCCTCAAGATCCCCAGGGTGACGGAGGAGGCCATCATCTCTGCCTTCTCCGACGGCGTACGCGACGTCAAGATGAAGGAGGAGCCGGGCGATGCATGAAGATCATGCACCTCCTGGAGCTGTTCAACTTGGCGACCAAGTGCGCCAGGGCTGAGGAGGGCGCCTCTCCTCCTCGAGCTGCCCGCCACGGATCCCGAAGAGAAGAAGTCCAAGGCCAAGGACGTAAAGCGCAAGGGGGCTGCCGTACTCGCGGCCGAACCGGACACCAAGCGGGGCAGAGATCAGCCCCAGTCTTCCAAGGGCAGCCGGTACTGCGTGTACCACGACCGCCTCGGGAGTCGCTTGGGACAAGGGGGCTGGGCTCGCCCCAGCGGGTTCTGCCAGGCCACGTGAGGATGCCAGGGCAGGAGAGGCCCGGGCGTCGGGGTCGTCTTCCTTTTCGGGCAAAGGCACCACCACGGATGGGGCCTCAGGAGCCCCCTTCAGCTTCTTCGCAGCGCTAGCCTGACCGAAGAGCATGGACATCAGATCTCGTCAACAAAGCAATAATCAAGACAGGAGACGGGCACTTACAGGTCGTCTCTGGTGGACTCGAGCAGCCTCCGGCCATACTTGAAGCTCGAGAGCCGGCTGCAGGGATCGGCTTCAAGGGGACCAGGAGCGGCAGGCGCGTCCGCGGAGCGCCCCGGGGCCGTGGCGGACCCGCGGGGGACCAGCCCAGTCCGGACCTTCTTCGGGATCGGGGGTAGGCTTTTGCCTCCCCGCTCATCCTCATCTTCGTCGTCGTCACTTTCGGGGAGGCGGAGAACGCAGGGCTCAAGGCCGCAGGAGGGTGCCCTTGACTCCGCCCGATTCAACCCCTCTCTGGCTCCCTCTCCTCCACCTCTTTGCTGAGTCGGAAGAGGGCACGCCCACCAGATCCTCCTCGGAGCCTCCGCGGCACGCAGCCCGTCCCATTGAAGGCGGGCATGGACCCCACAACCTGCTCCCAATCCTCGCGAAGAAACAGGGGCGCGGGGGCGCCCTCCGGTCTTACCACATCGCCCCCTACCAAGGACTGGAGGACCATCACCAGATCCTCGCTGGCTAGGGCCACGGGGCTTGGGTTAGGCCTCCACATCAGAAGCGAGTACTGGCGGAGCGGAGCCAGTTGGTGCTCCAGGAACTCCCTCGGCAGCAGCCTTGCAGTCAACCTCGCCCGCCCGCCGCATCATCCGGCTTCAGATCTGCGTCCATCCTCTCCAAAGACCAGCCATGAGGATCCCGGCTTCGCCCGGGACCAGTCGTCGGAGCTCTCGGCGGGCTCCGTGGGAAGGATCAGTCGAGTGTGGATCCGCCCGGCATCCACCAAGACCCACTTGCTCCTGAAGCCCTCAATCCGGTTCCCAGTGTTTGAAATGGAAATAGCTCCGCCAGATGCGACAAGCTTCGCGCCTGTGAGACGGGACCACGGGAGAATCGGAGGAAGAAGTAGTGGCGCAGCAAGGCCACCGAGGGCTTCACCCCAACATGGGCCTCGCAATAGTAGGCGAAGATTGCCAGGAGAAGGATGGAGTTCGGATGGAGGTGCAGGGCGTGAGTGTTGTAATGGCGAAGGACGGAGAAGAAGAACTCAGAGAAGGGAGGCGACAGACCAGCAATAATGGCGCCCGCGAAGAACGAGTAGGAGGTACTCCCCCGACCCTCAGGGGCGGAGGAGCCGGCCTTGAACACCGCTGTTCCGTTGACGCCCTGGGCCCCCGCCAGCCGGCGCATCAGGGTAAGGCTCGCCGCTGACACGTTCGGCGGGTCCAAGGCAGGAGAGTACCAGGGTCCTGCCGGGGTTTGACGAGGAGCCATGACTGGCTAGGGCACGGAGGCGGAGTGGATCTGAAGGTCTTGGAAGCAGGAAGGAGAGGCGCAAGAAAGGGGATCTGAGCAACAACTGGAGAAAGTAAAGGAGGCAGGCAAGATGCCGCTCTATTATCAACCCGCGCGGTTGCGGAAGCGCTCACGTCCAATCAACCGCCACGCGACGCCCAAGGCCACAGGCTGTTAGGGCCCACAACGCTTCGCACTTGCCCTTTCGCCTCTCTGCACGGCCAAGTCCGGGCGCGTCGTGGCCCGGGGCTCTTGTCGGCGTTCGGGAACGGGGTCCCAGACTTGCTCTGCGGCTGCTTGGCGTGGCTCGAAGGAGGCCCAAGACGACCCATCTTCATCAACACAAGCTCAAGACCCTCGTGAGGGGCCAAGCCTCTCGGGGCGGACGACCAAGAGCTTCCTCAGGCACGGCCTCGTCAGGCTGGCTCACGAGGAGGCGGAGAACTCAAGGCGGGGTACCTCGCGAGGTGCCGTGGCATAAGCCATGACGACCAAGGGCGCCGGTCAGGCGCCCGGCATCCTCCTTTCCTCTTTGGTGCAAAGGGGCAAGCGCAGTAAGGGCATCGAGCAAAGGCATCCGCTTTGATTGCAACAAGACCAAGACCAGCCCCAACGGATGGAATGCAGTCATCGTGGAGCCCAAGCGAGCATCATCACCAGAGCCTTTGGCAAAAGCGAGGACCAACTTTAGTCAGGATAAGTGTACCCGCTGTTCCCCTTCAAAATGGCCAATTGTTGGCGCCCTTCCCGCTCAATATTTGGGAAGAGGCCCAGGGCCTTCGCCTATAAATAGGGGTAGCCACACTCAGAGAGAGAAAAGGAAGAGAGGACGGAGGACGGTCGGATCGAGCATTCGGAATCCAGAGAGAGAGAGAGAAACCCGTTCCTCAAGCTAGAGCGGCGGGGCACCACTTAGCAGTTCATCACACCCACCAAGAACATACCCTCGTGAGGCTGTTCTCCCCCGTGACCGTTTCTTCGTCAGCCCTGCAGGCAATCCACACACCACAAACTAGAGTAGGGTATTACACCACAACGGTGGCCCGAACTAGATAAATCTTGCGTCTCTTGTGTTGTTCTTGTTAGTAGTTTAGGTCCCTGCGATTCGGCGAGGTACGAGACGGTGGAGGGTTGGATCTCCGCGCGCACCCCAGAGTTCGAACCTTAAGGGTCTGCCGGAACCCGTGATCCGACACAAGTGCTATGGTTAAGGGCATCCACAATGTGTAGCCAATTGTGAAAATAGCTTTTGGCATCGACGGGAACCATTGTGGACGGTGTCGTGGTTCTAAGTCTTACAGTAGAATAGTGGGGGGGGGGGGGGGGGTAGGAATGGAGAGGCAAAAACCAAGCAATGGAGTAGTTGTATACCCAAGATGTTTACGAGTTCAGGCCCTTCACGGAGGAAGTAAAAACCCCACGCCTCGGAGCCCGGAGGCGGTCGATCAGACTGTATTATGTGCGATAAGTTATGTGGGTGCGAACCTTTTACACTGAGGAGGGGGGTGGCTTATATAGAGTTTGCCAGACCCCTCCAGCCCTCAGTTATGCAGGGTTTAAAGTACATTAAGATCGGGGGTTACTAGTAACGCCCCACATAAAGTGCTACGAAGACCATAAAAGCTAGTTAATGACCGACCGTTTGTGTGCAGACTGACTTTAGATCTTCTGGTGGTTGAGTGGTTGGCTTCATAGTCGAGTGTCTTCAAGTCCGTCGAGTGGAATACTTCTAGGTCGACTAATAGGTGGTTTCTTCTAGAGATGTCCTTGGGGAGGGTATCTTGGACATGTCCATGACCCTACCCTAGGTACATGGCTTCATCATTAGCCCTCGAATGGATCGACATTTGAGTGGGGAAGGAGTTGAGGACTCTTCCGACCCACTTTTCGTGCGATGAGCGTGTCTTGTTCTGGATCAATGAACTTTGGTGACGGCATCAACTTCTTTTTCAGTCGCCTTGATCCATTCTTTGTATCCGTCGAGTGAGTTTTCAGTACTTGGAGATCTCCGAGCACGTGAGCGGAGAAAATCTCCCGTCTGACAAGTTACTCTGCAGTTCAAGGATTTAGCGGGATCTGAATTTCGGGAAGCGCGCGAGGCGGAGGAGGCCGCGGTACTCGGGATGGGATAAGGCAGGAATGCCTTGATCTCCATGCCTGTCACATCCTAGCTAGTCCATGCATTAGAGTATTGCATCATGTTTACCTTTCATCAGAAACTTGAATTGGGGAAGACAGAACCCCCAGAACCCCTCTGTTTTCAACCAAGGTTTACTAAAAATATTTTCAATGAACCCGAATTGCCCTTCTAAAAGTTCACCCTCTTTGTCTTGGGTTAGAACCTCTGGCAAAATTGGTGCAAAATTTTCTAGGTCAACAGAAGGTCATTGAATTAAATCATATGTAAATTGCATTTGGGCATTTAAATGCTAGTAATTGTTTTGAATGCTCAAATAATTCTAAAAATAAGTGTGGGCTCTTGGAGATTTTCTAAACAGAGCCTCTGATTATTTTCAGGATTTTTAGAAGTGCCTAACTATTTTTAATAATTCCACAAACTTGCAGAATAATAGAAAAAGGAAAAACCAGAAAGCAGAGGCTTACCTGGCGCCCATCTGGCAAGCCCACTGCCGCCCAGCCTAGCCACCGCCTCCAATGAGCTGCTTGGCTTGGCCAGCAGGAAGCCAGTGCTCGACGGTGGCACCAGTGGCAGCGCCACGCAGCTGCTCGCCACCCTGCCTCCTCCCGCACTGCTTCTGCCGCCCGGCTCGGTCCCTCCTCCCCGAGCTCGCAGACACGCTCTCTCCTCCCCAGCTCCTCTCCCTCGCCCGCCCGCACCATGGCCGACGCCGTCGCGCCCGCGCCACCGTGAAAACCATGCTCTCCGTCGTCCTTGCACCGCGCCACCATGTCCGTTCACTCCGCCATCGTTGACTACATCGAGCAGGCCGAGCCCCGAGCGCTCGCACGCTCTGCAACACCTCCACCGACCCCGTCTTCGTCGACCACCGCCGGAGATCCCCTTCGTCGTTGCCACCGCATCAGCTCGTCCCCGACCTCGCCGACCGTTCCGACGTACTCGCCGTGAGCCTAGCTACCTCCCCATCCCTCTCGTTCTCGCTCTCGAGCCCCGCACCGACTGCACCGATCTCGGCCGCACCCGCCGCCGCCACCGCATATCGCCGTTGTCACGCCCAATATGCGACCCTATCCAAAAGGAACTCGAAGGTCCCACCAAGGATAGACCCGCATATTGAAACGCTTTTGCAAGGTGGATATCATTACATCAACATTACATAATAGATGGGGATACATACATAAGGCACGAATGCCACAAGAATACATCAACATCATGTACAAGATCAACATCCGACTACGGGTGAACATAAACAGAAACTCAAACGACATCCACCCTGCTAGCCCAGGCTGCCGACCTGGAACCTATCCCCCGATCGAAGAAGAAGCAGAAGAAGAACTCCAACAAAAGCAAACATCGCTCTCGCGTCAAGATCATCGCACAACCTGTACCTGCAACTGTTGGTGTAGTAATCTGTGAGCCACGAGGACTCAGCAATCCATTACCATGGGTATCAAGACTAGCAAAGCTTAATGCGTAAGGAAGAGGTAAAGTGGTGAGGTTGCGGCAGCGACTAAGCATATATGGTGGATAACATACGCAAATGAGAGCGAGAAGAGAAACAAAGGAACGGTCGCCAACTAGTAATGATCAAGAAGTGATCCTGAACTCCTACTTACGTCAGACATAACCCAAACCGTGTTCTCCTCTCGATCAACCCGAAAAGAGACACTCCGCGGTTACGCACACGGTTGGTGTGTTTTAGAAGAGTTTGCTTCAAGTTTACTACAACCGGATATGAACAAATTCCCATCTGCCACATAACTGCGGGCACGGCTCTCGAAAGTTTATACCCTGCAGGGGTGTCCCAACTTAGCCCATGATAAGCTCTCGCAATCAACGAAGGATATTCCTTCTCCCCGGGAAGACCCGATCAGTCTCGGAATCCCGGCTACAAGACATTTCGACAGCAATAAAACAAGACCAGCAAAGCCGCCCGGATGTGCCGACAAATCGATAGGAGCTGCACATATCTCGGTCTCGGGGCACACCGGATGAGCAAGACGTCGGGTTTGCATAGACCTGATTGCCAGGGGCGCCGGACATCGCTTCGGTTTGGACCAAAGCACTGAAGGAGAACTGGCCCGGGGGCTAAAATAAAGATGACCCTCGGGCTCCGGAAAACCCAAGGGAAATAAAAGGGCATAGGTGAGGCAAATGGTAAGACCAATGTTGGGCCTTCTTTGGAGGAGTCTTATTCAAAGCGAACTGTCAAGGGGTCCCATAAATCACCCGACCGCGTTAGGGGACGCAAAATTCGGGAACATAATACCGATATGACGGAAACTAGGGCGGCAAGAGTGGAACAAAACACCGAGCATAGGGCCGAGCCTTCCACCCTTTACCAAGTATATAGATGCATTAATTAAATAAGATATATTGTGATATCCCAACAAGTAAACATGTTCCAACAAGGAACAACATCTCCATGTTCCAACAAGGAACAAACTTCATCTTCACCTGTAACTAGCAACGCTATAAGAGGGGCTGAGCAAAGCGGTAACATAGCCAAACAACGGTTTGCTAGGAATGGTGTCAAAGGTTTGAGGTTCATGGCAATTTGGGGAGGCTTGAGCAGCAAGTGATAGGTAGCGTAGCATAGCGAAAGAACGAAGCAACTAGCATAGCAATGATAGTAATGAGATCCAAGGTGACGGTCATCTTGCCTGAAATCCCGCTTAGGAAGAAGAACGAGTCCATGAAGAAGACGAACGGATGAAGCCCGAACCAAGCGTGAACGAACGAATCCTCACGATCGCATAGCAAACGGGAACTAACAAGAGGAAGCACACAACATAGTAAACACACCACACATGAACAAGACATGATACACAACAAGCATGATGCATGACAAATCTAGATGAGACTACTCATGGCAAGAGATGATGCAAACAAGAACAACACATCAACGCAAGGTTAAATGAGGCCGAAAACAACATATAACAATTCCGGTAAGTCCTCATATCCAAATTTCGAAATTGGTCCAGATCTGAATAAACCTTATGTTCAAGTTGTTAAACAGTAAGTTAAGATGCACCATGATGATATACACGAAATTATAGTCAAGTTACATATAAAGTTCATTAGATTCGGAGCTACGGCCTAGAAGATATGAGCAAAACAAGTTAAACATGGCATTGATGCAAAATGCATAGAAACATCAAGCAAACACCTCAAATCAAGGATGCAACATGATAATATGAAATTACATGCAATTCTAAGCAAGTTTCATATAGAGCACACTCAAAACGGAGCAACGGTTCAACACATACACTCTATACAAGTTATAGCAACAATCTGCCCAAAACAGCAACTAGGCATATTGCAAGCATCAAAACAACAAGCTACAGCATCTCAACGTAATAAAAAAAGGCATGGGCATGATGTACAGATAAAGCATTACAAAACATGAACACTGAGCTATCTCCAGAAATCACTAGAACATGCTCAAACACACATGGCAAGATTGCAAATAATAACAGTTTCAGACTTTAGCAGAAATAACATCAGGTTGCAATGTTTAGAGCTATCAAACAACATGTTACGGGAACTTATCATGGCAAACAAAGGCATGGCATGAATCTACTAATAGCATAGAATAAAAGTCCCTTACTGACCATAAGACAAAAAGGACCAGAAGATACGATAGAACCCTTGTAAACATAGCAAGTTATATAACAGATTCATACATGGCAGGAACAACGATAAGTAGGCATGTTGGTGAGCTTGAACCACTATCACAGAGAAATACATGGCATGGCAAGGCAACCAACAGTGAGAAGACATGACATAGAAGCTATACATGGCAAGAACAACATCATAGCATATACGGATCAACCACAACGACCTTGGCAAAATTGAATAACATGTAAACAACCTGCCAGGAAACATTTTATAGCAAAAGTAGAGCTCGATTGAGTCAAGCTATTGCACTCCATAATTGCAAACAAGGGCATGGATGGATAGAGAATAACCATATGTTCAAAACATCCTTACTGAAGTATCTCAAAATAAGCATGGATCTCTTGGTAGCTTCAAGTTAACATGGCAACAAAATATAACAGAATCTGCCAGGAAAACAGCAACAACAAGTACCCTACTTAACAAGCTTGATGCACTCTCTACACAACTCACAAAAATACATGGCAAGCACCCCTGGAAATATGGCATAGCATATTACAAAACACATGTAGGACTCAAGTTCATAGGATGCACACATCAATCATGACAAAAATGACAAAAGTGCATGTTCTGATAAGAATCTGAAACTAACATCACTTAGCACTCTTCTAACAGAATTTCGGGCATCACGATGAGCTCAAATGAAAATGAAGCAATGAGATGAAATGATCTACTCTTCGAGGCGAACAAACCTACATATTACACGCACGAAACGGGGCAATATGCAGAGAGTTATGGCATGATGAATATGGCAAGATAATGCAAAATAATTCGGGACTTGGAGGATTTCGGGGGAGAGGAGAAAGTCAACCCTCGTGCACGGACGACGAGGACGGCCGGAGGACGACGGGGAGGGCGCCGGGGACGGCCGGGGAGCTCGGGGCCGTCTGGATCCGGGTCCGCCCGACCGGATTCTGGCCGCCGGGCGGTGGCGGGCGGCGCGGCTACGGGCGCATGGCGTCGGGTTTGCCGAGCCTGGGGCCGAGCCGCGGAGAGGCGGGCGGGAGGGGACGCGGCGGTGCGGGAGGCCGGGCGCTCGGCCTCGGGACGCGGCTGCGGGCGGCGCGGCCAGGCCTGCATGGCTCGACTCGCCGCGGCTCAAGCGAGAGGAGAGAGAGGGCCGGCGGCGGACAGGTGGCGCGACGGGGTTGGAGCGTGAGGCGGCGGCGATGTGACGTGGCGACTTGTGGTTGGCCGGAGCGACGTGTCCGGCGGATATGTCCCGGCATGGACGGACGTGTCCGGGCGCGAGCGAGAGGAAGACGCTAGGGTTAGGGGATTTGACCGCTAATTTGAGGGAAGGTGTATTTATAGATAGAGGGAGCTAGGAGAGTCCAAATGAGGTGCGGTTTTCGCCCACACGATCGTGATCGAACGACCGAGAGCATGGAGGGGAGTTAGGTGGGTTTTGGGCCACTTTGGAAGGGTGTTGGGCTGCAAAGAGAAGGAGGCTTTTGCGGTTACCCGGTTAACTGTTGGAGTATCAAACGACCTCCAAATGACCCGAAACTTGACAGGCGGTCTACCGGTGCTATACCAAGGCCGCTTGACAAACCTCGGTCCATTCCGAGACTGTTTAACACCCGCACATGAAAAGAGGTAAAAGGGGGTGCCGGGAGACATAGGAGTGCCAGATTGGAAAACGGACAACGGGGAAAATGCTCGGATGCATGAGACGAACACGTATGCAAATGAAATGCACATGATGACATGATATGAAATGCAGATGATGACATGGCAAAGTGCAACACGCAAGCACATGACATGGCAACGACGGCGAATAACTGGCGGACACCGCGCGAATCCGGGGCGTTACAACACTCCTCCACTAACAAGAGATCTCGTCCCGAGATCTTAGGACCGAGACGGAAGGGAAAAGGGATGAGGTGCAACAAATACTCAAAGAAATCAAGAGCACTCAAGAAGAAGAGAAGAACGACGAGAATGACGAGAATCGAAAGCTCACGGAATCAGATAGACTATGAAACAACTCCTGTTAGAACGAGATAAGAAACGAATATGACTGAAAGAATTTAGGCAAAGCACTCATTGAACATGGAAGAATAGAACTTGAACTTGAGAGGATGGAATGATACTTGATGAAGACATGACACAAAACCTCCGGAAAGAATTGAAAAAGTTGAATGAAAAGAACAGAGAAGAAAATGGCAACTTGTGCCACGAATGGAACAGAAAGCAATCTTAGAAGAAAAGATTGAACGAAGTTGTTGAGAAAATCAACCACGAAAGAATAAGCTTGTTGTGGACTTATGGAAAACATCTCGAAATTGATGAGGTGATAACCGGCCGCAAACGGAAATGATTGAAAGGCTGAGAAGATCTAAGAAATGCAAAACTCCACTTCAAAAGAATACGGAGAATTAATTGCACTTCGAGACTCGAGAAGAAAAGATACTTGAACTCCACCAACAAAATCTTGATGAACACTTGAAGAATGAATTATATCATGACGAGCCACTGTGAAGAACTCCGGTAACAAAAGGATGATGAGATAGAAATGAAGGAAGAAAGAATAAGATGAGCTTGCATGAATTAGATGGATGTTCCGACGAAATGACCGAGGAAATTGAACTCCGGAAAAGAAAAAATGAGAACACTTGGAACTAGAATTTATTAATCAAGAACAAACTCCAAAGAAAAAGATCAATCACTTGGATGAAATAAGAATAAGATTTATTGTATGCTTATCCTTCATCAAATTAAATTGATGACAACCAATGGATTTTTGCAAACTACTTATTCTTCTTGAAAAAGGATTGAGAAGTGACATGTCGCAAACTTGAGAAGGTCTTCATGAACCACCGGGAAGAATTAGAGAAGCACGTAGATACTTAAGGTAATTAAAATGCAAGAGAACAAAGAGATCGCGAACTGATAGAAGAATACTTGAACGAAGTACCGGAAGAATATTGAGACGAACGAAGGGGCACGAATATAGAATAATTGGAGAACGAATTTGAAAACTTGGAACGAAGAAATCTTCCGAAAAGGTGACCTCCGGATGATCGAGAGCGAAAGCAAGACTTGAAGTACTCCGGATGGATGAAAAGAATTGCACAACTGGAAACAATTAGATAGGATAACATCGAGCTAGCACCATGAATCTCCGGGAGAACGGACAAGATTTAAGAGAAACTCTACTTCGGTCTTCAAGGACGCATTTATAAACACCACCAAAATTACTGAGATACTCCGGTAGAATGAAAAACAGAGAGGTTGAGCCAACAATGAAAATGATTTTGAAAGAGATCTAGGGAAGGCGTCTGACTGATGAAAATCATACTTACGTCAAACTTCAAAATGATTTGAGAATAGCTCCGGGAAAATTAAAAGAGTCAGGTAAGATCCTGGGAAAGACCTGTGGGTTAGGGCCCACTAAAAGAAAACACCGTTGGAAAGGGATGTTGAACAGATAGATGATGCACCGGAAGAACTGAAATATTTAAATGAGGTGACAACCTCGAGTTAATTGGAACACAGACGAATCTCCTGAGATGTCTTCGGAACTCCGGAATGATAAACTGGCGAGAGGCGAACGAGCAAAGAGAACACTTCGAAGGAAAAGAATATGATTAACCCGAAAAACTAGAATTGAGTGCACCGGAAAAGATGAAGAATGTCAAACGAGACGAGAATTCACCGTTGAAATGATTGACTAAGATCGAAAAGGCTCCGCATTTAATGAGATAGATGGTCGAGAGAGACTCAGACTCCGGGAAGAAAAAGGGTTGGGAGGGCGGGAAAACCAAGGCAACTTGGAGGGGGAAAACGACGAATAACTTGAAGAGAAGACTCCGGTTGAAGAAAGCAAAGGCTTCACACGAGTAGGATGGATACTCGATTACGGACTCCGGTTCCGAGAGGAAGAAGGGAGGGCGGGTGGGAAAATAAGACAACTGAGGATTGAATTCAAAGATGAAGAGGCTCGAGTCAAATTGACGAGAAATGCACCGGATGAAAGAGATGAGAACCAACGATCGGAAAACCAACTGCGTGATCCTAAAGAAAAATTTGAACGGGAAGAGAAGTAATTCAAAACACCTACGTCAAGATTCCTTACCAGAGCGACGAAGGGGCAGAGGAGTAAAAAGAATTCCTACTCTCCGATATAACTAGACTCAGAAATCAGTTTTCTTCTAGACTCAACAACGGCCAAACTACACGATCAATCAAGGGGGCTCCTAAGGTTGGTCGAGGCTCGATACCAACTTGTCACGCCCTAATATGCGACCCTATCCAAAAGGAACTCAAGGTCCCACCAAGGATAGACCCGCATATTGAAACGCTTTTCAAGGTGGATATCATTACATCAACATTACATAATAGATGGGGATACATACATAAGGCACGAATGCCACAAGAATACATCAACATCATGTACAAGATCAACATCCGACTACGGGTGAACATAAACAGAAACTCAAACGACATCCACCCTGCTAGCCCAGGCTGCCGACCGAACCTATCCCCGATCGAAGAAGAAGCAGAAGAAGAACTCCAACAAAAGCAAACATCGCTCTCGCGTCAAGATCATCGCACAACCTGTACCTGCAACTGTTGGTGTAGTAATCTGTGAGCCACGAGGACTCAGCAATCCCATTATCATGGGTATCAAGACTAGGAAAGCTTAATGGGTAAGGAAGACGTAAAGTGGTGAGGTTGCGGCAGCGACTAAGCATATATGGTGGCTAACATACGCAAATGAGAGCGAGAAGAGAAACAAAGGAACGGTCGCCAACTAGTAATGATCAAGAAGTGATCCTGAACTCCTACTTAAGTCGACATAACCCGTAAAACCGTGTTTTCCTCTCGATCAACCCGAAAAAGAGACACTCACGGTTACGCATTAACGGTTGGTGTGTTTTAGAAGAGTTTGCTTCAAGTTTACTACAACCGGATATGAACAAATTCCCATCCGCCACATAACCGCGGGCACGGCTCTCGAAAGTTTATACCTCGCAGGGTGTCCCAACTTAGCCCATGATAAGCTCTCGCAATCAACGAAGGATATTCCTTCTCCCCGGGAAGACCCGATCAGTCTCGGAATCCCGGCTACAAGACATTTCGACAGCAATAAAACAAGACCAGCAAAGCCGCCCCGATGTGCCGACAAATCCTGATAGGAGCTGCACATATCTCGGTCTCAGGGCACACCGGATGAGCAAGACGTCGGGTTTGCATAGACCCTGATTGCCCAGGGGGCGCCGGACATCGCTCGGTTTGGACCAGCACTCGAAGGAGAACTGGCCCGGGGGCTAAAATAAAGATGACCCTCGGGCTCCGGAAAACCCAAGGGAAATAAAAGGGCATAGGTGAGGCAAATGGTAAGACCAATGTTGGGCCTTGCTGGAGGAGTCTTATTCAAAGCGAACTGTCAAGGGGGTCCCATAAATCACCCGACCGCGTTAGGGACGCAAAATCCGGGAACATAATACCGATATATGACGGAAACTAGGGCGGCAAGAGTGGAACAAAACACCAGGCATAGGGCCGAGCCTTCCACCCTTTACCAAGTATATAGATGCATTAATTAAATAAGATATATTGTGATATCCCAACAAGTAAACATGTTCCAACAAGGAACAACATCTCCATGTTCCAACAAGGAACAAACTTCATCTTCACCTGTAACTAGCAACGCTATAAGAGGGGCTGAGCAAAGCGGTAACATAGCCAAACAACGGTTTGCTAGGAATGGTGTCAAAGGTTTGAGGTTCATGGCAATTTGGGGAGGCTTGAGCAGCAAGTGATAGGTAGCGTAGCATAGCGAAAGAACGAAGCAACTAGCATAGCAATGATAGTAATGAGATCCAAGGTGACGGTCATCTTGCCTGAAATCCCGCTAGGAAGAAGAACGAGTCCATGAAGAAGACGAACGGATGAAGCCGAACCAAGCGTAGACGAACGAATCCTCACGATCGCAACGTAAACGGAACTAACAAGAGGAAGCACACAACATAGTAAACACACCACACATGAACAAGACATGATACACAACAAGCATGATGCATGAAAAATCTAGATGAGGCTACTCATGGCAAGAGATGATGCAAACAAGAACAACACATCAACGCAAGGTTAAATGAGGCCGGAAACAACATATAACAATTCCGGTAAGTCCTCATATGCAAATTTCGAAATTGGTCCAGATCTGAATAAACCTTATGTTCAATTTGTTAAACAGTAAGCTAAGATGCACCATGATGATCTACACGAAATTATAGTCAAGTTACATATAAAGTTCATTAGATTCGGAGCTACGGCCTAGAAGATATGAGCAAAACAAGTTAAACATGGCATTGATGCAAAATGCATACAAACATCAAGCAAACACCTCAAATCAAGGATGCAACATGATAATATGAAATTACATGCTATTCTAAGCAAGTTTCATATAGAGCACACTCAAAACGGAGCAACGGTTCAACACATACACTGTATACAAGTTATAGCAACAATCTGCCGAAAACAGCAACTAGGCATATTGCAAGCATCAAAACAACAAGCTACAGCATCTCAACGTTATAACAAAAGGAATGGGAACGATGTAAAGATAAAGCATTACAAAACATGAACACTGAGCTATCTCCAGAAATCACTAGAACATGCTCAAACACACATGGCAAGATTGCAAATAATAACAGTTTCAGACTTTAGCAGAAATAACATCAGGTTGCAATGTTTAGAGCTATCAAACAACACGTTACATGAACTTATCATGGCAAACAAAGGCATGGCATGAATACAGTAATATCATAGAACAAAAGTCCCTTACTGACCATAAGACAAAAAGGACCAGAAGATACGATAGAACCCTTGTAAACATAGCAAGTTATATAACAGATTCATACATGGCAGGAACAATGTTAAGTAGGCATGTTGGTGAGCTTGAACCACTCACCACAGAGCAATACATGGCATGGCAAGGCAACCAATAGTGGGAAGACATGGCATAGAAGCTATACATGGCCAGAACAACATCATAGCATATACGGATCAACCACAACAACCTTGGCAAAATTGAATAACATGTAAACAACCTGTCAGGAAACATTTTATAGCAAAAGTAGAGCTCGATTGAGTCAAGCTATTGCACTCCATAATTGCAAAAAAGGGCATTGATCGATAGAGAATAACCATATGTTCAAAACATCCTTACTGAAGTATCTCAAAATAAGCATGGATCTCTTGGTAGCTTCAAGTTAACATGGCAACAAAATATAACAGAATCTGCCAGGAAAACAGCAACAGCAAGTACCCTACTTAACAAGCTTGATGCACTCTCTACACAACTCACAAAAATACATGGCAAGCACCCCTGGAAAGATGGCATAGCATATTACAAAACACATGTAGGACTCAAGTTCATAGGATGCACACACCAATCATGGAAAAAATGACAAAAGTGCATGTTCTGATAAGAATCTGAAACTAACATCACATAGCACTCTTCTAACAGCATTTCGGGCATCACGATGTGCTCAAATGAAAATGACGCAATGAGATGAAATGATCTACTCTTCGAGGCGAACAAATAGACATATTACACGCACGAAACGGAGCAATATGCAGAGAGTTATGGCATGATGAATATGGCAAGATAATGCAAAATAATTCGGGACTTGGAGGATTTCGGGGGAGAGGAGAAAGTCAACCTCGTGCACGGACGACGAGGACGGCCGGAGGACGACGGGAGGGCGCCGGGACGGCCGGGAGCTCGGGCCGGCCGGATCCGTCCGCCCGACCGGATCTGGCCATGGGCGCAGGGCGGCTACGGGCCGGGCATGGCATGGGCGCATGGCTTACGGCGGGTCGGCGCCGAGCTGCTGGGCCGAGCCATGAGAGGCGGGAGGGACGCGCGCGCTGGAGGCCGGGCGCTGGCCTCGGACAGGCTGCGCGGCGGCGGCGCTTGGGCCCCATGGCTCGACTGCCTCATGCCCGGCATGAGGAGGAGAGAGAGGGGCCGGCGGGACAGGTGGCGCGACGGGGTTGGAGCGTGAGGCGGCGATGGCGACGTGGCGACTTGTGGTTGGCAGAGCGACGTGTCCGGCGGACATGTCCGGCGCGGACGGACGTGTCCGGCGGCGCGAGGAGGAAGACGCTAGGGTTAGGGGGGATTTGACCGCGAATTTCGGAGGGGGAGGTGTATTTATAGATAGAGGGAGCTAGGAGAGTCCAAATGAGGTGCGGTTTTCGCCCACACGATCGTGATCGAACGACCGAGAGCATGGAGGGGAGTTAGGTGGGTTTTGGGCCACTTTGGAAGGGTGTTGGGCTGCAAAGAGAAGGAGGCTTTTGCGGTTACCCGGTTAACCGTTGGAGTATCAAACGACCTCCAAATGACCCGAAACTTGACAGGCGGTCTACCGGTGCTATACCAAGGCCGCTTGATAAACCTCGGTCCATTCCGAGACTGTTTAACACCCGCACATGAAAAGAGGTAAAAGGGGCGCGGAGACATAGGAGTGCGGATTGGAAAAACGGACAACGGGAAAATGCTCGGATGCATGAGACGAACACGTATGCAAATGAAATGCACATGATGACATGATATGAAATGCAGATGATGACATGGCAAAGTGCAACACGCAAGCACATGACATGGCAACGACGGCGAATAACTGGCGGACACCTGGCGCATCGAATCCGGGGCGTTACAACACTCCTCCACTAACAAGAGATCTCGTCCCGAGATCTTAGGACCGAGACGTAAGGTAAAAGGGATGAGGTGCAACAAATACTCAAAGAAATCAAGAGCACTCAAGAAGAAGAGAAGAACGACGAGAATGACGAGAATCGAAAGCTCACGGAATCAGATAGACTATGAAACAACTCCTGTTAGAACGAGATAAGAAACGAATATGACTGAAAGAATTTAGGCAGCACTCCGGCTGAACATGGAAGAATAGAACTTGAACTTGAGAGGATGGAATGATACTTGATGAAGACATGACACAAAACCTCCGGAAAGAATTGAAAAAGTTGAATGAAAAGAACAGAGAAGAAAATGGCAACTTGTGCCACGAATGGAACAGAAAGCAATCTTAGAAGAAAAGATTGAACGAAGTTGTTGAGAAAATCAACCACGAAAGAATAAGCTTGTTGTGGACTTAATGGAAACATCTCGAAATTGATGAGGTGATAACCGGCCGCAAACGGAAATGATTGAAAGGCTGAGAAGAACTAAGAAATGCAAAACTCCACTTCAAAAGAATACGGAGAATTAATTGCACTTCGAGACTCGAGAAGAAAAGATACTTGAACTCCACCAACAAAATCTTGATGAACACTTGAAGAATGAATTATATCATGACGAGCCACCATGAAGAACTCCGGTAACAAAAGGATGATGAGATAGAAATGAAGGAAGAAAGAATAAGATGAGCTTGCATGAATTAGATGGATGTTCCGACGAAATGACCGAGGAAATTGAACTCCGGAAAAGAAAAAATGAGAACACTTGGAACTAGAATTTATTAATCAAGAACAAACTCCAAAGAAAAAGATCAATCACTTGGATGAAATAAGAATAAGATTTATTGTATGCTTATCCTTCATCAAATTAAATTGATGACAACCAATGGATTTTTGCAAACTACTTATTCTTCTTGAAAAAGGATTGAGAAGTGACATGTCGCAAACTTGAGAAGGTCTTCATGAACCACCGGGAAGAATTAGAGAAGCACGGAGATACTTAAGGTAATTAAAATGCAAGAGAACAAAGAGATCGCGAACTGATAGAAGAATACTTGAACGAAGTACCGGAAGAATATTGAGACGAACGAAGGGGCACGAATATAGAATAATTGGAGAACGAATTTGAAAACTTGGAACGAAGAAATCTTCCGAAAAGGTGATCTCCGGATGATCGAGAGCGAAAGCAAGACCTGAAGTACTCCGGATGGATGAAAAGAATTGCACAACTGGAAACAATTAGATAGGATAACATCGAGCTAGCACCATGAATCTCCGGGAGAACGGACAAGATTTAAGAGAAACTCTACTTCGGTCTTCAAGGACGACGATAAACACCACCAAAATTACTGAGATACTCCGGTAGAATGAAAAACAGAGAGGTTGAGCCAACAATGAAAATGATTTTGAAAGAGATCTAGGGAAGGCGTCTGACTGATGAAAATCATACTTACGTCAAACTTCAAAATGATTTGAGAATAGCTCCGGGAAAATTAAAAGAGTCAGGTAAGATCCTAGGAAAGACCTGTGGGTTAGGGCCCACTAAAAGAAAACACCGTTGGAAAGGGATGTTGAACAGATAGATGATGCACCGGAAGAACTGAAATATTTAAATGAGGTGACAACCTCGAATTAATTGGAAGACAGACGAATCTCCTGAGATGTCTTCGGAACTCCGGAATGATAAACTGGCGAGAGGCGAACGAGCAAAGAGAACACTTCGCAGGAAAATAATATGACTAACCCGAAAAACTAGAATTGAGTGCACCGGAAAAGAGATGAAGAATGTCAAACGAGACGAGAATTCACCGGTTGAAATGATTGACGAAGATCGAAAAGGCTCGCATTTAATGAGATAGATGGTCGAGAGAGACTCAGACTCCGGGAAGAAAAAGGGTTGGGAGGGCGGGAAAACCAAGGCAACTTGGAGGGGGAAAACGCCGAATAACTTGAAGAGGAGACTCCGGTTGAAGAAAGCAAAGGCTTCACACGAGTAGGATGGATACTCGATTACGGACTCCGGTTCCGAGAGGAAGAAGGGAGGGCGGGTGGGAAAATAAGACAACTGAGGATTGAATTCAAAGATGAAGAGGCTCGAGTCAACTTGACGAGAAATGCACCGGATGAAAGAGATGAGAATCAACGATCGGAAAACCAACTGCGTGATCCTAAAGAAAAATTTGAACGGGAAGAGAAGTAATTCAAAACACCTACGTCAAGATTCCTTACCGTAGCGACGAAGGGGCAGAGGAGTAAAAAGAATTCCTACTCTCCGATATAACTAGACTCAGAAATCAGTTTTCTTCTAGACTCAACAACGGCCAAACTACACGATCAATCAAGGGGGCTCCTAAGGTTGGTCGAGGCTCTGATACCAACTTGTCATGCCCAATATGCGACCCTGTCCAAAAGGAACTCGAAGGTCCCACCAAGGATAGACTCGCATATTGAAACGCTTTTGCAAGGTGGATATCATTACATCAACATTACATAATAGATGGGGATACATACATAAGGCACGAATGCCACAAGAATACATCAACATCATGTACAAGATCAACATCCGACTACGGGTGAACATAAATGTAAACTCAAACGACATCCACCACCTGCTAGCCCAGGCCGACCTGGAACCTATCCCCGATCGAAGAAGAAGCGTAAGAAGAACTCCAACAAAGCAAACATCGCTCTCGCGTCAAGATCATCGCACAACAACCTGTACTGCAATCGTTGGTGTAATGTCTGTGAGCCACGAGGACTCAAAGAATCCCATTACCATGGGTATCAAGACTAGCATAGCTTAATGGGTAAGGAAGAGGTCAAGTGGTGAGGTTGCGGCAGCGACTAAGCATATATGGTGGCTAACATACGCAAATGAGAGCGAGAAGAGAAACAAAGGAACGGTCGCCAACTAGTAATGATCAAGAAGTGATCCTGAACTCCTACTTACGTCGGACATAACCCAGAAACCGTGTTCTCCTCTCGATCAACCCCGAAAAGAGACACTCACGGTTACGCACACGGTTGGTGTGTTTTAGAAGAGTTTGCTTCAAGTTTACTACAACCGGATATCAACAAATTCCCATCTGCCACATAACCGCGGGCACGGCTCTCGAAAGTTTATACCCTGCAGGGGTGTCCCAACTTAGCCCATGATAAGCTCTCGCGATCAACGAAGGATATTCCTTCTCCCCGGGAATACCCGATCAGTCTCGGAATCCCGGCTACAAGACATTTCGACAAAGAATAAAACAAGACCAGCAAAGCCGCACGGATGTGCCGACAAATCCTGATAGGAGCTGCACATATCTCGGTCTCAGGGCACACCGGATGAGCAAGACGTCGGGTTTGCATAGACCCTGATTGCCCAGGGGGCGCCGGACATCGCTCGGTTTGGACCAGCACTCGAAGGAGAATCGGCCGGGGCTAAAATAAATATGACCCTCGGGCTCCGGAAAACCCAAGGGAAATATAAGGGAATAGGTTTGGCAAATGGTAAGACCAATGTTGGGCCTTTATGGTGGTGTCTTATTCAAATCGAACTGTCAATGTGGTACCATAAATCACCCGACCGCGTTAGGGACGCAAAATCCGGGAACATAATACCGATATGACGGAAACTAGGGCGGCAAGAGTGGAACAAAACACCAGGCATAGGGCCGAGCCTTCCACCCTTTAACAAGTATATAGATGCATTAATTAAATAAGATATATTGTGATATCCCAACAAGTAAACATGTTCCAACAAGGAACAACATCTCCATGTTCCAACAAGGAACAAACTTCATCTTCACCTGCAACTAGCAACGCTATAAGAGGGCTGAGCAAAGCGGTAACATAGCCAAACAACGGTTTGCTAGGAATGGTGTCAAAGGTTTGAGGTTCATGGCAATTTGGGGAGGCTTGAGCAGCAAGTGATAGGTAGCGAGCATAGCGAAGAACGAAGCAACTAGCATAGCAATGATAGTAATGAGATCCAAGGTGACGGTCATCTTGCCTGAAATCCCGCTAGGAAGAAGAACGAGTCCATGAAGAAGACGAACGGATGAAGCCGAACCAAGCGTAGACGAACGAATCCTCACGATCGCAACGAAACGGGAACTAACAAGAGGAAGCACACAACATAGTAAACACACCACACATGAACAAGACATGATACACAACAAGCATGATGCATGACAAATCTAGATGAGGCTACTCATGGCAAGAGATGATGCAAACAAGAACAACACATCAACGCAAGGTTAAATGAGGCCGGAAACAACATATAACAATTTCGGTAAGTCCTCATATGCAAATTTCGAAATTGGTCCAGATCTGAATGAACCTTATGTTCAAGTTGTTAAACAGCAAGTTAAGATGCACCACGATGATCTACACGAAATTATAGTCAAGTTACATATAAAGTTCATTAGATTCGGAGCTACGGCCTAGAAGATATGAGCAAAACAAGTTAAACATGGCATTGATGCAAAATGCATACAAACATCAAGCAAACAGCTCAAATCAAGGATGCAACATGATAATATGAAATTACATGCAATTGTAAGCAAGTTTCATATAGAGCACACTCAAAACGGAGCAACGGTTCAACACATACACTATACAAGTTATAGCAACAATCTGCCGAAAACAGCAACTAGGCATATTGCAAGCATCAAAACAACAAGCTACAGCATCTCAACGTTATAACAAAAGGAATGGGAACGATGTACAGATAAAGCATTACAAAACATGAACACTGAGCTATCTCCAGAAATCACTAGAACATGCTCAAACACACATGGCAAGATTGCAAATAATAACAGTTTCAGACTTTAGCAGAAATAACATCAGGTTGCAATGTTTAGAGCTATCAAACAACACGTTACATGAACTTATCATGGCAAACAAAGGCATGGCATGAATACAGTAATATCATAGAACAAAAGTCCCTTACTGACCATAAGACAAAAAGGACCAGAAGATACGATAGAACCCTTGTAAACATAGCAAGTTATATAACAGATTCATACATGGCAGGAACAACGATAAGTAGGCATGTTGGTGAGCTTGAACCACTCACCACAAAGAAATACATGGCATGACAAGGCAACCAACAGTGAGAAGACATGACATAGAAGCTATACATGTCGAGAACAACATCATAGCATATACGGATCAACCACAACAACCTTGGCAAAATTGAATATGTAAACCACCTGCCAGGAAACATTTTATAGCAAAAGTAGAGCTCGATTGACTCAAGGTATGGCACTCCATAATTGCAAACAAGGGAATGGATGGATAGATCATAACCATATGTTCAAAAGATCCTTACTGAAGTATCTCAAAATAAGCATGTATCTCTTGGTAGCTTCAAGTTAACATGGCAACAAAATATAACAGAATCTGCCAGGAAAACAGCAACAGCAAGTACCCTACTTAACAAGCTTGATGCACTCTCTACACAACTCACAAAAATACATGGCAAGCACCCCTGGAAAGATGGCATGGCATATTACAAAACACATGTAGGACTCAAGTTCATAGGATGCACACATCAATCATGGCAAAAATGACAAAAGTGCATGTTCTGATAAGATTCTGAAACTAACATCACATAGCACTCTTCTAACAGCATTTCGGGCATCAAGATGAGATCAAATGAAAATGATGCAATGAGATGAAATGATCTACTCTTCGAAGCGAACAAATCACCACATTACACGCACGAAACGGAGCAATATGCAGAGAGTTATGGCATGATGAATATGGCAAGATAATGCAAAATAATTCGGGACTTAAGAGGATTTCGGGGGAGAGGAGAAAGTCAACCTCGTGGCACGACGACGAGGACGGCCAGAGGACGACGGGAGGGCGCCGGGACGGCCGGAGCTTCGGGGCCGCCGGATCCGGTCCGCCCGACCGGATCTGGCCGTGGCGGGCGCTGGGCGGCCGGGCATGGCGGCGCGGCGGCCGGGCGGGCGCATGGCGGCGGCGGCCGGGCGGCGGGTCGGCGCCGAGCTGCTGGGCCGAGCTGGCGGAGAGGCGGCGGGAGGGGACGCGGCGCGCTGGAGGCCGGGCGCCTGCCTCGGGACGCGGCCATGGCGGCGCGGCCCTGCTGGCTCAATCGGCCTCGCGGCTCAAGCGGCGAGGAGAGAGAGAGGGGGCCGGGCGGATGTGGAGCGACGGGTTGGAGCGTGAGGCGGCGGCGATGGACGTGGCGACTTGTGGTTGGTCGGAGCGACGCTGGCCCAATGGATATGTCCCAAGGACGGACGTGTCCGCAAGGCGCGAGGAGGAAGACGCTAGGTTAGGGGGATTTGACCGCTAATTTCGGAGGGGGAGGTGTATTTATAGATAGAGGGAGCTAGGAGAGTCCAAATGAGGTGCGGTTTTTACCACACGATCTTGATCGAACGAACGAGAGCATGGAGGGGAGTTAGGTGGGTTTTGGGCCACTTTGGAAGGGTGTTGGGCTGCAAAGAGAAGGAGGCTTTTGCGGTTACCCGGTTAACCGTTGGAGTATCAAACGACCTCCAAATGACCCGAAACTTGACAGCGGTCTACCGGTGCTATACCAAGGCCGCTTGACAAACCTCGGTCCATTCGAGACCGTTTAACACCGCACATGAAAAGAGGTAAAAGGGGGCGCCGGGAGACATAGGAGTGCCGGATTGGAAAACGGACAACGGGGAAAATGCTCGGATGCATGAGACGAACACGTATGCAAATGAAATGCACATGATGACATGATATGAAATGCAGATGATGACATGGCAAAGTGCAACACGCAAGCACATGACATGGCAACGACGGCGAATAACTGGCGGACACCTGGCGCATCGAATCTGGGGCGTTACAGCCGTCGTGGCCACAGCCATGTTGGCTCGACCCCGAGCACACCACCGCACTCACCGCACTCCCAGGAGCCCAACGCACCTCACCACATGCCTCATCGTGCCCCGTAGCCTCGGGTTCATCTTCACCCGACTTCGGCGACCGCCAAGCTCGTCGCCAGCGACGTTTTCGGTCACCCTGAGCTCAACCACCGCCACTAAATGCCGCGACTTGTTCGCGGCTACACGTAGATGGCCTCCGCCGCCCATTTGGTCGCCGGAATGCACAAACACACTCTCGCTGCCGCGTATGGCTTCGCCGGCGGCTAAACGCCGACGTGTTTGACCTTGACTTTGACTAGGGTGGGCCCAAGTTGACTCCCCTGAGTCTATGACAAGTGGGGCCCCCCTCTGCTAATTATCCAGATTAGTTTTAACTAATTCTAACTAGTTTAATTAACTACTGACATGCGGGACCCACTGTTCAGGTTGACCTGGACGTCCCCTTTGACCACTGACGTCACCCTGACGCACTGTTGACGCAATAACTAATTTCTGGATTTATTGTTATTCAGGAAATTCCAGAAATTGTTGCGAACTTCAAAAATTCATAGAAATTAATCTGTAACTCCAAATGCAAAGTTTTATATATGAATTTTGATCAAAAAATTCACTCTATCCATTGGTAATGGTTTCATGCATGACAAAACAAGTTAACCTTCCTGTTTAAGCAGAATAAGATAATGCACTAATATGGCTATGTTAAATGAGCTAACATTTGAATCTTTGATTCAAATGAGTTCATTCCTTTCTGTTCTAGCTTGCATTAGGCCAACACACATTCATATTGCCATGTCATAGCATGCATCATATTGTTGCATATCGTCATGTGTTGATTATGTTTGGTGTGTCTTTTCGTGGTAGGTTCTGTCTCCGAGGATAACCCCGAATATCCATCTGAAGGGCAGTACCCTACTACCACTACATCAGGCAAGCAACCCATTGATCATTCTGATACAAACCTATGATATCGCTTGTGCTCTTGTTTACTGCATTAAGACAACGCGTTTCAAACTGCTGTGTGTTGCGGTAGTTGAACCCACTTCCTTTGCATGACCTGTCATTGCCACAGTAACTAGATGAAACCCACTAGCATTTGTAGGAGTTGATTGAGCCATATTTGTGTTTCCTACCATGTTATGCCTGCTATGCTTAGAGTTGTGTCAGGTCTGGCTCATCGGGATGATGAACTAGAGTGAAAGGTTGTGTCGGTAACAAGAGTGAAGTGTTGAACACAATTTGGTAAAGGTATCGATGAGAGGCCATGTAGGAGTACATGGTGGGTTGTTTCATTGAAGCCGTCCTTAAGAACTGAGATCTGTGTGTGTGATTTACGACTCAGCTACTACCACACATTGGGATCCTTAATTGACCCTCTCGACTTATTAACCACTCTTGTCCTCTGTCCGGGAGTTGCAAAGTAGTTTCGTGTTTGTAGCATCTTTGGGGGCACGCAGCTGACCTTAAGGGTGGGCTGTGTTGCGGTAGGCACGCGTGGCCCGGTGTGCAGTTCGCCTGCTTGGTGTCTCGGGAACCCTGCACACATCGTTAGGGCCGTTAGTGGAAACCTCGGCGGACTCCTGGATGGAACCCGAATAGGTGATAAACCTGGACTAGGGACTCGTGTGTTTAGTCAGGTCGTGGCCGACACCCTCGCTGGGCTTCCGCTTTAAGGTTACCGAGTACATGTCGTGTAGCGGCGATAAGTGGCGTGAGCGTGTGTGAAGAAGTACACCCCTGCAGGGTATGAAACTATTCGAATAGCCGCGTCCGCGGGAAAGGACTACTTGGTCACCTATACAGTTCATAGACAAGTAAATGGATACTACTAAAAGCATCAAGATAAGTGTGAGTACCGCGGATGGCCCTCTCGTAGGTTGACGAGAGAGGATCCACGATGGGGTATTGTGATGGTGATTAGTGGACTCGTGTGCGACAAATGCTTTCCAAGTGATGTCACGTAGGATAGCTTAGCCAAGAGTCAAAGCTGGCTTGCTGCAATAACTCCACTACCTTCTTGAGAATGTGCATGTATAGTAGGATTCTGTTGTAAGACATGCTGAGTACCTTCGTACTCATGTTTGCTTAATCAATGTTTTCAAACGACAACACCACCCCCTCCAATGGGTTCTATGTAGACCTTGACGTCGACGAGTGACTAGCCACCCAGGTGGTGATCCAAGGCTTGTGAAGGGCCAATGTGGATAGAAGGGCTTCGTCAAGCCTTCTTTCTTTTTAGTGTCTGTACTCAGACTAGTTTGCTTCCGCATGTGCTTGTATGTTTGTATGACTTGAGTGTTAGGTCATGTGACCCCTAGCTGTATGAATATGTTATGTATGGCTCCTCGGAGCCTCTTAAATAAAGTACTTTGAGTTGTAGGATTTTGTTGTGATGCCATGTTGTATGTACTCATATCGGGCATATTGTGTGTATGATTGAAATGCTTGGTATGAGTGGGATCCGACAATCTAGTTGTTTATCCTTGGCAGCCTCTCATATGGGGAAATGTAGTCTAGTGCTTCCCGAGCGATGAGTCCGCTACAGCCCGGTTCACTGAGTCTCGCTAGCCCAAAGACTACCGCTGGACACTTGACTAGCCGACATGTGTTTCACTTCGTTCTCGTGGTTCCGTCCCTTCGGGAAATGTCATGCGGTGACATCCGAGTCCCGCTTAGCCTGCTACAGCCCGGGTTACCGGAGTCCTCATAGCCCAAAGGCTACAGCCCGGATTCATATGTTGATGACCGACATGCTCGATGTGATTCATGTATGCCTGTCCCCATGGGTTAGCGCCGCTTTGGGTTCACGACTAGCCATGTCGGCCCGGGTTCTCTGTCATGTGGATGCTAGAGACACTATCATATACGTGAGCCAAAAGGCGCAAACGGTCCCGGGCCATGGTAAGGTGACACCCGTGGGAATACCGTGCGTGAGGCCGCAAAGTGATATGAGGTGTTACCAGCTAGGTCGATGTGACTTGGAATCGGGTCCCGACAGCGTTGGCATCGAGCCGGACTGCCTGTAGGTTCGCTAAGCCAAACCGGGTCGATGTCGAGTCTAGAAATGCTTTAGTTATATGTAGGGGAATTGATTGTGGGAGGGACGTAAGGCTCTTTTTACTCCTTTACCTTATGCCCTCTGATCTGTGTCATTCTCTTCTCATTCTACATGGGTTAAGAACTAGGCTCTCTTCTCTCTATCAGGTTCACGTGTTACTAATCCGTAGTAACTTATAGGATTGTTGGTTACCAGCCTCAGTTCAGTTTCTACTACTTTTAGTATGTTCTCAATTGAACCAGAACCTTGATATGATGTTGTTGTGTGGTTTTGCAATTTGATTTTGAATGTCTCAAATCTGTTCTTGAGCATTTACAGCTGTTATGCTGTCCGATTTCCCCTAGAAATTCTGATGTCTTTGCATTGTGGCTGTGCATTCAGATGGCCACTCGTGCTCAAAACCAAGTGGTTCGCCTGACCAGGTGCATCGATGTGCCCGGTCATACGGCTATGTTAGTCCGGGTAATGATTGGGATGGGTTACAGTTGGTATCCCGAATACACCGTCGAAGAGCAATTCCGAGACTTTAATCAAACCCAATACCTCCGCACTGTCAGGATATTTCCTTCTTATCCTGGATCGACTGAGCCCCTTCACTGCTCCTATGGACTCGGGGTTACCATTGAGATGGATGTGCAGGATGTTGCATACTCTATGATGACCATCATGCGAGTCAGGACTGGTCTGCTTCGGAACACCGACTTCCGTTATATGCCAGCTTCACTCCCAGGGGCGCAAGGGTATCTTCAGGCTATCTATGCTGATTCCACTCAGGAGGACTCACTAACCCGCACCACTGCTGAGATGCTCGAGGATAAGGACCGAGAGAATCGGGCCTTGAGACTGGAGCTTTTCAAGACCCGTGCCGATCATTGGGCCACTTTGACTCGGTTTGCACCGGCTGTGCAAGCCGGATGTATGGATCTGAGGATCAGATCCTGTGAGATCTGCTCTGCCGGACATGGTGGATTGGCGTGATGTGGGAGGCATCACCCCACCCCGTGGTCCCCGCAGTCACCGCTTGTTGGTCCAAGACCTCATCCTAGCCTCTATGGTCCACAAGCTCCTCAGACCGCCTGCTTCCTGGATAATCACGTTGAACTTCCAGGCTATGGAGGTGACTTCTATGAGGACTACTATGGAGGTGTCTGAGTTAGTAGTAGTATCTCTAGTATTGTAATAGTTGTATTTCCACCATCCCGCGAGACCTGTGGAATATGACTTAGTGTGTATCATTCCGGAAGTGTAGAAAAATAATGTATAGGAGCTTGGAATGCTTCCGATGAGATGTAACGCCTTTCACCGTAGTTGTACTCTAGCCGGGCTTGTACTAAACTATGAATGGTGTGTATGACCGTTGGTATATATATGGCACTTCTATATTACCATGTCATACGGATGAACATCTCTGCATTCCGTGTTATCCATTACATTCCGCACTTCCTTGCCAAATTTTGCCATCCTTGTCTAAACCGTTGTCTTGTTTCCTAGGATGGTCAACACCCGCAACAACCCTGCTGCCCCGGAGCAGGGTGAAGCCAGCGCAGCTAGGAATGTTAACCTGCCTCAACCGCCTTCTCCGGGCCGGGTTATGATGGAGGCGTAACGAAACAAGCGTGAGACCAATTGCTTGGTCGGAGCGGATTGAGCGTATCATCGCACGCCAGCCGAGGAATGACCTCGTGTCAATCAATGACTTTGTCAAGTTGTATCCACCGAAGTTTAAACACTCTGTCGAGCCTCTCGATGCGGATGACTGGCTTCACAGCATCACCCACAAGCTACGTTCTGCCAACGTAGCCGAAGCTGATAAGGTTACCTTTGCTGCCTATCACCTCGAAGGCCCTGCTAGCCTTTGGTGGGAAAATTTTGAGGCTATGCGCCGGGTCGGCCAAATCACTACCTGGGCTGAGTTTAGTGTGGCTTTCCGTGAGCATCACATTCCAGAAGGTCTCATGGATCGTAAGAGGGAAGAGTTCTGCAATTTCACCCAGGGTAGACTTCCTGTAGATGCATACAGTCGTGAGTTTGGAAATCTTGCCCGTTATGCTCCTGAACAAGTATCCACCGACGCCAAGAAGCAGGCAAGGTTCCGCAAGGGACTTAGCCCCGAGCTTCGCCGTGATCTTCGTCTGCACGAGTGCACCTCCTTCCGTGGTTAGTCAACAAGGCCATCGGTCTTTGAGGACGGGACAATCTGACTTTGAAGCTTCACGCAAGCACTCCCGTGACTTTGGTTCTTCATCCGGCTCTGGATCTCAGAAGCGCCGGGTGTGGATTCCAAGCACCGCTTTGCCGCCCAAATTCACTCCGAGGCCATCCTTTGAGGTGCCTCGCCCCAACCAGCAGTATGCACCGCCCAAGGCCTATGGCGGCCCCGCTGCTAATGCTGCTCCACGTCCCAATGTGATAACCTGTTTCAAGTGTGGGGAGACGGGTCACTACATCCGTGAGTGTCCCCAGAAGAACCCCAACCAGATCGGAAAGTCTGTTGGCCGTGGTAAGCCAGCAGGAAAGGTGCTCCACGCCAAACCAGCCACCACTGCTCGTGGCCATGTCAACTACGTTTCAGCTGAGGAGACCCATGAGGATCCCAACGTCGTTCTCGATACGCTCCTTGTTAATTGCCATCCGCAATCGTTTCTCTTTGATACTGGAGCATCTCATTCATTTATTTCTGAGAGCTATGCTCGATTGCACAACACCACATTTTGTGACATGCACACCTCCATGGAAATTCAGACTCCTGGTTCTCGATGGCAAACCTCTAGAATAAGTCATTGGAATGAAATCCTTGTCAATAGATTAGTCTTCCATGCATCACTAATAGCTCTCAAGTCCTCGGACATAAACATCATCTTGGGTATGGACTGGATGTCAGCCCAATATGCTAAGATTGATTGCTCTACTAGAACTGTTCAACTCACCCACCCTTCGGGCAAGACAGTCAATGTTTTGACCCGAGTGTCTAAGCGTCGGCTTTACTCCTTAAATGCCAACCCCTTCCGCACCTTGAAGATATTCCGTAGTCCGTGACTTCCCGCACGTCTTTCAGAGGAACTGCCAGTGTTCCACCCGATGTAGATGTCGAGTTCGTGATAGACCTTGTTCCGTGAACCGTCCCAATCTCTAGAAGACCTTATAAGATGGCACCCCTAGAACTAGCCGAGCTTAAGAAACAACTCGATGAGTCCTTGCAAAAGGGTTTCATCCGTCCTAGTTCTTCTCCATGGGCTTGCCCCATTCTCTTCGTCAAGAAGAAGGATGGAACGGATCGGATGGTTGTAGATTACCGACCTGTCAATTTGGTCACTATCAAGAACAAGTATCCGCTCCCCAGGATCAACGACTTGTATGATCAACTCGCTGGATCCTCAGTCTTCTCCAAGATGGATTTGAGGTTGGGCTACCATCAAATCAAAATCAAGAACGGGGACATTCCTAAAACGGCCTTCGTTACTCGTTATGGCCAATACGAGTACACCGTCATGTCCTTCGGTTTAACCAATGCTCCATCCACCTTCTCTCGGTTAATGAACTCAATATTCATGGAGTATTTGGATAAAGTCATCGTGGTTTACCTCGATGATATACTCATCTACTCCAAGAATGAGGAAGAACATGCCGAACATCTAAGGCTAGTATTGATGAAACTTCGAGAGCATTGCCTTTATGCCAAATTCTCTAAGTGTGAGTTTTGCTGCCGTAAGTAACCTATCTAGGCCATGTAATCTCCGGTAAGGGCATTGCTTTGTCAATCCCGAAGCGAAGTTCAAGCCGCCCTGACCGGACTCCACTGAATCGATCAAGCAAGTTCGAGTTTCCTCGGTTTAGCGAGCTATTGCCGCCGCTTCATCGAGAATTTCTCCAAGGTTGCTAAGCCTCTAACTGAACTCCTCAAGAAAGATAAAAGTTCGAGTGGACCCCACAAAGGCGAGATCAGCTTTCGAGGAACCGAAAAGACGCTCGACTTCGCTCCCGTCTTGGTACCACCAGCATTTCTCCAAAGACTTTGTTATCTATTGCGGCGCCTCGCGACAAGGACTAGGTTGCATACTCATGCAAGATCGTCATGTGATTGCCAACGCTTCCCGGACAGCCATGCCCACATGAGGATAACTATCCCACACATGATCTAGAGCTTGCAGCAGTGGTCCACACACTCAAAACATGGCGACATTACCTTCTTGGTAATCGCTGCGAGATTTACACTGATCACCAAAGTCTGAAATACATCTTCACCCAACCGGATTTGAATCTCAGGCAAAGACGTTGGGTCGAGTTGATTACAGATTACGACTTAGGAATATCTTACACCCCAGGCAAAGCCAATGTCATGGCTGATGCACTAAGTCGTAAATCTTATTGTAACAACCTGATGTTACAACAGAGTCAACCACTTCTCCACGAGGAATTACGTAAGCTTAACCTTCACATTGTTCCTCGAGGATTTCTTTCCACCCTGGTGGCCAAAACCCAACCTTACGGATCAAATCATAACCGCTCAGCGGTATGATAGAGGAATATCTCGGATCAAGGAGAACATTGCTAGCGGAGTTGCTAAGTGTTTCTCCATAGATGAGCGAGGTGTTGTCTTCTTTGAGAACCGCTTGGTGGTTCCCAAGAGACAACAACTACGGCAATTGATCCTTAAGGAAGCTCATGAATCCCCTCTCACTATTCATCCCGATAGTACTAAAATGTATCAAGACCTACGCCAGAGGTTTTGGTGGACTAGGATGAAGAGAGAAATCGCTCAATACATTGCTAATTGCGACGTCTGTCATCGAGTTAAAGCAGAGCATCAACGGCTCTTGGCACCCTTCAACCTTTGGAAATTCCTGAATGGAAATGGGATAAAATCGGTATGGATTTCATTACTGGGTTTCCCAGGACCAAGAGAGGAAATAATGCTATCTTCGTTGTTGTCGATCGTCTTTCCAAAGTAGCCCACTTCCTACCCGTTCGTGAGAGCATAACCGCTAGCCAGCTAGCTGATTTGTACATCTCCTCAATAGTGTCTCTTCATGGTGTTCCATTGGAGATTAACTCAGACCATGGAAGTCTCTTCGACTCTCGATTTTGGGAAAGTTTCCAAACTGCTATGGGAACTCATCTCTCTTTTAGCACCGCCTTCCATCCTCAATCAAGTGGTCAAGTAGGGCGAGTCAATCAAATTCTGCAAGATATGCTTCGAGCTTCTGTCATTTCATTCGGTGTGAACTGGGAGAAATGCCTTCCATTCGTCGAGTTCGCTAACAACAATAGTTATCAAGCTAGCTTGGGCAAAGCTCCTTTCGAAGTTCTCTATGGACGGAAATGTCGAACGCCTCTTAACTGGTCAGAAACCGGGGAAAGACAACTCTTTGGCTCAGATATGATCCAGGAAGCAGAAGAACAGGTTCGCGCTATTCGTGAGAAATTGCAAACAACCCAATCTCGTCAAAAGAGTCAATATGACCGCAAGCATAAGCCTATGTCTTATGAAGTTGGCGAGAAGGCTTACCTTCGGGTTACTCCTTTAAAGGGAACCCATCGATTCGGTATCAAAGGCAAATTGGCTCCTCGTTACATTGGACCCTTTCGCATTCTTGCCAAACGAGGAGAAGTTGCCTACCAATTGGAACTACCTCCGCATCTTTCGAGAGTTCATGATGTCTTCCACGTTCCTCAACTCAGGCGTTGCTTCTCGGATCCTATCCGTGGAGTGGACCACGAAACGCTTGATCTCCAAGATAATCTCACCTATTGAGAATATCACGTTCGTATCCTTGATCAAGCCGAGCGTACCACTCGACGCCAGAATATCAAGTTTCTCAAGGTTCAATGGTCAAACCATTCCGAGAAAGAAGCTACTTGGGAAAGGGAGGATCGTCTTCGACTTGAGTACCCCACCTTCTTTCCGACGGATCCAAAATCTCGGGGACGAGATTCTTTTGAGTGGGGGTGAGTTGTCACATCCTAGCTAGTCCATGCATTAGAGTGTTGCATCATGTTTACCTTTCATCGTAAACTTGAATTGGGGAAGACAGAACCCCGTAACCCCTCTGTTTTCAACTAAGGTTTACTAAAAATATTTTCAATGAACCTGAATTGCCCTTCTAAAAGTTCACCCTCTTTGTCTTGGGTTAGAACCTCTGGCAAAATTGGTGCATAATTTCTAGGTCAACAGAAGGTCATTGAATTAAATCATATGTAAATTGTTTTTGGGCATTTAAATGCTAGTAATATTTTTGAATGCTCAAATAATTCTAAAAATAAGTGTGGGCTGTTGGAGATTTTCTAAACAGAGCCTCTGATTATTTTCAGGATTTTTAGAAGTGCCTAACTATTTTTAATAAGTCCAAAAACTTGCAGAATAATAGAAAAGGAAAAACCGTAGCGAGGCTTACCTGGCGCCCATCTGGCAAGCCCACCTGCCGGCCCAGCGCAGCCACCGCTCCAGCGAGCTGCTTGGCTTGGCTAGGCAGGTAGCCAGGTGCTCGACGGCGGCACCAGCGCACGCCACGCAGCTGCTCGCCGCCCTGCCTCCTCCCCGCACCATTCTGCCGCCCCGGCTCGGTCGTCCACTCCTCCCCCGAGCTCGCAGACACGCTCTCTCCTCTCCAGCTCCTCTCCCTCGCTCGCCTGCACCATGGCCGATGCCGTCGCGCCCGCAACACCGTGAAACCCGTGCTCTCCGTCGTCATTGCGCCGCGCCACCATGTCCGTTCGCTCCGCCATCATCGACTACATCGAGCAGGCCGAGCCCCGAGCGCTCGCACACTCTACAACACCTCCACCGACCCCGTCTTCGTCGACCACCGCCGGAGATCCCCTTCATCGTCGCCACCGCATCAGCTCGTCCCTGACCTCGCCGACCGTTCCGACGTACTCGCCCTGAGCCCAGCTAACTCCCCATCCCTCTTGTTCTCGCTCTCGAGCCCTGCACCGACTGCACCGAGCTCGGCCGCACCCGCCGCCGCCACCGCACGTCGCCGTTGTGGCCACAGCCATGTTGGCTCGACCCCGAGCACACCACCGCACTCACCGCACTCCAAGGAGCCCAACGCACCTCACCACGTAGCCTCGGGTTCATCTTCACCCAACTCCGGCGACCGCCAAGCTCGTCGCTGGCGACGTTTCCGGCCACCCCGAGCTCAACCACCGCCACCAAACGCCTCGGCTTGTTCCCGGCTACGCGTAGATGGCCTCCGCCGCCCATTTGGTCGCCGGAATGCACAAACGCACTCTCGCCGCCGTGTCTGGCTTCGCTGACGGCTAAACGCCGACGTGTTTGACCTTGACTTTGACTAGGGTGGGCCCAAGTTGACTCCCCCGAGTCTATGACAAGTGGGGCCCCCCTCTGCTAATTATCCAGATTAGTTTTAACCAATTCTAACTAGTTTAATTAACTACTGACATGCGGGACCCACTGGTCAGGTTGAGCTGGACGTCCCCTTTGACCACTGACGTCACCTCGACGCATCGCCGACGCATAATAACTAATTTCTGGATTTATTGTTATTCAGGAAATTCCAGAAATTGTTGCAAACTTAAAAAATTCATTAGAAATTAATCTGTAACTCCAAATGCAAAGTTTTATATATGAATTTTGATCAGAAAAATTCACTCTATCCATTGGTAATGCTTTCATGCATGACAGAACAAGTTAACCTTGCTGTTTAAGCAGAATAAGATAATGCACTAATATGTCTGTGTTAAATGAGCTAACATTTGAATCTTTGATTCAAATGAGTTCATTCCTTTCTGTTCTAGCTTGCATTAGGCCAACACAAATTCATATTGCCATGTCATAGCATGCATCATATTGTTGCATATCGTCATGTGTTGATTATGTTCGGTGTGTCTTTTCGTGGTAGGTTCTGTCTCCGAGGATAACCCCGAATATCCATCTGAAGGGCAGTACCCTACTACCACTACATCAGGCAAGCAACCCATTGATCATCCCGATACAAACCTATGATCTCGCTTGTGCTCTTGTTTACTGCATTAAGACAATGCGTTTCAAACTGCTGTGTGTTGCGGTAGTTGAACCCACTTCCTTTGCATGACCTGTCATTGCCACAGTAACTAGATGAAACCCACTAGCATGTGTAGGAGTTGATTGAGCCATATTTGTGTTTCCTACCATGTTATGCCTGCTATGCTTAGAGTTGTGTCAGGTTTGGCTCATCGGGATGATGAACTAGAGTGAAAGGTTGTGTCGGTAACAAGAGTGAAGTGTTGAACACGATTTGGTAAAGATATCGATGAGAGGCCATGTAGGAGTACATGGTGGGTTGTTTCATTGAAGCCGTCCTTAAGAACTGAGATCTGTGTGTGTGATTTAAGACTCAGCTACTAGCACACATTGGGATCCTTAATTGACCCTCTCGACATATTAACCACTCTTGTCCTCTGGCCGGGAGTTGCAAAGTAGTTTCCGGTGTTTGTAGCATCTTTGGGGCTGCACGCGCTGACCTTAGGGGTGGGCTGTGTTGCGGTAGGCACGTGGCCCTGTGTACCGATTCGCCCGTTTGGTGTCTCGGGAACCCTGCACACATCGTTCGGGGCCGTTAGTGGAAACCTTGGCCGGACTCCCTGCGGATGGAACCCGAATAGGCGATAAACCTGGACTAGGGACTGGTGTGTTTAGTCAGGTCATGGCCGACACCCTCGCTGGGCTTCCGCTTGAAGGTTGCCGAGTACATGTCATGTAGCGGCGATAAGTGGTGAGAGCGTGTGTGAAGAAGTACACCCCTGAAGGGTATGAAACTATTCGATTAGCCGCGTCCGCGGTAAAGTACTACTTGGTCACCTATACAGTTCATAGACAAGTAAATGGATACTACTAAAAGCCTCAAGATAAGTGTGAGTACCGCGGATGGCCCTCTCGTAGGTTGACGAGAGAGGATCCACGGTGGGGTATTGTGATGGTGATTAGTGGACTCGTGTGCGACAAATGCTTTCCAAGTGATGTCACGTAGGATAGCTTAGCCAAGAGTCAAAGCTGGCTTGCTGCAATAACTCCACTACCTTCTTGAGAATGTGCATGTATAGTAGGATTCTGTTGTAAGACTTGCTGAGTACCTTCGTACTCATGTTTGCTTAATCAATGTTTTCGCACGACAACACCGCCCTCCGATGGGTTCTATGTAGACCTTGACGTCGACGAGTGACTAGCCACCCAGGTGGTGATCCAAGGCTTGTGAAGGGCCAATGTAGATAGAAGGGCTTCGTCAAGCCTTCTTTCTTTTTAGTGTCTGTACTCAGACTAGTTTGTTCCGCATGTGCTTGTATGTTTGTATGACTTGAGTGTTGGGTCATGTGACCCCTAGCTGTATGAATATGTTATGTATGGCTCCTCAGAGCCTCTTAAATAAAGTACTTTGAGTTGTAGGGTTTTGTTGTGATGCCATGTTGTATGTACTCATATCGGGCATATTGTGTGTATGATTGAAATGCTTGGTATGAGTGGGATCCGACAATCTAGTTGTTTATCCTTGGCAGCCTCTCATATGGGGAAATGTAGTCTAGTGCTTCCTGACCGATAGTAGTCTGCTACTGGCCGGTTCACCGTAGTCCTGCTTAGCCCAAAGCACTACCGCTTCGACACTTGACTGGTCGGCATGTGTTTCACTTCATTCCTGTGGTTCATCCCTTCGAGGAAATGTCATGCGTTGACATCCGGAGTCCCGCTTAGCCTGCTACATGCCCGGGTTACCCGAGTCCTGTTAGCCCAAAGGCTACAGCCCGGATTCATATGTTGATGACCGACATGCTCGATGTGATTCATGTATGCCTGTCCCCATGGGTTAGCGCCGCTTTGGGTTCACGACTAGCCATGTCGGCCCGGTTCTCTGTCATGTGGATGCTAGCGACACTATCATATACGTGACCCAAAAGGCTTAAACGGTCCGGGGCCATGGTAAGGCGACACCTGGGAATACCGTGCGTGAGGCCGCAAAGTGATATGAGGTGTTACCGCTAAGTCGATGTGACTTGGAATCGGGTCCCGACAGCGCCACCTTTTTGCCACGTATCGCTGCTGCGGATCAAGTTGCGGGATTTGACAGGATCGCCCGGGCCTACAAGTCAGTCACTCGGAAGCAACCTCATATAAGGCGTCGGACGGGAGTTTTTGAACAGTGCGCTCTCATTTCTTCTCCCTCTTCCTCTGACTTATCCACCACACTCGCCTCCATCTCAGCGCTGCTACTCCGTGTGCGATTCGCCGACGATGATGGTGAAGGAGAAGACGTCGGCTTTGGAGCGGGCGAAGAAGGAGACGGCGAAGGCGAAGGGAAGGGCGACCAGTCGGGGCGGATCTTCGTCAAGGGCCGGCCTGCCGTAGGGCTGGATCCTGGGCGACTGGATCCGCTCGATGATCCGTCAGAAAGATCTTGACGACCTGGCCAATGAAGGACTGATCCCCCATGGATCAGCGCGGCTCCCGGGGAAGGAGTCAGAGCCGCAACCTCAGGAGGGTGAGTGTGTCCTCTTGGCCACCCATGTTGACCGCTGGTTTTCATTGCCGCCTGACCCTTTCTTTCGGGGATTTCCGAACTTCTTTGGGGCACAACTTCACCACTTCACACCCAACTCCATCGTGTATCTCGCTGCTTTCGTGTCTTTGTGTGAGAATTTCTTGGGTTGTCGGCCTCATTGGGGTCTTTTCAAGCACATTTTCACCTGTCGCTCCCAGACGGTGAAAAAGGCCAATCCGAGTGACGAGAGAACTCAAGTGATTCAGATGTGTGGGGGTCTTGGGGTTCAAATGAGGGGAAAAAGTTATTTTCCGGCCATGATCCTACCCGAGTCAGTCCGTGGATGGCAGTCGACTTGGTTCTACTTCAAGGACCAGACGACGCCAGGGCAGTCGACTGGACTGCCTCCTTTTTCCATGGACCGAGTGAGCAAGTCGTCCTCTTTGAAGGTGATCCCGGAAGAGAAGGCGCAGGTTAAGGTGTTGGTCGAACACGTTGTCCAGCTCATCCGAGATGGAGTGACCGGCATGGATCTCTTGGAGGTCTTCCTCCGACGATGCATCCAGCCGCTTCAAGCTCGAGACCATCCGATGTGGTTGTACTCTGGCACTGAGGACACCACTCGGATCCACCCAGAGAAGGTCGAGGATGCCACACTGGAAAGGTGGCTGGCGAGCATCACAGGAAACAAGGACAACCCTCGAGGAGCCAGGGGGATTCCTCCACTCGACCAGTCATACGAACTAGACAAGGTCCAATCCTGCATCTTTGACTGTGATCCTGCTTTCTCCGTCCTGTTTGCTTAAAATCAGTCGACTGACTTTTGTCTTGTTTGTTGTCTTCCAGGCCACTACTGAGATGTACTCAATGCCCAACGGGGCACAAGAACAGGTCGAGGAGGAGGAGGGGAGCGGAGGCGAAAGTCAGGAGGAATGGCAATCTGATGGTGAGGAGGACGAAGATGACGACGGCTCCGACGAAGAGGAGGAGGAGGAAGAGGAGGAAGAAGTCGACCCTCCTCGCACAGAAAGGCAATCCAAGCTCAGCCATGACCCCACGGTCGAGCGTGGCAAGGATACTGCACCTGTCGGGCAGTCGATGAAACGCCCTCGGACGATCTCTCCGGTGCCGACTGAAAAAGCGCCGAAGCAACCCCGAGCGACGTCATCAAAGCCGACAAAGGCCCAGCCCAATATGAGGATGGCCATTCCCACCATTTCCGGGTAACAGCAGAACTTGTGTTTTCTCGTTTAGCATGGACATACTTTTGGTCGACTCGTTGGCTAATCAACTGATTTCTGAAATCTGCAGTGCTGCTACCTCCGAGACCTCAGCCAGGAACGAAGACCAGGAAATGGAAGATGCTGCCACCTCTAACCTTGGTATGATCTCTGTGGTTTCACTTTTGGTCGATTGGATTTCCGTTTTTAACTTTGGATTTTTCTTGCAACTCCTCCTCATGTCATTGATCTTCCTGATGATGACGACGAGGTGCCGCTGAGGCCGAGGAGGAATAGAAAGGCGCCGGCTGGCAAGACAACTCAGATTGCATCAGTGCTTGAGACACCGGTTCAGGAGGGTGGCAATACCACTCGGACTTCCGTGTCCTTTGCTGTGCCGCTGACGAGTGTTCGGCCTTCATTGTCGACTGTTGACCCGCCCTCCCTTTTCGCCGCACACCACATCCCAGAGGACCAAGTGGATGCTGCTAAGGAGACTATACGCCAGGCGGGGATCATGATGGAGCAGGTGAAGGTGGTCCAGGAAGCCAGCCAGGCGGCCTATGATGCTAGCTCAGCTCTTTAGAACAACGTCCAGGTTAGTTGGTCACCGCTTGTTCTATGAGGATATGCTATCTGAAGACTCTCTTTCCGAAGATCTTTGTATCTGTACACCCACTGGGTGTGTCGATTGAATTTTTGGATTGGTGGGGGCACGCTGAGTGCACCCACTAGGTGTAGTCCCCGAGACTATGGTGGACTACTGGCAGTCGACTGTAGTCTTTGTATTTTGAGTTTCTTCACTCTACACTCGGTCTGGTCGGACCATGTCGAATGGAATCTTGGAACCAATGGGGGCACACTGAGTGCACCCACTGGGTGTAGTCCCTGAGACCATGGTCGACTGCTGGCAGTCGATTAAGGTCTGAAGAACCTGTGTTTTTTTGGTAGATCATGATGAGACCGTCACTACTAGGGAAAACCTTATACACAGAAATTTAGCAACAACGCGGGTCAAAAAAGGACGCTAGTGCTAGATAGCAGTAGCGGTTGAAAAAAACCCGCGCTGCAGATACAATTGTAGCAGTAGCGCGTGTGGCCGTAAAAGCGCTACTACTAATATTCCAATTGGTGGAACGATAGGCTACGCATAGCAGTAGCGGGCTTGGAGGAAGCGCGCTACCGCTAGGGGAGTAGCATTGTGTTTCCCACGAAGAACGCTACTGCTAATGGAAATAAAATGAAAAAGCGAAAAAACAGAGAAAGGCATAGTTGTAGCGTGTGTTCGTAAGAGGCGCTATAGCTAACGTAGCTGCAGCGCGTTTCCTAGACCCCCGCCATAGAAATAGAAAAGGAAAAAAAGGGAGAAAATTACATAGCTATAGAAGTAGCGCATTTTGTAAAAAGCGCTATAGCTATATTAGCTATAGCGCTTTTTGCGAAACGCGCTACCGCTAATTTTGACTTAACCAAAAAACCGTTTCCCCCTGGCCACCACTTGCTGCCAAATCTCTCTACCCACCCCGCCGCCATCTCCCCGATTCGCCGTCGCCCCACTTCGCCGCCGTCTCCTGCCGACGTCGACGCCCCCGGAGCCACCAGAGCCGTGCGCCGTCGACGCCACCAGAGCCGCCCCCAACGCCACGGAGCCGCGCGGCCTCATCAACGCCATCGGAGCCGCCGTCGACGCCAGCGGATTCTCCCTCGCCACAACTGCCTCCCTCGCCGTCATCGGAGACGCCCCTGTTTCCATCGCCACCATCGGAGCCATCCTTTGTAAGCCCCCACCCCTCCTCTCTCTCTCTCATGCATAGGTTAATTATCTAGGTTATTTAGGCAAAACTTTAGTTAGGACTTTGACAGAGAACTAGTCAGGTTAAGTAGTTTAATTAGGTTAATTATCTAGGTTATTTAGGCAAGTTTTATTTTAAAGATGATCCCTTCCTAGACTTTTATTGTTGATTATATCTTTTCATTGAAGTGGTCATGTTATATATCTTTTCATTGAAGTGGTTCGATTGTGCCCAAGTGGCTTTGTTGTTTAAATGAAGCTGAGTGGCCTATATATGTTTTGCCGGAATGTTGATTCATTTCCGTTCCGGAAAATTTTAGGTTCTCGGTTTGTCCACTTTTTCTGTGAATTTCGGCATGACTTGTGCTACAAACTAGGACATATCGAGTGCCCGGGATTTGCCGCACCAGGAAGGAGTCAACGTTCCTGCAAAACAATAGGCCTTTTTTATGTCATTATTCATTTTATTAGGTCTATAATTAATTGACTAGATTTAATCATAAGAAACATAGCTAGCAACGATGAAGGACAGTGGTTACGGTGATTATGACGGCGTCTACCGGGCGGCGGGCATTTAATTTTTAGCCTTACCGACGATCAACCGATGTTGTTCTTTGGGCCCACCGGTGGCATCGGGACCGAGACCGACACGCAGACCGGTGCCGAGATCGAGTCCGCGCCGAGACTCGCATCAAGGCCGAGACCAAATTGAGATCGAGACCGGTTACGCCTCGAGGAGCGGAGCTGCATCAGAGAACCGAAAGCAAAGAGGCAGCGGCTTCCTAACAAACTCAGGACTACTAGACTGGTGGTCACAGAGGTGGACGACAGCAATTTTGAGCCAAAGGCGCCCGAGGAAGCGCGTTGATGCTACGACAATCAAATAGGCTGCATCTTACGAACAACCGCCACCATCAACGATGAGAAACTACAGAAGATAGAAAATATGAGGAGCTCCCTCCTAAAGAAGTTTCACTAGATATTCTTGTTCCCGGGCCGGAATGAGAAGGATTATGAAGATCTAGACGAGGACCCGGCAATGAAGAAGATAAACAAACACGCCATGACCAAGTTTAGCGACGCGTTGGCCGTCTGGAAAACTCGAGTGAAAGCAAAGATCATCGACAAGAAGGAACCCTACTACGAGATTGTAAAGGATAATCCGACAATCACAGAAGAGCAGTTTCAAATATTCAAGGAGGCTTGCGAGGCCGAAGCTGCCAAAAAAAAGTCTAAGTACATGAAGGGGCTTCAAGAGAGGAACATTGGGAGCCACCACCTCGGAAGTCGTGGTTACGGCGGAAAGAGGTCCAAATGGGCCAAGGAGGACGCGGAAGCCGTGAGTCCAGGCATCCTGCACCCCTTGGCGGATTTCACCGCCCCGCAGGAGTGTGACGTCCTGAGGGCCCGGCACCGTTGGGACCTAGTGAAGAAGGTTTACGAGACAACACCGGTCATTACGGAGTTCATGAGACTGCTGGTAATTTTAGTTTCTGATCAATTCGACTGCACACGTTAGTCAGTGGCGAGGCCCAAGTGGGACACTCCATTCAACAGGGCGTTGAACATATTGAAATGACAACTGGTGGATACTCGACCGTCGTATGGACGCGTGCACGGTGTCGGAGACGGCGCCATGTGGAAGAACTACTACCGTGAGACCACGGAGGAGAGAAAGGAAAGACGGAGGTTAATCAAGAAAACATCGACAAGAAGGTTGAGATTGCGGTTGAGAAGAAATCATCTCGCACAACGCAATAGCGGTAGCTGCCGCCAAAACAGTGGTTGCAGATTTGTTTACTTCCTTGGTGACGGGCGTTTTCACTTGGACAAGGCAAAATCCGAAGCAAATGCAGAGGACTTTCCCTTGTTGACTTCTTGGGAGCACCTGCTCCGCACTCGCTCCGCCTCCTGCTCAAGACTCCACTCCTACACCTGCTCCGCACCAGACGTGCTCGGCGGTGCCGCCTTTGGCTGAGCTCGACGCTCGACGGCGGTATCTGTCTACACCGCCCCTTCAATATAAATGTACAATCTCCCGTTTTCGTTGCCTTTTCGGATGTCTCACGTCAGCACTTTTCTTTGCAGTCGACGAAACCCCGTGCACCATATTGTACACCATCGGCGACGGAAGGTGGACGTGGGAAGGCGACGATAATGGAGCCGAAGGAACCATTGTTCCACAGCCGGCCGATCCCCGAACGCCTCTTCAAGGTTTCCGTGGCGATGTCGAACCGGGCCACGAGAATTTGCCTCCTCCAATACTACTGGTGGATGACGAGGAGACACCGCGGCGGCTTGGTGATTGTTGCAATGGGTGGGTCCTGTTGTGGCCAAAGAGTCTGCTCCGTCTTGAGGCGGTCGGGAGCACACCCACGAGCACGCAGCCTCAGCAAGGTATGAACATCAACACCCCACCTACCAAATTAGCGTCGGGTGTCGGGTTGGATGATAGCGGATGGGGTAAGGAGGAGGCTCCATTAGTCGCTGATGATGTCACCATGGATGAGGATGAGGACGACGGTGGCGCTGAACAGTATGTCTATACTGGCGCCTCCTCATGGTTTGAGCGTCATGAGTCGGTGCCTGAATTGCCGTCTCAACGTATTATGGACGACCTTCCGGTAGTAAAGAAGTCTAGGAAGAGAGCGAGGAAAGGCAAAAAAGCTGATTCTATGATCCAGCCGCCTCAAAGAGCCTCGGCCAGATCAGATAGATATCCCGGTGCGGATAAATGGCATATCCCGGTTAACCAATCCTACCGCAAGAGCGCTTAGGGGCCAGATTCGGTGATCTAAGGAGACTTCATGACGATGTGTCATGGTAGAGAAAGGCCTCATCGCCTCGACAGATCCAGGATACACACTCTACGTGGTTAACGTTCCGCGGCAAATGTCGTATGTCGACTGCTTCCCCGCGGATAAGTTCTTCCTCCGATTCGATTACATATTCGACATGTTTCACGTGAAGAAGCTGGATTTTAAGTTTGTCCGCCTTTATGCCTTGTACATGAACTAGATCATCGGGGTTGAGCAGATACCTCATATCTGTGTCGCTGACCCGTACTAGATGCACGAGGGCTTCTTGGGAGTCTGCGCAAAGCACGGTGAATACGCGAGGGATTACATCGTTAGTTTCATGCTCGCCAATAAGGAGAAGGAGGTGATTCTCGTGCCTTATCATCCAGTGTAAGTCATCCGCGCTGCTATCCTTCCTTCGATTCCAATCATTCATTTGCACGGTGGAGGCTAAGTAATTTGAGGTGTACTTATTTTGCGCAGCGGCGGGCGCGCCGTCCTCATCATCCTATACCCCTGATTCTCCCACGCTCTTTACATGGACTCGTCGAAGAACATTCACAAAAAGGATTACACCCACATCAAGGATGTTCTCGGCGATGCTATGTTTTACTACCAAGCAAGGGGTGGAGAGGTTAGGGACAAGAAGAGAAGGGGCGGCAGGCTCGCCTTCGGCCATAAGACCGACTTCTGCTGCATCCAGCAACTGAATGATTCTCTTAATGATGGATTCTATGTCCTACACCACATGGTAGAGTACAGACGAGATCACCAGAACCTTCGCATGTCACCTACATCCGGCGATGCCCATATTCTGCAATGGGCAAAGAACGTAGGAGATATCGAGGATCATTGACTTCGAGCCGAGTTCTATCACATCCAGCGCGAACTTGCCCAAATCATCATGAAGGAGGTCGTCGGAAAAACAGGGATGTTCTACGAAGAAGGACAAATGTCGCGGGAAGATGTCCGAACATGGGTAACCGCTCAGCGTCTTGACCTGAAGCCTTTCACTAGGCTCGGGGACTATCTCCCTGACATGGATGGATGGAACGACATGTTGGAGTGATTGTCGATATATGACAATGTGTCCGTTTAGTCCATACTTTAGGTATGACAAAACTTTGAGTTATGCACGGTGAAACTTTATTTGTGATGTAATTAAACCGTCCTCCTCCTCGACTAGCGAAAATCACTCTAGTTAGGGCATTTTGGGGTACGATGAACTTTGTTATTTATGCTTATGATATGTTGTTTCTATTTTTGCCAAGTCTCATCTCTTCTGCTTCCCAACTATATCTATATATATATATATATATATATATATATGTTGCATATCATCGACTCATGTGACGATGCAGTGCATAGATCATCGATGGTGAATAAGTGCTACGCCAGAGTATATATACGACAAGTGGCCGGAGTGTCGTGCCCAGTGTACGGTTTCCGATTTTGTTTACGTGAAGTAGTTAGTTTAGGTTCACGCTAATGCGAGAGAGGGATACGAACTCATGTACTCAAAGTGATAGCTCTTCTCGCATATATCATTGTTTAGATGGATGACGATGTATTTGCAAGTAATCGAGACTTGTATCGCTATTTTTAAGATGATGACGAGAGATCACTTTGTGTTCGATGATGATTATGATGAGACTATTTGTATGTATATGCTATGATTACATTTGTGGTCTCGTAGGCATTTGTATGTGTATCATGATGACATTTGTATGTGCTAAAGATTCTTCTATAAAACCTGTTCAAATACAAAACAAATATGCTGAGAAAAAACAAAAAACTACTAAAATTAGCAGTAGTGAGTATATGAAAGTTAGCAAGAAGCGGCCTTGCCGATAGCGATAGCGTCGTCCAGCCAGAGCGCTAGAGCTACTAGCGAGCGAGCTTTCACTAAAGCGCCGCTGCTGCTACACTTGTGTAGCAGTAGTCTTGGTGGGCACGCCGCCATCGCTATGTGTTAGTCAGAAGCGCCTTATTAGTAGCGCCACTCCCCGCGCTACTGATACACCTAAAACCCGCGCTGCTGCTAGACTTTCCCTAGTAGTGCGTGGTTGACTGCTGGCAGTTAGCTATGGTTTAGGATCATAACCTCTTTGTCTCTTTCGCTCGACTGATCAGACCAAGTCGGTAGAACTAGTGGGGGCACGCTGAGTGCACCCACTGGGTGTAGTCCCCGAGACTATTGTTGAATATTTTGATTCGGTTGTAGTCTTAGAAATGTTACGATTTTTCTCTTAGTCACTCGGAAGCAACCTATCTTTGATGTCTGTCGACTGACCCTTCACAGAAATCCTGCGAGCTTGTGGCTCGCTATACTGAATTGGAAAACAAACAGATCCAGCTCAACCTTGACTTGAAGCTTGCTCAGGAGAACTTGCAGAAGGGAGAGAAGAAGCAAAAGGTATGGCTGGTGAGAACTTGATGTCTGTCTTTATCTTTCTGCCCATTCCTAATTCTGATCTCATTGTCATTTTGCAGATAAAATGGAGGAGGCTCTGAAGAAGAAGGACCATGACCTTGCCGAGGCGCAGTAGACGGCTTTGGACAAAGCGAAGCTTGCGGAAGAAAAACTGGCTTTAGTCGGTAAACTTGAAGAGGAGAACGCCAATCTGAAAGCCGCTCTCGACGTGGCCAACAAGGAGGTCAGCCATATGAAGAATGATAAGATAGCTCTGAATGACAAGGCTAGTGAACTGGTGGGGAAGAGGAACGATCTGGAGGCTTATCTGGGAGGGCTTGCCAAGAAGTTATTCACCATGGTTGAGGGTAATCTCTCCTACCCGACTGACTTGTTATCATCGACTCATCGCAGAACTGCTGGTTTATCTTGGAATTGTGTTTACAGAATTCTGCCAAATCTTCAAGGAGGAGACCAGTCGAGTGGAGACAAGCTTGGACCCCATTAACTCTCCTGTGAAGGATGAAGCTGCTATGAACATGCTCCGACTGGAGTCTCATGCCGCTGGTGTGGTCAACTACCTTGCTCGACTGAAGGTTGCGGCGTCGCGAATCGACACGGCACTCTGGCTGGGAGCGATGCTTCAAAATGACCTCGAGTCTCTAATGACTCGACTGAATGAAGTTCCAGGTCGAGTGCAGGAATGGAAGAAGTCTTCTGCCAGGTGCGGCGCTGACGTCGCTCTGTCCCTGGTCCGTGTTCACTGCAAGGAGGCGCGAGAGGAAAAGCTGGCGTCCATCAAAGTTTCCAATACCAAGAAGCACGACTTCCAATCTTTCATGGATACCTTCATTGCTGCTGCCACTCGGATTGCCGACGAAATTGACTTGGACCAGTTTGTCGCGCCCTCCAGTCCTCCACCTGAGGAGTAGGAAAAACTTCTATGCTTCCCCTTAAATTTGCCTCGGAATGCCGAGTGGTTTTGTAACCGATAAACTTTTACAGGCTTGACGCGTGAGCACTTCTGAATCCGTAGGATGTTATCTGAACTTGGCTTATCATTGAATATGCTTTCATTTGCCTTCGAGCGAACTTTGTTCTTCAGTCGGAATATACTTCAGTGCTTGAGACGCAGCTCTAAGGTGGAAAATCCAGTCGACCTGCACTTCATCGTTCTTGCAGGTAGGGATGGAGCACAGATTACAGTCGACCTGTGTCCTTGCGGATCGGGATGGAGCACACGTTGTACTTGTGGCGCAGCTCCGAAGGAGAAGGTAGCAGTCGACCTGCACCTCGTCATCCTTGCAGATCGGAATGGAGCGCACGTTGTACTTGTGGCGCAGCTCCGAAGGAGAAGGTAGCAGTCGACCTGTACCTCGTCGTCCTTGCAGATCGGAATGGAGCGCATGTTGTACTTGTGGCGCAGCTCCGAAGGAGAAGGTAGCAGTCGACCTGCACCTCGTCGTCCTTGCGGATCGGAATGGATTTCATACTTAGGCGAGTACTTGGACTGCAGCTAAGCCTCCGAGTGGGAGGGTTGCTCTCCACTCGGTAGGATTTTTAAATACTTAGACGAGTGTTGGACTGCAGCTAAGCCTCCGAGTGGGAGGTCTGCTCTCCACTCGGTAGGAATTTTAAATAGTTAGGCGAGTACTGGACTGCAGCTAAGCCCCCGAGTGGGAGGTTTGCTCTCCACTTGGCAGGATTTTTAAATACTTAGGCGAGTATTGGACTGCAGCTAAGCCCCCGAGTGGGAGGTTTGCTCTCCACTTGGTAGGTTTTTCAAATACTTAGGCGAGTACTGGACTGCAACTAAGCCCCCGAGTGGGAGGTTTGCTCTCCACTCGGTATGATTTTTTGTGGCGTAGCTCTGAAGGAGAAGACGGCAGTCGACCTGCACCTCGTCGTCCTTGCAAAGCGCACATTGTATTAAATACTTAGGCGAGTACTGGACTGCAGCTAAGCCCCCGAGTGGGAGGTTTTGTCTCCACTCGGTAGGTTTTTCAAATACTTAGGCGAGTATTGGACTACAGCTAAGCCCCCGAGTGGGAGGTTTGCTCTCCACTCGGTAGAATTTTTTGTGGCGTAGCTCCGAAGGAGAAGACAGCAGTCGACCTGCACCTCGTCGTCCTTGCAAAGCACACATTGTATTAAATATACTTAGGCGAGTACTGGACTGTAGCTGAGCCTCCGAGTGGGAGGCTGGCTGTCACACCCTGCATTTTGTAACATTTCATTTGCATCAAGAAAGCATGAAAATTTGGACCAACAAAAACTTTCGCATTATTTGGCTTTTATTTGGAGTTGGTTTTTCTCTCTGTGTTTCCAAGTGCTCTTCAAAGTCAACACAACTTCACCCTATATACTTCATCTCGTTGCCCTAAACTTCTGCCCAATGATCATGCCATGTGTATAGTGCAATATAGTATTTTCTTACAAAAATAATTTGGCCAAATAGTGTTTTCAAAAATTAGTTTTCCAAAAACCCCTGAATTGAGGTTTGCACTACAAGTACCTGATTTTGGGGTATGAAAAATATTTCAAAGAGTATATTTGAAACCTATTAGATATAGGACTTCCATAAACCACAAAAATATAATTTTAAAAGTTATTTTCCTATTTTATTTAAAGGCTTTTTCTTAAGGACAGAAATGGCCTTTAATAGGTTAAAATTATTTTAAAGCTTCAAAAATATTTGAGAAAAATTAGGGAGACTAAATGGACATATATTTACCATATATATGAGTTTCAACACATGGTCATGATCAAAATATTGGACAAAACCTCCCAATACCATTTCTGCTCATTTCAAGGATTTGAAATATTTCTACTGGAAATATTCTCCAAAAATTCCAAGAAAATTCTAGCATGTCACATATGACATGTTTTGATGATCTTGGCAAGTATCATGTCAAGGAGAATAATATAACCCCATGAAATTCCCCCAAAACCCCCTCTGGCCAGAATCAAATTTGAACTACTTTGTACTACCAACTTCCTCTCCTTGATCCCAACTTTTGTGAGCATGATCACACGACCAAATGAGGCCACCACACCAAGTGGTGCATCAAGGAGAAGTGATTTACTCAACTAGATCTGCACAAGTCCATTCACCTGCCAGTTTCTAGGGTTTACAAAAGTTGCATTGGCAACTTTGCCCAAATAATCTCCAAATGGGTGGAAGTCCCTAATTATATGTGACACTTCACCTGTGGAGTCTCATGACAAGTGAAAGTCATCTACTTGCCCAAACCATCATCAAACACCTTCCGCAGAATTTTAAAATGCAAATTCCAGCCTCTTCCACTAATCTCCTTGAGCCCTGCTTTTTACCACAACCCATCCTCGTTCCCCTCTAGCACCTGGATGCTTTTCTGCCCGAGGAAGCAATGATGCAGGAGGGGAGAACCCCATTTTTCTTCTCTGGATAGCAGATTCCTCCCTCTCTCTCAGCTTCCTTCTCTCCCCTCAGCTTTCCAGAGCATCCAAGGCCCTCTCCAGCTTTTGCCCACACCCCCTGCAGCCTCCAGACACTAGTGGACACGCGCGGACGCGGGAAAACCGCGGATGCCGGGCCAAAGTCGCGCCTGAGCGCTGGCGAGGCACCCGACCGTTGATGCCGCGTCTCCCGGCCACCTCGATCCTCCCCCGCGCGCCAGTCGATGCCCCTCGATGTCCGCTCCACGCCAGCAGGCCGCCCACTTGCTCCCGCGCCCTCCTCTCTCTCCTGCAGCTCGCGCCAGAGTGCCGCCCCGCTCGGCTAATACTCGCGCCACTCCTGTGGCCTGCGTGCAGCTTGTCCCGCCCCTCCTTTCTCTCCCTAGCACCCTACACCACTCCCATGAACACCCCCGAGCCCTCCATTTCCTCTCTAACGGCCACCCAAGCCGATCCCGCGGGAACCCGTAGGCCGCGCCCATGATGGACCTCGGCCAGCCTATAAAAGGCGACCCCGAGCCTCTCTCTCACCTCCTGTCGCTCCCCCACGTTCCTAATCCACCTCCCGCACCACCCAGTTGCCTCCAGAGCCGCCCGAGCTTGAGATCGAGCTCGAGCCCCGCCGCCTCGGCTCGTCGGCGTTCGCGTGGTACAGGCCTCCTCCGCCCTTGTTCTTTCTCGATCTGGAACCGCAAGGCGTCACTGACCCTTTCCCCTCTCTTTCCCACTCTTTTTGCATCCGAGAACGGCCGGAACCATCGACGCCCGAAGCACCTCCGCCGCGTGACCTCGCCGGCGAACTGGCTGCTCCGGCGACCATCTCCACCACCACCCGAACGGCGACATCCTCCCGAGTCCAACGGTACCACCCACGCACCCTCCCGTGCCCTATATCGCCGCCGGTGAGCTCGCCGTTGCCTCTGGACGGAGGTAGACGACGACGGCCGTGGGCCCTACCCGTCAGCCTCACGCCACGGCGGGTGGGATCCACCGTCGAGTTTAACGCGCGCTGCTGTATCCGGTTCGCCGCCGGTGAAGGCGTGCCGCTTTACACCTTCGACGTGGCGGCCTCGTATGGCTGATTTCCCTCTGGGCTTGTTGCCCGTGGCCTCTCCGCCCAAAGGGCACAAAGGTCGCTTTTCTTTTTCTTTTTACGCCTATTTTACAAAAAATTCCACAGGACAAAATACTTATCCAAATGAAATAATTCCAACTCCTAAAATCTCAGAATAATCCCACCTATTTATTGATGTAACTTTCATGCACATCCATTACACTTTTTCTGCTCTGTTCAAATTTAAATTCAAATTTGAACAATAGAACCTCTGTTTGAAAATCCACAACTCGCTTTCCCTAGCTCCAAATCCAAAACCAAGAATTTTCCCTTCCTAGTTTTCCTCCTAGTATTTTACAAAAATAAGTTGACATTTTTCTCGAGCACTTTGACTTTTCTGTTTTATTATTGTCTCATTTATCCGTTGTTTTCTTGTGACGATTAGATCCCGTGTTTGACGAAGTAGTTGGAGAAGAAGGAGAGGAAGGGCTCAAGACTTTGAAGACCAAGCCAACCAAGGCAAGCAGCCCTTTGACCATGCCCATGAATCCCTTTTTATGCATGTCTTATAGAACTTATTATTGTTGCATCGGAATCATGATGAGATGGTAAACCACGTTGGTTGGTTGCCTCTGTTACTTCCTCGTTGATACTTGCATTGTGCATGACCCTACCTTCCTATGAGGGTTATGCGGTGGGAGTAGAAAGGATGCTAAAGTAGATGCTACGCAACTGAGACGGTGTATGCATGGTGATGGAGACAAAATCATTTCAAAAGACTTTTCGAAAACCCCCCATCGGGTGCCACTTATGCCCGGGGGAGATGATGAGTTGGGTAGCCACTTGATGACGAAGTGGTGTACCGAGGCAAGGGTGTGTTGTCTTCAAAACGGATTGGTTTAAGTTACCCGTTATTCCAACCTTACATGCGCAACCACTCTACCCTTATATGGGAAAGGGCATTATTAATTACCTAGGCCGATATTAGCTTGGAGCCCGACATTACTAGTGACGGGGAGAGTTGGTGCTCTCTCTCGACGGGTCGTGCTGTAGGGCGCCAAGAACATTTTTATGGGGCACCGGACACACCGTTAGTACCCCGTGCGGTGGTATGTGATGAATATGGGAGCAAGGCTCCACAATTTTAAGTTGTGAAATGTTGGGCACGGGGTTACTACTAATCGAGTGGACTCCATGTTAGTGTCGTCTAGGGAAAGATAGTGATCGGTGCTTACCCGGGTACTTGAGGTACCGCTGGTCGTGGATGACACGGAAGTTCCCGGATCTTGTGGGTAAAGTGTGCAACCTCTGCAGAGTGTAAAACTATTCAATAGCCGTGTCCATGGTCAAGGACAGTTGGGTAACCGCTCTTGGGCTACGTCCACATGTTTACAAACCAAAGTGTGTGTGTTTGGATAAGTGGGAAGTTCTACATGGGTCAAGTCCAAGGACTTGACATGATTGAGTTGGGTTGGTGCCCACTCCATTTATGTTGATATCTATAACTTGTCCTCAGGGATTACATGAATCCTCTTGATGCATGCTATGCAAGTTGTTGAACATGTCATTGCACTCAAAACTAGCTTTCTCGCAAAAATTTACCTATATCATGCATTGTTGAATCTTGAACCAAAACATGGGTTGCTTATGTAGTACATTCAAAGTACTCATTGGCTTGCCACTGGTTATTTAATTGGCTAGGCATGGAAGAACCGGAGTTCAAGAAGAGTTCTATGGAGACGAACATACGAACTAGGACGCTTCCCTCGTAATGCCCGTAGGGTTAAGGCAGATGGCATGGGTTCTACTTATCAACGAAGATTTCCGCTGCTTGTGTTTTATTTGATGTTCAGCCCTTAAGGCTTTATCAATGTAAGACTTGACCATAATGGTCATAATTTGTGTAAGACGGTATGTATGGATGTAAGACTCTTGTTATTCAACTTCAGGTGTTCAAGTGAGCATTGATCTCGGGATCACTTTGTACACGCAGCATTCGGTGATCATGACTTATGAGTCGGGGTCCCCACAGAGCTGGTATCAGAGCCATCCTGACTGTAGTAAGCCTTAGTTAGCATGGAAGTTAGTTAGAGTGAGACTATCTACAAAACTTACCTATATACCTACGTTTTCTAAAAATATCCTAAACATAGGTCACATTTCCTCTATTGACCCTTCCCCTTCCACTTTTCTAGATGGTCGTCGTACCCGAGGACTTCCTGACCACCGGGTTTCCCGTGCTTCTCGAGGACAGCCTCAAGAAGTGTCAGTTTACTCGAGCCCCCACCTTCTCCTACCACGAGCAATCGGATCAACAAGATCGAGAAGGAGTATCACGTGGAGGTACTCGTTAGGGCGAACGACGCCCCGACGAGCTGGTTCTTTGAGGGACCCCAGATGGCGACCCTGCTTCTCGCCGTTGAGACTGCTGCCCTCAAGGCGCTGACTCGCCTTCGGGATCTCCTGCCAGAGATGGCGAGTGAGCCAACCACTCATTACCTGCCTTATCGAAAGGAAGGTGATGACGAGAGCAGCGCACCAGCCCCACCCATGGACGAAGGGCTTTCTCTCCGCTTCCAGACCTACTTCATCTTGTGTGCCGATAGCCTGGCACAACACCTGGCCTTGGAGTCGATGGAGCTTCGGAAGGAACTCCACGAGACCAAGGAACTCCTCCGCCTAGCTCAGACAAAGGCGGACATGATCAAGAAGGATGGTGCACCCCCTGGACAACCCGTTGTAGCCTATCGAGGAGGGCGACCCCCACAGGTCACGCATGCCAAGGGATCACCTCAGCCACGCCGTATGACGGCGAAGGAGTATCACAACCTCTTCACGGTGCCACCGGCGAAGCAGCGCCGTGTTCAGCTCCTCCACTCCCCCACTCCCTCAAGTGATGAAGATACTAAGACAGATGAAGGTGAGGAGGAAGACCTAGAGGAGCTGGAATATGCGACTGCGCATTTCACCACTTAGACACCGTTCAGGACTAGGGTAGGCCGGTCTGTAACCCTTAAGGTAGGATAGGTCGTGTACCCCTTATGCGAAGTCGAGTCCGTGTAATGGTTCAAATGAAACAAATTATGTTGTGCTTGCTTTCAACTTGCTTTGATGAAGTCGTACTTTCCCTTCGGGAACTTGTAAACAACGACATTCCCCGTTTGGTTTTAATGCATGAGTTTGGCCCTTGTGGCCCTTGTTTAACTTAAAATTGTGTCACGCCCACCCCCTTACTAGGCACCCCACTTGTATTGATTTCCCTCATGAGCCCTTGACCGCTCTAACAGAATGCCTGTTGTAACACGTACTGGTACCTATACCCAGCAGCAAGAAGTCGGAGCAGGAGCCACTCAGGACCAAGCCCAAGGACAAGCTCCACCACCGCCACCACCTCCAAACATGGACATGGCTCAGCTCCTCCAAGCCTTCCGAGAGGAACGCCAAGCCAACACAAAGAGCCCTCCGGATGATTGCTCAGCTGTCAACCGCCAACCGGTGGGGAACGGCAATGGACGCTCCACGTTGGCGAGTTCAAGAAGCATGCACCACCCACCTTCATCGAGACCGCTGAACCCCACGGATGCGCACGATCGGGTCCGCACCATTGAGGACCTATTGGAACTAGTCGGCTGCATTGAAGACCGTGAGAGGGTAGCGTATGCTGCCCACTATCTCGGGGGTACCGCCAGAGCTTGGTGGGATGGATTCAAGGTCATCTTGCGCTACTGGCAAGACATCACTTGGAATGACTTCAAGGCAGAATTCCGCAAGGCCCACATTCCTTCCGGGATTATGGCCATCAAGAAGCGTGAGTTTCGGCCCTGAAGCAAGGTAGTAGCACCGCCAAGGAGTACATGCAGAATTTTAGTGTTACACAAGGTATGCTCGAGGATGTCAAGACCGATGCTGCCAAAAGGGAGCGCTTCATGGAAGGCCTTAACTAGACTCTACAGTACTCGCTTGTTGTGTGTGACTGCCCAACCTTTCCCGATCTGGTGAACAAGGGACTCATGCTTGAAGACAAGCGACGTGCTTTGGATGATACCCGTAAGCGCAAGATGATCGGCAAGGGTAGCTCAAAGAACCGTAAGCCTCGCTAATGGCAGCCAGCCCGATCAAGCCAACCTATCAAGAGCCAAGAGCTCCTGCACCCCGCACCAACTATCCACCTCAAGAAGTATGCCAACCCCGGGCCAGCTTACAACAACCCCAATAACAATGCCGGCAGAGCATCAACCCCAACCAAGTCACTTGCTTTGGATGTGGTCACCAGGCACTACTCCAAGAATTGCCCCATCTAGAAGCCCGACGCCCCGCGCACCAATGCGCAGAACCCATGACTAGGCCGTGGAATGCCACCGAGGAACCAAGCTCCCCGCAACCCTCCCAACAACGGAAAGTGTCGTGTGAACCATGTCGCCCGAAGAAGCCCAGAAGACCTGCACGTCGTCTTTGGGTGCGTTCCTTGTCAACTCAAAGCACCCATATCGCTTTTGTTTGATTTTGGAGCCATGCATTCATTTGTCACCCAAGAGTTTGCATTAAAAGTGGCATGACCCCTACACCTGAATAACCCTATGGTGGTACAAACCCCGGAGGCGAGAGATGAGAGCCAAGTTAGGATGTAAAGGAGTCGGGATTGTCATCGATGGGGTAGGCTTCCTAGCAGACCTTATCGTCCTAAGGTCACGAGGCTTGGATGTGATCTTAGGAATGAATTGGCTCATCAAGCACCAAGGCTTGATAGATTGCGCCAACCAGACTGTCACTGTGACCAATGAGCAAGGAGTCGAAGTTAAATTTGCCTCCAACCCCTCCTCTGCTCGAGCCAACCAAGTAAACTGTCTGACTGAAGTTGGATTGGAGCAAGTGCCGATAGTATGAGAATACCCCGATGTTTTTCCTGATGAGCTATCGGGGATGCCTCCTGACCGAGATATTGAGTTCATCATCGAGCTCGTGCCCGGAGTAGGACCCATCTATAAGAAGCCTTATAGAATGGGATCGGAAGAGTTAGCAGAATTGAAGAAGCAACTGGAAGAAGCAGTTGAGGAAGGATTTATCCGCCCTAGTGCCTCCCCTTGGGGATCACCTGTTACATGCGTGGCAAAGAAGGACGGTACCATCCGCTTGTGAATTGACTACCGCTCCCTCAATGAAGTTACAATCAAGAACAAGTATCCACTTCCCAAGATTGAAGATCTGTTTGATCAACTCAATAGGGCCAAGGTGTTCTCCAAGATCGACCTCAGATCTGGGTACTACCAGCTGAAAATAAGAGCCCAAGATATTCCGAAGACGACATTTGTAACCAGATATGGCCTGTATGAGTGCACGGTCATGTCCTTTGGATTGACCAATGCCCCAGCTAACTTCATGTATCTCATGAATAAGGTATTCATGGAATATTTGGACAAGTTTGTCGTTGTCTTCATTGATTACATTCTTGTCTTCTTGAAGATGGAAGAAGAGCACGAGCAACACTTGAGGATGGTCCTAGACAAGCTTCGAGAGCACCAACTGTATGCCAAGTTCAGCAAGTGCGAGTTTTGGCTGCGTGAAGTTGGATTCTTGGGTCATGTATTGAATGTCAAGGGTTGTTAGTGGACCCCACCAAGATTCAAGCCAGATCGAATGGCAAACTCCGAGAAATGTGAAGGAAGTCGAAGCTTCCTCGGACTCATGGATATTACCGCAAGTTCGTTGAAGGATTCTCAAGCATTGCCCGACCTATGACCCAGCTCTTGAAGAAGGACAAGAAGTTTGAATGGACACCGAAGTGCTAAGAGAGCTTCCAGAGCTGAAGAAGAGGTCGACCACCGCCCAGCCTCGCCACACCAGATATACACAAGGAATTTGTGATATATTGTGATGCGTCGAGAACCGGACTGGAGGTGTTCTGATGCAAGAAGGCGAGTCGTAGCATATCTATCCGGACATACTGCGTCCTCATGAAGAGAACTATGCTACTCATGATCTTGAGTTGGCAGCTGTAGTTCACGCCTTAAAGACTGGCGACATTACCTTCTAGGGAAGCGGTGTGAGATATACACGGATCACAAAAGTCTCAAGTATATTTTCACTCGTATGAATTGAACATGAGGCAGGAAGGTGGCTAGAGTTGATTAAGGATTATGACCTCGATGTCCGATACCACCTGGAAAGGCTAATGTGGTAGCGTATGCCTTAAGCGTAAAGGCTTGTTCCTTGAATGCTATGCTTAAGGGAAGGCTACCCGCCTTTGTATGCGTAACTTGAAAGCTTGAGGTGGAACCGGTTGCACCAGGATTCTTAGCCAACCTTGAAGTCAAGTCTACCCTGATGGATGATGTTAAGGAAGCCCAGAAGGGACACGAAAGTATTGAAGGCATCAAGAGGAAGATCTAGGCAGGCAAAGCCCCAGGATTCTCAGAAGATGAGCAAGGAATTGTGTGGTTTGGGAATCGCATTTGCGTACCCAACCAGATTGAGCTCAAGAATTTGATCTTGCAAGAAGCTCATGACACCCCGTATTCCATCCACCCCGGTGGAACCAAGATGTATCAAGACCTAAAGGAGAGATTCTGGTGGCATGGCATGAAGAGAGAGATAGCCACTTTCGTCGCTAAGTGTGACACATGCCAAAGGGTCAAAGCTGAACATCAGCGACCCGCTGGATTGTTACACCTCTCAAGGTGCCTGAATGGAAATGGGATAAAGTCGAATGGACTTCATCACTGGGGTTACCTGTGTCAAATAAGGGACATGACTCCATCCGGGTCATAGTCGACCATTTGACCAAAGTAGCCCATTTCATTCCTCAAAATGACTTACAAGGAAACCAGCTAGCCAGCCTCTACATCGCCAGAATCGTAAGCCTTCATGGTGTTCCCAAGGAGATTGTGTCGGACCGAGGAACCCAGTTTACCTCAAGGTTCGGAAGAAGTTCCAAGAGGCCATGGGGACCAAGTTGTCCTTCAAAGATCGCTTTCCACCCACGTAATCAAGGTCGATGTAACAGTGAATCAGATACTCGAAGACATGCTCCGAGCCTGTGTCTTAGCATATGGAGCTAGGTGGGAAGATTGCCTCCCTTTAGCCGAGTTCTCCTACAACAACAGTTATCAGTCAAGCCTTCACCATTTGAGGTGTTGTACGGACGGAAGTGCCGCACACCCCTCAATTGGTCAGAGACCGGAGAAGGACTAGTCTTTGGGCCCAATATCCTCCATGAGGTAGAAGAGAAAGCCCAGCTTGTGAGAGAGCGTTTGAAGACTGCCAAATCAAGGCAGAAGAGCTATGCTGACTCACGGCGTAGAGACATGAATTTCCGAGTTGGAGACCATGACTACCTTCGGGTCACACCTCTCAAGGGAACCCAGCGCTTCCATGTCAAAGGAAAGCTCGCCCCCAGATACATCGGCCCCTTCAAGATCACTGACCGACAAGGGGAAGTGGCTTATCAGTTGGAACTGCCGCCTGATCTTTACAAGGACGCCAGTCACCAAGCCATTGACCTTCAGCCTGATTTGACTTACCGTGAGAGGCCCATACGAATTTTGGACGAAGCAGAACGACGTACTCGAAGCCGCACCATCAGGTACTTCAAGGTCCAGTGAAGCAACCACACCAAGGTATAAGCAACTGGGAACGTGAAGACTACCTTAGATCCGAAGCTCAGATCTCTTTAAAGCCTAGCTTAGGAATCTCGGGGACGAGATTCTTGTAAGGGGGGTAGGTCTGTCACACCCTGCATTTTGTAACATTTCATTTGCATCAAGAAAGCATGAAAATTTGGACCAACAAAAACTTTTGCATTATTTGGCTTTTATTTGGAGTTGGTTTTTCTCTCTGTGTTTCCAAGTGCTCTTCACAGTCAACACAACTTCACCCTATATACTTCATCTCCTTGCCCTAAACTTCTACCCAATGATCATGCCATGTGTATAGTGCAATATAGTATCTTCTTACAAAAATAATTTGGCCAAATAGTGTTTTCAAAAATTAGTTTTCCAAAAACCCCTGAATTGAGGTTTGCACTACAAGTACTTGATTTGGGGTATGAAAAATATTTCAAAGAGTATATTTGAAACCTATTAGATATAGGACTTCCATAAACCACAAAAATATAATTTTAAAAGTTATTTTCCTATTTTATTTAAAGGCTTTTTCTTAAGGCCAGAAATGGTCTTTAATAGGTTAAAATTATTTTAAAGCTTAAAAAATATTTGAGAAAAATTAGGGAGACTCAATGGACATATATTTACCATATATATGAGTTTCAACACATGGTCATGATCAAAATATTGGACAAAACCTCCCAATACCATTTCTGCTCATTTCAAGGATTTGAAATATTTCTACAGGAAATATTCTCCAAAAATTCCAAGAAAATTCTAGCATGTCACATATGACATGTTTTGATGATCTTGGCAAGTATTATGTCAAGGAGAATAATATAACCCCATGAAATTCCCCCAAAACCCCCTCTGGCCAGAATCAAATTTGAACTACTTTGTACTACGAACTTCCTCTCCATGATCCCAACTTTTGTGAGCATGATCACACGACCAAATGAGGCCACCACACTAAGTGGTGCATCAAGGAGAAGTGATTTACTCAACTAGATCTGCACAAGTCCATTCCTGCCAATTTCTAGGGTTTACAAAAGTTGCATTGGCAACTTTGCCCAAATAATCTCCAAATGGGTGGAAGTCCCTAATTATATGTGACACTTCACCCTGTGGAGTCTCATGACTAGTGAAAGTCATCTACTTGCCCAAACCATCATCAAACACCTTCTGGCAGAATTTTAAAATGCAAATTCCAGCCTCTTCCACTAATCTCCTTGAGCCCTGCTTTTTACCACAACCCATCCTCGTTCCCCTCTAGCACCTGGATGCTTTTCTGCCCGAGGAAGCAATGATGGAGGAGGGGAGAACCCCATTTTTCTTCTCTAGACAGCAGATTCCTCCCTCTCTCTCAGCTTCCTTCTCTCCCCTCAGCTTTCCAGAGCATCCAAGGCCCTCTCCAGCTTTTGCCCACACCCCCTGCAGCCTCCAAACACTAGTGGACATGCGCGGACGCGGGAAAACCGCGGATGCCGGCCAAAGTCGCGCTCTCGGCGCTGGCAGGCACCCAGGTGCTAACGCCCGCGTCTCCCGGCCACCTCGATCCTCCCCGTGCGCCACCGATGCCCTCGACGTCTGGCTCCCACGCCAAGAAGCCGCCCACTTGCTCCTCAAGCGCCCTCCTCTCTCTCCTGCAGCTCGCGCCAGAGCGCCGCCCTGCTCGGCCAATACTCGCGCCACTCCTGTGGCCCGCGTGCAGCTCGTCCCGCCCCTCCTTTCTCTCCCTGGCACCCTACACCACTCCCACGAACACCCCCGAGCCCTCCATTTCCTCTCTAACGGCCACCCAAGCCGATCCCATGGAACCTCAGAGGTCGCGCCCACGGTGGACCTCGGCCAGCCTATAAAAGCGACCCCGAGCCTCTCTCACCTCCTGCCGCCCCCACGCCTCCTAATCCACCTCCCGCACCACCCAGTTGCCTCCAGAGCCGCCTCGAGCTCGAGATCGAGCTCGAGCCCCGCCGCCTCGGCTCGTCGGCGTTCCGGCAGTCTGAGCCTCCTCCGCCCTTGTTCTCTCTCGATCTGGAACCGCAAGGCGTCACTGACCCTTTCCCCTCTCTATCCCACTCTTTTTGCAGCCGAGAATGCCGGAACCATCGATGCCCGAAGCACCTCCGCCGCGTGACCTCGTCGCTAGCGAACCAGGCTGCTCCGGCGACCATCTCCACCACCACCCGAACGGCGACATCCTCCCGAGTCCAACGGTACCACCCACGCACCCTCCCGTGCCCTGTATCGCCGCCGGCGAGCTCGCTGTTGCCTCTGGACGGAGGTAGACGACGACGGCCGTGGGCCCTGCCCGTCAGCCTCACGCCCTGACGGGTGGGATCCACCCGTCAGGTTTAAACGCACACAAGGCTGGCCAGTTCGCCGTCGGTGAAGGCGTACTCCGCCTTACGCCTTCGGGACGTGGCGGCCTCGCGCGGGCTGATTTCCCTCTGGGCCTGTTGCCCCGTGGCCTCTCTGGCCCAGTGGCACAGTGCCGCTTTTCTTTTTCTTTTTCTACCTGTTTTACAAAAATTCCACAGGACAAAATACTTATCCAAATGAAATAATTCCAACTCCTAAAATCTCAGAATAATCCCACCTATTTATTGATGTAACTTTCATGCACATCCATTACACTTTTCTGCTCTGTTCAAATTTAAATTCAAATTTGAACAATAGAACCTCTGTTTGAAAATCCACAACTCTTTTTCCCTAGCTCCAAATCCAAAACCAAGAATTTTCCCCTTCCTAGTTTTCCTCCTAGTATTTTACAAAAATAAGTTGACATTTTTCTGAGAACTTTGACTTTTCTGTTTTTATTATTGTCTCATTTATCCGTTGTTTTCTTGTGACGATTAGATCCCGTGTTTGACGAAGTAGTTGGAGAAGAAGGAGAGGAAGGGCCTGAGGACTTTGAAGACCAAGCCAACCAAGGCAAGCAACCTTTTGACCATGCCCATGAATCCCTTTTATGCATGTATTATAGCACTTATTATTGTTGCATCGGAATCATGATGAGATGGTAAACCACGTTGGTTGGTTGCCTCTGTTACTTCCTCGTTGATACTTGCATTATGCATGACCCTACCTTCCTATGAGGGTTATGCCGGTGGGAGTAGAAAGGATGCTAAAGTAGATGCTACGCAACTGGGACAGTGTATGCATGGTGATGGAGACAAAATCATTTCAAAAGACTTCTCGAAAACCCCCATCGGGTGCCACTTATGCACGGGGGAGATGATGAGTTGGGTAGCCACTTGATGACGAAGTGGTGTACCGAGGCAAGGGTGTGTTGTCTTCAAAACGGATTGGTTTAAGTTGCGACCGTTATTCCAACCTTACATGCACAACTACTCTACCCTTATATGGGAAAGGGCATTATTAATTACCTAGGCCGATACTAGCTTGGATCCCGCAATACTAGTGACGGGGGAGAGTTGGTGCTCTCTCTCGGACGGGTCGTGCCAGGTAGGGCGGCCAAGAACTTTTTTATGGGGCACCGGACACACCGTTAGTACCCCGTGCCAGTGGTATGTGATGAATATGGGAGCAAGGCTCCACAATTTTAAGTTGGGAAATGTTGGGAACGGGGGTTGCTACCAATCGAGTGGACTCCATGTTAGTGTCGTCTAGGGAAAGATAGTGATCGGGTGCTTACCCCGGGTACTTGAGGTACCGCGGGTCGTGGATGACACGGAAGTTCCCGGATCTTGTGGGTAAAGTGTGCAACCTCTGCAGAGTGTAAAACTATTGAATAGCCGTGTCCACGGTCAAGGACAGTTGGGTAACCGCTCTTGGGCTACGTCCACATGTTTACAAACCAAAGTGTGTGTGTTTGGATAAGTTGGAAGTTCTACATGGGTCAAGTCCAAGGACTTGACATGATTGAGTTGGGTTGGTGCCCACTCCATTTATGTTGATATCTATAACTTGTCCTCAGGGATTACATGAATCCTCTTGATGCATGCTATGCAAGTTGTTGAACATGTCATTGCACTCAAAACTAGATTTCTGCAAAAATTTACCTATATCATGCATTGTTGAATCTTGAACCAAAACATGGGTTGCTTGCGAGTACATTCAAAGTACTCATTGGCTTGCCACTGGTTATTTAATTGGCCAGGCATGGAAGAACCGGAGTTCGAAGAAGAGTTCTATGGAGACGAACATGCGAACTAGGATGTTTCCCAGTCAGAATGCCTGTAGGGTTAAGGCAGATGGCATGGGTTCTACTTATCGACGAAGATTTCCGCTGCTTGTGTTTTATTTGATGTTCAGCCCTTAAGGCTTTATCAATGTAAGACTTGACCATAATGGACATAATTTGTGTAAGACGGTATGTATGGATGTAATTCTCTTGTTATTCAGCTTCTGTGTGTTCAGTGAGCATTGATCTCTGGGATCACTTACACGTGCATTCGGTGATCACGACTTATGAGTCGGGGTCCCCACACTGGCTCACCACTTGGTAGGATTTTAAACACTTAAGCCAGTAATTGGACTGCAGCTAAGCCCCCGAGTGGGAGGCTGGCTCACCACTCTGTAGGATTTTATACACTTAGGCGAGTACTTGGACTGCAGCTAAGCCCCTGAGTGGGAGGCTGGCTCACCACTCGGTAGGATTTTAAACACTTAGGCGAGTTCTTGGACTGCAGTTAAGCCCCCGAGTGGGAGGCTGGCTCACCACTCGGTAGGATTTTCAAATACTTAGGCGAAACAGATTCGCAGCTAAGCCCCCGAGTGGGAGGCTGGCTCACCACTCGGTAGGGATTTATTTTACAAAGTTAGGCGAAACGGATTCGCAGCTAAGCCACCCACTGGGGGTTTCTCATGTAAACAAAAAGTAATAACAATCACTGGGAAAATTATAACATTCTTGTCTTCGATAAACAAACTACAGAGGTACTTTTATTACATCTCATCCAAGTGAGTACTTAAGTATAAAAGGGGCGGAGCAGCTCCGCGTTCCAAGCTTGTGGCTCGTCAATCTGGCGATCGACATTGTAAAGACGGTACGCTCCATTGTGGAGAACTTTGGTGACGATGAATGGGCCTTCCCAAGTAGGAGCAAGTTTGTGTGGCTTCTGCTGATCCACCCAGAAGCTTCTTGGAAGGCTTGACTCTTCACGTTTCTGGCATGGAATCGATGCAAGTCCTGCTCATAGATAGTCGATCGAATCATGGCCATCTCTCTTTCTTCTTCTAGAAGGTCGACTGCGTCCTGCCGGGCCTGTTCTGCCTCATCTTCAGTGTAGAGCTCGACTCGAGGTGCATTGTGAAGCGTGTCACTTTCGGCAGAACTGCTTCAGCTCCATAGACCAGAAAGAATGGAGTTCTCCCAGTCGACCGATTAGGAGTGGTCCTCAATCCCCAAAGAACTAATGGAAGTTCATTGACCCACGCTCCTGCTGCATGCTTGACATCACGCATTAGCCGGGGTTTCAGTCCTTTGAGAATTAGACCATTTGCTCGTTCCGCTTGTCCATTCGACTGGGGGTGAGCAACTGAAGTGTAGACGACTGTGTGCCTTGAGAGGCGCAAAAAGCTCTGAATTCATCAGAATCGAAGTTTGACCCATTATCAGTGATGAAAAGCTGTGCGGAACTCCATATCTGAATACTAACTCTCTGATGAAGCTGATAGCAGTGCCGGCATCAAGGTTCTTGATAGGCTTAGCTTCAATCCACTTAGTGAACTTGTCGACTGCCACCAGTACATGGGTGAAGCCGCTCCTGCCAGTTCTCAGTGGTCCAACCATATCCAATCCCCAAACAGCGAAGGGCCAGACGAGTGGAATGGTCTTCAAGGCTGAGGCGGGTTTGTGTGACATATTGGAATAGAACTGACATCCTTCACACTTATCGACTATTTCCTTCGCCATTTCGTTTGCTCTTGGCCAGTAAAATCCCGCTCAGTATGCTTTAGCCACAATGGTCCGGGAGGACGCATGATGACCACAGGTTCCCGAGTGAATATTGTCAAGAATTATCTGACCTTCTTCGGGTGTTATACATTTCTGGCTGACTCCAGTCGCGCTTTCTCTGTACAACTGTCCCTTGATCACAGTAAAGGCCTTGGATCGGCGGACGATCTGTCGAGCCTCTTCTTCGTTCTCCGAGAGCTCTTTCCTTAGGATATACGCGATGTACGGCACTGTCCAGTCGGGAGTGATGACCAAAACTTCCATGATCAGGTCGACCACAGCTGGGACCTCAACTTCAGTCGGATCAGTGACACTTTTTGGCTGCGGGGCTTCTTCGGTGAAAGGATCCTCTTGAATTGACGGCGTGTGGATGTGCTCCAAAAACACATTACTGGGGATGGCTTCTCTCTTGGACCCTATTTTTTCCAAATCATCAGCAGCTTGATTTTTCAGTCGGGGTATATGATGAAGCTCTAACCCCTCAAATTTCTTCTCTAAGCGTTCTCACCTTTGCATTACAAGAACCAGTCATGGCTGGACTTCGACGTCCACTCCTTCATCACTTGATTAACCACCGGATCTGAGTCGTCATAGACCATGAGGCTTACAGACGCCGAGTGAAATGGCCATACACAACCCATACAAAGTGCTTCATATTCTGCTTCATTGTTGGAGGAATCAAAGTGGATCTGGAGCACATATCTGAGCTTATCTCCTCGGGGGGAAACCAACACTACCCCAGCACCGGAACCATTCAGCATCTTAGAACCATCAAAGAACATGGTCCAGTGCTCCGAGTGAACTTGAGTCGGTAGTTGCTGTTCAATCCACTCGGCGATGAAATCTCTACTGCTTCGGACTTGATGGCTTTCTTTGCCTCAAACTTGATATCAAGGGGAAGGAGTTCAATTGCCCATTTCGCCACTCGACCAGTTGCATCTCTATTGTGCAGAATCTCTGATAATGGGGTGTCGCTGACGACTGTAATGGAATGGTCAGAGAAGTAATGAGAAACCTTCTTCGTGGTCATATAAATCCCATAAACAAGCTTTTTATAATGAGGGTATCTTTGCTTTGATGTGTTCAACACTTCAGAAAGATAATATACTGGGCGCTGAACTTTGAAGGCTTTTCCTTCTTCTTCCCGTTCGACCGTAAGTACTGTACTGACGACCTGTCCTGTGGCTGCAATGTAAAGCAGCAAAGGCTCTTTGCTGATTGGGGCAGCAAGCACCGGTTGGGTGGAGTCCACTCGAACTTGTCTGACTTTTTCATCAGTTGGTAAAGAGGCAATGCCTTTTCACCGAGACGAGAGATGAATCGACTTAAAGCGACCAAGCATCCAGTAAGCTTCTGGACATCGTGCACACGCACAGGGCGTTTCATTCGGAGTATAGTACCAACTTTTTCTGGGTTGGTGTTGATTCCTAGTTCGGAAAAGAGAAAACCGAGTAACTTCCTGCCAGGAACTCCGAATGTGCACTTTGATGGATTAAGCTTGATATCATACCTCCTGAGATTGGCAAATGTTTCAGCAAGGTGCATCAATGTGTCGGAACCCTTCCGTGATTTGACCACAATATCATCCATGTATGCTTCCACATTCCGACTGATTTGAGTGAGCAAACACTTCTGAATCATCTTCATGAACGTGGCTCCGGCATTCTTGAGGCCGAATGGCATGGTGACATATCAGAAGCACCCGAATGGAGTGACGAAAGCTGTTTTGATCTCGTCGGGTCCATACAGATGGATCTGATGGTAACCGGAATAGGCGTCTAAAAGACAACGCTCACATCCTTGATCGAGTCGACTATTTGGTCGATGCGGGGGAGAGGAAAATGATCTTTCGGGCAGGCCCGATTGATATGTTTGAAGCCGATGCACATGCGAAGTGACTTGTCCTTCTTGGGGACCATGACAACATTGGCGAGCCACTCGGAGTGGTAAATCTCTTGGATAAACTCTGATGCTAAGAGTCGAGCTACCTCCTTGCCAATGGCTTTTCTCTTCTGGACGGCGGACCGTCGAAGATGTTCCTTGACAGGTTTCACCTTTGAGTCGACTCGTAGACGATGCTCAGCCAGCCCCCTGGGAACACCCGGCATGTCAGCAGGCTGCCATGCGAAGATGTCCCAGTTCTCACGGAGGAACTGAATGAGCGCTTCTTCCTAATTGGAGTCGAGTGTCGTTGAGATATGAGTCGGAGCAGCACTGGGGTCGGTCGGGTGAATGTGAATCGGCTTTGTCTCACCGGACGACTGAAACGCTGATTCCGTAGCAGGCTTCTTGGCTCGCAACAAATCACTTGGATCTGCAGTTTTCTGGTATTCCTGCAGCTCTACCACTACCATCTGAGCATCAACGATCTTTGATCCCTTCTGAAAGCACTCTTCTGCCTTCTTCCGATTGCTAGTAATGGTGATCACACCTTTGGGACCAGGCATCTTCAATTTGAGGTACACATAACATGGTCGAGCCATAAAACGTGCATAAGCTGGCCTGCCCAAAATATCGTGATAAGCACTCTGGAAATCCACAACTTCAAATGTCAACTTTTCTTTGCGGTAATTCTTGGAATCACCGAAAACCACATCAAGAGCAATTTGGCCGAGTGACTCAGCCTTCTTTCCAGGAATGACTCCATGGAAACTCATGTTGCTGGTACTGAGTATGGACATCGGAATGCCCATCCCTTTTAGTGTCTCTGCATATAATATATTCAGGCCACTGCCACCATCCATCAAGACTTTAGTCAGTCGAGTGCCTTCGACGACTGGGTCGACCACCAAAGATTGCCTCCCAGGGGTGGCTATGTGCGTTGGATGATCGGACTGGTCGAATGTGATGGCAGTCTGAGACCATTTCAGATAATCAAGCGTCACGAGCAACCATATTCACCTCTTAGTTTATAACATTCAATCGACTTTTGCTTTCTACATCAGCAAAAATCATCAGGGTGGAATTGACCTGGGGGTATCCATCTCACTATGTTCTTTGTCTTCAACTTTGTCCGACTCCATCTCCTTATCCTTGGACTGTTTCCCTGGGCTATTTGGATCAGGAGCTGACACTGTCGAGTGGTATGTTTCGGGTAAATGAATTTACCCTCTTCATCTTTCTTCGTGTGGATGTGGCACGGCAAATCCATAACGTCATTCCCTTCCTTGTCCTTCACCTTCTTAGGGTTCCAAGACCCTTTGGGTTTCCCTTTAAACTTTCCTTGAGTCACGGCCAAGGCTTCTCCAGGAGCAGCTGGCTCGGCTTTCCGCTTCTGCTTCCTACTGGAGTTCCCTCCTCCGGTTTCATGAGCGGCTGACTTGTACTTGCCACTCCGGAGCCGATCCTCTTCTTCACCATTGGAATACTTGGTGGCAATCTCCATCATTCGACTCAGGGTCATGTCTCCGGTCCGACCGAATTTCAAACTTAGCTCTCTGTTCTTAACACCTTCCTTGATGGCACAGACTGCTTGGTGATCAGATACATTTTCTACTGTGTGATGTAAAGTGATCCACCTCTGGATGTAATCCCCAGAGTCTCATTCGACTTTTGCACACAAGATTGCAGCTCTGTCAACCCTGCTGGTCGCTTGCAAGTTCCTTCAAATGTTCTGACAAACACTCGGGCAAGATCTTCCCAAGTGTAAATGCTGCTGGGTGCCAACTGATTCAGCCATGCTCTGGCCGAGGCCTCCAACATAAGAGGTAGGTGTTTCATGGCCACCTCATCATTGCCGCCGCCAATCTGAACAGCCACTCGGTAGTCCTCAAGCGAAGTATCAGGCTTGGACTCACCAAAGGAACTTATCGACTCGATCGCCAACATGAAGTTGGGAGGAATCACCGTGGTACGATGGCTCGCTAAAACACTCGTCCCGAGACGTGAACTCTGCTGCTGGTGGGCACATCTCTGTCATGGCCTTCACGGTGAGCTCTGTTCCTGTCGACCAAACCTTGAACGATAATGGATCTCGCATCAAAGCCTGGTTCTCTGGGGTCGACTGGAATCCTTCGCCCAACACTGTGCTGGCGTTTGTCATCCTGCTGTCGAGAAGCGTATGATCCACCCCTTGGGGGAGGGGTGGGCACTCGACGTCGATCATTGCGACTGAATCGATGATCATACTGCTCACGGTTCTTGTACTGATCATCACGCCGGCCTCCACGTTACTCACGCCTCAGGGGCGATCTTGGACTATGGACCGACTGGACTGTATTCGCAGCGACGGATCTGCTGTGAATCCTATTCCGTGACTGCGATACAACTGAATTTTGATCTCCTGCTGCGCGGAGTAAATCTCTGATCTGTAGCAAACCTCTACCAGCCTCGGACTGGGAAGGCTGAATCGATTCTGCTATACAGGCTGCAGCTGCTAGATTCTGAATCGGAGTTCGATATACATGAGTCGGTGGTGGAAAGAGTTGACGTCGACTGGAGTCTTGAACCCGTTGCCGCGCGCGCTCGTCGAGTGCTCGCTGGAGATTCTCCAGTCGAGTGCGCTCAGCCAAGTTGGCCAAGCACGCGTCCTCTATGGCACGAGCCTCGGGGGTTTCTCCAACGATAGGAGTGTGTAACACATCCATGTTCTGGCGGCGAAGTTCTTCCCTCTGCAGCGAATTGAGGGGCTCGGGTTGATATTCTTCGTGAACCTGCATCGGATCACCTCCGCCGTCGCCTCCGTCGGCGCGGGGAAAGCCAGGAGGACTGCGTGGTCCATTGACCATCAGAACCTCCACCGCTGGATCACTGTTGTCGCACTCGGATGCAGTCTCTGCGGAGCCAGTCGACAGATCGAACAGGCCGTAGAGAGATTTGTCGGGCTCAATTGTCGCGACTTGGGGAGTGGCCGAATGGCGGGCCACCACGTGTCTCACCCACCGCTGAAGCCTTGACCGACCGGAACGCTTGCGCCGGCGGAAGCAGGAGGAGGATGACACAGGGTCGACCGACATCGGGTCGACGGTTGCCGTAGGAGGACGCCACGGACGCACGCACAAAAGTGTGTCGCCCCGCAGACGGGAAGCGCGTCGACGTTGAGTGGAGCCTCCTGAAGCCAAGCGGAGTCGTCGGCGATGAACGTGAGCGCGCCGAGACGGATCTCGCGGACCTCAACCAAAACTCCGCCTGAAACCATGATGAAGGAGATCGGAAAAATCCCAACTACTCCAATAAATCGCTAAGACACCTGCCCCACGGTGGGCGCCACCTGTCGTGGTTCTAAGTCTGACAGTAGAATAGGAGGGTAGGAATGGAGAGGCAAGATCCTAGCTATGGAGTAGTTGTATACGCAAGATGTTTACGAGTTCATGCCCTTCTCGGAGGAAGTAATAGCCCTACATCTCGGAGCCCGGAGGCGGTCGACTGTATTATGTGTGTATAAGTTACAGGGGTGCGAACCTTTTACACTGAGGAGGGGAGTGGCTTATTATATAGAGTTCGCCAGACCCCTCCAGCCCTCCGTTATGCAGGATTTAAAGTACATTAAGATCGGGGGTTACTGGTAACGCCCCACATAAAGTGCTATGAAGACCATAAAAGCTACTTAATGACCGACCTTTGTGTGCAGACTGACTTTAGATCTTCTGGTGGTCGAGTGGTTGGCTTCATAGTCGAGTGTCTTCAAGTCCGTCGAGTGGAATACTTCTAGGTCGACTGATAGGTGGTTTCTTCTAGAGATGTCCTTGGGGAGGGTATCTTGGACAGGTCCATCACCCTACCCTAGGTACATGGCTTCATCAGATGGTGCTACCAAAGCCAAAAAGATGGAACCGAAGCTCACTGATTGATTGATTGAAGGAATAGAAAAATGCAACGTCTCTCCTCTTGCTCCCGTGCTTCAACGCATGTATAGTATAATGCACAGAGTCTACTCCCCTGTCCCTTCTATCACAAATCACAAAGCACTGAGGCTTTAAATCACAAAGCACGGACGAAGCAACCATCATTTCACTCTTCGCTAACTCCGCTTCTCCATCATCTTCTTCGAGAAACCACCTCACCGCACTAAGCTGGACGGACGACGCTATTGTGTACTAGTAGTACTAGTACATTTATGCGTCCTTTTGTTCAACGGACTTCCTGGATGCAAATAAGGCGGTTGTCTCGGCTTGCAGGCGGCACTTGCGTCCGGTGGTCTCCCTCAACGGTGTTCTCCGTCGAATGCACTTCGCCAAACCACAACGTTCAAGATATCATTGACGTCACCACAATGGGGAAGGAAGTCAAATAGTTACTACCTCCATTTTTTTGTACACAATACCAGTATATCAAAATTAAAATTTGCAAAAGGCCACTAACACTAATTGAGGCAAAATTGATGGGGTTTGCCTCATACTAGCAACCAAGGACATTAATATACCCTTGCATGCATGAGGAAGTGAGAAGGTTGGTTGGGATGGCGCTGCATTAATCAAGCGATGAGGAGTGAGATCGTTAGCTCTTTGGGTTTGGAGAAAAAAATACACATTAATTGACATGTCAAACGAGGATTTGTATCGATTAATCCCACGAAGGAAATCCCCGCCTTTCTTTAATAACACCAATACTTCTAGTACGTACGTACTTATCCTTTTTGGGTCTAGGCCTTGCATTGCCATACTTCACCACACTTTTTTGCCAAGCTTGCCTAAAGTTTTCAAAATGAAAAGGAGGTACACTTGCGCACAGCTGTCGCGGTCGCACCGCACCCTCACACAGTCGCTCCGCACCCTCACACAGTCGCTCCTACACGCTGCAAACCCAACCAAGGGAACACGCCCTCACTAACACGTGCTACTGCATGTGAACAAACCAAACTCAGCCATCCTACTGCTGACACATAATTTTCGTTCATACATTATGTTTATCCAATCGCATGTTGGGGAGGATCTGTACGGCCCGTGCGGTGGTCTGTTGGGGAAGAAGAAGAGGTGAGGAAGAAGGGTTAGGAGACGTAGGATATTCATCCAACATCCTGAAATGGTAGACTGACCCAAATGATGAAAGTTAGGAGACTTGCATAACGATATATGTTTTTACACAGCAAAAGATCCCTAAAAACAACAACATAAAGAAAAACTATCATCGCTTTCATGAACGAGGCGACCTCGTCGTCTTTGGCTGCCGGCGCGAACCAGCCGTAGCTGCCGACGTGTGTCTCCACACCGTGGTTGTCCTCGGCCTCCAGCTACTCATTCGCGTGGAGCGTGCGGGCGCTCTGCACGGACGAGAGCACCGCCCGGTTCAAGTCGAGGACGTCTGGTTCCGCCTGCAGGAGGGCCTCGATGGCAGCGACATCCGCGCGCTCCGCGTCGAGTTGAGCCTCCGCCGCCCGGTTCAAGTCGAGGACGTCCGGTTCCGCTTGTAGGAGGGTCTCGATGGCAGCGGCATCCACGCGCTCCGCATCGAGTTGAGCCTCCCCCGCTCGGTTCAAGTCGAGGACATCCGGTTCCGCCTGCAGGAGGGCCTTGATGGCGGCGGCATCCACGCGCTCCGCCTCAAATTGAGCCTCCGCCGCCCGGTTCACATCCACGACATCCGGTTCCGCCTGCAGGAGAGCCTCGATGGCAGCGGCATGCGCGCGCTCCGCATCGAGTTGAGCCTCTGCCTCCCGGTCCTCCTTTAGTATCGCCAGGTTGAACCGTTGGTCCGCCTGCACCATGGGGGACCCAGACGCCGGCACGAAGTCGACGTCCATCGTCTCATACCAATCGGGGGCCTTCTGCGCCGCGACCTCCGCCATGTACATTGGATCGGCTTCCTCCTCCTCGTAGCTTGGCTCTAGAGAACTCGGGGATTGGCCCGCTGCAAAGGGAGCTTGGGATTGGAGGTCTGTGGCGCCGACCGCCGCCGCGATTTCTGCGTGGTGCTCCGGTGTCAACATCTTGTAGTACGTGATCTTGCGGCGCACCATGGCTTTCCAGTGAACTAGGGGACGCTTGATGCAGGCTAGGGGATTGAAAGGTTGGTGGATGGGCTGGAGAGGAGGTGTCGTTTTGGGGTAGTGGCTGGCGTAGGCGGAGCAGCGAAGGTTCTGGTGTGAATAGTGGTTTCGGTGAGGACCGGTCAATCGGTTTTGACTGTACATCGCTCTAGTTGTGTTCACGTTGCACCCTGGCACGCTGGACCCTCCACGTCGCTCACCGAATGGAACACACTTTTTCTTGCATTTTCGCTCGCTTGTGGGACCATATTTGAGAGCAAACTGACGTCCCTCCCCCTCCCCCGCCCGCGTCATTTATACTACCACTCCCTCCGTTTTATGCGGAGTAAATAAAAACAGAGGGAGTATACTACGGATGAGGATCCCTTGACGTGGCCATACCCATTGAGTAACTAACATGCGGGCCCTAGCAAGCATGGGGTCCGCCAGTAAGTGAACAAAAGGGAGGGTAAGGCAGGGATACCTACGTCAGAGGTTCCACTTCCACTACTACTCCCTCCTTCCATCTACAAGGACTAATGCATTTTTTGAGGCTAACTTTTACCAAATGTTAGAGTAATAATATATGACATGCAACTTACACAAAGCATACGGTCAAATTCGTATGTGAAAGGAGCTTCCAATGATATAATTTTCACATTATACATCTCATGTACTATCAATCTTGTCAATAGTCAAAGGCGGTTTTTAAAAACACATTAGAGCATGGTTAATAATATAGCCAGCCGATGGCTATAATGAACTGCCATGTCATCTATAGCCATCATCTATATGCACTCATACAGTAGTGTGGGCTATTTCCCGTAAAAATATATATAAGGTTGGCTATTGTATTAGTACTTTTTTCCATCTCCTCTCTATCTCTTTCTTCATATTTATTGTATTTAACTAGGAATGCGTATATGGCTAGGCTCTTGCATGAGAGCTCACTCCCTTTACTTTTTCACATCTCTCTCCTCCACATAGGCCCCATATAAATGGAAAGAGGGAGTACTATGAGCATTGCATACTCTACTACAGATGTTGTCAGTACTCCACTAGTACTATTAGACAGGGAGCTTAAAAAAAGTTACTATTGGACTGGCTATACGTGGCGAAGTCCTAGTAGTAAGAGCATGCGTGAGAACAAGCACATTCACGTGGTTATAAACAAATTGGAAACCATGTCTATTTGAATACAAATCTAGGAGTACTTACGAATCTAACAATATTGATTGGGCGTTGTTGAATGTTGATACTTTTTTTCTGTAAGTTTCATCAAAGTAGAGATACTTTGACTACACATGAAACTTATATGTAAACTACTAGAAACGATCGGAGGGAGTATATTGTATGTTCAAGAGCGAAACAAACATTGAATGCCCTTTGTATATGATTTGTGGATGCTATGATCGCCGGTTCAAAATTTTGAATCTGCCTTACGTGTCACACATGCACCCACTCGTTCTCTCTCGATTTCATCTCGAGGTCCGGAGATCGATTGAAAGAGGACTAGGGTGGGTACAATACATTCGTTTTGCTTATGAACGCATAATATACTCCCTCGATCCTCAGACCCCACGGCGGTCATTTCTATCATAGAAACAGACCAACCCTTTATCTCCTTGCATGACATGCAAATTGATCTCTCAATATCAATCAATCTCGTCAAGATGTGTCGGGGCATGAACCGAGTGGGATGTCAAAACTAAGACGGGAAGCGACACGTAGTGGAGGCAAAGTGAAACTTTAAATGAACCGTTTGTTTGTATGCATGTCGGACAAATTACAAGATTGGAAATACAAGCATGGTTTAGGCCCACATGCGAATGATACTTGGCGGAAAGTTCAAATGAGGCGTGCGAGAGCGACACGCTCATCGTCGCTTTACATGGTGGGTTTCAGTGTGTCGAGGGTGGCGTTAGCGCTGTGGCACGACTAGCAGATCAACACCCGGCTCATCGAGGATGCACGGGGCGCCGAAGTGCACGCGTGCCGCGCCGTGTCTGCGGAGTGGTGTAGCGCGGGCAACTGCATCCCCAGGACCTGAGGCCATGCCGGGTCATCTTGCTTTTTTGATGACATGTGGGGTAGCAAGTGAGCAATGGTCATCTCCAATGTTGCCACGACCGCAGCTGACTATCCTGGCACACCAAAAACCCTCGTCACTCGCGCCGTCGCACGGTGCGTTCCCAGCCGGCGCCAGCTGCCCGCATTCATGTCGTCCGTCTGTATGCCATTGTTAAGAGGATCGGTGCCCGAGGAACCAACTCCGGCGACTTAATGACGCACCCGTACGCTTGGCCTCACCGGAATGCGCTACTTAAAGCGGCAACACCCAGCTAACCTCCACACCATAGCGCATCGTCCTTCTACCTGGCACCACAACCGCCATGACCGCGAGCGCGAACGCTCTGCAGGAGAGCTTGTCTTCGGGGATGAAGCTCAAGGTTGCCGCCCTCGCTCAAGTTGCCGCTCGCGACGCAATAGCGGTGTAGCCGGACGCGGACGCGACCGCACAAGCGGTGGCCACGCTGGCGGTCGACGACGGGAGCACCATCAGCCACACGTCCTACTTGCCGCCGTCCAACGTCCGGCATCGCCGAGGTCGGGGACTCCTCTGAGGATGAGTAGGGCATGGGAGGCGGCAGGGCATGGTGTGCCAACTGGCCGGTCTGTCTCTTGTGTTCTACTCTTCCTTGCCGGAGACCGCACCTTCACTTCACGGGTCTTGAACCCTGCCCCCGTACATGGAGATCGCAGATGGAGGATGTCGGTCGCCGCCGTAGAATAGGTTTAGGGTCGGGTTTCTTTTATTTTTCTGTCCTATAAAAGTTATGTAATGAAAATCTGCTGTGGTTGCATTAATGTCGGCCAGTGTGTAAGAACTTTCACAATAATATAGTATATTATAGGAGTACTAGCAAGATGCCCGTGTGTTGCATAGAACATCAAGATCTTGTGGGAGAAAAGGATGAACCAGGGAAGGCGTTATCTGCAAATGTGAAGAGGAGTGCGGGTAAATTGTCATAGTTTCCTTCCTATCCGTTAGATATAGATTGGACGACCTATGTTGCAGGATGGCAGGCACACCATCATCACCAACTCTGCTTTTTATTAAACCGAGACAAAGCTAACATGCGAAGTAAAATAAACATATAGTCTACATACACAATTTATCTTAGGCACTCCAATAGTACGTCCACTACACATTCACGCATTTCACATCTTTCTACATCTACGGGAACCTACAAAAGGGTTAACGTAAATTGCCTCTCTCTCTCCTTTATTTTCATGGTGGTGGGCCCCTCCCTCCCCCCAATCTACAATCAACAGCTCACACGTTTCACTTTACGTTAATTACGTAACTGGGATTACTTAGGTGTAGCATTACTCATCCTAAAAAACCCAACTAAGCCAACCTCCCAGCATATCGCGCGGGAAAAGACCCGGCCGTGCCGTTTTAGTCGGGATTACCGGATTACTAGTAGTAGTATCGATGGATCGCGCGAAGCACCAAGTTTTTTTCTTTAGGGGGCGAAGCACCTAGTTTATTAAAAGGAAAAAAGGTGGTACACTAACAGCACCCCTGTCGCGGTCGCATTGCACCCCACACACGTTCGGTCCTGCACACGGCTCACGCAAACGGAACGCGCTTCGGCTTGCCTGTTCACTGACACGTGGGACTGCACTTGGAGAAACCGACCATGCGCCAAACTCCCCCCGCCCACCGCACGGAAATCCCCCCGCCCCCCAAAAAAATTCCCCCCAAATCCCAAATTCAACCGCCCTTCGGCCAACTAGCCAATAATATTCCCCAAACACCCCCCCGCCCCCTCCACTCCATTCGCTCCGCCAAAGCCGCCCTCCCCGCCGCACCGATACGTCGGCGCGCGGTTCATCGAGGCGACGCACGGCGATCCTCTCACTCCGCAAGTACGCTCTCGTAGACTACCGTCCTCTAGCCGCGCCGCCACCTGTGGCGACGTTCTTGTGGGCGCCGCAGCGGTCAACGCCATCGCTAACGACGTTCGTGTGGAGACGCACGGCGGTCAGCTTCTCCCACGGTACATGCATTCTAGACTGAGGCCCCTTGCATGTCGGTGTAGCGCTGAATGTTAGCTGATAGACGTTGTTAATATCACTGTTTGCCGAAGTAGTTTATAGTCAATAACTCAATATGCTCTGCTTAAGAAGCTTCCTTGCCCTATTTTGCACTCAATCTGCTTAGCTGAGATGGCATGCCAAGCCCGATTAGTTGCTAAAATATCCTGCCATATTTTTATTGTGACGTAGATTGCCATGGTCTAGTAGCCAATCTGTTAGGTGAAATAGCTGTACACCGTTTTATACTCGATCTTTGTTGCTGTGATGGCCTTTGATAGTTCGATGGCGGTGTGCTCAGCCTCATTATTTCTTTGAAACAGCCTGCCATAATTTAGCACTCAAATATGTTTGCTGAATTAGCTTTACATATATCTCGTTACTTAGATCTGCTCATCCAAATATCTTGCCATAGCTTTAGACATCGAGCTAGGTATTTTTTTCTGGACTTCATAAAAAAGCATATATGTTTTTCTTGTAATATCTAGTAGAAGAACTAATTTGTATGTCTAACAGATGGACAGGACTTGGATAACTTCTACTCGAAGATTCTCCGCTGCATATGTGGAGGGGGTTGAAAACTTCATGAACTTTATCAGAGCTGAGTACGGTGGTCCGAAATCAGATGTGCTCTGCCTGTAGCAGTTGTATGAATTCAGTTACAAGACCCAGTCAATCGTGCGTAATCATCTACACTTGTATGGGATGTCGGTCACATATAATAGGTGGGTTCATCATGGTGAAGTTGTGAATGTCAATGTTCTCGACTACATGGAAGCAGCAGATCACCATCTTGATCTCGCTTGATGCTCAGTGGAAGAGGAGGAGGAGGTGGTGGTGGCGGAGCCAAGAGTTTGACCAACATTGAAATAATGCTACGAAATGCTCGTGCATTTCGTGAACTTTCACCTCCGTAAGAAAAGCGGTGGGCCCGCATGTTGGAACAATGCAATGTGGCTGCCACCCCTGTGAAATAAGCTGTCAAGATTCTCAGCTATGGTCACCTTTCTTCAGGTGAAGACATCTGAGCGGATGACCAACAAATCATTCAATGCGATGTTGGCTGCTTTCCGCAAATCTTTCCCAGATGTGTCTGAGCTGCCACACACCTACAGTAAAATGAATAATTTCCGTCGTGCAGTTGGAATTGGATATGATATGATCCATGTTTGTAAGAATAATTATGTTCTGTTCCGGAAGGATTATGCCAACTTAAGTGAATGCCCGAAATGCAAACCATCAAGATGGAAAGATGGCGATGCTGTGAAGAGGGTTCCTCATAATGTTATGAGACATTTTCCAATTACACCAAGATTACGGAGGTTGTTTCATGACGCCAAAACAAGAGAGGATGTACTGTGGCATTCTAGGAACCAGGAGTACAGAGATCAGAATGTAACGAGCCATCCATCTCATGGTAGTGAGTGGCAAAGCTTCAATCAGAAACACAAAAAGTTTGTCTTGACCGAGAAACATTAGACTTGGCTTAGCTTCAGATGGATTTAACCCATTTGGCCACCAGAGCGCCACATATAGCATGTTTCCAGTGCTTGTTATCCCTTACAACATGCCTCCAAATGTCTGATCCAAAGAATCAAACTACATGATGGCCTTGCTCATCCCAGGTCCAAAAAGTCCTGGAAAGGATTTTGATTTAATCATGGAGCCTCTTGTGGAGGAACTTCAACAGCTATGGAAGGGTGTGCTCACTCGAGACCTATATAGCAGCCCACCAGCTGATTTCTTTCTGCGTGGTATTATAATTTGGTGCATCCATGATTATCCGGCTTTGGGCACTATGTCAGGGCGAACGACACATGGTTACAATGCATGTGTTATTTGTGATGTGAATCATTGTCATACACAATACTTAGCAAGATCTGTTACATTGACACCGCCGTTTCCTTACCAAGGACAAGCTGCATCCTACAAAATACCGAAGACATGTGTTCAATGCAAAGCATGAAAACAATGATGCGCCAAAGAGGCTCACCGCTGATGAGTTGCAAGTGGAATTAGAGAAGGTCAAGCATATTACACCAGGAAACCATCCTGGTAATGGTAGCGGGAAAAGGAAGCGTGGCAAGGTAGAAGAGAGATTATTGTTTACCCGCAGGTCCACTTTGTGGGACTTGGAGTATTGGAGAGATTTGGATCTGTGGCATAATCTGGACGTGATGCACATCGAGAAAAATATATGTGACAGGATTGTCAACACACTTCTTAATATTGAAGGCAAGACGAAAGATACCTTAAAATCTAGGATTGATTTGACACATCTGGGTATCAGAAAGGATTTGCAAGTGCAAGATGAAGGTAAACCACGGGATATGGCACCAGCTGTCTACGTCTTGGACAAGGTAAAAAGAAAATAATTCTGCGAGGTCCTGTCACGTGTGAGATTCCCACATGGATTTGCTTCCAACCCTGGAAAGAGAGTTAGTGCAGATGGAAACAAGGTACAAGGGTTGAAAACTCATGACTGCCACGTCCTACTCCAAAGGGTTTTACCTGTTATCCTTAGAGGATTGGGCCGCCCTGACTTATGCAAAGCAGTTGCAGAGTTGGGACAATTCTTCAGGGAACTCTATAGTAGAAATAACAGGATAGATGCTTTGGAGCGTCTTAGAGACAAGATACCAACTATCCTATGCGACCTTGAGAAGATATATCGTCCAACCTTCTTTGATGTGATGGTGCATTTGGCTGTTCATCTACCTAATGAGGAACTACTTAGAGGTCCAGTACAGTATGGCTGGATGTACCCTATTGAAAGGCGGCTACGCACTTTCAAGGGCTATGTCAGGAACATAGCTAGACCTGAGGGTTCCATTGTAGAGGCCTACATTGCTACAGAAGCGTTGACATCCTGCTCAAAATACATTGAAACAGCTGATCAGCTTAGCAAAGAGGTGGGTGAAGAAAATCCCAGGCTCAATGTTTTCAATTATTCTTTTCGAGTTACAGGGAAGAGTCGACAAGAGGACAAACCTAAAGATTTGGAAAAAAATGGTTTGGTATGTGTTGAATAACTGTCTTGAGATACTACCTTATATCAAGTAAGTGCTAAGTATTGCAGCTTATACATCGCAATCTACTAAACTTGCAGCGCATTCTTATATATTTAGATGTTTGACGCGATCACTATGTTGTGCAACATCTACAAAAACGAGTTACTGCCGCAAAATCCAAGAAACATTGACAAACTGGTTATGGCAGGATTTGCGTAATGGTTCAAGAGCCACGTAAGCTTTTGAATTGCACTGTCAGTTTTTTAATATATTGAGTACATAAGATGATCAGCTTGTCTATTTCCTAAACATAGGTTAAGAAGATGCGGGAGGATGGGCAGGCAGTCTATGATGCCCTTTACGCACTAGCAATGGGTCCTGAAACTCGGGTAAGACATTATGAATCTTGCATTGTTGGAGATGTGCGCTACAACACCCTTGCACGCGACGAAGGCAGGAAGACACAAAACAGTGCCATCATGACCACGGATACGTACGGCAGAGTGACAACTGAAATGTATGCTAACATAATGTACATTGTTCAGATTGCGATATATCTCCAGTTTCGAGGATCATCGGTGTGTGGTTCTGTTGTGCTGTCGTTGGTATAACCTGTTTTCCAGGATCGCAAAACCCAGAGCTGATGATTATTTCAAATCCATCAATGTCAAGGGGCGTACCAGTCCAACGAGCCTTTAATTTGGGCAAATCAAGCAACACAGATATTTTTCTTGGAAGACACATTTGCACGTAGCGATGACTGGAGAGTATTGCAAAGGTTTGAGCAGAGCAATTCATTTAATGAAGTTGCATAACAAGATGCTGCTTACACCGCTCCTGATGTACAAGATTCCACAGATGTTCCAAATATCTTTGAGAACCATCATGTCAATGACGCTAGCGAAAAGATTGCCTGTCGTGCTATGGACATACAAGAGCTGATCAAGAAGAAGCCAACGTTCGAGGACATTGAGGATGAAGAAGAAGATGACACTCTGGGGAATTACGATTCAGACTGATACACATGGCGAAGATGTTGACGCTGCTGCTGCAGATGATGATTAGATTGCTTTTGTCGTATTTGCCTGTCAGAAGACGTTTTTTTATCTACTATGTGAAATTGTGTTTGCTATGACAACTGAAACATGATGAACCTGTTGTTTAGTATTTTGCTATGAGAACATCACTTGTTATGTATGTTGATTTGTGTTTGGTGATTGTATGATGAGTAAAACATGATAACATTGTTGTTTAGTTGTACTCATATTTGGATGTGAAACTTGAATTTGATGACATAGTTTGCTGTTGGACTGCAATTTGCTCGACGTCTTTGAATGGGAACAAAGCTGATCCGACAGGGCCTCTGCTAATTTATTTATTTATTACCAAAAGGGCCTCTGCTATTTATTTATTTGTGAGCAAAAGGGGATACCCCCCGGTTTCCGTTAATAGAAATCATTAGATGTTCACAACATTACGACCAGCCTGCTACACAGGTTTCATTCATTACTAGTTTCAGCATAGTGCTCATGTCATAGCCACTGAATACATCACGAGTGCTACATACACTTCAAATAAACAGACAATCATCCTACAGAGCACATCGATTTTTCCCATTATCTTCACAAGCTCTTTCATCTCCTCATTGTTGTCAAGGCCGTTCAACAGCTGTTGCTTGGCCATGATCAGAGGAACTGCATCTTTAACCTTCGCTCTGCATCTTCCTCTTCATCGTTCCTTCATTACTTGTCCAACACCCCAACCTGCTGGTATTGGGATTCCTCGGCTAACCAAATAATCAACAGAAGTTGCATTCCCCACATCAAGAACTTCCCGTAAATACAAATCACACAAATCTTCCCTTTTCTGCACGAATCAATTTGGAAGATCATCAACCAAACTATTAAAAAAATCAGCAACTTAAAGTAGCAGGACAACACTTAAACATATTATTACCCCATGATTCGGGCATTTGTAGAAGAATCGGCCAGGGTTGAGGATTGTGGTTGAGACGCGACAGATGACTATGCGTGACTTGCAGCAGTGGTACCACACCAACGGTGGTGGGTTGCGATGAGAAACCTGCCAAGTGCGTGTGCGTGTCAAGGGGTGTGATGAGACCCACAAAGCGATGGTACGGGTGGAGACTTGGTGCATATCTGGATGTTGCCTCGTCAAGAGCAGTGGACGAGCAGCCAATGAACATGGTTGCTGCGGCCGAGCTTCCGATGCTAGGCAGTAAGTAGAGAAGAGGAGAAGCGAACGTTGGATATGTCAGTTTCATTACTTGCAGAGTAGCATAGCACCATATATAGTCATAGTCTAGGTTTGGATTTGAACCAGCTACAGGAGCAAGTCTCTCTTTTTTCTAAAACTCAGCAACATCTCTTTACTGGTACACTAGCTTGTTCTGTACGCCTTCTCAAGTCTTTGATTTTCTTTCTTTTTTTGCGAGGAAGGAAGGAGGACAAAATTGAGAGTTCCTGGGACTCGAACCCAAGGCCTGTCGGTTGAATACCAAGGATGCTAGTCACTTATGTGGCGAACGTTTCCTAGGAGGAGGACGGCAGACGAACGCAGTTTCCTCACAGTTTTAGTTGTGATGCAAGATCGAACGGTCGCAGTTTCGGGAATGTTACCAGGCGAACGAGCCCAAGTTTTCTTTTCTTCCTATATATAAAAAAGTATGCTACTTGGTGTCGGCTTAGTCAACAAATGATTGTGCCAACCTTGACCGTTGGATTGACATTCAACGCCTGTCGTGTTTCTTCAGTCTCTTCTTCCTCCAGCCGCCAAAGCCAAACCAGCGCCGACGGGACGCCTGCTCCCGCCTCCCACGGCTGGCTGTGCTGCTGCGCACGCATCGTGGCCACATCGCACCCTAAAACTTTGTGCATCTTCCTCGACTCCTGTTCGTTCCCGTCCGAGGCCTCACCATCATCCTCCGCCTTGGTTCGCTCGCCGCGGCGCCACCCTCCGGTGTTGTCAACATGGTCAACAATCGAGAGGAATAAGGAGATGACTGTGCATGGTGAGGATGCCAGTAGGGACCCAGCAGCGCATGCAGTAATTTTGTTTTTTCGGGACGGAGAAGGGAACTGGGTTGTGCGGGAGCTGTGGCCTGTCTAGCCCAGGCTTTTATTTCATATGTTTAGCAAATGACCAACCCAGTTTTTTTTCCTTTCTAAAAATGGCTAGCCCAGCTATTTTGTTTTTTGCAGAATAACCAACGTAGGCCTACTTGCTTTTCTATGCCCTGCTGGGCCGGAAATCTTTCAAGACCAGGAGGGATGCATTTTGCCCAAAAAATGGGCTATAAGTAATAATAAATGGGCTGTAAAATGAAAAAATACAGCAAGCATTCAATTAGTTCCAAAATACTTTTTTTCTTTTGGATTTTGATATTTTAAATTTCATTGTTTTTGTGCGGGTAATATTTCATTGGATTTAAATTAAGGTATGTTTAGTTTTTAAATTAATTTGAATCTGGCTAGAAATTTCGGGCTGTATGCTGTTTGGGACAAATTTGGAGGCTGACTTGTGGGTCTACTAGGTTGATGTGTACGAAAGGCTTTGTCAACTTAGTCCACAAACGGTTCTAGCAGAAGTGACCGCTGGATGTTAATCCAATGGCCGTGCTGCTTCTTCAATATCTGATCTTCTTGCTCCAGCTGCCCAAACCAGCACCGGTGGGACTGCATGCTCCCGCCTCCCGTGGTCGGCTGTGCTGCCGCACAGGCCGCACCGCCCCACCCTACTCCATTGCTGGCCAGGCCATTCCTCTACTCACCCACATCTCCTGTTATTTTCCAGCGACTGCAGCCGGACCAGTAAACCCTCGTATTCCCCACCGCGTGGGCAACCACTGCCGATTCTTCCCCGGCTCCGTGTTGTTCTCTTCCTAGGCCTCGCAGTCGTCCACCGACCTGGTGCTCTCAGCGCGGCATGGTCAACATGGTCAACGAACGACATCCATCGGACGTGGACTGTACTTGGAGAGGCTGACAGCTGGGTCCACAGCCGCACATAAGGAAATGCCTCCTTATTAAGCGCAAAATAATGATTCCTCCACCTGACATCTGGGACCCATCGGATTGGCCTCTGTATTTCGTGAAAAAAACGTTTCCCCCCGCTGACAGGTCGGACCCACCAGCTATATCTTTGCACGTAAGGAAGTGCCTCCTTATTATGCACAAAGAAATGAATACCCCCTACTAGCTGGGACCCAACATAGTGGGAGGCTGACTTGGGCCTACTAAGTTGACGGGGACGGAGGGCTTTGTCAACTTAGACAATATGAACGATTCTAGCTCTAGTGATTGTACGATGTCCATTCAACGGACGTAGTGCTTCTTCAACCTCTGGTCTTCTCGCTCCAGCCGCCCAAAGCAGTGCCGCCTGCTCCTGCCTCCCATGGTCGGCTGTGCTGCCGTGGAGGCCTCACCGCCCCCTACTACTCCTACCGCTGGCCAGGCCATCCCTCCACTCACCACACCACCTGTTATTCTGCGGCCACGGCAGCCTCACACCAAAGCCGAACCAGTGAACCCTCGTACTCCTCTCCGCGTGGGCATCCACTGCCGCGTCTTCCCCGGCTCCGCGTCGTCCCTTCCTAGGCCTCACCATCGTCCACCGCGCTGGTGCTCTCGGCGCGGCGTGGTCAACGTGGTCAAGGAACGACTTCCATCGGAAGAGTACTGTACGTGGAGAGGCTGACAGCTGGGTCCACTGCCGCAGCAAGGAAGTGCCTCCTTATTAGGCACAAAATAATGATTCCTCCACCTGACAGTAGGGACCCACGGACGGGCCACCGTATTTCATGAAAAAAACGTTTCCCCCTCACTGCTGGGACCCACCAGCTACATCTTCGCACGCAAGGAAGTGCACCATATTACGGGAAAAAAATGATTCACTCCCTGACTGCTGGGACCCACCAGCTACATCTTCGCACGCAAGGAAGTGCCTGACAGTCGGGACCCACCCGGTTGAAGCGTACGTAGCGTTGTCATTCTGGTCGCGAACGTGTACATACATACTGGTCGATCGGTCTGTCTACAGGGTGCAGCGATGAACTGTGGCCGTGTAAGGAAGGGCACGTGTAGTAGTAGAGGGGCACACGTGTGGTAGTAGAGGCGTGCACGTAGCATGTACACGTACGTACAACGGCCAGGGTGCAAGAAAGTAAGTACGACCACATATGTACATACGGGCGGGGTCTTGAACGCCTACTCGTGCATACGTATGGCCAGGGCTCGTGTACATGGCTGTGGCTAGGTCGGAATAGAGAAAATGCATCATCGTCATGTTCATGGGGAGGCAACGGAATGCGTCGTGTTCATCGGGAGGCAACCGAAGACGTGCTGTTCATCAGGAGCCAACCGGCTTGGACGGAACATGCGACGGAAACGAGGTCTGGCGTACCACAGAACGAAGGAAACAGCCTTGTGTTCGACCGGCCACGGTGGAAACGGGATCCTGTTCATCGAGAGGGGTCTGGTGTACCGCAAAACGGAGGAAACAGACCTCCTACGGTCGAAACAGGGTCCTGTTGATTGGGAGGGGTGTGGCGTACCGCAAAACGGAGGAAGCAAACTTGTGTTGGAGCGCTACGGTCGAAACATGGGTCATGTTCATCGGGAGGGGTGTGGCGTACCGCAAAACGGGTCTCCACGAGATACTGTGCATCTCCACCGTCGACCTCCTCCAGCCTCCACGGGCTCCTGTTCATCCACCGCCGACCTCCTCTAGCCTCCGCCTGCGACTGTTCATCCACGGGCTCCTGTTCATCCAGCCTCCACCGCACGCTCCTCCACCAGCTCATGTTCAACCAGCCCTCTCCACGGGGGTCCTGTTCAACCACCCCTCCACGGGCTACTGTTCATCCAGCCCTCAACCAGCTACTGTTCAACCAGCCCTCCACCGGCTACTGTTCGACCAGCCCTCCATGGGGTCTTGTTCATCCAGCCCCCCACGGGGTCCTGTTCATCCACCGGCTCGATCGATCAGGGTATTGTTCATCCAGCAGCAACGGCCTCTACTACCACGGGAACTGTTCATCCAACCCCCATCGGGAACTGTTCATCCAAACCCCCCAACAACGCTCACTGTTCATCCAGAGGGAGCATCGATTGGCTTCAGTTAGCAGCAGTAGCGAAGGAATCCCTTGATCGGGTTTAGTTAACAGCCATCGATCGATCGCCGGGTTCGTGAACGGGTAGCCCGTAGTGCAATCGCCGGGTTCGCTTAGAGCCCAACGCCTCACTCGGGTTCGCTAGAGCGTTAACGCCGCACACAAAGATACGTATGAGAGAAACGCGCATCGCTCAGCCCCCGACCACCCACCGTAACCGGGAACTCCCCTAATATTTTCCCCGCCCTCGCTTCTACCACGGTTTTCTACGTCATGGATGGCCCAAAGAATGTCACGCAGCTACGTCTCCGGCCCGCCCAGGACGAAAAACCCATTTTCTGTCATGATTTTTCATCATAGAAGTAGGAGCCTGATAACCCACAAGTATAGTGATCGCAACAGTTTTCGAGGGTAGAGTATTCAACCCAAATTTATTGATCCGACACAAGGGGAGCCAAAGAATATTCTCAAGTATTAGCAGTTGAGTTGTCAATTCAACCACACCTGGATAACTTAATATCTGCAGCAAAGTATTTAGTAGCAAAGTAGTATGGAAGTAACGGTAACGGTGGCAAAAGTAACAGTAGCAGTTTTGTAGTAATTGTAACAGTGGCAACGGTAAAGTAACTAAGCAAAGTGCAATATGTGAAAACCTCGTAGGCATTGGATCGGTGATAGATAATTATGTCGGATGCGATTATTCATGCAACAGTTATAACATAGGGTGACACAGAACTAGCTCCAACTCATCAATGTAATGTACGCATGTATTCCGAATATAGTCATACGTGCTTATGGAAAAGAATTTGCATGACATATTTTGTCCTACCCTCCCGTGGCAGCGGGGTCCTATTGGAAACTAAGGGATATTAAGGCCTCCTTTTAATAGAGTACCGGACCAAAGCATTAACACATAGTGAATACATGAACTCCTCAAACTACGGCCATCACCGGGAGTGGTCCCGATTATTGTCACTTCGGGGTTGCCGGATCATAACACATAGTAGGTGACTAATGACTTGCAAGATAGGATCAAGAACTCACATATATTCAAGAAAACATAATATGTTCAGTTCTGAAATCATGGCACTCGGGCCCTAGTTACAAGCATTAAGCATAGCAAAGTCATAGCAACATCAATCTCATAACATAATGGATACTAGGGATCAAACCCTAACAAAACTAACTTGATTACATGATAAATCTCATCGAACCCATCACCGTCTAGCAAGCCTACGATGGAATTACTCACGCACGGCGGTGAGCATCAAGAAGTTGGTGATGCAGGATGCTTGGCGGCGGCTCCGTATTGTAAAACGTGTTGAATCCTTCTCTCTGAATTTTTTCTCCCCGAACGTGAATATATGGAGTTGGAGTTGAGGTCGGTGGAGCACCAGGGGGCCCATAATGCAGGGGGCACGCCCAGGGGGGTAGGTATCGATGGGAAGCGAGACCTATGGGATCACAAGAATCCCTACTACGGTTGCCGGGGCGCAGGGTTGTGAGAAAAGCAGGATTAGCAGTCAACACAAGGATCGTTTACCCAGGTTCGGGCCGCGAGGATGCGTAATACCCTAGTCCTGCTTTGGTGGATGTATTGAGAGAGTTCTTGAGCTCTCAAACTAGCTACGGTGGCTGCGTTTTTCCAAAGAGCCGAATCCCTCTTCAGTATGCCAAGGGCCTCCTTTTATAGTTGAAAGGGGCTACCATAGTGGCACACGGGAGGTGGAAAGGCCTACAGTGCTGCGAGCTGATTGCTCATGTTACAGGACAAGACGCATTTAATGCGCAGCTTAGGTGTCCCTTAGCTTTATTAGGGACGGGAACGAGGCTCGTCCCGTCCGCTACCGCCACGCCCTGCTTCGACACGCGCCCAGGCCAGCGGTGCATCCAGCGCCAATTAGGCAGGCAGGCAGCTGAGGTGGCGCGGTAGTATGATCTTCACGAAGATCTGCATGCCACCACGTAGGTGCTTGCTGAGTTGGCGTAGAGGCCGCTCGTCGCCACGCAGGTGCCTGCCCAGCTGGTTGAGCTAGCAGCTTCTTGGGGACGGCAGTGGAGTCTTGGTCGACGCGGGCCTCGCTGTGGCCCCGCTGATGCCCTCGGCAAGGGCCTTGCCGAGGCCCGGCAAGGGTCTTGCCGTGGCGTTGCAGTCGTCCCTGGCGCCTTGCCGGGGGTCTTGTGGATCTCCTCGGCAAGGATCACGCCGAGGGTTGCTGTCTTCTGGTTCTCATCTGATCTCATATATCTATGGTCCTGACAAAGATCTGCATGCCACCTTGGAGGTGCCTCCCGAGCCCCTGGCCCAACGTGGTTGATGGCGTTGGAAACCGTGGGCTCAAGGGTGGCGCACTCTGCTGGTGTGGGTGAGCTGCCCCGGCAAGGGTCTTGCCGGGGCCGCTGAGGCTGCCCCGGCAAGAGTCTTGTTGGGGGAACCTGCTTCGTCCCTCTGCTTCTTTATGTTCTTGGCTTTGGCGTTGTCCTGGGCTTAGGCTTCTCTCCGGCTCCCCTCCTCTACCCTGCTTAGTGTGGCCATGGCGCGCGGCTCTGACTGCCCGCGCACAAGTAAAGGGGTACGAAGGTGCGCCCCTACTTTTGTACACTGACAGGAGCCCCCGGTCCTGCGCCACACATAAGCGCGACACGTTTTTGGGCCAGGGCTAGAATGGTGCGCGGGCAGGTGGGGCGGATTTTCACCGCAGTAACTCTTCATCCGCTACGCTTCCCCACGACCTGCGCGCGACGTGGGGGGTCGTGTGTGATGTGGGGGGCACCACTGGGGCGGTTCCCGCACGCATGCGTCACATCGCAATTAATGGGAAAGGAGGCAGCCCTCGCCTTCCTCGTAAAAAGGAATAACTGCGGTCGCACTGCTCACTTTACCCCCCTCCCCGCATCTTCTCCAATCTCAGAGCTGCCGCCTCCTTTCTTCCTCCTTCTCGGGTTCTTGCCTTCGCTTGCCGCCGCCGCATCTCCACCGTCCTCTGTCTCTTGCTCCCCCCAGCTACCATGGCGCCAAAATCCACCAAGGGCAAGGGAGTGGCCAAGGACGCCGGAGCGACGGAGCTGCCGGAGAGTGCGCTGGCGGCTCAGCGGATGCAGCTCGCCTATTTCCCCTCGATGGTCGACGCGATCAAACTGCGGGATTACTTCAAGCCCCTGTGGGGGGTGAAGTGATAACCCACAAGTATAGGGGATCGCAACAGTTTTTGATAAGAGTGTCGAACCCAACGAGGAGCTAAAGGTAGAACAAATATTCCCTAAATTTCTATCGACCACCGATACAACTCTACGCACGCTTGACGTTTGCTTTACCTAGAACAAGAATAAAAACAGAAGTACTTTGTAGGTGTTTTTGGATAGGTTTGCAAGAAAGTAAAGAGCGAGTAAATAAAAGCTAGGGGCTATTTAGATAAAGATACAACTAAATTAGTTTTAGTAGAGAGCTTGTTGTCACGAGAAAGTTATTTGTCCCTAGGCAATCGATAACTAGACCGGTAATCAATATTGCAATTTTATTTGAGGGAGAGGCATAAGCTAACATACTTTCTCTACTTGGATCATATGCACTTATGATTGGAACTCTAGCAAGCATCCGCAACTACTAAAGATCATTAAGGTAAAACCCAATAGCATTAAAGTATCAAGTCCCCTTTATCCCATACGCAAACAACCTACTTACTCGGGTTTGTGCTTCTGTCACTCACGCCACCCACCATAAGCAAATCATGAACATATTGCAAACCCTACAGCAGGAATCCCTCATGCTTGCGCGACAGGAGAGCACCATAGGACATCACCAATAATAAAACATGCAACTCAAACCAATCTTGATCATCAAATAGCCATTAGGACAAAACGGATCTATTCAAACAACATAGATAGCCATACATCATTGGGAAATAATATATAGCGTCGAGCACCATGTTTAAGTAGAGATTACAGCAGGTAAGAGAGAGGTTACACCGCTGCATAGAGGGCGGAAGAGTTGGTGATGATGGCGGTGAAGTTGTTGGTGAAGATTGCAGTGACGATGATGGCCCCCGGTGGCACTCCGGTGCCACCGGAAGCAAGGTGGAGAGCCCCCCCTTCTTCTTCTTCTTCTTCCTTGACCTCCTCCCTAGATGGGAGAAGGGTTTCACCTCTGGTCCTTGGCTCCCATGGCGTGGGAGGGGCGAGAGCCCCTCCGAGATTGGATCTATCTCTCTGTCTCTCTGCTTCGCGTTACGCTCGTGCCCTTTCACCGCTTTCAGATATATATGGAGATCCGTAACTCCGATTGGACTGAAACCTTCGCCGTGATTTTTTTCCAAAATTAACTTTCTTGCGGCCGAAGAAGGGCATCAACCGCCTTCTGGTGGCTCCACGAGGGTGGGGCGCGCCCTCTGTGCAGGCGTGGGCCCCTGCCTCGTGGCCACCTCGGACACCGTTTCGCGTTGATCTTTCTCCTAGATTTTTCAAATATTCCAAAAATAAGCTCCCTCCATTTTTATGTTGTTTGGACTCCGTTTGATATGGATATTCTCATAAACCAAAACATGCAAATGAGATAGGAACTGCACCGGCACTCGGATCAATATGTTAGTTCCAAAAATAGTATAAAAGTTGCCAAAAAGTATATGAAAGTTGAATAATATTGGCATGGAATAATAAAAATTATAGATACGACGGAGACGTATCAAGATCCCCAAGCTTAATTCCCGCTCGTCCTCGAGTAGGTAAATGATAAAAAGATAATTGTTGATGTGGAATGCTACCTAGCATAATCTTGATCATATGCCTAATCATGGCATGAATATTAAGACACGAGTGATTCAAAGCAATAGTCTATCCTTTGACATAAAAACAATAATACTTCCAGCACACCAACCAAGCAATTATGTCTTATTGAAATAACATAGCCAAAGAAAGCTCATCCCTACAAAATCATATAGTCTGGCAATGCTCCATCTTCACCACACAAAATATTCACATCATGCACAACCCCCGACGACAAGCCAAGCAATTGTTTCATACTTTTGACGTTTCTCAAACCTTTTCAACTTTCACGCAATATGTGAGCGTGAGCCATGGACATAGCACTATAGGTGGAATAGAATATGATGATGGGGGTTATGTGGAGAAGACAAAAAAGGTGAAAGTCTCACATCGACGCGGCTAATCAATGGGCTATGGAGATGCCCATCAATTGATGTCAATGTGAGTAGTAGGGATTGCCATGCAACGGATGCACTAGAGCTATAAGTGTATGAAAGATCAAACTGAAACTAAGTGGGTGTGCATCCAACTTGCTTGCTCATGAAGACCTAGGGCATTTGAGGAAACCCATCATTGGAATATACAAGCCACGTTCTATAATGAAAATTCCCAGTAGTATACGAAAGTGATAACTCAAGAGACTCTCTATATGAAGAACATGGTGCTACTTTGAAGCACAAGTGTGGTAAAAGGATAGTAACATTGCCCCTTCTCTCTTTTTCTCATTTTTTGTTTTTTTTATTTTTTATTTTTTGGGCCTTCTTTTTTTTGGCCTTTCTCTTTTTTTATTTATTTTTATTTTTTTATTTTTTCGTCCTGAGTCTCATCCCGACTTGTGGGGGAATCATAGTCTCCATCATCCTTTCCTCACTGGGGTAATGCTCTAATAATGATGATCATCACACTTTTATTTACTTACAACTCAATATTACAACTCGATATCTAGAACAAAGATATGACTCTATATGAATGCCTCCGGGGGTGTACCGGGATATGCATTGATCTAGCGTAGCAATGACATCAAAAAACGGACAAGCCATGAAAACATCATGCTAGCTATCTTACGATCATGCAATGCAATATGACAATAAATGCTCAAGTCATGTATATGATGATGATGGAAGTTGCATGGCAATATATTTGGAATGGCTATGGAAATGCCATAATAGGTAAGTATGGTGGCTGTTTTGAGGAAGATATAAGGAGGTTTATGTGTGATAGAGCGTATCGTATCATGGGGTTTGGATGCACCGGCGAAGTTTGCACCAACTCTCGAGGTGAGAAAGGGCAATGCACGGTACCGAAGAGGCTAGCAATGATGGAAGGGTCAGAGTGCATATAATCCATGGACTCAACATTAGTCATAAAGATCTCACATACTTATTGCAAAAATCTATTAGTCGTTGAAACAAAGTACTACGCGCATGCTCCTAGGGGGATAGATTGGTAGGAAAATACCATCGCTCGTCCTCGACCGCCACTCATAAGGAAGGCAATCAATAAACACCTCATCCTCCGACTTCGTTACATAACGGTTCACCATACGTGCATGCTACGGGACTTGCAAACCTCAACACAAGTATTTCTCAATTTCACAATTACCCACTAGCATGACTCTAATATCACCATCTTTATATCGCAAAACTATTGCAAGGAATCAAACATATCATATTCAGTGATCTACAAGTTTTATGTAGGATTTTATGACTAACCATGTGAATGACCAGTTCCTGTCATCTCTCTAAATAGATATAAGTGAAGCACGAGAGTTTAATTCTTTCTACAAAAGATATGCCCACGCTTAACAAATATAAGTGAAGCAAAAGAGCATTCTACAAATGGCGGTTGTCTATGTAAAGAGAAACATGTAATCAAAACTTAAAATGATATAAGTGAAGCACATGAAGCATTCTATAAAGCCATACTCAAAGAATATAAGTTAAGTGCAAAGAGCATTCTATAAATCAACCAAGGACTATCTCATACCAGCATGGTGCATAAAAGAAAAATGAAAACTAAATGCAGAAGACGCTCCAACATTTGCACATTCACATGAATGAAACGAATCCGAAAACATACCGATATTTGTTGAAGAAAGAGGGGATGCCTTCCGGGCATCCCCAATATTAGATGCTTGAGTCTCCTTGAATATTTACTTGTCGGGCATCCTCAAGCTTGAGATCTTGCCTCTCCTTCTTCTCCTCATATCGAGACCTTCTCGATCATCGAACACTTCATCCACACAAAACTTCAACAGAAAACTCGGTAAGATCCGTTAGTATAATAAAGTAAATCACTACTCTAAGTACTATTGCAAACCAATTCATATTTTGTTTTTGCATTGTGTCTAATGTAATATAACTTTTTCATGGCTTAATCCACTGATATAAATTGATAGATTCATCAAAACAAGCAAACTATGCATCAAAAACAGAATCTGTCTAAATCAGAACAGTCTGTAATAATCTGAACATTCACCATACTTCTGATATTTGAACAATTCTGACAAAATTAGGAAAAATAAACAATTTTTACATCAATACAGGGAAAAAATAATCAGAACCATTTGACGTTCCAGTAAAAAAATGAAAAATCGCGCACTACAGCGAAAGTTTCTGTCCGACACCGTACAAACCAACAAGCATTGTAAACATCCTAAAGGCAAACCTTGGCACATTATTTTTATAATACAATGGAATTGTACAAGCGGATAATTATTTTTTTTGAAAAGTTTCTACAATCAAGATTCACAAAGTTTCCGTGAGCATGAACAAAGTTCAAGGCTAGCTCCCACTTCAACAATGCTTGTCTTTCTCACTTTCGCTTTTCTTTTCGAAATTTTTTGGGTTCCCCTCTTTATTTTTGTTGTTTTTAAACTATATGAAAGCACTCAACAGAAATAAATGACTCCCTAAAACTTCCGGGTTGTCTCCCTAGCAGCGCTTTCTTTAAAGCCATTAAGCTAGGCATATAGTGCTCAAGTAATGGATCCACTCGGATCCCAAGGTATATCAAAACCAATTTTAATTAGCAATGATTTGTAATTTAGTAGTGAGCACAAAGCAACATATATCATGTAATGACGAAGTCTAACTCTCTTCCTATGCATCGGCATGTCATAAAAGAACAATTCATGCACACATAGTAAAGGCCAATGCATAGTATAAACAGTTTCTTGCAATTTTATTGTATTGGAAACATAGAGAGGTGGAGATATAGTTCCTCTCTCATAATAATTGCAAGTAGAAGTAGCAAGCACATGCATATTATATCTATCAAAATCATCATGTGCAATGGTAAAAGGCAACCCATCAATATAATCCTTAATAAGTGCAAACTTCTCTGATATAGTATAATCAGGAGAATTCAAAAAGATAATAGGACTATCATGCGTGGGTGCAATAGCAACAATTTCATGTTTAACATAAGAAACTATAGCAAGTTCATCTCCATAAGCATAATTCATATTGGCATCTTGGCCATAAGCATAGCAAGCATCATCAAAAGGGATATTTCAAGAGAATTAATGGGATCATAATAGTCATCATAGCAATCATCCTTCGGTAAGCACGAAGGGGAATTAAACAATGTATGAGTTGAAGGGTTACTCTCATTAGAAGGTGGGCACGGGTGATCAATCCGCTCTTCCTCCTTTTGTTCTTCGCTCTCCTCCTCATCTTTTTCATCCAATGAGCTCATAGTTTCATCAATTTCTTCTTCCATAGATTCCTGCAAAATATTAGTCTCTTCTTGGACAGCGGAGACTTTCTCAATAAGTGCATTAATATCAGAATAGTATTCATAATTCTCATAGCAATATTTAAGGATAGCTAAATTTTCAGATCTATAAACAACATCATCAAAATCTTCAAACTCTTTACACATATATTCAATTTCATAAGCACCCATAAAAGCAACAAATTCTTCTATTTGTTCCACATCATAGTAATCATATATACCATTAGCATAAGAAGCTAAGTTTTATTACCATTAAATTTGCATGAAAAGGGAAGGTGTGGAGCCTTCATCCTAGAGCAACAAGTATAATCTAACTCACGCATAGTTGCCAAGCATACCACTTCAATATATGAATTTGATCCCATAATAGTTTCCCTTTTTGTGTCAAGCGATAATCCCTAAAGTATTCACGTTGATCCAACGTTACTCCCATTACATAATTGAATGGGGTTTTCTCAGGATTATTAAAGTAGTACATAATATCTTTCACATAACCAGCATCGAGGGTTTTAGGAGGTTCCCCATCTCCATGAGCAGCAAGTACACCTAATTTTTTGGTATTTTGTGTTCCATATCCATAACTAAAGATAGAGAACAACTAAGAACAGCAAATAAAAATTACTTAGTGATAAAGCAAACAAGCACACACGAGAATATTCACCCCACGCTATAACTCCCCGGCAACGGCGCCAGAAAAAGGTCTTGATAACCCACAAGTGTAGGGGACCGCAACAGTTTTTGATAAGTAAGAGTGTCGAACCCAACGAGGAGCTAAAGGTAGAACAAATATTCCCTAAAGTTCTATCGACCACCGATACAACTCTACGCACGCTTGACGTTTGCTTTACCTAGAACAATAATAAAAATAGAAGTACTTTGTAGGTGTTTTTGGATAGGTTTGCAAGAAAGTAAAGAGCGAGTAAATAAAAGCTAGGGGCTGTTTAGATAAAGACACACCTAAATTAGTTTTAGTAGAGAGGTTGTTGTCACGAGAAAGTTATTTGTCCCTAGGCAATCGATAACTAGACCGGTAATCATTATTGCAATTTTATTTGAGGGAGAGGCATAAGCTAACATACTTTATCTACTAGGATCATATGCACTTATGATTGGAACTCTAGCAAGCATCCACAACTACTAAAGATCATTAAGGTAAAACCCAACCATAGCATTAAAGTATCAAGTCCCCTTTATCCCATACGCAAACAACCTACTTACTCGGGTCTGTGCTTCTGTCACTCACGCCACCCACCATAAGCAAATCATGAACATATTGCAAACCCTACAACGGGAATCCCTCATGCTTGCGCGACACGAAGAGCACCATAGGACAGCACCAATAATAAAACATGCAACTCAAACCAATCTTGATCATCAAATAGCCATTAGGACAAAACAGATCTATTCAAACATCATAGGATAGCCATACATCATTGGGAAATAATATATAGCGTTGAGCACCATGTTTAAGTAGAGATTACAGCGTGTAAGAGAGAGGTTACACCGCTGCATAGATGGGGGAAGAGTTGGTGATGATGGCGGTGAAGTTGTTGGTGAAGATTGCGGTGATGATGATGCCCCCCGGTGGCACTCCGGTGCCACCGGAAGCAAGGGGGAGAGGCCCCCCCTTCTTCTTATTCCTTGACCTCCTCCCTAGATGGGAGAAGGGTTTCCCATCTGGTCCTTGGCTCCCATGGCGTGGGAGGGGCGAGAGCCCCTCCGAGATTGGATCTATCTCTCCGTCTCTCTCTGTTTCTGCGTTCTGTTCTGGTGCCCTTTCACCGTTTCGTATATATATGGAGATCCGTAACTCCGATTGGACTGAAACATTCGCGGTGATATTTTTTCCAAAAATTAGCTTTCTTGCGGCCGAAGAAGGGCATCAACCACCTTACGGGTGGACCACGAGGGTGGGGGCGCGCCCTCCTGGTACGGGCGTGGGCCCCTGCCTCGTGGCCACCTCGGACAACGTTTCGCGTTGATCTTTCTCCCAGATTTTCCAAATATTCCAAAAATAAGCTCTGTCCGTTTTTATCCCGTTTACACTCCATTTGATATGGATATTCTGCGAAACCAAAAACATGCAAATGCATGTGAACCGCACTGAGCACTTTGGATCAATATGTTAGTCCCAAAAATAGTATAAAAAGTTGCCAAAAAGTATATGAAAGTTGAATAATATTGGCATGGAACAATCAAAAATTATATATACGACGGAGACGTATCATAAAGACGGGGAGACGACAGGGCATCCAGCCACGCGCGTCATCCCCACCAACTGCACCGAGGCCGTCCCAAATCGGTACCCTTTCTTTGTCGACTACTTCTCCTGCGGGCTTTGTCCCCCCTTCTATGATTTCTTCAATGATGTCATGCACACCTACGGCTTCCACCTTTTGGATTTTACTCCAAATGTCGTGGCGTGCATGGCTCTTTTCGCGCACCTCTGCGAGGGCTTCGCCGGGGTGCATCCCAACACACGCTCTTCCACCACTACTTCTCCCCTCGGATCCAACCGGGGGGCGCCATTTCCGGTTGTGTCACCTGGATCCCAAGGTCCAAGGGGGCGTACCCGGAGGGCGCCATGAAGGAGAGGTGGGAAGAATGGCGAGGCCGGTGGTGCTGGATTGAGGAGAAGGACTCGCCGGACTTTTGCCGGGTTCGCAAGGCGTCGCCGGTCCGCAGAAGCGATTGGAGCGATGTCGATGCTGACGACGTGAAGCTTACGGTCGTCGCCACTAGGATTCTCCGCGTCACCGAGGCTAGGCTCACCCTCGAGATGATCGGGGCGGATTTCATCCGCCACCGAATCGCTCCGCTGCATAACAAGGGGAGGCCGGCCTGGCTCTTCAAGAACGCCGCCGACGTCATGAGGCTCCGCCCGACCTCGACCACAACCTTACGGTGATGAGGCACGCCCATCTCTGCCAGCGGCTCTTCCAGCTCGACGTGAACCGCGATGGCGAGGTCGAGCGGACCGGCAAGGCCACGAGGGCCACCGTGAAGGCTGGCAAGGTCGCCAAGGGGCCTCTGTTCAGGTTGCCGGCGGGGGTGGTCCCGCTAAGCAAGAACTCTCGCCGGATCGACATCATCGCCATGATGCCGGACTGCAACGCGCATGGCCTTGACCCGAACTGGGTCGAGCCGGAGGACATCCAAGTGTAGGAGTTCTTCGACACCTTGCATGAGGGGTACGTCACCGCCGAGCCGCGGCTCGTCCAGGACACCTCCCAGGTGGAGCTGGACTACATCGCCGCTAGGGCGGCGGAGGCGAAGCTCGCCGAGGAGTCCGACAGCGCCGGCGGCGTGGAAGACAAGGCCGCGGCGGAAGGGGAGGAGAAGGAGCTCTTCTAGTGGGCGGAGACCGCCGGGGAGGCCAGCAGCACCGGGGCTCCTCTCGTCGAGGACGTGGTCGGTGAGTCGTTGTAAGAGGAGGCCGAGGAGGTGGAGGCCGTGGCCGTCGACCCTCCAGCCACGGGGAGAGGACAGGTCCTGCGACGGGCCACCTCCAGCGAGCTGGTCCGGCCCGTCAAGGCCGTGCGGTGACCAAAATCTCCGGAGGAGTCTGCGCGTCAGACGAGGGCCGCGGCGGCAAAGAAAGTGGTGAAGGGCGCGGTGACGAAGAAGAAGGCATCTACCTCCTCTTCATTCAAGCGCGTGCAAACTCCGCCTTCCTCCCCTCCTCCGGAAGACGTTGACGCGGGGGTCACCTTTGACTTCGGGTCCCTCAGTCCAAGGAGGAAGAGGAAAGCAACAGAGAGGGAGGTGGACGATGAGTAAGTATCTTTCTCATTTCGCCATCTCCGTCTCCTCAATCTGTACCGCTTGTCTCGACTTGTTTTCATCTTTGCAGGGACACGGAGATGCTGGCCCAGAGGGTGAAGAGAACCAAGGCCTCGGCGGGCGGCCAGCCCCCGGCTGGTACTTCAAGGGCGCCGCTGGTGGTGTTGAGCAGCCTGGACAGCAGCCCCCAGCGCAGACCCCAGCGTAAGTTCATCACTCGTCCCTCGTTGACATGTGTCAGGGGTATGATACTTTGGTGCTGACCTTGTCGAGTATGCAGGAGGAGAGCAGCAGCAGGAGGAGCCACAGAGGGCTACCCTCAGCACGCCGCCCTCATCAACCACGCCGCCCCAAAGGGCGTCCCCGGCAAGGGCGCCAAGCACCGAGCCCACGCACATGGAGGAGGAGGAGGAGGAGAACTTGGGCGCCGGTGGCTTCACCTCGGCACCAAATGTTGGCGGGGAGGGGACCTCTGCTCCCCAGCCCGACACTGGTAAGTTTCTATCCTTTCATTTCTATCCTTTTTCTTTTCTTGCTGATTCTTGGGCTTGGCTTTGACTCACCTCCTTCTTGGTGTCCAGATCGTCCATCGGCGGACCAGGAGGACATAGACGCCATCATCGAGGACGTCGCCAAGGACGCCGCGGTAGAAGCCGAGAAGGTCGCTGTTGAAGAGTCCGCCAAGGGCGTTGCCGAAGACGCCACCAAGGGGCCTGCCGGGGAGCCCGGCAAGGCCGCCACCGAGGAGGAGGTGGTCGATGACCAGCCTTCCTCTTCCGCCGCCTCCGGCTCCGGCAGGTACCTGAGAGTGACCAACGATCTCTTCGTCCACCTCCCAGGGACGTCCAGCTCTAGGGCACCCGTCGAGGGAGAGGTGTTCGACGAAGAGGTGCTTGCCGCCGCCGGGCTCGAGGTCGTCGACGAGCCGAGCGCTGGGGGCGACGGCTCTCAGGAGGAGCGGCTTCTCCAGGCCATGGGCGCCAATTTCCGGAAGCTCCAGGCGCTCCACCGTGCCTGCCTGGACAAGGCCAAGTCCAGGATGGCAACGGTGGACAAGGCGGAGGCGGACCTCAAGGTGCGTGTCACCGAGGCGCAGACTTGGTTCCGCCAAGCTAGCGAAGAGATGAAGGCCGCCCAGGGCGAGCTGGCCAAGTGTGACGTGGATCTCACCATGAAGATGTCCGACATCGAGAAGGCCCAGGAGACGGCGGAGGGCTTGGTCGCTGCGGCCGAGGCCGCTCGGACCCAGCACGAGGCCGCGCTGAACTCCCAGGAGGAGGACCTCGCCAAACACGAGGCGGACCTCGACGTCAAACTCTGCGCCAAAGACGGGGGGGGGGGGGGTGGAGAAGCTTGTCGCGCAGCAGACCCAAGAGCTGGAGCAGAGGCACAAGGAGAAGCTCGATGCCCAGGCTCTAGTTCACACCGGCAAGGTGAAGGAGCTGGGGGTGGAGCGGGACGGGTTGAAGGAGCAGGCCCTGAAGCTGTGCCAAAAGAAGGACACGCTCAACGGCGCCATGACGGAGGCGCAGGGCACGGCTGTCAGCAGGGCCGGGGAGCTCTCCGAGGCCAACAAATCCATCAAAGACCTCAAACCAAAGCTGGAGGGCCTCGAAGATATGCTCTCAGAGGCCAAGGCCCGGGAGGTGACCCTGGCCAAGGATCTGGAGGCCGAGAAGCAGGAGCGGAAGAACGAAGCTACCAGCCACAAGGATTTTGTGGAGGGCGAGAATCACTAGATCAGCCGCCTCGAGGACGTCGTCGGCAGGATCACCATGCAGCTGGCTACCATGGGATGCCAAATGTGATGTACGCCCCTGAGCGCAGCGGGACCACCAACGCCAAGCTGACCCTATTCTTCGAGGGTGTTCTCGGGGCCCTGGAGCAGTTCCACCCCGACAGGGCAGCTTCACTGGCCGACGAGAATCGAAGGCTCTGCTGGGGTGCCATGACCAAGGTCCTCACCAAGGTGGCGTACTGGAACCCCACCCTTGACTTCGACGCCGCGCTGGAGAGCTTGCCGGAGGGTACCGACCTCGCGCCGCTCAAGGAGCGTATCGAGTCCATCATCAGCCTCATCGGCGGAATTCAAAGGGTGGAGGGCCAGCGCCAGGATTAGGCACCCCGTTTCTTATCGCTGCTGCAGGTTCATGACCAAGACAATTCCTATCTTTAGTTAGAACCACAGCAACAATTTGATGTAATATAACTCTGCAACACTTTTGATATTACACATGTTATTTTCCTGTTCGATTTTCCTTTGTATGTCCACCCTACGTCAACTGGGTAGGCTTGCCGGCGCGTAAACCCAGGGGGTGTCTTGAGAACGGATCCCCATTAGCCTGCTGGGTATGCTTGCTACCGGGCAAACCACCTCACCGCGCTCGACGCGGCCGCTCGAATTGTCGAGCTTGACTCGAGTCAGAATCGAGAGCGTTGCCTAGTGCGGAAGGCTACCCTGCCACTCTCGACGCGGCCGCTTGAGCTGTTGAGTAGACTCGAAACAGAACAAAGGCATTGCCAATTGCGGGAGGGCCCCTTTACGTGCGGGTTTTCCATACATAGGCAGGATCTCCGAGGATAGTAAACTTATGTATAAAAGGAAATTGCTCAAGGTTCTGGATGACTTAGCTTTTCTTTTGCCGCGCTGGCGTCCTTCGCGCTTGACGGCGGCGCAGTTTTCTCCTGTTCACCTTCTTCCTTAGAGGCCATGGCGATGAAGGACTGCTAGGTTAACTACTGGGCCAGATTCTCACAATTGCGCTCCCTACCTGGCGCGCCAAAGATGGCGGTGGGAAGCGACACCTATGGGATCACAAGAATCCCTACTACGGTTGCCGGGGCGCAGGGTTGTGAGAAGAGCAGGATTAGCAGTCAACACAAGGATCGTTTACCCAGGTTCGGGCCAGGAGGATGCGTAATACCCTAGTCCTGCTTTGTTCAATGTATTGAGAGAGTTCTTGAGCTCTCGAACTAGCTATTGTGGCTGCATAGTTCCAAAGAGCCGAATCCCTCTCCAGTATGCCAAGGGCCTCCTTTTATAGTCGAAAGGGGCTGCCACAGTGGCACACAGGAGGTGGAAAGGCCTACAGTGCTGCGAGCTTATCGCTCGTGTTACAGGACAAGACGCATTTAATGCGCAGCTTAGGTGTCCCTTAGCTTTATTGGGGATGGTAACGAGGCATGTCCCGTCCGTTGCCGCCTCGCCATGCTTCGACACGCGCCCAGGCCAGCGGTGCATGCAGCGCCATGTAGGTAGGCAGGAAGCTGGGGTGGCGCGATGGTAGGGTCTTCACGAAGATCTGCATGACACCACGCAGGTGCTTGCTGAGTTGGTGTAGAGGCCGCCCGTCGCCACGCAGGTGCCTGCCCAGCTGGTTGAGCTAGCAGCTGCTTGGGGACGGCGGTGGAGTCTTGGTTGACGCGGGACTGGTTGTGGCCCCGCTGACGCCCTCAGCAAGGGCCTTGCCGGGGGCCCGACAAGGGTCTTGCCGTGGCATTGCAGTCGTCCCCGGCAAGGCGCTTGCCGGGGGACTTGTGGATCTCCTCGTCAAGGATCCCGCCGAGGGTCGCCGTCTTCTGGTTCTCATCTGATCTCATATATCTATGGTCCTGACAAAGATCTACATGCCACCATGGAGGTGCCTCCCGAGCCCCTGGCCCAGCATGGTTGATGGCGTTGGAAACCGTGGGCTCAAGGGTGGCGCGCTCTGCTGGTGTGGGCGAGTTGCCCCGGCAAGGGTCTTGCTGGGGGAACCTGCTTCGTCGCTCTGCTTCTTTGTGTTCTTGGCCTTGGCGTTGTCCTGGGCTTCGGCTTCTCTCAGGCTCCCCTCCTCTGCCCTACTTAGTGTGGCCATGGCGCGCGGCTCTGACTGCCCGTGCACAAGTAAAGGGGTACGAAGGTGCGCCCCTACTTTTGTACACCGACAGGGGGTACGAAGGTGCGCCCCTACTTTTGTACACCGACAATAGGTGCGCCCCCACCCTCGTGGATATGGTGTGGGCCCCTGGCCTTGATTCTTTCACCAGTATTTTTTATTAATTCCAAAAATTTTCTCCGTGAAGTTTCAGGTCATTCCGAGAACTTTTATTTCTGCACAAAAATAACACCGTGGCAATTCTGCTGAAAACAGCGTCAGTCCGGGTTAGTTCCATTCAAATCATGCAAATTAGAGTCCAAAACAAGGGCAAAAGTGTTTGGAAAAGTGGATACGATGGAGACGTACCAACTCCCCCAAGCTTAAACCTTTGCTTGTCCTCAAGCAATTCAGTTGATAAACTGAAAGTGATAAAGAAAAACTTTTACAAACTCTGTTTACTCTTGTTGTTGTAAATATGTAAAGCCAGCATTCAAGTTTTCAGCAAAGATTATGAACTAACAATATTCAAAATAACTCTTAGGTCTCAAGTTTACTCATATCAATGGCATAATCAACTAGCGAGCAATAATAATAAATCTCGGATGACAACACTTTATCAACACAATCATAATATAATACAACAACATGGTATCTCGCTAGCCCTTTCTGAGACCGCAAAACATAAACGCATAGCACCTCTGAAGATCAAGGACTGACTAAACATTGTAATTCATGGTCAAAGAGATCCATTCATAGTCATACTCAATATAAATTAATAGCAATGGATGCAAATGACAACGGTGCTCTCCAGCTGGTGTCTTTTAATAAGAGGATGATGACTCAACATAAAAGCAAATAGATAGGCCCTTCGCAGAGGGAAGCATGGATTTGTAGAGGTGCGAGAGCTCGGTTTTAGAAATAGAGGTGAATAATATTTTGAGCGGCATACTTTCATTGTCAACATAACAACCGAGAGATCTCGATATCTTCCATGCTACACACATTATAGGCGGTTCCCAAACAGAAATGGTAAAGTTTATAGTCCCCCTCCACCAACAAACATCAGTCCATGGCTTGTCCGAAACAACGGGTGCCTCCAACTAACAATAGTCCTGGGGAAGTTTTGTTTGCAATTATTTTGATTTGATTTACTCAGAGCATAGGACTGGGCATCTCGGTGACCAGCCATTTTCTCGTGAGTGAGGAGAGGAGTCCACTCCTCTTGAGAATAACCCGCCTAGCATGGAAGATACAAACATCCCTAGTTGATACATGAGCTATTCGAGCATGCAAAACAGAATTTCATTTGAAGGTTTAGAGTTTGGCACACACAAATTTGCTTGGAACGGCAGGTAGATACCGCATATAGGAAGGTATAGTGGACTCATATGGAATAACTTTTTGGGGTTCATGGAAGTGGATGCACAAGCAGTATTTCCGCTTAGTAGAAGTGAAGGCTAGAAAGATACTGGGAAGCGACCAACTAGAGAGCGACAACAATCATGAACATGCATTAAAATTAATAAACATTGGGTGCAAGCATGAATAGGATATAATCCACCTTGAACATAAATATCGTGGAGGCTATGTTGATTTTGTTTCAACTACATGTGTGAACATGTGCCAAGTCAAGCCACTTGAATCATTCAAAGGAGGATACCACCCTATCATACCACATCACAACCATTTTAATAGCATGTTGGCACGCAAGGTAAACCATTATAAACTCCTAGAAAATTAAGCATGATAAGCAACTATAATCTCTAATTGTCATTGCAAACATGTTCATTCTTAATAGGCTGAATCAGGAACAATGAATTAATCATATTTACAAAAACAAGAGAGGTCGAGTTCATATCATCTTCTCTCATCTCAATCAGTCCATCATATATCGTCATTATTGCCTTTCACTTGCACGACCAAACGGTGTGGATAATGATAATAGTGCACGTGCATTGGACTAAGATGGAATTTGCAAGCATTTAATTCAAGGGAGAAGACAAGGTAATATTGGCTCTTTGTTAAATCAACAATAATGCATATAAGAGACACTTCAACATTTTAATTATGGTCTTCTCCTCTCGACCTCCAAAGAAAAGAAAAGAAATAAAACTATTTACATGGGAAAGCTCCCAACAAGCAAAAGAAGAACAACAAATCTTTTTGGGTTTTCTTTTAATTATTACTAGCACATATGCCCGTGCGTTGCAACGGAAGAAAAATTAACATATCCACCAAAACTTCTATTGTTGAAACTAAATTATATGCAGTTGTACCCACGACATAGCTGTCACTAGGCGTAAGCTGTGACTGACTCCGAAGAAGAAGGTTGTTGCAATAATGGCATCCGACTTCACAACAATGGTGGTCGAGCTTTGCAGCATGCGGTCCGCCTTACAACAACAACGGTGGTCTAGCTTTGGAGCATTGCGCACTTCTTGTAGCATCATTAACTGGGCATGCATGTCGTGTGTCGACGCTCGATCAAAACTGCATGTACATCAACCAGATATTTTTATGGTAAATATGCAGCAAATTTCCATTTGACGTAGGAAAATCGCTGAGAAATAAAAACATTGACAGTATGAAAAAGCAGCATGAAAAGATACTTAGTAAAATGCGCTAGCGGGGTCACACAACGGCCTGATTCTCTTCCACGGGTTTACACACAAGCCAACCAAGCATCTGTTTAATTAGAGTGAGTCAGCATAGTGCATGTCCTTCCGCTTTTGTTTGATTAATTAGAGTAAATCTGCGAGCAGTGCATGTCCTTCCTTTATTTTAATGGGGGGCTCAATTCTTATTGGCAGGTGCTGCCATTAGGTAACTAAAATTATGCCATATCGGCTGTGTTAGTCATTGGGCAGATTTATTGGTTTGTAAAGTGATTTATCAAGCTTCTGTTATAAATTGGTCTGGTTCCTCCAAGCTCAAAAGTTATGGAAAAATTCCTCCACTTTCGCCGGTAGTCCTGATCATCACCAACATCACCAGACAAACAACTCCCAGAGTTCGCCTTTACCGATCAATGGTCAGAAGGTGGAGGAGCCGCATTTAAAAGCGAGCCAAAGAAATTGATGTAGATCTCGCAAGGGAAATACGTCGGCAGGGTCGGCCTGCGTACGGTGCGGCTGCTCACGTGATGCCAGGCAGAGGCTGTTTCAAATCCGTCCAGGCTTTGTGCTCAACTATGCCAGCACCGTGTAGATCAATACAGATGTGGCGTCGTTATTGGATTAAATACATGTGATATTTTTCTTTTCCCGTTGCAACTCACATGCATGTTTACTATATTTTCAACCAAAATAGTTTGAATAATGCTGCCCTGCTTTTTTTTGTTACTTGTAAAGTTGTTTGAGTGGAATTTTCCTCGTGTTTTTAAGAAATATTCATATTTGGTACCTACTAGCTCTTATGTTTTAAACTCCTGGATATTGTGAGAATATTATGGATAATAAATAATGAATATTACAATCAAATATTACTTTTGCATATTGTGATAATATTGTGGATAATAGGATTTTCAATATTAGTTTAGTCTTAAAGCATTGCAGTTATAGACCACACATAAGGGAGGGGAGGATGGGAGGGAGGATAATTGACGACATTGTTGATGCTATGTTAAAATAGAGAACGTGGACCTGAGTGAAGGGTCTTGAATCATTCTTAGAGATGTGGTTTTTTTTCTCCCGTTGCAACGCACGGGCATATTTCCTAACAGGGTAGACTTTGTTGTGTTTATTGACTGCCAACGTCTCATAACAACATTCCAAAGGTACCACCAAAATACGTCCATCAATTGCTATGTAAGAAACAAAAAACACTTCACTCTCCTATCCCAGTTAGCATGTAATGATTTAAGCCTAAACTCGGCCTAAAACATAGGTAAAAACCTAAATGTACGCTTTTGTGATGTTTTCTGTCACACGCATCAACTTTAGTGGTAAAAACGGAATTTACTCTTTCATTTATGATACACTTCAATTATTCCCGCCATGAATAAGAATTATGTGCTTTCAGCATAACCATCTTTGCAAAAATGCTACACCTCTGTATAACTATTCAACAATTAATATTATAGAAGAGCTCACATTGATTCATCAATGTGAGCTTGCATGTGTAGTTTTTGAGTTCCTCCTTCGCATACCTAGCTTTATATGCAAATTAGTCTAAGTGAATGTCGGGTTTCTTCTGCACCGAATGTAGTATATGAAAATAAAAGATTTTGACCTTGGAGATGAACAGAAAAGGTAACATGAATGCTATTAGGGTATGCATTGTGTTGAGGATCCCAATACTTGCAAAATATCTCTCTAGCACTCTTCTAGTTATGCAAAAACACATATGAAGTCGGATAGAAATAAATCAACAGCTGAAAAATTCAGAATAGTAGGAATACGAAATTCCTCTTTCATACATAAAAAAAACCTCTTTCCTCCTCCTTGTAGAATAGTAACTTCCAGTGTAATCAATTTAGCTATGGAAAACTGATTTCACAGGGTGCATGTACTCGTCCCGTTGGTTTACATGCGAGTTCTACGTAAGTAGCGTGCGTGTGTGTATTCATCATTATAGTCGGCAATCAAGCTATAGCCGACAACTTGTATTTTGCTGCTGCTCCTGCGGACGTGTATTTTTACCTAAGAAAGAGTCGACCCTACTTGCTTTGTATGCGTGCATCGTCACATAGTACTGTTTCTTGGTTACATGCATTGGCTTGGAAGTAATCAGCACTCGGCAAGTATGTGATGCACCATGGTCGCACATTAAGTGTAGTGGCATCAGCGGCGCTCGCTATCGGAGTGATCGCATGGCATCATCGATATCAGGGGCGATGGCCGGTGGTCGCGGCTGTTGCGAGGGGCTTAAATAGATTCGATTCCAACTGCCTCTTTGACTCTTTCCTTCCTTTCATTAATATCAATTCTGCTTACTTCCTTTAAGGACCATCACGGATAGGATTCAATTTTGCTTCCTTCCCTAATTTCACGTGCATGATTCATCTTCTTATTCTCTTTCCAATCATGTGGAGGAACGGACCGGTTTATTATCCTTTCCTTCCTTATTTATCTGAACATGACAAATTATTTCCTTCCTTTATGATTCCTGAGAAGGCTCCTTGATATACAGAAAATTCAAAGACGCATTTAAGTTGAGAGGATTGCATGTAAGGGACCGAGGTGGGACTAATATATAGGTCAGGCTTCCTTTACAATGCATAGTTCGTGGTACCTTAGCTGGTATTGACAGTATTTGTTTGCCATCAGGCCGCATGTTCAAATCACAAAACCAGCCGTTATTTTTTGCCTCCTCTAGACTGCTGAGGGAGTCCTGGATTAGGGGGTGTCCGGATGGCAGGACTATAACCTTTGGCCGGAATCCTGGACTATGAAGATACAAGATTGAAGACTTCGTCCCATGTCCGGATGGGACTTTCCTTGGCGTGGAAGGCAAGCTTGGCGATACGGATATGTAGATCTCCTCCCATTTGTAACCGACTCTATGTAACCCTAACCCCCTCCGATATCTACATAAACCGGAGGGTTTTAGTCCGTAGGACGAACAACAATCATACCATAGGCTAGCTTCTAGGGTTTAGCCTCTCTGATCTCGTGATAGATCTACTCTTGTACTACCCATATCATCAATATTAATCAAGCAGGAGTAGGGTTTTACCTCCATTGAGAAGGCCCGAACCTGGGTAAAAACATCGTGTCCCTTGTCTCCTGTTACCATCCGCCTAGACGCACAGTTCGGGACCCCCTACCCGAGATCCGCCAGTTTTGACACTGACATTGGTACTTTCATTGAGAGTTCCTCTGTGTCGTCATCTTTAGGCCCGATGGCTCCTCCGGCCAGCAACAACGATGCGGTCCAGGGTGAGACTTTTCTCCCCGGACAGATCTTTGTATTCGGCGGCTTTGCACTGCGGGCCAATTCGCTTGGCCATCTGGAGCAGATCAAAAGCTACGCCCCTGGCCATCAGGTAAGATTTGGAAGTTTAAACTACACGGCTGACGTCCGCGGAGACTTGATCTTTGAAGGATCCGAGCCACAACTGTGCGAGCCGCACTGTTACGATGGGCATGATCTAGCTCTGCCGCTGAACAGTGCCCTGGAGGATGCACCCGTGCCCGCTCCGACCCTTAGCTCGGAGCCAACTGCGCCAACCGAGGGCGGGTGGCTGGACACCGCCTCGGGGGCTGCAATCTCTGCGGCGATCGAGCCGAACACCAGCCTTGTCCTCTCGAAGCCCGTGACTCCAAAGTGCCGGACTCCTCTCCGGACTCCGAAACTTCCGCGCCCCCGCCAATCGAATCCGATTGGGCGCGGATCATGGAGTTCACCGCCACGGACATCTTTCAGCACTCGCCCTTCGGCGACATCCTGAATTCACTAAAGTCTCACTTTATCAGGAGAGCCCTGGCCGGACTATGGTCAGCAAGGTTGGGATGCAGACGACGAAGAAATTCAAAGCCCACCCACCACCCACTTCACAGCCACTGTCGATGATTTAACCGACATGCTTGACTTCAACTCCGAAGACATCAACGGTATGGACAATGATGTAGGAGACGAACAGGAACCGGCGCCTATAGGGCACTGGACAACCACCCCATCTCACGATGTATACATGGTGGACACACCTAAAAGAAACGACGTGGAGGAACAAAGGGACGCTACGAGGGATCGTTCCCTCGAAAAGCAGTCAAAGCAGCGGCGTAAGCGCCGCTCCAAACCCCACCTCGACAGATACAGCAGTCATACAGACACAGCCATAGAGCAGGGCGAACCGGCGGACGACGAACATTCCATCGAGCAACCGTCCGAACAGGGCAACTTTGGATAAACAACCTGTCCCCGGCGAAGATAACAGTCCGGACGACCTCACGCCGGACAAGCTACCGGAGCAGAAGAACCTCCACAAAAGGCTCGTCGCCATCACAAGATAGCCTGAAAAAAGCGTATGTAAGCTCAAAACAGCAGAAGATGCACTCAGAACTAGATGGAGCAAAGCACTCAACACCACAGACAAATAGGGCGACAATTGCCGCACAAAGTGCTACCCGAAGTGAAAATTACTGCCGGAATTTGATGAGGAGGCCTTAGAGCCCCCGCAATCAAAAAATAAGGAAGCCACCCGGTCGGGTGAACAACCCCATGGCCAACATAGAGCGGCAAAGGGCGCCGCACACAAGCCGGCACGTGATCCGCACAAGGATTCACATCAAAAAGATGGCCCAGCTAGATTTATCTACGGGGCAAGAAAGCAAGCTCTAGTAAGCAATGCAACGCATCAAGTATCCGAACATCACGGTACACCCAAATATAGGGGTGCCGCACACCCCCTATGTTTCACCGATGAGGTGCTGGATCATGAATTTCCGGTGATTCAAGCCCGTAAACATAGAGGCATACGACGGAACAATAGACCCTGGAGTCTGGATTGAGGATTACATCCTCCACATACACATGGCTAGAGGAGATGATCTCCACGCCATAAAATACTTACCCCTCAAGTTCAAAGGGCCAGCCCGGCATTGGCTTAAAAGCCTTCACGAAAACACCATTGGAAGTTGGGAAGAGCTCGAGGATGCTTTTCGGGCAAATTTTCAAGGGACCTATGTCCGACCTCCGGATGCAGACGATTTAAGTCATATAAATCGACAACCCGAAGAGTCAGCCTGGAAACTTTGGAACAGATTTCTTACTAAAAAGAACCAGATAGTCGACTGTCCGGACGCCGAAGCCTTAGCAGCTTTCAAACACAGCGTTTGAGACGAATGGCTCGCCAGACACCTCGGCCAAGAAAAGCCAAGAACAATGGCCGCATTAACAAGCCTCATGACCCGCTTTTTGCGGGAGAGGATAGCTGGTTGGCAAGATGCGCATCAGCCACCCAAGTACATCCGGGTTAGGGATGGAAACGGGAAACCGCGATGTAGCAAGGACCAGCGTCGGACTAAGGGAAACAGCCCGAAGAGCACGGCAGTAAACGCCGGATTCAAACGCTCTCGGCAGAATCAGAAAAAGCTGCCCCTCAAGGATAATAGGGACGAGCTATCTAACTTAAACAAAATCTTGGACAAGCTATGCCAAATCCACAGTACTCCCGGGAAGCCTGCGAACCATACCCACAGAGATTGTTGGGTCTTCAAGCAATCCGGCAAACTCAATGCCGAACACAAGGGGCTCGACACACCAAGCGAGGACGATGACGAACCCCACAAGCAAAGCACCGGAAAACAAAATAATTTCCCACAAGAAGTCAAAAGAGTAAATTCACTTCACGTGACAAAAGGGAAGAACAGAGTGGCGCCCATAGAGATACGTGCCATACGGCCTATCCCAGAGGAGTCCCGCGACTAGTTGTTAAAACCAATCACCTTCGACCATCAGGATTACTCTAGAAGTATTCGGAATGCAGGCTGGACTGCCTTGGTATTAGATCCGATAATTGACGGACTCCACTTTACACAAGTCCTAATGGACGGCGGTAGTGATCTAAACCTGCTATATCAGGACACAATCTGCAAAATGGGGATAGACCCAACAACAATTCGCCATTGCAACACTTCCTTTCAAGGGGTAACGCCAGGCCCAGATGCCCATTGTACGGGCTCTCTCCTGCTAGAAGTTATGTTCGGCTCACCCGACAACTTCCGCCGCGAAAATCTAACCTTCCACATCGCCCCATTTATAAGTAGCTATCAAGCACTAGTGGGACGCGAAGCTTTCGCCCGCTTTAACGCAATACCGCATTACGCATCTCTTACACTTAAAATGCCCGGTCCGCGAGGAATCATCTCATTAAAGGGAAATATCGAGTGTTCCTCAAGCTGAAGATCAGCGGCTGCCTTAACAGCCACACACTAAACCGCTACACTAATCACAAAGGCCTAAACAGGTCGTTCAGACCCGGACACGGCTAGACGAGTCCGGCGTAAACATACAAGGGCTTACTAGCCGCATACCCCGCATAAGGGCTCCGCATGTACAACAAGAGACAATAAAGCTCAATTTTATTCATTTTTTGAATTGTACTTTGTTTATTTAATATAACGTACATTTTCGCATCGATCTTTTTCAACTAAGTTCCTCTCTTTTACAGATGAACACCGTATACACCCGGCCCAGGATACGGCACAACGGAGACACAAAGCAGACGCGTGAGGGACCGGCTCCAAGGATTCTTTTCAGATTAAGACCCTGCATAAACCTTTTTTACTGTCTCTTGTTGATACACATCCCCCGGTTTCTTGCTATAACCGAGGTGGAGACTGGCGTCTTGGCATGTGGCCACTTCAGAATTTTGCGCGTACCTGGACACCAGGGGCTTATTACTAAGGGCGTGCTTCAGCCCATTTTCATAAAGACCAAATACCTTAGGGAGTGTTCGGTGTCGCGAGTTTGGCCTTATATGCATCAGCTCCGAATCATGTCTTTGGTCAAATGTTGGGTTTGCCCGGCTCCTGTGTTTTGCTGCCTTACGTTCCGCTCTATCGGCTAAGGCGGCACAAGGAGAACTACTGTGATTGTGCCCCGGTTGGCCAGGCGAGCACCTCAGTAGAGAAAGTCGAAAACTGACTGTCATGATATAGCGTGAGACTGGTCAACCACTTGATGACCCGCCGGAATCTTTAGGATTCCTCCGATAACGGCGGGCCGCTCCGGCCAGTAAACACGCGCCGAATTCGGGTGAGCGGTGCCCCTGTGGGCTATATAGTAGCCCCATCACAAACTCCTATGGAGAAGTGAAAGTGATAAAGCATTATAGTCCGTTGCCTACTTCGCTGTGCTATCACCTCCTTTATAGGACCAAGACGTTGGATCAAGTGTGAAAATGCGCCATTCGAACACCCCGCATTATATGCGTAATGGCCGACATCGCCATCTTTCAGGTTATATATACATATACATTAGCGGCCGCACATGAGGTATTTTAATTCTTGAAGGCACAAGTATAAAAAGCTTTTATATTCCCTCAAAACATTGTTTTACAATAATACATGTTATTCGAACATAATATCCTTCAAGCATTGCGTTTCTATTAAACAAGCGCCCTGCAGAACTTCCTGAAAATAGTGCTCGGCAGGTACTCGGCTCCCGTCCGAATCTTGGGATGCAACATTGGTGGCCTTCATCTCGGCCCAGTATGTCTTGACACGGGCAAGAGCCATCCGCGCACCCTCTATGCACGCTGACCTCTTCATTGCATTGATATGCGGCACCGCACCAAGGAATTGCTGCACCAAGCTAAAATAACTCTTCGGCTCGGGCCTTTCCGCCACAGATGACTCACGACATACTTCATGGCGAGTCCGGATAACCTATTCAGCTCACCACGCCGCCAAACGATCGGTTAATGGAAGTGGGCACTCTGGATTGTGGAACTGCGACCAAAAAAGCTTTTCCACTTCTTGATCCTTTTGATCTCGGAAGTGTTCGGCCGCGTCCGCGACACTCGCCGCCAAGTCCAGGTAAGCGTCCGCCGCACTCCACAACCGATCCAACGGAGCATATTTAGGATCCCTGAACTTCATCCGCAGCATAAAGGGCTTTCCAGTCGCGATATCTCCGGCCTGACGTAGCTCCTCCTTCATAGCTCTCATCGCAGAGCGAGCATCCTTGGCCTCGGTAGAGGCCTTCTTCCGGTCCTTCTATTCTGCCTGATCTTCTTTTTTAAGAAGCTCGCAGCGGTCGGCAGCATTCTTCAACTTCACAACCATCTCGGCCATTTCCTTCTTGCTTCGGCAGTGAGCAACCTGTTAGGCTTTCAGCTCTTCAGTCGCCTTTAAGGCAGCCGCATCGCTACTCCTGGCCTGCTCCTTGGCTCCGGCAAGTTCCGCCCGAAGGTTCTCCATGACAGCGGCACCATCTGCATCAAGCACACATGTTGTAAGGTACGGGCATCAAGCTCCTCTTACCGGGTGTCTTCGGAGAAATTACATACCTTGTGCCTCGTCTGCCGCTTTGTTAACAAGCGCGATGTCGGCATCTGCCACGTCAAGTTGCCGCTTTAGCTCGGCAAATTCATCAGTCCGGCTAGCCACCGAACACTTCGCCACCTACATAGGAACGGCGACATGTTATACCTAGGACTATTATCCTCGGCGCGCCGTCATTTTTGACAACGCACCGAGTCTCAGGGGCTACTATCTATACAGGGCACATCTTTTATATGCGGAACTGTCAAAACGTACATCATTTCGCGTACCTCAAAACCTGTCAAGAACTCCCGACGGCCTCGTGCAACCCGCTCTCTGCGGATGAAATCTTTCAATCACCGTGCCATCAATGCACGGTGTTCTTCTCGAGATAGACGCCGCCCGAGCAGATCCTTCAGCTCCTTCCAACTGCGCAAGACCGTCACGGTGCCGGACTCGTCCGATGGCCTTTTTCGAAGGCCGGACACGGAGGGCTTTGGGGGGCCATACGACTGCCTTCCGGCCCTGCCGGATTCGGAGAAACCCTCCGTGATGACACCTCAGGGTCGCCCCGCCTTGCACGGCGGTACGGTAGGGGGAGGCGTTCCGCTCTCCATCATCTCCGGTCGAAGATCCCTTGAAGATGAGCTCTGCTGAGAAGGGCTGAGATCCGAACTACAAGGTAAAAATTCTGTTATCTTCCTCAGAAAAATAGAACAGGGATATCTCTTATTTTAAAACTCCCCTCTCTACTTACGGCTCGCTGGAGGGCTGATCCCCTTGGGGGCACATTGCGGCCGAGGCATCTCCTGCAGACCCTCCGACGAAGATCCCCGCTTTGAGACCATGGTCTCCGGGTCTTTAGAGGCGGTCCTCTTCTTCCCCCGGATGGAGGGATTCTTGATTCCTCCTTTCCTGTCAGCCTCCTTCTGGGAGGCGGTAGCTTCTTTGTTCCCCCCTTTGCCTTCTTCCAAAGGCACAACCTCCAACATCCTGGTTAACATGGGATCCGGTGTTGTCTCAGGGAGGGGGGCCGGACACCTGATTAGCTTTGCTTTCGCTATCCACTCCTGTATAAGGGACAACTCTTTTAAGGGCAATTTTATGATAAATATGCGGATGGCGTGTCCGGGTACATGACTACTTACTTGAGTATCCGGGCGATTGCAGCTCAGACCTGCGTCCTCGGTCGAGTCCGGACACATTGCTTGTGATCCGAAGAACAATTTGTACATCTCCATGGGCGTCGCGCCCATAAAATGTTGGAGAGCTCGTGGTCCCTCCGGATTGAACTCCCACAGACGGAGGGGGCGACGCTTGCGAGGCAAGGTGCGGCGAATCAACATGACCTGCGCCACCGCGACCAGATTGATGTATCTCTCTAGGAGATCTCGAATGCGGCTCGCAACAAGGGCACGCCCTTGGACGGCCCCAAGAAACCCTTTATTGACCCATGACGCTTAGCTGTGGTGGGGACCCGAGCGAAAGGCAGGTGGCGCCACCCACTTGGTGCCCCCGAGCTGTGATATAAAACCACTCGTTGCCATAAGCTGAACTCCTCTTGAAAAGAGCCCTCGGGCCATGGAGCGTCAGCATTCTTGCTTATAACAGCGCCCCCGCACTCCGCGTGCTGCCCCTCGATCATCTTCGGCTCTACTTTGAAGGTCTTAAGCCACAATCTGAAGTGAGGAGTAATGCGAGGAAGGCTTCGCACATGACGATGAACGATGAGATGTGGAGGATGGACTCCGGAGTCAAGTCGTGAAATTCCAGCCCATAATAAAACATGAGCCCCCTCACGAAGGGGTCTGTCGGGAAGCCTAGCCTCAAGGAAGTGAGACGCGAACACCACGCTCTCACCAGGCTTGGGAGTGGGAATAACCTGCCCTTGAGCAGGCAGCCTATGCGAGATTTCGCCGGTTAGATACCTGGCATCTCTCAGCTTTGGCACGTCTTCTTTCGTAACGGAGGAAGGCATCCACCGGCCTTGAAGGCCGGAGTCGGATATTCGAAGGTCCGAAGCGCCTGAATCTGGAGCTTTGGGTGTTGGAACTCGAGGCGAGAGGCGGATTCGATTGAGATTGAAAGAAAGGAGTAGAGCCTTGGTCTCTTTATAAAGAGGTTGAATACCAAGAGCCCTCGCCGTGACCGTTTGGGACTCGCCTTCGATTGAGGAAATATGCCAACGGGCACGATTGGGTTACCCACGCCCGTATTGATGAGAATCCCGGAATAAGGGGACACGATCTCTGCCTCGACAAGACGTGCCAAGGAAACCGCCTCGCTAAATGCACTAAGGTGGGACAAGAAAATGATTCAATAAAGGCTTGGCAAGGCGTGATATCACGCCGTGGAATACGCCGCCAGATTGGATTTGTGCAAATATTATTCTCTCTCTACGGTGGTATGTGGAACTTATTTTGTAGAGCCGACACCGTCCTTGTGTTCAAAATCTTCTATGAAGTATTCGGAGGAGGAACCTGCCTTGCAATGCCGAAGACAATCTGCCACGGACTCGTCGTCATTGAAGCCTGGTTCAGGGGCTACTGAGGGAGTCCTGGATTAGGGGGTGTCCGGATGGCCGGACTATAACCTTTGGCCGGACTATTGGACTACGAAGATACAAGATTGAAGACTTCGTCCCGTGTCCGGATGGGACTTTCCTTGGCGTGGAAGGCAAGCTTGGCGATACAGATATGTAGATCTCCTCCCATTTGTAACCGACACTATGTAACCTAACCCCTCCAGTGTCTATATAAACCGGAGGGTTTTAGTCCGTAGGACGAACAACAATCATACCATAGGCTAACTTCTAGGGTTTAGCCTCTCTGATCTCGTGGTAGATCTACTCTTGTACTACCCATATCATCAATATTAATCAAGCAGGAGTAGGGTTTTACCTCCATCGAGAGGGCCCGAACCTGGGTAAAAACATCGTGTCCCTTGTCTCTTGTTACCATCCGCCTAGACGCACAGTTCAGGACCCCTGTCACGCCCAAGATGCGACCCTATCCTAAAGGAACTTGAAGGTCCCACCAAGGATAGAAGCGCATCTTGAAGACGCTTTTGCAAGGTGGATATCATTACATCAACATTACATAATAGTGGGGATACATCCAAAACATACAATGTCACATGAATACAACATCATCTCATACAAGATCAACATCCGACTACAGATGAAACGTAAATAGAAACTCAGACGACATCCACCCTGCTAGCCCAGGCTGCCGACCTGGAACCTATCCCCTGATCGAATAAGAAGCAGAAGAAGAACTCCAAAACAAGCAAACATCGCTCTCGCTTCATGATGATCGCAAAACCTGTACTCAAGAATCGATGTTGTAGTAATCAGAGCCACGAGGACTCAGCAATCCCATTACCATGGGTATCAAGACTAGCAAAGCTTAAAGGGAAAGGAAGGGGTAAAGTGGTGAGGTTGCAGCAGCGGCTAAGCATATATGGTGGCTAACATACGCAAATGATAGCGAGAAGAGAAACAAAGGAACGGTCGTCAACTAGTAATGATCAAGAAGTGATCCTGACTCCTACTTACGTCAGACATAACCCAGAAACCGTGTTCTCCTCTCGATCAACCCCAAAAAGAGACCATCACGGTTACGCACACGGTTGGTGTATTTTAGAAGAGTTTACTTCAAGTTTACTACAACCGGATATTAACAAATTCCCATCTGCCACATAACCGCATGGCACGGCTCTCGAAAGTTTATACCTGCAGGGTGTCCCAACTTAGCCCATGATAAGCTCTCGCGATCAACGAAGGATATTCCTTCTCCCCAGGAAGACCCGATCAGTCTCGGAATCCCGGCTACAAGACATTTCGACAGCAATAAAACAAGACCAGCAAGACTGCCCGATGCGCCGACAATCCCGATAGGAGCTGCACATATCTCGTTCTCAGGGCAACACCGGATGAGCAGTACGTACGGTAACCAACGATACCCCAAGTTGCCTAGGGGCGGCACCGCAAGTGGCTCTGGTTTGGACCAACACTTAGACAAGCATTGGCCCAGGGAGGGGGGGGCTGAATAAAGATGACCCTTGGGTTAATTACTCCCAAGGGAAAGTAGGTGGTGGTGAGGCAAATGGTAAAACCAAGGTTGGGCCTTGCTGGAGGAGTCTTATTCAAAGCGAACTGCCAATGGGGTCCCATAAATCACCCAACCGCGTTAGGGATGCAAAATCCGGGAACATAATACCGATATGACAGAAACTAGGGCGGCAAGAGTGGAACAAAACACCAGGCATAAGGCCGAGCCTTCCACCCTTTACCAAATATATAGATGCATTAATAATATAAGAGATATTGTGATATCCCAACAAAATCCTGTCCACCATGGAGAAATCTTCAACTTAACCTGCAACTAGCAACGCTATAAGAGGGGCTGAGCAAAAGCGGTAACATAGCCAAGCAATGGTTTGCTAGAAAGGGTGCAAAGGTTAGAGGCTGACATGGCAAGTTGGGAGGCTTGAAGAGCAAATGATAGGTAGTGCAGCATAGCGAAAGAACAAAGCAACTAGCATAGCAATGATACTAATGACATCCAAGGTGACGGTCATCTTGCCTGAAATCTTGCAAGGAAGAAGAACGAGTCCCAGAAGAAGATGAAGCCACGAAGACGAACCAAGCGTAAACGAACGAATCCTCACGATCGCAACGAAACGGGAACTATCGAGAAAAGCACACAACATGGTAAACACAACACACATGAACAAGGCATGATGCACAACCAAGTATGATGCATGACAAGGCTACATGAAGCTACTCATGGCAAGAGATGATGCATACGAGAGCAACACATCAAAGCAAGTTTAAATGAGGCCGGAAACGACATATAACAATTCCGGTAAGTCCTCATATGCAAATTTCGAAATTTGTCCAGATCTGAATAAACCTTATGTTCAAGTTGTTAAACAGCAAGTTAAAGAGCACCAAGAGGATCTACATGAAATTCTAGTCAAGTTACATATAAAGTTCATTTAAATCGGAGCTACGGTCTAGAAGATATGAGCAAAACAAGGTAAGCATGGCATTGATACAAAATGCATCCAAACATCACGCAAATACCTCAAAACAAGGATGCAACATGATAATATGAAACTACATGCAAAATCAAGCAAGTTTCATATAGAGCACACTCAAAACGGAGCAACGGTTCAACACATACACAATACAAGTTCTAGCAACAATCATCCAAAACAAAGAACTAGGCATATTGCAAGCATCAAAACAACATGCTACAACATCTCAATGTAATAACAAAAGGTATGGGCATGATCTACAGGTAAAGCATGACAAAACATGAACACTGAGCTATCTCCAGAAATCACTAGAACATGCTTGCAATATGCCTAGTTGCTGTTTCAGCCTAGCAAAACAGCAACAGCAAGTACCCTACTTAACAAGCTTGATGCACTCACTACAGGAATCACAAAAATACATGGATAGCACCCCTGTAAATATGGCATGACATAGATCAAAACACATGTAGACATCAACCTCATAGGATGCACACATCAATCATGGCAAAAATGACAAATGAGCAAGTTATAACAGTTTTAGCAGATTAACATCATATAGCACTCTTGCAACAAAGATTCAGTCATCAAGATGTACTCAAATGAACATGGTACAATGGAAAGAAATGAAGTACTCGTCGAGGCGAACAATTTGACATATTACACGCACGAAACGGAGCAGTATGCAGCAAGTTATGATGTGATGAACATGGCATGATTATGCAAAAATATTTCGGGACAGGCAAAATCGGGGTCAACCTCTTCTAGATCTGGATCTGGGGCTGCAGGCACGGACTTTGAGGATCGCCGGAGCTGCACGCCGGCGAGCTCGGCGGGACAGCAGGACGCTGCGGGAGACGAGGAAGGAGGCCGGAGATGCGGGAGTGGGCGCCGGAGAGGAGGGGGCCGGCGAGGGGGCGCCGGATCCGGCCTTCCCGCGGCCGGATCTGGCCGGGGCGGCGCGAGGCGAGGGACTGCGGGCGGGGCGGAGCTCGCGGAGGCGCGCGCCGGTGGCGAGGGGCAGGCGAGCGGGCCGCCGGACGTGGCGGAGGGCGAGGCGGCGGCTCGCCGGGCGGCGGCGAGGCCGGGCGCGGGCCGAACGGGCGGTGAGGAGGCGGGCTGGCGGCGCCGTCCGCGGATCCGGGCGGCGCGCTGGTCTCGGCACGGTTGGGCTGCTGGGACGGAGCGGCCAGGGGCCGCAGCTGGCCGAGATGGGCCAGCGGGTCGGCGGGCGGGCAGGGCGCTGCCCGGCTGAGGTGGCGACCTCGATTCGCCGAGGGACGGCGGCGGACGTGTCCGATGCCGGGCGGACGTGTCCGGCGCGCGGAGGAAGAAGGAGGCTAGGGTTTGGACTGCGATTTGGACTGGGGAGGGCTAATATATAGGTAGAGGAAGCTAGGAGAGTCCAAATGAGGAGCGGTTTTTGCCCACACGATCGTGATCGAACGGCGGAGAGCATGGAGGGGTTTAGGATGGGTTTTGGGACACTTTGGAAGGGGTGTTGGGCTGCACACAAAAGAGGCCTTTACGGTTACCCGGTTAAACGGACTCCAAATGGCACGAAACTTGACAGGCAGTTTACCGGGGGTGTATCAAGGCCGCTTGACAAACCTCGGACCATTCCGAGAAAGTTTAATACCCGCACATGAAAAGAGGCAAAAGGGGGCGCCGGGGGCATAGGAGTGCCGGATTGCAAAACGGACAACGGGGAAAAAGCTCGGATGCATGAGACGAACACGTATGCAAAATGAGATGCACATGATGACATGATATGAAATGCAGATGATGACGTGGCAAAGTGCAACACGCAAGAAAATGACATGGGAACGATGGTGAATAACTGATGGACACCTGGCGCATCGAATCCGGGGCGTTACAACCCCCTACCCGAGATCCGCCGGTTTTGACACCGGCAACTGCACTGGGCCATCCATGTTCAGCTGGGCCGTTAGGCTTCATTGGGCCGCATGGGCCAGAACAACTTGACCAGGCATCGGTCAGGAAGGATCGATCATGCCTGGGAAACCGATTGTGGGTGCTCGAGAAAAAAGAGCCAATATCTGGGAACTTTACTTTAGTACCACCTCGTGTATATGTTTTAAATTCAAAGTGAAAGCATAAATTCACATAAAGAAAGTGTATTGTGATGGTGAACCCGACAAAGTCAATCCATGCTTTATTATTAGGGATAGACTAGTATAGGCATAAAAGTAAACTAGCTAAAAGCTACAACTATTTTTTTTGTTTTTCTTAAGGTTTTTCAAACACACAAGAAGAAAGCAAGAAAAGAAAATAAATTAGCATGGATAGTACAATGAAAAAGTATGAGCACCGACAACTAGAATGAGTGTGTGAACATGAATGTAATGTCGGTGAGAAATACGTACCCCCCCAAGCTTAGGCTTTTGGCCTAAGTTGGTTTATGCCCACGGATCAAAGTTGTAGCTGGGGTTGTACTGTGATGCAGTAGCTATTGCCTCGTGAGCTGCAGCTTGGAGGCGAGCTGCCTCCATCCTCCTCTCGTGCTCGGGCGCCTCCTCCCTGGTTATAACATATATCCCTTTTGCCTGAAAGTTAAAGAAAGTAGGAGCAGGGAGAGCAATATGGACAGCACGATGCATGTCAAACATTAGTCGGTACTGGAGGGGCTGTTCATTCCTCTCAACAAACTGATGGCGAAACATAGCATTATAATCTAAATAAGCAGGAGGCAATTCCATATCATTTTCATGTATGGGTATCTCAAGATAATTAGCCACACCGGGTTGCATAAATTCCATCAAACAAATCTCCGCTGATACTGTTATTATGCAACCTACGTGCAACAATGGCCCCCAAGTTATATTGTCTATCTCCTAACGCAGCACTCTTGAGAACACTTAGATCTGGAACACACATGTGGCATGCCTCATCCTTACCATTTAAGCATCTACCCATAAAGAGAGCAAAATAATGTATGGCAGGAAAATGAATGCTCCCTATGGTAGCTTGCGTGATTTCCCTAGATTCTCCCACAGTGATACTAGCAAGAAAATCTTTAAACTAAGATTTGCGAGGTTCATTGGTACTACCCCATTGCGGGAGTTTACAAGCAGTATTAAAATCTTTTAAGTCCATAGTATAAGATTTATTATAAAGATCAAATAGGACAGTGTGAGAATTGCGTGATGATGTAAATTTAAATATTCTCACAACGGAATCAGTAAGGTGGTAGTATTGAGGGCACTTATCTAATATGAAGCCCTCGAGTACAGCATTACGCACATACGCTTGAAATTCTTCCTTAATTCCTGCTTGGACCATGAAATTTTCTGACGGCCACTAACAAGGCCGCACTTGAGCTTCTCTCGGTGGTTCATGGTCCGGCTCACGTATTGCGGGTTTGGGTCCTTGCTTCCTTGAAGAACTGCCTTGGTACATTTTCCTAAACATATTTCTTCCTCTGAAAAATTGCTGAAATTTTTAGTAACTCAAAATAAAAGTGAACCAAACTCAACAAAATTGATAGCAACTACTCCCACAAGTGCCTAGAGACTACATTATGCATTAGAACTACTTGGGACCAAATAAATTTGACATGCAAGCTCAAGAACAGGGTCACCTAAGCAGCAAGAATTTGCAATGAATAAAGCACTAGAACAAAAACTAATTGGGCCAATGGAGGAGTCACAAACCGAAGAACAATCCCCCAACGCAGTTTTGTGAGTGGAGCTTTGAGCAAGGAGATCGAAAATGGCAGCAAGATGAGCTAGAACTCGTGCTTGAGCTGGTTGGTGGTTTTTTTGGGAGGAAGAAGGAGTGTGTGCATACTGGAATAAGTGGAGGGGGGCCACCAGGGGCCCACGAGGCAGGGGGCCGCGCCCAGGGGGGTGGGTATGCCCTGGACCCTCATGGCCAGGTGCTGGCTCCCCCTGATGTGTTCTCCGCGCCAGATATTCTCAAATATTCTAGAAAAAATCATATTTCAATTTCAGGGAATTTGGAGAACTTTTATTTTTGGGGTATTTTTTATTGTATGGATAATTCAGAAAACAGACAGAAAAATACTATTTTTGCTTTATTTATTCTAAATAACAAAAAGTAAAAGGAGGGTACAGAGAGTTGTGCTTTCTAACTTCATCCATCTCATGCTCAATAAAGGAATCCACTAACAAGGTTGATCAAGTCTTGTTAACAAACTCATTCCGAATCGCATGAAACCGGAGAATTTTTGACTAGCACTAGGTTACCTCAACGGGGATATGCACATCCCCAACAATAAGAATATCATATTTCTTCTTAACAGTAGGAAGAGGAAATTCAAAACCTCCAATAGTGATCATTGGAATCTTTCCAATAGAATTGATACTGTGGACTTGAGGTTGTTTCCTCAGGAAGTGTACTGTATGCTCATTACCATTAACATGAACAGTGGCATTGCCTTTGTTGCAATCAATAACAGCCCATGCAGTATTCAAAAAGGTTCTACCAAGGATAATCGACATACTATCGTCCTCGGGAATATCAAGAATAACAAAGTCCGTTAAAATAGTAACATTTGCAACTACAACATGCACGTCCTCACAAATACCGACAAGTATAGTAGTTGATTTATCGGCCATTTGCAAAGATATTTCAGTAGGTGTCAACTTATTACTTATTCAAATCAAGTCTACGATATAAATAGAGAGGCATAACACTAACACCGGATCCAAGATCACATAAAGCAGTTTTAACATAGCTTCTTTTAATGGAGCATGGTATAGTTGGTACTCCTGGATCTCCTAGTTTCTTTGGTATTCCACCCTTGAAAGTGTAATTAGCAAGATTGGTGGAAATCTCAGCTTTCGGTATCTTTCTTTTGTTTGTAACAATTTATTTCATATACTTAGCATAAGGATTCGTTTTAAGCATATCAGTCATCTACCCGGTGGTCAGGAAGTCTTCGGGTACGGCAGCCATCTACAAAGGTTTAATGGGAGAGGTCAATATGGAAATATATCTTGGGTTTGGTAAGCTTAGAAAAGAAGAGGAGAATAGAGGGTTTTGCAAAATGAGTTTTATCCTAACTAACGCCCATGCTAACTAAGGCTTCCTACAGTCAGGATGGCTCTGATACCAACTCTGTGGGGACCCCGACCCATAAGTCGTGATCACCGAATGCACGTGTACAGTGATCCCAGAGATCAATGCTCATTGAACTCACAGAAGCTGAATAACAAGACTCTTACATCCATACATACCGTCTTACACAAATTATGACCATTATGGTCAAGTCTTACGTAGATAAAGCCACAAGGGCTGAATACCAAATAAACTTAAGCAACGGAAATCTTCGTCGATAAGTAGAACCCATGCCATCTGCCTTAACCCTACAGGCATTTTGACTGGGAAACGTCCTAGTTCGCATGTTCTTCTCCAAAGAACTCTTCTTCAAACTCCTGTTCTTCCACGCCTGGCCAATTAAATAACCTGTGGCAAGCCAATGAGTACTTTGAATGTACTCGCAAGCAACCCATGTTTTGGTTCAAGATACAACAATGCATGATATAGGTAAATTTTTGCAGAAAGCTAGTTTTGAGTGCAATGACATGTTTAACAACTTGTAAGACATGCATCAGGAGAATTCAAGTAACCATGAGGACAGGTTACATATATCAACATAAATAGAAAGGGCATCAACCCAACTCAATCATGTCAAGTCCTTTGACTTGACCCAAGTAGATCTTCCCACTTATCCAAACACACACGCTGTTTTGCAAACATGTGGACGTAGCCCAAGAGCGGTTACCCAACTGTCCTTGACCGTGGACATGGCTATTTGAATAGTTTGACACGCTGCAGAGGTTGCACACTTTACCCACATGATCCGGGGAACTTCCGTGTCATCCACGACCCGCGGTACCTCAAGTACCTGGGGTAAGCACCCGATCACTATCTTTCCCTAGACGACACTAACAAGGAGTCCACTCGTTGTTCTGTATCCTCACGATGTACATCATACGAGACTCACTCAAGATCGTAACATCCGAGAGGGGACGCAACGGTGTATCCGGTGCCCTGTAAAAATAGACATGGCCGCCCTACCTGGCACGACCCTGTCCCGAGAGAGAGCACCAACTCTCCCCCGACACTAGTAATGCGGGCTCCAAGCTAGTATCAGCCTAGGTAATCAATAATGCCCTTTCCCATATAAGGGTAGAGTGGTTGCGCATGTAAGGTTGGAATAACGGTCGCAACTTAAACCAATCCGTTTTGGAAACAACACACACACTTGCCTCGGTACACCAGTTTGTCATCAAGTCGTTACCCAACTCTTTATCTCCCTCGGGCATAAGTGGCACCAGATGGGGTTTTCAAAAAGTTTTTTTGAAAACAATCTTGCTTCCATCACCATGCATATACCCATCCCCTTTTGCGCCGCAACTACTTTAGCATCCTATCTACTCCCACCGGCATAATCCTCATAGAAAGGTAGGGTCATGCATCATGCAAGTGTCAACGAGAAAAGCAACGGAGGCAAACCACCTCAAGTGGTCACCATTTTATCATGACTTCGATGCAAGCAATAAAAGTGTCATATGATATGCATAAAAAGGGTTTCTTAGACATGGTCAAAGGGCTGCCTGCCTGGCTCAACAAAGTCTTCTAGGTCTTCAAAGTCTTCTGGTCCAACTCCTTTGTCAGCAACGCAATCTGTCGTCGCAAAATAATAACGAGAAAAATAAGGTAATAATAAAACAGAAAAACCAAAGTGCTCAGAAAAATGTCAACTCATTTTTGTTAAATACTAGGGTGAAAACTAAGAAGGGGAAAATTCTTAGTTTTGGTTTTGGAGTTGCAGAATAGAAGACATGGATTTTCTGTGGTGTTTAAATATATTCAAATTTTAATTTGAATATGAACAGTACATAAAAGTTGGTTGGTCATGAATGAACGTTATACCATTAAATAGGTGGGATTTTTACAAGAATTTAGGAACTGGAATTATTTCATTTGGATTAATATTTAGTCCAGAGGAATTTCTGCAAGTTTGACATAAAAGAAAAAGGAGAAGGGCTATGTGCCGCTGGGTTGTAACAGCCAAGAGCTGCAGCCGGCACAAACAGAGAGGCAGCCCAACAGATCTGGTGCACGCTGGCCAGTTTAAACTCGACAAAGGTGACCCAAAGGCCAAGAAGAGAGAGAGGGGCGATGGAGAGGAGTGGTCGATAAAGTGTGGCCCGCTGTCATCCCTAACCTCATGACAGAGGGCCGGCAGCCTCACCGGCGCTGGCGCGTGGCATGGCGAGGTCGGGCGAGGGTACGGCTGGACTCAGCGTCGAGTCGCCGTTCGGGTGGAGGTGGTTGCGGTCGCCGGGGTGGCCTGGTTCGCCGGCGACGAGGTCTCGCGGCGGAGGAGCTTCGGGCGTCGTCGGTTCCGGCCGTTTCCGGCTGCAAAAGAAGCGGGGGAGAAAGGAGAAATGATCAATGAGCCGCGACGGTTCCAGGTCGAGGAAGAGGAGCGGCGGAGAGGGCCTGTACCCTGAGATCGACGGCGACCCGAGGCGGCGGAGAGGGCCTGTACCCTGAGATCGACGGCGACCCGAGGCGGCGGAGACCGAGCTCGAGCTAGATCTCGGGCTCGTCTGGAGAGGGGTGAGTGGTGTAGGGGGTGATTAGGGGAGTGAGAGAGTGAGTGGTGAGGAGAGTAGGGCTCGAGGAGGCCCTTAAATAGGTGAACGATGGGGTGCCGTGGACCTGTGCGCCGGTGGGCTGCTGCTCGTCGCTACAGGGCTCGGGAGGAGCTGGCGCCGTGTCTGGGGTGTTGATGGGCGTGGACTACACCAAGGGGAGCTAAGGGAGAGAGCGGGGTAAGGCCAGAGATGCCGCACGTGTGAGGCTGCTCATTGGAGCTCTCGGGCGGCCGGTGCGCATGCGAGTGGGGGCAGCATGAGGGAGAAGGGGGAGGGGGACAGAGGCGTGGCGTGTTGCAGACATCGAGGCGCATCGTCGGGCACGCTGGGGAGGCCCGAGGTGGCCGGAGGTGGTTGGCAGGGGGCGTCTACAGTGCGGGAGCGCACTGTAGTGCGCTCTAGAGCGTGTAAATGGCCGGCATGCCATTTTTTGGCAAGGTGGGCACGACCAAGCATGTCTGGTAGCTCTAGGGAGGAGTAAAGAATGTGGGGAAAGCCTTGGATGCCTTGGGTGGCCACTGGAGTGAGGAGGGAGGTGAGGAAGAGGGGTGCAAGGGCTGTCCAGAGAGGTAAAAGAGGTGGTTTCACCCCTCAATTATTGATCTGAGATGCAGCCATTGCTACTGGAGGTAGAAGAGGTCTAGGAGGGGCTGTGGTAAAAAGTTGAGGCCATGGAGAAGAGTGGAAGTGGTCAAAATAGGGGTTTTAGTAAAATGGCAGAAGGTGTTTGTTGCTGGTTTGGGCAAGAAGATGAACTCCTCTTGTCATGAGGCTTGACAGGGTCAAATGGCATGAGATAATAATAGGTTCCACCAAGGTGGAGTCCACATGGGCAAAGTTGCGAATGCAACTTTTGTAAACCATAGAAATCAACATAAATGAGTTTTCCAAGATCTAGACATGCAAAACTATTCTCCTTGATGAACCACTTGGTGTAGTGGCCTCATTTGGTCATGTGAACATGCTCACCAAAGTTGGGGTCAAGGAGAGAAAGTTGGTAGTACAAAGTTGTTCAAATTTGATTCTGGTCAGAGAGGGTTTTGGGGCATTTTGGTGAACCAAAATATCCTTGATTGGCATGAGGCTTTGCAAGGTGATCACAATATGCATTTGTGACTTGATGGATTTTCCTTGGATTTTTATGAAAATATTTCCTATAGAAATGGTTTTGGGAGGTTTTGTCCAATATTTTGAACATGACCATGTGTTGAAACTCTTATATATGGGAAATATATGCCCACTGAGTTTCCCTGATTTTTGTCAAATATTTTTAAAACCATAAAAATAATTTTTCCCTATTAAAGACCATTTCTGGCCTTAAGAAAAAGGTTTTAAATAAAATAGGAAAATAACTTTTAAAATTATATTTTTGTGGTTTATGGGAATCCTATATCTAATAGGTTTCAAATATACCCTTTGAAATATTTTTCATACCCCAAATCAAGTACTTGTAGTGCAAGCCTCAATTCAGGGGTTTTTTGGAAAACTAATTTTAGAAAATATTATTTGGCCAAATTATTTTTGTAAGAAAATACTATATTGCACTATACACATGGCATGATCATTGGGCAGAAGTTTGGGGCAAAGAGATGAAGTACAGAAGGTGGAGTAGTTGACTTTAAAGAGCACTTGAAAATCACAGAGAGAAAACCAACTCCAACATAAAAAGCCAAATAATGAAAACGTTTTTGTTGGTCCAAATTTTCATGCTTTATTAATGCAGTTGACCTGTTACAAAATGCAGGGTGTGACAGACCTACCCCCCTTACAAGAATCTCGTCCCCGAGATTCCTAAACTAGGCTTTAAAAGAGAACGGGAAACTCGGATCTAAGGTAGTCTTCACATTCCCAGGTTGCTTCTGCTTGAGTTTGGTTGCTCCAATGGACCTTGAAGTGCTTGATGGTGCGGCTTCGAGTGTGTCGTTCAGCCTCGTCCAAAATGCAGATGGGCCTCTCACGGTAGGTCAAATCAGGCTGAAGATCAATGGCTTGGTGATCGACGTCCTTGTAAAGGTCAGGCTTGTCTGGAACTTGGAGACACTTCCGGAGCTGTGACACGTGTAATACGTCGTGCACATCGGATAGTTCGGGTGGCAGTTCTAACTGGTATGCAACCTCTCCTCGTCGGTCAGTGATCTTGAAGGGGCCGATGTATCTTGGCACGAGCTGTCCTTTGACATGGAAGCGTTGGGTTCCCTTGAGAGGCGTGACTCGGAGATAGACATGGTCTCCAACTCGGAAGGTTATGTCTCGACGGCGTGAGTCAGCGTAGCTCTTCTGTCTTGACTTGGTAGTCTTCAAACAATCTCTGACAAATTGGAATTGCTCTTCTGCTTCACGGAGGATATCGGGCCCAAAGACTAGTCCTTCTCCGGTCTCCGACCAATTGAGGGGAGTGCAGCACTTCCGTCCATATAGCACCTCAAACGGTGCCATCTTAAGACTGGAGTGGTAGCTGTTGTTGTAGGAGAACTCAGCGAAGGGTAGGTAATCTTCCCACTTAGCTCCATATTCTATGACACATGCTCGGAGCATGTCTTCGAGTATCTGATTTACTCGTTCCATCTGACCTCCGGTCTGTGGATGGAAAGCGATCTTGAAGGACAACTTGGTTCCAATGGCCTCTTGGAACTTCTTCCAGAACCTTGAGTTAAACTGGGTTCCTCGATCTGACACAATCTCCTTGGGAACACCGTGAAGGCTTACATTTCTATTGATGTAGAGGCTGGCTAGCTGGTTTCCCTTGTAAGTCATTTTGACAGGAATGAAATGGGCTACTTTGGTCAAATGGTCGACTATGACCCAGATGGAGTCATGTCCCTTATTTGACCAGGGTAATCCCGTGATCAAGTCCATTCCGACTTTATCCCATTTCCACTCGGGAACCTTGAGTGGTTGGAGCAATCCAACAAGCCGTTGATGTTCATCCTTGACCCTTTGGCATACATCACACTTTGCAACATAGGTAGCAATCTCCCTTTCATCCCGTGCCACCAGAATCTTTCCTTCAGGTCTTGATACATCTTGGTTCCTCCAAGATGGATGGAGTATGGGGTGTTGTGAGCTTCTTGCAAGATCAGATTCTTGAGCTCAATCATGTTGGGCACGCAAATGCGATTCCCAAACCACACAACTCCTTGCTCATCCTCTGAGAAACTTGGGGCCTTGCCCGCCTTGATCTTCCTCTTGATGCCTTCAATACTCTCGTGTCCCTTCTGAGCTTCCTTAACATCATCCATCAGGGTAGGCTTGACTTCAAGGTTGGCTAAGAATCCTGGTGCAACCAGTTCCAACCCGACGCCTTCAAGTTCTTCATACAAGGCGGATAGCCTTCCCTTAAGCATAGCATTCAAGGAACAAGCCTTTCTGCTTAAGGCATCTGCTACCACATTAGCCTTTCCAGGGTGGTATTAGACATCAAGGTTATAGTCCTAGATCAACTCTAGCCACCTCCTTTGCCTCATGTTCAATTCCTTTTGAGTGAAGATATACTTTAAAATCTTGTGGTCGGTGTATATCTCACACCGCTTCCCTAGAAGGTAATGTCGCCAGGTCTTTAAGGCGTGAACTACAACTACCAACTCAAGATCATGAGTAGCATAGTTCTCTTCATGAGGACGTAGCTGTCTGGATAGATATGCCACGACTCTACGTTCTTGCATCAGGACACCACCGAGTCCGGTTCTTGATGCATCACAATAGATCGCAAATTCCTTGTGAATATCAGGTGTGGCCAGAACTGGGGCGGTGGTTAATCTCTACTTCAGCTCCTGGAAGCTCTCTTCACACTTTGGTGTCCACTCAAACTTCTTGTCCTTCTTCAAGAGTTGGGTCATAGGTTGGGCAATGCTTGAGAATCCTTCAACGAACTTGCGGTAATATCCCACGAGCCCGAGGAAGCTTCTGACTTCCTTCACGTTGCTCGGGGTTTGCCATTCAGTCACGGCTTGAATCTTGGTGGGATCTACTGACAACCCTTCGGTATTCAATACATGACCCAAGAATCCAACCTCATGCAGCCAAAATTCGCACTTGCTGAACTTGGCGTACAGTTGGTGCTCTCGAAGCTTGTCTAGGACCATCCTCAAGTGTTGCTCGTGCTCTTCTTCTATCTTCGAGAAGACAAGAATGTCATAAATGAAGACAACAACAAACTTGTCCAAATATTCCATGAAGACCTTATTCATGAGGTACATGACGTAAGCAGGGGCATTGGTCAATCCAAAGGACATGACCGTGCACTCATATAGGCCATATCTGGTTACAAATGCCGACTTCGTAATATCTTGGGGTCTGATTTTCAACTGGTAGTACCCAGATCTGAGGTCGATCTTGGAGACCACCTTGGCCCCATTGAGTTGGTCAAACAGATCTTCAATCTTGGGAAGTGGATACTTGTTCTTGATTGTAACTTCATTGAGGGAGCGGTAGTCAATGCACAAGCGGATGGTACCATCCTTCTTTGCCACAAATGTAATGTGTGATCCTCAAGGGGAGGCACTAGGGCGGATGAATCCCTCCCTCAACTGCTCTTCTAGTTGCTTCTTCAACTCTGCTAACTCTTCCGATCCCATTCTATACGGCTTCTTGTAGATGGGTCCTGCTCCGAGTATGAGCTCGATGATGAACTCAATGTCTCTGTCAGGAGGCATTCCCGGTAGCTCATCAGGAAAGACATCGGGGTATTCGCATTCTACCTGCACTTGCTCCAATCCAACTTCAGTCAGACAGTTGACTTGGTTGGCTTGAGTAGAGGAGGGGTTGGAGGCAAATTTAACTTCGACTCCTTGGTCATTGGTCACAGTGACAGTCCGGTTGGCACAATCTAACAATCCTTGGTGCTTGATGAGCCAATTCATTCCTAAGATCACATCCAAGCCTTGTGATCTTAAGACGATTAGGTCTGCTAGGAAGTCTACCCCGTTAATGACAATTCCGACTCCCTTACATCCTATCTTGGCTCTCATCTCTGCTCCGGGGGTTTGTACCACCATAGGGTCATTTTGGGGTGTAGGGGTCATGCCACTTTTTAATGCAAACTTTTGGGTGACAAATGAATGTGTGGCTCCAGAATCAAACAAAGGCAGATTCTTGAGTCTTGAGTTGACAAGGATAAGGAACGCATCTAAAGACGACGTCCGGGTCTTCCTGAGCTTCTTCTGCAGTGACGTGGTTCACACGCCCTTGCCATTGTTGGGCGGGTTGCGGGGAACTTGGTTCCTTGGGGGCATTCCACGACCTTGTCCTGGGTTCCGCGCATTGGGACGCGGGGCGTCGGGCTTCTTGTTGGGGCAATTCTTGGAGTAGTGTCCTGGCTGACCACATCCAAAGCAAGTGACTTGGTTTGGATTGTTGGTCTTGTTGCCACCGATGTTATTGGGGTTGTTGTAAGCTGGCCTGGGGTTGGAGTACTGCTGAGGTGGATAGTTGGTGCGCGGCGTAGAAGTTCTTGGCTGCTGATAGGTTGGCCTGACTGGGGCTGGCTGCCACTGGCGAGGCTTCTGGTTGCTGGAGCTACCCTTGCTGATCATCTTGCGCTTACGGGTATCATCCAAGACACGTCGCTTGTCTTCAAGCATGAGTGCCTTGTTCACCAGATCAGGAAAGGTTGGGCAGTCACACACAACAAGTGAGTACTGCAGAGTCTGGTTAAGGCCTTCCATGAAGCGCTCCCTTTTGGCAGCATCAGTGCTGACATCCTCAGGAGCATACCTTGAGAGAACACTGAACTTCTGCATGTACTCCTTGACAGTGCTACTTCCTTGCTTCAGGGATCGGAACTCATGCTTCTTGATGGCCATGATTCCGGAAGGAATGTGGGCCTTGCGGAATTCTACCTTGAAGTCATTCCAAGTGATGTTTTGCTCAGCATGCATGGCCTTGAATCCATCCCACCAAGCTCTAGCAGTGCTCTCGAGATAGTGAGCAGCATATGCCACCTTCTCACGGTCCTCAGTGCATCCGACTAGTTCCAGTAGATCCTCAATGGTGCGGACCCAGTCGTCTGCATCCAGGGGTTCAGCAGTCTCGATGAAGGTGGGTGGTGCATGCTTCTTGAACTCAACCAACGTGGACCGTCCATTGCCGTTTCCCACCGGCTGGCGATTGACAGCTTGAGCAATCATCTGGAGGGCTGCAGTGTTGGCTTGGCATTCCTCTCGGAAGGCTTGGAGAAGCTGATCCATGCCCATGTTTGGAGGTGGTGGCGGTGGTGGAGCTTGTCCTTGGGTTTGGTCCTTCTGGCTCTGCTCGGCTTCTTCTTCTTTGGGTAGAGGTACCAAGATGTGTTACAACAGCATCCTGTTGGAGCGGTCAAGGTCTCATGATTGGGAAAGATGGGGAAAGCAATATATATGGGACGCCTAGTAAGGGGGTTGGTATGACACTAATTGTTTTCATGTAAGGGCCAAAAGGCCAAACACATTCATTAAAGTCCAAATGGGTGATGTAGTCGCTTACAAGTTCTCGAAGGAAAACACGACGTCCATCAAACACATCAAAAGCAAACACAACACTACATGGTTTCATATGAACCATTACGAGGACTCGGCTTTGCATAGGGGTACACGACCTATCCTACCGTAGGGGTTACTAACAGGCATATCCAAGTTGTGAATGATGCCTAAGTGGTGGAATGCTCGGTCGCGTAGTCTGGCTCTTCTGGGTCTTCCTCCTCATTATCAGCATCCTGACTTTCCTCTTCACTTGAAGGGGTGGGGGAGTGGAGGAGCTCAACACGGCGTTGCTTTGCCGGTGGTGCGAAGAGCTTGCGGTATTCCTTTGCACTCATGCGGTGTTGCTGTGGGGGTCCTCCATCGTTTGGGGGTCTTCCGCCTCGGCGTGCAATTGCGGGCTGTCCAGGGGGAGCACCTTCCTTCTTGATCCTATCCGTCTTCCCTTGTGCTTGGAGAAGAAGCGCCTTGGTCTCATGAAGTTCCTTTCGGAGCTCCATTGATTCCGAGGCCAAGTGTTGTGCCAAACTAGCGGCACAAAGGCTGAAGTAGGTCTGGAATCGGAGTGGAAGTCCTTCTTCTAATGGTGGAGCTGGTGCACTGCTCTCATCATCACCTTCCTTCCGATAAGGCAAGAAGTGGGTTGCCAACTCGTCTGCCATCTCTGGAAGAAGGTCTCGGAGGCGGGTGAGTGCCTTGAGGGTTGCCGTCTCGACGGCAAGAACCAGTGTAGCCATCTGGGGTCCCTCAAAGAACCAGCTTGTTAGAGAGTCATTAGCCTTCACGATCACTTCCACATGATACTCTGTCTCGGTGTCATTGATCCGATGCTCATGGTAGGTGAAAATGGGGGCTCGGTAAAACTGGCACTTCTTGAGCCTATCCTCGAGAAGGACGGGGAACCCGGTGGTCAGGAACTCTTCGGATACGGCAGCCATCTACAGAGGTTTAATGGGAGATGTCAATATGGAAATATATCTTGGGTTTGGTAAGCTTAGAAAATAAGAGGAGAATAGAGGGTTTTGAAAAATGGGTTTTATCCTAACTAACGCCCATGCTAACTAAGGCTTCCCACAGTCAGGATGGCTCTGATACCAGCTCTGTGGGGACCCCGACCCATAAGTCGTGATCACCGAATGCACGTGTACAGTGATCCCAGAGATCAATGCTCACTGAACACACGTAAGCTGAATAACAAGAGTCTTACATCCATACATACCGTCTTACACAAATTATGACCATTATGGTCAAGTCTTACGTAGATAAAGCCACAAGGGCTGAATACCAAATAAACTTAAGCAGCGGAAATCTTCGGCGATAAGTAGAACCCATGCCATCTGCCTTAACCCTACAGGCATTCTCGACCGAAACGTCCTAGTTCACATGTTCGTCTCCAAAGAACTCTTCTTCGAACTCTTGTTCTTCCACGCCTGGCCAATTAAATAACCAGTGGCAAGCAAATGAGTACTTTGAATGTACTCGCAAGCAACCCATGTTTTGGTTCAAGATACAACAATTCATGATATTTGTAAACTTTTGCAGAAAGCTAGTTTTGAGTGCAATGACATGTTCAACAACTTGTAAGACATGCATCAGGAGAATTCAAGTAACCATGAGGAGAGGTTACAGATATCAACACAAATAGAGAGGGCATCGACCCAGCTCAATCATCTCAAGTCCTTTGACTTGACCCAAGTAGATCTTCCCACTTATCCAAACACACACACTGGTTTGCAAACATGTGGACGTAGCCCAAGAGCGGTTACCCAACTGTCCTTGACCGTGGACACATCTATTCAAATAGTTTGACACTCTACAGAGGTTGCACACTTTACCCACAAGATCCGGGGAACTTCCTTGTCATCCACGACCAGCGGTACCTCAAGTACCCGGGGTAAGCACCCGATCACTATCTTTCCCTAGACGACACTAACAAGGAGTCCACTCGTTGTTCCGTATCCTCACAATGTACATCATACGGGACTCACTCGAGATCGTAACATCCGAGAGGGGATGCAACGGTGTATCCGGTGCCCTGTAAAAACAGTCATGGCCGCCCTACCTGGCACGACCCCGTCCCGAGAGAGAGCACCAACTCTCCCCCGTCACTAGTAATGCGGGCTCCAAGCTAGTATCGTCCTAGGTAATCAATGATGCCCTTTCCCATATAAGGGTAGAGTGGTTGCGCATGTAAGGATGGAATAACGGTCGCAACTTAAACCAATCCGTTTTGGAAACAACACACACTTGCCTCGATACACCACTTCGTCATCAAGTGGTTACCCAACTCTTTATCTCCCTCGGTCATAAGTGGCACCAGATGGGGTTTTCAAAAAGTTTTTTTGAAAACAATCTTGCTTCCATCACTATGCATATACCCATCCCCTTTTGCGTAGCAACTACTTTAGCATCCTATCTACTCCCACCGGCATAACCCTCATAGAAAGGTAGGGTCATGCATCATGCAAGTGTCAACGTGAAAAGCAACGGAGGCAAACCACCTCAAGTGGTCACCATTTTATCATGACTTCGTTGCAAGCAAAAAAAGTGCCATATGACATGCATAAAAAGGGTTTCTTAGACATGGTCAAAGGGCTGCTTGCCTGGCTCAAGAAAGTCTTCTTGGTCTTCAAAGTCTTCTGGTCCAACTCCTTTATCAGCAACACAATCTATCATCGCAAAAATAATAACGAGAAAAATAAGGCAATAATAAAACAGAAAAACCAAAGTGCTCAGAAAAATGTCAACTCATTTTTGTTAAATACTAGGGCGAAAACTAAGAAGGGGAAAATTCCTAGTTTTGGATTTGGAGTAGCAGAATAGAAGACATGGATTTTCAGAGGGGTTTAAATATATTCAAATTTGAATTTGAATATGAACAAAGACATAAAAGTTGGTTGGTCATGAATGAAAGTTATACCATTAAATAGGTGGGATTTTTACAAGAATTTAGGAACTGGAATTATTTCATTTTGATTAATATTTAGTCCAGAGGAATTTCTGCAAGTTTGACAGAAAAGAAAAAGGAGAAGGGCTCTGTGCCTGCTGGGCCAGAACAGCCGCAGCGCAGCCGGCACAGCCAGAGAGGCAGCCCAGCACACTGGTGCACGCGCGCGCGCCAGGTTTAAACCTGACAGGCAGGACCCAGGCGTCAGCGAGAGAGAGAGGGGCGATGGAGAGGAGAGGCTGACAGGCGGGGCCCGCCTGTCATCCCTAACCCTGCGACAGAGGGCCGGCAGTCTCACCGGCGTCGATGCAGGGCATGGCGAGGTCGGGCGAGGGTACGGTTGGACTCAGCGTCGAGTCGCCGTTCGGGTGGAGGTGGTTGCGGTCACCGGGGTGGCCTGGTTTGCCGGTGACGATGTCTCGCGGCGGAGGAGCTTCAGGCGTCGTCGGTTCCGGCCGTTTCCGACTGCAAAAGAAGCGGGGGAGAAAGGGGAAATGATCAGTGAGCCGCGGCGGTTCCAGATCGAGGAAGAGGAGCGGCGGAGAGGGCCTATACCCTGAGATCGACGGCGACCCGAGGCGGCGGAGCCCGAGCTGGGCTCGAGCTCGTCTGGAGAGGGGTGAGTGGTGTAGGGGGTGATTAGGGGAGTGAGAGAGCGAGTGGTGAGGAGAGCAGGGCTCGGGGATGCCCTTAAATAGGCGAACGACGGGGTGCCTTGGACCCGTGCGCCGGTGGGCTCCTGCTCGTCACCACAGGGCTCGGGAGGAGCTGGCTCCGTGTCTGGGGTGTTGATGGGCGTGGACTACACCGAGGGGAGCTAAGGGAGAGAGCGGGGTAAGGCCAGAGATGCCGCGCGTGTGAGACCGCTCATTGGAGCTCTCGGGTGGCCGGTGCGCGTGCGAGGAGGGGCAGCAGGAGGGAGAAGGAGCAGGGGGACAGAGGCGTGGCGTGTCGCAGACGTCGAGGCGGATCGTCGGGTCTTGTTGGGAGGCCCAAGTGGCGGGAGGTGGTTGGCAGGCGGCTACAGTCGGGAGCCAAGATCAGAAAGGCCTCGAGCGATGTAAATGGCCGGCATGCAATTTTTTGGCAAGGTGGGCAAGGCCAAGCATGTCTGGTAGCTCTAGAGAGGAGTAAAGAATGTGGGGAAAGACTTGGATGCCTTGGGTGGCCACTGGAGTGAGGAGGGAGGTGAGGAAGAGGGGTGCAAGGGCTATCCGGAGAGGTAAAATAGGTGGTTTCACCCCTCAATTATTGATCTGAGATGCAGCCATTGCTACTGGAGGTAGAAGAGGTCTAGGAGGGGCTATGGTAAAAAGTTGAGGCCATGGAGAAGAGTGGGAGTGGTCAAAACAGGGGTTTTAGTAAAATGGCAGAAGGTGTTTGTTGCTGGTTTGGGCAAGAAGATGAACTCCTCTTATCACGAGGCTTGACATGGTCAAATGGCATGAGATAATAATAGGTTCCACCAAGGTTGAGTCCACTTGGGCAAAGTTGCGAATGCAACTTTTGTAAACCCTAGAAATCAACATAAATGAGTTTTCCAAGATCTGGACATGAAAAACTATTCTCCTTGATGAACCACTTGGTGTAGTGGCCTCATTTGGTCATGTGAACATGCTCACCAAAGTTGGGGTCAAGGAGAGAAAGTTGGTAGTACAAAGTTGTTCAAATTTGATTCTGGTCAGAGAGGGTTTTGGGGCATTTTGGTGAACCAAAATTACCTTTATTGACATGAGGCTTTCTAAGGTGATCACAATATGCATTTGTGACTTGATGGATTTTCCTTGGATTTTTAAGAAAATATTTCCTGTAGAAATATTTCAAATCCTTGAAATGGGCAGAAATGGTTTTGGGAGGTTTTGTCCAATATTTTGAACATGACCATGTGTTTAAACTCTTATATATGGGAAATATATGCCCACCGAGTTTCCCTGATTTTTGTCAAATATTTTTAAAACCATAAAAATAATTTTTCCCTATTAAAGACCATTCCTGGCCTTAAGAAAAAGCTTTTAAATAAAATAGGAAAATAATTTTTAAAGTTATTTTTTTGTGGTTTATGGGAATCCTATATCTAATAGGTTTCAAATATACCCTTTGGAATATTTTTCATACCCGAAATAAGGTACTTGTAGTGCAAGCCTCAATTCAGGGTTTTTTTTGGAAAACTAATTTTTGAAAATACTATTTGGCCAAATTATTTTTGTAAGAAAATACTATATTGCACTATACACATGGCATGATCATTGGGCAGAAGTTTGGGGCAAAGAGATGAAGTACAGAAGGTGGAGTAGTTGACTTTAAAGAGCACTTGAAAATCACAGAGAGAAAACCAACTCCAACATAAAAAGCCAAATAATGAAAACGTTTTTGTTGGTCCAAATTTTCATGCTTTATTAATGCAGTTGACCTGTTACAAAATGCAGGGTGTGACAGACCTACCCCCCTTACAAGAATCTCGTCCCCGAGATTCCTAAACTAGGCTTTAAAAGATTATCATCATTAACATTATCACTAGGTTCATGTTCATCACCAGATTGTGTTTCAACATTAGGAAGAGAAATATCATTGGAATTCTCAGGTGTGTCAACAACAGGTTCACTAGAAGCATGCAAAGTCGTATCATTTTTATTTTTCTTATTTTTAGAAGGACTAGGTGGATCGACATTAGTTCTCTGAGAATCTTGCTCAATTATCTTAGTGTGGCCCTCAGGATACAAAGGTTCCTGAGTCATTTTACCCCCTCTAGTCATAACTCTAACAGCATTATCATTTTTCTTACTATTTAATTCACTGAGCAAATCATTTTGGGCTTTAAGCACTTGTTCTACTTGAGTGGTAACCATAGAAGCATGTTTACTAATAAGTTTAAGTTCACCTATAACTCTAGACATATAATCACTCAAGTGTTCAATTATATAAGCATTATGCTTCAATTGTCTACCAACATAAGCATTGAAGTTTTCTTGTTTGACAATAAAATTATCAAACTCATCTAAGCATTGGCTAGCAGACTTATAACGAGGAATATCACCTTCATCAAATCTATAGAGAGAATTTACCTTTACTACCCGTGTCGGGTTATCAAGACCATGTATTTCTTCAATAGGTGGTAAATTCTTAACATCTTCAGCTTTAATACCTTTTTTTATAGATTTCTTTGCCTCTTGCATATCTTCAGGACTGAGAAATAGAATAACCCTTTTCTTCGGAGTTGGCTTAGGAGTTGGTTCAGGAAGTGTCCAATTATTTTCATTAGTCAACATATTATTCAATAGCAATTCAGCTTGATCAACTCTTCTTTCCCTGAAAACACAACCATCACAACTATCCAGGTGGTCTCTGGAAGCATCGGTTAGTCCATTATAAAAGATATCAAGTATTTCATTTTTCTTGAGAGGATGATCAGGCAAAGCATTAAGTAATTGGAGAAGCCTCCCCCAAGCTTGTGGGAGACTCTCTTCTTCAATTTGCACGAAATTATATATTTCCCTTAAAGCAGCTTGTTTCTTATGAGTGGGGAAATATTTAGCAGAGACGTAATGAATCATATCCTGGGGACTACGCACACAACCAGGATCAAGAGAATTAAACCATGTTTTAGCATCACCCTTTAATGAGAACGGAAATAACTTAATGATATTATAGTAGCGAGTTTTCTAATCATTAGTGAATAGGGTGGCTATATCATTTAATTTAGTAAGATGTGCTACAACTGTTTGAGATTCATAGCCATAAAAAGGATCAGATTCATCCAAAGTAATTATCTCAGGATCGACAGAGAAATCATAATCCTTATCAGTAACACAAATAGGTGAAGTAGCAAAAGCAGGGTCATATTTCTTTCTAGCATTCAAAGGTTTTTCTTTCAGCTTAGCTAATAATTTCTTAAGATCATATCTATCATTGCATGCAAGAAAGTCTCTAGCAGTTTCTTCATCCATAACATAACCCTCAGGCACAATAGGCAATTCATATCTAGGGGGAGAATCTTCATCATCACTTTCATCAATATTATCAGTTTCAATAATTCTCTCTAGCCCTAGTGGCACAGTATTATCAAGCAAAGAAGTAGTTTCATCATAAGTATCATGCAAAGCAGAAGTGGCATCATCAATAACATGCGACATATCAGAATTAATAGCAGAAGAAGATTTAGGTATCGCAAGCTTACTCAAAACAGAAGGTGAATCAAGGGCAGAGCTAGATGGCAGTTCCTTACCTCCCCTCGTAGTTGACGGAAAAATCTTAGTTCTTTCGTCTTTCAAGTTCCTCATAGTGACCGGCAGATATAAATCCCAAGTGACTCAAAGAATAGAGGTATGCTCCCCGGCAACGGCGCCAGAAAATAGTCTTGATAACCCACATGTATAGGGGATCGCAACAGTTTTTGAGGGTAGAGTATTCAACCCAAATTTATTGATTCGACACAAGGGGAGCCAAAGAATATTCTCAAGTATTAGCAGTTGAGTTGTCAATTCAACCACACCTGGATAACTTAATATCTACAGCAAAGTATTTAGTAGCAAGGTAGTATGGAAGTAACGATAACGGTGGAAAAAGTAACAGTAGCGGTTTTGTAGTAATTGTAACAGTGGCAACAGTAAAGTAACTAAGCAAAGAGCAATATGTGAAAAGCTCGTAGGCATCGGATCGGTGATGGATAATTATGTCAGATGCGATTATTCATGCAACAGTTATAACATAGGGTGACACAGAACTAGCTCCAATTCATCAATGTAATGTAGACATGTATTCTGAGTATAGTCATACGTGCTTATAGAAAAGAACTTGCATGACATCTTTTGTCCTACCCTCCCGTGGCAGCGGGGTCCTATTGGAAACTAAGGGATATTAAGGCCTCCTTTTAATAGAGTACCAGACCGAAGCATTAACATATAGTGAATACATGAACTCCTCAAACTACGGTCATCACCAGGAGTGGTCCCGATTATTGTCACTTCGGGGTTGCCGGATCATAACCCATAGTAGGTGACAAATGACTTGCAAGATAGGATCAAGAACTCGCATATATTCATGAAAACATAATATGTTCAGATCTGAAATCATGGCACTCGGGCCCTAGTTACAAGCATTAAGCATAGCAAAGTCATAGCAACATCAATCTCAGAACATAAGGGATACTAGGGTTCAAACCCTAACAAAACTAACTCGTTTATATGATAAATTTCATCCAACCTTTCACCGTCCAGCAAGCCTACGATGGAATTACTCACGCATGGCGGTGAGCATCATCAAATTGGTGATGGAGGATGGTTGATGATAACGACACCGATGGATTCCCCTCTCTGGAGCCCCGAACGGACTCCAGATCATCCCTCTCGAGATAGATTAGGGCCTGGCGGCGGCTCCGTATCATAAAATGCGATGAATCCTTCTCTCTGATTTTTTTTCTCCCCGAACGTGAATATATGAAGTTGGAGTTGAGGTCGGTGGAGCACCAGGGGGCCCACAAGGCAGGGGACGCGCCCCCACCCTCGTGGACAGGGTGTGGGCCCCCTGGCCTTGATTCTTTCGCCAGTATTTTTATTAATTCCAAAAATCTTCTCCATGAAGTTTCAGGTCATTCCGAGAACTTCTATTTCTGCACAAAAATAACACCATGGCAATTCTGCTGAAAACAGTGCCAGTCCGAGTTAGTTCCATTCAAATCATGCAAGTTAGAGTCCAAAACAAGGGCAAAAGTGTTTGGAAAAGTGGATACGATGGAGACGTATCAGAGCCCACCACATCTATGATGATACCGGGTTTTGTCACAAATTTTGTCATAGAAGTGTCATAAGTATGACATAATTTTTTTTCGCTCGGCCCAAAATGTCATGGATGTGTCTTTTTTTGTAGTGTTTATATCTTGCAATCAAATTCCTCAATATCAGTATGTACACTTCATATGTTTATCCCCGTTGATAACTTAACCTATATTGTCATCAATCACCAAAAAGGGGGAGATTGTAAGTGCATCTAGTGCCCCTTAGTGATTTTGGTGCACTGAAGACTTATAGGTTAAGGGACTAATGTGTTTGTGAGTGTACACATGTCTATAAGTCTATGAGGAGTTTGATATTTACGATGAAAGTCGACACTTGAAAATGAATATCTTCAGCTGAAGACTTTGGTTTTCCTTAAGACTTGGAAAGTGAAGAAATTGGTGTGACCGTGAAGACCTGGTATTCATGCGAGGAATATGAAGCGTGAATACTTCTGTTTTCGTAGTTTCATTTTCTCTTTCTTGAGTCATAGGAAACACCGTACTGTTAAAGGGGTCAAGGTAAAACTAAGGAAAAGTTTCCAAGTGATGCTCATCTCAAAATCCTACACCTACCAATCCTTTCGAGTGAAGACATTGGAGATCTCATACAGTTCAGTTAATTTCTTCAGTGACAGAGACGAAGATCTTCTGTTCTGTGAGGATTTGTTCTAACTGAGGAGTTAGGAATTCGCTAGTGCGGATTGCCTACAAGTGAGGAACATGATAGCCCTGAGGAATTTGATACTCAAATATCCGACCGTTGCCGTGCTACGCGCCAGCTGTCCCAAAATATCTTCCCACCTAACGGTCATATCATTGAAGGGCAGTTATGTCTTACCATGTCGGGCTGCTCCCTAGGCTATAAATAGCCACCCCTACAACCACTAGCTGGTTGGCTGCTCTGACAGAAACTGACAGTTGTCATTGAGAGCATCCCATCCTCCGAGGACTTTGAGCGAAAATCATCAAGTGAGGAAAACCCAAACCCAAACACCTACAAACCAAAGTGATTGAGTATCACTGAAGAGATTGTTCCTGTGTGGAACCGACGCTTGTTACCTTTGAGGACTGTGCATCCTCTAGACGGTTAGGCATCATGGTCTAGAGCATCCAAGAGGAATTGTGGATCGCCGAGTGACCGAGTCTATGAAGGTTTCGAAGTCACGTGAAGACTTACCATGAGTGATTGGGCGAGGTATGTGTGATCTTAGCTCAAGGAGAATACAGTGAGGATTGTGTGTATGGGACTGTGTGTCCTCAGGTTTAAATACCTAGCCGCTCCAACCAGACATACGACTGTCACAGTAGTTGGAACTAGTCTACCAAATCATCGTCTTCACCAAGCTACTGGTTCTATTTCCTCAACCCTTGCATTTCCTCATTTCTTTGTTGAAGATCGTTAATGTTTGAAGACTTTGACTGAAGACTTTCTCAATTTCCTCAATCCTATTTCTTCAGTTAGTTTGTCTTCAGCCTGCTTATCGTGTGTTCATGCTACTTGTACTCTGGGCTTGTTTTCATTTCATCATGATGACTATGCTACTGCTCTGTTATGCTTGCATCTGAGTACTTATTCCGCTGCTAAGTAGTTCGTTGCTTAAGAATTTCCTCACCTAGAAATTCCTCAGTGATGAATTTGTAAAAATCGCCTATTCACCCCCCTCCAGTCGATATAATGCACTTTCACTAGATGTTAGTACTTGTGGTAGCTCGGAGGAGAGAAATGATGAAGTGCAGGATCAACATGTCATCGATATGGAGGTGCCAGAAGCAACCGCAAGCGCTCTTCAGAATAGTCAGTGGATCCCATTACCGCAACGGGCACCACTCGGATGGAGCTGGTCTTAGCAGCTAAGACAAGCGGGGGTGGAACTCCACTGAGCCCCTCGCTGAAGCAAGATCCCAAGAGATCTCGGACTACCCAGCAGACCGAGAGGCAGGGCAATATAGTGTTGAGGAAGACCCCAGCAGTCGGGAAAAACAATGAAGCAAAATCGGCGGCCTCCTTGGCGAAGGACCACCGGGCGCAATGAGTCTTTTGTGCTGGAATTGTCAGGGGATTGGCAACGCCCCGACAATTTAAGAGCTTCGCGAACTCGCACACAAGTTTGCCCCTGGAGTACTTTGTATTGTCGAAACCCAAATTAGTGGTGCGAGTCAGACTTGACAGAGCCCTTGGCTCAGTTGAGTGGTGTGACCAATTTCCTGGCGCTATAGTGGAACATCTAACAGCAGCCACTTCGGACCACTCACCGATATTTCTACAGCTCGCTCAACCAGCGAGTGGGAGAAGGAGGGACAAGCAGTTTCGGTATGAATTAATGTGGGATACTCACACCGACTTGAAGCCCACCATCCAGCTTGCATGGGAGGAGAACAACCATATCTAGCAGTCAGGGAAGTCCGGGCCAAGCTTGACGCACTTGCAAGCAATCTTGGTGACTGGTTCAAGACAACATATGTGAGTGTCAGAGGTGAGATTCGAAGCTTAAAGAAGGAACTTGAGTGCCTACGGAGTGATGTGGTGCGTACAGGCCCTTCACATTTGGAGATGAAAATTAATGACTGCTTAATAGAGCTTTACTTATGCGAGGAAGTGATGTGGAGGCAGCATTCCCGCATCGAATGGCTTGCTGTTGGTGACCGGAATTGCCACATCTTTCACATGAGAACATCCATGAGACAATGTAAGAACTTTATCAAAGCTCTCCAACGTCCAAACGGATATCTCACGGATGACTTGACTGAGATGCGATAGATGGCTTTAGAGTTCTATAAAAATCTGCATACTTCGAAAGGTGTCCAGGTGGTTGCGAAGGTACTTGAGCATGTCCCAGTTCGAGTTACCGCTGCTATGAGCAGTATTCCAATGGCCCCGTATGATGCAAAAGAAGTAAGGTGGCGCTCTTCCAAATGTTTCCTCCGAAAGTCCCGGGACCCGATGGTTTCCCTGCTCATTTCTTTTAGAGGTGCTGGGACATATGTGGAGAAGCGGTCACAAAATTTGTGTTAGGCATTGTGAAGGTAGAAGAGAGCCCTGCTTGCATAAATGATAGTTTGTTGGTGCTGATCCCAAAGGTAACCAATCCCATGTTACTTTCTCAGTTTAGACCTATAAGTCTGTGCAACGTATTTTATAAGATTGCCTCAAAGGTGCTTTCAAATTGCCTCAAGAAGATTCTTCCGGATAGTATCTCAGAGGAGCAGTTGACCTTTGTACCTGGGAGGTCTATAACTGATAACATAATCTCTATTTATGAATGTTGGCATTTCATGAAGAGGAATAGGGCAAAGAGTAATAGTTTTTGTGCACTGAAACTTGACATGATGAAGGCCTATGACCGTGTGGAGTGGTTTTACTTGAGATCGATAATGGAGAAGCTAGTTTTTGCTGAATCATGGATTAATGTGGTCAAGAATATGGTGAGCTCAGTTTCCTTTTCAGTAATGTTCAATGGTAACAAATCAGAAGTGTTCAAGCGAACATGTTGTTGGGGAACGTTGCATGGGAAACAAAGATTTTCCTACGCTCACCAAGATCAATCTAGGAGATGACCATCTAAGAGAGGAGAGATTGCATCTACATACCCTTATAGATCACTAAGCGGAAGCGTTAAGAAATGTGGTTGATGTATTCGAACGTCTTCGCGATCCAATCATGATCCGTCCCGCGAATGTCTTCGCGATCCAATCACGATCTGTCCCGCGAACTCCCGATCCAAGTGCCGAACGGACGGCACCTCCGCGTTCAACACACGTATGACTTGATGACGCATTTACCTGCTCAATCCAGCGAGCGATGGTGAAGTAGTAGCTCGAGTCCTCCGGCAGCAAGATGGCATGGTGGCGGTGGTGTTGGCGGAATCTCAGCAGAGCTTTGCTAAGCGCTACGTAGAAGAAGAAGGCTAAGAGGGAGAGGAGGGTGAGGGAGTCCTGGATTAGGGGGTGTCCGGATGGCCGGACTATAACCTTTGGCCGGACTCCTGTACTATGAAGATACAAGATTGAAGACTTCGTCCCGTGTCCGGATGGGACTTTCCTTGGCGTGGAAGGCAAGCTTGGCGATACGGATATGTAGATCTCCTACCATTTGTAACCGACTCTATGTAACCCTAACCCCCTCCGGTGTCTATATAAACCGGAGGGTTTTAGTCCGTAGGACGAACAATAATCATACCATAGGCTAGCTTCTAGGGTTTAGCCTCTCTGATCTTGTGGTAGATCTACTCTTGTACTACCCATATCATCAATATTAATCAAGATGGAGTAGGGTTTTACCTCCATCGAGAGGGCCCGAACCTGGGTAAAAACATCGTGTCCCTTGTCTCCTGTTACCATCCGCCTAGACGCACAGTTCGGGACCCCCTACCTGAGATCCGCCGGTTTTGACACCGACATTGGTGCTTTCATTGAGAGTTCCTCTGTGTCGTCATCTTTAGGCCCGATGGCTCCTCCAATCATCGACAACGATGCGGTCCAGGGTGAGACTTTTCTCCCCAGACAGATCTTCGTATTCGGCGGCTTTGCACCGCAGGCCAATTCGCTTGGCCATCTGGAGCAGATCGAAGCTTACGCCCTGGCCATCAGGTCAGATTTGGAAGTTTAAACTACACGGCTGACGTCCGCGGAGACTTGATCTTCGACGGATCCGAGCCACAACCGTGCGAGCCGCACTGTTATGATGGGCATGATCTAGCTCTGCCACCGAACAGTGCCCTGGAGGCCGCACCCGTGCCCGCTCCGACCCTTAGCTCGGAGCCAACTGCGCCAACCGAGGGCGGGTGGCTGGACAACGCCTCGGGGGCTGCAATCTCTATGGCGATCGAGCCGAACACCAGCCTTGTCCTCTGAGAAGCCCGTGACTCCAAAGTGCCGGACTCCTCTCCGGACTCCGAAACTTCCGCGCCCCCGCCACTCGAAGCCGATTGGGCGGATCATGGAGTTCACCGCGGACATCTTTCAAAGACTTCGCCCTTCGGCGACATCCTGAATTCACTAAAGTCTCTCTCTTTATCAGGAGAGCCCTGGTCGGACTATGGTCAGTAAGGTTGGGATGCGGACGACGAAGAAATTCAAAGCCCACCCACCACCCACTTCATAGCCACGGTCGATGATTTAACCGACATGCTCGACTTCGACTCCGAAGACATCGACGGTATGGACGACGATGTAGGAGATGAACAGGAACCAGCGCCTATAGGGCACTAGACAACCACCCCATCTCACGATGAATACATGGTGGACACACCTAAAAGAAACGACAACGAGGAACAAAGGGACGCAACGAGGGATCGTTCCTAAAAGGGCCAAAGCGGTGGCGTAAGCGCCGCTCAAACCCCACCTCGACAGAGATAGTAGTCATCCGCACCCAGCCATAGAGCAGGGCGAACCAGCGGACGCATTTAACATGCCATCGAGCAACCGTCCGAACAGGGCAACTTGGATAAACAACCCGTCCCCGGCGAAGATAACAGTCCGGACGACCTCACGCCGGACAAGCTACCGGAGCAGAAGAACCTCCACAAAAGGCTCGTTGCCATCGCTACAGTAGCCTGAAAAGCAGAAGCGGAAGCTCAAAACAGCGGAAGATGCACTCAGAACTAGATGGAGCAAAGCACTCAACACCGCAGACAAATACGGCGACAGTCGCCGCACAAAGAGCTACCCGAAGCGAAAATTACTGCCGAAATTTGATGAGGAGGCCTTAGAGCCCCCGCATTCAAAAAATAAGGAAGCCACCCGGTCGGGTGAACAACCCCATGGCCAACATAGAGCGGCAAAGGGCGCCGCACACAAGCTGGCACGCGATCCGCACAAGGATTCACATAAAAAAGATGGCCCAGCTAGATCTATCTACGGGCCAAGAAAGCAAGCTCTAGTAAGAAATGCAATGCATCAAGTATCCGAACATCACGGTACACCCAAATATAGGGGTGCCGCACACCCCCTATGTTTCACCGATGAGGTGCTGGATCATGAATTTCCAGCAGGATTCAAGCCCGTAAACATAGAGGCATACGACGGAACGACAGACCCTGGAGTGTGGATTGAGGATTACATCCTCCACATACACATGGCTAGAGGAGATGATCTCCACGCCATAAAATACTTACCCCTCAAGCTCAAAGGGCCAGCCCGGATTGGCTTAAAAGCCTTCCCGAAAACACCATTGGAAGTTGGGAAGAGCTCGAGGATGCTTTTCGGGCAAATTTTCAAGGGACCTATGTCCGACGTCCGGATGCGCATTTATTTAAGTCATATAACTCAACAACCCGGAGAGTCAGCCCGAAACTCTGGAACAAATTTCTTACTAAAAGAACCAGATAGTCGATTGTCCGGACGCCAAGCCTTAGCAGCTTTCAAACACAACATTCGAGACGAATGGCTCGCCATGACACCTCGCCAAGAAAAGCCAAGAACAATGGCCGCATTAACAAGCCTCATGACCCACTTTTATGCTAGGAGAGGATAGCTGGTTGGCAAGATGCGCATCAGCGACCCAAGTACATCCGGGTTAGGGATGGAAACGGAAATCATGACGCAGCAAGGACCAGCACTGGACCAAGGGAAACAGCCCGAAGAGCACGGCAGTCAACGCCAGATACAAAAGCTCTCGGCAGAATCAGAAAAAGCTGCCCCTCAAGGATAACAGGGACGAGCTATCTAACTTAAACAAAATCTTGGACAAGCTATGCCTAATCCACAGTACTCCCGGGAAGCCTGCGAACCATACCCACAGATATTGTTGGGTCTTCAAGCAATCCGGCAAACTCAACGCCGAACACAAGGGGCTCGATACACCAAGCGAGGACGATGAAGAACCCCACAAGAAGAGCACCGGAAAACAAAAGAATTTCCCACAAGAAGTCAAAACAGTAAATTCACCTCTCGTGACAAAAGGGAAGAACAGAGTGGCGCCCATAGAGATACGCGTCATACGGCCTATCCCAGAGGAGTCCCGCCACTGGTTGTTAAAACCAATCACCTTCGACCATCAGGATTACTCTAGAAGTATCCGGAATGCAGGTTGTACTGCCTTGGTATTAGATCCGATAATTGACGGACTCCACTTTATACAAGTCCTAATGGACGGCGGCAGTGATCTAAACCTGCTATATCAGGATACAATCCGCAAAATTGGGATAGACCCAACAACAATTCGCCATAGCAACACTTCCTTTCAAGGGGTAACGCCAGGCCCAGATGCCCATTGTACGGGCTCTCTCCTGCTAGAAGTTATGTTCGGCTCACCCGACAACTTCCACCGTGAAAAGCTAACCTTCCACATCTCCCCATTTACAAGTAGCTATCAAGCACTACTGGGACGCGAAGCTTTCTCCCGCTTTAACGCACTACCGCATTACGCATCTCTTACACTTAAAATGCCCGGTCCGCGAGGCATCATCTCATTAAAAGGAAATACCGAGTGTTCCTCGGTAGCCAGAAGATCAGCGGCTGCCTTAACAGCCACACACTAAACCGGCTTCGCTAATCGAAGTACCTAAACAGGTCGTTCAGACCCCGGACACGGCTAGACGAGTCCGGCGTAAACATACAAGGGCTTACTAGCCGCATACCCCCGTACAAGGGGCTCCACGCATGTACAACAAGAGACAATAAAGCTGAATTTTATTCATTTTTTGAATTGTACTTTATTTATTTAATATAACGTACATTTTCGCATGATCTTTTCAACTAAGTTCCTCTCTTTTACAGATGAACACCGTATACACCCGCCCAGATACGGCAAGACAACGGAGACACACGCTGCAGACGCGTCAAGAGGGGCCCCGTTCCAAGTATTCTTTTTAGATTAAGACCCTGCGTAAACCTTTTTTACTGTCTCTTGTTGATACACATCCCTCGGTTTCTTGCTATAACCGAGGTGGAGGCTGGCGTCTTGGCATGTGGCCACGTCAGAATTTTGCGCGTACCTGGACACCAGGGGCTTATTACTAAGGGCATGCTTCAGCCCATTTTCATAAAGACCGAATACCTTAGGGAGTGTTCGGCGTCGCGAGTTTGGCCTTATATGCATCAGCTCCGAATCATGTCTTTGGTCAAATGTTGGGTTTGCCCGGCTCCTGTGTTTTGCCGCCTTACGTTCCGCTCTATCGGCTAAGGTCGCACCAAGAGAACTACTGCGATTGTGCCCCGATTCGGCCAGGCGAGCACCTCAGTAGAGAAAGCCGAAAACTGACTGTCATGATATAGTGTGAGACTGGTCAACCACTCGATGACCCGCTGGAATCTTCAGGATTCCTCCGCATTAACGTAGGGCCGTTTCCCGGCCAGGCACACACGCGTGCCGAATTCGGGTGAGCGTGGTGCCCACAGGGGCTATATAGTAGCCCCACTGTCAAACTCCTATGCCAAGTGAAAGTGATAAAGCATTATAGTACGGTTGCCTAGTTCGCTGTGCTATCACCTCCTTTATAGGACCAAGATGTTGGATCAATTGTGAAAATGCGCCTTCTGCGAACACCCCCACATTATATGCGTGGGGGCTGAAGCCGACGACTGCTATCTTTCAGGTTATATATACATATACATTAACGGCCGCACATGATGTATTTTAATTCTTGAAGGCACAAGTATAAAAAGCTTTTATATTCCCTCGGAATATTGTTTTACATTAATACATGTTATTCAAACATAATATCCTTCGAGCACTACGTTTCTATTAAACGAGCGCCCTGCAGAACTTCCTGAAAATAGTGCTCGGCGGTACTGCCTCCCTTGAATCTTGGGATGCAACATCGGTGGCCTTCATCTCTGCCCAGTATGTCTTGACACGGGCAAGAGCCATCCGCGCACCCTCTGTGCACGCTGACCTCTTCATTGCATTGATATGTGGCATCGCACCAAGGAATTGCTGCACCAAGCTAAAATAACTCTTCGGCTCGCGCCTTTCCGGCCACAGATGACTCACGACATACTTCATGGCGAGTCCGGATAACCTATTCAGCTCCGCCCATGCGGCCAAATGATCGGTTAATGGAAGTGGGCGCCTGGATTGTGGAATCACGACCAAAAAAGCTTTTCCACTTCTTGATCCTTTTGATCTCGGAAGTGCTCGGCCGCGTCCGCGGCACTCGCCGCCAAGTCCAGGTAAGTGTCCGCCCCACTCCACAACCGGTCCAATGGAGCATATTTAGGATCCCCGAACTTCATCCGCAGCATAAAGGGCTTTCCAGCCGCGATATCTCCGGCCTGACGTAGCTCCTCCTTCATAGCTCTCATCGCAGAGCGAGCATCCTTGGCCTCGGTAGAGGCCTTCTTCAGGTCCTTCTGTTCCGCCTGATCTTCTTTTTTAAGAAGCTCGCAGCGGTCGGCAGCATTCTTCAACTTCACAACCATCTCGGCCAATTCCTTCTTGCTTCGGCAGTGAGCAGCCTGTTCGGCTTTCAGCTCTTCAGTCGCCTTTAAGGAAGCCGCATCGCTTCTCCTGGCCTACTCCTTGGCTCGGGCAAGTTCCGCCCGAAGGTTCTCCATGGCAGCGGCACCATCTGCATCAAGCACACATGTTATAAGGTACGGGCATCAAGCTCCTCTTACCGGGTGTCTTCTGAGAAATTACATCCCTTGTGCCTCGTCAAGCTGCTTGTTAACAAGCGCGATGTCGGCATCTGCCACGTCAAGTTGCCACTTTAGCTCGGCAAATTCATCAGTCCGGCTAGCCACCGGACACTTCGACACCTACATAGGAACAGCGACATGTTATACCTGGGACTATGATCCTCGGTGCGCCGTCATTTTTGACAACGCACTGAGTCTCAGGGGCTACTATCTATATAGGGCGCATCTTTTATATGCGGAACTGTCAAAACGTACATCATTTCGCGTACCTCAAAACCTGTCAGTAAACTCCTAACGGCCTCGTGCAACCCGCTCTCCGCGGATGAAATCCTTTCAATCACCGTGCCCATCAATGCACGATGTTCTTCTCGAGATGACGCCGCCCCAAGCAGATCCTTCATCTCCTCCGACCGCGCACCGGATGGTGCCGGACTCGTCTGATGGCCTTTTTCGAAGGCCGGACACGGAGGGCTTTGGGGGGCCATACGACTGCGTTCCGGCCCTGCCGGATTTGGAGAAACCCTCCGTGACGACACCTCAGGGTCGCCCGCCTCGCACGACGGTACGGCAGGGGAGGCGTTCCGCTCTCCATCATCTCCGGTCGAAGATCCCTTGAAGATGAGCTCTGCTGAGAAGGGCTGAGATCCGAACTACAAGGTAAAAATTCGGTTATCTTCCTCAGAAAATAGAACATGGATATCTCTTATTTTAAAACTCCCCTCTCTACTTACGGCTCATTTGGAGGGCTGATCCCCTTGGGGGCACAAAGGCGTCGAGGCATCTCCGGCGCAGACCCTCGACGAAGATTCCCCCACCCCTGCTTTGAGACCATGGTCTCCGGGTCTTCAGAGGCGGTCCTCTTCTTCCCCTGGATGGAGGGATTCTCGATTCCTCCTTTCCTATCAGCATCCTTCGGGGAGGCGGTAGAATCTTTGTTCCCCCCTTCGCGTTCTTCCAAAGGCGCAACCTCCAGCATCCTGGTTAACACGGGATCCGGCGTGGTCTCAGGGAGGGGGGCCGGACACCTGATTAGCTTTGCTTTCGCTATCCACTCCTGTATAAGGGACAACTCTTTTAAGGGCAATTTTATGATAAATATGCGGATGGCGTGTCCGGATACAGGACTACTTACTTGAGTATCCGGGCGATTGCAGCTCAGACCTGCGTCCTCGGTCGAGTCCGGACACATTGCCTGTGATCCGAAGATCAAGTTGTACATCTCCATGCGTGTCGCGCCCGTAAAATGTTGGAGAGCTCGTGGTCCCTCCGGATTAAACTCCCACAGGCGGAGGGGGCGACGTTTGCAGGGCAAGGTGCAGCGAATCAACATGACCTGCGTCACCGCGACCAGATTGATGTCTCTCTCTAGGAGATATTGAATGCGGCCCTGCAATTAGGGAACTTCCTTGGACGGGCCCCAGTTAAACCCTTTATTGACCCATGACGCTAGCTGTGGTGGGGGACCCGAGCGAAAGGCAGGTGGCGCCACCCACTTGGTGGCCCTGGGAGCTGTGATATAAAACCACTCTCGTTTCCATAAGCTGAACTCCTCTTGAAAAGAGCCCTCGGGCCATGGAGCGTCAACATTCTTGCTTATAACAGCGCCTCCAAGACTCGCGTGCTGCCCCTCGATCATCTTCGGCTCTACTTTGAAGGTCTTAAGCCACAATCTGAAGTGAGGAGTAATGCGGAGGAAGGCTTTGCACACGACGATGAACGATGAGACGTGGAGGATGGACTCCGGAGTCAAGTCGTGAAATTCCATCCCATAATAAAACATGAGCCCCCTCACGAAGGGGTCCGTCGGGAAGCCTAGCCCCCGAGGAAGTGAGACGCGAACACCATGCTCTCACGAGGCTTGGGAGTGGGAATAACCTGCCCTTGAGCAGGCAGCCTATGCGAGATTTCGCCGGTTAGATACCTGGCATCTCTCAGCTTTAGCACGTCTTCTTCCAGAACGGAGGAAGGCATCCACCAGCCTTGAAGGCCGGAGCCGGACATCATCGAAGGTCCGCGCTGAATCTGGAGCTTTGGGTGTTGGAACTCGAGGCGAGAGGCGGATTCGATTGAGATTGAAAGAAAGGAGTAGAGCCTTGGTCTCTTTATAAAGAGGTTGAATACCAAGAGCCCTCCCCGTGACCGTTTGGGACTCGCCTTCGATTGAGGAAATATGCCAACGGGCACGATTGGGTTACCCACGCCCGTATTGATGAGAATCCCGGAATAAGGGGACACGATCTCTGCCTCGACAAGACGTGCCAAGGAAACCGTCTCACTAAACACGCTAAGGTGGGACAGTAAAAATGATTCAAATAAAGGCTTGGCCGTGGCGTGATGTCACGCTGCGGAATACGTCAGCAGATTGGATTTGTGCAAATATTATTCTCTCTACGGTGGTATGTGGAACTTATTTTGTAGAGCCGGACACTGTCCTTGTGTTCAAAATATTCTATGAAGTATTCAGAGGAGGAACCCTCCTTGCAATGTCGAAGACAATCTGCGCGCCGGACTCGTCCTTATTGAAGCCTGGTTCAGGGGCTACTGAGGGAGTCCTGGATTAGGGGGTGTCCGAATGGCCGGACTATAACCTTTGGCCGGACTCCTGGACTATGAAGATACAAGATTGAAGACTTCGTCCCGTGTCCGGATGGGACTTTCCTTGGCGTGGAAGGCAAGCTTGGCTATACGGATATGTAGATCTCCTCCCATTTGTAACCGACTCTATGTAACCCTAACCCCCTCCGGTGTCTATATAAACCGGAAGGTTTTAGTCTGTAGGACGAACAACAATCATACCATAGGCTAGCTTCTAGGGTTTAGCCTCTCTGACTCATGGTAGATCTACTCTTGTACTACCCATATCATCAATATTAATCAAGCAGGAGTAGGGTTTTACCTCCATCGAGAGGGCCCGAACCTAGGTAAAAACATTGTGTCCCTTGTCTCCTGTTACCATCCGCCTAGCCGCACAGTTCGGGACCCCCTACCCGAGATCCACCGGTTTTGACACCGACAGAGAGGCAGCGCCGTGGCATATGACGGTGCAGCTGCCCTCTCTATATATATGGGGAAGGGGGAGATGGGGCGCCCCTAGAGGATCCCATCTAGGGCTGGCGGCCACAAGCGGGAAACCCTAGATGGGCTTTCCCCCTTAGGAGAATTGGACCCCAAGCCAAAGGGGTGGGAACCCTAGGGGGCGCCCCCACCTCCTCTGGTAATGTGGGATTGGGTGAGGGAGGCGCACAACCCCTTAGTGGGCTGGTTTGCCCCCTCCCCTTGGCCCATGAGGCCCCCCGACACTCGTCGGGGCCCCCCGAAACCCCTTTCGGTCATGCTGGTCATCACCCGGTACCCCCGGAACACTTCCAGACTCCAATACCCTTCATCCAATATATCAATCTTCACCTCCGGACCATTCCGGAGTTCCTCGTCCCGTATGGGATCTCATACAGGACTCCGAACAACCTTCGGTAACCACCATAATGACTCAACTATACTTATATCATCACCAAACGTTAAGTGTGTAGACCCTGCGGGTTCGAGAACTATGTAGACATGACCGAGACACCTCTAGAGTCAATAACCAATAGCGGGACCTAGATGCCCAAATTGGTTCCTACATATTCTATGAAGATCTTATTGGTCGAATCTCGATGTCAAGGATTCAGCTAATCATGTATGTAGTTCCTTTGTCTATCGGTATGTTACTTGCCCGAGATTCGATCGTCGGTATCCCCATACCTAGTTCAATCTCGTTACCAGCAAGTCTCTTTACTCGTTCCGTAATACAAGATCCCATGGCTAACTCATTCACGGGTACGCGTCGGTGCTATAAAAATGGTTTTTAACCCCTTTCCGCGACGGCATTTGGAACCATCGCCTTGTGAGTGACGGTGATAGGGGGGTCCTTCCCACATGACCAAGAAACTGTTGTGGATAGGGATCCTTGATTCATACGGTTGTCCCTATATAACCGTTTCCGATATCTCAAATATCCTAAATGCTTCATCCTTGCTACTCGTTTGTGCTTGCATTGCCATCGCAGTCGGAGTTTCGTGGTTTTACCTAAAACAAGACAGATTCCAGGCACGGGAGTTTTCCAGGCAGATTCCAGGCACGGGAGTTTTACGATGCCTGATGAGGGAGTCCTGGACTAAGGGTTCCTCGGACGTCCAGCCTGTTAGCCATGGGCCGGACTGATGGGCTATGAAGATACAAAGATCGAAGACTCTACCCGTGTCCGGATGGGACTCTCCTTGGCGTGGAAGGCAAGCTTGGCGACCCAATATGAAGATTTCTTTCTCTGTAACCGACCTTGTGTAACCCTAGACCCCTCCGGTGTCTATATAAAGCGGAGGGCCAGGTCTGTAGAGGCCAATACTCATTACTACAGTCAAACATGCTAGACTTCTAGGGTTTAGCCATTACGATCTCGTGGTAGATCAACTCTTGTAATACCCATATTCATCAAGATCAATCAAGTAGGAAGTAGGGTATTACCTCCAAAGAGAGGGCCCAAACCTAGGTAAACATTGTGTCCCCCGTCTCCTGTTACCATCGACCTTAGACGCACAGCTCGGGACCCCCTACCCGAGATCCGCCGGTTTTGATACTGACACCTGGCACATCACAAACAGTTCACGATTATAAACCATGTATGATAGATAGACAATCACACACATTTAGTTTTCCCGCACCCGTCGGTGTACAAAAGTAGGGGCTCTCCTTTTGACCCCTTTACTTGTGCACGGGCAGTCAGAGCCACGCGCCGCGGCCGCACGTAGCGAGGCAAAGGAGGGAAGCCGGTGGGAAGCCGAAGCACAAGACGGCCAAGGCAACGCTAAGACCAAGAACACAAAGGACAGAAGGACGAAACAGGCTCCCCCGGCAAGCCCGACGCCAACAGAGTGAGCCACCCTTGAGCCCGCGGATTCCAACCCAACCAACTACATTGGAACTAGGGCTCGGGAGGCACCTTCGTGGTGACATGCAGATCTTTTTCAAGACCATAGAGATGTGAGATCAAATGAGAACCAGAAGACGGTGTCCCTCGGCGGGATCCTTGCCGAGGAGATCAACAAGACCCCCGGCAAGCGCCTTGCCGGGGACGACTGCAACGCCACGGCAAGACCCTTGTCGGGCCCCCGGCAAGGCCCTTGCCGAGGGCATCAGCGGGGCCACAGCCAGGCCCGCGTCGACCAAGACTCCACCGCCGTCCCCAAGCAGCTGCTAGCTCAACCAGCTGTGCAGGCACCTGAGTGGCGATGGGCGGCCTCTACGCCAACTCGGCAAGCACCTGCGTGGTGGCATGCAAATCTTCGTGAAGACCCTACCACCGTCCCACCTCAGCTGCTTGCCTGCCTACATGGCGCTGCATGCACTGCTGGCCTAGGCGCGTGTCGAAGCAAGGCGAGGCTTCAACGGACGGGACGGGTCTCGTTCCCGTCCCCGATAAAGCTAAGGGACACCTAAGCTACACATTAAATGTGTATTATCCTGTAACACGGGCGATAATCTCGCAACACTGTATACCTTTCCACCTCTTGTGTGCCACTGTGGCATCCCCTTTCGACTATAAAAGGAGGCCCATGGCGTACTGGAGAGGGATTCGGCTCTTTTGGGCAAGTTGCACCCTGAAGCTTGCTCAAGAACACTCAATACACCCACCAAAGCAGGACTAGGGTATTAGGCGTCCTCGTGGACCGAACCTGGGTAAATGATCCTTGTGTTGACTATTAATCCTGCTCTTCTCACGACCCCGCGCCCCGGCAACCTTAGTAGGGATTCTTGTGATCCCATAGTTGTCGTTCCCACAAACATCTTTGGCACGCCAGGTAGGGGGGCGTGCGGTAGAGAGAATCTGGTCTAGCAGTTAGCCTAGCACCTCTTCATCACCCTGGCTTCTAAAGAAGAAGATGGCCAGGAGAAAACGGCGCCGCCTGCAAGCGCGAAGGACGCCAACGCGGCAAAAGAAAAGCTAAGTTATCCAGAGCCTTGAGCAATTTCCTTCTATACATAAGGTTATTGTCCTCGGAGGTCCTGCCTATGTATGGAAAACCTGCACACAAAGGGGCCCTCCCGTAATTGGCAACACCCTTGTTCTGTTTCGAGTCCACTCATCAGCTCAAGCGGCCGGGTCGAGAGTGGCAGGGTAGCCTTCCGCACTTGGCAAAGCTCTCGATTCTGACTCGAGTCAAGCTCGACAGTTCAAGCGGCCGCGTTAAGGGCGGTAAGGTGGTTTGCCCGGCAGCAAGCACGCCCGGCAGGCCAATGGGGATCCGTCCTCAAGACGTCGCCCTTGGTTTACGCGCCGGCAAGCCTACCCAGTTAACGTAGGGTGCACATACAAAGGAAAATCGAACAGGAAAATAATATGCATTGTATCAAAAGTACTGCAGAGTTATATTACATCAAATTGTTGCCGCAGTTCTAACTAGAGATAGAAATTGTCTTGGTCATGAACCTACAGCGGCGATAAGAAACGGGGTGCCTAATCCCGGCACTGGCCCTCCACCCTTTGAATTCATTCGATGAGGCTGATGATGGGCTCGATACGCTCCTTGAGCGGCGTGAGGTCAGTACCCTCCGACAAGCTCTCCAGCGCGGCGTCGAAGTCAAGGGTGGGGTTCCAGTACACCACCTTGGCGAGGACCTTGGTCATGGCAACCCGGTAGAGCCTTCGGTTCTCGTTAGCCAGTAAAGCCACCCTGTTAGAGTGGAACTGCTCAAGGGCCCCGAGAACGCCCCCGAAGAACAGGGTCAGCTTGGCGTTGGTAGTCCCGCTGCGCTCTGGGGCGTACCTCACATTTGGCATCCCCATGGTAGCCAGCTGCGTGGTGATCCTGCTGGCGACGTCCTCGAGGCGGTTGATCCAGCAATTCTCGCCCTCCACAAAATCCTTGTGGTTGGCGGCTTCGTTCTTCCGCTACAGCTTCTCGGCCTCCATATCCTTGGCCAGGATCTCCTCTCGGGACTTTCTCTCGGACAGCATCCCCTCTAGACCCTCCAGCTTCAGCATGAGTTGTTGGCCTCGGAGAGCTCCCCGGCCCTGCTGATGGCCGCGCCCTACGCCTCCGTCAGGGCGCCATTGAGTGTGTCCTTCTCCTGGGATAGCTTCAGGGCCTGCCCCTTCAGCTCATCCTGCTCCACCTCCAGCTCCTTCACCTTGCCGGCGTGAACCAGAGCCTGGGCATCGAGCGCCTCTCTGTGCCTCTGCTCCAGCTCTTGTGTCCGCTGCACGACAAGTTTCACCACCTCCTCGTCCTTGGCGCGGAGTTTGGCGTCGATATCAGCCTCGCGTTTGGCAAGATCCTCCTCCTGGGAGTTTAGCGCGGCCTGGTGCTGAGTTCGAGCAGCCTCGGCTGCGGCGGCCAAGCTCTCCGCCGTCTCCTGGGCCTTCTCGATGTTGGCCAGCTTCATGGTGAGCTCCACGTCAAGCTTGGCCAGCTCGCCCTGGGCGGCCTTCAGCTCTTCGCTAGCTTAGCGGAACCAAGTCTATGCCTCAGCGAGGCGCACCATGAGGGTTGCCTCCGCCTTGTCCACCGTTGCCATCCTGGACTTGGCTTTGTTCAGGCGGGCGCGATGGAGAGCCTGGAGCTTTCGGAAATTGGCGCCCATGGCCTGGAGAAGCCGCTCCTCCTGAGAGCCGTCGCCACCGGCGCTCGGCTCGTCGACGACCTCGAGCCCGGCGGTGGCAAGCACCTCTTCGTCGAACACCTCTCCCTCGATAGGCGCCTTGGAGCTGGACGCCCCTAGGAGGTGGACGGAGAGGTCGGTGGCGGAGGAGGCAGGCTGGTCATCAACCACCTCCTCGTCGGTGGCGGCCTTGCCGGCCTCCCCGGCAGGTCCCTTGGTGGTCTTCTCGGCGGCGATCTTTTCGGCCTCAGCCGCAGCGTCCTTGGCAAAATCCTCGATGACGACGTCTATGTCCTCCTGGTCCGCCGACGGACGATCTGGATACCAAGAAGGGGTGAGACAAAGCCAAGACCAATAGCCAGCAAGGAAACAAAAAGCACAGGGACGAAAGGCGAACGGCTTACCAGCACCGGGCTAGGAAGCCGAGGTCCCTTCTCTGCCAACATTTGGCACCGAGGCGAAGCCACCAGCGCATGAGTTCTCCTCCCCCTCCTCCATGTGTGTGGGCTCGGTGCTTGGCGCCCTTGCCGGGGATGCCCCTCGGGGCGGCGTGGTCGATGGGGGTGGCGTGTTGGGGGTAGCCCTCTGTGGCTCCTCCTGCTGCTGTCCCCCTCCTACGACCACGGCAAGGTCAGCACCAAGAGATCGTGCCCCCAACACATGTTGAAGAGGGGTGAGTGATGAACTTACGTTGGGGGCTGTGCCGGGGGCTATTGTCCGGGATGCTCAACACCACCAGTGGTGCCCTCGAAGTACCCGCCGGGGGCTGGCCGCCCGTTGAGGCGTCGGCCCTCTTCACCCTCTGAGCCAGCGTCTCTGCATCCCTGCAAAGATGAAAACAAGTCAAGACAAGCGGCCCAGATTGAGGAGACTGGGATGACAGAAAGGAGCAAGATACTTACTCGTCATCCACCTCCCCCTCTGTTGCCTTCCTTTTCCTCCTTGGGCTAAGGGACCCAAAGTCAAAGGTGACCCCCGCGTTGACGTCTGTCGGAGGAGGGGAGGGGGGCGGAGTTTGCACGCGCTTGGATGAAGAGGAGGTGTCGGCGTTCTGGGAACGGGGGTACCCAGACTTGCCTACCTACGGCCTGCGGCATGGCTCAAAGAGTGGCCCAGTACGTCCCATCTTCATCAACACAAGCTCAAGACACTCGCGAGGGGCCAAGCCTCGCGGGGCGGACGACAGGAAGCTTCCTCAGGCACGGCCTCCTCAGGCTGGCTCGCGAGGAGGCGGAGAGATGACGGCGGGGTACCTCACGAGGTGCCCATGACACAAGCCATGACGACCGAGGGCGCCAGCCCGCGCAGTGTCCTCATTTCCCTTTTGGTGCAAAGGAGGCAAGCGCAGGCCAAGGGTATCAAGCAAAGGCAACCATTTCGGTGCAACAAGACCAAGACCAGCAGAACGGCAGGAAGGAGGTCATCGTGGAGCCCAAGTCGGCGTCACAGTCAGAGTCTTTGGCGGGCGAGGACCGACTTTAGTCAGGATAAGTGTACCAGATGTTCCCCTTCAAATGGCCAATTGTTGGCACCCTTCCCGCTCAATATTTGGGAAGAGGCACAGGGCCTCCCACTATAAATAGAGCTAGCCACCACCAAGGCAAGGGGACGAAAGGACGGGAAAAGATAGAACCCTAGCAGAGAAAGAGAAGCGACTGAACTCCCCCTAGCAGTTCATCGCACCAGCCGAGAACAGACCCTCGCGAGGCTGTTCTTCCCTTGTACTGTTCATCATCAGCCCCTGAGGCAATCCACCACACCACACACTGGAGTAGGGTATTACACCACAATGGTGGCCCGAACCAGTATAAACCTCGTGTCCCTTGTGTTGTTCTTTGTGTAGTTTAGATCCTTGCGAGGCGATGAGACGTAGGTAGGTTGAAGGTGCGATCTCTGCGTGCACCCCAGAGTTCGAACCTAGAGGGTCTGCCGGAACCCAAAATCCGACATCTGGCGCGCCAGGTAGGGGTGCACTGGAATCCGCCTTCCGCCGCCCTGCTCTTCGCCGCCCCTCGCATCCATGTGAGACGCTCGTCGAGCCAGCGCCCGGCGTCGGGCCGCTCGCTGCTCGCGTCACCTGCACGGCCCCCGTCGGCGGTTGCCCAGCCGTTCCCGTCGCCGCCGTCAACGCCGCCACCGGCCCCCGGGGAACGAGCAGCAGACGCTGCCGTCAGATCTCTTCGGTGCGGCGGGAAGGCCGCACTGCCACCCCGTCGCTGACTCTAGCCGGTTCTTCGTCCCACGCCCGTCGCGCTCCTGCGCACGCGCACGCCGTGTTGCTCCTGGCACGGGAACTCCTGCACTACCATCCCGTCGACGACCTCTATGACGAGTGGCTCGCCCGCATCACTGAGCTCGTCAGCGCCGCTGGGGGCTCCCCTGCGCCATCCCTTTCGCTGCACCGCGCCCAACTTGCGCGGGCGATGAAGCTCCGGGGGCGCCTCAACCGCCTCCCCCTCAAGAAGGCGCCTTGCCCCCAAGGCGCGTGGCCCCTGGGCGGAACCCACTTAGTCCGGCACCAGCACAACAAGATAAGAGCTGCCAAGAGGTCCCTCGTCCCCAAGGAGCCGCCTGAGTGCTCCCTACACCGGCCCATCACGACCGCGCTCCTGCTCCAGCGCGCCAAGACCCCGCGCTGCTCCCGGCGGCAGTGCACGGAGACCCCCAAGATCAAGCCCTCCGTCACCAAAGGCCTCCCGTGGCCACTGCAGACTGCCGTGCCTTCACCGCCGAGCTGTGCAGCGTGGCCTAGCCGAGCAAGTTCAAACCAGACCTGCCTCCACGCTACGATGGCACGGCCGATCCTGCGGAGTTCCTCCAGCTCTATGAGCAGGGCATCGAAGCCGCCAACGGGGACGAGAAGGTCATGGCGAACTGGTTTCCCATGGAGCTCAAGGACGGTGCCCGCACCTGGCTCCTGGCACGATTTCCTCCTGGAACGAGATGCGCACCCGATTCATCGCCAATTTCCAAGGCACCCGAGATCGGCCCCCGGCCATGAGTGACTTGCGCCGCATCAAGCAGCAGTCAGGGGAGACCCTGCAAAAGTTCATCCAACGCTTCAACAACGCTCGCCTTAAGATCCCCAGGGTGTCTAAGGAGGCCATCATCTCAGCCTTCTCCGACGGTGTGCATGACGTCAAGATGAAGGAAGAGCTCGCGATCCATGAATACATGTGCACATACCTAGAGCTGTTCAACTTGGCGACCAAGTGCGCTAGGGCTGAGGAAGGACGCCTTTCCCTTCTCGAGCTGCCGCTGGCCGCCGACCAAGAGAAGAAGCCCAAGGTCAAGGACGTGAAGCGCAAGGGGGCTGCCGTGCTTGCAGCAGAGCCGGACACGAAGCGAGGAAGGGATCAGCCTGAGTCATCGAAGGGCAGTCGGTACTGCGTGTACCATGACCTCCACACCCACAACACCAACGAATGCCAAGAGCTCAGGGCCGTGCGGGACGTGCGCGCCGGCCGATGCCCTGAGCGGAGCGACCGGGGCTATGGTCGAGGAGGAGGAAGAGGTGGAGGATGATGGGAAGACCGTGGCCCTCGCCAAGGGTGGCGTGACCGACCTCGCGAGGACTGCTGGCAGGATCAGCCTCGCGAGGGAGGCTGGAGGGATCATGCTCGCGAGGATTGCCCACAACGCAAGCCTCCCTTCTCTGTCATCGTAGCAAAGGAGAAATTAAGACCATCATCAGGACGAGGGGGCTGGGGGCTTCCAGGAGCCGCGTGCAACCGCTTGCATCCTGGGCGGAGCTCAAGCCCCAGCCTCTCAGCGCATCTTCAAGCAGTTCGCCCGCTAAGTGAATGTAGTCCTCCCCAGGCTCTAAGCCACACGCCCCCTCAGGTGGTCAGCATGCGCCATCTCATTCAGCTCAGCGGATCAGCTCAAGTGTGCAGCCACAGCCGGAGTCCTCCCGATGCTTTGTTCTCCAATCATCAGCAATGTGCAAGTCACCAGGACCCTCATCGATGGCGGAGCAGGGCTCAATGTCCTGTCCGTCAAGACATTCAGCAATCTCCAAGTGCCATAAAATCAGCTTCAGCCAACCAAGCCTTTCTCCGGAGTCACTGATGGTTCCACAGTTCCGATAGGGCAGGTTCGCCTTCCTGTCACCTTCGGGACGCGCGTAAACTACCGCAACGAGCTCATTGACTTCGACGTCGCTCACATTCGCCTGCCGTACAATGCCATCCTCGGGAACCCAGCTCTCGCCAAATTCATGGCCGTGACTCATCACGGCTACAATGTCCTCAAGATGCCAGGAAGCGGTGGAGTCATCACGGTGCCTTGTGAAGAGAGAGATGCAGCATGTTCCCTGGAGCGTGCTTTCCAAGCCGCATCAATTGAAGACCCAGATCACAGGAGCGGGAGGCTTCCCGAGGCCGCCCCTAAGAAGAAGAGGACATCGCCAGGCCCGACCCCTCGGGAGGCAGGCCCCTCAAGGTCCGCGCGTGTTCAGGGGGCACCTCCCTCTGTCACATGGGAAGGCGCGCCCGACGTCCTCTTCGAGCAAGGCTCGGGGGCTCTCCCCTGGAGGGCCACCGACTTTGCTAAGATCACGAGGGAGGCGCTCGGGCACCACTTGGAGGCGTGTTTCAAAGCACGTTCCCTCAAGAAGGAGCAAGGCAAGGAGGGCCAAACCCTCTCTGAGTTCGTCGACAAGATCATTCAGAGCTGCGAGAGTCAAGAGTCATGAGTGGCAGCCGCCGCTACTGGGCCGTAGCTCCCCATCCAGGCGAGGATGGAGGGCTGCGCGTCTACATCGACATACCAGGGCTCAACCGAGCCGCCTCTCAGGAGTGCCTCTGGCCCTCATGCGTGGGGCGCTGTGAAGGTCCACCCCACAACTATGTTCGCATGCCTTACGGCTTGCCGAACGCGGCTGCCGCGTGCCAGCGACTCATGAGGAGCATCGTGGAGGCTCAAGTGGCCAGGCATTCCGCAGTCCTGGCGGAGATGGAGATGGTCCGTGAGGAGCCACCAGCGCCTCCGGAACCTCCCGAGGCTCCTGGGCCTGGGGGCTCGCGAAGATCGGCTTCCGCAGCACACGCCATCCGCTACTTCAGCATCCCTTCATCTTCAACGTTATCAGGTGAGATCCTTCGAGTTTCATTTTCAGCTGGGAGCGCCCCCCAGGGCTGCACCATCCCAGGCCGCATGGGTCTGTCCCTGCGGCATGTATCCCTTTTGATCCATGTTTCTAGTTTACTTTATTGGGGGTGCCCCTCGGGTTGCCTCATCCCCAAGTCGCTCGGGCCTGATCCAGCGATGTTCGCCTTCTCTGCACCTATCTAAATGGATTCGCTCCTTCCTGATTAACGTGTTTGACCTAATCGCCCGCTCGATTGACACCAACTGATGGAGCTGAAGCGGTCCTCCCTCACGAGGTCAGACGTCGTTCCGCACGGGTCCTGACATTCGACGAGGCGCAGCAGGACGCCATGCGGAGGATGGACCTCGTGCTGGGGGAGGAGCATCGTCGAGAAAGCACTTTTCTGAGCAGCAAGGTACCAACAAGCACTGCGGCGATACCACTGCCGTAACGTTCGCCCCAAGACTCTTGAGGTAGGGGACCTCGTGCTCAGACGGATTCTCTCCATGGAGGGACTGCATAAGCTCTCTCCCATGTGGGAGGGCCCATTCAAGGTTGTTCATGTTTCCAGGCCCAGCTCCGCGCGCTTGGAGACTCATGAGGGGGTGCCCGTCCAGAACGCGTGGAACATCCAGCATCTCCGGAGGTTTTACCCCTAAAAAGGCTCGGTGCCTGTGAAGAAGGCGAATGCCTGTGAAGTTGTCGCGTTTTGGAAAAGGCCCGGTGCCTGTGAAGAAGGTGAATGCCTGTGAAGTTGTCGCGTTTTGGAAAAGGCCCGGTGCCTGTGAAGAAGGCGAATGCCTGTGAAGTTGTCGCGTTTTGGAAAAGGCCCGGTGCCTGTGAAGAAGGCGAATGCCTGTGAAGTTGTCGCGTTTTGGAAAAGGCCCGGTGCCTGTGAAGAAGGCGAATGCCTGTGAAGTTGTCGCGTTTTGGAAAAGGCCCGGTGCCTGTGAAGAAGGCAAATGCCTGTGAAGCTCGCCGCCCGTGACACTCTCACGTAATAATGAGTGGGGCTGTACATGCCCCGGAGTCTCCGGAGTGCCGCCCTCGGGCCTCGGGGCTCCATACGCCAGTGGTAGCACTTAGCTCCGCGCTGGTGAGAAGACGTCGAAGACTAGATTAGGTGCCGGACGCGGCTTCTTTCATTTGCTTTTTGCAGTTGGCTTGTTCATTCCCATTCGAAGTTTTATTGAAGTTGTTGCCGTATTTGGCTTGTGACTCTCTGCCTTTTTCGCTCCCCAGTCTTGATTTCTTTCGCGCGAGTCTCGCGAGGGAGCAGCGTGGGCACCCTCGCGAGTGTTTTCTGCCCCTATCGTTTGAGGCTTCCCGAGCCGGGTCCGCTATGGGAGCACCCCTCCCAGTCCGTGCCCCACGGGCACCGCGACGCGAACACTGGACCTGAGTCGGTCGCCTCCACAACTGAGGCCAGAAGCTACCACTCCTGACTAATCTTTGCAGGACATGAAGCGTTCGACGAGGCCTCGGCCTCGGGAAGCAAAGACCACGACGGGTCCCCCCCGAGCTAAGTAATTTATATGCGCAGGCGTGTGGCACAAAAGCATAATACAGAAATAGAAGAAACAGTATGATAATTAACAGCAACAGTCCAAGCACGCCCCCGCGGGGCCCTACACTACTGTCTTTTTGCGCAGGAAAAGGAGAAGAACAAAACAGGCACGACTCGCTTGACACCAACTCGCGGTGAAGGCTCGAACTGCCTCCAGAGCTCAGGCGGACTCCCTCTCGCGCTTCACCGGGGCGCGACTGCGGGCATACCTGCTACCTCCCTCCAGGCGGGCCCGGCAGCACGGAGGCTAGTCGCGGCCACCGCTGGAGGAGCCGCAGTCCGAAGGAGAGTCGCCGAAGCTCGAAGAGCCCCGAGCGTCGATCGTCGCCGGGGCTGGGCCCACGGCCGCGGTCGTCGCCCTCGGAGCAGCACCCAGCGCGGCGACCGTCTTCCCCGAACACCCTCACATAGAGGGTGACATCGCCGTCGAACTTGAAGTGCAGGGTGCACCGCCGGCTTAGACCACGCGCGTGGGCAAACGTTTGCCAACCGCAGGTCAGGGCCACGCTCCCGGCGGCGGAGACCTGCAGCGAAGCCCAGGAGGCCCGTCTGCAGCAACCGTCCACCTGGAGCCAGAGGCCGCCCGGGGCGCCAGCCGGAAGTTCACCTAAAAGTAAGCGGGGAAGCTGGAGCCAGGTGCTGGTCGGCTCTACCGACCACACGACAAACTCCAGCAGCACCTCTGCCGAGTGGAAGCGTGGCCTAGGAGGTCGCGCGGTCGTAGCGCGCCCCCCATCAACGGCCTGGTGCCCATCGCCGCGCAGGAGATCGCCTCCATGACCGCGGGAAGCCGCTGCGGGAGCCACAGGGTGCTTGCGAGGACAGCCTCGACCACGCTTGGCCGGGGGAGAGTCAGGCTCCACCTGGCGGGCCTTTCCCTTCTCCGCGGCCGAGAACCTCTTCGATGGAGCCATGGAGAAGAGGGAGAAGCAAGAAGAGATGGGCTGGTAGGGCTCGTGCCATAACGTACTTATAGCCGGAGGAGGCCAATCATCGGCCTCCACGATCACAGGTAATCATGACCCTTTTCTGCATGCAGGGACTTGTCAAGTCATGTGGTTGCCGAGGCATCATGGGGAAGTGGAGACGCCCACGACCAACCAATCGCCGTGCGGCGCTCAAGGCCGCAGGCTGTTGGGGCCCGCGGCGATTCGCACTTGCCCTTTCGCTTCTCTGCTAGGCCAAGTCCATGCGCGCCTTGGGCCTGGGGCCTACTATCTGTGTTCTAGGAACGGGGGTACCCAGACTTGCCTTCCTGCGGCCTGCGGCGTGGCTCAAGGAGTGGCCCAGTATGGCCCATCTTCATCAACACAAGCTCAAGACCCTCGCGAGGGGACAAGCCTCGCGGGGAGGACGATAGGAAGCTTCCTCAGGCACGGCCTCCTCAGGCTGGCTCGCGAGGAGGCAGAGAGATCAAGGCGGGGTACCTCACGAGGTGCCCATGACCCAAGCCATGACGACCGAGGGCGCCAGGAGGGCGCCAGCCCGCACAGTGTCCTCATTTTCCTTTTGGTGCAAAGGAGGTAAGCGCAGGACAAGGGTATCAAGCAAAGGCAACCATTTCGGTGCAACAAGACCAAGACCAGCAGAACGGCAGGAAGGAGGTCATCGTGGAGCCCAAGCCGGCGTCACCGTCAGAGTCTTCGGTAGGCGAGGACTGACTTTAGTCAGGATAAGTGTACCAGATGTTCCCCTTCAAAATGGCCAATTGTTGGCGCCCTTCCCGCTCAATATTTGGGAAGGGGCCCAGGGCCTCCCACTATAAATAGAGCTAGCCACCACCAAGGCAAGGGGACGAAAGGACGGGAAAAGATAGAACCCTAGCAGAGAAAGAGAAGCGACTGAACTCCCCCTAGCAGTTCATCGCACCAGCCAAGAACAGACCCTTGCGAGGCTGTTCTTCCCTTGTACTGTTCATCATCAGCCCCTGAGGCAATCCACCACACCACACACTGGAGTAGGTTATTACACCACAATGGTGGCCCGAACCAGTATAAACCTCGTGTCCCTTGTGTTGTTCTTTGTGTAGTTTAGATCCTTGCGAGGCAACGAGACGTAGGTAGGTTGAAGGTGCGAACTCCGCGTGCACCCCAGAGTTCGAACCTACAGGGTCTGCCGGAACCCGAAATCCGACAGGAGGCAGATGCTTTCTTCTTCGCCACCGCGGCCTTCACCACCTTCTTCGTTACGGCGGCCCTCGTCTGACGCGCGGACTCGTCCGGAGACTTTGGCCGCTGCGCGGCCTTGACGGGCCGTACCGGCTGCCGGAAGTGGCCCGCCGCAGGACTCGCCCTCTCCCCGTGACCGGAGGGTCAACATCCTCGGCCTCCTCCTACGACGACTCGTCGACCGCCTCCTCGACGAGAGGAGCCCCGGTGCCGGCACTGCTGACCTCCCCAGCGGCCTCCGCCCACTGGGCGAGCTCCTTCTCTTACGCTTCCACCGCGGCCTTGTCCTCCACGCTGCCGGCGCTGCCGGCCTCCTCGGCAAGCTTCGCCTCCATCGCCCTGGCAGGGATTTAGTCCAGCTCCGCCTGGGTGTGTCCTGGACGAGCCGTGGCTCGGCAGTGACATACCCCTCATGCAAGGTGTCAAAGAACTCATGCACTTGAATTTACTCCGGCTCGACCCAGCTCGGGTCAAGGCCATGCACGTTGAAGTCCGGCATCATGGCGATGGTGTCGGTCCGGCACGAGTTGTTGCTCAGTGGGACCACTCCTGCCGGCAACTTGAACAAGGGCCCATTGGCAACCTTGCCAGCCTTCGCGGTGGCCCTCGCGGCTTTGCAGGTCCGCTCGACCTCGCCGCCGCGGTTCACGTCGAGCTGGAAGAGCCACTGGAGAAGCGGGCGTGCCCCATCACCGTGAAGTTGTGGTTGAGGCCGGGGCGAAGCCTCATGATGTCGGCATCATTCATGAAGAGCCAGGCCGACCTCCCCTTGTTATGCAGTGGAGCGATCTGGTGGTGGATGAAATCCGCCCAGATCATCTCAAGGGTGATCCTGGCCTCGGTAAGGCAAAGGATCCTGGTGGTGCGACCGTGAGCTTCGCATCGTCGGCGTCAACGTCGCTCCAGTCGCCCCGGCGAACCGGCGGCGCGTCGTGGACCTGGCAAAAGTTCGGCGGGTCCTTCTCTTCACTCCAGAACCACCGGCCCCGCCATTCTTCCCACCTCTCCTTCATGGCGCCCTCCGGGTATGCCCCCTTGGCCCATGGGATCCAAGCGACACAACCGGAAATGGCGCCCCCGGTTGGATTCAAGGGAAGAAGTAGTGGTGGAAGAGCGCCGTGTTGGGGTACACCTCGGCGAAGCCCTCGCAGAGGTGCGCGAAAAGAGCCATGCACACCACGGCATTCGGAGTAAAATCCAAAAGATGGAAGCCGTAGGTGTGCATGACATCATCGAAGAAATCGGAGAAGGGGGGACAGAGCCCGCAGGAGAAGTAGTCGACAAAGAAAGGGTACCGATTTGAGGCGGCCTCGGTGCAATTGGCGGGGATGACGCGTGTGGCTGGATGCCCCGTCGTCTATCCCCCCGTCTTCACCCCCCACAGGGGTTTAAAGGCCTACCGGAGCTCGAACACGTCGACCGTCGAGGGGAAGTAGGCGAGCTGCGTCCGCTGCGCCATCAACGCACTCTCCGGCGGCTCCGTCGCTCCGGCATCCTTGGCCACTCCCTTGCCCTTGGTCGATTTGGGCGCCATGGTGGCTGGGGGGAGCAAGAGACAGAAGATGGCGGAGACGCAGCGGCGGTGAGCGAAGGCGAGAGCTCTAGAAGGAGAAAGAAAGGGGGCGGCGGCTCTGAGATTGGAGAAAACGCAGGAAAGGGGGTAAAGTGAGCAGCGCGCCCGAGGTTATTCCTTTTTACGGGGAAGGCGCGGGCTGCCTCCTTTCCCATTAACTGCGATGTCACACATGTGTGCGAGAACCGCCCCACGCATGCCACCCATGTCACTCACGACCCCCCACGTCGCGTGTTCAATGCGGGTCGTGGGGAAGCGCAGCGGACGAAGAGTTACTACGGTGGAAATCCGCCCCGCCTGCCCGCGCACCGTTCTGGGCCTGGCCCAACAACGCGTCGCGCTTTTGTGTGGCCCAGGCCTGGGGGCTCCTATCAGTGTACAAAAGTAGGGGCTCTCCTTTTGACCCCTTTACTTGTGCACGGACAGTCAGAGCCGCGCGTCGCGGCCGCACGTAGCGGGGCAAAGGAGGGAAGCCGGAGAGAAGCTAAATCACAAGAAGGCCAAGGCAACGCCAAGACCAAGAACACAAAGGACGGAAGGGCGAAACAGACTCCCGTGGCAAGAGCCTTGCCGGGGCAGCACGCCCGACGCCAACGGAGTGAGCCACCCTTGAGCCCGCGGATTCCAACCCAACCAACTACATTAGAACTAGGGCTCGGGAGGCACCTCCTGGTGGCATGCAGATCTTTGTCAAGACCATAGAGATGTGCGATCAGATGAGAGCCAGAAGACGGCGGCCCTCGGCGGGATCCTTGCCAAGGAGATCTACAAGACCCCCGGCAGGCGCCTTGCTGGGGACGACTGCAACACCACGGCAAGACCCTTGCCGGGCTCCCGGAAAGGCCCTTGCCGAGGGCGTCAGAAGAGCCACAGCCAGGCCCGCGTCGACCAAGACTCCACCGCCGTCCCCAAGCAGCTGCTAGCTCAACCAGCTGGGCAAGCACCTACGGGGCGACGGACGGCCTCTACGCCAACTCGGCAAGCACCTGCGTGGTGGCATGCAGATCTTCGTGAAGACCCTACCACCGCGCCACCTCAGCTGCCTGCCTGCCTACATGGCGCCGCATGCACCGCTGGCACAGGCGCGCGGTCGGGCAAGGCGAGGCGGCAACGGATGGGACGGGCCTCGTTCCTGTCCCCGATAAAGCTAAGGGACACCTAAGCTACGCATTAAATGCGTCTTGTCCTGTAACACGGGCGATAATCTCGCAGGACTGTATACCTTTCCACCTCCTGTGTGCCACTGTGGTAGCCCCTTTCAACTATAAAAGGAGGCCCATGGCGTACTGGAGAGGGATTCGGCTCTTTTGGGCAAGTTGCACCCTGTAGCTAGCTCAACAACACTCAATACACCCACCAAAGCAGGACTAGGGTATTACGCGTCCTCGCGGCCTGAACCTGGGTAAACGATCCTTGTGTTGACTGTTAATCCTGCTCTTCTCACGACCCCGCGCCCCGACAACCTTAGTAGGGATCCTTGTGATCCCATAGGTGTCGTTCTCACCGACAGCACCGTATGTGATAGTGTTTGACATCACACACGCTTTGCAAACGGCAACTATGTGCATTGTTACACATGTTTCCTCTTTGTGAACCGTGTCGGATTATGATGTATATCGCACACATTGTGCTTTTATTAACCGTGTGCGCCGTAATGACCTGCACACTGTAATCTCACCCTAATTTAATTGCTGCTATTTAAAATTATATCTAATTTAAACTTGAAAGTAGGCTATAGCTTTATTCATATCCATCAAGTTCAAGCAACCAATGCATTATTCAATTCACAGGTACATAGAATTACATAAGCACCAAATAAACAATGATGAACCAGGGTTCTATACTTGTACTATTACAGATGGTAAAGAAAGAGGCGACGGACATTTCGGTTGCTGAACAAGGTGAAGCGGAATGACCCTATTGTGCTCTCCTGGATGCAAAAGGCATGCAGGACTCTAGTCCAACCCCTTGTGATGGCCGGCCACCAATCATGTCGTTTGAGAGGTAATCTTGGGAAAACTGCTTCAGGATCCACTTCAAAAGAAAAAAGATTCAGACATTGTCATCTAACACAACTCATTACGGGCAGTAAAACAAAGGCCACAGGGTTCTTACTTACCATCCTGCAGTTCACTGTTGTCTTGCATAAAGTGTAAACAAATAGTTCGATTGACATCTTTTGACCCATTTTAATAACAATCTTTACAAGTTTCCTCACTTGATGCTGGTTCATGAATATCTCATTGCCCCATACGCAGAAAGGGTCGAAGTGTGGATCTTTGGCAATGATATATGTACCTAAAAGCACCAAGTTAATATTAGAAGCTGAACAACAATTGAAAAATGATGTAGGACAACACTCCTACATGTATATCTATACATCATCAGAACATTAAGGTAACACTCTTCCTTGTTGCTATGTAGCCTGGGGTTGCATATTTAGTCATTCAGTACAATGCATGTTGCTATGTAGCCTCAGATATATTAAATATGGCCATAGTTAAACCCTAACCGCGCCGCCAGCCGCCCCTCCCCGCTCCTCCTCTGCTTCGCGGCCACCAGAGGGGACACCGACGAAGCCCGCGCGGTCCCCGGGGAAGGTGGCGGAGGGGCGTCCTCGTCGTTCTCGCGCAGATCTCGTGGCGGCCGGTGGCGATCTCGCAGCAAGCCGGTAGCGCAGCGGCGTGTTCCGCCGATGGTCGGCGCCGCTGCCCGTGGAGGCGCATCCTCACGGCGGTGGGGCTGCCCCTGAACGGCGCTTGGTGGTGGCCACGTGGCGGCGTGCGGGTGGGCCGGATCTGGGCTTCCGATCTGCGTCCTCGTCGTGGCAGCACTTGCCGTTGCCCTCAGCCATGAGGCGTGGTCCGGGACGGGCCGAGCGCCCGATGGTCTTTGGGCAGACGCCGCAACCGGCAGCGCCCTACTTCATCTCGCGTCGTCTCACTGGCCAATGGTGGTGGTCATCTTCTTCGTCAGAGATGGTCGGCTAGAGGCTTGGTGATCGGATCTCGAGATCCATCATCTAGTCCCGGCTGCGAGTTGGGGACACATGGTTTTCGGTGAAAACCGAGCCATTGGCAGGCGATGGCGGCATTCTATGTTGTTACCTTGATGGAGGCATCATCGTGTTACTACTGTCGACCCACTCGTGCTGCTCTGGGAAAAACCCTAAGATCTGGTGTTCCAGATCGGACGATGGCGGCACTGCGGTGCCGTTTCTCTCTTGGGAGCATCATTTGTGGAGCAGCGCTGGAAGTCAGAGGCAGGAGGTGGAGTGGCTTCGTCTTGCATGAAGCTTCGATGGAGATGTCAAGTCATGTCTGACCGAGAGGTGCTACACTTTGTCATGCCTGGTCGGCAGGTGCTACGCACGACAGATTTTTCAAAGACTTCAAGCTGTGTCGGCTGGTGGTACTTGGCAGCATGGTCTGAGGTGTATCAGTGGCGACTGCGACGTGCACAGCTGTTTGCCCGCAGGGAGGAGGTGCCATTGGACGCCGTGCTGGCGTCGACGATAGCTAGGCTGAGCAAGGTTGATGCATCAGTACAGTTCCGAAGATGGAGCGGTGGCAGTTGGCGGCGGCGGCCTCTGAGAGCATGCCGGACCGGCGAGACCCATGCCCGGAAGGCGTCCTGGATGGGTCCTCAGGTCTTAGATGTTAGGTTTGACTGCGATGTCTGTTTGGTATTAGGCCCAGGCTATCTGCGCCCCTTCATCAACTAGATAGGTGTAGCGACAGTTTGTTGCTTAGACGGCGGCTTTAGTTCTACTGTGGTATTACTTTGTAAGGTCTAGTGAGAATAATTAAAGAAGTGGCCGTATGCATCGCCCAGATGCAGAGGCCGGGGGTCATCCTCCTTTTCTAAAAAAAACTTAACCTACTGATAAATGGGTTACATATATATTCAGTGAAATGTCTGATTCAACGATTAATCCCTTATCAGCCCCAGGCTATATGGTACCATCTACCGATATCCTGAATGGTGAGTACATATAAGAAATGCGATGAAACTAACCTCGGCGGAAAACAACACTATTCTCAACATTGTCCTGTATGAGTACATATAAAGGCATGTTAAGCACAACAGGCTAAACATCAACCAAATATATCCATGGTAGACAACATAATCTACAAACGATAGCTTTAGTGTGCAGGCTTAAGCACGCTAGTTAAGAAAAACAAGAAGTGGAAAGGTATGTTAACTGCATGAGGCATAACATTTAAAAACAAGAAAATAGTCATTCAAACTGGTATTGTGCAGGTCTAAAGTACACTAGTTATTGTTAAAATAATGAAAAGGCATGTTAACTACAATATCCTTAACAACAACCAAATATCGTAATTCATAGTGGTATTGTTGAAACTGTTATTGATGAAATTAAACTGCACAGCAAATAGTTGCACATATAGAGCATCACATTTTGAAGAACTGAAATAAACAAGTCATAAGGCCATCTCTAGGCAATCCTTAAAAAGTTAAAGGACTAAAACCCTTAGTGGTTATATATATACTCCAGCAATTTTTGGCCTTTTCTAGTCGATCCCCTAAACTTAAGGTTGTAAACTTCAATTTGATCAAGTTCAAAGCAGGTTCAACCGAAAGTAGCATGCATTCAAACATAAACATAGATAGTTTTGCATAACCGAACATAAAACATAAATTTAAACTAAGCTAAACTACTTTCGGTCGAAGTAGAGGTCGAGCCAATCCTTCCTCGTCACGTATGGTGTGCCGCGAGCCGGGTCCGGGCTGGTGCCATCGTCGGGGTCGTTGGGGAAGGCACTTCTCCAGTCGTCGATGTTGATCTCCTTGTCCTCGGGGCCCACCTCGACGCCCTCCGCGCCGCCGCCTTCGGCCTCGTCATCAGAGGAGAGCGTGATAACCTCGCCGCCCTCCGCACCGCTGTCCGCCGCCTTCGACCTCATCATCAGAGGAGAGCGCGATAACCTCGCCACCCTCCGCGCCTGAAAATACCGCCCGCTCCGCCTCCACGAGCTCCGGGTGCTGCCGGTGGAGCTCTTGTATGTAGGCCTCGTCCGTGACCTCGGCCTTGAGGCGCTCCCACGCCTCGCGGTCCTTCCATGCCATAGCCGAGCTCACCACCCCTGGCTCCGGTGGAACGAGGTCGACTGGACGTGTGCCGAAGGGGAAATTGAGTCTAGCCGCCGCGCGGTGGTAGTGGACCTGCCAGCGGTCATACTCCATTGCTGCGAGCTTGGCCGTGTTGAAGCTACCGAGCCACCGGCGGGTGTGGGTCTCCTGATCTGTAATCTCGGCGACCCACGTCCCCGACCACCACTGCCGGACCCCGAGGTAGGACCTCGTCGGCTGCCGGGTCCGATGGAGGACGAGGAAGTCCTCAAACCGGCGTAGGGGCGCGGCGGCGGGTGGATTGGGGGACTAGCAACGGTGGATCGAGCCTGCAGAGGACGACGGGGACGCCTCGGCGGCCACCTCACGAGCGTTGGGCGAAAAGGACGTGATAAACCTCTTTTTGGCCATTTGCTCCTCGAGCTCCCAGGCACACAGGCAGAGGTTGAGGATGGAGGCGCCGGCGATGGCGGTGACCTACCGCTTTCAGGGGTGGTGTGTGTCTGTGTGAGCGGAGGTTTTGGGGAGTGTGTGGTGTGTGTGGACGGGGGAGGGGGGGCGCAAGGTGGTGTTGAGGAAATACTGCGGCGACTGAAAATTTTACTAGGCGGGAGTAACAAGGCAGGGCTACTGAAAATTTGGATCAAGGGCGAGCAGACATTTTTGGGATTGGGAGGGATGCAGAGGTAGGAGTAAAATGCATGGGCTACTAAAAATTTGAATCAAGGGACTGAAGCAGAGCAGGAGTATCATACATCGCACATGGTCCGCACATACTAATCATGTGCTATTAAATATTAAAACCTTCCAGGTGGTAGATATTTTCAAGATTACGAGGCAGTAATACTGTGGACTGTAGTCGACGCACCTTCTCGCGTAAGCCATAGGCGTACTATACACCGACGGTGCTCCAGGATATTTTGTACTCCATATCACACGGTTGGTGATAGTAAACTGTGTGGGATCTACTTGATTTTCCATCTCGATTTGAACTACATAATGGGGTCACAGCGGTAATGGACGGTGTTTGAATCGCTAGACCTTTTATCTGCGTATGTCCATGGGTTTATGCTTATGTCCCATGCAAGAAATGGGGATGAATTTCGAACACCACGATACCATTGGGGACGAAACGATATTCGTTGCCTCTTATTGTGTCACACCCTGATTTTCATGCCACAACACTTAAGCTAATGAATCATGATAAAATGTGGTTTGACAAAAACTTTTGAGTGTTTTGGACTTTGCTTGACTTGATTTTTTTTGTCTGTTGTTTGCAAGTGCTCTAAAAATCAAATAAATCCTCCAACGCCTATACTTCATCTCCTTGCTCCAAACTCTTGAACCAATGATCATGCCATGTGTATAGGACATAAAAATAATTTCTTGCAAAAATAATTTGGCCCAATAGTATTTTCAACAAATTATTTTTCAAAAACCCCTGAATTGAGGTTTGCACTGCAAGTACTTAATTAAGGGCAGTAAAAATCTTTCCAAAAATATATTTGACTCCTATTAGATATAGGATACCCAGAAACCACAAAAATATAATTTTAAAAGTATTTTTTCTATTTTATTTAAAGGCTTTTTCTTAAGGCCAGAAATGGTCTTTAATAGGTTAAAATTATTTTAAAGCTTTAAAAATATTTGAGAAAAATTAGGGAGACTCAATGGACATATATTTTCCATATATATGAGTTTCAACACATGGTCATGATCAAAATATTGGACAAAACCTCCCAAAACCATTTCTGATCATTTCAAGGATTTGAAATATTTCTACAGGAAATATTTTTATAAAAATCCAAGAAAATTCTAACAAGTCACATATGACATGTATGATGATATTGACAAGTACCATGTCATGGAGAATAGTATAACCCCATGAAACCCTCTCAAAACCACTTCTGTCCTTTTTCAAGTTTGAACATTTTTGCATTGCCAAACATGTCCAAATGCTCTCAAATATTGTGTACATGCTCAAATGGTCTAATCATTCATCTAGACAAAATGGCACAAGCTAGAGAAAAAGTTATATTGATCAAAGTGCCCCAAAACCCTCTGTGACCAGAATTAAATTTGAAGAACTTTGTACTACCAACTTTCTCTCCTTGACCCCAACTTTTGTGAGCATGTTCACATGACCAAATGAGGCCACCACACCAAGTGGTGCATCAAGGAGAAATGATTTTCTCAACTAGATCTACACAAGTTCATTTCTGCTAATTTCTAGGGTTTACAAAAGTTGCATTGGCAACTTTGCCCAAATGGACTCAACCTTGGTGGAACCTATTATTATCTCATGCCATTGAACCTTGTCAAGCCTCATGACAAATGGAGATCATCTACTAGCCCGAACCAATATCAAACACCTTCTGCCACTTTACCAAAATGCCATTTTTGACCTCTTCCAATATTCTCCTTGAGCTCAACATTTTACCACATCTCCTCCTAGTCCCCTTGCACCTCCAGTAGCAATGGCAAATCCATAGATCAATTATTTGAGGTGTAAAACCCCACTTTCTCTCTCTGGACAGCCCATTTCCCTCTCTCCCTCAACCTCTCTCCTCTCCTACTGGCTCCCCAGGGCATCCAATGCCTCTCCACACTTCTTTACTACCCCCTAGCACTACCAGACATTAGTGGCCGCGCCCACTTTGCCAAAACAATGGCCATGCCGGCCAAAGACGCAGCTCTGAGCGCACTCTGATCTTGCCCTAGCACTGTAGCCGCTCTCTGCCCGAGCCACCGGACCACCTAGGGCCTCCCCCTCATGTTCCCCGAGGTCGCCTCGACGTCCAGTACACGGCATGCTGTCGGCCCCCTTCTTCATCTCTCTCTCTCCTGCCCCTGCTTGCACGCGCACCATGGCCGCCCGAGAGCTCCAATGGGCATGCTCACACGCGCGCTGCCCTGACGCTCCCCCGCTCCTTCTCTCCCTTCCCCTGGCCGTAGACCACGCCCAGGAAGACCCCGACTCGAAGCCAAGCACTCCCGTGGCCTCCAGCGATGGCTACGACCTCGCCGGTGCACGGCCCCACTATGCACCTCGCCCCCTTCTATTTAAGGCCACCCCCGAGCCTCCTCTCTACTCCTTTGCCTCTCTCTCCCTCCCAGAGACCCCCTGGACCAACTCACTCCTCTCCCCGTGCCCTCCATAGCCCTCCATGGACGGAGAGCCGCCGCCGGCCTCCACCTAAATTCATCCAAGCCCGAGCTCTTCTCCCTCTCCTCTCTCCACTAGCAGGCTCCCCTGAGCAAGGCGGAGCTCCCACGCTCTTTCCCTCGTCCGAGGACGCACCATAGCGACGTGCCCAATCTCGCCCGACGCCACCGTCCGCCGGCATCCAAGCCGCCGTCGCCTCGACCATCCCCGGCAGCCGTGGCATACACAAATGGATGCGGCGCTCGACGCCGAGCTCATCCATAGCCAGAGCATCGCCGGAGGTGCTCCGTAGCGCCGGCAGTCATCCTCGGGGCTCTCTGCTCCCTCGGCCAGGCGAGCGCGCGGGAGGAAGACGAAAACGATGAACTGCAGGCGGGCCCCGCTCTGTCGGATCACGGGTTCCGGCAGACCCTTAAGGTTCGAACTCTAGGGTGCGCGCGGAGATCCAACCCTCCACCGTCTCGTACCTCGCCGAATTGCAGGGATCTAAACTACTAACAAGAACAACACAAGAGACGCAATATTTATACTAGTTCGGGCCACCGTTGTGGTGTAACACCCTACTCTAGTTTGTGGTGTGTGGATTGCCTCTGGGGCCGACGAAGAACAGTACTGGGAACAGCAGCCTCGCGAGGGTCTGTTCTTGGTGGGTGTGATGAACTACTAAGTGGTGCCCCATTTCTCTAGCTTGAGGAACGGGTTTCTCTCTCTCTCTGGATTCCGACTGCTCGATCCCATCCTCCCCTTCTGAGTGCGGCTACCCCTATTTATAAGCGAAGGCCCTGGGCCTCTTCCCCAAATATTGAGCGGGAAGGGCGCCAACAATTGGCCATTTTGAAGGGGAACAGAGGGTACACTTATCCTGACTAAAGTTGGTCCTCACCTGCTAAAGGCTCTGGTGATGACGCCTGCTTGGGCTCCACGATGACTGCATTCCAGCTGTTGGGGCTGGTCTTGGTCTTGTTGCACCGAAACGGATGCATTTGCCTGATGCCCTTGCCTGCGCTTGCCCCCTTTGCACCAAAGAGGAAAGGAGGATGCTGCGCGGGCTGGCGCCCGGCTGGCGCCCTTGGTCGTCATGGCTTACGGCACGAGCACCTCGCGAGGCACCCCGCCTTGATTTCTCCGCCTCCTCGTGAGCCAGCCTGACGAGGCCGTGCCTGAGGAAGCTCTTGGTCGTCCGCCCCGCGAGGCTTGGCCCCTCGCGAGGGCCTTGAGCTTGTGTTGGTGAAGATGGGCCGTCCTGGGCCTCCTTTGAGCCACGCCGCAGGCCGCAGGCAGGCAAGTCTGGGGACCCCCGTTCCCAGAACACCGACAGTAGCCCCCGAGGCCACGACGCGCCCGGACTTGGCCGTGCAGAGAGGCGAAAGGGCCTGCGGCCTTGGGCTCCGCGTGGCGGTTGATTGGACGTGGGCGCACCGCATCCCCCACGACGCCTTGGTAACTGCCCGGATTCGACAGGTCCTTGCATGCATAGTTGGGCATGATGACTGGTGATCGTGGAGGCCGACGGTTGGCCTCCCCCGGCTATAAGTACGGAATGGCGCGCGCCCTTCCAGTCTATCCTTTCTTGTTTCTCCTTTTTCTCCATGGCTCCACCAAGGAAGTTCTCGGCTGCAGAGAAGGGGAAGGGCCGCCAGGTCGAATCTTCCTCTCCTCCGCCTAAGCGTGGTCGAGGTCGCCCTCGCAAGCACCCCGTGGCCTCCACGGCGGTCTCCCGCGGTCGTGAAGGAGGCTCTCAACATGGCGACGAGCGGCTGGCCATGGTTGGAGGGCGTGCCCCGGCCGCTCATCCCCCGAGGCCGCGCCTCCACGCTGCTGAAGCCCTGCCGGAGTTCTTGGTGAGGGTAGAGGAGCCGCTCAGCGTCCGGCTTCAGCTCCCGTGCTTCCTCCTGGGTGAGCTCCCAAATGGCGCCCTGAGTGGCCTCTGGCTCCAGGCAGACGGCTGTTGCAGCCGGGTTTCGTGGGCTTCTCTGGAGGTCTCTGCTGCAGGGAACTTGTTCCTGGCCCGCGGCTGGTAGACGGCTGTTGCAGCCGAGCTTCGTGGGCTTCTCTGGAGGTCTCTGCAGCAGGGAACTTGTTCCTGGCCCGCTGGCCGGGCAGACGCTCGCTGCGCGCGTGGCCTCCGCCGCCGGTGCTCCCTGCACTTCAAGTATGCTGGCAACGCCACCCTCTACGTGAGGGTGTTTGGGGAAGGCGGCCGCCGCAGGGGGTGCTACCCTGAGGACGACGACCGCGGTCGGGGACTCAGCCCCGGCGCGGGCGGAGGGGGCGGAGCGCGGGCGGCTGGTGATGCCCGCGACTCCCCACGCTTTACCAGCTCTTCTTCGGGTGGCAATTCTTCCAGCAGCGGCCGGGGCCAGCCCCCACGCCGCCGCGCCTGCTTGGGGGTGGCAGCGGGTCCGCTCGTCACCACGCCTCGGTGAAGCGCGAGGTGGAGTCCGACTGAGCTCCGGAGGCGGCTCGGGCCTCCCGAGAGCCGCACGGGCGTGCTTCACCTGCTTCTCGCCCTTTTCTTTCCGCTTTCTCCTGCGCAAAAAGGGAACAATGTTCGGCCCCGTGGGGCGTGTTTAGGGCAACGCCGTTAATTAATGTACTTCTTTTGTTATCCTGTTATCGTTCCTTCGTCGTGCGCTCATTCATGAAGCGAACCCGATCGTGGCAGCGTGGGCGGCCGACCCAACCCGTGTTGGCGTTGTCTTGCCCGTGAGGCATGGTCGGAGGGGTGCTCAGCCGTGGACCAGGGCCGTGAAACTTGAGCGATAGGGGTAGGAACACCCGCGGGGGCTCCCGAGGCTTCTGCCTCGCGAGCCCCCGCGTAAGAGAAACCGAGGCAGGAGGGCGAAAGAGATCGAAGAACCACGGACCAAAACAGGGCGATAGTTTCAATAAAAACTTCAAATGGGAAATAACCAGTCAACTGTAGAAAGCAAATGGAAAAGCCGTGTCCGGCACCTAGTCTAGTCTTGGACGTCTTCTCACCAGCGCGGAGCTAAGTGCTGCTACTGGGCGTAGGAGGGAGCCCCAGGGCCTGAGGCCGGCACCCCTGAGACTCCGGGGCGTGTACAGCCCCACTCATTGTTACGTGAGAGTGTCACGGGGCGGCGAGCTTCACATGCACTGGGCCTTCTTCACAGGCTCTGGGCCTTTCCCAAGAGGTGAGCTTCAGAGGCATTCGCCTTCTTCACAGGCTCCGGGCCTTTTCCAAAAGGATGAACTTCACAGGCATTCGCCTTCTTCACAGGCTCTGGGCCTTTCCCAAGAGGTGAGCTTCACAGGCATTCGCCTTCTTCACAGGCTCCGGGCCTTTTCCAAAAAGATGCGCTTCACAGGCATTCGCCTTCTTCACAGGCTCTGGGCCTTTTCCAGAAAGATGCGCTTCACATGCATTCGCCTTCTTCACAGGCTCTGGGCCTTTTTCCAGAAAGATGTGCTTCACAGGCATTCGCCTTTTTCACAGGCTCTAGGCCTTTCAGGGGTAGAACCTCCGGAGGTGCTGGATGTTCCACGCGTTTTGTACAGGTACTCCCTCTTGCGTCTCCAAGCGCACGGAGCCAGTCCTGGAAACATGAACAACCTTGAATGGGCCCTCCCACATGGGAGAGAGCTTATGCAGTCCCTCCCTGGAGAGGACCCGTCTGAGCACGAGGTCTCCTACCTCGAGAGTTCTGGGGCGGATACCTTGCCGCTGGAGTGCCGGAGTGCGGGTTCGCGGGGAGATCCAACCCTCCACCGTCTCCTTAAGGTTCCGACAGACCCTTAAGGTTCAAACTCTGGGGTTCGCGGGGAGATCCAACCCTCCACCGTCTCGTACCTCGCCGAATCGCAGGGATCTAAACTACTAACAAGAACAACACAAGAGACGCAAGATTTATACTAGCTCAGGCCACCATTGTGGTGTAATACCCTACTCTAGTTTGTGGTGTGTGGATTGCCTCTGGGGCCGACGAAGAATAAGATGGGGAAGAACAGCCTCATGAGGGTGCATTCTTGGTGGGTGTGATGAAGTGCTAAGTGGTGCCCTGCTGCTCTAGCTTGGGGAACGGGTTTCTCTCTCTCTTGATTCCATCGCTCGATCCCATCCTCCCCTTCTCGAAAGTGCGGCTACCCCTATTTATAAGCGAAGGCCCCGAGCCTCTTCCCCAAATATTGAGCGGAAGGGCGCCAACAATTGTCCATTTTGAAGGGGAACAGCGGGTACACTTATTCTCGACTAAAGTTGGTCCTCGCCGCCAAAGGCTCTGGTGATGACGCCTTTGCTTGGGCTTCCACGATGATCGCATTCCAGCCGTTGGGGCTGGTCTTGGTCTTGTTGCACCGAAACAGATGCCTTTGCCTGATGCCCTTGCCTGCGCTTGCCCCCTTTGCACCAAACAGGAAAGGAGGACACTGCGCGGGCTGGCGCCCTTGGTCGTCATGGCTTACGTCACGAGCACCTCGCGAGGCACCCCGCCTTGAATTCTCCGCCTCCTCGTGAGCCAGCCTGACGAGGCCGTGCCTGAGGAAGCTCTTGGTCGTCCGCCCCGCGAGGCTTGGCCCCACGCGAGGGCCTTGAGCTTGTGTTGGTGAAGATGGGCCGTCCTGGGCCTCCTTTGAGCCACGCGGCAGGCCGCAGGCAGGCAAGTCTGGGGACCCCCATTCCCAGAACGCCGACACGCTCGTCAGTGGCCCATCCACCGGGCCACGCTGGCAAGTGGAGACGTGCCGGGCGAAATACGCCTTCGGCGTCGCCTGTCGTCCGCGTGGCCGAGCCGCTGGGCCGGCCCACGGCTATCTCTCGCCGGTGCGCAGGATAAGGGTAATGCCTTATATTTCTTTTTATTCTTTTCCAGTGAGTTTCTAAAATCCATAAATAATTCAAATTAACTCCAAATTTGATGATTCAAATTTCTAGTAGTTTCTAAAATAATTCCCTACCACATGGTGCTATTGTCACATTTTTACAGAAGTATTTCCTTCACAAATATTTATCACATCCTGTTTTTCCTATTTCTGTGATAAACTTTAGAAAATCACAGAGAGCCCATTTTTGATCCAAATTCCATGATTCAAAATCCTAGATGTCTATAAGTTCAAAACATAGCTTTTGAACAATTTTACTAATACTTTCTGTATAACCTTAAATAATGGTCTATTTCTTTATATATAGCCAACTTTGCAAATTCATAGGAAAATCATCTCAACTCCAAATCCAGTGAAACCAATTCCTAGATGCTTATAAAATCATCCTTTGTTAAATGGGTGTCTCTGCTCATTTTTCAAAAATATATTTCTGTACACTTCTTGCAAATCCACAAATCCCTTGATTCCATTATATTGAAATATTCAGAGATATCCATTGATCAAATCCCATTGAAACCACTTTGGTCATACCTCATATGACCAAAGGTATCCTAGAAAAGTCCAACTTGCAATTTTAGAGCACTTTTATTTTTGCCTTGTTGTGTTGCTTATTGTGTTTGTTTCCGACGTTAGTTGACGAAGTAGACGGAGTACTTGGAGAAGGACCCGAAGAATTGAAGACTCTGATGAACCAGGCAAGCAGCCCTTTGACCATGATACTCCTCTTGTTCATGGTACCCTTTTTTTCGATTGCATGATGATGAAGTATGACAGTGGTAAACTTGTTGTGAACCACCACATGATGCATACCCCTACTCATGACCCTACCTTGTTCATGATTGCATTTTCAAGAGACTATTTGATGCATAATGATGCATGTGTACCATGAACTCTTCATGGTTGCAATCTTTCGAAAACCCCATCGGGTGCCCCTAATGCCCTTGGGAGATGTTGATCTAAGGTCACCACTTGAGGAAGAAGTGGTGTACGGGAGAGAGATTTTGGTGTGTGTGTGTAAAATGATGGATTAGATTTATGTGTGATTATCTTCCCAACCAAACATGTGCAACCACTCTACCCCTTTATGGGATGGGGCATCATTAATTACCTAGGTCGATACTAGCTTGGAGCCCGCATTACTAGTGACGGGAGAGAGTTGGTGCTCTCTCTCGGGACGGGGTCGTGCCAGGTAGGGCGGCCATGACTGCTTTCACAGGGCACCGGACATACCGTTGGTCCCTTCGTGTATGCGTAATAATGTAAAAAGGGCAGAGTCCCATGATCTTTTGCTTATACATGAGGGCCGTGTATCAACAAGTGGACTCCTTGTTAGTGTCGTCTAGGGAAAGATAGTGATCGGTGCTTCCCCCGAGTACTTGAGGTACTGCGGGATCGTGGATGACACGAAAGCTTCCCGGATCTTGTGGGTAAAGTGTGCAACCTCTCCGTAGTGTCAAACTATTCAATAGCCGAGTCCACGGTCATGCACAGTTGGGAGGTGCTACTTAAACTATGTCCGAAATTTTACAAATCACGCATTTAATGTGTGTGTGGAAAGGAACTATTTGTGTCAAGGTGGAGACTTGACATGTTGAATGACATGACATTGATTCAACTCTATTTATGTTGATATCTGTAACCTGTTCTCGAGGTTACCCATGTTTTATTGATGCATATCTCACAAGTTGATAGGACATCTTAACTAGCTTGAAGCTAGGTTGCTTACTCGTTGTACAATTGCATTGTTACTTTGAACCAAATCATGGGTTGCTTGCGAGTACATTCAAAGTACTCATTGGCTTGCCACTGGTTATTTTATTGGCCAAGCATGAAAGAACAGGATATAATGAAGAGTACCTTGGTGACGAAGATGCGAGCTAGGACGCTTCCCAGTCAGAATGCCTGTAGGGTTAAGGCAGATGGCATGGGTCCAAGTGGTTATTGAAGATTTCCGCTGCAATGATACACTCAAGACTTGACCATAATGGTCCTACTTGTGTAAAACGGTATGTATGGATATAAGACTCTTGTTATTCAGCTTCCGTGTGTTCAGTGAGCATTGATATCTGGGATCATCAGACACGCAGTGCATTCGGTGATCTCGACTTATGAGTCGGGGTCCCCACAGAGCTGGTATCAGAGCCATCCTGACTGTAGGAAGCCTTAGTTAGAATGGTCGTTAGTTAGGGTAAAACTATTTTCAAAACTACTACTAGTTTTCAAAACTATCTATACTTCTCTTCCCTTCTCAGTTTTTCGAAAACTAAGGTATACCTTCCTTACTGATCTCTTCCCCTTCAAAACCTTTGGTCGATAGAACCCTTATGCCCCTAACCACGGGATTCCTTGTAATCCTCGTGGATAATCTAGAAGGAAAATGCCTTGGCAAACACTCACCCACCTCTTCTGAACAGAAGATTGGCGACACCACCACAAGACGATACCAACAGAAGATACATCCTCGAGGAATGAGGGCATGAAGGCTCAGGAGATGGTAACACCCTTGACGATCAGGGCATAGGATATGCAAGATCATGATATACATTGCTAATAGGGTAACCCTGTCACTACCGTTGTTGTATCGGCGACCACCGGTGGATGAGAACCTAGCCATTTGGTCCGCCTCACTATAGTGAGCAGGAAAACGGTTCTCTTGATCCTCCACTCTTGGTGTCAATGTTGTCACCAACGTAACCGACATGATGGACCTCTATTATGCTTTGATATTGTCATTGAATAAAGGATTACCTACCTGGTACTATCGACGCCTTAAAAGACAAAACGGGATCGTCATGATTAAGAAGACAACAGAAGACCGAGTCAATGCCTGCTACGAGGAGCCACCTATCACGCCCAATATGCGACCCTATCCAAAAGGAACTCGACGGTCCCACCAAGGATAGACCCGCATATTGAAACGCTTTTGCAAGGTGGATATCATTACATCAACATTACATAATACATAGGATACATACATAAGGCACGTAATGCCACAAGAATACATCAACATCATATATAAGATCAACATCCCACTACGGATGAAACATAAACAGTAAACTCAAACGACATCCACCACTGCTAGCCCAGGCTGCCGACCTGGAACCTATCCCCGATCAAGAAGCGAAGAAGAACTCAAGACAAGCAAGCATCGCTCTCGCGTCATGATCATCGCAAAACCTGTACCAAGAATCGGTGTTGTAGTAATCAGGAGCCACGAGGACTCAAAGAATCCCATTACCATGGGTATCAAGACTAGCAAAGCTTAATGGGAAAGGAAGGGGTAAAGTGGTGAGGTTGCAGCAGCGACTAAGCATATATGGTGGCTAACCAACGCAAATGAGAGCGAGAAGAGAAACAAAGGAATGGTCGTCAACTAGTAATGATCAAGAAGTGATCATGAACTCCTACTTACGTCAGACATAAACCAAGAAACCGTGTTCTCCTCTCGATCAACCCCGAAAAGAGACACTCACGGTTACGCACACGGTTGGTGTATTTTAGAAGAGTTTGCTTCAAGTTTACTTCAACCGGATATTAACAAATTCCCATCTGCCACATAACCGCGGGCACGGCTCTCGAAAGTTTATACCCTGCAAGGGTGTCCCAACTTAGCCCATGATAAGCTCTCGCGATCAACGAAGGATATTCCTTCTCCCCGGGAAGACCCGATCAGTCTCGGAATCCCGGCTACAAGACATTTCGACAGCAATAAAACAAGACCAGCAAAGCCGCCCGGATGTGCCGACAAATCCCGATAGGAGCTGCACATATCTCGTTCTCAGGGCACACCGGATGAGCCAGACGTCGGGTTGGCATAGACCCTGATTGCCAGGGGCGCCGGACATCGCTCGGTTTGGACCAGCACTGAAGGATAATCGCCCGGGGGCTAAAAATAAAGATGACCCTTGGGCTCCGGAAAACCCAAGGGAAATAAAAGGGCATAGGTGAGGCAAATGGTAAGACCAATGTTGGGCCTTGCCGAGGAGTCTTATTCAAAGCGAACTGTCAAGGGGGTCCCATAAATCACCCGACCGCGTTAGGGACGCTAAATCCGGGAACATAATACCGATATGACGGAAACTAGGGCGGCAAGAGTGGAACAAAACACCAGGCATAGGGCCGAGCCTTCCACCCTTTACCAAGTATATAGATGCATTAATTAAATAAGATATATTGTGATATCCCAACAAGTAAACATGTTCCAAAGAAGGAACAACATCTCCATGTTCCAACAAGGAACAAACTTCATCTTCACCTGCAACTAACAACGCTACAAGAGGGGCTGAGCAAAGCGGTAACATAGCCAAACAATGGTTTGCTAGGAAGGGTACAAAAGGTTAGAGGCTGACATGGCAATTTGGGATGGCTTGATAAACAGGTAATAGGTAGCGCAGCATAGCGATAGAACGAAGCAACTAGCATAGAAATGATAGTAATGAGATCGAGGGTAGCGGTCATCTTGCCTGAAATCCCGCAAGGAAGAAGAACGAATCCATGAAGAAGACGAACTGAAGAAGCCGAACCAAGCGTAGACGAACAAATCCTCACGATCGCAACGAAACAGGAACTAACAAGAAAAAGCACACAACATAGTAAACAAACCACATATGAACAAGACATGATGCACAACAAGTATGATGCATGACAAAGCTACATGAAGCTACTCATGGCAAGAGATGATGCAAACAAGAGCAACACATCAAGGCAAGTTTAAATGATGCCGGAAACAACATATAACAATTCCGGTAAGTCCTCATATGCAAATTTCGAAATTGGTCCAGATCTGAATAAACCTTATGTTCAAGTTGTTAAACAGTAATTTAAAATGCACCAAGATGATCTATACGAAATTCTAGTCAAGTTACATATAAAGTTCATTAGATTCGGAGCTATGGCCTAGAAGATATGAGCAAAACAAGATAAACATGGCATTGATGCAAAATGCATACAAACATCAAGCAAACACTCTCAAAACATGGATGCAACATGATAATATGAAACTACATGCAAAATCAAGCAAGTCTCATATAGAGCACACTCAAAACGGAGCAACGGTTCAACACATACACACAATACAAGTTCTAGCAACAATCTGTCCAAAACAGCAACTAGGCATATTGCAAGCATCAAAAGAACATGCTACAGCATCTCAATGTAATAACAAAAGGCATGGGCATGATCTACAGGTAAAGCATGACAAAACATGAACACTGAGCTATCTCCAGAAATCACTAGAACATGCTCAAAAACACATGGCAAGATTGCAAATAATAACAGTTTCAGACTTTAGCAGAAATAACATCAGGTTGCAATGTTTAGAGCTATCAAAAAACATGTTACAGAAACTTATCATGGCAAACAAAGGCATGGCATGAATCTACTAATTGCAAAGATCAAATGTCCCTTACTGACCATAAGCCAAAAAGGATCAGAAAATATGATGGCACCCATGTAAACATGGCAAGTTATATTACAGATTCATACATGGCAGGAACAACAATAAGTAGGCATGTTGGTGAGCTTGAACTACTCACCACAGTGTAGTAAATGGCATGGCAAGGCAACTAACAGCAAGAAGACATGGCATAGAAGCTATACATGGCAAGAACAGCATCATAGCATGCAAGGATCAACTACAACAACCTTGGAAAAATTGAATAACATGTAAACAATCTGTCAGGAAACATTTTATAGCAAAAGTAGAGCTCGATTGACTCAAGCTAGGGTGCTCCATAATTGTAAATAAGGGCATGGATGGATAGAGAATAACCATATGTACAAAACATCTTTACTGAAGTATCTCAAAATAAGCATGGATCTCTCGGTAGCATCAAGTTAACATGGCATAAAAATATCAGCAGAAGAGGGGCTGAAATCAGCAACATCATGAAGCCTAGTTTGCATGCTTGTGCTAGTCACCACAGAGCTTACAAAAATACATGGAATACACTCCTGGAAAGATGGCATGGCATATTACAAAACACATGTAGGACTCAAGTTCATAGGGTGCACACATCAATCATGGCAAAAATGACAAAAGTGCATGTTCTGATAAGAATCTGAAACTAACATCACATAGCACTCTTCCAATAGCATTTCGGGCATCAAGATGAACTCAAATGAAAATGATTCAATGAAATGAAATGACCTACTCGTCGAGGCGAACATTTTGACAATTACATGCACGAAACGGAGCTATATGCAGAGAGTTATGATGCGATGAAAATGCATAAAAATAATCACAGAATAAAAGACTTAGGGAAACGGGGGGGGAGAAGAAGTCAACCGAGGCACGCGAACCGAGGACGGCCGGGATCTCGCCTGACTTCGCCGGAGATGGCGAGGAGGGGCGGAGGAGGCGGATACGGGCCGGGAGGCGGCGCCAGAATTTAGGCGGCGGGTCATGCGGCCCGGTGGTCGGGCGGGCGCCGCTTACGGAAAGGCGACGGAGGCGGAAGGCGGCCGGGCGATGAACTCCGCCCGGCGGCGGGCAAGGCGCTGGGGCGAGGGGCTGACCGCGCGGCGAGGGCCGGGCGGGGAGTTTGGCTCGCGAAAGCCCTGGAGGAAGGCGGGCGGCGCTACGGGTCACGGCCGGCGAGGCGGCGACGAGGCATCGGCGATCGGGCGGCGGGTCGGATGGGCGGGCGCGGCCGGGCGCTGGCGGAGCAAGTAGGCGGCGCGACGCGCAAGACGGGCGGCGGCGGGCGATGCGGGCCGGGCGGGCCTGATGGGCTTTCAAGGGGCCCGGCTCGCGGGCCAATGTGGGAGTGGCAGGGCACGCTGGGACGCGTGGCGATCCCTGGTTGGCGGGGAGCGGTGGCCGAGCGGCGGCTGACCGCTCAGGACGTGCCACGTGGCGGAGGTGGGCTGGAGGGCGTCGGGTTTGGAGGGGGAATGCGGTGGCGCGGCCCCCGAGGTGGGAGGAGGTGGTGGCTGCGGGTTGGGGGCGCGGAAGAAGAGGAGGAGGGGGGGTAGGACGACCAGATTTGGAAGGAGGGGGGTTTAAATAGGAAAGGGGCTAGGGTTTAGTCTCTAGGGGGGTTTTGGAGCGTTTCGGGGCCTCAAATCGACATCGGACGGCTCCGGATCGGAGGGGATCTAGGAGGGGGGTTGGTGGGCTGTGAAGAAAGGCCAAGGGCTGCGGGATAGAAGAGGGAGAGGCCCGGCGACAGTTTCGAAGACCGAAACGTCCGACGAAAAACCGGCTATATTGCGGTTGTAGGCTGAACGGTTGGGCTATCAAATGGCCTCCGAATGCGACGAAACTTGGCAGGCGGCCTGTCTACACTATAATAAGACCGCACGACAAGTTGCATCCCATTCCGAGAACATTTTTGTGCCACTCACGAAATAAGGTAAAAGGGGGCGCCGGAAGACATAGGAGTGCCGGATTGCAAAATGGACAACGGGGAAAAGGCTCGGATGCATGAGACGAACACGTATGCAAAATGAAATGCGCATGATGACATGATATGAAATGCAGATGATGACATGGCAAAGTGCAACACGCAAGCACATGACATGGCAACGCCGACGAATAACTGACGGACACCTGGCGCATCGGATCCGGGGCGTTACAACACTCCTCCACTAAAAAGAGATCTCGTCCCGAGATCTTAGGACCGAGACGGAAGGGAAAAAAGGGTGAGGAAGATGCGAAACAAGAACTCAAGATAAGAAGCAAAGAATCGAGAGCACATGACAAGAAGAAAGAAACGACGAGAATGACGAGAATTGAAAGCTCACGGAATTAAGATAGACTATGAAAGCACTCGTTCTAACCGGAGTGGTTAGAATGAGAAAAGAAACAAATAAGACTGAAAGGATTTAGGAAGCACTCCGGCTGAAACATGGAAAGAATAGAACATGAACTACACAAGATGGAATGACACTTGATGAAGACATGACACAAAACCTCCGGAAAGAATTGATAAAGTTGAATGAAAAGAACGGAGAAGAATATGACAACTTGTGCCGCGAATGAAATTGAAAGCACCTTTAGAATGGGGGGTTTAAACGGAGTTATCGAGAAAATCAACGACGAACAGAATAAGCTTGTTGAGGTCTTATGGATAACCTCTCAGAAATTATGAGGTGACAACCAGCCGCAAACGGAAATGATTGAATAGCTGAGAAGAACGAAGGAATGCAAAACTCCACTTTCCAAGAAAATGAAGAATTATTTGCTCTTCCATACGGGAGAGGAAAAGATACTGGAACTCCTCCCACAAAATCTTGATGAACTCTTGAAGGAAGAATTAAATCATGAAGAACCACCATGAAGAACTCCTGTGACAAAAGGATGGCGAGATAGAATGAAGGAAGAAAGAATAAGATGAGCCTTGCGATGATTTAGATGGATGTTCGGACGAAATGGCCGAGTAAATTTTGAACTCCGGAGAAGAAAATATGAGAACGCTTGGAACTAGAATTTATTCATCAAGAACAAACTCCGAAGAAAAGATTAATCACTTGGATGAAATAAGAATAAGATTTATTGTATGCTTATCCTTCATCAAATTAAATTGATGACAAAAATGGATTTGCAAACTACTTATTCTTCTTGAAAAGGATTAAGGGGTAAGGCACAAAACTTGAGAAAATCTTCATGAACCACCGGTAGGATTCGAAAGAACGAATGAATTAATATGATAAACAAAGAAAAAGAATTTGAATGAACCACCGTAAGAATTCGAAATGACTGACGAAAGAGAATGAATCACCGGGCAGAATTAGAGAAGCACGGAGATACTTGAGGGAATTAAAATGCAAGAGAACAAAGAGATCGCGATCTGACAGAAGAATACTTGGACGAAGCACCGGAAGAATATTAAGACGAACGAAAGGCACGGATATGGAATAATTGGGGAATGAATCTGAAAACTTAGAACGAAGAAATCTTCTGAAAAGATGGCCTCCGGATGATCGAGAGAGAAAGCAACTCCTGAAATGCTCCGGATGAATGAAAAGAATTTGCATGACTAGAAACAATTAGCTAGGATAACTTCGAGCTAGCACCATGAATCTCCGGGAGAACGGACAAGATTTAAGAGAAAAAATCTACGACGGTCTTCAAATGTTGAGAATGACGACGAGAACCACCATCCAAAATTACTGAAATACTCTGGGAGAATGAAAAGCAAAGAGGTTGAGCCAACAATGAAAAGAATTTGAAATCGATCTTGGAAAAGGCATGTGACTGATGGAATCCATTCTTACGTCACACTTGAAAAGAATTGGGAACAGCTCCGGGGAAATTAAAAGAGTCAGGTAAGATCCTGGGAAAGACCTGTGGGTTAGGGCCCACTAAAAGAAAACACCGTTGGAAAGGATTGTTGAATAGATAGATGATGCACCGGAAGAACTGAAATATTTGACTGAGGTGACAACCTCGAATTAATTAGAACACAGACGAATCACCTGAGATGTCTTGAGCACTCCGGGAGGATAAACTGGCGAGAGACGAAGGAGCAAGGAAAACATTTGAGCCGAGGAAAAGAATATGATCGACAACGAAAAACTTGAATTGAATCCACCGGAGAAGAAAGGGATGAAGAATGACGAACACGACGAGAATTCACCGGTTGAAATACTTGAGGGAAGACTGAAGATACTCCGAATGAAATTGATGCTCGAAAGAGGCTCGAGTCAACTTGACGAGAAATGCACCGGATGAAAAGAGCTGAGGAGCAACGATCAAAAAACCAACTACGTGAACCTAAAAAAATTTGAAGGGGAAGAGAAGTAGTTCAAAACACCTACGTCAAGATTCCTCACCAGAGCGAAGAAGGGGCTGAGGAATAAAAAGAATTCCTACTCTCCGATATAACTAGACTCCGAAAACAGTTTATTCTAGACTCAACAACGGCCAAACTACACGATCAATCAAGGGGGCTCCTAGGGTCGGTCGAGGCTCTGATACCAACTTATCACGCCCAATATGCGACCCTATCGAAAAGGAACTCGACGGTCCCACCAAGGATAGACCCGCATATTGAAACGCTTTTGCAAGGTGGATATCATTACATCAACATTACATAATACATAGGGATACATACATAAGGCACGAATGCCACAAGAATACATCAACATCATATACAAGATCAACATCCGACTACGGATGAAACATAAATGTAAACTCAAACGACATCCACCACTGCTAGCCGGGCTGCCGACACGGAACCTATCCCCTGATCGAAGAAGCGTAAGAACTCAAGACAAGCAAGCATCGCTCTCGCGTCATGATCATCGCAAAACCTGTACCTGCAATCGGTGGTGTAGTAATCTGTGAGCCACGAGGACTCAAAGAATCCCATTACCATGGGTATCAAGACTAGCAAAGCTTAATGGGAAAGGAAGGGGTAAAGTGGTGAGGTTGCAGCAGCGACTAAGCATATATGGTGGCTAACCAACGCAAATGAGAGCGAGAAGAGAAACAAAGGAACGGTCGTCAACTAGTAATGATCAAGAAGTGATCCTGAACTCCTACTTACGTCAGACATAACCCAAGAAACCGTGTTCTCCTCTCGATCAACCCTGAAAAGAGACACTCACGGTTACGCACACGGTTGGTGTATTTTAGAAGAGTTTGCTTCAAGTTTACTACAACCGGATATTTACAAATTCCCATCTGCCACATAACCGCTGCATGGCTCTCGAAAGTTTATACCCTGCAGGGTGTCCCAACTTAGCCCATGATAAGCTCTCGCGATCAACGAAGGATATTCCTTCTCCCCGGGAAGACCCGATCAGTCTCGGAATCCCGGCTACAAGACATTTCGACAGCAATAAAACAAGACCAGCAAAGCCACCCGGATGTGCCGACAAATCCCGATAGGAGCTGCACATATCTCATTCTCAGAGCACACCGGATGAGCCAGACGTCGGGTTGGCATAGACCCTGATTGCCCAGGGTGCGCCGGACATCGCTCGGTTTGGACCAGCACTCGAAGGAGAACTGGCCCGGGGGGCTAAAAATAAAGATGACCCTTGGGCTCCGGAAAACCCAAGGGAAATAAAAGGGCATAGGTGAGGCAAATGGTAAGACCAATGTTGGGCCTTGCTGGAGGAGTCTTATTCAAAGCGAACTGTCAAGGGGGTCCCATAAATCACCCGACCGCGTTAGGGACGCTAAATCCGGGAACATAATACCGATATGACGGAAACTAGGGCGGCAAGAGTGGAACAAAACACCAGGCATAGGGCCGAGCCTTCCACCCTTTACCAAGTATATAGATGCATTAATTAAATAAGATATATTATGATATCCCAACAAGTAAACATGTTCCAAAGAAGGAACAACATCTCCATGTTCCAACAAGGAACAAACTTCATCTTCACCTGCAACTAACAACGCTATAAGAGGGGCTGAGCAAAGCGGTAACATAGCCAAACAATGGTTTGCTAGGAAGGGTACAAAAGGTTAGAGGCTGACATGGCAATTTGGGATGGCTTGATAAACAGGTAATATGTAGCGCAGCATAGCGAAAGAACGAAGCAACTAGCATAGCAATGATAGTAATGAGATCCAGGGTAGCGGTCATCTTGCCTGAAATCCCGCAAGGAAGAAGAACGGATCCATTAAGAAGACGAACGGAAGAAGCCGAACCAAGCGTAGACGAACGAATCCTCACGATTGCAACGAAACAGGAACTAACAAGAAAAAGCACACAACATAGTAAACACACCACACATGAACAAGACATGATGCATAACAAGCATGATGCATGACAAAGCTACATGAAGCTACTCATGGCAAGAGATGATGCAAACAAGAGCAACACATCAAGGCAAGTTTAAATGAGGCCTAAACAACATATAACAATTCCTAGAAGTCCTCATATGCAAATTTCGAAATTGGTCCAGATCTGAATAAACCTTATGTTCAAGTTGTTAAACAGCAATTTAAAATGCACCAAGATGATCTACACGAAATTCTAGTCAAGTTACATATAAATTTCATTAGATTCGGAGCTACGGCCTAGAAGATATGAGCAAAACAAGATAAACATGGCATTGATGCAAAATGCATACAAACATCAAGCAAACACTCTCAAAACATGGATGCAACATGATAATATGAAACTACATGCAAAATCAAGCAAGTCTCATATAGAGCACACTCAAAACGGAGCAACGGTTCAACACATACACAATACAAGTTCTAGCAACAATCTGTCCAAAACAGCAACTAGGCATATTGCAAGCATCAAAACAACATGCTACAACATCTCAATGTAATAACAAAAGATATGGGCATGATCTACAGGTAAAGCATGACAAAACATGAACACTGAGCTATCTCCAGAAATCACTAGAACATGCTCAAAAACACATGGCAAGATTGCAAATAATAACAGTTTCAGACTTTAGCAGAAATAACATCATGTTGCAATGTTTAGAGCTATCAAACAACATGTTACAGAAACTTATCGTGGAAAACAAAGGCATGGCATGAATCTACTGATTGCAAAGATCAAATGTCCCTTATTGACCATAAGCCAAAAAGGATCAGAAAATATGATGGCACCCATGTAAACATGGCAAGTTATATTATAGATTCATACATGGCAGGAACAACAATAAGTAGGCATGTTGGTGAGCTTGAACCACTCACCACAGAGCAATACATGGCATGGCAAGGCAACTAACAGAAAGAAGACATGGCATAGAAGCTATAAATGGCAAGAACAACATCATAGCATGCCAGGATCAGCTACAACAACCTTGGAAAAATTGAATAACATGTAAACAATCTGTCAGGAAACATTTTATAGCAAAAGTAGAGCTCGATTGACTCAAGCTAGGGTAGTCCATAATTGTAAACAAGGGCATGGATGGATAGAGAATAACCATATGTTCGAAACATCCATACTGAAGTATCTCAAAATAAGCATGGATCTCTCGGTAGCATCAAGTTAACATGGCATAAAAATATCAGCAGAACAGGGGCTGAAATTAGCAACATCATGAAGCCTAGTTTGCATGCTTGTGCTAGTCACCACAGAGATCACAAAAATACATGGCATACACTCCCGGAAAGATGGCATGGCATATTACAAAACACATGTAGGACTCAAGTTCATAGGGTGCACACATCAATCATGGCAAAAATGACAAAAGTGCATGTTCTGATAAGAATCTGAAACTAACATCACATAGCATTCTTCCAGTAGCATTTCGGGCATCAAGATGAACTCAAATGAAAATGATTCAATGCAATGAAATGACCTACTCGTCGAGGCGAACATTTTGACATATTACATTCACGAAACGGAGCTATATGCAGAGAGTTATGATGCGATGGAAATGCATAAAAATAATCACAGAATAAAAGACTTAGAGGGAAACGGGGGGAGAAGAAGTCAACCGAGGCACGCGAACCGAGGACGGTCGAGATCTCGCCGGACTTCGCCGGAGATGGCGAGGGAGGGGCAGAGGAGGCGGATCCGGGGCCGGGGAGGCGGCGCCGGTAACGAGGCGGCGGGGACGCTCCGGTGGCGGGCGCCAATGATGGAGGCTAAGGAGGCGGCAAGGCGGTCAGGCGACGAACTCCGCCCGGCCCGGCAAGGCGAGGCGAGGGGCCGACCGGCGCGGCGAGGCCGGGCGGGAGGCTCGGGCGAGCTCCCATGGAGGAAGGCGGGCGGCAAGACTGGTCGCCGGCCGGGCGAGAGGCGGCGACGAGGCGCTGGCGACCGCGCCGGCCGGATGGGCGGCGAGCGCGGCTGTGGCGCTGGCGGGAGCAGCCATGCGGAGCACGCGCACGGGCGGCGGCGGGCGATGCGGGCCAGGCGGGCCGATGGCCAAGGGCCTGCCTGCCTGAGCCAGCGGCAGGGAGGCGGGGAACGCTGGGACGCGTGGCGATCCCTGGTTGGCATGGAGCGGTGGCCGGGCGGCGGCTGACCGCTCAGGACGTGCCACGTGGCGGAGGAGGGCTGGAGGGCACCGGGTTTGGAGGGGGAAGGCGGCGGCGCGGCCCCCGAGGTGGGAGGAGGTGGTGGCTGCGGGTTGGGGGCGCGGAAAAAGAGGAGGAGGGGGGTAGGACGACCAGATTTGGAAGGAGGGGGGGTTTAAATAGGAAAGGGGCTAGGGTTTAGTCTCTAGGGGGGGTTTTGGAGCGTTTCGGGGCCTCAGATCGACATCGGGCGGCTCCGGATTGGAGGGGATCTAGGAGGGGGGGTTTGTGGGCTGTGAAGAAAGGCCAAGGGCTGCGGGATAGAAGAGGGAGAGGCCCAGCGATAGTTTCGAAGACCGAAACGTCCGACGAAAAAACGGCTATATTGCAGTTGTAGGCTGAACGGTTGGGCTATCAAATGGCCTCCGAATGCGATTTAAACTTGACAAAGCGGCCTGTCTACACTATAATAAGACCGCACGACAAGTTGCATCCCATTCCGAGAACATTTTTGTGCCACTCACGAAATAAGGTAAAAGGGGGCGCCGGGAGACATAGGAGTGCCGGATTGCAAAATGGACAACGGGGAAAAGGCTCGGATGCATGAGACGAACACGTATGCAAAATGAAATCGCGATGATGACATGATATGAAATGCAGATGATGACATGGCAAAGTGCAACACGCAAGCACATGACATGGCAACGCCGACGAATAACTGACGGACACCTGGCGCATCGGATCCGGGGCGTTACACCACCTTCACCCCATCACTTCAACATGCAAAAAGTTGTTGAAGAATCTTCAGGCTCAACCTGGATTGTTTCATCGAACAACTACAAGAGACGTAGCAACACCGGAGGAAAGCTCGTAAGATCGCACGAGGCACAGTGTAAAGCACGACTACTTAGTCCGAAAACCCCTAGGGTAGGATGAGTCGTGTACCCCCTATGCGCAGTCGAGTCCGTATGATGGTTCGAATAGAACCATGATTGTGTGTTGCTTGTTTTTATTTGTTTGTGTTTTGATACCAGTCGCCCTTTTTGCCCTAGGCAACAAGTACGTGACTATATCACCCTACTTATCTTAATCCCTATGTTTGGCCCTTTCGGCACTTGTTGTTTGCACTTGCACTATAGAACCCCCTTTTAGGCATCCCCCTCCTCTATGCTATTTTTCCCTCTTACTCTCTCTCCTCAACTGAAGACCGGCAAGACAAGGTACGCCAAGGATTCTACTTCGATGACCAACTAGCACTGAAGACTTTTGCTACAACCTCCTCGACCAAGTGCAGCCTTTTAGAGCTAGGGTTGCCCCTCAAGATTAGAGACCCATTCCTAGACCCTTCAAGACTTCATAAGATACCCAGCTCGAGTCCTTAACCATGTGCTTAACCCACAGAATTGCAAGAGAACCTGTTAAGCCTCCGTAACCTTGCACAACACTGGGTTCATATAGAACTAGTGGACATAGTGAACGAGCACATTATCATCCTAAGATAGCACCAAAGCTGACGATGCCATAGGAGAGACCAATTTGAGGATATAGGAATAGAGGACAAATGACTTGATGAGTTTATATCAATGACTTGAGGAATTATATGAGACTATTTGGTGGATTATGAGGCTTTGATGTTGGTAGATGAACTTGGTGGGATCATGATTATAGAGTAGCATAGCTTTCATTACCCCTGAGTAAATTGGATTTAATAGGACAATTATGATCGCAAGCTGAAATTCTTGGAAGTATAAGGAATTGACTTAGCCAGGGGATATTGATAGGAGATAGTTGACATTATGATAATGACTTTGGGGAAGCATGTAGGAATTCTCGTTGGACATGAGATTTGGATTAAATAGGTTACCCTAGTGGAGTATGGATGCAGAGTAATTTTACATGGTTTGGAGTAAATTGGATTTAGACTGATGATCTTGATCATGATACCATGTTTCTCGGTGGACCATAACTAGGAGATTGGAATAATTGTCAGAGTTTATTTAGGGATCTATATATATGCTTGACCTTGGAGTTTACATGACCATGATGATGGAAATTGGTGGACTGACTATAGCAAGGTAGCCCTTTCAAGTATTTGGTGATTATAGGACATTAGAAGATCATGTGGAACACCATAAACATTGGATTTGTAGAATTAATGAATTGTGTAGTGATTGACGGAAGTTAATTAATGGGATTTTGAAGTTGATTCATAGGAAGTAAACAAGACCTTGGACTGGCATACGACGTGTTTCCTTAGGATAGATATGCACTAACATGGACCTTGGAAGAATAGGATGAGCACTTGGATTGTCGTGTTTTATTCCAGCTTGGAAGCTTGTATGCTCTACCCATGGATTTTTAGGGGTAGCCATACATATGAGTTTGGGGATAGTTCACATGTATGATTTTGTTAGACCTCCCCTTGGGAGTCATGAGGATAATAATAGCATGAGTGATGATTGGAGCTGACCTACAAGAGTTGATGCTTTCGGTGGTATAAGGTTATTTGTTTAAAGGACTAGATAGAACAATTGGCATCTCAGGAACCGTGCTTAAGGATAAAGGTGACAAACGTTCGCTCGCACACTAAAATCCTTGAAACCCTTACGCCCTACCAAGCCACAGCATGGTCGGGTCCTGACCTTGGGCTTTGGCTCTAGATCGATAAGACCTTGACCAATACTCAACCATGACCATCACCAATGCCTCAGCCCACTTTACGCACCCCATAGACTTCATGGAGTGCTTGGACAAGATAGTTGTCGTCTTTCTTTGATAACATACTTGTCTACCCGAAGACGGAAGAAGAATCGTTGAGCTGGTCAAGGAACATCTGAAGACCGTCATGTCTAAGAGGAAGAACTACACCAACCACCATCTTCAAGAAGTATACTTCCGCGTCAAAGACCATGTGTATCTGCAAGCCACTCCTCTCTAAGGAACCAAGCATTTCCATGACAAGGGAACCCACACCAAGATTCGTCGGCCCCCTTCGAGATCACTCCAAGATTTAACAATCCCCTCTGAGATCACTACGAGACGAAGAGAAGACAGTTACCAGCTGGAATTGCCACCTGAGTTACCTGGTGTGCACAACGCTTTCCATGCATCACAACCCCGGAAGTGTTTCCAACTTCCCAACTAGCCCGGTCTCTACAAGGACATCGACCACGAGCCATCGACCCCCAACCCAATCTGACCTACCACGAGCTACCCATTAGAAACCTGGATCAAGAAGAACGTCATACAAGAAGCCACACCATCAAGTACTTCAAGTTCAATGGAGCACCAAACAGAAGCAGAAGCAGTATGAGGACGTGAAGACTACCCCGAATCCAAGTTTCCGTATTCCTTTCCGCCTTAGTCCGGGAATCTCGGGACGAGATTCTTGTAAGGGGTAGGTCTGTCACACCCTGATTTTCATGCCACAACACTTAAGCTAATGAATCATGATAAAATGTGGTTTGACAAAAACTTTTGAGTGTTTTGGACTTTGCTTGACTTGATTTTTTTTGTCTGCTGTTTGTAAGTGCTCTAAAAATCAAATAAATCCTCCAACTCCTATAATTCATCTCCTTGCTCCAAACTCTTGAACCAATGATCATGCCATGTGTATAGGACATAAAAATAATTTCTTGCAAAAATAATTTGGCCAAATAGTATTTTCAAAAATTAGTTTTTCAAAAACCCCTGAATTGAGGTTTGCACTGCAAGTACTTAATTAAGGGCAGTAAAAATCTTTCCAAAAATATATTTGACTCCTATTAGATATAGGATACCCAGAAACCACAAAAATATAATTTTAAAAGTTATTTTTCTATTTTATTTAAAGGATTTTTCTTAAGGCCGGAAATGGTCTTTAATAGGTTAAAATTATTTTAAAGCTTTAAAAATATTTGAGAAAAATTAGGGAGACTCAATGGACATATATTTTCCATATATATGAGTTTCAACACATGGTCATGATCAAAATATTGGACAAAACCTCCCAAAACCATTTCTGCTCATTTCAAGGATTTGGAATATTTCTACAGGAAATATTTTTATAAAAATCCAAGAAAATTCTAACAAGTCACATATGACATTTTTGATGATCTTGCCAAGTACCATGTAATGGAGAATAGTATAACCCCATGAAACCCTCTCAAAACCACTTCTGTCCTTTTTCAAGTTTGAACATTTGTGCATTGCCAAACATGTCCAAATGCTCTCAAATATTGTGTACATGCTCAAATGGTCTAATAATTCATCTAGAACAAATGGCACAAGTTGGAGAAAAAGTTATATTGATCAAAATGCCCCAAAACCCTCTCTGACCAGAATCTAATTTGAACAACTTTGTACTACCAACTTTCTCTCCTTGACCCCAACTTTTGTGAGCATGTTCACATGACCAAATTATGCCACCACACCAAGTGGTGCATCAAGGAGAAATGATTTGCTCAACTAGATCTACACAAGTTCATTTCTGCTAATTTCTAGGGTTTACAAAAGTTGCATTGGCAACTTTGCCCAAATGGACTCAACCTTGGTGGAACCTATTATTATCTCATGCCATTGAACCTTGTCAAGCCTCATGACAAATGGAGATCATCTACTAGCCAAACCAATATCAAACACCTTCTGCCACTTTACCAAAATGCCATTTTTGACCTCTTCCACTATTATCCTTGAGCTCAACTTTTTACCACATCCCCTCCCAGTCCGCTTGCACCTCCAGTAGCAATGGCAAATCCATAGATCAATTATTGGAGGGGTAAAACCCCACTTTCTCTCTCTGGACAGCCCATTTCCCTCTCTCCCTCAACCTCTCTCCTCTCCCACTGGCTCCCCAGGGCATCCAATGCCTCTCCACACTTCTTTACTACCCCCTAGCACTACCAGACATTAGTGGCCGCGCCCACTTTGCCAAAACAATGGCCATGCCGGCCAAAGACGCGCTCTGGAGCGCGCTACAGTGCGCCCTAGCACTGTAGCCGCTCTCTGCCCGAGCCACCGGACCACCTAGGGCCTCCCCCTCATGTTCCCCGAGGTCGCCTCGACGTCCAGTACACGGCACGCTGTCGGCCCCCTTCTTCCTCTCTCTCTCCTGCCCCTGCTTGCACGCGCACCATGGCCGCTCGAGAGCTCCAATTGCCATGCTCACACGCGCGCTGCCCTGACGCTCCCCCGCTCCTTTTCTCCCTTCCCCTGGCTGTAGGCCACGCCCAGGAAGACCCCGACTCGAAGCCAAGCACTCCCGTGGCCTCCAGCGATGGCTACGACCTCGCCGGCGCACGACCCCGCTATGCACCTCGCCCCCTTCTATTTAAGGCCACCCCCGAGCCTCCTCTCTACTCCTTTGCCTCTCTATCCCTCCAGAGACCCCCTGGACCGACTCACTCCTCTCCCCACGCCCTCCATAGCCCTCCATGGACGGAGAGCCGCCGCCGGCCTCCACCTAAATTCATCCAAGCCCGAGCTCTTCTCCCTCTCCTCTCTCCACCAGCAGGCTCCCCTTAGCAAGGCGGAGCTCCCAGGCTCTTTCCCTCGTCCGAGGACGCACCATAGTGCCGTGCCCAATCTCGCCCGACGCCACCGTCCGCCGGCATCCAAGCCGCCGTCGCCTCGACCATCCCCGGCAGCCGTGGCATACATGAATGGATGCGGCGCTCGACGCCGAGCTCATCCATAGCCAGAGCATCGCCGGAGGTGCTCCGTAGCGCCCGGCGGTCGTCCTCGGGCTCTCTGCTCCCTCGGCCAAAGCGCGGGAGGAAGACGAAACGATGACTGCAGGCGGGCCCGCTTCGTCGATGGCCCAGCCACCGGGCCACGCAGTGAGCAATTGAGACGGGCAGGCGAATACGCCTTCAGCGTCAGCTTTGTCGTCCAGCGTGGCCGAGCATTGGCCGCCCACGGCTATCTCTCGCCGGTGCGCAGGATAAGGGTAATGCCTTATATTTCTTTTTATTCTTTTTCAGTGAGTTTCTAAAATCCATAAACAATTCAAATTAACTCCAAATTTGATTATTCAAATTTCTAGTAGTTTCTAAAATCATTCCCTACCACATGGTGCTATTGTCACATTTTTACAGAAGCATTTCCTTCACAAATATTAATCACATCCTGTTTTTCCTATTTCTGTGATAAACTTTAGAAAATCATAGAGAGCCCATTTTTGATCCAAATTCCATGATTCAAAATCCTAGATGTCTATAAGTTCAAAACTTAGTTTTTGAACATTTTTACTAATACTTTCTGTATCACCTTAAATAATGGTCTATTTCTTTATATATAGCAAACTTTGCAAATTCATAGGAAAATCATCTCAACTCCAAATCCAGTGAAACCAATTCCTAGATCCTTCTAAAATCATCCTTTGTTAAATGGGTTCCTCTGCTCATTTTTCAAAAATATATTTCTGTACACTTCTTGCAAATCCACAAATCCCTTGATTCCATTATATTGAAATATTCAGAGATATCCATTGATCAAATCCCATTGAAACCACTTTGGTCATACCTCATATGACCAAAGGTATCCTAGAAAAGTCCAACTTGCAATTTTAGAGCACTTTTATTTTTGCCTTGTTGTGTTGCTTATTGTGTTTGTTTCCGACGTTAGTTGACGAAGTAGACGGAGTACTTGGAGAAGGACCCGAAGACTTGAAGACTCTGATGAACCAGTCAAGCAGCCCTTTGACCATGATACCCCTCTTGTTCATCGGTACCCTTTTTTTCGATTGCATGATGATGAAGTATGACGGTGGTAAACTTGTTGTGAACCACCACATGATGCATACCCCTACTCATGACCCTGCCTTGTTCCTGATTGCATTTTCAAGAGACTATTTGATGCATAATGATGCATGTGTACCATGAACTCTTCATGGTTGCAATCTTTCGAAAACCCCATCGGGTGCCCCTAATGCCCTTGGGAGATGTTGATCTAAGGTCACCACTTGAGGAAGAAGTGGTGTACCGGAGAGAGATTTTGGTGTGTGTGTGTAAAATGATGGATTAGATTTATGTGTGATTATCGTCCCAACCAAACATGTGCAACCACTCTACCCCTTTATGGGATGGGGCATTATTAATTACCTAGGCCGATACTAGCTTGGAGCCTGCATTACTCGTGACGGGAGAGAGTTGGTGCTCTCTCTCGGGACGGGGTCGTGCCAGGTAGGGCGGCCATGACTGCTTTCACAGGGCATCGGACACACCGTTGGTCCCTTCGTGTATGCGTAATAATGTGAAAAGGGCAGAGTCCCATGATCTTTTGCTTATACACGAGGGCCGTGTATCAACGAGTGGACTCCTTGTTAGTGTCGTCTAGGGAAAGATAGCGATCGGGTGCTTCCCCCGAGTACTTGAGGTACTGCGGGATCGTGGATGACACGAAAGCTTCCCGGATCTTGTGGGTAAAGTGCGCAACCTCTGCAGAGTGTCAAACTATTCGAATAGCCGAGTCCACGGTAATGGACAGTTGGGAGGTGCTACTTAAACTATGTCCAGAAATATTACAAATCACGATGCATGTGTGTGTGGAAAGGAACTATTTGTGTCAAGGTGGAGACTTGACATGTTGAATGACATGACATTGATTCAACTCTATTTATGTTGATATCTGTAACCTGTTCTCGAGGTTACCCATGTTTAATTGATGCATATCTCACAAGTTGATAGGACATCTTAACTAGCTTGAAGCTAGGTTGCTTACTCGTTGTACAATTGCATTGTTACTTTGAACCAAATCATGGGTTGCTTGCGAGTACATTCAAAGTGCTCATTGGCTTGCCACTGGTTATTTTATTGGCCAGGCATGAAAGAACAAGATATAATGAAGAGTACCTTGGTGACGAACATGCGAGCTAGGACGCTTCCCAGTCAGAATGCCTGTAGGGTTAAGGCAGATGGCATGGGTCCAAGTGGTTATTGAATATTTCTGCTGCAATGAGACACTCAAGACTTGACCATAATGGTCCTACTTGTGTAAAACAGTATGTATGGATGTAAGACTCTTGTTATTCAGCTTCTGTGTGTTCAGTGAGCATTGATCTCTGGGATTACTGTACACGTGCATTCGGTGATCTCGACTTATGAGTCGGGGTCCCCATATATTGCTTTCAAACATTTTCGAGTGTCAACATAGAACAACAAGAGTGTTGTGTTATGTTTTGGAATTTTTCGGGGTTCGTTTGGACATTTTTATACATTAATTGGGTTTTCTAGGCATTTTATGTGCATGATTCAAACTTGAAATAGATGCACATGCTCCAGTGCATATAAATTGGTTGAAAACTCAAATATGTGTCCTTGGGTGCACGCTTAGGTCCCATGCAAGAAATGGGAATGACTTTCAAACACTAGGGTACAGTTGATTGCCGGCAAAAGGTTGAGATACCTGGTTTTTAAATTCTAGTAAATCCAAAACTCGTCTGAAACTCATGAAACTTGGCATGGTATTATGGAGCGGCATCAACATGCCGTGGTAAATTTTTTGTCCCATTTGGGGCAGGTTTGGGTATAAGCTTCTCACAAACCAGAGCTTTTCACAATAAGCCTGGTGGTTTCGGTAGGGAACGTGCCACCTTGGGGACGAAACGATATTCGTTGCCTCTTATTGCTTTCAGAATATTTCTAATGTCAACATAGAACAACAGGAGTGTTGTGTTAAGTTTTGGAATTTTTCGGGGCTCGTTTGGACATTTTTATACATTAACTAGGTTTTCTAGGCATTTTATGTCACTAATTAAAATTTGAAATACATGCACATGCTCCAGTGCATATAAATTGGTTGCAAAATCAAATATGTGTCCTTGGGTGCATGCTTGATTAGGTCCCATGCAAGAAATGGGAATGAATTTCAAACACCAGGGCACTGTTGATTGCCGGAAAAACGTTGAGATACCTGGTTTTTAAATTCTAGTAAATCCAAAACTCGTCTGAAATTCATGAAACTTGGCCTGTTATCATGGAGCGGCATCAACATGCCGTGGTAATTTTTTTCCCATTTGGGGCAGGTTTGGGTATAAGCTTCTCACAAACCAGAGCTACTCACAACAAGCCTGGTGGTTTCGGTAGGGAACATGCCACCTTTGGGGATGAAACAATATTCGCTGCCTCATATTGCTTTCAAAACTTTTCTAGTGTCAACATAGAACAACAGAGTGCGTGTTAAGTTTTGGAATTTTTCGGGCCTCGTTTGGACATTTTTATACATTAACTGGGTTTTTAGGCATTTTATGTGCATAATTCAAATTTGACATACATGCACATGCTCCAAAGGTATATAAATTGATTGAAAAATCAAATATGTGTCCTTGGGTACATGCTTAGGTGGCATGCAAGAAATGGGAATGACTTTCAAACACTAGGGTACTGTTGATTGCCGACAAAAGGTTGAGATACCTGGTTTTTAAATTCTAGTAAATCCAAAACTCGTCTGAAATTCATGAAACTTGGCATGGTATCATGGAGCGGCATCAACATGTCGTGGTAAAACTTTTGTCCCATTTGGGGCAGGTTTGGGTATAAGCTTCTCACAACAAGCCTGGTGGTTTCAGTAGGGAACATGCCACCTTTTGGGACGAAACAATATCTGTTGCCTCTTATTGCTTTCAAAAAATTTCTAGTGTCAACATAGAACAACAGGAGTGCTGTGTTAAGTTTTGGAATTTTTTGGGGCTCGTTTGGACATTTTTATACATTAACTGGGTTTCCTAGGCATTTTCTGTTCATAATTTAAATTTGAAATACATGGACATGCTCCAGTGCATATAGATTGGTTGAAAAATCAAATATGTGTCCTTGGGTGCATGCTTAATTAGGTCCCATGCAAGAAATGGGAATGAATTTCAAACGTCAGGGCATTGTTGATTGCCGGCAAAACATTGAGATACCTGGTTTTTAAATTCTGGTGAATCCAAAACTCTTCTGAAATTCATGAAACCTGGCATGGTATCATGGAGCGGCATCAACATGTCGTGGTAAATTTTTCGTCCCATTTGGGATAGGTTTGGGTATAAGCTTCTCACAACAAGCCTGGTGGTTTCGGTAGGGAACATGCCACCTTTGGGGGCGAAACGATATCTGTTGCCTCATATTGCCTTCAAAAAATTTCTAGTGTCAACATAGAACAACAGGAGTGATGTGTTAAGTTTTGGAATTTTTCGGGGCTCGTTTGGACATTTTTATACATTAACTGGGTTTTCTAGGCATTTTATGTCCATAATTAAAATTTGAAATACATGCACATGCTCCAGTGCATATAAATTGGTTGTGAAATCAAATATGTGTCCTTGGGTGCATGCTTAATTAGGTCCCATGCAAGAAACGGGAAAGAATTTCAAACACCAGGGCACTGTTGATTGCCGGGAAAACGTTGAGATACCTGGTTTTTAAATTCTAGTAAATCCAAAACTCGTCTGAAATTCATGAAACTTGGCATGGTATCATGGAGCGGCATCAACATGCCGTGGTAAATTTTTTGTCCATTTGGAGCATGTTTGGGTATAAGCTTCTCACAAACCAGAGCTACTCACAACAAGCCTGGTGGTTTCGGTAGGGAACTTGCCACCTTTGGGGATGAAACAATATCCGCTGCCTCATATTGCTTTCAAAAAATTTCTAGTGTCAACATAGAACAACAGGAGTGATGTGTTAAGTTTTGGAATTTTTCGGGGCTCGTTTGGACATTTTTATACATTAAGTGGGTTTTTTAGGCATTTTATGTGCATAATTCAAATTTGAAATACATGCACATGCTCCAGTGCATATAAATTGATTGAAAAATCAAATATGTGTCCTTGGGTACATGCTTAGGTCCCATGAAGAAATGGGAATGACTTTCAAACTCTAGGGTACTGTTGATTGCCGGCAAAAGGTTGAGATACCTGGTTTTTTAATTCTAGTAAATCCAAAACTCGTCTGAAATTCATGAAACTTTTCATGGTATCATGGAGCGGCATCAACATGTCGTGGTAAAACTTTTGTCCCATTTGGGGCAGGTTTGGGTATAAGCTTCTCACAACAAGCCTGGTGGTTTCAGTAGGGAACATGCCACCTTTGGGGACGAAACGATATCTGTTGCCTCTTATTTCTTTCAAAAAATTTCTAGTGTCAACATAGAACAACAGGAGTGTTGTGTTAAGTTTTGGAATTTTTTGGGGATCGTTTGCACATTTTAATACATTAACTGGGTTTCCTAGGCATTTTATGTTCATAATTCAAATTTGAAATACATGCACATGCTCCAGTGCATATAGATTGGTTGAAAAATCAAATATGTGTCCTTGGTTGCATGCTTAATTAGGTCCCATGCAAGAAATTGGAATGAATTTCAAACGTCAGGGCACTATTGATTGCCGGCAAAACGTTGAGATAGCTGGTTTTTAAATTCTAGTAAATCCAAAACTCTTCTGAAATTCATGAAACTTGGCATGGTATCATGGAGCGGCATCAACATGTCGTGGTAAATTTTTCGTCCCATTTGGGATAGGTTTGGGTATAAGCTTCTCACAACAAGCCTGGTGGTTTCAGTAGGGAACGTGCCACTTTTGGGGAAGAAACGATATCCGTTGCCTCTTATTTCTGTCAAAAAAGTTCTAGTGTCAACATAGAACAACAGGAGTGTTGTGTTAAGTTTTGGAATTTTTCAGGGCTCATTTGGACATTTTTATACATTAACTGGGTTTTCTAGGCATTTTATGTGCATAATTAAAATTTGAAATACATTCACATGCTCTAGTGCATATAAGTTGATTAAAAAATCAAATATGTGTCCTTGGGTGCATGCTTAGGTCCGATGCAAGAAATGGGAATGACTTTCAAACACTAGGGTCCTGTTGATTGCCGGCAAAAGGTTGAGATACCTGGTTTTTAAATTCTAGTAAATCCAAAACTCGTTTGAAATTCATGAAACTTGGCATGGTATCATGGAGCGATATCAACATGTCGTGGTAAATTTTTTGTCCCATTTGGGGCAGGTTTGGGTATAAGCTTCTCAAAAACCAGAGCTTCTCACAACAAGCCTGGTGGTTTCAGTAGGGAACGTGCCACCTTTCGGGACGAAACGATATATGTTGCCTCTTATCGCTTTCCAAAATTTTCTAGTGTCAACATAGAACAACAGGAGTGATGTGTTAAGTTTTAGAATTTTTCGGGGCTCGTTTGGACATTTTTGTAAATTACACAGGTTTTCTAGGCATTTTATGTGCATAATTCAAATTTGAAATACATGCACATGCTCCAGTGTATATAAATTGGTTGAAAAATCAAATATGTGTCCTTGGGTGCATGCTTAGTTCCCATGCAAGAATTGGGAATGAATTTCAAACACCAAGGCACTCTTGATTGCCGGCAAAATGTTGGGATACCTGGTTTTTAAATTCTAGTAAATCCAAACTAACTGAGATTCATGGAACTTGGCATTGTATCATGGAGCGGCATCAACATGCCTTCGTAAAAAAATTGTCCCATTTGGGGCAGGTTTGGATATAAGCTTTCACAAACCACAACTTCTCACAACAAGCCTGGTGGTTTCGGTAGGGAGCGTGCCACCTAGGGGACGAAACGATATTCATTGCCTCTTATTGCTTTCCAAAAATATCTAGTGTCAACATAGAACAACAGGAGTGCAGTGTTAAGTTTTGGAATTTTTCGTGGCTCGTTTGGACATTTTTATACATTAACAGGTTTTCTAGGCATTTTATGTGCATAATTCAAATTTGAAATACATACACATGCTCCAGTGCATATAAATTGGTTGAAAAATCAAATATGTGTGCTTGGGTGCATGCTTAATTAGGTCCCATGCAAGAAATGGGAATAAATTTCAAACACACAGGCAATGTTGATTGCCGGCAAAACGTTGAGATACCTGGTTTTTAAATTCTAGTAAATCCAAAACTCTTCTGGAATTCATGAAACTTGGCATGGTATCATGGAGCGGCATCAACATGCCGTGGTAATTTTTTTGTCCCATTTTGGATAGGTTTGGGTATAAGCTTCTCACAACAAGCCTGGTGGTTTCGGTAGAGAATGTGCCAACTTTGGAGACGAAACGATATCCGTTGCCTCTTATTGCTTTCAAAAAATTTCTAGTGTCAACATAGAACAACAGGAGTGCTGTGTTAAGTTTTGGAATTTTCGGGGCTCGTTTGGACATTTTATACATTAACTGGGTTTTTCAGGCATTTTATGTGCATAATTAAAATTTGAAATACATGCACATGCTCCAGTGCATATAAATTGGTTGAAAAATCAAATATGTGTTCTTGGGTGCATGCTTAATTAGGTCCCATGCAAGAAATGGGAATGAATTTCAAACACGAGAACCTTTGTTGATTCTTAAGCAAAATGTTGAGATACCTGGTTTTTAAATTCTAGTAAATCCAAAACTCGTCTGGAATTCATGAATCTTGGCATGGTATCATGGAGCGGCATCAACATGCCATGGTAATTTTTTTGTCCCATTTGGGCAGGTTTGGGTATAAACTTTTAAAAACCAGAGCTTCTCACAACAAGCCTGGTGGTTTCGGTAGGGAATGTGCCACCTTTGGGGATGAAACAATATCCGTTGCCTCATATTTCTTTCAAAAAGTTTCTAGTGTCAACATAGAACAACAGGAGTGATGTGTTAACTTTTGGAATTTTTCGGAGCTCGTTTGGACATTTTTATACATTAACTGGGTTTTTTAGGCATTTTATGTGCATAATTCAAATTTGAAATACATGCGCATGATCCAGTGCATATAAATTGATTGAAAAAACAAATATGTGTCCTTGGGTACATGCTTAGGTCTCATGCAAGAAATGGGAATGACTTTAAAACACTAGGGTACTGTTGATTGCCGTCCAAAGGTTGAGATACCTGGTTTTTAAATTCTAGTAAATCCAAAACTCGTCTGAAATTCATGAAACTTGGCATGGTATCATGGAGCGGCATCAACTTGTTGTTGTAGAACTTTTGTCCCATTTGGGGCAGGTTTGGGTAGAAGCTTCTCACAACAAGCCTGGTGGTTTCAGTAGGGAACGTGCCACCTTTGGGGACGAAACTATAACTGTTGCCTCTTATTGCTTTCAAAAAATTTCTAGTGTCAACATAGAAGAACAGGAGTGCTGTGTTAAGTTCGGGAATTTTCTGGGGCTCATTTGTACATTTTTATACATTAACTGGGTTTCCTAGGCATTTTATGTGCATAATTCAAATTTGAAATACATGCACATGCTCCAGTGCATATAGATTGGTTGAAAAATCAAATATGTGTCCTTAGGTGCATGCTTAATTAGGTCCCATGCAAGAAATATGAAAGAATTTCCAAACGTCAGGGCACTGTTGATTGCCGGCAAGACGTTGAGATACCTGGTTTTTAAATTCTAGTAAATCCAAAACTCTTCTGAAATTCGTGAAACTTGGCATGGTATCATGGAGCGGCATCAACATGCCGTGGTAAATTTTTTTGTCCCATTTGGGATAGGTTTGGGTATAAGCTTCTCACAACAAGCCTGGTGGTTTCGTTAGGGAACGTCAACCTTTGTGGACGAAACGATATCCGTTGCCTCTGATTGCTTTCAAAAAATTTCTAGTGTCAACATAGAACAACAGTAGTGCTGTGTTAAGTTTTGGAATTTTTCGGGGCTCGTTTGGACATTTTTATACATTAACTGGGTTTTTCAGGCATTTTATGTGCATAATTAAAATTTGAAATACATGCACATGCTCCAGTGCATATAAATTGGTTGAAATATCAAATATGTGTCCTTGGGTGCATGCTTAATTAGGTCCCATGCAAGAAATGGGAATGAATTTCAAACACCAGAGCACTTTGATTGATTCTTGGGAAAAGCGTTGAGATACCTGGTTTTAAATTCTAGTAAATCCAAAACTAAATGAAATTCATGAAACTTGGCACGGTATCATGGAGCAGCATCAACATGCCGTGGTAATTTTTTCCCATTTGGGGCAGGTTTGGGTATAAGCTTCTCACAAACCAGAGCTACTCACAACAAGCCTGGTGGTTTCGGTAGGGAACATGCCACCTTTGGGGATGAAACAATATTCGCTGCCTCATATTGCTTTCAAAACTTTTCTAGTGTCAACATAGAACAACAGGAGTGTTGTGTTAAGTTTTGGAATTTTTCGGGGCTCGTTTGGACATTTTTATACATTAACTGGGTTTTTTAGGCATTTTATGTGCATAATTCAAATTTGACATACATGCACATGCTCCAGTGCATATAAATTGATTGAAAAATCAAATATGTGTCCTTGGGTACATGCTTAGGTCGCATGCAAGAAATGGGAATGACTTTCAAACACTAGGGTACTGTTGATTGCCGACAAAAGGTTGAGATACCTGGTTTTAAATTCTAGTAAATCCAAAACTAAATCTGAAATTCATGAAACTTGGCATGGTATCATGGAGCGGCATCAACATGTCGTGGTAAAACTTTTGTCCCATTTGGGGCAGGTTTGGGTATAAGCTTCTCACAACAAGCACAGTGGTTTCGATGAGGGAACATGCCACCTTTTGGGACGAAAAAATATCTGTTGCCTCTTATTGCTTTCAAAAAATTTCTAGTGTCAACATAGAACAACAGGAGTGTTGTGTTAAGTTTTGGAATTTTTTGGGGCTCGTTTGGATATTTTTATACATTAACTGGGTTTCCTAGGCATTTTATGTTCATAATTTAAATTTGAAATACATGGACATGCTCCAGTGCATATAGATTGGTTGAAAAATCAAATATGTGTCCTTGGGTGCATGCTTAATTAGGTCCCATGCAAGAAATGGGAATGAATTTCAAACGTCAGGGCACTGTTGATTGCCGGCAAAACATTGAGATACTTGGTTTTTAAATTCTAGTGAATCCAAAACTCTTCTGAAATTCATGAAACCTGGCATGGTATCATGGAGCGGCATCAACATGTCGTGGTAAATTTTTCGTCCCATTTGGGATAGGTTTGGGTATAAGCTTCTCACAACAAGCACAGTGGTTTGGTAGGGAACATGCCACCTTTGGGGGCGAAACGATATCTGTTGCCTCATATTGCCTTCAAAAAATTTCTAGTGTCAACATAGAACAACAGGAGTGATGTGTTAAGTTTTGGAATTTTTCGGGGCTCGTTTGGAAATTTTTATACATTAACTAGGTTTTCTAGGCATTTTATGTCCATAATTAAAATTTGAAATACATGCACACGCTCTAGTGCATATAAATTGGTTGCGAAATCAAATATGTGTCCTTGGGTGCATGCTTAATTAGGTCCCATGCAAGAAACGGGAAAGAATTTCAAACACCAGGGCATTGTTGATTGCCGGGAAAACGTTGAGATACCTGGTTTTTAAATTCTAGTAAATCCAAAACTCGTCTGAAATTCATGAAACTTGGAATGGTATCATGGAGCGGCATCAACATGTCGTGGTAAAACTTTTGTCCCATTTGGGGCAGGTTTGGGTATAAGCTTCTCACAACAAGCCTGGTGGTTTCAGTAGGGAACATGCCACCTTTGGGGACGAAACGATATCTGTTGCCTCTTATTTCTTTCAAAAAATTTCTTTTGTCAACATAGAACAACAAGAGTGTTGTGTTAAGTTTTGGAATTTTTTGGGGATCGTTTGGACATTTTTATACATTAACTGGGTTTCCTAGGCATTTTATGTTCATAATTCAAATTTGAAATACATGCACATGCTCCAGTGCATATAGATTGGTTGAAAAATCAAATATGTGTCCTTGGGTGCATGCTTAATTAGGTCCCATGCAAGAAATGGGAATGAATTTCAAACGTCAGGGCACTATTGATTGCCGGCAAAACGTTGAGATAGCTGGTTTTTAAATTCTAGTAAATCCAAAACTCTTCTGAAATTCATGAAACTTGGCATGGTATCATGGAGCGGCATCAACATGTCGTGGTAAATTTTTAAATCCCATTTGGGATAGGTTTGGGTATAAGCTTCTCACAACAAGCCCGGTGGTTTCAGTAGGGGCGATGCCACTTGTTGGGAAGAAACGATATCCGTTGCCTCTTATTTCTGTCAAAAAAGTTCTAGTGTCAACATAGAACAACAGGAGTGCTGTGTTCAGTTTTGGAATTTTTCGGGGCTCGTTTGGACATTTTTATACATTAACTGGGTTTTCCAGGCATTTTATGTGCATAATTAAAAGTTGAAATACATTCACATGCTCCAGTGCATATAAGTTGATTAAAAAATCAAATATGTGTCCTTGGGTGCATGCTTAGGTCCCATGCAAGAAATGGGAATGACTTTCAAACACTAGGGTACTATTGATTGCCGGCAAAAGGTTGAGATACCTCGTTTTTAAATTCTAGTAAATCCAAAACTCTTCTGAAATTCATGAAACTTGGCCTGGTATCATGGAGCGATATCAACATGTCGTGGTAAATTTTTTGTCCCATTTGGGGCAGGTTTGGGTATAAGCTTCTCACAAACCAGAGCTTCTCACAACAAGCCTGGTGGTTTCGGTAGGGAACGTGCCACCTTTCTGGACAAAACGATATATGTTGCCTCTTATCGCTTTCCAAAATTTTCTAGTATCAACATAGAACAACAGGAGTGATGTGTTAAGTTTTAGAATTTTTCGGGGCTCGTTTGGACATTTTTGTAAATTACCTGGGTTTTCTAGGCATTTTATGTGCATAATTCAAATTTGAAATACATGCACATGGTCCAGTGTATATAAATTGGTTGAAAAATCAAATATGTGTCGTTGGGTGCATGCTTAGGTCCCATGCAAGAATTGGGAATGAATTTCAAACACCAAGGCACTCTTGATTGCCGGCAAAATGTTGGGATACCTGGTTTTTAAATTGTAGTAAATCCCAAACTAACTGAGATTCATGGAACTTGGCATCATATCATGGAGCGGCATCAACATGCCTTCGTAAAAAAATTGTCCCATTTGGGGCAGGTTTGGATATAAGCTTTCACAAACCACAACTTCTCACAACAAGCCTGGTGGTTTCGGTAGGGAGCGTGCCACCTAGGGGACGAAACGATATTCATTGCCTCTTATTGCTTTCCAAAAATATCTAGTGTCAACATAGAACAACAGGAGTGCTGTGTTAAGTTTTTGAATTTTTCGTGGCTCGTTTGGACATTTTTATACATTAACAGGTTTTCTAGGCATTTTATGTGCATAATTCAAATTTGAAATACATACACATGCTCCAGTGCATATAAATTGGTTGAAAAATCAAATATGTGTGCTTGGGTGCATGCTTAATTAGGTCCCATGCAAGAAATGGGAATAAATTTCAAACACCTGGGCACTGTTGATTGCCGGCAAAATGTTGAGATACCTGGTTTTTAAATTCTAGTAAATCCAAAACTCTTCTGGAATTCATGAAACTTGGCATGGTATCATGGAGCGGCATCAACATGCCGTGATAATTTTTTTGTCCCATTTGGGATAGGTTTGGGTATAAGCTTCTCACAACAAGCCTGGTGGTTTCGGTAGGGAACGTGCCACCTTTGGGGACGAAACGATATCCGTTGCCTCTTATTGCTTTCAAAAAATTTCTAGTGTCAACATAGAACAACAGGAGTGCTGTGTTAAGTTTTTGAATTTTTCGGGGCTCGTTTGGACATTTTTATACATTAACTGGGTTCTTCAGTCATTTTATGTGCATAATTAAAATTTGAAATACATGCACATGCTCCAGTGCATATAAATTGGTTGAAAAATCAAATATGTGTTCTTGGGTGCATGCTTAATTAGGTCCCATGCAAGAAATGGGAATGAATTTCAAACACCAGGGCACTGTTGATTGCCGGCAAAATGTTGAGATACCTGGTTTTTAAATTCTAGTAAATCCAAAACTAAATGCAAAATTCATGAAACTTGGCATGGTATCATGGAGCGGCATCAACATGCCATGGTAATTTTTTTGTCCCATTTGGGCAGGTTTGGGTATAAGCTTTTAAAAACCAGAGCTTCTCACAACAAGCCTGGTGGTTTCGGTAGGGAATGTGCCACCTTTGGGGACGAAACAATATCCGTTGCCTCATATTTCTTTCATAAAGTTTCTAGTGTCAACATAGAACAACAGGAGTGTTGTGTTAAGTTTTGGAATTTTTCGGAGCTCGTTTGGACATTTTTATACATTAACTGGGTTTTTTAGGCATTTTATGTGCATAATTCAAATTTGAAATACATGCGCATGCTCCAGTGCATATAAATTGATTGAAAAATCAAATATGTGTCCTTGGGTACATGCTGAGGTCCCATGCAAGAAATGGGAATGACTTTCAAACACTAGGGTACTGTCGATTGCCGTCCAAAGGTTGAGATACCTGGTTTTTAAATTCTAGTAAATCCAAAACTAAATGAAATTCATGAAACTTGGCATGGTATCATGGAGCGACATCAACATGTTGTGGTAAAACTTTTGTCCCATTTGGGGCAGGTTTGGGTAGAAGCTTCTCACAACAAGCCTGGTGGTTTCAGTAGGGAACGTGCCACCTTTAGGGACGAAACTATATATGTTGCCTCTTATTGCTTTCAAATTTTTTCTAGTGTCAACATAGAAGAACAGGAGTGTTGTGTTAAGTTCGGGAATTTTTTGGGGCTCATTTGTACATTTTTATACATTAACTGGGTTTCCTAGGCATTTTATGTGCATAATTCAAATTTGAAATACATGCACATGCTCCAGTGCATATAGATTGGTTGAAAAATCAAATATGTATCCTTAGGTGCATGCTTAATTAGGTCCCATGCAAGAAATATGAATGAATTTCAAACGTCAGGGCACTGTTGATTGCCGGCAAGACGTTGAGATACCTGGTTTTTAAATTCTAGTAAATCCAAAACTCTTCTGAAATTCGTGAAACTTGGCATGGTATCATGGAGCGGCATCAACATGTCGTGGTAATTTTTTTGTCCCATTTGGGATAGGTTTGGGTATAAGCTTCTCACAACAAGCCTGGTGGTTTCGGTAGGGAACGTCCACCTTTGGGGACGAAACGATATCCGTTGCCTCTGATTGCTTTCAAAAAATTTCTAGTGTCAACATAGAACAACAGGAGTGCTGTGTTAAGTTTTGGAATTTTTCGGGGCTCGTTCGGACATTTTTATACATTAACTGGGTTTTTCAGGCATTTTATGTGCATAATTAAAATTTGAAATACATGCACATGCTCCAGTGCATATAAATTGGTTGAAAAATCAAATATGTGTTCTTGGGTGCATGCTTAATTAGGTCCCATGCAAGAAATGGGAATGAATTTCAAACACGAGAACCTTTGATGATTCTTGACAAAATGTTGAGATACCTGGTTTTTAAATTCTAGTAAATCCAAAACTCGTCTGGAATTCATGAAACTTGGCATGGTATCATGGAGCGGCATCAACATGCCATGGTAATTTTTTTGTCCCATTTGGGCAGGTTTGGGTATACGCTTTTAAAAACCAGAGCTTCTCACAACAAGCCTGGTGGTTTCGGTAGGGAATATGCCACCTTTGGGGACGAAACAATATCCGTTGCCTCATATTTCTTTCAAAAAGTTTCTAGTGTCAACATAGAACAACAGGAGTGCTGTGTTAAGTTTTGGAATTTTTCGGAGCTCGTTTGGACATTTTTATACATTAACTGGGTTTTTTAGGCATTTTATGTGCATAATTCAAATTTGAAATACATGCGCATGCTCCAGTGCATATAAATTGATTGAAAAATCAAATATGTGTCCTTGGGTACATGCTTAGGTCCCATGCAAGAAATGGGAATGACTTTCAAACACTAAGGGTACTGTTGATTGCCGTCAAAGGTTGAGATACCTGGTTTTTAAATTCTAGTAAATCCAAAACTCGTCTGAAATTCATGAAACTTGGCATGGTATCATGGAGCGACATCAACATGTTGTGGTAAAACTTTTGTCCCATTTGGGGCAGGTTTGGGTAGAAGCTTCTCACAACAAGCCTGGTGGTTTCAGTAGGGAACGTGCCACCTTTGGGGACGAAACTATATATGTTGCCTCTTATTGCTTTCAAAATTTTTCTAGTGTCAACATAGAAGAACAGGAGTGCTGTGTTAAGTTCGGGAATTTTTTGGGGCTCATTTGTACATTTTTATACATTAACTGGGTTTCCTAGGCATTTTATGTGCATAATTCAAATTTGAAATACATGCACATGCTCCAGTGCATATAGATTGGTTGAAAAATCAAATATGTGTCCTTAGGTGCATGCTTAATTAGGTCCCATGCAAGAAATATGAATGAATTTCAAAGCGTCGAGAACCTTTGTTGATTGCCGGCAAGACGTTGAGATACCTGGTTTTTAAATTCTAGTAAATCCAAAACTCTTCTGAAATTCGTGAAACTTGGCATGGTATCATGGAGCGGCATCAACATGCCGTGGTAAATTTTTTGTCCCATTTGGGATAGGTTTGGGTATAAGCTTCTCACAACAAGCCTAGTGGTTTCGGTAGGGAACGTCCACCTTTTGGGACGAAACGATATCCATTGCCTCTTATTGCTTTCAAAAAATTTCTAGTGTCAACATAGAACAACAGGAGTGCTCTGTTAAGTTTTGGAATTTTTCGGGGCTCGTTTGGACATTTCTATACATTAACTGGGTTTTTCAGGCATTTTATGTGCATAATTAAAATTTGAAATACATGCACATGCTCCAGTGCATATAAATTGGTTGAAAAATCAAATATGTGTCCTTGGGTGCATGCTTAATTAGGTCCCGTGCAAGAAATGGGAATGAATTTCAAACACTGAGCACTTTGTTGATTGCTTAAACAAAATGTTGAGATACCTGGTTTTTAAATTCTAGTAAATCCAAAACTCGTCTGGAATTCATGAAACTTGGCATGGTATCATGGAGCGGCATCAACATGCCATGGTAATTTTTTTGTCCCATTTGGGCAGGTTTGGGTATAAGCTTCTCACAAACCAGAGCTTCTCACAACAAGCCTGGTGGTTTCGGTAGGGAATGTGCCACCTTTGGGGACGAAACAATATCCGTTGCCTCATATTGCTTTCAAAATTTTTCTAGTGTCAACATAGAACAACATGAGTGATCTGTTAAGTTTTGGAATTTTTTGGAGCTCATTTTAACATTTTTATACATTAACTGGATTTTGTAGGCATTTTATGTGCATAATTAAAATTTGACATACATGCACATGCTCCGGTGCATATAAATTGATTGAAAAATCAAATATCTGTCCTTCGGTGCATAATTAGGTCCCGTGCAAGAAATGGGAATGAATTTCAAACACCAGGGCATTGTTGATTGCCGGCAAAATGTTGAGATACCTGGTTTTTAAATTCTAGTAAATCCAAAACTCGTCTGGAATTCATGAAACTTGGCATGGTATCATGGGAGGCATCAACATGCCATGGTAATTTTTGTCCCATTTGGGCAGGTTTGGGTATAAGCTTTTAAAAACCAGAGCTTCTCACAACAAGCCTGGTGGTTTCGGTAGGGAATGTGACACCTTTGGGGACGAAACAATATCCGTTGCCTCATATTTCTTTCAAAAAGTTTCTAGTGTCAACATAGAACAACAGGAGTGCTGTGTTAAGTTTTGGAATTTTTCGGAGCTCGTTTGGACATTTTTATACATTAACTGGGTTTTTTAGCATTTTATGTGCATAATTAAAATTTGAAATACATGCACATGCTCCAGTGCATATAAATTGGTTAAAAAATCAAATATGTGTTCTCGGGTGCATGCTTAATTAGGTCCCATGCAAGAAATGGGAATGAATTTCAAACACCAGGGCACTGTTGATTGCCGGCAAAATGTTGAGATACCTGGTTTTTAAATTCTAGTAAATCCAAAACTCGTCTGGAATTCATGAAACTTGGCATGGTATCATGGAGCGGCATCAACATGCCATGGTAATTTTTTTGTCCCATTTGGGCAGGTTTGGGTATAAGCTTTTAAAAACCAGAGCTTCTCACAACAAGCCTGGTGGTTTCGGTAGGAAATGTGCCACCTTTGGGGACGAAACAATATCCGTTGCCTCATATTTCTTTCAAAAAGTTTCTAGTGTCAACATAGAACAACAGGAGTGCTGTGTTAAGTTTTGGAATTTTTCGGAGCTCGTTTGGACATTTTTATACATTAACTGGGTTTTTTAGGCATTTTATGTGCATAATTCAAATTTGAAATACATGCGCATGCTCCAGTGCATATAAATTGATTGAAAAATCAAATATGTGTCCTTGGGTACATGCTTAGGTCCCATGCAAGAAATGGGAATGACTTTCAAACACTAGGGTACTGTTGATTGCCGTCCAAAGGTTGAGATACCTGGTTTTTAAATTCTAGTAAATCCAAAACTCGTCTGAAATTCATGAAACTTGGCATGGTATCATGGAGCGACATCAACATGTTGTGGTAAAACTTTTGTCCCATTTGGGGCAGGTTTGGGTAGAAGCTTCTCACAACAAGCCTGGTGGTTTCAGTAGGGAACGTGCCACCTTTGGGGATGAAACTATATATGTTGCCTCTTATTGCTTTCAAAATTTTTCTAGTGTCAACATAGAAGAACAGGAGTGCTGTGTTAAGTTCGGGAATTTTTTGGGGCTCATTTGTACATTTTTATACATTAACTGGGTTTCCTAGGCATTTTATGTGCATAATTCAAATTTGAAATACATGCACATGCTCCAGTGCATATAGATTGGTTGAAAAATCAAATATGTGTCCTTAGGTGCATGCTTAATTAGGTCCCATGCAAGAAATATGAATGAATTTCAAACGTCAGGGCACTGTTGATTGCCGGCAAGACGTTGAGATACCTGGTTTTTAAATTCTAGTAAATCGAAAACTCTTCTGAAATTGGTGAAACTTGGCATGGTATCATGGAGCGGCATCAACATGCCGTGGTAAATTTTTTGTCCCATTTGGGATAGGTTTGGGTATAAGCTTCTCACAACAAGCCTGGTGGTTTCGGTAGGGAACGTCCACCTTTTGGGACGAAACGATATCCATTGCCTCTTATTGCTTTCAAAAAATTTCTAGTGTCAACATAGAACAACAGGAGTGCTCCGTTAAGTTTTGGAATTTTTCGGGGCTCGTTTGGACATTTCTATACATTAACTGGGTTTTTCAGGCATTTTATGTGCATAATTAAAATTTGAAATACATGCACATGCTCCAAAGGTATATAAATTGGTTGAAAAATCAAATATGTGTCCTTGGGTGAATGCTTAATTAGGTCCCGTGCAAGAAATGGGAATGAATTTCAAACACCAGGGCACTGTTGATTGCCGGCAAAATGTTGAGATACCTGGTTTTTAAATTCTAGTAAATCCAAAACTAAATGGAATTCATGAAACTTGGCATGGTATCATGGAGCGGCATCAACATGCCATGGTAATTTTTTGTCCCATTTGGGCAGGTTTGGGTATAAGCTTCTCACAAACCAGAGCTTCTCACAACAAGCCTGGTGGTTTCGGTAGGGAATGTGCCACCTTTGGGGACGAAACAATATCCGTTGCCTCATATTGCTTTCAAATTTTTTCTAGTGTCAACATAGAACAACAGGAGTGATCTGTTAAGTTTTGGAATTTTTTGGAGCTCATTTTAACATTTTTATACATTAACTGGATTTTGTAGGCATTTTATGTCCATAATTAAAATTTGACATACATGCACATGCTCCGGTGCATATAAATTGATTGAAAAATCAAATATCTGTCCTTGGGTGCATAATTAGGTCCCGTGCAAGAAATGGGAATGAATTTCAAACACCAGGGCACTGTTGATTGCCGGCAAAATGTTGAGATACCTGGTTTTTAAATTCTAGTAAATCCAAAACTCGTCTGGAATTCATGAAACTTGGCATGGTATCATGGAGCGGCATCAACATGCCATGGTAATTTTTTTGTCCCATTTGGGCAGGTTTGGGTATAAGCTTCTCACAAAACAGACGTTGTCACAACAAGCCTGGTCTTTTCGGTAGGGAATGTGCCACCTTTGGGGACGAAACAATATCCGTTGCCTCATATTGCTTTGAAAATTTTTCTAGTGTCAACATAGAACAACAGGTGTGATCTGTTAAGTTTTGGAATTTTTTGGAGCTCATTTGGACATTTTTATACGTTAACTGAATTTTGTAGGCATTTTTTGTGCATAATTAAAATTTGACATACATGCACATGCTCCGGTGCATATAAATTGATTGAAAAATCAAATATCTGTCCTTGGGTGCATAATTAGGTCCCGTGCAAGAAATGGGAATGAATTTCAAACACCAGGGCACTGTTGATTGCCGGCAAAATGTTGAGATACCTGGTTTTTAAATTCTAGTAAACCCAATACTCGTCTGGAATTCATGAAACTTGGCATGGTATCATGGAGCGGCATCAACATGCCAGGTAATTTTTTTGTCCCATTTGGGCAGGTTTGGGTATAATCTTCTCACAAACCAGAGCTTCTCACAACAAGCCTAGTGTTTTCGGTAGGGAATGTGCCACCTTTGGGGACGAAACAATATCTGTTGCCTCATATTGCTTTCAAAATTTTTCTAGTGTCAACATAGAACAACAAGAGTGATGTGTTAAGTTTTGGAATTTTTCGGAGCTCGTTTGGACATTTTTATACATTAACTGGATTTTGTAGGCATTTTATGTGCATAATTAAAATTTGACATACATGCACATGCTCCGGTGCATATAAATTGATTGAAAAATCAAATATCTGTCCTTGGGTGCATGCTTAGGTCCCATGCAAGAAATGGGAATGACTTTAAAACACTAGGGTACTGTTGATAGCCGGCAAAAGGTTGAGATACCTGGTTTTTAAATTCTAGTAAATCCAAAACTCGTCTGAAATTCATGAAACTTGGCATGGTATCATGGAGCGGCATCAACATGCCGTGGTAAATATTTTGTCCCATTTGGGGCAGGTTTGGGTATAAGCTTCTCACAAACTAGAGCTTCTCACAACAAGCCTGGTGGTTTCGGTAGAGAACGTGCCACCTTTGGGGACGAAACGATATCTGTTGCCTCTTATTGCTTTCAATTAATTTCTAGTGTCAACATAGAACAACAGGAGTGTTGTATTAAGTTTTGGAATTTTTCGGGGCTCGTTTGGACATTTTTAAACATTAACTGGGTTTCTAGGCATTTTATGTGCATAATTCAAATTTGAAATACATGCACATGCTCCCGTGCATATAAATTGATTGAAAAATCAAATATATGTCCTTGGGTGCATGCTTAGGTCCCATGGAAGAAATGGGAATGAATTTCACACACTGGGGCACTGTTGATTGCTGGCAAAAGGTTGAGATACCTGGTTTTTAAATTCTAGTAAATCCAAAACCCGTTTAAAATTCATGAAACTTGGCATGGTATCATGGAGCAGCATCAACATGCCGTGGTAAATTTTTTGTCCTATTTGGGGCAGGTTTGGGTATAAGCTTCTCACAAACCAGAGCTTCTCACAACAAGCCTGGTGGTTTCGGTAGGGAACGTGCCACCTTTCGGGCCGAAACTATATCTGTTGCCTCTTATTGCTTTCAAAAATTTTCTAGTGTCAACATAGAACAAGAGGAGTTTTGTGCACAATTCAAATTTGAAATACATGCACATGCTCTAGTGCATATAAATTGGTTGAAAAATCAAATATGTGTCCTTGGGTGCATGCTTAATTAGGTCCCATGCAAGAAATGGGAATGAATTTCAAACACCAGGGCACTTTGATTGCCGGGAAAACATTGAGATATATGTTTTTTAAATTCTAGTAAATCTAATACTCGTCTGAAATTCATGAAACTTGGCATGGTATCATGGAGCAGCATCAACATGCAGTGGTAAAAAATTTGTCCCATTTGGGGCAGGTTTGGGTATAAGCTTCTCACAAACATGAGCTTCTCACAACAAGCCTGGTGGTTTCGGAAGGGAAAGTGCCACCTTTGGGGACGAAACGATATCCGTTGCCTGTTATTACTTTCAAAAAATTTCTAGTGTCAACATAGAACAACAGGAGTGTTGTGCTAAGTTTTGGAATTTTTCGGGGCTCGTTTGAAAAAATTTAAACATTAACCGGGTTTTCTAGGCATTTTATGTGCATAATTCAAATTTGAAATACATACACATGCTCCAGTGCATATGAATTGGTAGAAAAATAAAATTTGTGTCCTTGGGTGCATGCTTAATTAGGTCCCATGCAAGAAATGGTAATGAATTTGAAACACCAGGGCACCGCTGATTGCCGGCAAAACGTTGAGATACCTGGTTTTCAAATTCTAGTAAATCAAATACTCGTCTGAAATTAATGAAACTTGGCATGGTATCATGGAGCGGCATCAACATGTTGTGGTAAATTTTTTGTCCCATTTGGGGCAGGTTTGGGTGTAAGCTTCTCACAAGCCAGAGCTTCTCACAACAAGCCTGGTGGGTTCGGTAGGGAACGTGCCACCTTTGGGGACGAAATGATATCCGTTGCCTCTTCTTCCTTTAAAAAATTTCTAGTGTCAACATAGAACAACAGGAGTGTTGTGTTATGTTTTGGAATTTTTCGGGGCTCGTTTTAACATTTTTATACATTAACTGGGTTTGCTAGGCATTTTATGTGCATAATTCAAATTCAAGATACATGCACATGCTCCAGTGCATATGAATTGGTATAAAAATCAAATTTGTGTCCTTGGGTGCATACTTAATTAGGTCCCATGCAAGAAATGGGAATGAATTTCGAACACCAGGGCACTGTCGATTGCCGGCAACACATTGAGATACCTGGTTTTAAAATTCTAGTAAATCCAAAACTCGTCTGAAATTAATGAAACTTGGCATGGTATCAAGGAGCGGCATCAACATGTTGTGGTAAATTTTTTGTCCCATTTGGGGCAGGTTTGGGTGTAAGCTTCTCACAAACCAGAGCTTCTCACAACAAGCCTGGTGGTTTCGGTAGGGAACGTGCCACCTTCGGGGATGAAACAATATCCGTTGCCTCTTATTGCTTTCAAAAAATTTCTAGTGTCAACATAGAACAACAGGAGTGTTGTATTAAGTCCTGGAATTTTTCGGGGCTCGTTTGGACATTTTTATACATTAACTGGGTTTTCTAGGCATTTTATGTGCATAATTCAAATTTGAAATACATGCACATGCTCTAGTGCATATAAATTGATTGAAAAATTAAATGTGTGTCCTTGGGTGCATGCTTAGGTCCCATGCGGGAAATGGGAATGAATTTCACAAACTAGGGCACTGTTGATTGCCGACAAAAGGTTGAGATACCTGATTTTTAAATTCTAGTAAATCCAAAACTCGTCTGAAATTCATGAAACTTGGCATGGTATCATGGAGCGGCATCAACATGCTGTGGTAAATTTTTTGTCCTATTTGGGGCAGGTTTGGGTATAAGCTTCTCACAAACTAGAGCTTCTCACAACAAGCCTGGTGGTTTCGGGAGGGAACTTGCCACCTTTGGGGACGAAACGATATCTGTTGCCTCATATTGCTTTCAAAAAATTTCTCGTGTCAACATAGAACAAGAAGAGTGCTCTGCATAATTCAAATTTGAAATACATGCACATGCTCTAATGCATATAAATTGGTTGAAAAATCAAATATGTGTCCTTGGGTGCATGCTTAATTAGGTCCCATGCAAGAAATGGGAATGAATTTCAAACATCAGGGAACTGTTGATTGCCGGCAAAACGTTGAGATACCTATTTTTTGAATTCTAGTAAATCCAAAACTCGTCTGAAATTCATGAAACATGGCATGGTATCATGGAATGGCATCAACATGCTGTGGTAAAAAATTTGTCCCATTTAGGGCAGGTTTGGGTATAAGCTTCTCACAACAATCCTGGTGGTTTCGGTAGGGAAAGTGCCACCTTTGGGGACGAAACGATATCCGTTGCCTCTTATTGGTTTCAAAAAATTTCTAGTGTCAACATAGAACAACGGCAGTGTTGTGTTAAGTTTTGGAATTTTTCGAGGCTCGTTTGGACATTTTTATACATTAACTGGGTTTTCTAGGCATTATATGTGGATAATTCAAATTTGAAATACATGCACATGCTCCAGTGGATATAAATTGGTTGAAAAATCAAATATGTGTCCTTGGGTGCATGCTTAGGTCCCATGCAAGAAATGGGAATGAATTTCAAACACTAGGGCGATACCTGGTTTTTAAATTCTAGTAAATCCAAAACTTGTCTGAAATTCATGAAACTTGGCATGGTATCATGTAGCGCCATCAACATGCCGTGGTAAAAAAAATTCTCATTTGGGGCAGGTTTGGGTATAAGCTTCTCACAAACCAGAGCTTCTCTAAACAAGCCTGGTGGTTTCGGTAGGGAACGTGCCACCTTTGGGGACAAAACGATATTCGTTGCCTCTTATTTCTTTCATAATTTTTCTAGTGTCAACATAGAACAACAGGAGTGTTGTGTTAAGTTATGGAATTTTTCGGGGCTCGTTTGGACATTTTTATACATTAACTGGGTTTTCTAGGCATTTTATGTGCATAATTTAAATTTGAAATACATGCACATGCTCCAGTGCATATAAATTGGTTGAAAAGTCAAATATGTGTCTTTGGGTTCATGCTTACGTCCCATGCAAGAAATGGGAATGAATTTCGAACACCAGGGCACTGTTGATTGCCGAGAAAACGTTGAGATACCTTGTTTTTAAATTCTAGTAAATCCAAAACTCGTCCTGTGCGCAGGTTCACCGAGAAGCGTGTGAGCTGTTCAACGCATGATTTGTGCATCTCTTCAATGCAAACAGTTCAGTTAAGTAGTAAAGCGGTAGAAAATTAACCAAAAAATATACGTGCTGCCACACGCCTCGTGTGCCGTGCGAGCGGGCATGAGTTGACGGACGCATGCGAGTAGTCCGCCGCATAGGCATACCCAGAGGCGTGTGTGCAGGTGTGCGTATTGACGGGGAGGCATGCGTGTAGCTGTGTGAAATGATGGTAGGAAAGGCAGAAGTCCGTCACGCAGGCTCACTGGGAGGCGAGACAGCTTTTGACCGCAGCCTTCCTCGCTCCCACTAGTCCGTATTAATTGTGTTTCCGAGCCGCCGGCCATAATTGGCGGCCCCACCCCCGGTCCACATTGGTCACCAACGTCTGGACTCTGGAGTGCATGACGATGCCACCGAAGCGCACCATCCGAGGGTGTGGCGACGCCGGGGCTGGTGAAGCACCCACGCAACGCGTGAAGCTGGGCACAGAGGATTCCATCGCCGCCGCCGAGGTCTCGCGTGTGCAGCAGCGCGACCTTGACTTCGTCGGCACCGTCGTGCCCCCCCAGCCGGAGCCGAAGGTCAACAGCAACTCCGGCAACGACTGCGACTCCGACGGAAAACTGGTTAGTCATCTATATACCCATCTATATGCCAAATGTTATCCATATAGAGTTAGTGATTAATTGTTTGTTCTGTACAAATGAATTTTGCTAATAATTCGACTAGTGTTAGCTTGCGTGCTAATAATTCATGGTCAGATCTTGAGAATTGATTTTGAATGTCCTACATATATGTTTGTGCCTTTTTTCTTCCTGATCTTGAGAATTGATTTCGAATGTCCTACATGTTATGCCATTTTTTTATTTCAGATTGGTACGTACACAGATGAGGATCCGGCCAGCGTTGCCGCCATATGTAGATCTTGGACCCGGTTGTGCGGCCAGAAGCGCCCCATGGACCTGAGGAACCAGTAGAATCTCCGGCAGACCGCATTAGCAATCTCCCGGACGACATCCTTGGGGAGATCATCTCCCTTCTCCCCACCAAGGATGGCTGCCGCACACAAGTCCTCGCATCTCGGTGGCACACTCTATGGTGCACCACGCCTCTTAATCTCGACTGTCGTCAGCTATCCCTCGATGATGATTCTGAACTCCCCGGAGCCATCATCTCCTCCCACCAGGGCTCCGTTCAACGCATCTGCATACCGGCATGCTACCTGCTGGACATACCCTGCATGGTGGCCGCCTGGCTGACATCCCGTCAATTCAATAAATTCCAGCAGCTTGAGTTCTACCATGACTATGTATGTAACATACCATGAACCGATGTATCTGTGCCCTCACCACCGATGTCCATCACGTGGTTTTCCTCCTCCCTCCACACCGCCACCTTTGCCCGGTGCCATCTAGCACACAATCTGGTACAAATGCTTCGACTCCCACTGCTAAAAAAACTTGCTGTTGTGGTGGTTGATCTGTCGGAGGCCGCACTACACAGCATCATCCACTCAAGATGCCCTGCCCTAGAGCGCTTGCTGCTTGTTTTTGCAATGGAAATTCATATCCGTTGTCTCAAAATAAAGTCACCCCACCTTGTAAGCATGGGAATTTGTGTTTTTGGACATGATCTCATCATCGAAGATGCCCCTTCACTTCAAAAGTTGCTCCTTGATTCTGGTATAGTACCTTCGCAAATAACTATTGTCTCTGCTCCTAAACTGGAGAGCTTGGGTGCAATTCGTGATCCTTTTAGATGGTTCAAGATGGTGTTTGGCTCCACACCTATTGAGGTGATGTATATTATTCGTGTAAAGATTTGTAATCTGCCTTTTTCATTTGTGCGCATAAGTTAAGTATCATATTGGAGTACACTTTTGGTACTAATATTATGTTTTATGCTCAATGAAGAGCTTGTCCATCCTATCAGTGGTGGTGGATTCTATCAAGACCTTACATATTAGTATGTGGTGTTTTGATCTGAACACGATTATTGGCTTGCTGCAATGCTTTCCATGTCTGGATAATTTGTATATAAAGGTGATGATTTAACGCACATTGAAAGCCCATATATAATGTACTATAAGTAATCATTCAGCTATCACTCTTTCAACATAATCTTTTTTAGACATTAACTCTTTTCAATCGTCATCTCTATTTAGGCACTAACACATGGAGAAAAAGGTATAACCAATTGATGGTTCAAGAAGCCCTGGGATTTTCTCAGATCTCATGACATTCGTTTGAAGACAGTAACACTGGAAGGATATGCATCCAACAATGAAAACACTAGCTTTTTCACATTCTTCATGTTGAATGCGAGGGCACTATTGTCCGTGAGGATTAAGTTTTTCCACAAGAAATTTCTTACTACTGCAAGTGTTGAACAACATAAAAAGAAGTTTCTGGTGGACCTAAGGGCTTCTGAACGTGCTTGGCTTCTATTTACAATAGCTTGTCATCATGCACCAGTAGAATTTCTGGCCGGGGATCTTGATTTTATGGATCAGACCGATCCATTTGATTGTGACTGCTAAAAACTTTGGTTGAGTTAGATGTCATTGTCCTGTTCAATCTGGATTTTGTCTAAACCTGATGAGCAATTAATCCTCATGATTTTATACTGTTTGTAAGCTGGAGTTAGATATTGTTTCCCTTTTCAACTCGGTTTTGACCCATATTTTCATTCATACTGGGCCAATGACTTGCCATTTCTTTAATTAAGACATAAATATTATAAGCATTCACAACATAGGGAAAGAACATCACTCTAGCGGGATCCTCGAGATCTTTGTTCATTACATAACCCGCAAGTTCTTAGCGTTCACCAGCACCCACAAACTTATTTTCAGCTAGCACACTAAATGGGTTGTAATTCTTAATAAGAAAAGTTGCATGGTAGTGATAGATTTGGATTTGTCATTTGGGACCCACGAGGAAAAAGCCTATCCAGTATGTGCCGACTCGACAAGAAACATTCGTAAACCTGGTTTTAAAATTCAGTAAATCCAAAACTCGCCTAAAAATCATGAAACTTGGCATGGTGTTATGACATAGCACCAACATGTTGTGGTAAAAAATTAGTCCAATTTGGGACAAGTTTTGATACAAACTTCTTACAAACCGGAGCTTCTCTCAAAAAGGCTCATGGTTCCGAGAGGGACCTTGTCACCTATGTGTGTGAAACGACATACGCTGTCTCTTCCCGTCTTGATTTATTTTACAGATGAAACATGCAACTATATATAGTAGCGTCGTCCTAAAAATATGAAATTATTCACGGTTTGTTTTGCCTTTTTATACATTATTTGAGTATCCTAGGCATTTTGGAACGTACTTTCGTGTGTGCAAAGGTCAAGTATGTACTAGCCACATATGTAATTCGATGTTCAATCTGTTTATGGAATCAAGTCCTTATAAGTTGTAAGTACATATGTTGTTGTTCTATGTGCAACGACATCGCACACGGACCATACCGGGGAACCCGTTGAAGGAAATATGCCCTAGAGGCAATAATAAAGTTGTTATTTATATTTCCTTATATCATGATAAATGTTTATTATTCATGCTAGAATTGTATTAACCGGAAACTTAGGACATGTGTGAATACATAGACAAACAGAGTGTCACTAGTATGCCTCTACTTGACTAGCTCGTTGAATCAAAGATGGTTAAGTTTCCTAGCCATAGACATGAGTTGTCATTTGATTAACGGGATCACATCATTAGAGAATGATGTGATTGACTTGACCCATTGTCGGTGTCAAAACCGGCCAATCTCGGGTAGGGGGTCCTGAACTATGCGTCTAAGGTTGATTGTAACAGGAGACGGGGGACACAATATTTACCCAGGTTCGGGCCCTCTCTATGGAGGTAATACCCTACTTCCTGCTTGATTGATCTTGATGAATATGAGTATTACAAGAGTTGATCTACCACGAGATCGTAATGGCTAAAACCCTAGAAGTCTAGCCTGCATGACTATGATTATGAGTCTTCGCCTCTACAAACCTAGCGCTCCGGTTTATATAGACATCGGAGGGATCCAAGGTTACATAAGGTCGGTTACAGAGAAAGGAATCTCCATATTCGGTCACCAAGCTTGCCTTCCACGCCAAGGAGAGTCCCATCCGGACACGGGTAGAGTCTTCGGTCTTTGTATCTTCACAGCCCATCAGTCCGGCCCATGGCTAACAGGCCGGACGCCCGAGGACCCCTTAGTCCAGGACTCCGTCAGTAGCCCCCGAACCATACTTCAATGACGAGGTGTCCGGCGCGCAGATTGTCTTCAGCATTGCAAGGCGGGTTCCTCCTCTGGTGACTTCAAAGTGATGTATTCGGCCTTCCATTAAATGTTGTACCCCTCGGCTTTTGTGCATCAATAACTTCAGCTTCCACGTGTCAAGCGAGTGTGAGAGGTCAGGGTATTTTTGCTGATAACACCCCGGCCGGGTGAGGAAGAGTGTCTATTTAAAGAGATTGGATCTCAGATCCATTCGACACCACGCGGAAAATCCTTAGTATTGCTAGGAAAGACCACTCCAACATGGCTAACCCTCCCAGCTCCTCCTCCCGTCCCTGCAACCCAAAAAAAGGCGAGGGAGAGGTGATCCGTATCCCATGGTCAGCTAGAGAATCTGCAAACACAGGGATTTCTTCCTCCTGTGGATTTGGTCCCTGTTTGAGCAGGATTGACCTTCTTCAATGGCGGGGCTCAGGCTGAAAATTTCCCCAATCCATCCAGGGGGCAACGAGTGTGCTTTGTCCCTTATCTGCTAAGAGGTGTCGGATTTCCAATTCATCCATTCCTCCGAGGGCTTCTGGATTACTATGGCCTCAAACTGCACAACATTACCCCGGCCTCCATCCTGCATATCGCGGGTTACGTCGCCCTTTGCGAGCTATTCCTGGGTTGTGAGGCCCATTTTGAATTGTGGAGAAATTTATTCTGTCTCGTCCCGCGCAACCATGAGGGATCAATATTTGAAGTGGGCGGAGCCGAAATATGGCGCATCGCCGAGATCGGATACCTATCCGGCACACCAAAGAAGGCATCCGAAGAGTGGCCCCATCCGAATGGTTCTATATTGAGGACGTCGCACTTCCAGACCCAGTTCGGAGGGGTCTTCCCGAGTTCACAAGCGTTTCTTTGAAGAAACGCCATAGCTGGCGCCCTCGGAGCCTTGAGGAGGAAGATAGTGCTGAAGTTTGTCAACTCAGGAGCAAGATAAGGACGCTCGCTCAGTCCGGCTTATCAATAGTCGAAGTAATGGCGACTTCCATAGTAAGGGGGGTTTAGCCACTCCAATACAGAGGGCTTCCCATGTGGCACTACAATGGGAGGATGGCGCCTCCCGCTGCGGCAGGAAGGGTCTAGACACCCCCGCCGCTCTGGCCAAAATATTGGCCGAACTGTTCAAAGGGGAGGAAGAGGAATTTCTGCGTATCAAGTGCAGAGATGGATTTTCCATGTACAGTCCTCCTAGCTGGGTAGGTCCCACTCCTCTGCTCTACGCACTCCACTCCCTGAGCTACTTTCATTGAATATTAATCCGCCAATTTATAACAGCACTGGCGAAAGATTTCCGAAGGGCTTCACAGCCCCGCCCCATAGCCCGAAGGCCACAATCGGGACCTTGACCCCGGATTCGAAGAGGATTCGGATATATTCGTGGTGCTCGAGGACGGGATGTTTTACCAGGCGAGTCACAACGGCACAGCAGTGGCCATTGTCGCTGATTATCCCGGTCTTCTCCCTGCTTCACACGTGAGTAATCAGGAGACGTCTCATACGAAAGACTTCTTTGATCCCGCCTCACCCACCGGACCGTCCTGTGCTCGAAAGGGGAGGCGTACGACGCGCAATGCTGCCCCAGGGGCATCTCCAAAGAGAGAGGTCCCCATGCCGGGCAAGCCTTCAAAGAAGAAGGCAAATGAAGATACAGTCGAGCTTTCATCAAACAGGTATGGATTTGCAAATATGTTCTTCAGCAGTCGCATCCAATTGTGACTTCTATGTTTGTCCTGTATCAGGAAAAGAGTGTGCCGGATTATGTCCGGGGGTCCGGCCGGTCATACTCCCCACAGCCGGGATCCAGATCCTACCGTAAAGACAGGGGCTGATACAAGGGTGACGCTGGATTGTCCTCCAGCCGAGAATTCAGATGATGTATCCGTCACCAACTTGGAAGTGGAAAACGCCATGAATCATCGGTGCCGAAGGGCCGTTTTATGAGACCCTAGCTTTTCATAAGAGGCGTTTAATGCCTTCAGCTCGGCTGATGCATACATCCGAGCTGCTCGAGATGGGCTTAACAGAGCCACGAACCAACACTTAAAAGATGTGCAGGTAAGTTTAATTTGTTCGAATATGATAACCATATGCCAGTAGCCCCCGAGACTTGAAGCAGTTGGTACAAATGATTTAAGGATCGTTGCATAACCAGGTTCTTACGGAGAAGAACTACCTGCTGGCCGAAGAGCTAGAAAAGTGTCGGTCACAGCTAACTGTTGTTACCGCCGAACTTGAAAAAACCAAGAAGGCGACACCTAGTAATGTTTCCCTCCATCAAGAAAACATAACTGGATACCGGCAATGCTAACACTGTTGCTCATTTTATGGCAGGATCGTCAGATCAACTGAAAGCCGCCCAAACGGAAGAACAAGAAGCCAAAAGACTACTGGTCGTGGGCGAACGTGTGCTGACACGAGTCAGAGATGAGAAAAACAAGCTACAGGATGCCCAGACCTAGCTGGGCGAAGAACTAAATTTTGTACGGGCCCAGCTGGCTGATTCCGTGAAGGAAAATAAGAGGCTGCGAGGAGGCATATTCAATATGTGGTCGAACTTACCTTCGAATAATTCAGAGATAAAAGGGACTGACAGAGTTATGTCTGCAGGTATGCTCACCGGTCGTACCGAAGAGGAGATGTCCGGATTCTCAGGCGATCTGCTACAAGAGCTGTCGCACATGCACGAGCAGGCTCGGTAGGTGATGCAAAACGTTTCCAAGGCCTTGTGGCCATCTGCCTCCCCTCCAGGAAAGATGGAGGAGCTCATAGAGCTATTCAAGGGAGCGCGGCGGCGCTTTAGGTTGTGGAAGATATCGGCCTGCTGGGAAGGTGCACGAGAAGCCTGGGCCATGGTGAAAACACGGTACACCAAGCTTGATTCGAATCATATGGCTCGGGTCGGACCTCTAGGGTCAGATGGGAAAGAAGTTCCCGTTAATTTGGTATATGACCAAGTAAAAGTAGCCGCCAAGTATTCCCAGCAGGATTGTAAGTTAGACAGCCTGCTGGACGGGATAGAGGAGAAAATTTTAGAGTCCAAGTGACTATATACTTTCCTTCTAGCTGAATTGTAAAACGATTGTCATGGAAGACCTTTTTGCTTCGACCTCTGGACCGGAAGGTGCTGGTGTTTACGAATACCTGAGTTGTAAAATTGACCGGGGTATGCGTGGAAACCAGGCGTAGGGGTCATAGTTGCTTGAACAGACAAGTTGTATTCGGCTAGTTATGTTATATAACATTATGATTGTAAGAAACATCTTCCAAAGAGAATAGTTCCGTTAAGGGTTCCTTTCCCTGGGTGTGCATGCGTAAAAAGCCATGTCCGAACTTTAATTGGAAAAATCACAATATAAGTAACATCTAGGGGTTCACAATGGGGTGAATGCAAAAACATCTTTAATCCACCGACCGAATATTCCCTTAAGAACGCTAGCTTTCGGTTTCACCCAGTCTGAGGTACACATCCGGATGACCCGGCAGTAACAATCGCAGAGGTGCTCCCTTTATGTCCTAGCTGAACTAACAGAACGTAGGGCATAAGCACAGGAGCCAGGCAACCTAGCTTGGCCAAAACTTAAGTCATATCGATGCATATAATGGTGAAGAAAAGGTACATATGGGGAAAACGCGCATATGTGATGAGCTTGATGCTCGAAAAATAACATTAACAAGCTTCTGTCCAAGAAGCCCCTAGGTATAATGGATGTACATATTTGAGTATGTGTATGTCACAGGTTCACGGTTAAGCCGCACGAAAAGCTTTAAGGCTAAAAAAGGAAAAAGGAAAACGAGAGGAAAAAGCAACGAGAACAATAGGGAGAAGGAGACGAACAAAGTGTTCAGTGCTAGGCATAGAATCTTCGGAGTCTGGCCGCATTCCAAGGGTTCGGCTCTAGGCGATTGTCTGACGCATCATGCAAGCGGTACGCTCCTCCAGTGAGAACTTCGTCAATGATGAAGGGATCCTCCCATTTGGGCTTGAGTTTGTCCTTTTTCTTCTCCTGCAAACGTAGAACGAGTTCGCCAACATTATAAGTCTTGGCCCGTACTTCTCTGCTTTGATATATGCCGTCCTGTTGTTGATAAAATGCGGAACGGGATTTTGCAATGTCGCGCTCCTCCTCCAGGGCGTCTAGGCTGTCCTGCCGATCGATCTTGGCCTATCTCTCTCTTCGTACATGCGCACTCGAGGTGAGTCATGAATAATGTCGCAGGGTAGCACAGCCTCTGCACCGTACACCATGAAGAAAGGTGTGTATCCGGTAGTGCGATTGGGTGTGGTCTGTAACCCCCAGAGTACGGAGTTGAGCTCCTCAACCCAGTGTTTGTCTGATTCCTTCAAAGACCGCACCAGCCTAGGTTTGATGCCACTCATAATAAGACCATTGGCCCGTTCGACTTTACCGTTTGTTTGCAGGTGATAGACGGAGGCGTAATCGAGCTTAATGCCCAGATTGGCGCACCAATTTTTCACCTTATCGGCTGTGAAGTTGGAGCCGTTATCGGTGATGATGTTGTGTGGAACACCATAACCGTGTACAACGCCAGATATAAAGTCTATCACTGGTCCGGCTTCGGCCGTTTTAACTAGTTTGGCCTCTATCCACTTATTGAATTTATCCACCATGACTAGCAGGTATTTTTTCTTATGGCTTCCTCCTTTAAGGGGTCCGACCATATCAAGCCCCTAGACCGCAAAAGGCCAAGTGATGGGGATTGTTTGCAGAGCGGTGGGTGGCATATGGCGCTGGTTGGCGAAAAGCTGGCATCCGACGCAATGTTGGACAAGGTCCTGTGCATCTGCTTGGGACGTCGGCCAATAAAAACCTGTACGGAAGGCCTTGCTAACAAGGGCCCGAGCTGTGGCGTGGTGACCGCCGAGACCGGCATGAATTTCAGCCAAGAGCTGCCGCCCCTCCTCCTCGGAGATACATCCTTGAAGGACTCCGATAGCGCTTTTCTTGTAGAGCTCTCCGTCATGAACCTTGTAGGCCTTCGAACGCCGGACAATGCGGCAGGCCTCATTCTGATCCTCAGGGAGTTCTTTCCTATTAAGGTAGGCCAAGAAGGGTTCGGTCCATGGGGCAATGACTGCCATAATGAGATGGGCCGACGGTGTTATTTCGGTGGCTGAGCCCCCGATGATATCGGTGTGTTCGGAATCTGGGGTTGTGTTCGAATCCGGGCTGGTGTTGCCGCTCTCCCCTTGCCACACCATGGATGGCTTAAGAAGCCTTTCCAGAAAGATGTTAGGTGGGAATGGGTCGCGCTTGGCGCCGATGCGAGCAAGGACGTTCGTCGCTTGATTACTTTCTCGAGCCACGTGATGAAACTCGAGCCCCTCGAACCGAGCCGACATTTTCAGGACGACGTTGCGATAAGCCGCCATCTTTGGATCTTTGCGTCAAAATCTCCATTTATTTGAGATATTGCGAGGTTTGAGTCCCCGCGCACTTCCAGGCGTTGTATGCCCATGGAGACGGCCGTCCGAAGACCATGCAATAAGGCCTCGTATTCGGCTGCGTTGTTGGAGTTTGTGTATAATATTTGGAGTACGTATTGGACTACGTATCTAGTGGGGAACGTTAAAACGACGCCCGCTCCTAATCCTGCCAGCATTTTGGAGCCATCGAAATACATGACCCAGTTGGAATATGTGTCGTACTCTTTAGAGAGTTCGACCTGTGTCCATTCGGCGACGAAGTCCGCCAGTACATGGGATTTAATGGCCCGACGCGGTTTGTATGTTATGTCGAATGGAAGGAGCTCAATGACCCATCTGGCAATCCAGCCCGTAGCATCGCGGTTGTTTATTATATCATTGAGTGGTACTTCGAAAGCCACCATGATCAAACACTCTTGGAAGTAGTGTCGTAGCTTCCGGGATGCCATGAAGACCGCGTATGCTATTTTTTGATAATGGGGGTACCGGTATTTGCATGGTGTGAGGACAGTGAATACGTAATATACCAGCTTCTGAAGCGGGATTCGTGTCCGTCCTGTTCTCGTTCTACGACGAGCACTGCGCTTACCACCTGGTGTGTTGCCGATATGTATAATAACATGGGTTCGCGGACGTTCGGCGCGGCCAGGATTGGGTTTCTTGCTAGAAGGGCCTTTATTTCTTCCAGTCCGGCCGTTGCCGCATCCGTCCACTCGAAGTGATCGGTGCGCCTTAGAAGGCGATAGAGTGGCAATGCCTTTTCTCCCAATCTGGAGATAAAGCGGCTTAAAGCTGCCACGCAGCCGGCAAGTTTTTGGACCTGTTTAAGGTCCGTTGGCGTAGCCAATTGTGACAAAGCTTGGATTTTGGCTGGATTTGCTTCAATTCCTTTATTGCAAACGATGAAGCCCAGCATTTTTCCAGCAGGGACGCTGAAAACACACTTTTCTGGATTGAGCTTGATGTCATATGCATGGAGGTTGTTGAATGTGAGACATAAATCGTCTATTAGTGACTCGACGTGCCTGGTTTTAATGACGATGTCATCGACATATGCTTCAACTGCCTTGCCGATCTGCTTCTCCAGGCATGTTTGAATCATGCGTTGGTAGGTGGCGCCAGCGTTTTTGAGCCCGAAAGGCATAGTGTTGATGCAGAAAGGCCCATATGGGGTAAAGAATGTCGTTGCGGCTTGATCGGACTCCTTCATCTTGATCTGATGGTATCCAGAGTACGCATCGAGGAAAGACAGTGAGTCATGTCCTGTGGTGCATCAACAATCTGAATGATGTGAGGGAGGGGGAAGGGATCCTTAGGGCAAGCCTTGTTGAGGTCTTTGAAATCGATGCATAGGCGCCAGGATTTATTCTTCTTTGGTACCATCACCAGGTTTGCTATCCAGTACAGGTGTTTTATTTCTCTGATGAATCCAGCTTCGAATAACTTGGCTAGCTCTTCTCCCATAGCTTGTCGTTTGGGTTCAGAAAAACCCCGTAGTGTTTGTTTGGCCGGTTTATATCCCTTTAAGATATTGAGGTTGTGTTCGCCTAGCCTGCATGGGATTCCTGGCATGTCAGAAGGGTGCCAGGCGAATATGTCCCAGTTCTCACGCAGGAACTCTCGAAGCGCGGCATCGACCGTTGGGTCAAGTTGTGCCCCGATAGATGCTGTCCTGTTTGGGTCCGTTGGATGGACTTGGAATTTGACTATTTCTTCTGCTGGTTTGAAGGAGGTGCACTTGGGTCGTTTGTCTAGGATTACATCGTTCCTATCCACCGTGGAGCGCAGTGCGGTTAACTCTTCGACCGCGAGGGCTTCAGATAATGCCTCAAGGGCCAGGGATGCAGTTTTATTTTCGGCGCGGAGTGCTATGTCCCAATTACTGGCGAGAGTGATTATGCCGTTGGGCCCGGGCATCTTGAGCTTCATATACCCATAATGAGGTATGGCTTGGAAGCGTGCAAACGCATCTCGCCCCAATAGGGCGTAATATCCGTTGTTGAAAGGGGCCACTTGGAAGGTTATTTCTTCGGACCGATAGTTCTCCGGTGTGCCGAATACCACGTCAAGTGTGATTTTTCCCGCACACCGCGCCTCCCGACTGGGAATGATTCCTCGGATGGTCGTGCTGCATTGCTTGATGCGGCTCCTGTCTATTTCCATTTTGTGGAGTGTATCCTCGTAGATGAGGTTTAGTCCGCTGCCATCGTCCATGCCTTGGTGAGCTGAAAGCCGTCCACGATTGGACTGAGGACCAAGGCGGCTGGTGCTCAGACTGTCCTGTATTTTGGTTCGTCACCGGCATTAAAAATTATAGCATGTCGTTCCAAGGGTTTATTGATGCGATTCGGCAGACTTCGGCGAGTTCGTGGAGTGCCCTTTTGCGCCTATTGTTTGAAGCAAATGTCTCGAAGACCGTCAATACTCCGAGGTCGTTATCTTCTGGGGGGTGTTGTTCTGGGGTATTCTTGGTGAGGATATCCTCGCCGCTTTTGGCCACTTGCCGGAATATCCAACATGCTCTAAGGCTGTGGGTTGGTGTGTTATCCAGTGTTGTATGTATTTTGCATGGCCCATCGATCCATCCTTCCAGAACGGTTCCACGCCCTGTAATGGGCCTATATTTCTTTACTGTTGGACCGGGCATGCCACGAGGGTGCGCCCTTTTCGCCTGAATGACGGGTTGAGTGGGGATAGATGGTTCCCAGTGGGCTGCCTGAGTTCTCCAGGCGCTTTCCATTGCGATGTACTTCTGTACGGTAGTTGCCAAGTCAACGAAGTATAATATGCGACTGCCGTTGATGGCGTTGAGGATTCCTTCGTCCGTGCAATTGTTGCGTAACGCTGAGATCGCGTCTTCGTCGCGGCAATCTTTAATCTTTTCTTTGACAAGGAGGAATCTGGCCCAGAAGTGGTGGACCATTTCCTGCAACTACTGTTGTATGCTCATGAGAGCGCCCATATCTGGGTGGGTGGGTGGATGGATTTAAATCTGAACCCTGACCCAATTTTGGATCCGGAGTTTGAAGATCTTCCGGACTTGACACTTCAGGCTCCGGGATATTGACTGATTTTTTAGGCTTGTTGTTCGACTCTATGTTCGGTGGACAAGGCATGTCTTTCTGCCGGAGAGTGTCCGGCTCTTTGAGATCGGAGATCCGAACATAGTTCATCCTCAATATAGAGGAAGAGTTGTCTTGCTCCTCAACTACCGCTATCTGGTGGGTGATCAGCGGAGTTTTAATTTCTCTCTGGTCGGGTTTAAGCCCAATATGATCGTAGTCTGTAGCGACCCCAAGGCGGCAATGCGATCCAGGAGTTCATTTAAAGACAATAAATCCGTCGGATCCATCCGTTTGGAGTATTCAGGATCAACGCGGAGGCGATTTTGGATAACTCGAGAGGTCATTGTCGGCTTAAGGGTCGAACAGGCGGTCATGACGAAGCCGCCTAGCCGGAGGGTTTTGCCTGGGGCCAGGGCTCCTCCGGAGGTGATATTTTCCCTGACGACATGGCGAGCCATCAACACTTTTGATGATGGCAAAGTGGAACTCCCAATGAAAGCACCAATGTCGGTGTCAAAACCGGCGGATCTCGGGTAGGGGGTCCCGAACTGTGCGTCTAAGGTCGATGGTAACAGAAGACGGGGGACACAATGTTTACCCAGGTTTGGGCCCTCTCTATGGAGGTAATACCCTACTTCCTGCTTGATTGATCTTGATGAATATGAGTATTACAAGAGTTGATCTACCACGAGATCGTAATGGCTAAAACCCTAGAAGTCGAGCCTGTATGACTATGATTATGAGTCTTCGCCTCTACAGACCTAACCCTCCGGTTTATATAGACACCGGAGGGATCTAGGGTTACATAAGGTCGGTTACAGAGAAATGAATCTTCATATTCGGTCGCCAAGCTTGCCTTCCACGCCAAGGAGAGTCCCATCCGGACACGGGTGGAGTCTTCGGTCTTTGTATCTTCACAGCCCATCAGTCCGTCCCATGGCTAACAGGCCGGACGCCCGAGGACCCTTAGTCCAGGACTCCCTCACCCATTCCGTTAGCTTAGCACTTGATCGTTTAGTACATTGCTATTGCTTTCTTCCTGACTTATACATGTCCCTATGACTATGAGATTATGCAACTCCCGAATACCGGAGGAACACTTTGTGTGCTACCAAATGTCACAACATAACTGGGTGACTATAAAGGTGCTCTATAGGTGTCTTCGATGGTACTTGTTGAGTTGGCATAGATCGAGATTAGGATTTGTCACTCCGATTGTCGGAGAGGTATCTCTGGGCCCTCTCGGTAATGCACATCACTATAAGCCTTGCAAGCAATGTGACTAATGTGTTAGTTGCGGGATGATGCATTACAGGACGATTAAAGAGACTTGTCGGTAATGAGATTGAACTAGGTATTGAGATACCGATGATCGAATCTTGGGCAAGTAACATACCGATGACAAAGGGAACAAGCGTATGTGGTTATACAGTTTGACCGATAAAGATATTCATAGAATATGTGGGATCCAATATGAACACCAGGTTCCGCTATTGGTTATTGACCGGAGGCGTGTCTCGGTCATGTCTACAAAGTTCTCAAACCCGTAGGGTCTGCACGCTTAACGTTCGGTGACGATCGGTATTATGAGTTTATGTGTTTTGATGTACCGAAGATAGTTCGGAGTCCCGGATGTGATCTCGGACATGACGAGGAGTCTCGAAATGGTCGAGACATAAAGATTGATATATTGGATGACTATATTCGGACACCGGATGAGTTCCTGGGGTCACCGGATAATTATCGGAGTGCCGGGGGTTATCGGAACCCCGGGAGAACTATTGGGCCTAAATGGGCCATAGGGAAGAGGGGAGGCAGCCCACAAGGGGTAGCCGCGACCCCTCCCTATAGGGAGTCCGAATTGGACTAGGGAGGGGGGCACGCCCCCCCTTTCCTTCTCCTCTCCCTCTCCTTCCTTCCCCCTTCCTCCTCCTAGTTAGAGGAAAGGGGGAGTCCTAGTCCTACTAGGAGGAGGATTCCTCCCCCTCCTTGGCGCGCCCCAAGGGCCGGCCAGCCTTCCCCTTGCTCCTCTATATACGGGGGCAGGGGGAACCCTAGGACACACAAGTTGATCATTGATCTCTTAGCCGTGTGCGGTGCCCCCTTCCACCATAATCCACCTCGGTGTCAGGACCCCGATTCCAAGTCACATTGATTTAGCCGGTAACACCTCATATCACTTTGCGGCCTCACGCACGGTATTCCCACGGGTGTCGCCATACCATGGCCCGAGACTGTTTGCGTCCTTTGCCTCATGTATATGATAGTGTCGCTAGCATCCATATGACAGAGAACCTGGGCCGACATGACTAGTCGTGAACCAAAGCGGTACTAACTTACGGGGAAAGGCATACATGAATCAACATCGAGCATGTCGGTTAGCAGCGTGTGAATCCGGGCTATAGCACTGGGCTAACAGGACTCCGGGAACCCGGGCTGTAGCAGGCTAGGTAGGACTCCGGATGTCACCGCGTGACATTTCCCCGAAGGGACATACACAGGAACGAAGTGATTCACATGCCGGCCAGTCAAGTGTTCCGGAGCAGTAGTGCTGGGCTACTAGGACTCCGGTGAACCGGGCTGTAGCGGACTACTATGGCTCATGGAAGCACAAGACTACATTTCCCCATAAGAGAGGCTACCAAGGATAAACAACTAGGTTGTCGGATCCCACACATACCAAGCATTTCAATCATACACACAATATGCTTGATATGTGTAAATACAACATGGCATCACAACATAACTCTACAACTCAAGTATTTATTCATTAGGCTCCGATGAGCGAGATATTACAAACATGGGTCTCATGACCCAATATTCAGAGCATACAAGTCAAAGCACATGCGGAAGCTTAACATGTCTGAGTACAGACATCTGCAAATGAAAAAGGTTGAGAAGCCTGACTATCTACAAGACCCTCCCAAGGGTACAAGATCGTAGCTGAGGTATCAAGCTAAACGTCGAGGTCCATATGAACTACCAAAGTGAGACCAAGTCTCTCTGCAAAACATAAAATAAGCAAACGTGAGTACAAATGTACCCAGCAAGACTTACGTTAGAACTAGCTACGTATGCATCGGTATCAACAAAGGGGTGGTGGAGTTTAACTGTAGCAAGCCAGCTTTAACTCGGTGGCTATCCTAAACTACGACTGCAAGCAACTCTTTTGGGGTGGCGCACACGAGTCCACATATTCGCCATATCAATACACCACTATGCATCCGCTCCCGTCTCCCTACGAGAACGTCATCCATAGCACTAACGCTTATCTTGTGCATTTTAGAGTATCCACTTTCACTTGTTTATGAACTGTTATAGGCAACCCAGAAGTCCTTTACCGCGGACACGGCTATTCGAATAGATGATGTTAACCCTGCAGGGGTGTACTTCTTCACACACGCTCTCGCCACTTACCGCCATGTACACGTCATGTATCTCGGCAACCTTCAAGCGGAAGCCCGGCGAGGGTGTCGGCCACGGCCTACCTAAACACTCAAGACTCTAGTCCAGGTTTATCGTCTATTCAGGTTCCATCCACGGGTAGTCTGGCCGAAGTTTCCACATACGGCCCCGAATTAGAGCAGGGTTCCCGAGACACCAAACGGGCGCCCGGTACACCGTGCCACGTGCCTACCGCATCACAGCCCACCCCGCGGGTCAGCGCTGCGCACGGCCTCCAGCATACTACAAACACCAGAAACTACTTGCAACTCCTGGACAGAGGACAAGGGTTGTTAAGAAGCCGAGAGAGTCAATTAAGGATCCCAATGTGTGGTAGTAGCTATTCATGGATCACAAACATGAAACTCAGTTCCTGAGGACGGTTTCAATGAGACAACCCACCATGTATTCCTACATGGCCTCTCACCGCTACCTTTACCAAATCGTGTTCACACGCTTAGCTCACACAGTAGGACATGTTCATCACCATTCCAATTCATTCCCGATGAATCAGACCTGACTCAACTCTAAGCAAAGAGGTGCATGACAAACAAGCATGAATGAGTAGGCACATCAGGGCTCAAACAACTCCTACTCATGCTAGTGGGTTTCATCTATTTACTGTGGCAATGGCAGGTCATGCAGAGGAAAAGGGGTTCAACTACCGCAGCAAGTAACAGATGAATCGTTGTTGTCCTAATGCTGTAAAAGATAGCAGGAGTGAGAGAGTGGGATTGTATCAGGATGAACTAGGGGGTTTTCCTTGCCTGGCACTTCTGATGATAATATAGTTCTCCATCGGTGTCATCGATCACATTGTCGAAGCAACGTCTACTGAGAGGGGACAATTACCGGCAACACAGAGAAAACACAATCAATGCAATGCAACAATATGATGCATGAATATGACATGGCAAAATGAGTGTGTTGGGCTAATGCATCTACAACCAGGGTGGTTTGAGATCATTTGAATCAAAGATTCAAATACAAACTCAAGTTATGGGTTTATAAAGTGCATTAACATGTTTTGAGCTGAACAGCAAGGTTAGGTTACTTGAACATGCATGAAACCAGTACAGATGGATAGAATGGATTTTTCTGATCATTTTTCGTACATAATTTATTTCATTTGGAGTTACGGTTTAATTTCTATGAATTTTAGAAGTTTTGGGCATTTTCTGGAATTTCTAAATTATTTTAAATCTAGAAAATGGTTAACTGCGTCAGCATTGCGTCATGCTGGTGTCAGCAGGTCAACAGGGCTGCCCCGGGTCAAACCTGACGTGTCGGGTCCACACGTCAGTATCACAGTGTTAAATAGAGGGGGTTATTTCTAATCTAATTAAGATTTGTGGCGCTGGGGCCCACGGTCAACTTCAGGGGAGGTCAAACCCCTGGTCAACGGGGTCACACCCGCCGGCGACTCGACGCCTGCAAGGCCCGAGACGGCGGCGCGGCTCGGAAATCACCCACGGTCGTCCAAATGGGCGGCGGAGAGGCTCTACGGGGAGCTGGCGATCGCGCGCATCTAACGGGGCAAGCGTGAGCAGCTGGGGTGGACCGAGCTCGTCGGAAGCGAGCTCGCGGCGGCGGCCGGAGTTCGGCCAATGGCGGGTTAGGCGATGCAGGGCGCTAGGGAAGGCGCTGGTGTGTGCTACGTGCTCTTGGTGAGGTGTGGAGCACGGTAGTGTGCCCGGCTTCGAGCCACTGTGGCTCTTGCCATGACGGCGATGAGGCACGGCGGCGGCGAGCTTCGGCCGTGGTGGTAGACGGAGCTAGGGGACGGGAACGGAGGGGGCAAGCACAGGAGAAGCAGAAGGAGCTCACAGCGGATCCAACCGAGGCGGAGTCGAGGCCGGGGGTGCAACTGGGGTAGTGCAGGGTCGCCAGAGATCTCGGTGACCCAAGGAGAGAAAAGACGTCGGGGACGGGCTCCGGGGTTCTTCCCGTCGCGTGGCTCGGTGGAGACGGCGTAGGGGTCGACGGCGGAGCTCGAAGTCGCGCCGGAGAGGCACGGCGGAGGCTGTGGTCGTGGCAATGGCGAGCGGCCACGAGCTCCGTTCGGTGGTGCGCGCGAGACGGGAGCAGAGGAGGGGTTGGGGTCCAGGGGGAGAGAGGAGAGGTGCAGGGGGGTGAGGGGGAGTGCTTGGCACTCGGGGCTGGCACCAGAAGCAGCGGAAGCAGGAGGTGGCACGGGCGCGTGCCGGCTTGCGGAGAACACACGCCTCGCGTCCTTCTGGCGCGAGGTGGGAGACGACTGGCAGATGGGCCTAGTGGGGCTGCTTCAGTGCCAGGCCGGCCAGGTAAGCGCCAGGTATTCTCTGTCTCTCTCTCTTTTTTTGTTAATGTTTTTCTATTTTTCTGTAACTTCTGGGCTTTATTAAAAATACCAGAACATTTCCAAAAATCCTGAAAATAATTGTGGGCTCTGTTTGGAATATTCCCAACAACCCTCACTTAAGTTCAGAATTAATTGAGCATTTAAAATATTATATAGCATTTAAATGCCCAATTGCAAATAGCATATGATTTAATTCAGTGAACTTATGTGTCCTAGAAAAATCTGCACCATTTTTGTCAGGGGTCCTAGACCAAGGTAAAGATGATGAACATTTTAGAAGGGCATTTCAGTTTCATTTAAAAATATTTCAGTAAACCCTAGTTGGATTAAGGGGGGTGCTAGGGGTTTCTGTCATCCCCATTTCAAATTTCTGAGTAAAGTAGACATGATGCATACACTCTAATGCATATACTGACTAGGGTTGTGACAACTCACCCCCACTAAACAAGAATCTCATCCCGAGATTCAAGCGTAGGGTAAGATGAAGGGGGGGGAGCAGACTAATACAATCTTCACGATCCAGATTGCACTTCATAAGTACGTTGATTTGATCACCATCTTTGTCTCGATGTCTTGCTCCGAGAACTCCAACCAACATGACAACGTCAGGGAAGGAAAAACTCTAAAAGGATCGATCTCCTCGAAGATCGAACAACTCAGGATCAACTCACAGAGTGAGACATAGCAACATCTATCGAGCTGAGAGGCAAACATACATCGGGAAGGATGGAGGAAACAATTCTAACGAGGGTTTCAAAGTAGCGAGGAGAAACTGCCATGATCCCATAACGGGGCACCATGGGGAAGGTGACTCGTGGAATTATTACCTTAAGTGGAAAAAGAATTAGTTTTGATATAGAAATCATTGAAACCCTCTAAACTAGCCCAAGGAAAATCACAGATGACCGTTTGAAGGAGTTCTGGAGAACAACACACTCGAGCTAGAATGGATGATGTGGACTACCTTGTTGAAGACAACACAATGAATGATTTTGCTTATCATCGGAAATGGATGGGACCCATGGTAAGTCCACCTTTGAAGATGAACTTGGACAGCAACTGCTGAGAAGGGCATCCCATGGAAAATTGGCACGATGGGTGCAAGCTGGGAACAAAATGCAAATGTTGGGAGTGTTCCAACCATCATATCTGCCTGAGATTCAGATCTGGTTAGAAACAGGATACTTCAGACTCACATGTCTGAAAAGAAGAGTTGCGACACAAATCGACAAGATAACGTTGCGAGATTCTCGGGAGATGAACTATGATAGCAAGTTCTAAAATATGAACTGGTTCTGCTACACACATGTGAACACGATGTTCTAGACAAGCATGACCACGTGGTAGTCTTATAATAAAACGCTACCGAGTTCAGGTGGGGGACCATCATCGAGGATAACGGAATCTTGTACAAATCCGTCTGGTACGTTCAGGACTAGCACTTAGAACTTATTATCTTTGAACAAATTAACCAGTGTCTTGGTGTGCTAGGAATACAAATGGAGTGGAGGTAATTAATCTACCAAACCATAGAATAATTCGCACGTATGCATGACTGATTTGGGATGATTCCCGAGGAAACAAAAACAATCTTTCTCGAACTCACGGTGACAACTTGCACCAAATGCACATGAATTCGAGGAAGTCACTTCTTCCATCCAAGCATAAGCTTTATGAACGGAACACGAAGGCATTGCTTACAAAATTTTCAACACTAGGTTGATGTTCAGCATTAATCATGTGGGAGTCAAAATGCTGCTGATGGGCTCAACAACAACTCATCGGAATTTCCATATCACTGGACTTCCACCATCACGTGAACATGGTGATAGCATTGGTCAAACCAAAAGATGTAATGATGTATGCTCGAGGGATCAACCATGAGTAAGACAACATTACGAACATCGTTGGTTCTTATTTGACTTGACGATAGCCCATACTCAAGTCAAAGTTTTGACAAGGCAATAGATCCAACAACCGATCACGAGGACCAACCGATGGAGATATCATCTTTCTTCAACACACACACACACAAAAGATATCCCTTAACATGAACTAAGTCAAACAAGCTTTTATCTTCCAACTCTCCAAGTTGTTGTTTGGCTTAACCAATTAGCTCAGGGGTATCCAACGTAGATTCTTGGAGAATGGGTGGTTTGGGGGAAAACCAACATGATCACGAACTCAACATAGCGGTCAGGTGACACCCTGGTAATACTTCTGAGAAGATATTCAGAACATCACGAACGACCGATATGTTACTAAGCTCGAGAACAATCTTGCTTTTCAAGGCAAGACGATGTGATCAAAAGAGCAAAGGTTTGACAAAATCCTAACTCATCGATCAAAGAGTGCACCAACAAAAATGGACTAGGTAGCATGATCAGCCCTAGGATGGTGATTCAATAACCAACACGCTAAGGATGAGAATATTGTCCCATAACTACCAAGCAACGAACTTGATAGGAGTATTGATTTCACCCACCACAGTTCACTTGTCGGCATTCCGGTTGCAACAACACGGAACCGAGGAGCGAATGATGATGGCGAGAAGTATCACTGCATCAAGAATTCATAAGAGTTGGTGCAATTATCATGACATTCCTGACATCAAGAGGGCAATACTTCAGGGTAGAACAGAACCAAAAGCTGGGTTGCATTTTGATCTGCGGAATACAACAGCTTTGACCCAATCCTGGATATGGATGAGGTACTGTAGTTTGTTTCTCCTAGTCATTCTAAAATAGAACGGCTTGACGAACCACAAGAATAATAGGCATCGATGAACGAATGCACACATACTCTTGAATATCAATTGATAGATGGAGGTCAGAAAACAACTAGGGATGAACAACTCGAAGGAACATATAACTTTCTGAGTTGGAATGCATGGATTAGCATGTCGAACGAGTTCAACATATTTCTTCCGGATAACCCATGCAAAAAGGTAGAACTGGCAGAGTCACAATATAGAATCAAGAACTCATTAAGAGCACTTTGGTTGTGATCGTTTGGTTCAACGAGGAACTTCTGCCATAAGTAGTTCATGGTATTTGGAAGAAGGAGATACCACGAACCTCGAGGACTATCGCAAATATTACTAATATCCTAAGGAACGAGCAAACACTACCAACATGAGGTGAGTAGAGTGAATCTTGGGTTCAAGAACCCAGGAAAAGAATACCTACTAACGAATAACATCACGAGATGCTTTCGAGAATGGTGGCCAGAATCATCACACTGGGGATACAAAGCATTGCTAGATTACTAGGCGACTCCCTAAGACACCTAGGGTCATAATAATAGCTCCAACATATATGTCAAGGCAATGGAGTACCTCAACTCAGCAATTTAGTGCGACTGAACTGGCCCAAAGGGATCGGGAACGGAAAGAAGGGATCTGCAAATGCATCAAACAATATAGAAACCTGGGATGACTCGGACAGCATAACGGCTGTAAATGCTCAAAACGATTTGAGACATCCTGCGAAAATGGTGGCATAACCACTCAAAATCATAATATCAAGGGTCTGATTCAACTGACAACATACTAAAAGTAGTAGAAACTGAACTGAGGCCTGGAACCAACAATCCTAAGATTCTACGGATTAGTAACACGTGATCATGATAGAAAGATGAGAAGCCTAGTTCTTAATCCCCACAGAAAAGAAGAGGTTGACTCAGATCAGAAGGGCATAAGGTAAAGGAGTAAAAAGAGCCTTATGTTCCCTTCCACAGTCAATTCCCTTATATAACTAAAGCATTTCTAGACTCAACTTCGACCAGTTTGGCTTGGTAATCCTACAGGCAGTTAGGCTTTGATACCAAAGCTGTCAGGACCCCGATTCCAAGTCACATCGATCTAGCCGGTAACACCTCATATCACTTTGCGGCCTCACGCACGGTATTCCCACGGGTGTCGCCTTACGGTGCCGGGACCGTTTGTGCCTTTGGCTCACGTATATGATAGTGTTGCTAGCATCCATATGACAGAGAACCGGGCCGACATGACTAGTCGTGAACCCAAAGTGGCACTAACTTACGGGGATAGGCATACATGAATCAACATCGAGCATGTCGATTCGGTCACGTGTGAATTGGGCAGTAGCTTTGGGCTAACAGACTCCAGGAACCCGGGCTGTAGCAGGCTAGGCGAGGACTTCGATGTCACCGCGTGACATTTCCCCAAAGACGGAACCACGAGAACTAAGTGATTCACATATGCCGCTACCAAGTGTTCCGAGCAGTAGTCTTTGGGCTAGCAGGACTCCGGTGAACCGGGCATGGCGGACTACTATGGCTCATGGAAGCACAAGACTACATTTCCCCATAAGAGAGGCTACCAAGGATAAACAACTAGGTTGTCGGAACCCACACATACCAAGCATTTATATCATACACACAATATGCTCGATATGTGCAAATACAACATGGCATCACAACATAACTCTACGACTCAAGTATTAATTCATTAGGCTCCGAGGAGCAAGATATTACAAACATGGGTCTCATGACCCAACATTCAGAGCATACAAATCAAAGCACATGCGGAAGCTTAACATGTCTGAGTACAGACATCTACAAATGAAGAAGGCTGAGAAGCCTCACTATCTACAAGACCCTCCCAAGGGTACAAGATCGTAGCTGAGGTATCAAGCTAAACATCGAGGTCCATGCGGAACTACAAGTGAGACTGAAGTCTCTCTGCAGAACATAAAATAAGCAAACGTGAGTACAAATGTACCCAGCAAGACTTACATCAGAACTAGCTACGTATGCACCGGTATCAACAAAGGGGTGGTGGAGTTTAACTGCAGCAAGCCAGCTTTAACTCGATGGCTGTCCTAAACTATGACTGCAAGTAACTCTTTTGGGTGGCGCACACGAGTCCACATATTCACCATATCAATACACCACTATGGATCCGCTCCCCTCTCTCTACGAGAACGCCATCCATAGCACTCACGCTTATCTTGCGCATTTTAGAGTATCCACTTTCACTTGTCTATGAACTATTATAGGCAACCCAGAAGTCCTTTACCACAAACACGGCTATTCGAATAGATGATGTTAACCCTGCAGGGGTGTACTTCTTCACAAACGCTCTCGCCACTTACTGCCATGTACACGTCATGTATCTCGGCAACCTTCAAGCAGAAGCCTGGCGAGGGTGTCGGCCATGCCCTGCCTAAACACTCAAGTCTCTAGTCCAGGTTTATCGCCTAATCAGGTTCCATCCGCAAGGAGTCCGGTCGAAGTTTCCACATACGGCCCCGTACGATTTGAGCAGGGTTCTCGAGACACCAAACGGGCACTTGGTACACCATGCCACGTGCCTACCGCATCACAGCCCACCCCTTGGGTCAGCGCTGTGCACGGCCTCCAGCATACTACAAACACCAGAAACTACATGCAACTCCTGGACAGAGAACAAGGGTGGTTAAGAAACCGAGAGCGTTAATTAAGGATCCCAATATGTGGTAGTAGCTGTTCATGGATCACAAACACAGAACTTAGTTCCTGAGGACAGTTTCAATGAGACAACCCACCATGTACTCCTACATGGCCTCTCACCGCTACCTTTACCAAATCGTGTTCACACACTTAGCTCACACACAGTAGGACATGTTCATCACCATTCCAATTCATTCCTGATGAATCAAACCTAACTCAACTCTAAGCAGTAGTAGGCATGACAAACAAGCATGAATGAGTAGGCACATCAGGGCTCAAACAACTCCTACTCATGCTAGTGGGTTTCCTCTATTTACTGTGGCAATGACAGGTCATGCAGAGGAAAAGGGGTTCAATGACCGCAGCAAGTAACAGATAAATCGTTGTTGTCCTAATGTTGTAAAGAGAGCAGGAGCAAGAGAGTGGGATTGTATCAGAATGAACAAGGGGGTTTTGCTTGCCTGGCACTTCTGAAGATAATATAGTTTTCCATCGGTGTCATCGATCACATCGTCGAAGCAACGTCTACTGAGAGGGGACAATTACCGGCAACACAGAGAAAACATAATCAATGCAATGCAACAATATGATGCATGAATATGACATGGCAAAATGAGTGTGTTGGGCTAATGCATCTACAACCAGGGTGGTTTGAGCTCATTTGAAACAAAGATTCAAATACAAACTCAAGTTATGGGTTTATAAAGTGCATTAACATGTTTTGAGCTAAACTGCAAGGTTAGGTTGCTTGAACATGCATGAAACCAGTACATATGGATATATTGGATTTTTCTGATCATTTTTTATTATAATTTATTTCATTTGGAGTTACGGTTTAATGGAATTTTAGAAGTTTTGGGCATTTTATGGAATTTCTAAATTATTTTAAATCTAGAAAATGATTAAGCTGCGTCGACCTTTGCGTCATCTTTGGCGTCAAGGCCAGTCAACAGGCTGCCCAGGTCAAACTGGCGTGTGGGGTCCACACGTCAGTGTCACAGTGTTAAATAGAGGGGTTTATTTCTAATCTAATTAAGATTAGTGGCGCTGGGGCCCACGGTCAGCGTTAGGGGAGGTCAAACCCCTGGTCAACGGGGTCACACCCGCCGGCGACTCGACGCCGGCGAGGCCCGAGACGGCGGCGCGGCTCAGAAATCGCCCACGGGCGTCCAAATGGGCGGCGGAGAGGCTCGACGGGGAGCTGGCAATCCCGCACATCTAACGGGGCAAGCGGGAGCAGCTGGGGTGGACCGAACTCGTCGGAAGCGAGCTCGCGGTGTCGGTGTACTAGAGTAGGGGTACCCTAGTATCCCGTACTCGTGCACGGACAGTTGCAGCACCCCGCGGCAAGGTTCGCCTCGTCACCGCCAATATCCTCCGTGGCTCCTTTGGAGCCATTCAAGAACAAAGTATTTGATTGAGAAGACAAGACCCCGACAAGAGGAGCTTGTCGGGAAGGCCACTCCAGGCACGCAGAAGACAAGGCCCCGCAAGAGGAGCTTGCCGGAAGGCTCGAGTGCGACAAGCCTCGGTAGCGACAAAGGATTCGGCCGCGGCAAAGGCGCTTGCAGCGGCATGCAACTTCTCTCCGTCTCCGCTCCAGCTCACCCAGCGACATGTCTCCATGGGACCGTTCCATGCGCGCGTGTCGGCGGCCTGTGCAGCCAGCGGAGAGCAGCGATAAGCGGCTGACAGTGCTCGCCATCGTGGCGGCGGAGGCGCACTGACGGTCTCTGTTGCCTTTGTTCGCGACAATGACGGGCATTTATTGCTTTTGTCCCTTGCCGTCGAGTTAGGTATTTTGCACTATACACTGCTCGGTAGGTGTACCAACTCCTGTTTTTACATTTGTACCCTCATCTATGTTGCCACCTGTCGGAGACCCTTGAGCATATAAAAGGAGGCCCATGTGCAACGTAGAAAGGGGTTCGGTTGGTTCGTTTCATTCGACTCACTCGAGACCAGATACACTCACGCTAGGTTTTGTAGCTCGCATTGCTCCCTAGCAAGAACACAATAGATCAAACAAGCAGCAGTAGGAGTTTTATCTCTCCGGAGAGCTCCGAAGCTGGGTAAACCGCTTGTGTGCCTCGCCTCGATCCGCTCTTCGTGCGATCTCCGCCCCCCTCCGAACCACAAGGGGCCTGCTCCGCCGGCCCCATAGGTGTTCGCGGGTACGATCAGCCTCCCCGACATCTTTGGCGCGCCAGGTAGGGGGCGTCGAGGCCGTGTGAATCTGATCCGGCGTTCACACGAGCAGCGTCATCAACATCTTCCTCAACATGCCACCGAAGAAGAAGGCTTCGGCAGCGAAACTGTCCGTCGTACCCACCCTCACCGCAGCAAACGGGTGGTGGGGCAGACGCTGGCGGAGGAACGGGCGCCGACAAAGGTGTTCGCGACGTTGCCAAGTCCAAGGACAAGGCACCGCAAACCTCGGCGTCCGCGCATCCCCCACGCCCATCTCAGGAGACGCGGGACCAACAACGTCATGGCGTTCACAACGCCATACGTTCGTTGGATCGAGACCCTCAGGACAAGCATGCGCGCCAACATGCTGGCACGAGTGAGATACGGTCGCCTCGACGGGGCGCTGCTCCTTCTAACGTGGTTAGAAGTCCGAGCCTGTCCCGCTCCTCGCACCGTTCTCCAATGCCGCCCACTACTCCAGCAGAAGCTCTGGCGAGCTCACCGCTCCTCGACTACCCTCCAACGGGCCGACAAGGTCCACGGTGGAGGGCCACTATCGAGCCTCATCGGCTTTGCCAATGGCGGCGCTCATGGCGACCAACGCCATCATTGCCACGGCGAGACGACAAAGGCACGAGCCGGTGGCGACGAGACTGTCGGAGGTGCAACCACCGTGCACTCTCGCCAAGAAGGCCAAGATCGCCGACTCACCGGATCCACCTCGGCTGACTCCACTGCGTCGTCGGATCCGCGAGCTCGCCGCGATCAACGCCAAGTTCTTCATGAGCGACAACAAGAGGACGCTCGAACTCGCATCGAGCGCCAAAGAGAAGTGCGACGTCAGTCTGACAAGCGCGCTGGGCCTTCTGTTGACATGCGCGCGCCGGAGGAGCCAGGCGACTTCTTGCCGTCAGATAGGTTGCCCTGCGTTCACTGCGTGAGCGGCGGCAAGTCCAAAGGGCCCAGCCGGAAAAATTTCAAACCAGACGTCTTGAGAAGTATGATGGCAGGGCGCATCCGTCGGAGTTCCTTAGCATCTACACCATCGCGGTGCAGGCTGCGGGGGACGGGACGACAAGATCCTCGCCAACTACTTCCCCGCCGTGCTCAAGCCCAACGTCGAGATCTTGGCTCATGCACTTGCCGGACAGCTCCATATCCTCTTGGGCAGATCTGTACCATCAGTTTGTTGGCGCCTTCACGGTGGCCACAAACCTCATGGCCAAGAGTGACCTTCACTTGCTCGCTCGGAAGGAAGGAGAGTCCCTGCGCCAAGTTCATTCAGAGATTCAGCCGTGTGCACTACAACATCCCAGACGTCCACCACCGCGGTGATCGCCGCATTTCATCGAGAATGTGCGGAACCGCAGGATGAGGGAGGAGATGGCGATGTGCAAAGTCAAGGACGTCGGTGAGCTGTGCGCCTTGGCGACAAGTGTGCACGCTACCGAGGAAGGAGGAGACTCCTGTGAGAGAATGCAGAAGCAGGATCTGACAGTGAGGACACCGCCCCGGCAAAGAAGGGCCGGCGGCGAGGCAACAGGAAGAAGAAAGCCAGAGAAGTGCTAGCAGTCGAGTAGTCCGGCCGTGGAGGTGGCGACAAGAACGCCAAGGCTGGTGGTTCCGGCAAGGAGGTTGCCGCTGACGCCAACCACCAGTCGGTGGCGGCCGCCGACAAGCAGGACAGCTCCGGCAAGCAGTATTGCAAGATCCACCGCACCAAGGGCCACGATCTCCAGAGCTGCAAGAAGGTCGAGCAGCTTGTCGAACAAGAAAGAGCCTGAGTACGAGCGGCGCGACAAGGAGAAGGCCTGGAAGGTGCCGGGAGCAAGCAAGAAGCGTCCGGCGGGGAGGACGCCGCGGCAAGGCCAAGCAACGACAAGGAGATCGACCTCCAGCGGCGCGACAAGGATGAAGATGATGACGACGACGAAGATATGGAAGACGCATTTACGCCGACGAGCAGGAGTTTCGTAAAGCCACAGAGGTTCTCTGCGTTGACGGAGGTGCTTCCTGCATACCTCCCACCGCCAACTCAAGCAATGGATGCGGAGGTCAATGCAGCGGAACCATCCGTAGAGTCACGCAAGCCTCTCAAGTGGTCCAAAGACGCCTATCATTTTTATATTAAGGACCACCCGATCGTGTAATCATGCGGTCGGGTGCTTGCCGATGTTGGTCTCTCCAACCATCCGCAACCTCAAGGTCACAAAAATGTTAGTTGACGGCGGGGCCGGCTTGAATCTGATCTCCTCCGCGGTGCTCCAGAAGCTTCAAATCCCTGACGGCGAGCTCGAAGAGACCGGTACCTTCCAAGGAATCAATCCGGGAAGGAGCAAGCGAAGGGAAGATTACGCTGCGGTCACATTTGGCAGTGAGCTGAACTTTAGGACGGAGAGGGTCACATTCGGCGTTGCCGATTTCCGTTGCCTTACAATGGGATACTTGGTCGTCCAGAGCTCGCCAAGTTCAAGGCATCCTCTAACTACTCCTACAACCTACTCAAGATGCCAGCCCGATAAAGCGTCATCTCTGTCCATGGCGACAAGAAGGATGCCCTTATCTGTGCCGACAAGATCTTCCGGATGCAAAGCAGCCGATGACAGATTGCCAAGCACTTGCCGCTGAAGCTCCGGGAAGAAGACCAAGTCCAAGTCCGGCAAGGGCTCGATGCTCACTCCGGCAAGCGCACCTCTTGGTGCTGCGCTACCATCGAGGATGCACCATCGAGCTCCACCGGCAAGTGCAAGAAGATGGTGACTCCGCCGAAGACCAAGAAGCTGCCCGCCAAGGAGGACGGCACTGGTGGTACCTTCACCATCAGTGCCTCTCTCGACCCTAACTAGGAAGGCGCTTCGTTGCTTTCCTGCGGGCGAATGTCGACGTGTTTGCATGGCAACCGTCGACATCCCCGGTGTTCCCAGAAAGTGATTGAGCACCGCTGGCCGCTTTGTCCTCATCTTGTGCGCGCCCGTCAAGCAAAAAAGTCGAAGCAAGCGGTGGAGCGCCAAGAATTCATAGCGAAGAGATCAAGAAAGCTGGAAGCAGCGGGCCTTGTCGAGGAGTGCTCCATCCAACGTGGTTGGCCAATCCAAAGAGTCGTGCGCAAGGCAAATGGAAAATGGAGACTTTGTATTGACTTCATGGATGTTAATAAAGCTTGTCCCAAAGATCCATTTCCCTTGCGGCGCATTGACCAGATTGTCGACTCCACGGCTGGATGTGATTTGCTTTCGCTTCTTGATGCATACTCGAGATACCATCAGATCTTCATGGCTGAAGAAGATGAGGAGAAGACCGCATTCATCACACCATGTGGCACATACTATTTCATACGGATGCCTTTCGGTTTGAAGAATGCTGGTTCAACATTTGCAAGGGTAGTCTATGGCGCTTTTGAGCCGCAAATGCACAGAAATGTAGAAGCCTACATGGATGACATAGTGGTCAAAAGCAAGGACAAAGCAACTCTAGTTCAAGATTTGGGCCGAGACCTTTGCAAGTCTGCGCAAGATCAACCTTAAGCTCAACCCGAGAAGTGCGTGTTTGGAGTCCCTTCCGGCAAGCTTCTCGGGTTCTTCGTGTCTCAGCGAGGGATCGAAGCTAATCCCGACAAGATAAAGGCCATTGAGCAGATTGAAGCACCAAAGCGCGTCAAGGATGTACGAAGGCTTGCCGGTTGCGTGGCTGCTCTCGGCGGTTTATTTCTAGGTTCTGCTGAACGCATACCGCCGTTTTTCAAGATTTTGAAAAAGGCAGGTCCAATGAAATGGACTCCCGAAGCGGAGGCTGCGCTGCAGGACTTGAAGAGATACGTGTCCTCCACTCCAACACTTGTCGCACCTAAGCCACAAGAGAAGTTGCTGCTATATATAGCGGCAATTAATCAAGTGGTTAGTGCTGCGTTAGTAGCGGAGAGGAGGCGGATGACGAGCCGACAACCACGGCAAGCACATCCGGCGACAAGCGGGGGGCTTCGCCGACAAGCTCTGGTCCCGACAAGGATGAATCCAGCGCAGACACATGAACAGAATCTGAGAAAAGGATGGTGCAGCGCCTAGTCTACTTTGTCGGTTCCCTCCTGCGAGGGGCTAGGTCAAGGTACTCGTGTGCAAAAATTGCTTTTAGGCCTCCTCATGGCCTCGAAAGCTGCGCCATTACTTCCAAGCGCATGAGATCACAGCTTGTCACTCGCTTTCGGCTGAAGAGGATACTGCAGAATCCGAAGCGGCAAGCGGGATTGTCGAGTGGGCATCGGAGCTGTCAAGCTTTGGTCTCAAGTTTGAAAGCACATCAACTATCCAAAAGCGTAGCGTTGGCAGAATTCATAGCGAATGGGCGCCAACACCGGATGAAGAGATTCCGGAGACGAGCATTCCCGTCAAAGAAGCAAGCAAAGAGTGGCTGATGTACTTTGATGGTGCCTTCTACGCTGCAAGGCGCCGGTGCGGCGTCTTGCTTATCGCACCCAACGGAGAGCACCTCAAGTACGTAGTCCAGATGCACTATCCCAAGGAGCAAGCGACAAACAATATTGCAGAGTATGAAGGTTTGCTTGCCGGTCTCAGGATCGCCGTGGACCTTGGGATCAAAAAGCTTATTGTCAGGAGAGACTCACAACTCGTCGTCCGCCAAGTGAACAAAGATTACCAGAGTCCGTTGATGGAAGCCTACGTTGATGAAGTGAGGAAGCTGGAAGAGCACTTTGACGGCCTGCAAATGGAACATGTTCCAAGAGCTCGTAATGATATTGTTGGACTGTCAAAGTGCGCTGCGCTTAAGTTACAATGGAACCGAGGATTTTCGTGCTCAAGCTGACTCAGCCAACCGTAACACCATCAACAGGACAAAGCAAGAAGAGGAAGTTGGCCTCTAGTGACTACGTTCGGCAGTAGCTTCCCGAAGCCGTCGTTGTAAAGGTCCCCAAGGTCAACACCAGCAGGCCGAGGAGCGATGCGCTCCGGCGAGGCCCTGTGGTTTGTTTCGTTGAAGCGAGACGCTCCCGACAAGTCTTGCTCCGGCAAGCTTGTCGGGAGCATCAAGCTCGGCAGGACCGCATGTTCTTGCCGTGGAAGCTGATGTTCCCGCAGCAAGAACAGATATGCCTTTAGTCCTTGTTGTCGAGCCACAAGCTCCAAGATGCGCGCAGCAGATTGTCCATTTCCTTCAGACAGAGAACTTCCGAAGAGCAAGAAGAAGCGGAAAGAGTAGCCCGGCAGTCAAGTATGTACCGGTTTGTCGACAAAGATCGCATGTAAGAAGACTCAACGGTGTGAAATTGAAGTGTATTCCTGTGGAAGATGGGATGTAAGCTGTTGGCGTACATACATGGAGGCATATGTGGTCACCACATTGGCGCAAGAGCACTTCCGGCAAAGCTTTCCGGCAAGGTTTCTTCGCCGACAGCCCTCCGTGATGCAAATCGCACAAGTAACCAAGTGTGAAGCGTGCGGTTCCATTCCAAACAGATACACCGGCCAGCTCAAGCTCTCTAGACGATCCCTTTATCCCGCCATTTTCGTCCGGGGCTCGACATCCTCGGCCCCTTCCCCGAAGCTGTCGGGGATTTGAGTACTTGTACGTCGCCATCGACAAGTTCACAAAGTGGCCGGAAGTGGAAGCAGTGAGGAAGGTGACAGCACAGTCAACAGTCAAGTTCTTCAGGTTGATTGTTTGTCGTTTTGGAATCCCTAACCGGATCATCACCGACAACGGCACACAATTCACGAGTCGCACCTTCATGTAGTACGTCCAAGACCTTGGCGCCAAGGTCTGCTGCTTCGCTGCTCACCCGAGAAGCAACGGTCAAGCGAGAGGGCAAATCTTTGAAGTGCTGCGCGGGCTCAAGACCAGAACTTTCGACTGTTGCACAAGTGCGGAAGAACACAGATCGAGGAGCTGCCGGTGGTTCTTTGGTCGATCTGGACGACGCCAAATCGAGACACCGGCGCACACCTTTCGCTCTAGTCTATGGAGCGAGGCAGTTCTCCCCACGGAACTCATATACGGATCGCCTCGAGTACTCGCTTATGATGAGCTTGAGCAAGAGCAGCTGCGACAAGATGACGCCATTGCTCCTTGAGGAGGATCGCCTTGAGCCGTTGTGCGAGCTGCTCGCTACCAAGAAGCTTTGCGTTGCTACCATAGCCGCAGGGTTAATGCCGAAGTCTCGAGGAAGGCGACCTTGTTCTTGGCGCTGCTCAGTCCGCCAAGAATTCAAACAAGTTGACACCGAAGTGGGAAGGCCCTTATCGGGTGAAACGAGTCACTAGGCTCGGCGCTGTCGCGTTGAGACCGAAGATGGCATCTCGGTGAGCAACTCCTGGAACATTGAGCATCTTCGTAAGTTTTACCCATAGGGCGCGGTTGTCGGAACCCGTTCCGGCAACCACCTTTTGTACAAGTCTTGCCGCAGTTGCATGTAATCATTTGTACAAAGCCGGGCGCAGACCACATGCATCGAAGAAGCTCATGTGTTGCGCACAACTTGTCAAATCCATGCTTTCATCATTTTATTGCATGTTTTAGCTAACACTTTGTGCAGCAACCACACCCGGTAAGCAGAATCGAGCCACTGGGCTCCATAACGTTATTTCCTCTTCTTTTTCTTTTCTCAAAGAAAGGAAGGCTCCCACGCGCACAAGTTAACCAGGGGGGAAGGAGGAGATAATACTATGGACCAGGCGCCGCTCGAGGAAGTTTCACCTCGTCGGGAAGCAAGAGACAGAAAAGCTAAGTTGCCAAAGTTTGAGCAATTAATTTTTAAATTTTTAAGTTATCTTCCTCGAACGATAGTACTTTGTATGGATAACCTGTGCGCAGAGGAACCAACTCGCCGGCTAGTCGCGCCCTTACTTTGTTTCGAGCCCGCTCAACAACTTAAGTGAGCTGCAGCTAGTCGCGACAAGGTTATTTGTCGGAGGCGGCATCGCCAAATAGGTCAGACGTTCGCACTCAGCGCTCGCGGCAAAAGTGCCCGCACCGACAGGTCCCCCAAATGCGTAAGGTAGAAACGTACAACGGAAGGAATCAAGTAGAGGAAATAACATTGCATTGATCGCCTAAGATAGAGTATATTACAAAATAACTTGTCGCTGGTCTAACAAAGTGTTTTAAAACATGATCAGCAGCGACAAGGGAAAGATAAAGTTGGCGGCCTAGTCTACACGGTCGCCCTCGATCCGCTTGATCTTGTTCACCTTGTCCACAATGGGTGCGACAAGGGCTTTGAAACTCCTCCACGTTGGCGTCGGGCGGCGGGGATCCGAGGACGCCGTTAAGGTTGAGGCCCGGATTGCGGAAGGCCACCTTGATCAACACCTTCTCGAGGGCTCCTGCCACGCACTGGCGTGATTCCTCGGCCAGCTGCTTCGGGACCTCTTCTCGGAGTCGCTGGAGGCCCGTCGCCACACCTTTGAAGAATAAGCTGAGCTTGGCGCTGGATTAGAGATGCTCGTCGGAGGAGTACGCAAGGTCCGCCATCCCCAGCTCCATCAGCTCGTTGTGGATGGCGGTGGCGGCGTCCACAAGACCTTCGGTCCAGTGCTCCACGCTCTCCCTCAAGGTGTTACGGGACGGAGGCAGCATTCGCCAGACAGCTCCTCCTTGGCCTTGATCGCCTCCAACAAGCCCACCTCCCGCTCTCTGGCGCCATCCAACGTCTGCGTCAGAGTGGTCAGTTTCAGCTCAAGATCCGCCTTGGAATCCTTGGCAGCGTCGAGCTCCTTGGCCCTATCAGCGAGACGGCTCTGCAGCTCGCCAAGGGTGTAGGCATCCTGCTCGCGCTCACGGTTGAGCACGGCAAGCTCTTCGCCGCTCTTCTTGAGGGCGGCCTCCAGCTGTGCCACCTTCGCCTTCAGCTCTTCCTTGGCAACCTCGGCGGCTGCGGCAGCGTCCTTCGCTTCCTGAAGCGCCCCGCCAAGCGACTCCTCGCGCGCGGCAAGGTCTTCTTCGTGGTTGTCCAGGTTGACCTTCCGCTGCGCCAACTCGCTTTCCTGCGCGGCGAGCTTCTCGGCAGCCAGTCGCTGCTCCTCCTCAGCCGCGGCCTTCTCAAGGATGAAGGCCGTGCGCTCCTCTGCAAGTTGTCCCCGCGCTTCCGCCACGTCACGGAGGGCTTCTTTGTTGGCGCTCCGGAGCTCCTCGGCGCGCTTCTCCATGTCCGCTCCCGCCCTCGCGACAAGGGCTTCCCGGGTCTCCAACTTGGCCTGCCGGGTGCGGTAGAGCGATAGTAGCTTCTTCAGCAGCTGCTCCTCCTCAGACTCGCCGCTGCTGCTGCTTGGCGCATCCACCAGCATCAGCCCAGCGGAGGCGAGTAGCTCGCCGTCGAAGGTCTCGCCCTCGACCGGCGCCCTGGAGCTCGGTTCCCAGGGGAGCTTGATGAAGACGCCTTCGCCGGCCTTCAGGTAGGTGCCGGGCTGGGGCTCCTCGGAGCCTGCCACCGCAGCAGCGGCGGGGGAGTCGGCTGTCGGTGTACCGCTTGTCGCTCCTGCGGCCTCAGGGCCCGTCGATCTGATCGCCCGACCCTCGCCCGGCCTCTGCGTCGGCAGCCTCGATGGCCTCCTCGCCAACAGGCTCGTCCCGGCAGCCTCTTCCTCCACGACGACCTCTTCTTCTTGACGGCGGCCTCGTCGGTGTCACCGCTGCTTCCTCCTCGCCGCGGCCTCGACCTCCATCGGGTCTGCGTCGGGGACGAAGAAAGAGCGATCAGCAGATGTTCAAAAAGAGAAACAAAAGAAAGCAACCCCAAGGGACATTTTCGCGTAAGGGAATTACCTGCAACGGGATCCGCAGCCATGGCCTCGACCACTGGAGGGTCACTGGCGCCGTCCCTTGCCGGGGTAGCCTCCCTTGTCGGAGTGGCCTCCCTTGCCGGGGTGGCCTCCCTTGTCGGAGGGCGCTCCCTTGCCGGGGAGTTCTCCCTTGGCGGCGTAGTGGCGGCAGCAGTGATCTCGGAGGCGGCTTCCGAGCCCTCCCGATGAGGCTGCTCTGCTCCTACACAAGCACACAATCAGATATCAACAAAGAAGGAGCACCCTGCACACCTAATAGTAAGAAGAAAACTGCGCACTTACTGCAGGGGCTGTCTGGGGCTGCTCTGGGAAGGGGTTGTCGGGTCCGGCAAGGCGGTCTCGGACGCGTCCCCATCGCCACGGGAGAATCGTCCTCAACGACGACCGTCGGGATCTTAGCCCTTTCGCGCTCTCTGGGCAGCGTCACGAAAAGGAAAGAGTCGTAACGAAGCAAATCAGATTCAAAATGAAGCAATAAAATTGAAGAAATACAAGCCCAAATCTCAAGAGCTTACTCTTCGCCTCCTCCTCGGAGCTGAGCGCGGAGAAGTCGAACTCGGCTCGCCTCCGGTGCGACGAGGCGGGCGTGGGCTCTCTTGGCCGCTTGGCGGGCGTCGGCGATGGCACAGGAAGATTCCGCCCAGCTTGTCGCTCTTGTGTGGGCGCTCCGCTGCAACCTCGCTTGCAGCGGTGGAGCTGCCATGTGGCTGCTCTTCTTGTGGGCGGACTGCCGCCCCGACTCGTCTCCAACCTTGCGGAGACGCCTCCTCGGCGGAGCCGGGGGCTCCGCTGGCGGCAAGTCACTTGGCGGTGGGGAAGAAGCGCCCTCGGCGGGTCCACTCGACCCGGCCTCGGGCTCGACAAACTCGTCCTCGCCGGCGACCTCCCCTCGCTCGGTAAGGCTCGCCGCCTTCGCCGCGTCCGCCTCCTCCACGGTGAACCCGAAGGCTCCAGCGGCAGCGGCTGCTGCCGCCTCCTCCACCCTGGTGGCGATCCGCGCCATCTCCTGGTCGGTGGTGTCGCGGGTGAGCCTCTTCTGCTCGTCGGAGCGGATCGGCACTTCTTGCAAATCATCGAAGAATTGCTGCACGACCTCGTCGGGGGGCTCCTGCCAGGTTGGGATGATTCCGTGGGAGTCGCATAGTGGCATCATGGCGCGGATGCGATCGAGCGCCGAGTTGTTGCACAATGGGACGACCCCCCACGGCAACCTAAACCACTCGGGGTGGTCGGGGTCGTTCTTGAACAGCTCGAGCAGTATCGAATCCAGCTCCATGACGGTGAAGTTCCAATTCAGTCCCGGGCGCAGCCTCATGATGTCCGCCGCATTTTGGAACTCCCAAGCAGGCCTCCTCCTTTCCGCAAGGGAAGCGTCTGGCGGCGAAGGAAGTCCGCCAAGCTGCGCCTCTTACGGTCAACCCGGCAAGCCCGAGGCGCAGGATTCGGTCACGGCTATCTTCACTTCCCATCCTCGGCGCCAAGTTACTCCAATCCCTGCCGCGCACTATTGGGGTTTAGGCGACGACGGTGAAGGGTCATGGATTCTCCTCACGACCCAGCACCAGTTGGCTCTCCACTCCTCCGAATTGTTGGGGTAATCTCCCTCTATGTAGGCCTCTTTCTTGCCGATCCTAGAGACCCAGGCTATCCCTCCCAAGTGGCTCTCCTCTCTCGACGCTGGGAACAAAGAAATGGCGGAAGAGTGCCACGTTCGGTGGACTCCGACAAAGTTTTCGCACAAATGCGCCGAAAACCGCCATGGTCAAGATGGCGTTGGGGGTGAAATCAAGGAGGCGGAGGCTAAAGGTGTTCATTATGTCGCAAAAGAACTCGGAAAAGGGCGGGCAAAGCCCACAATAGAAGAAAAGGGCGAAGAAAGGGTACCCTGTTGGGGCCAAATTGGAGGCGGAGGCGGGGAGCACCCTCGCGCGGATGCGCACGAAGTCTCCGTCGACCAGAAGAGGTAGAAAACGTCCCGCAGCTCCCTTGCGCCGAGCTGCGGGGGGAAGATGGCTCGCTCCTTGCGCAACACCGCGAGCCGCTGTGCCTCGGCCGACTTGACGCCCTTCTCCTTATCGGCTTTCGGAGCCATGGCGAGGAGGGCGGAGGAGGTCGACGGCGGTGAGTGTGCTTGCGCGAAAAGGGGGGCGGGGCGCTGCGCTCTTCGCACCGGAGAAGAAGAGAAGAGGGGAGCGGCGGTGGTTTCTTGACAAGACAGCAATGGCAGGGGTGGTCGGCATGCCTCTGTTTCCTCCGCTTATAAAGGGGAGGAGGGGGCGGACGTTCCGCTTATACTAATAAAGAACCCCCCACGACCGCACCCACGATCTCTCGCACGACGCCACGTCCGGTGCGTGCCGTTAGTGGGGATCGTGGTGGGTCCGGGGTGAGTTGCGACGTGGTCGAGGCCGCGCGTGTCCGTGCATAGTTCTGGGCCTGGCCCGACAAGCGCTCGGCACCGTGTATGGCCCAGTTCGGGGCTCTGTCGGTGTACTAGAGTAGGGGTACCCTAGTATCCCGTGATTGCAGACGGACAGTTGCAAGACCGCCGCAAGGTTCGCCTCGTCACCGCCAATATCCTCCGTGGCTCCTTTGGAGCCATTCAAGAACAAAGTATTTGATTGAGAAGACAAGACCCGACAAGAGGAGCTTGTCGGAAGGCCACCTCGCACGCAGAAGACAAGGCCCGGCAAGAGGAGCTTGCCGGGAAGGCTCGAGCGCCGACAAGCCTCCGGGCGCGACAAGGATTCGGCCGCTGCAAAGGCGCTGCCGCGGCATGCAACTTCTCTCCGTCTCCGCTCCAGCTCACCCAGCGGCGTGTCGCCATGGGACCGCTCCATGCGCTGGCGTGTCGAGCGGCTGTGCAGCCAGCGGAGAGCAGCGATAAGCGGCGCCGACAGCTCGCCATCGTGGCAAGCGGAGGTGCACTGACGGTTTCTCATGTAATCGCTTTGGGCGACAATGACGGGCATTTATTGCTTTTGTCCCTTGCCTTCAGAGTTAGGTATTTTGCATCGCATAATCGCTCGAGTAGGTGTACCAACTCCTGTTTTTACATTTGTACCCTCATCTATGTTGCCACCTGTCGGAGACCCCTTGAGCATATAAAAGGAGGCCCATGTGCAACGTAGAAAGGGGTTCGGTTAGTTCGTTTCATTTGACTCACTCGAGACCAGATACACTCACGCTAGGTTTTGTAGCTCGCATTGCTCCCTAGCAAGAACACAATAGATCAAACAAGCAGCAGTAGGAGTTTTATCTCTCCTGAGAGCTCCGAAGCTGGGTAAACCGCTCGTGTGCCTCGCCTCGATCCGCTCTTCGTGCGATCTCCGCCCCCCTCCGAACCACAAGGGGCCTGCTCCGCCGGCTCCATAGGTGTCCGTGGGTACGATCAGCCTCCCCGACACGCGGCGGCGGCCGGAGTTCGTCCAATGGCGGGTTAGGCGATGCAGGGCACTAGAGGAGGCGCTGGTGTGTGCTACTTGCTCCTAGTGAGGTGTGGAGAACGGTAGTGTGCCCGGCTTCGAGCCACTGTGGCTCTGGCCACGACGGGGACGAGGCACGGCGGTGGCGAGCTTCGGCCGTGGTGGAAGACGGAGATAGGGGACGGGAACGGAGGGGGCGAACACAGGAGAAGCAGAAGGAGCTCACAGCATATCCAACCGAGGCGGAGTCGAGGCCGGGGGTGCATCGGGGGCAGCGCAGGGTCGCCGGAGATCTCGGTGACCCGAGGAGGGAGAAGACGTCAGGGACGGTGGCTCGGTGGAGATGGCGTAGGGGTCGACGGCGGAGCTCGAAGTCGCGTTGGAGAGGCACGGCGGATGCTGTGGTCGCGGCAACGGCGAGCGGCGACAAGCTCCGTTCGGTGGTGCGCGCGAGAGGGGAGCAGAGGAGGGGTTGGGGTCCAGGGGTGGGAGGAGAGGTGCAGGGGGCAAGGGTGAGTGCGTGGCACTCGGGGCTGGCTCCAGAAGCGGCGGAAGCAATAGGTGGCACGGGCGCGTACCGGCGTGCGGCGAACACATGCCTCGCGTCCTTCTGGCGCGAGGTGGGAGACGACTAGAAGATGGGCCTGGTGGACTGCTATAGTGCCAGGACGGCCGCGTAAGCGCCAGGTATTCTCTCTCTCTCTTTTTTTTTGTTAATGTTTTTCTATTTTTCTGTAACTTCTGGGCTTTATTAAAAATACCAGAACGTTTCCAAAAATCCTGAAAATAATTGTGGGCTCTATTTGGAATATTCCCAACAGCCCTCACTTAAGTTCAGAATTAGTTGAGCATTTAAAATATTATATAGCATTTAAATGCCCAATTGCAAATAGCATATTATTTAATTCAGTGAACTTATGTGTCCTAGAAAAATGTGCACCATTTTTGTTAGGGGTTCTAGACCAAGGAAAATATGATGAACATTTTAGAACGGCATTTCAGTTTCATTGAAAAAGATTTTGGTAAACCCTAGTTGGATTAAGGGGGTGCTAGGGGTTTCTGTCATCCCCATTTCAACTTTCTGAGTAAAGTAGACATGATTCATACACTCTAATGCATATACTGACTAGGGTTGTGACACTCGGTCATATCGTCGTAGTGCTTAGGCGAAGCCCTGCGTCGGTAGCTTCATCATCACCGTCATCACGCCGTCGTGCTGACGAAGCTCTCCCTTGACACTCTGCTGGATCGTGAGTTCGTGGGACGTTACTGAGTCGAACGTGTGTAGATTGCAGAGGTGTTATACTTTCGGTGCTAGGATCGTTCGATCGTGTAGACGTATGACTACATCAACCGCGTTGTCATAACGCTTCCGCTTACGGTCTACGAGGTACGTGGACAACACTCTCCCCTCTCGTTGCTATGCATCACCGTGATCTTGCATGTGCGTAGGATTTTTTTTGAAATTACTACGTTCCCCAACAGTGGCATCCGAGCCAGGTTTATCCGTAGATGTTATATGCACGTGTAGAACACAATTGAGTTGTGGGCGATAATAGTCATACTGCTTACCAGCATGTCATACTTTGATTCGGCGGTATTGTTGGATGAAGCGGCCTGGACCGACATTACGCGTGCGCTTACGCGAGACTGGTCTACCGACGTGCTTCGCACACAGGTGGCTAGAGGGTGTCAGTTTCTCCAACTTTAGTTGAATCAAAGGTGGCTACGCCCGCTCCTTGTTGAAGGTTAAAACATCACATACTTGACGAAAACTCGTTGTGGTTTTGATGCGTAGGTAAGAACGGTTCTTTCTTAGCCCGTAGCAGCCAAGTAAAACTTGCAACAACAAAGTAGAGGACGTCTAACTTGTTTTTGCAGGGCATGTCGTGATGTGATATGGTCAATACATGATGCTAAATTTTATTGTATGAGATGATCATGTTTTGTAACAGAGTTATCGGCAACTAGCAGGAGCCATATGGTTGTCGCTTTATTGTATGAAATGCAATCGCCATGTAATTGCTTTACTTTATCACTAAGCGGTAGCGATAGTCGTAGAAGCAATAATTGGAGAGACGACAATGATGCTACGATGGAGATCAAGGTGTCGCGCCGGTGACGATGGTGATCATGATAGTGCTTTGGAGATGGAGATCAAAGGCACAAGATGATGATGGCCATATCATATCACGTATATTTATTGCATTTGATGTTTATGTTTATCCTTTATGCATCTTATTTTTCTTAGTTCCACGGTAGCATTATAAGATGATCTCTCACTAAATTTCAAGGTACAAGTGTTCTCCCTGAGTATGCACTGTTGCGAAAGTTCATCGTGCCGAGACACCATGTGATGATCAGGTGTGATAAGCTCTACCTTCAGATACAACGGGTGCAAGCCAGTTTTGCACATGCAGAATACTCAGGTTGAATTTGACGAGCCTAGCATATGCAGATATGGCCTCAGAACACTGAGACTGAATGGTCGAGCGTGAATCATATAGTAGATACGATCAACATAGTGATGTTAACCATTGAAAACTACTACATCTCACGTGATGATCGGACATGGTTTAGTTGATTTGGATCACGTGATCACTTAGATGATTAGAGGGATGTCTATCTAAGTGGGAGTTCTTTAGTAATATGATTAACTGAACTTTAATTTATCATGAACTTAGTACCTGATAGTATTTTGCATGTCTATGTTGTTGTAGATAGATGGCCTGTGTTGTTGTTCCGTTGAATTTTAATGCGTTCCTAGAGAAAGCTAAGTTGAAAGATGATGGTAGCAACTATGCGGACTGGGTCCGTAACTTGAGGATTATCCTCATTGCTGCAAAGAATAATTACGTCCTGGAAGCACCGCTAGGTGCCAAACCCATTCTTGAGCAACACCAGATGTTATGAACGTCTGGCAGAGCAAAGCTGATGACTACTGGATAGTTTAGTGGGCCATGCTTTACGGCTTAGAACCGGGACTTCAACGACGTTTTGAACATCATGGAGCATATGAGATGTTCTAGGTGTTGAAGTTAATATTTGAAGCAAATGCCCGGATTGAGAGATATGAAGTCTCCAATAAGTTCTACAGCTGCAAGATGGAGGCGAATAGTTCTGTCGGTGAACATATACTCAAAATCTCTGGGTATAACAATCACTTGATTCAACTGGGAGTTAATCTTCCTGATGATAGTTTCATTGACAGAATTCTTCAATCACTGCCACCAAGCTACAAGAGCTTCGTGATGAACTATAATATGCAAGGGATGGATAAGACGATTCCCGAGCTCTTCGCAATGCTAAAGGCTGTGAAGGTAGAAATAAGGAAGGAGCATCAAGTGTTGATGGTCAACAAGACCACCAGTTTCAAGAAAAAGGGCAAAGGGAAGAAGGGGAACTTCAATAAGAACGGAAAGCAAGTTGCTGCTCAAGTGAAGAAACCCAAGTCTGGACCTAAGCCTGAGACTGAGTGCTTCTACTGCAAAGTGACTGGTCACTGGAAGCAGAACTGCCTCAAGTATTTGGCGGATAAGAAGGATGGCAAGGTGAACAAAGGTATATGTGATATACATGTTATTGATGTATACCTTACTAATGCTCGCAGTAGCACCTGGGTATTTGATACTGGTTCTGTTGCTAATATTTGCAACTCAAAACGGGGACTATGGATTAAGAGAAGATTGGCTAAGGACGAGGTGACGATGTGCGTGGGAAATGGTTCCAAAGTCGATGTGATCGCGGTCGGCACGCTACCTCTACATCTACCTTCGGTATTAGTTTTAGACCTGAATAATTGTTATTTGGTGCCAGCGTTGAGCATGAACATCATATCTGGATCTTGTTTGATGCGAGATGGTTATTCATTTAAATCAGAGAATAATGGTTGTTCTATTTATATGAGTAATATCTTTTATGGTCATGCACCCTTGAAGAGTGGTCTATTCTTGTTGAATCTCGATAGTAGTGACACACATATGCATAATATTGAAGCCAAAAGATGCATAGTTGATAATGATAGTGCAACTTATTTGTGGCACTGCCGTTTGGGTCATATTGGTGTAAAGCGCATGAAGAAACTCCATTCTAATGGACTTTTGGAATCACTTGATTATGAATCACTTGGTACTACCGAACCATGCCTCATGGGTAAGATGACGAAAACTCTGTTCTCCGGAACAATGGAGCAAGCAACATATTTGTTGGAAATCATACATACTGATGTATGTGGTCCAATGAATATTGAGGCTCGCGGCGGGTATCATTATTTTCTCACCTTCACAGATGATTTGAGCAGATATGGGTATATCTACTTGATGAAACATAAGTCTGAAACATTTGAAAAGTTCAAAGAATTTCAGAGTGAAGTGGAAAATCATCATAACAAGAAAATAAAATTTCTATGATCTGATCGTGGAGGATAATATTTGAGTTACGAGTTTGGTCTTCATTCGAAACAATGCGGAATAGTTTTGCAACTCACGCCACCCGGAACACCACAGCGTAATGGTGTGTCCGAACGGCGTGATCGTACTTTACTAGATATGGTGCGATCTATGATGTCTCTTACTGATTTACCGCTATCGTTTTGTGGTTATGCTTTAGAGACGACTGCATTCATGTTAAATAGGGCACCATCTAAATCCGTTGAGATGACACCTTATGAACTGTGGTTTGGCAAGAAACCCAAGTTGTCGTTTCTTAAAGTTTGGGGCTGTGATGCTTATGTGAAAAAGCTTCAACCTGATAAGCTCGAACCCAAATCGGAGAAATGTGCCTTCATAGGATACCCAAAGGATACTGTTGGGTACACCTTCTATCACTGATCCAAAGGCAAGACATTCGTTGCTAAGAATGGATCCTTTCTAGAGAAGGAGTTTCTCTCGAAAGAAGTGAGTGGGAGGAAATAGAACTTGATGAGGTAACCGTACTTGCTCCCTTATTGGAAAGTTGTTCATCACAGAAATCTGTTCCTGTGACTCCTACACCAATTAGTGAGGAAGCTAATGATGATAATGATGTAAGTTCGTATCAAGTTACTACCGAACCTCGTAGGTAAACCAGAGTAAGATCCGGACCAGAGTGGTACGGTAATCCTGTTCTGGAAGTCATGTTACTTGACCATGACGAACCTACGAACAATGAGGAAGCGATGATGAGCCTAGATTCCGCGAAATGGCTTGAGGCCATGAAATCTGAGATGGGATCCATGTATGAGAACAAAGTGTGGACTTTGGTTGACTTGCCCAATGATCGGCAAGCCATCGAGAATAAATGGATCTTCAAGAAGAAGACTGACACTGACGGTAATGTTAGTGTCTACAAAGCTCGACTTGTTGTGAAAGGTTTTCAACAAGTTCAAGGAGTTGACTATGATGAGACCTTCTCACCTGTAGCGATGCTTAAGTCTATCCGAATCATGTTAGCAATTGCTGTATTTTATGATTATGAAATTTTGCAAATGGATGTAAAGACTGCATTCCTGAATGGATTTCTGGAAGAAGAGTTGTATATGATGCAACCTGAAGGTTTTATCGATCCAAAGGATGCTAACAAAGTGTGCAAGCACCGGCGATCCATTTATGGACTAGTGCAAGCATCTCGGAGTTGGAATAAACGTTTTGATAGTGTGATCAAAGCATATGGTTTTATCTGAGACTTTTGGAGAAGCCTGTATTTACAAGAAAGTGAGTGGGAGCTCTGTAGCATTTCTAATATTATATGTGGATGACATATTGTTGATTGGAAATGATATTGAATTTTTGGATAGCATAAAAGGATACTTGAATAAGAGTTTTTCAATGAAAGACCTCGGTGAAGTTGCTTATATATTGGGCATCAAGATCTATAGAGATAGATCAAGACACTTAAATGGACTTTCACAAAGCACATACCTTGATAAAGTTTTGAAGAAGTTCAAAATGGATCAAGAAAAGAAAGGGTTCTTGCTTGTGTTACAAGGTGTCAAGTTGAGTCAGACTCAATGCCCGACCACTTCAGAAGATAGAGAGAAAGTGAAAGGTGTTCCCTATGCTTCAGCCATAGGCTCTATCATGTATGCAATGTTGTGTACCAGACCTGATGTGTGCCTTGCTATAACTTTAGCAGGGGGGTACCAAAGTAATCCAGGAGTGGATCACTGGACAGCGGTCAAGAACATCCTGAAATACCTGAAAATGACTAAGGGTATGTTTCTCGTTTATGGAGGTGACAAAGAGCTCGTCGTAAATGGTTACGTCGATGCAAGCTTTGACACTGATCCGGATGACTCTAAGTCACAAACCAGATACGTATTTATATTGAACGGTGGAGCTGTCAGTTGGTGCAGTTCTAAGCAAAGCGTCGTGGCAAGATCTACCTATGATGCGGAGTACATAGCTACTTCGGAAGCAGCAAATGAAGGAGTCTGGATGAAGGAGTTCATATCCAATCTAGGTGTCATACCTAGTGCATCGGGTCCAATTAAAATCTTTTGTGACAATACTGGTGCAATTGCCTTGGCAAAGGAATCCAGATTTCATAAGAGAACCAAGCACATCAAGAGACGGTTCAATTCCATCGGCGATCAAGTCAAGGAGGGAGACATAGAGATTTGCAAGATACATATGGATCTGAATGTTGCCGACCCGTTGACTAAGCATCTCTCACGAGCAAAACATGATCAGCACCAAGACTCCATGGGTGTTAGAATCATTACTGTATAATCTAGATTATTGACTCTAGTGCAAGTGGGAGTAAGGAAATATGCCCTAGAGGCAATAATAAATTTGTTATTTTATATTTCCTTATATCATGATAAATGTTTATTATTCATGCTAGAATTGTATTAACCAAAACTTAGTACATATGCGAATTCATAGACAAATAGAGTGTCACTAGCATGCCTCTACTTGACTAGCTCGTTGAACCAAAGATGGTTAAGTTTCCTAGTCATAGACATAAGTTGTCATTTGATTAACGGGATCACATCATTAGAGAATGATGTGATTGACTTGAACCATTCCGTTAGCTTAGCACTTGATCGTTTAGTACATTGCTATTGCTTTCTCCATGACTTATACTGTTCCTATGACTATGAGATTATGCAACTCCCGAATACTAGAGGAACACTTTTTGTGCTACCAAACGTCACAATGTAACTGGGTGATTATAAAGGTGCTCTACAGGTGTCTCTGATGGTACTTGTTGAGTTGGCATAGATCGAGATTAGGATTTGTCACTTCGATTGTCGGGGAGGTATCTCTAGGCCCTCTCGGTAATGCACATCACTATAAGCCTTGCAAGCAATGTGACTAATGAGTTAGTTGCGGGATGATGCATTACTGAATGAGTAAAGAGACTTGTCGGTAACGATATTGAACTAGGTATTGAGATACCGACGATCGAATCTCGGGCAAGTAACATACCGATGACAAAGGGAACAAACATATGTGGTTATACGGTTTGACCGATAAAGATCTTCGTAGAATATGTGGGCGCCAATATGAACATCCAGGTTCCGCTATTGGTTATGGACCAGAGACGTGTCTCGGTCATGTCTACGTAGTTCTCGAACCCGTAGGGTCCGCACGCTTAACGTTCGGTGATGATTGGTATTATGAGTTTATGTGTTTTGATGTACTGAAGATTGTTCGAAGTCCCGGATGTGATCACGTACATGACGAGGAGTCTCGAAATGGTCGAGACATAAAGATTGATATATTGGATGGCTATATTCGGACACCGGATGAGTTCCGGGGGTCACCGGATAATTGTTGGAGTGCCGGGGGGTTATCGGAACCCCCAGGGGAACTATTGGGCCTACATGGGCCATAGGGAAGAGGGGAGGCAGCCCACAAGGGACAGCCGTGCCCCCTCCCTATAGGGAGTCCGAATTGGACTAGGGAGGGGCGCGCCCCCCTTTCCTTCTCCTCTCCCTCTCCTTTCTTCCCTCTTCCTCCTCCTAGTTAGACTAGGAAAGGGGGAGTCCTAATCGTACTAGGAGGAGGACTCCTCCCCCTCCTTGGCGCGCCCCAAGGGCCGACCGGCCTCCCCCTTGCTCCTTTGTATACGGGGGAAGGGGGCACCCTATGACACACAAGTTGATCATTGATTTCTTAGCCGTGTGCGGTGCCCCCTCCACCATAATCCACCTCGGTCATATCGTCGTAGTGCTTAGGTGAAGCCCTGCGTCGGTAGCTTCATCATCACCGTCATCACGCCGTCGTCCTGACAAAGCTCTCCCTCGACACTCTGCTGGATCGTGAGTTCCTGGGACGTCAGCGAGTCGAACGTGTGCAGATCGAAGAGGTGTCGTACTTTCGGTGCTAGGAGCGGTCGATCGTGAAGACATACGACTACATCAACCTCGTAGTCATAACGCTTCTGCTTACAGTCTACGAGGGTACGTGGACAACACTCTCCCCTCTCGTTGCTATGCGTCACCATGATCTTGCATGTGCGTAGGAATTTTTTTGAAATTACTACGTTCCCCAACACCCGTCGATGATGATTTCATCAATCGCTGACAATTGTATACCACCAAGCATTTGCCCACAACACACACGGCTTATTAGCAGCAATCATATGTGTTATTATCGGTCTTCACACACATTTCTGATTACAAACCTTTTTGCCGCGTATCACACACATCTTGTTATATTGAAGCTTTTTTTTCTCTTGGCTCAAAGCAAATAGTTCATCCGAGTGAACCGCATGCCGTATATCGCACACACCTTGATCTGGCCTACCGTTTCTTTTGTGTTGCCTAATCACAAATAGTTCATCCGAGTGAACCATATGTTGTATATCGCACACACCTTCATCTAGCTGCCAGTTTCTGTTGTTCCTCATCATCGCAAACAGTTATTGAACTGAACCATATGCCCTGCATCGCACACGCAACTAAAATCAGAACCATGTTTGATGCATCCTTCATCGCAAACGTTTTGCACCTTTTTTGACGTTTTTTACACCACCGCTTGCAACTATTGCATCGCGCACAATTTCGTCAAAGGTTCTCTGATCGTAGTGTCGCGTTAGCAGCATCCTGTTGTAGTGATTAGTCACATTGCTTGCAAGCTTCTTGTGATGTTGTATTACCGAGTGGGCCCTGAGATACCTCTCCATCATACGGAGTGAAAAATCCCAGTCTTGATCCATGCCAACTCAACAGACACCCTCGGAGATAACCGTAGAACACCTTTATAGTCACCCAGTTACGTTGCAATGTTTGGTACACACATGGTACTCCTCCAGTGTAAATGAGTTGCATGATCTCAGGGTCATATGAACATATACTTGACATGTAGAAAACGATAACAATAAACTTGACACGATCATATTCTACGTTCATAGTCTGGGTCTTGTCCATCACATCATTCTCCTAATGATGTGATCCCGTTATCAAATGACAACTCATGTCTATGGCTAGGAAACCATTTCCATCTTTGATCAACAAGCTAGTCTAGTAGAGGCTCACTAGGGACACGTTGTTGTCTATGTATCGACACATGTATCTTAGTTTCTAATCAATACAATTCCAGCATGGATAATAAATGATTATCATGAACATGGAAATATGATACTAACTAATTTATTATTGCCTCTAGGGCATATTTCCAACAATCTCCCACTTGCACTAGAGTCAATAATCTAGTTCACATCATCATGTGATTAACACCCAATGAGTTTTGGGGTTTGATCATGTTATGCTTATGAAAGAGGTTTTAGTCAATGGGTCTACAACATTCAGATCCGCGTGTACTTTGCAAATCTTTATGTCATATTCTAGATGCTGCTACCACGCTCCACTTGGAGTTATTCCAAATGGCACCTCCACTATACGTATCCGGTTTGCTACTCAGAGTCATCCGGATTTGTGTCAAAGCTTGGATTGACGTAACCTTTTACACCGAACTCTTTATCACCTCCATAACCGAGAAACTCTACTCAAAGTCATCCGGATTGGTGTTAAAGCTTGCATCGATGTAACCCTTTACGCTGAACTCTTTATCACCTCCATAACCGAGAAACATTTCCTTATTCCTCTATGGATAATTTTGACCGCTGTCCAGCGATCCACTACTGGATCACTCTTGTACCCCCTTGCCAGACACGTGGCAAGGCACACATCAGGTGAGGTACACCTATGGCTAAGGCACAGGGGACGACCTTTGTCCTTTCTCTTTCTTCTGCCGTGGTCGAGCTTTTTGTCTTACTTAACTTCACACCTTACAACTCAGGCAAGAATCCCTTCTTGGACTGATCCATTTTGAACTTCTTCAAAATCATGTCAAGGTTTGTGCTCTGTGAAATTCTTATCAAGCATCTTGATCTATCTCTATAGATCTTAATGCCCAATATGTAAGCAGCTTTACCCGGGTCTTACTTTGAAAACTCCTTTCAAACAACCCTCTATGCTTTCCAGAAATTCTACATCATTCCCGATCAACAATATGTCATCCACATATACATATCAGAAATGTTGTAGTGCTCCCACTCACTTTCTTGCAAATACAAGCTTCTCCGTAAACTTGTATAAACCCAAATGCTTTGATGACCTCATCAAAGCGAAAGTTCCAACTCCGAGATGCTTGCACCAGTCCATAGAAGGATAATTGGGGCTTGCATATCTTTTAGCATCCTTAGGGTCGACAAAACCTTCTGGTTGTATCACATACAACCTTTCCTCACGGAAACCATCAAGGGAACTTTGTTTTGACATCCATGTGCCAGATTTCGTAATTGAAAATGCAGCAACTGCTAACATAATTCCAACAGACTTTAGCATCGCTATGAGTGAGAAAGTATCATCATAGTCAACTCCTTAAACTTGTCGGAAACTTCTTGGCGACAAGTCGAGCTTCATAAATTGTGACATTACCATCAGCATCTGTCTTCTTCTTAAAGATCCATTTATTCTCAATGGCTTGCCGATCATCGGGCAAGTCCACCAAAGTCCATACTTTGTCTCATACATGGATCCTATCTTGGATTTCATGGCCTCTAACCATTTGTTGGAATCCGGGACCAGCATCGCTTCTCCATAGCTCGTAGGTTCAACATTGTCCAACAACATGACCTCTAAGACAGGGTAACCGTACCACTCATAAGTTGTACGTACTCTTGTCGACCTACGATGTTTGACAGTAACTTGATCCAAAGCTTCATGATCATCATCATTGGCTTCCTCTTCAACTGAAGTAGGTGCCACAGAAACATTTTTCTGTGTTGCGCTACTCCCTGGTTGAAGTAAGGTTCAACAGCCTCATCAAGTTCCATCTTTCTCCCACTCAATTCTTTCGAGAGAAACACTTTCTCGAGAAAGGACCCGTTCTTAGCGACAAACACTTTGCCCTTGGATCTGAGATAGAAGGTATACCCAATCGTCTCTTTTGGGTATCCTATGAAGACACATTTGTCCGCTTTGGTTTCACGGTTTTTCGGCTGAAGCCTTTTGACATAAGCATCGCAGCCCCAAACCTTAAGAAACGACAACTTGGGTTTGTTTCCAAACTATAGTTCATACGGTGTAGTCTCCACAGACTTAGATGGTGCCCTATTTAAAGTGAATGTAGTTGTCTCTAATGCATAATCCCAAAATGATAGTGGTAGATCGGCAAGAGAAATCATAGAACACACCATATCAAATAAGGTACGATTATGATGTCCGGACACACCGTTACGCTATGGTGTTCCAGCTGGCGTCAACTGTGAAACAATTCCACATTGTCTTAAGTGATTGCCAAACACATAACTCAGATATTATCCCCCTCAATCGGGTCATAGGAATTTATTGTTCTTGTTACGATGATTCTCAAATTCACTCTAAAATTGCTTGAACTTTTCAAACATTTTAGACTTATGCTCTATTAACTAAATATACCCATATATACTCAAATCATCGGTGAAGGTGATGAAATAACCATATCCACCGTGCATGTTCACACTCATCGGAGCGCACACATCAGTATGTATAATTTCCAACAAGTCACCTACCCGTTCCATTGTTCAGAAATACAGGGTTTTAGTCATCTTGCCCATGAGGCATGGTTCGCATGTGTCAAGTGATTCAAATCAAGTGACTCTAAAAGTCCATCAGCATGGAGTTTCTTCATGCGCTTTACACCAATATGACCTAAGCGGCAGTGCCACAAGAAAGTGGAACTATCATTATCAACTCTACATCTTTTTGGCATCAATGTTACGAACATGTGTATCACCACGATCGAGATTCAATAAACCATTTACATTGCGTGCATGACCATAGAAGGTATTACTCATGTAAACAAAATAACCATTATTCTTTGACTTCAGTGAATAACCGTATTGCAATAAACATGATCTAATCATTCTCATGCTCAATGCAGACATCAAATAACATTTATCTAGGTTCAACATTAATCTCGAAGGTAGAGGGAGCGTGCGATGGTGATCACATCAACCTTGGAAACACTTCCGACACACATCATCACCTCGCCCTTAGCTAGTCTTCATTTATTCCGCAGCTTTTGTTTCGAGTCACCAATATTAGCAACTGAACCGGTATCTAATACCCATGTGCTACTAGGAGTACTAGTAAGGTACACATCAATAACACGTATATCAAATATACTTCTGTTGAAGTTGCCAACCTTCTTATCTACCAAGTATTTGGGGCAGTTCCGCTACCAGTGACCGTACCCCTTATAATAGAAGCACTTAGTCTCGGGTTTGGGTTCAACCTCGGATTTCTTCACTGGAGCGGCAACTGGCTCGCCATTCATGAAGTTTTCCTTCTCGCCCTTGCCCTTCTTGAAACCAGTGGTCTTGTTAACCATCAACACTTGATGCTCCTTCTTGATTTCTACCGTCGCGGCCTTTAAGCACCGCGAACAGCTCTGGGATTGTCTCCATCCCTTGCATGTTATAGTTCATCACGAAGCTCTAGTAGCTTGGTGATAGTGACTGGAGAACTCTGTCAATCACTATCTTATATGGAAGATTAACTCCCACTTGATTTAAGTGATTGTAGTACACAGACATTCTGAGCACATGCTCACTGGCTGAGCTATTCTCCTCCATCTTGTAGGCAAAGAACTTGTTAGAGGTCTCATACCTCTCAACACGGGCATGAGCCTGAAATACCAATTTCAGCTCTTGGAACATCTCATATATTCCATGGCGTTCAAAACGTCTTTGGATCCCCGATTCTAAGCCGTAAAGCATGGCGCACTAAACTATCAAGTAGTCATCAGAACGTGTCTACCAGATGTTGACAACATCCATAGACGATGCTAGAGGGGTTGTCACACTGAGCGGTGCATCAAGGACATAAGCATTCTATGCATCAGTGAGGACAATCCTCAGACTACGGCCCTAGTCCGCATAATTGCTTACAACATCTTTCAACTTAGTTTTTTCTCTAGGAGCGTATTAAAACTTGGAGCTACAGTGCGAGCTATTGATCTACAACATAATTTGCAAAGCTTGGACTATTGTTCATGATAAATGAGTTCAATTAATCATATTACCTAAGAACTCCAACTCAAATCGACATCCCTCCGGTCGTCCGAGTGTAACATGATCCAAATTCACCAACCCAAGTCCGGTCATCACGTGAGATGAGGTGGTTTCAATGGTGAACATCTCCATGTTGATCATATCTACTATATGACTCATGTTCGACCTTTCGGTCTCTTGTGTTCCGAGGCCATGTCTGTACATGCTAGGCTCGTCAAGTTTAACCCAAGTGTTCCACATGTGCAAAACTGTCTTACACCCGTTGTATGTGAACGTAGAGTCTATCACACCCGATCATCACGTGGTGTTTCGAAACGTCGAACTTTCGCAACGGTGCACACTTGGGGAGAACAAAATTTTATCTTGAAATTTTAGTGATCACCTTATAATACTACCGTCGTCCTAAGCAAAATAAGATGCATAAAAGGATTAACATCACATGAAAATCACAAGTGACATGATATGGCCATCAACTCTTGCTTTCAATCTCCATCTACAAAGCACTGGCATCATCTCCATCGTCACCGGCATGACACCGTGATCTCCATCATCGTGTCACCATCAGGGTTGTCACGCCAACCATTCTTCTACTACTATTGCTACCTCTTAGCGATAAAGTAAAGCATTACACAATGCTTAATGATTGACACGCAGGTCATACAATAATTAAAGACAACCCTATGGCTCCTGCCGGTTGTCGTCTGCATTGACATGCAAGTCGATATAAACTATTACAAACATGATCATCTCATACATCAAATATATTTCATCATGTCTTTGGCCATATCATATCACAACATACCCTGCAAAAAACAAGTTAGACGTACTCTACTCTGTTGTTGCATGTTTTACGTGGCTGCTATGGGTATCTAGCAAGAACGATTCTTGCCTACACAAAGCCACAAAGGTGGTATGCAAGTTGCTATTAACCTTCTACAAGGACCGCCTTTGTCGAATCCGATTCAACTAAGCTGGGAGAGACAGACACCCGCCAGCCATCTTTATGCAACAAAGTCACATGTCTGTCATGGAACCGGTCTCATGTACGTGGACATGTAAGGTTGGTTCGGGCCGCTTCATCCCACAATACCGCCGAATCAAGAAAAGACCAAGGAAGGAAGCAATCTAAATATCAACACCCACAAACTCCTTTGTGTTCTACTCGTGATGTCATCTACGCATAGATCTAGCTATGATACCACTGTTGGGGAATGTGGCATGGGAAACAAAAAAATTCCTATGCTCACCAAGATCAATCTAGGAGATTACCATCTACGAGAGGAGAGATTTCATCTACATACCCTTGTAGATCGCTAAGCGGAAGCGTTAAGAAACACTGTTGATGTAGTCGAATGTTTTCACGATCCAATCATAATCCGTCCCGTGAACGTCTTCGCGATCCAATCATGATCCGTCCCGCGAACTCCCGATCCAAGTGCCGAACGGACGGCACCTCTACGTTCAACACACGTATGGCTTGATGACGCCTTCACCTCCTCGATCCAGCAAGCGATGGTGAAGTAGTAGCTCGAGTCCTCCCGTAGCACGATGGCGTGGTGGCGGTGGTGGTGGCGGAATCTCAGCAGAGCTTCGCTAAGCGCTACGGAGAGGAAGAAGGCCACGAGGGAGAGGAGGGGAAGCGCCGTGGCGTATGAGGGTGCAGATGCCCTCTCTCTGCCTATCTATATATAGGGGGAAGGGAGAGAGGGGGCGCCCCTAGGGGGTCCCATCTAGGGCCGGCGACCACAAGAGGGAAACCCTAGATAAGTTTTCGCCCTTAGGAGACTTGGCCCCCAAGCCAAAGGGGTGGGAACCCTAGGGGGTGCCCCCACCTCCTCTTGCAACGTGGGATGGGGTGAGGGGCCGCACAACCCCTTGGTGGGCTGGTTTGCCCCATCCCATTGGGCCCATGAGGCCCCCCAACACTTGTCGGGGCCCCCCGAAACCCCTTTTTCGGTCATGTTGGTCATTACCCGGTACCCCCGGAATACTTCCGGACTCCAATACCCTTCGTCCAATATATCAATCTTCACCTCTGGACCATTCCGGAGTTCCTCGTCACATCCGGGACTATGAACAACCTTCGGTAACCACCATAATGACTCAACTATACTTATATTGTCACCAAACATTAAGTGTGTAGACCCTGCGGGTTCGAGAACTATGCAGACATTATCGAGACACCTCTACGGTCAATAACCAATAGCGGGACCTATGCCCATATTGGTTCCTACATATTCTACGAAGATCTTATAGGTCGAACCTCTATGTCAAGAATTCAGCTAATCCCGAATGCAGTTCCCTTTGTCTATCGGTATGTTACGTGCCCGAGATTCGATCGTCAGTATCCCCATACCTAGTTCAATCTCGTTACCGGCAAGTCCCTTTACTCGTCCCGTAATACAAGATCCCCTGGCTAACTCATTAGTCACATTGCTTGCAAGCTTCTTGTGATGTTGTATTATTGAGTGGGCCCTGAGATACCTCTCTGTCATACGGAGTGACAAATCCCAGTCTTGATCCATGCCAACTCAACAGACACCCTCGAAGATACCAATAGAGCACTGATGTCGCATGAGATGTGTTGGTGTTTCCCCAAGGAATAAGGGAGTATGCAGCACAACAACGGTAAGGTATTTCGTTCAGTGATGAGACCAAGGTTATCGAACCAGTAGGAGAACCACGCAACACTATGTAAACGGTACCTGCACACAAATAGCAAATACTTGGAACCCGATGCGTTAAACGGGTTGTCAATCCCTTTCAGGTAGCGTTGCCAAAAAGTGACGTAAGGATAGGACAAAATTGTAGTAGATTGATACATGCAAATAAAAGTAAATAAAATGCAGCAATGCATTTTTGGGTTTTTGATAATATGGGTCTGAAAACAAAAGAGGCAAATAAAACAAAAGGCAATTGGCAATATGGATCTGAAATTATATGATAGGAAAATAGACCTGGGGGGGCGTAGATTTCACTAGTGGCTTCTCTCGAGAAAATAGCAACGGTGGGTAGACAAATTACTGTTGGGCAATTGATAGAAAAGCAAATAATTATGACGATATCCAAGACAATGATCATGTATATAGGCATCACGTCCAAGATTAGTAGACCGACTCACCTCGCATCTACTACTATTACTCCACACATCGACCGCTATCCAAAGATGCATCTAGTGTATTAAGTTCATGGGAAAACGGGTAATGCAATAAGAACGATGACATGATGTAGACAAGATCTATTCATGTAGGAATAGACCCCATCTTTTATCCCTAATAGCAACGATACATGTGTGCCTTGCTGCCCCTTCTGTCACTAGGAAAGGACACCGGAAGACCGAACCCATTACAAAGCACCTCTTCACATTGCAAGATAAATAGATCAAGTTGGCCAAACAAAACCCAAATATCGGAAAAGACATACGAGGCTATAACAATCAAGATTGGATATTAAATCAAGGCGAATCTGATCATAAACTCACAATTCATCGGATCACAACAAACACACCGCAAAGAGTCATTACATCAAATAGATCTCCAAGAGACCGTTGTATTGAGATACAAAGAGAGAAAAGGCCATCTAGCTACTACCTACAGACCCGTAGGTCTGAGTTGAACTACTCATGCATCATCGGAGAGGCACCAATGAGGATGATGAACCCCTTCGTGATCATGTTCCCCTCGGGAGGAGGGCCGTGATAGGGCTCTAGATTGGATCTCGTGGTTCAGGAACTTGCGGCAGCTGGATAATATTTTGTCGACTCCCCTAGGGTTTCTGGAGCAAGGAGGTATTTATAGAGCGAAGAGGCGATGCGGGAGGCCACCAAGGTGGGCACAACCCACCTGGGTGCGCCCTGGTGGGTTGTGCCCCCCTCGGGGCACCCCCAGGTGCTTCTCTGACCCATCTGGTGTCTTCTGGTCCAAAAAAATCCACAAAAAGTTTCGCTGCATTTGGACTTCGTTTGATATTGATGTTCGGCGATGTAAAAAACAAGCAGAAAACAGAAACTGGCACTTGGGACTATGTCAATAGGTTAGTCACAAAAAATGTTATAAAATGATTGTAAAACATCCAAGAATGATAATATAACAGCATGGAACAATCAAAAATTATAGATACATTGGAGACGTATCAGCATCCCCAAGCTTAATTCCTGCTCGTCCTCGAGTAGGTAAATGAAAAAAACAGAATTTTTGATGTGGAATGCTGCCAAACATGTTCATCACATATCCTTCCTTTATAGCATGGACAATTGGACTTTTATATGGTTCAAAGCAATAGTCTAGTTTTGTCATGAGGACTTTAATACTCAAGCACATCAACAAACAACCATGTCTTTCAAAATATCAACACTAAAGCAAGTTATCCCTAGCCCATTATGCTCAATCATTGATCCATTCATGAAACATACTCGCATATCAGCTACACCCAATGCTCAAGTACGATCATAGTGCCCCTTAGTTGGTGATTTATAAGAGAAGATGGAGATCCAAGTAAAAATAAAATTTGCATAAATTAAATAGAAAGGCCCTTGGTGGAGGGAAGTAGGGATTTCTAGAGGTGCCAGAGCTCAAAGCAAAAAATATAGAGATAAGACATTTTGGGTGGCATGCTTTTCCTATCAACGAAAACGATCGAGTAGTTTCAATACTTTCCATGCTAGATATATCATAGGCGGTTCCCAAACACAAAATAAAGTTTATTCCTTTTTCCACCATACTTTCACTTTCCATGGCTAGCCATATCCACGGGTGCCTTCCACCAACAATTTCCAAGGAATTTATTATTTGACAACATAAAGTAAATTCCTTTTTCATTTTGGGACTGGGCATCCCTAACACCTTTGTCATACTCTCGTGCAATGACAAGTGAATAAACAGTCATCTTGAGAATAACACATCTAGCATGGAAATATATCATCCACCCCTACCGTTTCATGAGCGGTACAAGCAAACAAAAGAGGAACTTATTTTGAAAATTATAGATGGCACATACAAATTTGCTTAGAACAGCAAAAGAATACCACATATAGGTAGGTATAGTGGACTCATGTGGCAAAAACTGGTTTAAAGGATTATGGATGCCCAAGTAGTGATCATACTTAGTGCAAATGAAGGCTAGCAAAGGATTGAGAAGCATCCAACCAAGAAACAAAAAATCTCATCTGTGAGCATTAAGCATAACTAACACCGAATAATGCTTCACAAGTAGGATGTAATTTCATTGCATAACTATTTGAAGGAAATATGCCCTAGAGGCAATAATAAAGTTGTTATTTTATATTTCCTTATATCATGATAAATGTTTATTATTCATCATAGAATTGTATTAACCGGAAACTTAGTACATGTGTGAATACATAGACAAAACAGAGTGTCCCTAGTATGCCTCTACTTGACTAGCTCGTTAATCAAAGATGGTTAAGTTTCCTGACCATAGACATGTGTTTTGATGAACGGGATCACATCATTAGAGAGTGATGTGATGGACAAGACCCGTCCGTTAGCTTAGCATTATGATCGTTTATTTTTATTGCTATTGCTTTCTTCATGACTTATACATATTCCTCTGACTATGAGATTATGCAACTCCCGAATACCGGAGGAACACCTTGTGTGCTCTCAAACGTCACAACGTAACTGGGTGATTATAAAGATGCTCTACAGGTGTCACCAAAGGTGTTTGTTGGGTTGGCATAGATCAAGATTAGGATTTGTCACTCCATGTATCGGAGAGGTATCTCTAGGCCCTCTCGGTAATGCACATCACTATAAGCCTTGCAAGCAATGTGACTAATGAGTTAGTTCCAGGATGATGCATTACGGAACGAGTAAAGAGACTTGCCGGTAATGAGATTGAAATAGGTATGATGATACCGATGATCGAATCTCGGGCAAGTAACATATCGATGACAAAGGGAACAACGTATGTTGTTATGCGGTTTGACCGATAAAGATCTTTGTAGAATATGTAGGAGCCAATATGAGCATCCAGGTTCCGCTATTGGTTATTGACCGGAGATGTGTCTCGGTCTTGCCTACATAGTTCTCGAACCTGTAGGGCCGCACGCTTAACGTTCGATGACGATTTGTATTATGAGTTATGTGTTTTGGTGACCGAAGTTTGTTCGGAGTCCCAAATGAGATCATGGACATGACGAGGAGTCTCCAAATGGTCGAGAGGTAAAGATTCATATATTGGAAGGTTGTATTCAGACATCGGAATGGTTCTGAGTGATTCGGGTATTTTACCAGAGTACCGAGGGGTTACCGGAACCCCCCCGGGGAAGTGTTGGGCCATCATTGTCCTAAGGGAGAGAGAGGGAAGCCCGCGCGGGGTGGCCGTGCGCCCCCCTCCTAGGGAGTCCGAATAGGACAAGGAGGAGGGGGGCGCCCCCCTTCCCTTTCCCTCTCCCTCTCCTTCCTATCCTTCCTATTCCCTCCGGTGGAGAAAGGAAAGGGGGGGCGAATCCTACTTGGACTAGGAGTCCAAGTAGGACTCCCCCCATGGCGCGCCCCTCCTGGACGCCGGCCTCTCTCCCCCCCTCCTTTATACACGTGGGCAGGGGGCACTCCAAAGGCACACCAAGAATTCTCTTAGTCGTGTGCGGTGCCCCCCTCCACAATTTACTTCTCTGGTCATAGCTTCGTAGTGCTTAGGCGAAGCTCTGCGCGGATCACATCACCATCACCGTCACCACGCCGTCATGCTGATGGAACTCTCCCTCGACCCTCTACTGGATCAAGAGTTCGAGGGACGTCATCGAGCTGAACGTGTGCCGAACACGGAGGTGCCGTACGTTCGGTACTTGGATCGGTTGGATCATGAAGACGTTCGACTACATCAACCGCATTAACATAACACTTATGCTTTTGGTCTACGAGGGTACGTGGACACACTCTCCCCGTCTCGTTGCTATGCATCTCCTAGATAGATCTTGTGTGATCATATAATTTTTTTTGAAATTGCATGCTACGTTCCCCAACAGTGGCATCCGAGCTAGGTCTATGCGTAGATGATATGCACGAGTAGAACACAAAGAGTTGTGGGCGATAATAGTCATACTGCTTACCACCAACGTCTTACTTTGATTCGGCGGTATTGTTGGATGAAGCGGCCTAGACCGACAATACATGACTGCGTTCATGAGACTGGTTCTACCGATGTGCTTTGCACACAGGTGGCTGGCAGGTGTCTGTTTCTCCAACTTTAGTTGAATCGAGTTTGACTACGGACGGTCCTTGTTGAAGGTTAAAATATCACACTTGACAGAAAATCGTTGTGGTTTTGATGTGTAGGTAAGAACGGTTCTTGCTAGAAGCCCATAGCAGCCACGTAAAACTTGCAACAACAAAGTAGAGGACGTCTAACTTTTTTTTGTAGGGCATGTTGTGATGTGATATGGTCAAGACGTGATGAGATATAAATTGTTGTATGGGATGATCATGTTTTGTAAAAGTTATCAGCAACTTGCAGGAGCCATATGGTTGTCGCTTTATTGTACGAAATGCAATCGCCATGTAATTGCTTTACTTTATCACTAAGCGGTAGCGATAGTCGTAGAAGCAATAGTTGGTGAGACGACAATGACGCTACGATGGGGATCAAGGTGTCAAGCCGGTGACGATGGAAATCATGACGATGCTTTAGAGATGGAGATCAAAGGCACAAGATGATGATGGCCATATCATGTCACATATTTTGATTGCATGTGATGTTTATCCTTTATGCATCTTATTTTTCTTAGTACGACGATAGCATTATAAGATGATCTCTCACTAAATTTCAAGGTATAAGTGTTCTCCCTGAGTATGCACCATTGCTACAATTAAATGCGTGAGACACCACGTGATGATCGGGTGTGATAAGGTCTACATTCACATACAACTGGTGCAAGCCGGTTTTGCAGATATGGCCTCAGAACACTGAGACCGAAAGGTCGAACATGAATCATATAGTAGATATGATCAACATAGTGATGTTCACCATTGAAAACTACTCCATCTCACATGATGATCGTACATGGTTTAGTTGATATGGATCACGTGATCATTTAGATGACTAGAGGGATGTCTATCTAAGTGGGAGTTCTTAAGTAATATGATTAATTGAACTTAAATTTATCATGAAAATAGTCCTGATAGTATTTGCATATCTATGTTGTAGATCAATAACTCGCGTATAGCTTCCCCGTTTTATTTATGATATGTTCCTAGAGAAAACTAAGTTGAAAGATGATAGTAGCATTGATGAGGACTAGATCCGTGATCTGAGGATTATCCTCATTGCTGCACTGAAGAATTATGTCCTTGATGCACCGCTAGGTGATAGAACTATTGCAGGAGCAGATGCAGATGTTATGAACGTTTGACAAGCTCGGTATGATGACTACTTGATAGTTTAGTGCGCCATGCTTTACGGCTTAGAACCGGGACTTCAAAAATGTTTTGAACTACATGGAGCATATGAGATGTTCCAAGAGTTGAAATTGGTATTTCAGACTCATGCCCGTGTTAAGAGGTATGATACCTCTGACAAAGTACTTTTCCTACAAGATGGAGGAGAATAGCTCAGCTAGTGAGCATATGCTTAGAATGTATGGGTACTACAATCACTTGAGTCAAGTGGGAGTTAATCTTCCAGATAAGATAGTGATTGAAAAAGTTCTCTAGTCACTGTCACCAAGTTACTAGAACTTTGTGATGAACTATAATATGCGAGGGATGACGAAAACGATTCCCAAGCTCTTCGCAATGCTGAAATCAGCGAAGGTAGAAATCAAGAAAAAGCATCAAGAGTTGATGGTTAACAAGACCACTAGTTTCAAGAAAAGGGAAAGGGAAAGAAAGGGGAAACTTCAAAAGAATGGCAAGATATTTGCCACTCCCATGAAGAAGCCCAAAGCCATACCCAAACCTGAAGCTGAGTGCCTCTACTACAAAAGAAATAGTTACTGGAAGTGGAACTGCCCCAAATACTTGGCGGATAAGAAGGATGGCAAAGTGAACAAAAGTATATACATGTTATTGATGTGTGCTTTACTAGTGTTCATAGTAACCCCAGGGTATTTGATACCGGTTCAGTTGCTATGATTAGTAACTCGAAACAGGAGTTGCAAAATGAATAGAGACTAGTTAAGGGCAAGGTAACGATGTGTGTTGGAAATGATTCCAAGGTTGATAAGATCACCATCGAACACTCCTTGTACCTTCGGGATTAGTGTTGAACCTAAAATAAATGTTATTTGGTGTTTGTGTTGAGCATGAATATGATTGGGTCATGTTTATTGCAATACGGTTATTCATTTAAGTCAAAGAATAATTGTTGTTCTGTTTACATGAATAAAACCTTCTATGGTCATACACTTAAAATACATGGTCTGTTAAATCTCGATTATAGTAATACACATATTCGTAATATTGATGCCAAAAGATGCAAAGTTGATAATGATTGTGCAACATATTTGTGGCACTAACGTTTAGGTCATATTGGTGTAAAGCGCATGAAGAAACTCCATACGGATGGATTTTTGGAATCACTTGATTATGAATCATTTGATACTTGCGAACCATGCCTCATGGGAAAGATGACTAAAACTCTATTCTCCGGAACAATGGAGCAAGCCACTGACTTATTGGAAATAATACATATCGATGTATGCGGTCCGATGAGTGTTAAGGCTCGCGGCTGGTGTCATTATTTTTTGACCTTCACAGATGATTTGAGCGGATATGGGTATATCTACTTGATGAAACACAAGTCTGTAACGTTTGAAAAGTTCAAAGAATTACAGAGTGAAGTGGAGAATCATCGTAACAAGAAAAATAAAGTTTCTACAATCTGATTGCGTAGGCGATTATTTGAGTTACGAGTTTGGCCTTCATTAAACAATGTGGAATAGTTTCGCAACTAACGCCACCTAGAACACCATAGCGTAATGGTGTGTCCGAATGTCATAACCGTACTTTATTAGATATGGTGTGATCTATGATGTCTCTTACTGATTTACCACTATCGTTTTGGGGTTATGCATTAGAGACAGTTGCATTCACGTTAAATAGGGCACCATCTAAATCCGTTGAGACGACACCATATAAACTGTGATTTGGCAAGAAACCTAAGTCATCGCTTTCTTAAAGTTTGGGGCTGTGATGCTTATGTGAAAAAGCTTCAACCTGATAAGCTCGAACCCAAATCGGAGAAATGTGTCTTCATAGGATACCCAAAGGAGATCATTGGGTACACCTTCTATCACAGATCCGAAGGCAAGATATTCGTTGCTAAGAATGGATCCTTTCTAGAGGAGTTTCTCTCGAAAGAAGTGAGTGGGAGGAAAGTAGAACTTGATGAGGTAATTGTACCTTCTCCCGAATTGGAAAGTAGTTCATCACAGAAATCAGTTCCAGTGATGCCTACACCCATTAGTGAGGAAGTTAATGATGATGATCATGAAACTTTAGATCAAGTTACTACCGAACGTCGTAGGTCAATCGTAGTAACGCTCGCACTGTGAGTGGTACGGTAATCCTGTTCTGGAAGTCATGTTACTAGACCATGACGAACCTACAAACTATGAGGAAGTGATGATGATCTCAGATTCCGCGAAATGGCTTGAGGCCATGAAATCTGAGATGGGATCCATGTATGAGAACAAAGTGTGGACTTTGGTTGACTTTCCCGATGATCGGCAAGCAATAGAAAATAAATGGATCTTCAAGAGGAAGACGGATGGTGAGGGTAGTATTACTATCTACAAAGCTAGAATTGTCACAAAAGGTTTTCGACAAGTTCAAGGTGTTGACTACGATGAGATATTATCACTGGTATCGATGCTTAAAGTCTGTCCGAATCATGTTAGCAATTGCCGTATTTTATGAAATCTGACAAATGGATTGTTTAATAGATTTATTAAAGAAGAGGTGTATATGATGCAACCAGAAGGTTTTGTCAATCCTAAAGGTGCTAACAAAGTGTGCAAGCTCCAGCGATATCTATGGACTGGTGCAAGCATCTCGGAGTTGGAATATACACTTTGATGAGTTGATCAAAGCATATAGTTCTATACAGACTTGCGGTGAAGCCTGTATTTACAAGAAAGTGAGTGGGAGCACTACAGCCTTTCTGATAAGTATATGTGAATGACTTATTGTTGCTCAGAAATGATGTAGAATTTTCTAGAAAGCATAAAGGAGTGTTTGAAAGGAGTTTTTCAAAGAAAGACCTCGATGAAGCTGCTTACATATTGGGCATCAACATCTATATAGATAGATCAAGATGCTTGATAAGATTTTTCAATGACTACATACGTTGACAAGATTTTGAAGTAGTTCAAAATGGAATAGTCAAAGAAGGAGTTCTTGCCTGTATTGCAAGGTGTAAAGTTGAGTAAGACTCAAAACCCGACAATGGCAGAAAAAGAAAGAGAATGAAAGTCATTCCCTATGCCTCAACCATAGGTTCTATAAAGTATGCCATGCTGTGTACCAGACATATTGTGTAACTTAACGATAGTTTGGCAAGGGGGCACGATAGTGATCTAGGAGTGGATCACTGGACAGCGGTAAAAGTTATCCTTAGTTACCTAAGAGGACTAAGGAAATATTTCTCGATTATGGAGGTAATAAAGAGTTCATCGTAAAAAGTTACGTTGATGCAAGCTTTTATACCGATCCGTATGACTCTAAGTCTCGGTCTGGATACATATTGAAAGTGGGAGCAATTAGCTAGAGTAGCTCCACGCAGAGCATTGTAGACATAGAAAATTTGCAAAATACATACGGCTCTGAATGTGGCAGACCCGTTGACTAAACTTTTCTCATAAGCAAAACATGATCACACCTTAGTACTCTTCGGGTGTTATTCACATAGTGATGTGAACTAGATTATTGACTCTAGTAAACCCCTTGGGTGTTAGTCACATGGCGATGTGAACTAATCACATAAAGATGTGAACTATTGGTGTTAAATCACATGACGATGTGAACTAGATTATTGACTCTAGTGCAAGTGTGAGTAAGGAAATATGCCCTAGAGGCAATAATAAAGTTGTTATTTTATATTTCCTTATATCATGATAAATTTTTATTATTCATGCTAGAATTGTATTAACCGGAAACTTAGTACATGTGTGAATACATAGACAAAACAGAGTGTCCCTAGTATGCCTCTACTTGACTAGCTCGTTAATCAAAGATGGTTAAGTTTCCTGACCATAGACATGTATTTTCATGAACGAGATCACATCATTGGAGAATAATGTGATGGACAAGACCCATATGTTAGCTTAGCATTATGATCGCTTAGTTTTATTGCTATTGATTTCTTCATGACTTATACATATTCCTCTAACTATGAGATTATGCAACTCCCGAATACCGGAGGAACAGCTTGTGTGCTATCAAACGTCACAACGTAACTGGGTGATTATAAAGATGCTCTACAGGTGTCTCCGAAGGTGTTTGTTGGGTTGGCATAGATCAAGATTAGGATTTGTCACTCCATGTATCGGAGAGGTATCTCTAGGCCCTCTCGGTAATGCACATCACTATAAGCCTTGCAAGAAATGTGATTAATGAGTTAGTTGTGGGATGATGCATTACGGAACGAGTAAAGAGACTTGCCGGTAACGAGATTGAACTAGGTATGATGATATGTCAGGACCCCGATCCTAAGTCACACCGATCTAGCATGTAACACATCATATCACTTTGCGGCCTCACGCACGGTATTCCCACGGGTGTCGCCTTACCATGGCCCGGGACCGCTTATGCCTTTTGGCTCACGTATATGATAGTGTCGCTAGCATCCATATGACAAAGAACCCGGCCGACATGGCTAGTCGTGAACCCAAAGCGGCGCTTAACCTATGGGGACAGGCATACATGAATCACATCGAGTATGTCGGTCATCAACGATAAATTCGGGCTGTAGCACGGGCTAACAGACTCCGGTATCCCGGGCTGTAGCAGGCTAGGCAGGACTCCGAATAACACCGCGTGACATTTCCCGAAGGGATGTATATAGGAACGGTGAAACACATGCCGCCACCAAGTGTCCAAGCAGTAGTGTTGGGCTAGCAGGTGACTCCGTGAACCGGGTCAGAAGCGGACTAGTATCGCTCGTAAGCACGAGACTACATTTCCCCATATGAGAGGCTGCCAAGGATAAACAACTAGTTTGTCGGATCCCACACATACCAAGCATTTCAAACATACACACAATATGCTCAATATGTGTAGATACAACATGGCATCACAACATAACTCTACGACTCAATTATTTATTAGGCTCCGAAGAGCGAGATATTACAAACATGGGTCTCATGACCCAACACTCGAGCATACAAATCAAAACACAAGCGGAAGCTAAACATGTCTGGTACGTATAACTATAAATGAAAAAGGCTGAGAAGCCCGACTATCTACAGATCTCGCCGAGGGCACAAGATCGTAAATGAGGTAACAAGCTAACCGTCAAGTCCAAGCGGAACTACTAGCGAGACTGAAGTCTCTCTCGCAAAACGTAAAATAAGCAAACGTGAGTACAAACGCATTTCAGCAAGACTTACATCGTAACTAGCTACATATGCATCATTATCAAAAGGGGTGGTGGAGTTTGATCGCAGCAAGCCAGCTTTGACTCGGTGGCTATCCCGAACTACGCATCGCAAGTAACTCTTTTGAGGTGGCGCACACGCAGTCCACATATTCACCATATCAATACACCACTATGGACCCGCCCCGTCTCCCTCACGAGAACGCCATCCATAGCACTCACGCTTATCTTATGCGCATTTTAGGGTATCCACTTTCACTTGTCTATGAACCGATATAGGCAACCCTGAAGTCCTTCTCCGTGGACACGGCTATTCGAATAGATCATATTAACCCCGCAGGGTGTACTTCTTCACACACGCTCACCACTTACCGCCGTTTACACGACATGTACTCGGCAACCTTCAAGCGGAAGCCCAACGTGGGTGTCGGCCACGACCTACCTAAACACACAAGTCCCTAGTCCAGGTTTATCGCCTATTCGGGATCCATCCGCAGGAGTCCGCCGAGGTTTCCCATACAGCCCCGAACGATGTGCAGGGTTCCCGAGACACCAAACGGGCGAATCGGGTACATCAACACGGTGCCTACCGCAACACAACCCACCCCTACGGTCAGCTATGCGGCCCCCAAAGATACTACAAACACCGTAAACTACTTGCAACTCCCTTGACCGAGGACAAGGGTGGTTAAGAAGCCGAGAGGGTCCATTGGTTTCGGGCCCAATGCGTGGTAGTAACTGTTTCATGGATCACAAACACAGAACTCAGTTCCTGAGGACGGCTGCAATGAGACAACCCACCATGTACTCCTACATGGCCTCTCACCGCTACCTTTACCAAATCGTGTTCACACACTTAGCTCACGCACGCAGTAGGACATGTTCACACAACCATTCCAATTCATTCCCGATGAATCAGACCTGACTCAACTCTAAGCAAAGAGGCATGACAACAAGCATGAATGAGTAGGCACAACATGGCTCAAGCAACTCCTACTCATGCTAGTGGGTTTCATCTAGTTACTTGTGGAATGACAGTCATGCAAAGGATAAAGGGGTTCAGCTACCGCAGCAAGTAACACATGAGTCGTTGTTGTCCTAATGCAATAAAATAGAGCAGGAGCGAGAGTGGGATTATATCGGAATGAACAAGGGGTTTTGCTTGCACAGCACTTCAAGATAATATAGTTCTTCATCGGTGTCATCGAACAATCGTCTAACGTCGTCTCACCGAGAGGGACAATTACCGGCAAACAAGAGAGAACACAATCAATGCAATGCACATTCACATGAATGACATGTCATGTTAAGGTACTGAATTCACCTAATGCAATGTCTAGCTGTGTTAATTGAAGTGGAATTCAAACAAGAACAAATTCCAACTCCAAATGTTATTTCATAAATTGCCCTAATCATGATTCATCCTATTCAGTGAGGTTAACTTGTTCAAACATGCATGAATGTGCCATAAACAGATTCTTCATATTTTTCTGATCATTTTTCATATATAAATTATTTCAATCTAAGCTACGGTTGAATTACTATGAATTTTAGAAGTTTGGGGTATTTTCAAATTTATAAATCATTTCCTAATTTATTTTAATTCTAGAAATACTTTCTTTGCGTCGACATGATGCCCGTGGTGATGTCGAGAAAGTCGACAGGGTTGACCAGAGTCAAACTCATGGCGCTGGACCCACGGGTCAGAGTCATTAGACTAACTAATTTTAGTTAGTCCTAATCCTAGGTTTAATTAGCAGGGCGGGCCCACACGTCAGTGACCCAGGGGGGTCAAATCCCTGGTCAACCGGGGCTAATCCACCGGCGTCGAGTCGCCGGCGAGGCCGAGACGGCGGAGGCCTTCGGGTTTCTTGCTCCGGCGACCAAACGGACGGGGGAGGGGCTCTACGGGTAGCTGGAAGAGCGCCGCATCGGGTGGTGCAGATAGTTGGGCTCGGGGTCGCCGGAAAATGCGCCGGCGACGAGGTTTGCGGCTGCCATGGTTCGGTTGGCGGCGGTTTCGTAGCTACAGCGTGCAGATCGACTAGCTAACGGCATATGCATGACATACGCGTGCCCACGAATCCGTTGGACATGGTGGTGTGACCAAAAGGTCGCTGGAATAGCGCCGGCGACGAGCTTGGGCGGAGGCGAGCTTCGGCCATGGTTGGGGATGAGGCTAGCGGGCGCAAACGAGAGAGGGAGAAGAGGGGTCCGGAGCAGAATCTCACGGTAGCGTCGTTTGACGGTGTCGGGTGGCTCGGGAAGCACCGAGCGAGCGAAGCGGCGAGGGGATCTCCGGCGGCGGCAATGAAGATGTTGAGGATGACGATGATGTGGGGCGTCCGGTGGTGTGTGTGTCCTCGAGGAGGCGTGACGACGGAGGCGGATCTCCTAGACATGCTTTGGGGTGGCTAAGCGGTGGAAGTGGCCATGCGAACGGCGTCGGTGGCGGGCGTGCTCCGTTCGGTGAGCTCGAGGAAGAGGGCGAGAGGGAAGAGAGGGAGCAGCGAGTGAGGGAGAGGAGCGAGGGGGCACGGGCGTCGTCGTGGCGTCGCGAGGAGGTCGGGAGGCCGCCAAAGACGGGCAGAGGTGGCGTCAGGCGTCGGGCAAGCGCCACGCCTCGCCTCTGCCCTCTTGGCAGAGGAAGACGACGAGCGGCGAGGCGGTGGTGGGCTGGGCCACCACCGGGCCGTCGAGGAGGAGGGAGAGAAGGCTGGGCTGTGGGCTGCAGTAAGCCAAGTAACGATTCTCTCTCTCTCTTTTATTTCCATTTTCTATTTTCTCGTAATTATGTTTGGCTTTAATAAAATGCTGCATTTCCAAAAATCATGAAACTGGTCAATGTCACTGTTTGGAATATTTCCAACAACAAACATTTCAGTTTGTGATTATTTGAGCATTTAAAATATTTTATAGTATTTAAATGCCCAAATGCAAATACCATATGAATTAATTCAAAAGTCCAAATGTCATGGAAAAATGTGCAACATCTCCGTTCAAGCTTCAAGATTTTCCAAAAAATGGTGAACATTTTTGAAGGCCATTTGGTTCATTGAAAAATATTTCTTAGTTGAACCTATTTGAATTGTTTTTGGTGCTAGGGCTTGGTCATCCCCATTTCAAATTTAAATGAAATTTAAACATGATGCATGGATGCAATGCAACTAGTTACAAGCAGGCTCTAGGGCTGTGACAACTCACCCCCACCAAACAAGAATCTCGCCCCGAGATTCAAGACGTGAGGTAAGAGGAAAAGGGAAGTCACAAACTATCACAATCTTCATGATCCATTTGCCCTCCCGAAGATGTTGATTCATTCCATCATCTTGGTCTTGACGTTATTGCTTTCGAGATCTTCACTTGGCACGACAACAGAAATAAGGGGAAAAACCCTACATGATTTACTCGTCTTGAAGATCAAGCAACTCAAGATCAGTTCATGGAGAGACGTAAGAACAACTCTTGAGTTGAGACATCAAACACATATTAGGAATGATGGTAAAGAAATGGATGACGAAGATTCAAATTGGTAGGCAACCATCCCACGCTTAGAAAGATGGTGGATGGTGTCAAGGTGGCAAGGAAGTAATTGCCATGATCCCATAGCGGAACACCTTGGAAAGGTGACGCAAAGAGCTATTTCCTTAAGTGGCAAAAGAATTACTTTTGATTCAGAGATCATTGGAACTCTTTATACCAGCCTAAGGCAATTCACAAGGATCGTTTCGGTGGGGTGCAAGGAATGGCACATCCAGACTAGAATGGATGATGTGGACTACCTTGTTGAAGACAACGCAATGGATGACTTTTGCTTATCACCGGAAATGGATGGGACCCTTGGTAAGTCCACTTTTGAAGATAATATTGGACAGCAACTACCGAGAAAGGCAGCCCATGGGGAGTTGGCACAATAGGGTGCAAGCTGGGGACAAAATGCAAATCTTTGGGAATGTTCCAACCATCATACCTGCCTGAGATTAAGATCTGGTTGGTGTAAGGATATTCCAGAATCATCGAGTCTAGAAAGAAAAATGAAAGTTGGCAACACAAATCGACAGAAAGATGTTGCGAGATTCTCGGGAATGAACTACGACAGCAAGCTCCAAAACATGAGCTGGTTCTGCTACACACATGTGAACATGTTGTCCTAGACAAGCATGATCACGTGGTAGTCTTATAATGAAACACTACCGAGTTCAGGTTGGGCACCATCAACAAGGATATCGAAGTCGTGTGCATGAACTAGTATTCGCACATCAACTCCTTTTCCTTGAACAATTCAACCAGTGGCTTGGTGTGCTATGGAATACATATAGAATGAAGGTTGCAAGTCTCCAGACTACAGAGTACTTCGCACATATGCATGACTGATTTGGGATGATTCCAAGGGAAACAAAACAAACCTTTCTCAAATTCATGGCGGCAACTTACACCTAAAGCACATGAATTCGAGGAAGTCACTACTTTCATCCAAACATAAGCTTCATGAACGGCACACGAAGAAATGCTTACACAAGTTTCCAACACTAGGTTGATGTTCAACATGACTCATGGGGAGACAAAATGCTACCGATGGCTCAACAACAACTCATCGGAATTTCCATATCATCGACTTCCACCATCATGTGAACACGGTGATAGCATTGGTCGACTAAAAGATGTGATGGTGTATGCTCGAAGGATCAACCACGAGTAAGACAACATCACGAGCATCGTTAATACTGATTTGATTTGACGATAGCCCACACTCAAATCAAAGGATTAATAAGACAATAGGTCCAAGAATCGATCACGAGGACCAATCGATGAAGATATCATCTTTCTTCAACACACACTACACAAGAATATCCTTCGAACGAACTAAGTTAGGCAAGCTTTTATCTTCCAACTCTCCAAGTTGTTGTCTAGCTTAACCAACTAGCTTAGGGATATCCAACACCGATTCTTGGAGAAAGGGGTGGTTCACAAGAAACCAACTTGATCACGAGCTCAACATAACAATCAGGAAAAACAAACCCGGTAACACTTCCAAGAAGATATTTGGAAAGTCACGAACCACCGGTATGTTACTAAGCTCGAGAACAATCTTGCTTTTGAGGGCAAGACGATATGATCAAATGAGTGAGGACTTGATATAATCCTAACTCATTAATCGAAGTGTGCACCAGGAATAAGGACTAGGTAGCACGATCAATCTTAGGATGATGATTTAATAACCAACATGCTAAGAATGAGGATATTGTCCATTAGCTGCCAAGCAACGGGTTGCTCGGAGTATCGATTTCACACATCACAATTCACTTGTCGGCATTCCGGTTTCAACAACTCGGAACCGAGGAATGAATAATGATGGCGAGAGGTATCACTGCATCGAGAATTCATAAGAGAAGGTGCAATTCTCATAATGTTCTGACATAAAGATGGTAACACTCCAAGGTAGAGCAGAATCAAAGCTGGATTGGCATTTTGATCTACGGAATACAACTGCTTTGACCCAATCCTAGAAATGGATGAGGCACTGGAGTTTGTTTCTCCTAGTCATTCCAGAATAGAATGGCTTGACGGACCACAAGGATAATAGACATCGATAAACGAATGCACACCTACTCTTGGTTATCAACTGATAGAGGATGGTCGGGATACAACTAAAGAGAGCAACTCAAAGGAACATATAATTTTTCGAGTTGTGGAGGCATGGATTAGTATGTCGAACAAAGCTCAACATTTCTTCCGGATAATCCATGCAGAGAAAGTAGAACTGGCAGAGTCACAATTATGAATGGAGAACTCCTCAAGAGCACTCTTATTGTGATCTTTTGGTTCAAAGAACTTCTGCCATAACTAGTTCATGGTATTTGGAAGAAGGAAATGCCACGAACCTCGAGGACTATTGCAAGGTTACTAATATCCTAAAGGGACTAGCAAATTCTAACAACATGAAGTAGGGTGAATCTTGGGCTCAAGAACCCATGAATAGAATACCTACTAACTAATAACATCACGGGATGCTTTCAAGAATAATGGTCAGAAACATCACCTTTGGGATACAAAAGCATTGCTAAATTGCTAGGTGACTTCCTAAACACCTAGGGTCATAATAATAGCTCCAACATCTACGCCGAGGCAACAAAATACCTCAACGCATCGATTAGTGTGCTTATTCGACCAAAAAGGACATCGAAATGTAAGAAAATGATTTGTAAATGCATCAGACTATTTAGAGACCTTGGATGACTCGGACAGCATAACGGCTGTAAATGCTCAAAATGATTTGAGACATCCTGCAAAAAGGGTGGCATAACCACTCAACATCACAATATCAAGGTTCCGAGATCAACAATTATCATACAATAGTAGTAGGAACTGAATCGAGTCTTAAAACCAACAATCTTAAAAGTCTGTGGATTAGTAACACGTCATCCTAATAGATAGATGAGAAGCCTAGTTCTTAACCCCGTAGAAGAGAAGAGGTTGACTCTGATCAGAAGGCCATGAGGTATAAGAAGTAAAAAGAGCCTTACGTTCCCTTCCACAATCAATTCCCTTACATAACTAAAGCATTTCTATACACAACTTCGACCGGTTTGGCTTGGTAATCCTCTGAGCAGTTCGAGCTCACATACCACTGTCGGGACCCGATCCTAAGTCACACCGATCTAGCATGTAACACATCATATCACTTTGGGGCCTCACGCACGGTATTCCCACGGTGTCGCCTTACCATGGCCCGGGACCGCTTTGCCTTTTGGCTCACGTATATGATAGTGTCGCTAGCATCCATATGACAAAGAACCCGGCCGACATGGCTAGTCGTGAACCCAAAGCGGCGCTTAACCTATGGGGACAGGCATACATGAATCACATCGAGTATGTCGGTCATCAACGTATAAATTGGCTGTAGCACTGGGCTAACAGGACTCCGGTATCCCGGGCTGTAGCAGGCTAGGCAGGACTCCGAATAACACCGCGTGACATTTCCCGAAGGATGTACATAGGAACGAAGTGAAACACATGCCGGCCACCAAGTGTCCAAGCAGTAGTGCTTTGGGCTAGCAGGACTCCGGTGAACTGGTCAGAGCGGACTAGTATCGCTCGGAAGCACGAGACTACATTTCCCCATATGAGAGGCTGCCAAGGATAAACAACTAGTTTGTCGGATCCCACACATACCAAGCATTTCAAACATACACACAATATGCTCAATATGTGTAGATACAACATGGCATCACAACATAACTCTACGACTCAATTATTTATTAGGCTCCGAAGAGCGAGATATTACAAACATGGGTCTCATGACCCAACACTCGAAACATACAAATCAAAACACAAGCGGAAGCTAAACATGTCCGAGTACGCATAACTATAAATGAAAAAGGCCGAGAAGCCCGACTATCTACCAGATCTGCCGAGGGCACAAGATCGTAAATGAGGTAACAAGCTAACCGTCAAGTCCAAGCGGAACTACTAGCGAGACCAAGTCTCTCGCAAAACGTAAAATAAGCAAACGTGAGTACAAAGCGTACTCAGCAAGACTTACATCGAACTAGCTACATATGCATCATTATCAAAAGGGGTGGTGGAGTTTGACTGCAGCAAGCCAGCTTTGACTCGGTGGCTATCCCGAACTACGATTGCAAGTAACTCTTTTGAGGTGGCGCACACGAGTCCACATATTCACCATATCAATACACCACTATGGACCCGCTCCCGTCTCCCTACGAGAACGCCATCCATAGCACTCACGCTTATCTTGCGCATTTTAGGGTATCCACTTTCACTTGTCTATGAACTAATATAGGCAACCCAGAAGTCCTTCTCCGTGGACACGGCTATTCGAATAGATCATATTAACCCTGCAGGGGTGTACTTCTTCACACACGCTCTCACCACTTATCGCCGTTTACACGACATGTACTCGGCAACCTTCAAGCGGAAGCCCAACGTGGGTGTCGGCCACGACCTACCTAAACACACAAGTCCTTAGTCCAGGTTTATCGCCTATTCGGGTTCCATCCGTAGGGAGTCCGGCCGAGGTTTCCCATACAGCCCCGAACGATGTGTGCAGGGTTCCCGAGACACCAAACGGGCGAATCGGTACACCAGGCCACGGTGCCTACCGCAACACAACCCACCCCTAAGGTCAGCGTTGCATGCGGCCCCCAGCATACTACAAACACCAGAAACTACTTGCAACTCCCGGACTGAGGACAAGGGTGGTTAAGAAGCCGAGAGGGTCCATTGGTTTCGGGCCCAATGTGTGGTAGTAACTGTTTCATGGATCACAAACACAGAACTCAGTTCCTGAGGACGGCTGCAATGAGACAACCCACCATGTACTCCTACATGGCCTCTCACCGCTACCTTTACCAAATCGTGTTCACACACTTAGCTCACGACGCTTGAGGACATGTTCACACAACCATTCCAATTCATTCCCGATGAATCGGACCTGACTCAACTCTAAGCGAGCAGTGCATGACAACAAGCATGAATGAGTAGGCACAACATGGCTCAAGCAACTCCTACTCATGCTAGTGGGTTTCATCTAGTTACCGTGGAATGACAGTCATGCAAAGGATAAAGGGTTCAGCTACCGCAGCAAGTAACACATGAGTCGTTGTTGTCCTAATGCAATAAAATAGAGCAGGAGCGAGAGAGTGGGATTATATCGGAATGAACAAGGGGTTTTGCTTGCACAGCACTTCGAAGATAATATAGTTCTTCATCGGTGTCATCGAACAATCGTCGGAACGTCGTCTCATCGAGAGGGACAATTACCGGCAAACAAGAGAGAACACAATCAATGCAATGCACATTCACATGAATGACATGTCATGTTAAGGTACTGAATTCACCTAATGCAATGTCTAGCTGTGTTAATTGAAGTGGAATTCAAACAAGAACAAATTCCAACTCCAAATGTTATTTCATAAATTGCCCTAATCATGATTCATCCTATTCAGTGAGGTTAACTTGTTCAAACATGCATGAATGTGCCATAAACAGATTCTTCATATTTTTCTGATCATTTTTCATATATAAATTATTTCAATCTGAGCTACGGTTGAATTACTATGAATTTTAGAAGTTTGGGGTATTTTCTGAAATTTATAAATCATTTCCTAATTTATTTTAATTCTAGAAATACTTTACTGCGTCAGCATGATGCCTGTGTGACGTCAGCAAGTCGACAGGGTTGACCAGAGTCAAACCTGTGGCTGGACCCACGGGTCAGAGTCATTAGACTAACTAATTTTAGTTAGTCCTAATCCTAGGTTTAATTAGCGTATGGCGGGCCCACACGCCGCTGACCTGTGGGGTCAAATCCCTGGTCAATCGGGCTAATCCACCGGCGTCGAAGTCGCCGGCGAGGCCGAGACGGCGGAGGCCTTCGGTTTCTTGCTCCGCGACCAAACGGACGGGGAGGGGCTCTACGGTAGCTGGAAGAGCGCGCCGCGCCGGGTGGTGCAGATAGTTGGGCTCGGTCGCCGGAAAATGCGTCGGCGACGAGGTTTGTGGCTGCCATGGTTCGGTTGGTGGCGGTTTCGTAGCTACAGCGTGCGGATCGACTAGCTAACGGCATATGCATGACATACGCGTGCCCACGAATCCGTTGGACATGGTGGTGTGACCAAAAGGTCGCCGGAATAGCGCCGACGACGAGCTCGGGCGGAGGCGAGCTTCGGTCATGGTTGGGGACGAGGCTAGCGGGCGCAAATGAGAGAGGGAGAAGAGGGGTCCGGAGCAGAATCTCACAGCGCGTCGTTTGACGGTGTCGGGTGGCTCGGGGAAGCACCGGAGCGAGCGAAGCGGCGAGGGGGATCTCCGGCGGCCGGCAATGAAGATGTTGAGGATGACGATGATGTGGGGCGTCCGGTGGTGTGTGTGTCCTCGAGGAGGCGTAGACGACGGAGGCGGATCTCCTAGACATGCTGGGGTGGCTAAGCGGTGGAAGTGGCCGCGGCGAACGGCGTCGGTGGCGGCGGCTCCGTTCGGTGAGCTTCGGTGGAAGAGGGCGAGAGGGGAAAGAGAGGGAGCAGCGAGTGAGGGAGAGGAGCGAGGGGCACGGGCGTCGTCGTGGCGTCAGCGAGGAGGTCGGGAGGCCGCCCGGCCTGAAGCGGGAGGTGGCGTCGGGCGTCGGGCAAGCGCCACGCCTCGCCTCTGCCCTCTTGGCAGAGGAAGACGACGAGCCCGGCGGTGGTGGGCTGGGCCACCACTGGGCCGTCGAGGAGGAGGGAGAGAAGGCTGGGCCAGGTGGGCTGCAGTAAGCCAGTAAGGTATTCTCTCTCTCTTGTATTTCCATTTTCTATTTTCTGTAATTATGTTTGGCTTTAATAAAAATGCCAGCATTTCCAAAATCATGAAATCGTCAATGTCACTGCTTGGAATATTTCCAACAACAAACATTTCAGTTTGTGATTATTTGAGCATTTAAAATATTTTATAGTATTTAAATGCCCAAATGCAAATACCATATGAATTAATTCAAAAGTCCAAATGTCATGGAAAAATGTGCAACATCTCTGGTTACTGTTTCCAGCATTTTCCCAAAAATGGTGAACATTTTTGAAGGCCATTTGGTTCATTGAAAAATATTTCTTAGTTGAACCTATTTGAATTGTTTTTGATGCTAGGGCTTGGTCATCCCCATTTCAAATTTAAATGAAATTTAAACATGATGCATGGATGCAATGCAACTAGTTACAAGCAAGCTCTAGGGCTGTGACATGATACCGACGATCGAATCTCGGGCAAGTAACATACCGATGACAAAGGGAATGATGTATGTTGTTATGCGGTTTGACCGATAAAGGTCTTCGTAGAATATGTAGGAGCCAATATGAGCATCCAGGTTCCGCTATTGGTTATTGACCGGAGATGTGTCTCGGTCATGTCTACATAGTTCTCGAACCCGTAGGGTCCGCACGCTTAACGTTCGATGACGATTTGTATTATGAGTTATGTGTTTTGGTGACCGAAGTTTGTTCTGAGGCCCGGATGAGATCATGGACATGACGAGGAGTCTTGAAATTGGTCGAGAGGTAAAGATTCATATATTGGAAGGTTGTATTCGGACATCGAAATGGTTCCGAGTGATCCGGGTATTTTACCAGAGTACCGAGGGGTTACTGGAACCCCCCGGGGAAGTATTGGGCCATCATGGGCCTAAGGGAGAGAGAGGGACGCCCCGGGGGGTGGCCGCGTGCCCCCCTCCTAGGGTGTCTGAATAGGACAAGGAGAAGGTGGCGGCGCCCCCCTTCCCTTTCCCTCTCCCTCTCCTTCATATTCCCTCCAGCGGAGAAAGGAAAAGGGGGGATACTATTTGGACTAGGAGTCCAAGTATGACTCCCCCCATGGTGCGCCCCTCTTGGCCGCCGGCCTCTCTCCCCCTCCTTTGTATACGTGGGCAGGGGCACCCCAAAGGCACACCAAGAATTCTCTTAGCCGTGTGCGGTGCTCCCCTCCACAGTTTACTCTAGTCATAGCGTCGTAGTGCTTAGGCAAAGCCCTTCGCAGATCACATCACCATCGCGGTAACCATGCCGTCGTGCTGACGGAAACTCTCCATCGACCCTCTACTGGATGAAGAGTTCGAGGGACGTCATCGAGCTGAACGTGTGCTGAACACGGAGGTGCCGTACGTTCGGTACTTGGATCGATTGGATCATGAAGATGTTCGACTACATCAACTGCGTTAACATAACGCTTCCGCTTTCGGTCTACAAGGGTACATGGACACACTCTCCCGGTCTCATAGCTATGCATCTCCTAGATTGATCTTGCGTGATCATAGGAAATTTTTTGAAATTGCATGCTACGTTCCCCAACACTATTGACTTTTGTGCTTGCATAGGGAATCACAAACCTTAACACCAATATTCTTACTAAAGCATAATTACTCATCAACATGACTCACATATCACTATCATCATATCTCAAAACTATTAGAAAGAATCAAGTTTATTTTGTCCAATGATCTTCATGAAAGTTTTTATTATATCCTCCTTGGATATCTATCACTTTGGAACTAGTTTCATATGTTGCTATTAATAAGCTCAAACAAATATAAGTGAAGAACATGAGCATCATATTTCTTTTGTCAAATTAATCTAAGTGAAGCACGAGAGAATTTGTTCAAAGATAACAAAGCATACCGTGCTCAAAAAGATATAAGTGAAGCACTAGAGCAATTCCAAGGCTTTAAAATTTTATGTGAAGCATAGGAGCAAGCATAGCATAATTTGGCTCTCCAAAATAGGTGTGTACAGCAAGGATGCTTATTAAAAATTAAAAAAAAGACTGATATCATACAAGATGCTCCAAGCAAAACTCATAATATGTGACGAATAAAAATATTGTTTCAAGTAAAATACCGGTGGTTGTTAGAAGAAAGAGGGGATGCCACTCGGGGGCATCCCCAAGCCTAGTTGCTTGATACTTCTTGAATATTATCTTGGTGTGCCTCGGGCATCCCCAAGCTTAGCCTTTTGCTAATCCTTATTCCTTCATCTATCGCGATCTCACCCAAAACTTGAAAACTTCAATCACACAAAACTGAACAGAACTTAATGAAATCCGTTAGTATAAGAAAGCAAATCACTACTTTAAGTACTGTTGCAAACCCATTCATATTTTGTTATTGTATTATATCTACTGTATTTTAACTTTTCCATGGAAAAAACTCTTCAAAGGAAACCATAGAATCCTAAAAACAAGCACATAACACAATGAAAACAGAATCTGTCAAAAACAGAACAGTCTGTAGCAATCTGAATATTTAGAATACTTCTGTAACTCCAAACATTCTGAAAAATTAGGACAACGTGAGAAATTTGTATATAAATCCTCTTTAAAAATTTATAATTTTTCTTCGCTTCTGTTATTTTTAAAAATTATTTTACTGGACACAAAAGTTTCTATTTTCCAACAAGATCAAAGCAACTATCACCCAAATCATCCCAAAGGCTTTGCTTGGCACAAGCACTAATTTAAACCACGAAACACATCTAAACAGAGGCATAATTGTGCAAACACTCAAGAACTGAAAGGAAAAGACAAAAATAAATTTTATTCATTGGGTTGCCTCCCAATAAGCGTTATCGTTTTACGCCCCTAGCTAGGCATAAGATTTCAACGATGCTCACACGAAAGATAAGAATTGAAAGACAAAGAGAGCATCATGAAACAAATGTCAAACATATTTAAGTCTAACGTACTTCCTATGCATAGGAATTTTATAAGCAAACAAATTATCAAGAGAAGAAACATGTAACATATGCAAGGAAGAGGAATAAAACATTGACGATCTCAACATAACGAGAGGTAGTTTAGTAACATGAAAATTTCTACAACCATAATTTCCTCTCTCATAATAATTACATGTGGGATCATAATCAAATTCAATAATATAATTATCACATAAAATATTCTCTTCATGATCCACGTGCATGCAAAGTTGACACTTTTCAAAATAGTGGGATTGTCATCAAATACAGTCATGACCTCTCCAAGCCCACTTTTATCGAAAATTTCATAAGATGGAACACTCTCCAAATATGTGGGATTATTTTTAGCTAAAGTTGACACTCTTCCAAATCCACATTTAATATTATGGCAAGCATATTCATTACGAGGCTTAAATAAATTTCCAAGATCATAAGAATCATTATCACCCCAATCATGATCATTGCAATAAGTAGTGGACATAGCAATATTAGCATCCCCAAGCTTGGGGTTTTGCATATTATTAACACAATTGGCATTGACAGAACTTATAATAACATCATTGCAATCATGCTTTTCATTCAAGGAGCTATCATGTTTCACTTTATAAATTTCTTCATTTAACACTTCATCACAATTTTCGGATTCATAGATCTCAAGCAAAACTTCATAAAGACAATCTAGTGAACTCAATTCACAAGCAATTGGTTCATCATAATTGGATCTTTTGAAAATATTAGCAAGTGGATTAGGATCCATATCAATATATTATTAGCAAGCAAAGATGCAAGAAAATAGAAGGCACATGGTAACTCAAGTAGAGACAGCAAACAAGAGATCTAACAAGAAAACGGTGAACGATAAAGAGGGCGAATAAAACAACAATTTTTTGTGAAGTGGGGGAGATGAAAACGAGAGGCAAATGGCAAATAATGTAAATTTCAAGGAGATGAGATTTGTGATTAGGATCATGGTAGATGTTGATGATGTCTCCCTGGCAACGGCGCCAGAAAGTACCTTTGATGTCGCTTGAGATGCGTTGGTGTTTCTCTAAGGAATAAGGGAGGATGCAGCACAGCAACGGTAAGGTATTTCCCTCAGTGATGAGACCAAGGTTATCGAACCAGTAGGAGAACCACGCAATAGTACGTAAATGGTACCTGCACACAAATAACAAATACTTGCAACCGACGCGTTAAAGGGGTTGTCAATCCCTTTCGGGTAGCGGTGCCAAAAAGTAACGTAAGGATAGGATAAAACTATAGTAGATTGATAGATGCAAATAAAAGTAAATTGCAGCAAGATAATTTCGGGTTTTTGATAATATAGATCTAAAAATAAAAGAGGCAAATAAAAGAGAAGGCAACTGGCAATATGGATCTGAAAGCATATGATAGCAAATAGACCCGGGGTCGTAGATTTCACTAGTGGCTTCTCTCGAGAAAATAGCGACGGTGGGTAGACAAATTACTGTTGGGAAATTGATAGGAAAGCAAAAAATTATGATGATATACAAGACAATGATCATGTATATAGGCATCACGTCCAAGATTAGTAGACCGACTCCTGCCTGCATCTACTACTATTACTCCACACATCGACCGCTATCCAGCATGCATCTAGTGTATTAACTTCATGGAAAAATGGAGTAATGCAATAAGAACGATGACATGATGTAGACAAGATCTATTCATGTAGGAATATACCCCGTCTTTTTATACTTAATAGCAACGATACATGCATGCCTTGCTGCCCCTTCTGTCACTGGGAAATGACACCGCAAGATTGAACCCATTACAAAGCACCTCTTCACATTGCAAGATAAATAGATCAAGTTGTCCAAACAAAACCAAATATCAGAGAAGAAATACGAGGCTATAACAATCAAGATTGGATATTAAATCAAGGCAAATCTGATCATAAACTCACAATTCATCGGATCCCATCAAACACAGCGCAAAGAGTCATTACATCAAATAGATCTCCAATAGACCGTTGTATGGAGATACAAAAAGAGAAAAAGCCATCTAGCTACTACCTACGGACCCGTAGGTCTGAGTTGAACTACTCACGCTTCATAGGAGAGGCGCCAATGAGGATGATGAACCCCTCCGTGATCGTGTTCCCCTCTGGCGGAGTGCCAGAATAGGGCTCTAGATTGGATCTCGTCATTCTGGAACTTGCGGTTGCTGGAATAATATTTCGTCGACTCACCTAGGGTTTCTGGAGCAAGGAGGTATTTATAGAGCGAAGAGGTGGTATGGGAGGCCACCGAGGGGGGCACAACCCACCTGGGCACGCCTGGGGGCCCAGGCGTGCCCTGGTGGGTTATGCCCCCCTCAGGGCACCCCCAGGTGCTTCTCTTGCCCATCTGGTGTCTTCTGGTCCACAAAAAGTTTTGCTGCATTTGGACTCCATTTGATATTGATTTTCTGCGATGTAAAAAACAAGCAGAAAACAGCAACTGGCACTAGGCACTATGTCAATAGGTTAGTCCCAAAAAATGATATAAAAGGATTGTAAAACATCCAAGAATGATAATATAACAGCATGGAACAATAAAAAATTATAGACACGTTGGAGACGTATCAAGCACCTTTACAGTCACCCAGTTACGTTGAGACGTTTGGTACCCACAAGGTACTCCTCCGGTGTCAATGAGTTGCATGATCTCATGGTCATAGGAACATATACTTGACATGCAGAAAACGATAGCAATAAACTTAAAACGATCATACGCTACGTTCATAGTCTGGGTCTTGTCCATCACATCATTCTCCTAATGATGTGATCCCATTATCAAATGACAACTCATGTCTATGGCTGCGAAACCATAGTCATATTTGATCAACGAGCTAGTCTAGTAGAGGCTCACTAGGGACACTTTGTAGTCTATGTATCCACACATGTATCTGAGTTTCCGATCAATACAATTCTAGCATGGATAATAAGCGATTATCATGAACAGGGAAATATGATAATAACTAATTTATTATTGCCTCTGGGGCATATTTCCAACAGTCTCCCACTTGCACTAGAGTCAATAATCTAGTTCACATCATCGTGTGATAAACACCCAATGAGTTCTGGGGTTTGATCATGTTATACTTGTGAGAGAGGTTTCAGTCAACGGGTCTGCAACATTCAAATCTGTGTGTACTTTGCAAATCTTTATGTCATATTGTAGATGCTGCTACCACGCTCCACTTGGAGTTCCAAATGTCTTCTCCACTAAACGTATCCGGTTTGCTACTCAGAGCCATCCGGATTTGTGTCAAAGCTTGCATCGACGTAACCCTTTACGCCAAACTCTTTATCACCTCCATAACCGAGAAACTCTACTCAAAGTCATCTGGATTGGTGTTCAAGCTTGCATCGACGTAAACCTTTACGCTGAACTCTTTATCACCTCCATAATCGAGAAACATCTCCTGATTCCTCTAAGGATAATTTTGACCGCTGTCCAGCGATCCACTCCTGGATCACTCTTGTACCCCCTGGCCAGACACGTGGCAGGCACACATCAGGTGAGGTACACAACATGGCATATCGTATAGAGCCTATGGCTAAGGCACAGGGGACGACCTTTGTCCTTTCTCTTTCTTCTGCCGTGGTCGATATTTGAGTCTTACTTAACTTCTCACCTTAAAAATCAGGCAAGAACCCCTTCTTGGACTGATCCATTTTGAACTTCTTCAAAATCATGTCAAGGTATGTTCTCTGTGAAAGTCTTATCAGGCATCTTGATCTATCTCTATAGATCTTAATGCCCAATATGTAAGCAGCTTTACCCGGGTCTTCCTTTGAAAAACTCCTTTCAAACAACCCTTTATGCTTTCCAGAAATTCTACATCATTCCCGATCAACAATATGTCATCCACATATACTTATCAGAAAGGTTGTAGTGCTCCCTAATACGTCTCCAACGTATCTATAATTTTTTATTGTTCCATGCTATTATATTATCTATTTTGGATGTTTTATATGCATTAATATGCTATTTTATATGATTTTTGGGACTAACCTGTTAACCTAGAGCCCAGTGCCAGTTCCTGTTTTTTTTCCTTGTTTTAGAGTTTTGCAAAAAAGGAATACCAAACAGAGTCCAAAAGGAATGAAACTTTCGTGATGATTTTTCTTGGACCATAAGACATCCGGAGGGCTTGGAGTGCACGTCAGGGAAGCCACGAGGTGGCCACAAGGTTGGAGGGCGCGCCCAGGTGGTAGGGCACGCCCCCACCCTTGTGGGCCCCTCGTGACTCCACTAACCTATTTCTTCCGCCTATATATTCTCGAATATCCCAAAAACTTCCGGGGGGGGCCACAAAACCACTTTTCCACCACCGCAACCTTATGTACCCATGAGATCCCATCTAGGGGGATTCGATCACGGAGGGCTTCTACATCAGCACCATTGCCTCTCTAAAGCGTTAGTAGTTTACCACAGACCTACGGGTCCATAGCTAGTAGCTAGATGGCTTCTTCTCTCTCTTTGATTCTCAATACCATGTTCTCCTCGATGTTCTTGGAGATCTATTCGATGTAATACTCTTTTGCGGTGTGTCTGCCGAGATTCGATGAATTGTGGAATTATGATCAGCTTATCTATGAATATTATTTGAATCTCCTCTAAATTATTTTATGCATGATTTGGTATCTTTGCAAGTATCTTCGAACTATCGATTTGGTTTGGCCAACTAGATTGGTTTTTCTTGCAATGGGAGAAGTGCTTAGCTTTAGGTTCAATCTTGTGGTGCTCGATCCTAGTGATAGAAGAGGAACCGACATGTATTGTATTGTTGCCATCGAGGATAACAAGATGGGGTCTTCATCATATTCCTTGAGTTTATCCCGCTACATCATGTCATCTTACTTAATGCATTACTCTGTTCTTATGAACTTAATACTCTAGATGTAGGCAAGAGTTGGTCGATGTGTGGAGTAATAGTAGTAGATGCAAGCTGGAGTCGGTCTACTTGATACAGACGTGATGCCTATATTCATGATCATTGCCTTAGATATCGTCATAACTTTGCGCCTTTCTATCAATTGATCGGCAGTAATTTGTTCACCCACCATAATAATTTCTATCTTGAGAGAAGCCTCTAGTGGAACCTATGGGCCCCGGGTCTATTTTCCATCATACAAGTTTCTGATCTACAGTTTTAGTTTCATATTTACTCTCTTTGCAATCTTTTACTTTCCGTTCCATAAACCCAAAATACCAAAAATATTACTTTACCGTTTATCCATCTATATCAGATCTCATTTTGCAAATAATCGTGAAGGGATTGACAACCCCTTTATTGCGTTGGGTGCAAGTTGGTGTTTGTTTGTGCAGGTATTTGGTGGCTTGCATGTTGTCTCCTACTGGATTGATACCTTGGTTCTCAAAAGCTGAGGGCAATACTTACTCTACTTTGCTGCATCACCCTTTCCTATTCAAGGGAAAAAGCAATGCAATCTCAAGAGGTAGCACTCCCACTCACTATCTTGCAAATGCAAGCTTCTCCATAAACTTGTATAAACCCAAACGCTTTGATCACCTCATCAAAGCGACAGTTCAACTCCGAGATGCTTCACCAGTCCATAGAAGGATCATTGGGGCTTGCATACCTTTTAGCATCCTTAGGATCGACAAAACCTTCTAGTTGTATCACATACAACCTTTCCTCACGGAAACCGTCATGGAAACTTTGTTTTGACATCCATCTGCCAGATTTCTTAATTGAAAATGCAGCAACTGCTAACATAATTCCAACAGACTTTAGCATCGCTATGAGTGAGAAAGTCTCATCATAGTCAACTCCTCGAACTTGTCGGAAACTTCTTTGCGACAAGTCGAGCTTCATAAATGGTGGCATTACCATCAGCATATGTCTTCTTCTTAAAGATCCATTTATTCTCAATGGCTTGCCGATCATTGGGCAAGTCCACCAAAGGACATACTTTGTTCTCATACATGGATCCTATCTCGGATTTCATGGCCTCCAACCATTTGTTGGAATCCGAGCCCACCATCTCTTCTCCATAGCTTGTAGGTTCACCGTTGTCCAACAACATGACCTCTAAGACAGGGTAATCGTACCACTCATAAGCTGTACGTACCCTTGTCAACCTACGAGGTTCGATAGTAACTTGATCCGAAGCTTCATGATCATTTTCATTGGCTTCCTCTTCAACTGAAGTAGGTGTCACAGAATCATCTTTCTCTGCTGTGCTACTCTCTCGTTTAAGTAAAGGGTCAACAGCCTCATCAAGTTCTATCTTCCTCCCACTCAATTCTTTTGAGAGAAACTCTTTCTCAAGAAAGGACCCATTCTTAGCAACAAACACTTTGCCCTCGGATCTGAGATAGAAGGTATACCCAACCATCTCTTTTGGGTATCCTAGGAAGACGCATTTGTCCGCTTTGGGTTCGTGCATTTCCGGCCGAAGCCTTTTGACATAAGCATCACAACCCCAAACCTTCAGAAACGACAACTTGGGTTTATTGCCAAACCACAGTTCATACGGTGTCGTCTCCACAGACTTAGATGGTGCCCTATTTAAAGTGAATGTAGTTTTATCTAATGCATAACCCCAAAACGATAGTGGTAGATCGGCAACAAACATCATAGAACGCACCATATCCAATAAGGTACGATTACGACGTTCGAACACACCATTACGTTGTGGTGTTCCAGGTGGCGTCAACTGTGAAACAACCACATTGTCTTAAGTGATTGCCAAACGGATAACTCAGATATTCTCCCCCTCGATGGCATCGTAGGAATTTAATCTTCTTGTTACGATGATTCTCAACTTCACTCTAAAATTTCTTGAACTTTTCAAGCATTTTAGACTTATGCTCTATTAAGTAAATATACCCATATCTACTCAAATCATTGGTGAAGGTGAGGAAATAACGATATCCATCGCGCGCGTTAACAGTCATCGGAGTGCACACATCAGTATGTATGACTTCCAACAAGTCACCTGCCCGTTCCATTGTTCCAGAGGACGGGGTTTTAGTCATCTTGCCCAAGAGGCATGGTTCGCATTGATGTCTACTATGCAACTTTATTCTTGTAGACTCGTGTTGGGCCTCCAAGCGCAGAGTTTTGTGGGAGAGTAGCAATTTTGCCGCAAGTGGATGACCTAAGGTTTATCAATCCGTGGGAGGTGTAGGATGAAGATGGTCTTTCTCAAACAACCCTGCAACCAAATACAAGAAATCTCTTGTGTCCCCAACACACCCAATACAATGGTAGATTGTATAGGTGCACTAGTTTGGTGAAGAGATGGTGATAAAAGTGTAATATTCATGGTAGAAATATATTTTTATAATCTGAATAAATAAACACAGCAAGGTAACAAATAGTAAACAAGCACAAAAACGGTATTGCAATGCTTGAAAATGAGGCCTAGGGTCCATACTTTCGCTAGTGCAATCTCTCAACAATGCTAATATAATTAGATCACATAACCATCCCTCAGTGTGCAACAAAGAATCACTCCAAAGTTCTTGTCTAGCAGAGAACATAAGAATTTATTGTTTGTAGGGTAGAAAACCACCTCAAAGCTATTCTTTCCGTTTGATCTATTCAAGAGTTAGTACTAAAATAACACAAATCTATTCTTTCCGTTTGATCTATCCTAGATTTCATTCTAAAATAACACCAAAGCAAATGCATATTCGTAATACTCAATCCAACATAAATAACTTCAAAGGGTGCCCCAAGATTTCTACCGAAGAAACAAAGACAAGAACATGCATCGACCCCTATGCATAGATTACCCCAATGTCACCTCGGGAATCTGCGAGTTGAGTGCCAAAACATATATCAAGTGAATCAATACGATACCCCATTGTCACAATGAGTATTCACTTGCAAGACACATATCAAGTGTTCTCAAATCCATAAAAGTATTCAATCTGATAACAACGAAATCTCAAAGGGAAAACTCAATTCATAAAAACAAGATAGAGAGGGGAAAACACCATGTGATCCGACTATATTAACAAAGCCCGTGATACATCAAGATCATGATATCTCAAGAACATGAGAGAGAGAGATTAAACACATAGCTACTGGTACAAACCCTCAGCCCCGAGGGTGGACTAATCCCTCCCCATCATGGTGGCCGCCGGGATGATTAAGATGGCCACCGACGATGATTCCCCCCTCCGACAGGGTGCCAGAACGGGGTCTAGATTGGTTTCTGTGGCTACAGAGCCTTGAGGCAGCGGAACTTCTGATCTAGGTTCACCCCGAGGGTTTTCGGAATATTTGTGAATTTATAGGGTAAAGAGGGGGTGTGGGAGACCATTGAGGTGGACACAACCCACCAGGGCGCGCTTGGTGGGTTGTGCCCCCTGGGGGGACTTCCCAGGTGCTGCTTTGGCCCATCCTGTGTGTTATGGTCCATAAAAAATCTCCAAAAAGTTTTGTGGTGTTTGGACTCTGTTTGATATTGATTTCCTGCGATGTAAAAAACAAGCAAAAAACAAGAATCGCACTTTGAGCCTTTGGGTCAATAGGTTAGTCCCAAAAATGATATAAAGTTGCTATAAAATTATTGTAAAACATCCAAGAATAATAATATAACGACATGAATACTTCATAAATTATAGATATGTTGGAGACGACAAGATCCCCAGCTTAATTCCTACTCGACCTCGAGTAGGAAAATGATAAAAGAAATGAAGTGTGAATGCTAACAAAGTGCACAAGTTTGATCAATGACAATTTCAATCATTTTTCCTAGCATCATAATAGCTATTATTTCTCATAAAATTTCTCATGTTAAAGTAGCAACCAATTCACATGTTAAGATTCAAATAATGAACTCTCTTGAAACTCAACAACCTATATTCTCAGTCACCAAGAAATTGTAATTCAACCACCATATAGTCTTCTATGATTGCTAACACTCACCGCATACACATGAGCAAAACGTTTCAACCAGACACATAGAAAGATAGGGGCTTATTGTTTTGCCTCCCAATGTATTCACCTCAAGCGTGATGTTAACAATAATAACTCATGCTACCCATATTCAACTGGACATATGTGCCTAGATCTTTCTGCTTGCCAAAAGAGAAAAATAAAAAGGAATAGAGAGAAAAATTTGACTCTTTGCATAAAAGTAAATACTGAAAAGTAAAAGATAGGCCCTTCGCAGAGGGAAGCAGAGGTTGCCATGCGCTTATTTGTTTGTATGCTCAACCCCTTAGTGCAAAAGAACGTCACGTTATATTGCCCCTTATGATAGCAATGTTTATTATGCAGTCTGTCACTTTTATTCTTTGCCATCACAAGTTCGTACAACGCTCAATTTTCTCTTACACTAAATGATCTAACACTTTTAGAAGCAATTTTTATTGCCTTATTGCACCGAGACAACTTACTTGAAGGATCTTATTCAATCCCAAGGTAGGTATGGTGGACTCTTGAAAATAAGATTTGGGTTTAAGGGTTTTTGGATGCACAAGTAGTATCTCTACTTGGTGTGGAATTTTTGGCTAGCAAAGATGGGGGGCAAGCACCACATGTTGAAGGATCTATCACAATATAACTTCTATGTGAATATGAACAAACATAAACCATTATGTTGTCTTCCTTGTCCAACGTCAACAATTTTGACATATAATATTTTGATGGGGCTCACAATCACAAAAGATTTCCAATATAGTGTATTTGCATGTGAAAGTTCTCTTCCTTATACTAATTATTAGTGAATTACTTGTATGGCCAATATTGTGATTGTCAAGCCTCAAAAGATTTCACTTCCTAAACCCAATGTGAAGCTACCACTAGGCATGATATGATTTCAACTTCATGACATTCAATTTATTCAATCAATTTACTCATAGAATATAAGTGAAGCACAAGAGTAAATTACAAGCTACTCCAAAAAGATATAAGTGAAGATCATCAACAATTCCAAAGAAAAGAGCTTCGTTGACGGGATGTGCGTGCTGCTTACCTAGCCTCCTTGGCAAATATTTGAGGACTCTATTTTATTTAAAAACTTTTAGATCTAAGTAATTTATTAAAACAGCAAGCAAAACAAAATAAAATGACATTCCAAGATAGCACACATCATGTGAAGAAGCAAAAACTTAGGTTCAACCGATACTAACCGATAATTGTTGAAGGAAAAGGTGGGATGCCTTCCGGGGCATCCCCAAGCTTAGATGCTTGAGACTTCTTGAAATATTATCTTGGGATGCCTTGGCATCTCCAAGCTTAAGCTTTTGTGTCTCCTTAATTCCTTTTATATCACGGTTTCCCTAAATCTTAAAACCTTCATCCACACAAAACTCAACAAGAACTCATGAGATAAGTTAGTATAAACCAATGCAAAAACCTTATAATTCTCTACTCTACAAAATCACTAAAATTATTATTTAATATTTCATACTAAATGCCTCTGCATATTTAATACTCCTATCCGCAAACATAACAGCAATCTGCCAAAACAGTACAGTATGTAAAGGATGCAATATTCATCATACTTCCCTAAATCCAAAAATTCTGAAAAACTTACCACACTTTATAAAATTTATCATAGCTTATTTTTTAAAAAGTTTCAACATTTTATCACATTCTGAATTTTCTAGGGAATTTTTGCGACATCGATAAACTTTCTGTTTTGGAACAGCAACTCATATACTTGCAAGATAAGCATGGAAAAGGCTATACTTGACATTTTTATTGAAATAAAAGATGCAAAACATTATTATAAATAACAGCAAGCAAATCCTAACAAAATAAAATGATGCTCCAAGCAAAACACATATCATGTGACGAATGAAAACATAGCTCCTAGTGAGGTTACCGATGATGTTGGAGACGAAAGAGGGGATGGCTTCCGGGGCATCCCATAGCTTAGTTGCTTGGATCTTCCTTGAATATTACCTTGGGGGTGCATTGGGCATCCCCAACCTTGGGGTATTTTCACTCCTTATTCTCCTCATATCGATATCTCACCCAAAACTTGAAAACTTCAATCACACAAAACTAAATGGAACTTTGTGAGATAGGTTAGTATGTTAAAGAGGAAACCACTAACTTTTGGTACTTCCAAAGACAAGATTCATAATTTTTTACACACAATTACTACTGTAGAATATAATTTCCACAATTTATATAGAGAAATATAAGCCATAGAAACTAGAAAACAACCAAACTATGCATTGGAAACAGAATCTGTCAAAAACAGAACAGTCTGTAGTAATCTGTACTCAAACCATACTTCTGCTACTCCAAAAATTATTAAAAAATTAGGACCACGTGATAAATTTGTATATTAATCTTCTGCTGAAAGAATCAACTCAAAATCACTCCTCTGTTAAAAATTAGAATTATTTTCGTGAGCACATAAGTTTCTGTTTTTCAGCAAGATCAAATCAACTATCACCCAACATGGTCCCAAAGGCTTTAATTGGCACTTTATTGAAACAAAAGCAATAAAACATGATTACTACAGTAGCTTAATCATAAGAACACACAAAAACAGTAGGTAAAAGTGTTGGGTTGTCTCCCAACAAGCGCTTTTCTTTAATGCCTTTTAGCTAGGCATGATGAGTTCAGCGATGCTCGCATAAAAGATAACAATTGAAACATAACAAGAGCATCATGAATCACATGGCAAGAACATTTAAGTCTAACCCACTTCCTATGCATAGGAATTTTGTGAGCAAACAATTTATGAGAACAAGAATCAACTAGCATAGGAAAGCAAAATAAGCAAAACTTCAAGACTTTCGACGTATAGAGAGGAAACTTGATATTATTGCAATTCCTACAAGCATATGTTCCTCCCTCATAATAATTTTCTGTGTCATCATGAATGAACTCAACAATATAACTATCACATAAAGCATTCTTTTCATGATCCGCAAGCATAGAAAATTTATTACTCTCCACACAAGCAAATTTATTCTCATCAATAGTAGTGGGAGCAAGCTCAACAAAATAACTATCATGTGATTGAAAATTAAAATCATAATGACAAGTTTCATGGTTATTATTATTCTTTATAGCATACATGTCCTCACTATAATCATAATAGATATCAACTTTGTTCTCATAATAATCAATTAAAACCTCTTCCAAAATAGTGGATTCATTACTAAATAAATTCATGACCTCCCCAAATCCACTTTCATCATTATAATCATCATAAATAGGAGGCATGCAATCATTATAGAAAATTTGCACATCAAATCTCGGGGGACTAAGAATATCATCTTCATCAAACATAGCATCCCCGAGCTTATGGTTTTGCTGATACGAGCACACCAGTCATTAGCAATATTAATCCAGTTATTGATCTAGCCGTTAATGATGTTTTAATTATGCCGAATCTGAAGATTAATGAGAAGCAGTGCAAAGTTGAGGATGAGCCTATTACTGTGACCTATACCTCTGCATATCTGCAAGAATTGAGTGCTAGCTATTTAGCATGGAGATCGGAAGAAGTTGGAGTCCCTGACTATGCGATGGTCAAAAATAATTTAAAGATGGAATTGTTTTCATGGAACCTAGTACGCATGCATGCAATCCATGCACTCCAATGTACTATACGTGTACATGAGAGAAGAGAAGATTTTCAACTAGATCATACATGTGCTAGTGCTCGTAGAAGAGTTAAAGTGTATTATTTTTTTATGTTTCCACGTCCTCCAGAAAATAGAAGGAAGGACAGGAATCTGTCGTGGGATATTATGTCCTTGTGTTCACTTGGATGGGGACCACCAGCAGGGGGTTAAATAAAGATGTGCACCAGAAAAATAGGAGTCCAAGTTAGGAATACTTTTATCAGTTTTGTATCGGTTGGTTGTTTGCTAAAATATAAAGCATGCAATCCATTAGTTAAGGAAAGGGTCGTATGTTGTTTTAAACGTGAGAAAGAGTCCAGATTAGAAAGCGTTGCTTCTCAACCAACTAGATAGGTCAGCTATAAAACTAAGGTGCACGCACTGTAAAGATCAGGTTATTTTTTATATGAAATAAACAGATGTGTTTTCGAGGGTGGACATCCGTATCAAGTTTTTGAGGTAGCTTTAGGAAACATCTTTGTTGCGATTTCTGCGAGGAAACTGTTTTGCGCGTGAGGTGCCGTCGTCCAGATTGTTTCTCTCGTGCTGAGCCGCAAGGTTCAAAACCCTCTACTTCGAGTACGTCACATGCGCGGGTCAGAGGTTGCTGCTACTGAAGGTGGAGTGTCGTGAAAAATTGGGCCGCAACAACAGGTCGGATCTCGCCGACGAGGTTCGGTCATCATCAGGTGGTATTCAGAGCATCAGGTTGTTCAAGACACTATGGAGAAGATGACGAGCGCATCATCATTCAGTAAGTTAAGCTATGGGTTTCAGTTGGAGGAAGAAGGCCCATGGGATGGGCTTTTTTCATACTCGTGTTGTGGTACAGGAGAGATCATGTTCCATGACAATTGACCATATGAGTTTGATCAATGCTGCAAGCATCGAGATGGTGGAGAAGCTAGATCTACCAACGACACCACGAGCTCAAGCATACTTTTTTCGTTGGGGCCATGAAGAGCTCAGTGTGACACATCAAACAAAGGTACCGTTTTTGTTGGGAAATTATTTCTGCACTGTTTTGTGTGACGTGATTCCGGCACCGATGGTTTCATGTCACTTACTGTTGGGCAAGCCATGGTGGTACAAAGAGCACAATGTTGCGTATGATTGTCAAACACACACATATACCGTTAAGAAGGGTAAGAAGTACAACCTAGTGCCCATGGGTCGGGAGCATTTTAAATCTAGGATGAAAGAACATCTTGAGAAGATGAAAGAGCAGAAAGAAGAACAAAGGAAGAAGGTCGAAGGTGCTACAAATTTGACGGTCATCATTCAGTCTACAAATAACAGTACTATTGGAGACTTCACCTCGAAACCTAGGACGGTTTCGTTTCAAGGGGGGAGGATGATACGAGCACACCAGTCATTAGCAATATTAATCCAGTTATTGATCCAACCATTAATGATGTTTTAGTTATGCTGAATCTGAAGATTAGTGAGAAGCAGTGCAAAGTTGAGGATGAGCCTATTACTGTGACCTATACGTCTGCACATCTGCAATAATTGAGTTCTAGCTATTTAGCATGGAGATCGGAAGAAGTTGGAGTCCCTGACTATGCGATGGTCCAAAATAATTTAAATATGGAACTGTGTACATGGAACCTAGTACGCATGCATGCAATCCATGCACTCCAATGTACTATACATGTACATGAGAGAAGAGAAGATTTTCAACTAGATCATACATGTGCTAGTGCTCATAGAAGAGTAAAAGTGTATTATTTTTTTTATTTTGCCACGTCCGCCAGAAAATAGAAGGAAGGCCAGGAATCTGTCATGGGATATTATGTCCTTGTGTTCACTTGGATGGGGACCACCAGCAGGGGATCAAATAAAGATGTGCACCAGAAAAATAGGAGTCCAAGTTAGGAATACTTTTATCAGTTTTGTGTCGGTCGGTTGTTTGCTAAACTATAAAGCATGCAATCAATTAGTTAAGGAAAGCGTCGTATGTTGTTTTAAACGTGAGAAAGAGTCCAGATTAGAAAGCGTTGCTTCTCAACCAACTAAATAGGTCAGCTATGAAACTAAGGTGCACGCATTGTAAAGATCAGGTTATTTTTGATATGAAATAAATAGATGTGTCTTCGAGGGGGACATTCGTATCAAGTTTTTGAGGTAGCTTTAGAAAACCTCTTTGTTGCGATTTCTGCGAGGAAATTGTTTTTGCACGTGAGGTGCCATCGTCCAGATTGTTTCTCTCGTGCTGAGCCGCAAGGTTCAAAACCCTCTACTTCATGTACGTCACATGCGCGGGCGAGAGGTTGCTGCTACTGAAGGTGGAGTGTCGTGAAAAATCGGGCCGCAACAACAGGTCGGATCTCGCCGACGAGGTTCGGTCATTATCATTTGCATATCATTAGAATCATGGATATTGAAAGAATTCATACTAACAACATTACAATCATGCTCATCATTTATACCAAACATTCTATTGAATTCTTCTTCTATCAATTGAGCATAACTTTCCTTTCCATCATTTTCACGAAATACATTATAAAGATCAATAATATGATGCAACCTCAATTCTATCTTTTTTAGTTTTCTTTCTATAAACCAGACTAGTGATAAAACAAGAAACTAGAAGATTCAACAGCAAGATCTAAAGATATACCTTCAAGTACTCACCTCCCCGGCAACGGCGCCAGAAAAGAGCTTGATGTCTGCTATGCAACTTTATTCTTGTAGACTCGTGTTGGGCCTCCAAGTGTAGAGTTTTGTAGGACAGTAGCAATTTTCCCTCAAGTGGATGACCTAAGGTTTATCAATCCATGGGAGGTGTAGGATGAAGATGATCTCTCTAAAACAACCCTGCAACCAAATACAAGAAATCTCTTGTGTCCCCAACACACCCAATACAATGGCAAATTGTATAGGTGCACTAGTTCGGCGAAGAGATGGTGATAAAAGTGTAATATTGATGGCAGAAATATATTTTTATAATCTGAATAAATAAAAACAGCAAGGTGAAAAATAGTAAACAGGCACAAAAACGGTATTGCGATGCTTGAAAATGAGGACTAGGGTCCGTACTTTCGCTAGTGCAATCTCTGAACAATGCTAATGTAATTGGATCACATAACCATCCCTCAGAGTGCAACAAAGAATCACTCCAAAGATCTTATCTAGCGGAGAACATAAGAATAAATTATTTGTAGGGTATGAAACCACCTCAAAGCTATTATTTATGTTCGATCTATTCAAGAGTTCGTACTAAAATAACACAAAGCTATTCTTTACATTCGATCTATAATAGAGTTCATACTAAAATAACACTAAAGCAAATTCATATTCATAATACTTAGTCCAGCACAAAGAACTTCAAAGAGTGCCCCAAGATTTCTACCAAAGAAACAAAGACAAGAACATGCATCAACCCCTATGCATAGATTACCCCAATGTCACCTCGGGAATCCGCGAGTTGAGTGCCAAAACATATATCAAGTGAATCAATACGATACCCCATTGTCACCACAAGTATTCAATTGCAAGACATATATCAAGTGTTCTCAAATCCATAAAAGTATTCAATCCGATAACAACGAAATCTCAAAGGGAAAACTCAATTCATCACAACAACATAGAGAGGGGAAAACACCATATGATCTAACTATATTAACAAAGCCCGCGATACATCAAGATCATGAGATCTCAAGAACATGAGGGAGAGAGAGAAAGAGAGAGAAATTAAACACATAGCTACTGGTACAAACCCTCAACCCCGAGGGTGGACTACTCCCTCCTCATCATGATGGCCGCCGGGATGATGAAGATGGCCACCGGTGATGATTCCCCCTCCGGCAGGGTGCCGGAACGGGGTCAAGATTGGTTTCTGTGGCTACAGAGCCTTGCGGCGGCGGAACTTCTGATCTAGGTTCACCCCGAGGGTTTTCAGAACATTTGTGAATTTATAGGGTAAAGAGGGGTGCGGTAGGCCACCGAGGTGGGCACAATCCACCTGGGCGCACCTGGGCCCACAGGTGCACCCTGGTGGGTTGTGCCCCCCTCGGGGCACCCCCCCAGGCGCTGCTCTGGCCCATCCTGAGTGTTTTGGTCCATAAAAATCTCCAAAAAGTTTCGCGGTGTTTGGACTCCGTTTGATATTGATTTCCTACGATGTAAAAAACAAGCAAAAACAACAACTAGCACTGGGCACTGGGTCAATAGGTTAGTCCCAAAAACTAATATAAAGTTTCTATAAAATGATTGTAAAAGATCCAAGAATGATAATATAATGGCTTGAATACTTCATAAATTATAGATACGTTGGAGACGTATCACACATGTGTCAAGTGATTCAAAATCAAGGGACTCCAAAAGTCCATTAACATGGAGTTTCTTCATGGGCTTTACACCAATATGGCCTAAGCGGCGGTGCCACAAGAAAGTGGTACTATCATTATCAACTCTACATTTTTTTGGCATCAATGTTATGAACATGTGTATCACCACGATCGAGATTCAATAAACCATTTACATTGCATGCATGACCATGATAACCACAAGTATAGGGGGTCGCAACAATTTTCGAGGGTGGAGTATTCAACCCAAATTTATAGATTCGACACAAGGGGAGCCAAATAATATTTGCAAGTATTAGCAACTGAGTTGTCAATTCAACCACACCTGGAGATTAATTATCTGCAGCAAAGTGATTAGTAGCAAAGTAATATGATAGTTTTGATAATAGTGACAACAGCAATGGTAAGGGTAACAGTGATAGCAGTAGTTTTGTAGCAAGTGCAACAAAGAATTTATAGTAGTAGTAACTTAGCAAGAACAATATAAGATAAATTCGTAGGCATCGGATTGGTAATTTGTTGGATGATATTCATCATGTGACAGTCATAACCTAGGGCGATACGGCACTAGCTCCAGTTCACAAATATAATGTAGGCACGTATTCCGTAAATAGTCATACACGCTTATGGAAAGAACTTGCATGACATCTTTTGTCCTACCCTCCCGTGGCAGCGGGGTCCAATTGGAAACTAAGGGATATTAAGGCCTCCTTTTAATAGAGAATCGGAACAAAGCATTAACACACGGTGAATACATGAACTACGGTCATCATCGTGAGTGGTCCCAATGTTTGACACGAGAAAAATCTTATTGCACTACGGAAGGAGGGAAGATGGGGTGTTTCATTTCTCTGATGCGCTGGGAAAAAAACAAAAATGCATGCGTGCCAGTGTACCGTAGTACACAAATAAAAGTGATGCGGGAAACAAGTATTTCATTTATCTCTTTGGATGAACAAAATTACAAGATCTCATAAAAAATGGTTGCGCTCTGTGGCCTACTAGCGCGGCCTGCCTGACTATGGCGATGTGCGATCTCCTGGTTTCCGGGGCCTCAAAAAGCTCCCGGTTAATTACTCCCGTGGGTTGCTCCACGAGATACCTCCGATTAAGCCGTGTGGTCATCTTCTTCGTCTTCGCTTCGCGTTCTCCATGCATGATGATGATGATGTGATGATGATGTGAGTGTATGGTGTGGGCGGCGACAAAGCCCGTGTCCTCGTCGGTACACGTGCCGCTCAAAACATGGCATTGTGTTGGCCACGTTCGCCCTCACCACCGCACCTCGTCGGTCTTGACAGCGTTGATGTAGTCGGTGTTGAAGTTGCATGGGTCCTGCTCTGCTCGGACTTCTTGACGATGTAGCGGCTTCGTCGGGGATGCAAGGGGTTGCCTCGCGGGAGTATTCTTTTGTGGAGACCAGTGTCAGTGCAAAACCAACGCTCGCTCGTATCGGCAATGCCGGTGTGGTTGACGCCTCGTCTTGGCTGGACGCCGTGTTTACGGCAGTCCTCCAAGACAAGGGCACCGCCTCACAGAGCCATCGGGAGTTAGTGTTGGTGAAGTCACGTCGCCTCCTCGCCATCACGCCTCGTCTTCATGGGCTTCGTGTCGCAAATAGTGCCATGTAGTGGTAAGGGTTGGTGAAGCCACGTCATTGCGTAGCACCATCTTCTTTGCATCGCAGGCACCGTGTTGTGGGCAGCACCAAGGGTGTGTGTCATCTTCATGGCTCCGGGTCGCGGGCTCCATCTTGATGAGGTAGACATCGGTGGTGTCCTCCTTGCGAGCTCCACGCCACGATCCTTCACGGTACCGGGTTGATGTTGGCGATGGGCGTTGTTGATCTCCACGCCGCCATCCACCGCGGCACGGCAGCGGCATCCTTGCGAGCTCCACGCCTCTGTCCTCCATGGCACCGGCTTGATGATATTGGCGTTGGTGTCGTCTTGGCGAGCTCCGCGCCGCTATCCACCGCGGCACGGCGGCGCCGTCGTTGCGAGCCTCCACGCCTTTGTCCTCCATGGCACCGGCTTGATGAAGAAGAAGACGGGCGTCATCCTAGCGAGCTCCATCTCGCCTTCCTTGCAGTACACGACGGAATCACTGCGAGCTTCACGCCTCCGGGCTCCAGCTTGACGAAGTAGACGTCGGCGGCATCCCCAACGGGCGCCACGCCTCCGTCCTCTAGCTCCAGCATGATGAAGTGGATGGCGGGTGTCCTTCTTGTGAGCTCCCCGTCATGATCCTTGCGGCGCTGGGTTGATGATGTTGACATTGGCGTCATCTTGGCAAAATCCGTGGCGCCATCCACCACGGCACGGTGACGGCATCCTCCCAAGCCTCCACGCCTTTGTCCTCCATGGCCCCGGCTTGATGAAGTTGACACTGGCATTGTCTTCGCGAACTTCGCGCCACGATCCACCGCGGCACGTCGGCGGCATCCTCGCAAGCCTCCCCACCTTCATCCTCCATTGCACCAGATTGATGAAGAAAACGAGGGCGTCGTCCTAGCGAGCTCCATGTCGTCATCCATGGCGGCATCCTCGCAAGCCTCGCGCCTTCGGAGCTCCAGCTTGACGAAGTAGACATTGCCGGCCTCATCACCAAGGGTGGCCACCACAAAGGAGTCCAACGGGCTGCGCACCGGCAGCCCCATTGGTATTGCCATTGTCTTCAACGGCATCCTTGCAAAAGGTGTCGGCGGGCTGCGAGATTGCATCCACCACCAATATTGTGTTCGGCGCCGATTGTATGATGACTTGCTCGTGTGCATGAATGTTGTATGCCAAGGAGAAACAAGAAAATAGATGCATTAGTTCAAAGTCTCACCCTCAGAGAATGTGTGCTTCATCATGGCGCCTCCTGGACTGTGTTTTCTCCTTCCTCCTTGTTCTTCTCGACGATGCCGGATGGCGGGATGAGGTGCTGGTCTGATGGATGTGTTGCTGCGTGTGTTTGTTGTGCGCATGATGGCGGCGATGTGGTGGCTGGATGTGTCCGGGTGTGGTGTTGCGTACGTGGTGTGTTGTCTCCCCTCCTCTATGTTGAGACCTTGCCTCTATATATAGGCGGCCAGCCGAATCAAATTTCTTGGCCCGTACATCTTGCGTGGTTTGGCAGGTCATCTTATCTTTCCTTTTGTATGACCTTCCTGATGCAAATTGTGTGTCCTTCCCAAAATGATCAAAGGCGGCTGCTTTTGTTTCCAAATTTTGCCGACTTGCCAATTGTGCATTGCTCCTCGACCAAGTTGATCTTCGATACGTGAGCTAAGTAAAATAAATCCTGATGTCGTTTCTACACCTTCCTTCTGCTAGAACCTTTCCGTTTGAGCCTGCAAAAAGAAAGGAAACCATTTTGCCTACATGTGATTATGGGCCTGCCTCTCGTCGGGTAAATATGTGTGTGCCGGCCGGCCTGCGAATACTCTAGCATGTATGCATTACGTGGCTGCCGCGTATAATCTACCAAAAGAAAAATACATGCATGCTACCTTACATTTACATGTGCATGCAAAGATATAAACTTGCCCTCCAGTGCAGTATGAGGCACGTAATAAACTTAACTTGGATGCATGTGCAAAACTAAACCAAAGACCAGCTAGTACAGGAGTGGGCTACTATACAAGTACACGTATATGCATGGTTTGAGGCTTGCGGGTATTCGGGTATATACACGCGTGAGCTTGCCGGCTGGCCAAGACACCCGAATACGTACATATGGCGTATAAATACTAATCCAAGGAAAAGCTGTTCGCGTACACGCAAAACCCCTATTTTTATTTTTGAATGTGCATGCATAAGCTATGTACATATGATAATAAGCCCAATCTCACGTACATTACCTGTGCCAAAAAAACTCAAAGATAATCATTAGCAAAGAAAAATATCCATCGAACAAATGCCCCCTCATCAAATAAAGTTTGAGCGTGAAGCGATCGAACTTAGTTTGGTGAAAACATTTTTTTTCTGTAACGAATTGGCGCATCAACATGTGTGCAGCCTAGAGAGGTATTGACCCGAGGTTCGTGATATGGAGCATCGTCCCGAAGATCATTGATTAATAGTAATGTATATTAGTGTAGGCATGTCCATCCACACCTGTGTTCTCTAGGGTGCTTGTTGGATCGTATAATAGGCACGATGCCAATCAATGAGGCAAACCCTATCTCGTCTTCATTCCATGGCGAAACATCATGCCTTGTCCTAAAAACAAAAGGAATTTTTTTACCAATCTCGTTGCGACCGTCTAGCTGCTACGGTGCTAGCCGACTTGATTGGAGGGTTTCATAGATTCACACTGGCCGCACTGGTGCGTTGCACTGCTCCCGTGATCTCTTTGTGTTAATGTAGGTGAGGCATCGGTAGACCGTCGATAGCTCCCCTTCGTTGAGCGAACCGTCACACCATCCATGGTGTGACAATTCTGGTGGTGCACCGGGACGCCATCGGCCTTATGAATAATTGAGGGGTTGACGTTGCCCCCATGCTTCATTGTTGTTGGAGACGAGGTTGCGGAGACGAATCGGCTCCACCTTCGCGAGTGCAGGTGTTGCCTTCTAGCGCCCATCGTGCGTGTCGGTGTAGACCATTGGTTGTCGGGCTGTTATCAGTGTTGTCAGGGACGCATGGGTATTGCTGCACCCAAACACCCAAGACAAAGTCGATGTATAGTGGTTGTTGTCTGATTGCCGTCGACGATGACAGGGAGTGTCTCTCCATGGCTGCAAAAGATGTTAGAGGAGCACAACTAGGAACACCAAACAAAAACGGGCGAAAAAGAGAGGGGGCAAGTTTTTGGGTTTTAAAATATTGGCTTTCCGTCATACACCAGCTATAGGCGTGATATCTGAGAAGGCTACCGAAGGACTTGTCATTGGTAACCGTCAAAAGACCTTGACGATGGCAACTTTTTTTTGAGCAACAAACAGTGGGGAAGACCCCCACTGTAACTCTCATTTTCATTAATATGGTGGGACAAATACAAGTGGATTTACATGGTGGATCATGAGTGAAACATAAGTAAAAATAAATCTACAAAGTATCAAGCCAACTCTGCATGCCCTCCTTCAAACCAGGTTTGGCCTTCTTTATGATCATGTTGAAGTGCTTCTTAAACATGGTTATACAGGAAGCCATATTCTTAACTTTGTGATCAAATATTATGCTATTTCTGTGCTTCCATATACTCCAGCAGCCAGCAATTAAGCACTCTTTTAAACATCCATAAGTATCTTGTTTTCTTCCTTCTAATAACATCTCCATCAGATTATGGTCAGTATCCCATTGGTAACCAATGTTCATCCAGAAGTTTTGGCTGAAATCACAGCTAAAAAATAGGTGCATTAGATGTTCATTAGGCTCATCATCACATAACTCACACTTACTTGATGATTGCAACTCAACAACTTAAATAGCTTTGGTGTACGTGTATGAAGACGTCATGTTTCGGGATGCCTCCGAGAGGCAACACAAATTCATACTCTATCCCATCATCATACTAAGGGCCCCACAGCTCAACATGCCCCCTGCACACGCCCCATGAACCCAAAGACTTGGGTGTGGTAAGTTCAGGGTAAATGGTTTTGGGATAACAGCTTGGCGATTTTTCTTTGTGCACATTGAGGGGTGGTGAACAGCTTCCTCCCTCCTTCCTTCTAGTGGGTCCCTCACTGCTTGGGACCTCTTGATTGCTTATTGGACTATTGGGATTTTCTTTCTTGAATTTGCTTGTTGGACTTTCGGAATTTCATCTTGATTGCTCACGCAGATGATTGGTTTGCCGTGGACTTCATGGACTTGTTTTGACATTCAACTCGAACTTCTTGACGACTCTTCTTCCGGGATTTCTTGGGGACCCACCTTAGGAACTTGGAAGGGAACTGTTCACCTCTGTGGACTAGGAAAACCCCTCTAGTACTTTATCTGGGGCTTCTGGTGGCGCACCCCAGGGTTGCCATGTGACTACGCACCAAACCAACTTGTGTCGGGTCAGGCAGCCCTCCATGATCTTTTCCTACAGTCTTCCCTGGAGTGCGAGCCTCTGTGAACACGAGGCATGCCGGGAAACATAAAGAGCGCGGGGTCTCAATACTCAGAAGTACCAAAGTAATCATCTTCGCTGCCTCCGGAAGCATACACCTGGTACGTTTCGTGCATTGTGGGTGTAGGAGCCGCTCCACCTGCAAATCGACACATTGTGTCGTGCTCCAACAAGTCCTAGGGTAGCTGAAAGTTCAATCAACAGCAAAGTGGGATAGGGGAAAGCCATTTTTTGTTGGACTTAGTCCGTAAAAATTGGGGAAAACTAGATATATCCACGAAATGCTAATGAGAATGCATCGTGGATCCGAAAGCCCACAGAAAAAGTTTCCCCAATGAAAATCCGAAAGGCAACAAAAGAGGCAAAATTTTAAGAAAAATATTTTTTGAGCAACCTTCCGTTGATTGGGGGCATTGGTCGGACTCCCTAAGAATCGACGAGCTAGTATGCTCCCCCGTCGTAGACTTGCTCGATTACGTATGGCCCTTCCCACTTTGGCTCGAACTTGCCCTTCGTCTTGTGTGTCACAACGATGGGTCGTCTGAGCACGAGAACCAACTCGCCTTTTCGGAAGACGTGTTGCTTGACGAGCTTGTCATAAGCTCTCACCATATTCTGGTGGTAAAGCTCCAGGTTCTGTAGAGCATTAAGTCGCCCCTCTTCAAGGGTGTCGAGCTCCTGAAACCATTGTTGTACCTGTTCATCATGGGTGAATTCATCTTGGATAGCCACCCTCAAAGAGGGTAGCTGGACCTCAAGTGGTAGGACTGCCTCACTCCCGTAAACAAGAGAAAACGGAGTCGCCTGTGTTGGGGTATAGACTGTGACACGGTACGCCCATAAGGACTCGAAGAGACGATCATGCCAGTCTCTCCGATTCCTTGTCACCGTCTTCTTGAGTATCTTGCCGAGCATCTTGTTGAAAGCCTCGATCGCACTGTTAGCTTGAGGGTAGTAGCTGGTGAGTAGTTCCACTTGATCTTGTACTTCTCCGTGAACCTGTACATCTTGTTTGACTTGAAGGCCTTGCCGTTGTCGGAGGTGATCCGATGAGGTATCCCAAAGCGATATATGATGTTTCGCTCTAGGAAGTTGATGACGTTGTCACTCTTCACCTCCCTTAACGGAATAGCTTCTGCCCACTTCGAGAAGTAGTCCGTCGCGGCGAGGATGAAGCGGTGCCCCCTGGAAGATGGAGGGTCGATAGGGCCGATGATGTCGACTCCCCGGGCATCGAATGGCCAAGAGGGAATGGTAGGGTGAAGAGGGACCGGTGGCATGTGCTTGAAATCACCATGAACTTGACAATTGTGGCACGATCTAGCCACCCAAAGGCAGTCTACCATAATTCCGGGTCAGTAGTATCCTGCTAGACGTATACCATGATACATCTTGGCCCCTCCTTGGTGCCCCCCGCAGACTCCATGATGCATCTCCTGTAGGATCTTGTTTGCTTAACTTTGGTTGACGCATCGAAGTAGGATCTCCTGTCCATGCGAGCGCCTGCATAGGACACCTGCTTCAAAAAGATAGAAAGGGAGTCGTCGTTGTAGTTGGCGCCTCGTGACAGGGTCATCGGGGAGGCTCCCATGCTTGAAGTATTCGAGGAATGGTTGCAGCCACTCACGCTCCTGTACGACATTTGTCATGACAACATTGACTTCATACTCCGCCGGGATGAGCTCCAAGACAACCGGGAGTAGCCACCTTTCTTCCATGTTCACCTGCATTGTTTTATTATCTGGGAGCACCAATGCCGCTACTAGTTTCGCCAAGGCATCAGCAGGTGCATTCCTACTTCGTGGGACATGAAGCACTTCGACATGTTGAAAATTTTCCATTAGATTCCGGGCCGCGAAATAGTACGGCAGTAGTTCAGGCTTGCGAAATTCATAGATGGTGTTGACTTGAAGGATGATGATTTGAGAGTCTCCATAAGCCCGCAAGGAACGAACCTCCATGGAGAGTGCCAAGAGGAGGCCGAAGATGAGCGCTTCGTACTCTGCTTCGTTGTTGGAGCATTCTTCCTTGAGGAGGGAGAATGAGTGATACATCACCCCTCCTTGTGGCGTCTTGAACACCAAACCTGCACCGACTCTTCGTCTTGGGGTACCATCGGGGTCGGCGTCCATGCGGGAGGCACCATCAAAGTAGAGCTCCCATGACACGTCGAGGTTAACGTTAAAAACCTCCTCATCAGGAAGGTCCGTGACAAGAGGTGAGTCATCTGGAATTGGGTGCGCTGCGAGAAACTCCACCAAGGCTTGACCCTTGATTGCTTTTGTAGGCAAAAAGGTGATGACAAACTCCATCATGGTAAGTGCCCATTTTCCAAGTCGCCCCATGAGCGCGGGCTGACTTAAAACGTACCTCACGGGGTCCGCCCTCGCGACGAGCTGGACTTCATGCTTCAATGTGTAGTGCCTGAGCTTCTTCAAAGCAAAGATTAGGGCCAAGCACAACTTCTCTATAGAAGAGTAGTTTCGGTCAGCCCCCGCCATGGTGCGGCTCAAGTAATAACATGCCATCCTTCCCCTTGTCATTGTTTTGGGTGAACAAAGCGCCTATCGAAGTAGGTTGCGCTGCAATGTGTAGGATGAGTGGGCGCCCCTTTACGGGAGCTGCCAAGATAGGTGGATTAAGGAGGTACCTTTTGATTTCATCGAATCTGCGTTGGCATCCTTCATCCCACACGAATGGAGCTCCTTTCTTCATGAGGCTCGAGAAGGGTTGGATGCGTCTGGAGAGGTTGGAGATGAAGCGCCGGATGTACGCTAGCTTCCCTTGCAATGACCTCAACTCCTTGAGATCTTGAGGCGGCCGCATGTCGAGGATGGCCTTGATCTTCTTAGGCTCGATCTCTATGCCTCGGTGATTTAACAACAAAGCCGAGGAAGAGGCCCTGATCAACAGCAAAGGCACACTTCATCGGGTGCATCTTGAGTTGATGTTGGCGTAGCTGCTCGAAGATCCTCCTGATGATGCTTGCGATCCTTGGTTTTGACTACCGTGTCATAAACATAGCATTCCATTGAATGGTGGATTAAATCACCAAGAACACATGTCATGGCATGCTGGTAAGTTGCACCAGCATTCTTCAGTCCGAATGGCATGACAGTGTAGTAGAAATTTCCCTTTGGGGTCCTGAAAGCGGTGTTGATGGCGTCACCGGGATCCATCTTGATCTGGTTGTAGCCTGATGAACCGTCCATGAAGGAAAGTGCGCCATGGCCTGTGGTGGAGTCGATGATGATCTCTGGGATTGGGAGAGGAAAGTCATCCTTTGGGCAGGCGCGATTGAGGTCGCGGAAGTCCTGGCAGATTCGTATCTGCCCATTCTTCTTCTCCACGGGGACAATATTGGCGAGCCACTGTGGATACTTCGTCTCCTTGATAAAACCTGCAGCAATTAAATTGTCGAACTCCGCGATAACATCGCCTTCAAGTTCTAGACATAACCGCCATGGTTGCTGCTTGATGGGATGGAACCGTGGGTCAATTTCCAACTTGTGTGTGGCGACACGAGGGTCCAAACCTGGCACCTCCTTGTAACTCCAGGCGAAGCAGTCTTGGTACTCCATCAAAAAGCTTTGGTAGTCCTCCCGCTCCTCTTCCGTCAGCGTGGCACTAACAAAAGTGGGGCGTGGGGCGTCCTCCGCTCCAAGGTTGACTTGGACAAGATCATCGATGGTGGGCTGCCCTCTGTATTCTAACTCCTGTGGTGCTGATATGGAGCTAAGTTTCTCGGCGTCACTTGGCTCACCGTTGGCAGAGTGTTGTTGATGAGGAACGGCAGAGAAAGTGTCGGACTTATCGCTTGATTAGACGGACATGGCGTGGCAGTTGACTCGTGTTCCGATAGCGAGCTCCTCCTCTTCATCGGCAGAGACGTCATAGGTACAACATTCCATCGCATGGTGTATCGGATCGCTAAGGACGCATGTCATGGCATGTTGGTATGTTGCACCTGCATTCTTCAACCCAAAAGGCATGCGAGTTTTGTAGAAGTCTCCTTCTGGCATCTGTCGCCTTTTATCGTCTGGTTCTTGTGGTGTTGGCATGGAGCTGAGCTTCCCCTCATCGCCGGGGGCATCGGGGTTGTGGTAGCCAAGCCCAAACTTTGGTTGAGCTTTGCCTTTTTTGCTTGGTGAGGTCTTCTGCTTGTCTCCACCATTCCTCGCATATGGCGAGTGGTGGAGGCATCCTATAGTTCCGCCCAAGAGTGATCCCGGCCTTCTCCAACAAGCGAACCACCCTAGTCGCCGCCTTCATTGTCGATAGTACATCCTCTGGGTCACTGCAAGTTTGGGGAAATTCAAATACAAAATCACATTGTTTTACCTGCGGGACCTTGTAGAAAATGGTCTGGACTCTAGATCCGGAAAAACTGGGGATTGCCCAAACCTCCAATGGGGAAGTCAGTGAGACACAGAGCACCGGGGGTTGTACGCCTTGAGATCCCCTTGTGACTTCCTCCACCTCTTTTATTCTTCTTCTATCGGCAATCGGTACGGGCGCAGGCTCTTCCCTCCGGGGGTTGCGTGCCCGTAGCGCGATGGGTGGTGGCGCATCATTGCCACCTGTTAGCATCCTGGAGCCTTCCTGGGCACCTCAGCGTGATGGGTGTTGACGTCGGGAACCTTGCCTTCAACAGTAATGGGGTCACCGGACAATGCATAGAAGATCGTGTTCCACATGAGGTCGAAGTAGAGATCCCTACCTGCAATTGGGAAGAGGGGCTATAGTCGTACCGCACAGTGGAAGATGACCACCTACGGACTTGGTTCCTGTGGCTCCGAAAGGAGGAGCCCTTTGCATCAGTAGGTGAGCTTGGCATCATGGGGAGCTTCATCTCGGCTACTGGACAAAAACTTGGTTTGGTCAAGGGATCCACCGGAGGTGTTGTGCACCCCAACTGCTAGTCTCTATCTACGACGGGGAAGTAGTACTTCGCATATGCATGGTGAGACTCCTTGAAGCTAAAAGTTGACATCTGGATCTTAAATGTAATGACACCCAGCGTAGGCTTCCCTTGGTTGTCGAAGCCGCAGATCATAACGTCAGTAGCCTCCAAGTCGTCCACCGTAAAACCTGCCCGTGTCAAACTCCGAAGAGGGAGAATGTTCATGGCAGACCCTGGGTCTATGAGGATCCTGCGAAGATGTGCAACACCAATATTACCTTCCACATACAATGGCCGGTTGTGGTCACCATCATTTATGAGCTTATCATCCTCGTCGAACATGATCTCGTTCACGAACGGCTGGAGCAAAGACGGTGTTTCACCATGGACACCTCGTAGAGTTCCGGAGCTTGGAGCGCCTTGATAAGGGTTCGCAAAGGTCGGGCACCATCATGAGCGCGTCGTGCACACTCAAGAGTGCTGGAATCCACTTGAGGTGGGCGATGATGTTGTAGTCAACGTCATGTGCCTTCATCTTCTCTTGGCCTTGGTGTTCAGATTCCTCCACCTGCAAAGGTGCCTCCCTTGGGGCGGTTGGCTTCTGCACCCTTGTCAGCTTGATCTTTAGTGGTTCAGGTAGGAATTTGCCCCCACGTAGGTTCATGTTCACCTCTTCCAATGGCACTTCCTTTGTCGTCTCTTCAGCGTGGAGGACCGCCTGCTCTTCAGGAGTAAACACGTCTTCGGAAGGGGTATCGCTGTAGTCATGGATGACGTTGCAACTCTCTATGCTTGGTGATTGGGATGAGCTCGCTCCTTCTTGAACTTGCTCCCCCTCCTTTACCGGTGCTTGCCTCACCGGGTGGCAAGAACTGCGCCAAGGTTGGTAGCACACGCCCCTGTCGAGGAAAAGGCTCGTCTCCCTCTGACATAGGGACAAATCACGGCGGAGGCTGGCGTTGACTTGGATCGAACCGCCTTAGAATTCTTGGGGGAGCACATTCTGGCAAAACCGGGCGAGGATGTCGGGGTGGAAGCCTCCTTGCGTGCGGTTTTACAAGACCGTCCTCCAAGGCTCCTCCTCGGGAACGGTTGGGGTCACCTGCGGCCGAAAGGGAGATGCCTGCGTCTTGGAGAGGACGAGGTTGGATAGCTGGTCTTCAACTTGGGCCAGTGGCACCCATGTTTCTTCAACCTCCGTGTCTTCACTTGGAGGAGACGGTAACTTCATGCTCACCATGTTTACTGCATGGTAATTTGGGTTGATAGCTTCTGGGTCAAGGTTGATCCTCCTCTCATTAATGGCTCTTTGGAGCCATTCTTTGAACGCGACACAATCTTCAATGACATGTCCCACATACCTGTGATATGGGCAAAATAAAGGATTATCTGTCATCCTCACCTGATCAGGCCTCCGAGGCTCTGGTAAGTTCAAGGCTCGATGCTCTATCAAGTGGTCGAACATGTCCTTGACGAGCTCCCGACAGAAGACGTACTGCTTCTTGAGGAGTTCCTGCATTGATGGGCATTGCCTCCCTCCGGCTTGTTCGCCCCTTGCACCCAAGATGGGCACATGGCCTTGCGGTGCAGACGAGAAGACCTTGGTGGTGTTTGTTTCGGCTGGTGCCTTCACCCTGCTACCGTTGTTGATTTGCTTGGACGTCGAGGCGAAACGCTTGGCGGGATCAAATGTGCTGGCATTCTTATAGAGCTCCATTATCTGCGGTGATTTCTCAAACTCAAGCTTCGTGGCTGCTACCACCATGCTGAGGGCACTAAAAGTTCTAGGCTCACGCCGGGAGACTTCAAGTGACCAATGTTGCTGCATCCCGTGGACGCACATCTCAATGGCATCCTCTAGGTGCATCTCCCTGGCGAGACGCACATAGCTGTTGCGGAAGCGGATGATGTAGTCATCAATGAACTCATCTCATCATTGTCGGACTTGCGCCATCTCGACAACGGAGAAGTCCTTCATGGCGATGAAGTGCTTCTTGAAAACCTCTTTCATGGCCGCCCAACTCCCAATGGACCCAACCGGTAAACGGCTGTACCAATGGAAGGCGGGACCGGTTAATGACCCTGAAAATTGGCGAAGGAGAAGTGACGGGCTGTTTGCTGTGTCGTCGCATGCCGCTTCGAAGTATGCCAAGTGCTCCCTTTCATCACCGGTTCCATCAAATTGACGGAACTTTGGTGGGTGCCACCCTGCGGGATACGCCATCATGTCATGCCACGCCTCGTAAGGCTTCTCCAGCTCACTCTCGGAGGTGCGAGGGGCTTGATCTATCGCCATTTGCTTCAACTTCTTGTCCACCATATCCCCGACCATGTCGTGGTAGTCCTTCAGCATAACCGCGCGTGGTACTGCGTTGGCAGAACTAGCAGGGCTAACCCAAGGCCAAGCTTGTGTGTTGGGGTCGTGTTGAGGCACATCATTTAAGGGCACCCTAGCAAGAGGACCCACCTAGAGTTCCTCCTCTTGCGCATCCACCACTCGTTGCAGCACGCCTTGTGGAGGAACGCCTTGGTTGTTCATCATGAGCTCAATGAACTGGTCAAGCTTTGACGCCAACTGGTAAATCGACTGGCGCTGGCTTCTGACCTCTTCTTCTAGAGACACTTCTTGTGGTGCTACTTTGTTTACAGCACTTGGGCCCTGGGTGCCATCAACGGGTGACTTGGCAGCAGGATCTTGATCCACAAGGCTATCACCATGATTCACCATGCGAACGGGCGCGGTGTGGAGGTCTTCATCACCTCCCGCGTAATCTGAGAAAATTGATGATGCTAGTTCATGGTAACGAGGGGAGTGTGGGCGACTCTCCAACGATGGCGAGGAAGATGAGTCGGAAAAGCCTTCTTCATCATCAAGGCTGTCTTGGCGTTCTCCATCTCCGGGAAACCCATCCGTCATGCCTTGACGGGCGATGGATTTTAATCTTGTATTGGCCCCTGGCTGGTTTGCAACTTGTCGTCGTCCTTCAAGGTATTGAGGAAGCCTTGATGTAATGTAGGTGTAGTGACGCTTGTATATATCTTCATTTTAAGTGCTCCCTCCACCTAATGAGCCTTTCCCTGTTGTCACAGGAAGACACGTGGCCCTGAATCTTGCAGCTTCTTGCGATGTTGATGAGCTTGTTTTGGCATCCCCCTCCGCACCCCTGAGCCATGCACGAACAAGGACAAGGCGCGGTAGGAAGGTCCTCTGGAAGTCCGCCTTTGGGTTCAGCACAATCTCTTCTTAAGAAGGATAATCAAACTCCTCGGTGATGGCGGGAGGTCGCCATCCATTACTTGACCCTTCACTTGGTTGCACTCCAAGAGTACCGTACAAGGCAAGGTTCTTCTTAGTTGATTCCTTCGCTTTTTTAGCATCCTGCTGAGCTTGAGCTTCTCCCTGTTGGTCCATCCTTTCAGAGGGAACAAGAGGAAACTCCGTGGGAAGTGTTGTGTCTTGTGGGAGGGCAGCGTTGGCTGCACCCTCGGAAGCTACTTTGTTGTTGGAGGAGAACGTAAGCTTGGCTTCTTCAACGCCTTCCATCGGTGTGGCCGTCGGCACTGGCATCTTCCGATTCTCTAGTGGGGGTGCTGGTGTTGTCGCCTTCACCTGTTCATTATTCTCCTGGGGAAAGGATGAAGAAGGAACCACCTTGTTCCCTTGCTCAATGCTTCTCGTGGAGGTCTTGCGTGGTTTCTGTCGGCGTTCTGGGAACGGGGGTCCCCAGACTTGCCTGCCTGCGGCCTGCGGCGTGGCTCAAAGGAGGCCCAGCACGGCCCATCTTCATTAACGCAAGCTCAAGACCCTCGCGAGGGGCCAAGCCTCGCGGGGCGGACGACAAGGAGCTGCCTCAGGCACGGCCTCGTCAGGTTGGCTCATGAGGAGGCGGAGAGTTCAAGGCAGGGTACCTCGCGAGGTGCCCATGACGCAAGCCATGATTTACCAAGGGCGCCATCAGGCGCCCAGCAATGTCCTCCTTTCCTCTTTGGTGCAAAGGGAGCAAGCGCAGCGAGAGCATCAAGCAAAGGCATCCGCTTTGGTGCAACAAGACCAAGACCAGCCCAACGGCTGGAAGGGAGTCATTATGGAGCCCAAGCAAAGGCGTCATCACCAGAGCCTTTGGCAAAGCGAGGACCAACTTTAATCGTGATAAGTGTACCCACTGTTCCCCTTCAAATGGCCAATTGTTGGCGCCCTTCCCGCTCAATATTTGGGAAGAGGCCCAGGCCTTCGCCTATAAATAGGAGTAGCCACCCCTGTAAGGTAGGGATCTGAATCCTCATTAAGAAACCAGTAGCTAGAGCGATCGAACCCCACCTAGCAGTTCATCGCACTCCGCCAAGAACAGACCCTCGCGAGGCTGTTCTTCCTTGTATGGTTCCTCATCAGCCCAAGAGGCAATCTACCACACCACACACTGGAGTAGGGTATTACACCACAATGGTGGCCTGAACCAGTATAAATCTTGTGTCTCTTGTGCTGTTTCGTTTAGTAGTTTAGGTCCCAGCGATTCGGCGAGGTGCGAGACGGTGGAGGGTTGGATCTCCGCGCGCACCCCAGTGTTCGAACCTCAAGGGTCTGCCGGAACCCGAAATCCGACATTTGCCGCGCCAGCTAGGGGTGCACCGGAATCTGCCTTTCGTCGCCTCGTTCTTCCCCGACCACCGCAACCATGTCTGATGCCCGTCGGGCCCGCACCGAGCGCCGAGCCGCTTCGCCTCCCATGTCGCCAGACAGCTCCCGTCGGGCGGGCGCTTCGCTGCTCCCGTCACCTGCCGTCAACACCGCCATCGCCCGGCGGGAACGAGCAGCAAGCATCGCCCCAAAGACTCGGCCCATGAGGCGGGACGGCCGCACCGCCATGCCTTCGCCACCCGCTGGTTCTTCGCCACGCGCCGCCAAGGCCATGGAGGCCCGGGCTGCCCTCATCGCGGCAAACGACCTCCTGCGCTACCACCCCGTCGACGACGTCTACGAAGAATGGCTCGACTTCCAGTCGCCGAGCTCATCCGCGCTGCAGGAGGCGCCCCCGCACCGTCCGTCTCGCTGCACCGTGCCCCGCCCCGCGCGGATGATGAAGCTCCCGGGGCGCCTCAGCCGCCACCTCCTCAAGAAGACGCCCTGGCCCCAAGGCGCGTGGCCCCTGGGCGGAACCCGCTCCGCCAGGCGCCGGCACGGCAAAAGCAGAGCTGTCAAGAAGTTCCTCGCCCACGAGAAGCTGCCCGAGCGCCCCGCTCAAGACGCCGTGGCCCCCGCTGCTGCCCCCAGCCAAGCGCAAGGAGGCTCGCAAGACCAAGCTCTCTATCGTCCGAGGACCTCAGCCACGGGGCTGCCGCGCTTTCACCTCCGAAGCTGCGCAGCGTCAAGCGTGGGCCCGCCAAGTTCAAGCTGCACCTGCCTCCTCGCTACGACGGCACAGCCGACCCTACGGAGTTCCTCCAGCTCTACGAGCTGGGCATCGAGGCTGCCAACGGGGATGAAAAGGTCATGGCGAACTGGTTTCCCATGGCGCTCAAGGACGGAGCCCGCACCTGGCTCCTGAATCGGCCCCATGCACGATCTCTTCCTGGGCCGAGATGCGCACCCGCTTCATCGCCAACTTCCAGGGTACTTGCGACCGGCCACCCGCCATGAGCGACATGCGCCGAATCAAGCAGCAGCCAGGGGAAACCCTGCAAAAGCACATCTAGCGCTTCAACAATGCGCGCCTCAAGATCCCCAGGGTAACGGAGGAGGCCATCATCTCTGCCTTCTCCGACGGCATGCGCGACGTCAAGATGACGGAGGAGCTGGCGATGCATGAAGATCTGTGCACCTCCTTGGAGCTGTTCAACTTGGCGACCAAGTGCGCCAGGGCTGAGGAGGGGCGCCTCTCCCTCCTCGAGCTGCCTGCCGTGGATCCCAAGAAAAGAAGTCCAAGGCCAAGGTCGTGAAGCGCAAGGGGCTGCCGACTCGCGGCCGAATCTGCATACACCAAGCGAGGCAGAGATCAGCCCGAGTCCTCCAAGGGCGCCGGTATCTGCGTGTACCACGACCTCCACACCCACAACACCAATGAATGCCAAGAGCTCCGGCCGTCAGACGCTGAAGGAAGGGTCGGCAGACGCCCTGAAGCAGCGACCGGGCTACGGCCGAGGAGGAGGAAGGAATGCAGACGCCGGGAAGACCGCGGCCCGTGCCAAGGGTGGTGCGACCAACCTCGCGAGGACCGTTGGCAAGACCCGCCATGAGGGAGGCTGGAGGGATCAGCCTCGCGAGGATCGCCCTGCAGGGGAACGCAGCCTCCCTCCGCTGCCGCCGCAGCCAAGGAGAATTGAGGACCGCCATCGGGACGAGGGGCTGGGGCTTGCAGGAACCGCTGCGGCGATCGCTGCATCCCGGCGGAGCTCAAGCCCCACCTCTCAGCGCATCTTCAAGCGATTCGCCTGCTGAAGCGAATGCAGTCCTCCCAAGCTCGAGGCCGCGCGCCCTCTCGGTGGTCGGCGTGCGCCATCACGCTCAGCTCAGCGGATCAGCTCAAGTCTTGCGACCATAGCCGAGTTCTCCCGATGCTTTGTTCCCCAATCATCGCCGAACGTGCTGGTCACCAAGACCCTCATCGATGGCGGGGCAGGACTCAACGCCTTGTCCGTGGAAACATTCAACAATCTTCAAGTGCCTTACCGGCTTCAGCCAACCAAGCCTTTCTCCGAGTCACCGATGGCTCCACAGTCCGATCGGGCAGGTCCGCCTTCCTGTCACCTTCGGGCTCGCGACAACTACCACACCGAGCTCATCGACTTCGACGTCGCCCACATTCGCCGCCAGACAACGCCATCCTCGGGTACCCGGCGCTGGCCAAATTCATGGCCGTAACCACCACGGCTACAACGTCCTCAAGATGCCAGGAAGCGGCGGGATCATCACGGTGCCCTGTGAAGAGAGAGACGCAGTGTGCTCCCTGGAGCGAGCCTTTCAGGCCGCATCGCTAGAAGACCTGCACCACGCAGCAGGAGGCCTCCCAAGCCGCACCCAAGAAGAAGAAGACATCGACCGGCCCGGCTCCTCAAGAGGCAGGCCCCTCGGGCCTGCACCGGCCGGAGCCTCCTTCCATCGCATAGGAAGCGCGCCCGGCGCCCTCCTCAGCCGGGCTCGGGGCTCTCCCTCGGAGGCCGCCCGACCTCGCCAAGGTCACGAGGGAGGCGCTTGGGCACCACGTGGAGGCGTGCTTCCAAGCACGTTTCCCACAAGCAGGAGCAAGGCAAGGAGGGCCGAACCCTCAGGAGTTCGCCAACAAGGCCATTCAGGAGCTGCAGCAGTCAAGGGTCATGAGGGGCAGCCGCCGCCTACCCGCTGTGGCCCCCCATCCAGGCGAGGATGGTGGGCTACGCATCTGCATCGACATACCAGGGCTCAACCGAGCCGCGTCTCAAGAGCGCCTCACAGCCCTCGCGAGTGGGATGTTGCGAGGCCCGCCCACACGCAAGGCGCATGCCTCACGGCTCGCCAAACGCGCGTTGCTGCGCACCAAAGATCTCATGAGGGCCATCCCGAGGCTCGGGAGGTCAGCACGCCGCAGCCCCGGCGGAGATGGAGATGGCCCCGAGGAGCCGCCAACAGATCCGGATCCTCCCGAGGCCCCGGGCCTGGGGGCTCGTGAGGATCGGCTCCGCAGCCCACCGAGTCTGCTACACCAACACCCCTTCATCCCCAACATCACCAGTGACATCTTTAAGTTTTGTTTCCTGGGGCGCCTTCAGGCCGCATTATTCCCGGGCAGCGTGGGTCCGCCCTGCGGCATGTACCCCTTTTATTTCATGTCATTAGCCTATCCTGTTGGGGGCGCCTCGGGCTGCATCATCCCCAAGCCGCTGGGCCTGTCCCAAATGCATATATCCTTCTTACGCTTTCCTTAGGATTATGCTCTCGCTCCACCATGCTTGTTATTTGGTGCCTTTTCCTGGGTGACGGAATCTTGCACGTTAAAGGGGGGGTGCCTGAGCATCGCGACTCAGGGCTCCTACCGGCCCTCCGGCCCTCACCCTCTGGTCTTGTCCATGGCATCACGATCTGGCTTGCCAGCGATGGTTGAGACCAGCCCGAGAGCCGGGACCCGAGGACGTAGAGTTTCGTCATCTAACCCGGCTTATGCGGCTAAAGGGGGGTGCCCGAGCATCACGACTCGTGGCTCCTACCGCTCTCCGCCCTCACCCTCTGGTCTTGTCCATGGCATCGCGACCGGCTTGCCTGCCGACGGCCGAGACCAGCCCGAGAGCCGGACCCGAGGACGAGTTGTTGCATCTAACCCGGCTTGCGCGTTAAAGGGGGTGCCGAGCATCGCGACTCGTGGCTCCTACCGCTCTCCGCCCTCACCCTCTGGTCTTGTCCATGGCATCGTGACTGGCTTGCCGGCTGACGGCCGAGACCAGCCCGAGAGCCGGGACCCGAGGACGTGAGTTTCATTATCTAACCCGGCTTATGCGTTAAAGGGGGTGCCCGAGCATCACGACTCGTGGCTCCTACCGCTCTCCGCCCTCACCCTCTGGTCTTGTCCATGGCATCGCGACCTGGCTTGCCAACACGGCCGAGACCAGCCCGAGAGCCGGACCAAGACGAGAGCACCGACATCTGGCCAAATTTGCAGGAACACACTCAAAGATAAGGCCCAGAGCCGTGCACAACCCGCTGGAGGTAGGGCCCGTGAGTCCTGCTACCGCTCACGGGTGCCCAGATACACCTCGTCCAGCCCTACCGCGTGCCCACGTGTCGTGGTGGGTCAGATACGCCTGGGCTCCTCCGGGAGGGGAGCCCCTCCCATGTACCAAAGGAAGCACCATGCTCCGGCTGGCCGACGACATCGCCGAGGAGCGGCTATGCCCAGACGCATGCGGAAGCGCTTATGCTCGCGCTAGTGATAAACAACCGAGGGTGGCCTCCGGGTCGCATCAACCTGTGGAGCCCAGAGCTCTGTCCGCCTCATCGCAACGCCTCCCTCGAGCGCCGCCATGAGGGGCTGGGCACGGGCTGCGCCTGGTCACGCCCAGACGCCGCGCCACCTAGCCAGCCCCGGGCCTGGTTCGTCGCACGCTACTCCCCGAGCGGAGCCAAGGTACGAATGCCGCTTGAGCGTCAAGGGGACTCCTGAGCATCGCGACTCAGAGCCTAAATTGTCACGTAGCCCTCACCCCTTAGTTCCGAAGGCTAACGGCGGTTGAGGTATGCGCGGGCCGGGCTCTACAGACGAGAACGGTAGATCCGCCTGCGTCTCACCTCCCTACTTGTTGTTCGTGGCGCCAAGGGGACTCCTGAGCATCGCGACTCAGAGCCTAACTTGTCACGTAGCCCCTCACTCCTTGGTCCCGGCCCTGGTTTCCGGTCGGGGCTAACGCTGAGGTATGCGGGCCTGGCTCTGCTGGCGTAGAACATAAACAAGTAGGGAAGCGCAAATTTCAAGGAATTCAAAAGCAAATATTACAGTCCACTGTTATCGCAATACCAAATGCAAGTTTAAACGCCTCCCCGAGGCATGATACATGTGCAGGAATTAAAAGCAGGACAGGAGCCACAACGGAGTCACTTGTCGGCGGTGGAGCAGCACGGAGTGGGTTCGCCTCGTGGAGCAGCAGGGCCGGCAGCGCCTCGCTTCGGCTTGGTGCTGAAGGCCCGGAACTTCCCCAACAGAGCCTCCGCGCGACCCTTCACAGCCTCGGCAGCGGCAGCTGCATGCTCGCCGCTTGCTGGCTCCAGCAGGCTGTCCAGGTCGACGCTAGGATCGCGAAGGTAGATGTGGGTGAGGACCCGTGTCAGTGCCGCAGAAGACAAGACACGCGCCTCGGCCTCGGCCGTGGGGCCAAGGCCAAGGGTGACATCTTCAAGAGCGCGAACCAGGAAGGGAAGCAGCTTGGCGGGACCATCCTCGGCGCCGGCCAGCGGACTCTCCAGGCCGCTGTCGTAAAGCGTCTTCAGCAAAGAGCGAGCCTTCACCTCCATATCCGTGAAGGCCACGCGATCTTCTGCAAGAACCCGCGCCTTGTCGTCCAGCTCGACCTTCCTCGCCTCCAGCTCTTGCTCCAGCGCCTTAGGCGGTCGCGGTGCCTCTTGAGCCTGGCCTCCCGGTCCTTGACGGCCTCGCGAGCCTTCATGCTTTTGTCCTGCTCTGGCGAGGCGGGCCTCCTCGGCAAGCTGGTTCTGCAGGCCCTTCAGCTCGCTCTCCGGCGTCTCCACAATGACCTTGGATGCTAGATGCCTCCCCGTGGCAGCATCGCGGGCAATCTTCGCCTCACGGATAGCTGCTTCTCCTCGTCAGAAGCCGCCGAGGTTCGACCAACCGCCCGAATCAAAGCATCGGAGCGAATCCAGCCAAGCCAGCTCAAACGCCCAGCCATTAGGACGGAGTCGGCGCCCAGAAGATCTCGCCGCAGCGGTCCAGTCCGGCAACGGCGCGATCCGCAATAAAGATTCGGAGGAGCAGCGGTCGGTGGAGTAGGAGGAGAAGACGGTCAGTGACCACTGCGCCCGAGGCGGAACCAGCCACGCCACGGCAACAGTGGAGGCAGCGCCAAGCAAGGGCACCTCGGGAGTCGCCTAGGTCAAGGGGGCTGAGCTCGCCCCAGCGGGCTCAGCCTGGCCTCGCGAGGACACCCGGGCAGGAGAGGCCTGTGCGTCACGATCACCTTCTTTCTCGGGCAGAGGCACCGCCACGGATGGGGCCTCAGGAGCCCCCTTCAGCTTCTTCGCCGCGGGCGCCAGCCTGGCCGAAGGACATGGACATCAGATCTCGTCGACGGAGCAATAATCAAGACGGGAAGCAGGCACTTACAGGTCATCACTGGTGGACTCGAGCAGCCTCCGGCCGAACTTAAAGCACGCAAGCCGGCTGCAAGGGTCGGCTTCAAGGGGCCCGGGAGCAGGAGGCGCTGCTCAAGGATCGCCCTGGCCGGGCGGACCTGCTGGGACCAGCCCAGTCCGGTCCTTCTTCCGGATCGGGGGCAGGCTTCCGCCTCCCTGCTCACCCTCATCCTCGTCGTCGTCACTCTGGGGGAGGCGGAGAGTGCTGGACTCAGGCCAAGGGGAGGAGCCCTTGACTCCGCCTCAATCAACCCCTCTCCGGCTCTCTTTCCTCCACCTCTTCATTGAGTCGGCAGAGGACACGCCCACTGTGTCCTCTAGAGCCTCCACGGCACGGGCCCATCCCCATTGAAGACAGGCATGGACCCCACTACCGCCTCCCAATCCTCGCTGAAGGAACAAGGGCGGGCGCCTCCAGCCTCGCCACATCGCTTCCCAACCAAGGATCGGAGGACCGCCCAGATCCTCGTCGGCCAGACCACGGGCTCGAGTGAGGCCTCCACATCTAAGCGAGTAATCGACAAAGCGGAGCCGCTTGATGCTCCAGAACTCCCTCAGAGCGACGACCGTCAGCCGCCACGCCGCCACGCCGTCGGCCAGATCTGCGTCCACCTTCTCCAGCACCAGCTTCGCGCGGGGATCCAGAAGAACGGAGCTCGCAGGGTGCTCCGTGGGCAGGATCAGCCGAGGGTGGATGCGCCCAGCATCCACCAAGACCCACTTGCTCCTGAAGCCCTCAATCCGCTTCCCAGGGTTTGAAATGGCGATGGCTCCGCCATATGCGACGAAGCTCGCACACGCGGAGGCGGAACCACGGAAGGTTCGGAGGGAGAAATAGTGGCGCAGCAAGGCCACCGAGGGCTTCACCCCAACATGGGCCTCACAATAGTAGGCGAAGATTGCCAGAAGAAGGACGGAGTTGGGATGGAGGTGCAGAGCTTGAATGTTGTAGTGATGGAGGACGGATAAGAAGAACTCAGAAAAGGGAGGCACCAGACCAGCAATAATGGCGCTCACGAAGAACGGGTAGAAGGTACTCCCCCGACCCTCAGGGGCGGAAGAGCCGGCCTTGAACGCCTCCGTCCCTGCTGGCGCCCTGCGCCTCCGCCATCCGGCGCACCAGTGCAGGCTCGCCCACGACACATTTGGCGGGTCCAAGGCAGAGAGTACCAAGCTCGCCGGGCTTGGCGAGGCGCCATGATCGGCTAGGGCACGCAGCGGAGTGGATCTCAAGATCTTGGAAGCAGAGAGGAGAGGCGAGAAAGGGGATCTGAGCAAAGAATCGGAGAAAGTAAAGGAGGCAAGGAAGATGCCGCTCATATCAACTCACGCTGTTGCAGAGGCGACGCTGGCGTCCAATCAACCGCCACGCTGGCGCCCAAGGCCACAGGCTGTTAGGGCCCTTGACGCTCAAGACTTGCCCTTTCGCCTCTCTGCTTTCGGCCAAGTTCGGGCGCCGCCATGGGCCCGGGGGCTCTTGTCGGCGATTACAGGAGCAGGGGTCCCAGACTTGCTGCTGCGGCCTCGCGGCGTGGCTCGAAAGAGGCCCAAGACGGCCCATCTTCATCAACGCAAGCTCAAGACCCTCGCGAGGGGCCAAGACTCATGGGCGGACGACAAGGAGCTTCCTCGAGCACGGCCTCGTCGGGGCTGGCTCATGAGGAGGCGGAGAGTTCAAGGCAGGGTACCTCGCGAGGTGCCCATGACGCAAGCCATGATGACCAAGGGCGCCATGGGGCGCCAGCCCAGCAGTTGTCCTCCTTTCCTCTTTGGTGCAAAGGGAGCAAGCGCAGCGAGAGCATCAAGCAAAGGCATCCGCTTTGATTGCAACAAGACCAAGACCAGCCCAACGGCCGGAAGGGAGTCATCGTGGAGCCCAAGCAAAGGCGTCATCACCAGAGCCTTTGGCAAAGCGAGGACCAACTTTAGTCGATAAGTGTACCCGTTGTTCCCCTTCAAAATGGCTAATTGTTGGCGCCTCTTCCCGCTCAATATTTGGGAAGAGGCCCAGGCCTTCGCCTATAAATAGGAGTAGCCACCCCCAGGGCAGAGGGATCCGAATCCTCAATAAGAAACCAGTAGCTAGAGCGACTGAACCCCACCTAGCAGTTCATCGCACCCGCCAAGAACAGACCCTCGCGAGGCTGTTCTTCCTTGTATGGTTCCTCATCAGCCCAAGAGGCAATCTACCACACCACACACTGGAGTAGGGTATTACACCACAATGGTGGCCTGAACCAGTATAAATCTCGTGTCTCTTGTGCTGTTTCGTTTAGTAGTTTATGTCCCAGCGATTCGGCGAGGTGCGAGGCGGTGGAGGTTGGATCTCCGCGTGCACCCCTGGTGTTCGAACCTCAAGGGTTCCGCTGAACCCAATCGACAGCTGTGCCAACCGGCTGAGCAGGTAGCTATACCGCTCATGCCACTCCAAGTCTGGGGAGATGTGAAATTTGATCCTGTCATTTTCTTGAACAACCCCACCATTGGGACGTAAACGTACCTGAGTGTGTCGAAGGACTAGGTCCTCAAGCTCTTAATAAAGAACATGGCGGTTTCTCCGACGCCTCTCGCGCTTGCGCTGGTTCTTCGATTGGAAAGATACCATCCCTTTGTACTGGTGGCGTGTGTAGGAGTGCTGGTGCAGGGAACCTCATGGATGATGGAGCCCTATCCGTCATCGTCTGCAACTGTGGCCGATCTCCCCGCCTAGGAGGTGACGAAGGTCGTGGTGGAAGTGTCGGTCACAAAGGTTCCCGTGGTTGCCACTGTTGAGTGGGACAAGGGTCCCTCTCATCGTCTTGATGTCCCCGCCTAGGAGGTGACGAAGGTCATGGTGGAAGTGTCTGTCGCAAAGGCTCCCGTGGTTGCCACTGCTGAGTGGGCCGGGGTCCCTCTCATCGTCTTGTCTTGACCATCGGTTCCAACGTGGAGGCATGTTGGGATATCTCCGTTGTGGGAAGTGTCGAGTTGGTGAAGGTTGTCGCCGAGGTGCCAAAGTCTGGCGCTCATGTTGAGGACGATGGCTTGGGGCTTGACGCCTCATCCTTCCTGCAGCTTGAGCCGACGATGCACTTTGCGTCGTTGGATCTTGGAGCCTCCTCTGGATATTGTTCATCTGCTCTTGGAGTTGGCGAAATTCTCGCCATAGGTCATCGTCCCGTGGCACGGGTGCTTCATGCCGAAGGGTGGAAAACCTGTTGTTGTTGGGGAGAGACCTTCCTTCGACTGCCGAGTTGTGGAGACACGGCGCCCATGCACCCCTTTGAGTGTCGCCAATGTTGAGGGAGACAGTAGGGCCTGGTAGAATGGGCTCTTTGCGTGAGCGCTGCTTCCAGAACTCCTTCATGATGGCGCGTCTCACCAGCTCCTTGACCTTGCATGGCTCGTATGCCCAATCATTAGGGAACAAGTCATACGGAGGGGTTAAGGTGCTTTGGTAAGTGAACACCTTATCAGTTAGGTCCATAGCACCGAGGGACCAATCCTCCTCCAGCACCGTGCTCTGAGTGATGTGGGAAGCTATCTGTTGGTGGAGTAACTGTACCTTGCGGTACTTCCTCCTGTAGTTGTGTAGGGGATGAGGGCTATCCGACAAACGAGTGTTGGCCATGAGCCTACGAAAGTTATGGTCATGGCCTCCAAACCCTCGAGAAGCTCTACCTCGGTGCGCCGCGGAGTTGGCTTCAGCGGCTCCAAATGCGTAGTCGTGGCGTAGTCATGGTAGGGGTGTGGAGGGACACCGCACTAGACCGCCTGTTGGCGGCTCTGGTGCAGAGGCATTGAGCTGCCTCCACATCTCCTTTCATATCCCCCCTTGTCGATTCCTTCAACAGGGCGCGCGCCTCAAGCATTAGCTCGCGACGCTCCTTCTTCATCTTGGCAGCCTCCCGCCTTAGTGCCTTCTTTGACTGCACAGTTTGAAACTGCGCAGGATCCTGGGCTTGATGGATGTAGACCTTCTCGCCAAGCTCGATGACGACCATGAGCAGCAATGATCCAAACTGGATCATCACCGGCTACGAGTTGCTGTCACGGGAGAGTCCACCTGCATGAAAGGGATCTTGATGAGCGGAACTCCCCGCTTACGCCTTGCCATGCAGCATGTTGTGCAGGTTTTGGGACGAGCGAAGATGATTCAGACGACCACAACAAAGCGAAGATGGGAGGAGAACCAGGTCCCACCGGGCGTGCCAATTTGTTTGACACGAGAAAAATCTTATTACACTCCGGAAGAAGGGAAGAGGAGGTGTTTGATTTCTCTCATGCGCCGGGAAAAAAATAAAAATGTGGGTGTGCTAGTGTACCGTAGTACACAAAGAAAAGTGATACGGGAAACAAGTATTTCATTTATATTTTTGGATGAAAAAAATTACAAGATCCCATAAAAAATGGTTGCGCTCCGTGGCCTACTAGCGCGGCCTGCCTGACGATGGTGATGTGCGATCTCCTGGTTCCCGGGGCCTCGAAAAGCTCCCTCTTAATTACTCCCGCAGGTTGCTCCGTGAAATACCTCTGATTAAGCCGTGTGGTCGTCTTCGTCGTCTTTGCTTCGCGTTCTCCATCCATGATGATGATGATGATGTGAGTGTATGGTGTGGGCGGCGGCAAAGCCCATGTCCTTGTCGGAACACGTGCCGCCCAAAACATGGCTTTGTGTTGGCCACGTTCGCCCTCGCCGTCGCGCCTCATCGGTCTTGACAGCGTTGATGGAGTCGGTGTTGAAGTTACATGGGTCCTGCTCTGCTCGGACTTCTTGACGATGTAGCGGCTTCGTCGGGGATGCAAGGGGTTGCCTCGCGGGAGTATTCTTTTGTGGAGACCAGCGTCGGTGCAAAACCAAAGCTCGCTCGTATTGGCAATGCCGGTGTGGTTGGCGCATCGTCTTGGCTGGACGTCGTGTTTACGACGGTCCTCCAAGACAAGGGCACCGCCTCACAGGGCCATCGGGAGTTAGTGTTGGTGAAGTCACGTCGCCTCCTCGCCATCACGCCTCGTCTTCATGGGCTTCCTGTCGCAAATAGCACCATGTAGTGGTAAGGGTTGGTGAAGCCACGTCATTGTGTAGTACCATCTTCTTCGCATCGCGGGCTCCGTGTTGCGGGCATCACCGAGGGCGTGTGTCATCTTCATGGCTCCGGGTCACGGGCTCCATCTTGATGAGGTAGACATTGGTGGTGTCCTCCTTGCGAGCTCCACGCCACGATCCTTCACGGTACCGGGTTGATGTTGGTGATAGGAGTCGTCTTGGCGAGCTCTGCGCCGCCATCCACCACGGCACGGCAGCGACATCCTTGCGAGCTCCACGCCTTCATCCTCCATGGCACCGGCTTGATGATATTGGCGTTGGTGTCATCTTGGCGAGCTCCGCGCCGCTATCCACCGTGGCACGTAGCGCCGTCATTGCGAGCCTCCATGCCTTTTTCCTCCATGGCAACGGCTTGATGAAGAAGAAGACGGGTGTCGTCCTAGCGAGCTCCGTCTCGCCTTCCCTGCAGTACACGACGGAATCCCTACGAGGTTCACGCCTCCGGGCTCCAGCTTGACGAAGTAGACGTCGGCGGCAACCCCAACGGGCGCCACGCCTCCATCCTCTAGCTCCAGCATGATGAAGTGGATGGCGGGCGTCCTTCTTGTGAGCTCCCGGTCATAATCCTTGAGGCACCGGGTTGATGATGTTGACATTGGCGTCATCTTAGCGAAATCTGTGACGCCATCCACCGCGGCATGATGACGGCATCCTCCTGAGCCTCCACGCCTTCTTCCTCCATGGCACCGGCTTGATGAAGTTGACACTGGCATCATCTTGGCAAACTTCGCGCCGCGATCCACCGCGGCACGTCAGCGGCATCCTCGCTAGCCTCCCCACCTTCATCCTCCATTGCGCCAGCTTGATGAAGAAAACGAGGGCGTCGTCCTAGCGAGCTCCATGTTGTCATCCACGACGACATCCTCGCGAGCCTCGCGCCTTCGGGGCTCTAGCTTGACGAAGTAGACGTCGCCGGCCTCATCACCAAGGGCGGCCACCACAAAGGAGTCCAACGGGCTGCGCACCGGCAGCTCCATTGGTATTGCCATTGTCTTCAACGGCATCCTTGCAGAAGGTGTCGGCGGGCTGCGAGATTGCATGCTCCACCAATATTGCGTTCGGCGCCGATTGTGTGATGACTTGCTCGTGTGCATGAATGCTGCATGCCAAGGAGAAACAAGAAAATAGATGCATTAGTTCAAAGTCTCACCCTCGGTGAATGTGTGCTTCATCATGGCGCCTCCTGGACTGCGCTTTCTCCTTCCTCCTTGCTCTTCTCGACGATGCCGGATGGTGGGATGAGGTGCTGGTTTGATGGATGTGTTGCTGCGTGGGTTGCTGTGCGCGTGATGGCGGCGATGTGGTGGTTGGATGTGTTCGGGTGTGGTACTGTTGCGTGTGTGGTGTGTTGGCTTCCCTCCTCTATGTTGAGACCTTGCCTCTATATATAGGCGGCCGGCCGAATCAGATTTCTTGGCCCGTACATCTTGCGTGGTTTGGCAGGTCATCTTATCTTTCCTTTTGTATGACCTTCCTGATGCGAACTGTGTGTCCTTCCCAAAATGAGCAAAGGCGGCTGCTTTTGTTTCCAAATTTTGCCGACTTGCCAATTGTGCATTGCTCCTCGTCCAAGTTGATCTTCGATACGTGAGCTAAGTAAAATAAATCCCGATGTCGTTTCTACACCTTCCTCCTGCTAGAACCTTTCCGTTTGAGCCTGCAAAAAGAAAGGAAACCATTTTTCCTACATGTGATTATGGGCCTGCCTCTCGTCGGGTAAATACGTGTGTGTGCCGGCCGGCCTGCGAATACTCCTGCATGTATGCATTCGTACGTGGCTGCCGTGTATAATCTACCAAAATAAAAATACATGCATGCTGCCTTACGTTTACATGTGCATGCAAAAATATAAACTTGCCCTCCAGTGCAGTACGAGGCACGTAATAAACTTAACTTGGATGCATGTGCAAAACTAAACCAAAGACCAGCTAGTACATGAGTGGGCTACTGTAAAAGTACACGTATATGCATGGTTTGAGGCTTGCGGGTATTCAGGTATATACACGCGCGAGCTTGCCAGCCGGCCGAGACACCCAAATACGTACATATAGCATATAAATACTAATCAAAGGCAAAGCTGTTCGCGTACACGCAAAACCCCTATTTTTTTTTGAACGTGCATGCATAAGCTATGTACATATGATAATAAGCCCAATCTCACGTACATTACCTGTGCCAAAAACAAACTCAAAGATAATCATTAGTAAAGAAAAATATCCATCGAACACCTGAATATTGTCACTCCGGGGTTGCCGGATCATAACACGTAGTAGGTGACTATAACTTGCAAGATCGGATCTAGAACATGGATATAATTTTGATAACATAAACGGTTCTGATCTAAAATCATGGCACCCGGCCCAAAGTGACAAGCATTAAGCATGGCAAAGTCATAGCAATATCAATCTCAGAACATAGTGGATACGAGGGATCGGGCCCTAACAAAACTAACTAGATTACATGATGAATCTCATCCAACTCCTCACCAACCAACGAGCCTACGAAGGAATTACTCACTCCCGGTGGGGAGCATCATGGAATTGGCGATGGAGAAGGGTTGGTGATGATGAAGATCGAAGATCCCCCTCTCCGAAGCCCCAAACGGACTCTAGATCTGGCCTCCCGATGAAGCACAGGAGGTGATGGCGGCTCCGTCTCGTGGAACGCGATAATTCTTTCTCCCATATTTTTCTGAAAAATGTGATTTTATAGCGTCGGTTTCAGGGTCAGCAGGGCCACCAGGTGGGGAAAACCCGCCTGGGCATGCCTGGAGGGGACGCGCCCTGGTGGGTTGTGCCCACCTAGGTGCCACCGTCCGGTGGTTCTTCGCTCCAGAAATTCTCTTTTATTGGGTAAAACTTCCTTGCAAAGTTTTGTTCCATTCCGAGAACTTTTATTTCTGCACAAAAGCAACACCATGGTAGTTCTGCTGAAAACAACGCCAGTCCGGGGTTAGTTTCATTCAAATCATGCAAATTAGAGTCCAAAACAAAAGGAAAAGTGTTAGGAAAAAAAGTAGATACGTTGGAGACGTATCAACTCCCCCAAGCTTAAACCTTTGCTTGTCCTCAAGCAATTCAGTTGATAAACTAAAAGTGAAAAAAGAAAAACTTTTACGAACTCTTTTGCTCTTGTTTGTATAGATAAGCTTAAACAACACCCAGGTTTTTAGCCATTATTATAACTAACCATGCCGACAATAACTCTTAAAAATTATATTAACTCATATCAATGACATAATCAACTAGTGAGCAATAATAAGATATCTCAAACAGCAACACATTAACAAAACAACCATGATATAATATGACAATAGTGGTATCTCACTAGCCCTTTCTGAGACCGCAAAACATAAATGCAGAGCACCTCCAAAGTTCAAGCAGCGACTAAACATTGTAATTCATGGTAGAAAAGATCCAGTCATGATGCACCCAACATTAGCTACACACAATGCATCAGCATGACAATAGTGTCTCAGATTCTGGCGCTTATTTTAGAAGGTGATGACATAACATAAAAGTTAATAGAAGGTCCCTTCGTAGAGGGAAGCAGTGATTTGCAGCGGTGCCAGAGCTCATGTTTTTAAAACAGAGGTAAATGATATTTTGAGAAATGCACCCTTCTTGTTTACTTCATGACCATCAGTTATCAATATCTTCCATGCTAAGCACGCTAGTGGCGGTTCCCAAGCGATAAAAGTAAAGGTTTACTCCCCCTCCACCAACAATCACACTCCACGGCTTGTTTGAAACAACGGGTGTCGTCCATACCAACAACAGTTCCGGGGGAGTTTTGTTTAATTATTTGCAATTGGAGTTCGGGACTGGGAATTCCTATTACCGCCCTTTTCTCGTGCGATGGTGAGTGAATAAACACTCAACCTGAGAATAACCCGCTTAGCATGGAAGATATTGACCACCTCATGTCGTTCCATGAATGATCCAGGCACACAAAAGGATATTTATTTGAAGTTTTTAGAGGTGGCACATGCAAATTTACTTAGGACGGCAGGGTAATACCGCATATAGGTAGATATGGCGGACTCATCTGGAATAACTTGGGTTCAAGGTTTTTGATGAACAAGCAGAGATCCCACTTAGTACATGCGAAGGCTAGCAAATCGGTTGAGAAGCGGCCAGCTAGAGAGCAACAACGGTCATGAACATGCATTATGCATAAGTAACATTGAACACTAGCATGAGTACGATATGAACACTATGAACATAAATATCATAGAGGCTATGTTGGTTTTGATTCGACTACATGCATGAACATGTGCCAAGTCAAGCCACTCGAACATTCAGAGGAGGATACCATATCATCATACTACATCACAATCATTTTAACGCAATGTTGATATCCAAGATAAATCATTATCCACCCCTAGCTACTTATGCATGGCATGAGAAACTATAATCTCTAATTGTCATTGCAAACATGTTTAATCATAATGGGATGCATTATGGATACTAGGTTAAACATATTTACAAAAACAGAACAAATCGAGTTCATACCCATTTCTCTCTGCCAGGGCCAGTTCATCAAATATCGTCATTATTGCCTTCCACTTGCATGATCGAACGATGTGAAAATAATAATAGTGCAAGAGTGTCGTGGACTAAGCTGGAATCTGCAAACATTTTATTCAACAGGAGAAGACAAGGTAATATGGGCTCTTTGTTAGATCAACAATAATGCACATGAGAGCCACTCGACATTTTCATCATGGTCTTCTCCTTGGTACAACTCGAGTAAAAAAGAAAAGAAATTCAGAGAAACACATTGAAATATTTTTGGAGTTTTTGGTTTTGTTTAACAAGCAAATAAAAAGGAAAAACAAAAACGAGAAAAACTATTTACACGGGAAAGCTCCCAACAAGCAAAAGAAGAACAAGGAAATTTCTTTTGGGGTTTTCTTTTTAGTGCTACAGCTAACTAATCTAGAAAGAAAAATTAAAAAGAAGCAGGAAATATTTTTGGATTTTCTCAAGGTTTTTCAAACACACAAAAAGAAAGCGAGAAAATAAATTTAACATGGATAATACAATGAAAAAGTATGGACACCGACAACTGGAATGAAATGTGTGAACATGAATGTAATATCGATGGGAATACGTACTCCCCCAAGCTTAGGCTTTTGGCCTAACTTGGTAATCAGTCAGTAGTCAAAGAAACCATGGGGTCCCATGTCGAACTGCTGAGGAGCGGGCACCTGTGGATCCCACTGCTGAGGCTCCTCCTCTGCTGTAGCCTGGTTGTTCCGGTAGGCGATGATATCCGCAGGCATAATCTTGTATCCACCCCTGGCAATAGGATCAAACAAAGCAGGTGCAGGCAATGGAACAATATTACGAGTTCTCACACTGAAAACCAGGTTATACGGAATAGGGATGTTAGGGTAATCAGTAGCAATAAACTGGTGGTCTGCCATAGCCGCGCAATCTAGGTAAACCTTGGGCAAAGGATAATCATGCAAGCGTATCTCAACGTTAAAGCAAGCTGCCAAACGAGTGGCGTAAATACCTCCATGTATTTTACCCTTGGATTTATTAATGTGAAGGCGGCGTGCCACAATAGCTCCCAAGCTATAAGTGTTGTCGCCTTCAAGTGCACGACGTAAAACAGCAAGATGTGGGGCACTGAGTGCGCCCACCTTCTCTCTAGCCAGCAAGCATTTTGTAATGAAAAGAGTAAAATAATGAGCAGCAGGAAAATGCAAGCCAGCGGCAGTGATACTCGACACCCCTCTCTCATCCCCCACGGCCAGAGTACGGTAAAAACCATCAAACTCTTCGGGCCTAGGCTTTACCAAACCACCATCAGAAGGAAGCAAGCATATTTCACAGAACTCAGTAAGCGGTATCTGATGGGGTTCAGCGTATAAATTAAGTTGCACCTCAAGAGGATTATTCCTAGGAAGGAAATTAAAACTTTGCACAAAGGAGTTTGTGAGGAGATGATACTATTCGCATTCAGCTGCGATGAAGTCGGTGAGGCTGGCATTAGCAGCATATTGTGCAAACTCTTGAAGGATTCCAGCCCCTTCCATGAACGGGGTATGCGGCCATTCGTACGGCCGTACTTCCGCCAATCTCCGGGTTTGGAGATCATTGTTAGACGACTCCCCAATAACTCCCTTGGAGTTCTTCTTGGAAGCAAACTTCCTAAAGATATTCATCTTTTTCCTATGAACAAAATGCTGAAATTTTTTAGTCCACAAAATTTTCTCAACAAAACTTACAAGATTGATAGCAACTACTCATAGGGATACATAGAGGCCATAGCAAGCATTCAAACTACTTAGAACTCTAAGAATTCAACATGCAAGCTCATCTACAGCAGCACCAAGAGTAGCTAATTATTCAAAATGTAAACCATTAAAGCAAAAACTAATTGGATAAACGGTGGAGTCACATACCAAGCAACAATCCCCCGAAACAGTTTTGGAAACGGAACTTCGAGCAAAGAGATTGAAATCCGCAGATTTGAGAGTAAGAACACGAGAGAGAGAGAGAGAGAGAGAGAGAGAAAGAGAGAGAGAGAGAGCAATGGTGAATTTTTTCTGCAGGTAGGTGGTGAAGTGGTATGAAGAGATAAGTGAGGGGGCCCACATGGGGACCACAACCCACCAGGGCATTCCTGGGGGTCCTGGCGCGCCCAGGTGGGTTGTGCCCACCTGGTGCACCTCCCTCTAATGTTATTTGCACCCAAAATTCTTAAATATTCAGAAAAAAATCGTATTAAATTTTGAGAGCATTCTAAGAACTTTTATTTTTGGGTCATTTTTTAATTGCACGGAAAATTCAGAAAACAGACAAAACATGGCATTTTATTTTATTTGACTAATAAAAATAAAAAATAAAAGGTAGGGATAGAAGGTAGTGCTTACTAAATTCATCAACTTCATACCTCTCAAAAATGATCCATTAATAAGGTTGATCAAGTCTTATTAACAACCACTTTCGATTAGCATGAAACCAAGAACTTTCAGAATCACTAAGTTACCTCAACGGGATATGACTGTCCCCAACAATAAGCATTTCATATTTCTTTTTAACAATAGGTAGAGGTAGTTGAAAACTTCCAATAGTGATTGTCGAAGATTTTTCAATAACATTAATATCGTTCACTTGGAATTGTTTCTTCGGAAAGTGCACAGTATGCCTCATTACCATTGAGATGAAAAGTTACTTTGGTTTTATAGCAATCAATAACAGCCCATGTTGTATTAAAAAAGGGTCTACCAAGGATAATCGACACGTCGCCGTCCACGGGCATCTCAAGTATAACAAAGTCAGTCAAAATAGTAACATTAGCAACAACAACAGGCACATCCTCACAAATACCGATAGGTATGGTAGTTGATTTGTCAGCCATTTGCAAAGATATTTCAACAGGTGTGAATTTATTCAAATCAAGTCTTTTATATAAAGAGGAAGGCATAACACTAACACCAGCTCCTAAATCACATAAAGTAGTTTTCACATAGTTTCTTTTGATGGAGCAAGGTATAGTTGGTATTCCCGGATATCCAAGTTTTTTAGGTACTCTATCTTTGAAAGTATAATTAGCAAGCATAGTGGAGATTTCAGCTTCTGGTATTTTTCTCTTATTGGTGATGATGTCTTTCATGTATTTTTCATAAGGAGGCATTTTAAGGATATCAGTCAAGCGAGTACGCAAAAAGATTGGCCTCAGCATTTCAGCAAAGCGTTCAAATTCCTCATCATCTTTATTTTTAGTTGACTTAGGTGGAAAGTGAATAGGTTTTTGAACCCATGGTTCTCTTTCTTTATCGTGTTTTCTAGCAATAAAGTGTCTTTTATCATATCATGTATTCCTGGGTTGTGGGTTATCCAGATCAACTGCAGGTTCTATCTCAACATCATTGTCTGGTTCTTTACTATTTGTTTGAGTATTTTCATGAACCTCATCATTATTGTTTTCATTATCAGAAGGTGACTGTTCATTACCGTAATCGAAGTTTCAGATCGAGATAGAAATTTCATTATCATTATCAGGAGGTTTTTCTACTTCAGGTTCACTAGAGGCATGCAAAGTCCTATCATTTTTCTTCTTCTTTTTCTTTTTAGAAGGACTACATGCATCAGTGTTAACTCTTTGAGAGTCTTGTTCAATTATTTTTGGGTGTCCCTCAGGATAAAATGGTTCCTGAGTCATTTTATCTCCTCTAGTTGCTACTCTAACAGCAAAGTCACTTATGTTATTATTCATTTCATCAAGCAACTCTCTTTGTGATTTAGCAACTTGCCTCTTGTATATCTTCAGGACTGATATATAATATACCCCTCTTCTTCGGAATGGGTTTAGGCGGTGGTTCAGGAAGAGTCCAATCATCATAATTTTTCAATATGTTATTCAATAATTCTTCAGCTTGCCCAATAGTTCGTTCCCTGAAAACACAACCAGCACAAGTATCTAGGAAATCCCTAGAAGCATCGGTTAGTCCATTATAGAAGATATAAAGTATTTCATTTTTCCAAGAGGATGATCAGGCAAAGCATTAAGCAATTGGCAAAGCCTCCCCCAAGCTTGTGGGAGACTCTCTTCTTCAATTTGCACAAAGTTAAATATTTCCTATAAAGTAGCTCGTTTCTTATGAGTAGGGAAATATTTTTCAGAGAAGTAATAAATCATATCTTGGGGACTACGCACACAACTAGGAGCAAGAGTATTGTACCAAGCTTTGGCATCACCCTTTAATGAGAACGGAAATAATTTGAGAATATAGTAATAACGAGTTTTCTCATCATGAGTAAAAAAGGGTGGCTATGTCATTCAACTTAGTAAGATGTGCCACAACAGTTTCAGTTTCATAACCATGGAAAGGATCAGATTCAACTAAAGTAATTAACTCTGGGTCGACAGATAATTCATAATCCTTATCATCAATAAAGATAGGTGAGGTAGCAAACTTAGGATCATACTGCATTCTAGCATTGAAGGATTTTTCTTTATACTTGCATAATAATTTGTCTAGATCATCTCTATCCTTACAAACAAGAATATCTCAAGTTGTCTCCTCATTCATAATATAACCTTCCGGTACTTTTGGCAACTCATATCTAGGAGGGCTAGTTCTAGTAGGTTTTTCAAGATTTTCAGTTTCAAGCTCATCATCAGTTTCAACAATATCATGATGTCTTACTCTAGCAATTTGTTCATCAAGAAAGTCACCTAGTGGCACATCATCATCATCAAGCAAGGTACTAGCATCATCTTAAGTATCATCGATAGCAGAAGTAGCATCATCAATAGCTTGCGACATATCAGGATTAATAGCATGTGGTGGTGTTGCAAGTTTACTTATAACAGAAGGTGAATCTAAAGCAGAGCTAGATGGCAGTTCCTTACCTCCCCTCGTCTTAGAGGGATAAATCTTAGTCTTAGCATCCTTCAGATTCTTCATCGAGATAAATTGATAATAATGTTGGGGAACGTAGTAATTTCAAAAAAATTCCTACGCACACGCAAGATCATGGTGATGCATAGCAACGAGAGGGGAGTGTGTGTCCACGAACCCTCGTAGACCGAAAGCGGAAGCGTTAGCACAACGCGGTTGATGTAGTCGTACGTCTTCACGATCCGACCGATCAAGTACCGAACGCACGTCACCTCCGAGTTCTGCACACGTTCAACTCGATGACGTCCCTCGAACTCCCATCCAGCCGAGCTTTGAGGGAGAGTTCCATCAGCACGACGGCGTGGTGACGATGATGATATTCTACCGACGCAGGGCTTCGCCTAAGCACCGCTACAATATGACCGAGGTGGATTATGGTGAAGGGGGGCACCGCACACGGCTAAGAGATCCAAAGGATCAATTGTTGTGTCTCCAAGGGGTGCCCCCTCCCCGTATATAAAGGATTGGAGGAGGGGGAGGGACGGCCCTCTCTATGGCGCGCCCTAGGAGGAGTCCTACTCCCACCGGGAGTAGGATTCCCCCCTTCCAAGTAGTAGGAGTAGGAGTCAAGGAAAGGGGAGATAGAAGAGAAGGAAGGAGGGAGCGCAGCCCCTCCCCCTAGTCCAATTCAGACTAGGCCTTGGGGGGCACGCAGCTTCTCCTCTCTCTTTCCCCTAAAGCCCAGTAAGGCCCATATACTCCCCGGCGAATTCCCGTAACTATCCAGTACTCTGAAAAATACCAGAATCACTCGGAACCTTTCCGATGTACGAATATAGTCGTCCAATATATCGATCTTTATGTCTCGACCATTTCGAGATTCCTCGTCATGTCCCCGATCTCATCTGGGACTCCGAACTACCTTCGGTACATCAAAACACAAAAACTCATAATATATCCGTCATCGAACTTTAAGCGTGCGGACCCTACGGTTTCGAGAACAATGTAGACATGACCGAGACACGTCTATGATCAATAACCAATAGCGGAACCTGGATGCTCATATTGGCTCCCACATATTCTACGAAGATCTTTATCGGTCAAACCGCATAACAACATACGTTGTTCCCTTTGTCATCGGTATGTTACTTGCCCGAGATTCAATTGTCGGTATCTTAATACCTAGTTCAATCTCGTTACCGTCAAGTCTCTTTACTCGTTCCGTAATACATCATCCCGCAACTAACTCATTTAGTTGCAATTCTTGCAAGGCTTATAGTGATGTGCATTACTGAGTGGGCCCAGAGATACCTCTCCGACAATCGGAGTGACAAATCCTAATCTCGAAATACGCCAACCCAACAAGTACCTTTGGAGACACCTGTAGCGCACCTTTATAATCACCCAGTTACGTTGTGACGTTTGGTAGCACACAAAGTGTTCCTCCGGTAAACGGGAGTTGCATAATCTCATAGTCATAGGAACATGTATAAGTCATGAAGAAAGCAATAGCAGATACTAAACGATCGAGTGCTAAGCTAACGAGAATGGGTCAAGTCAATCACATCATTCTCCTAATGATGTGATCCCGTTAATCAAATGACAACTCATGTCTATGGTTAGGAAACATAACCATCTTTGATTAACGAGCTAGTCAAGTAGAGGCATACTAGTGACACTCTGTTTGTCTATGTATTCACACATGTATCATGTTTCCGGTTAATACAATTCTACCATGAATAATAAACATTTATCATGATATAAGGAAATAAATAATAACTTTATTATTGCCTCTAAGGCATATTTCCTTCAGTCTCCCACTTGCACTAGAGTCAATAATCTAGTTCACATCGCCATGTGATTTAACACCAATAGTTCACATCACCATGTGATTAACACCCATAGTTCACATCGTCATGTGACTAACACCCAAAGGGTTTACTAGAGTCAATAATCTAGTTCACATCGTTGTGTGATTAATACCCAAAGATTACTAAGGTGTGATCATGTTTTGCTTGTGAGAGAAGTTTAGTCAACGGGTCTGCCACATTCAGATCCGTATGTATTTTGCAAATTTCTATGTCAAGAATGCTCTGCACGGAGCTATTCTAGCTAATTGCTCCCACTTTCAATATGTATCCAGATTGAGACTTAGAGTCATCTGGATCAGTGTCAAAACTTGCATCGACGTAACCCTTTACGATTTAACCTTTTGTCACCTCCATAATCGAGAAACATATCCTTATTCCACTAAGGATAATTTTGACCGCTGTTCAGTGATCTACTCCTAGATCACTATTGTACTCCCTTGCCAAACTTAGTGTAGGGTATACAACAGATCTGGTACACAACATGGCATACTTTATACTCCCTCCGTTCCTAAATATAAGGTGTATTAGTTTTTCAAAAAGTCAACTGTTGTCTACGTTTGACCAAGTTTACAGCAAAATATATAAAGATTTATAATACTAAATATATAAAATGTAAAAATATAGTTCATGATGAATCTAGTGATAATGATTTGGTATTCCAGATATTGATATTTTTGTCTACAAACTTGGTCAAACTTAGAGTTTGACTTTTTGAAAAAATAATACACCTTATATTGAGGAACGGAGGGAGTAGAACCTATGGCTGAGGCTTACTCAATTTTACACCTTGTAACACAGGCAAGAACTCTTTCTTTGACTGTTCCATTTTGAACTACTTCAAAATCTTGTCAAGGTATGTACTCATTGAAAAAACTTATCAAGCGTCTTGATCTATCTCTATAGATCTTGACGCTCAATATGTAAGCATCTTCACCGAGGTCTTTCTTTGAAAGAACTCCTTTCAAACACTCCTTTATGCTTTGCAGAATAATTCTACATTATTTCCGATCAACAATATGTCATTCACATATACTTATCGTAAATGTTGTAGTGCTCCCACTCACTTTCTTGTAAATACAGGCTTCACCGCAAGTCTGTATAAAACTATATGCTTTGATCAACTTATCAAAGCGTATATTCCAACTCTGAGATGCTTGCACCAGTCCATACATTGATCGCTGGAGCTTGCATATTTTTTTAGCACCTTTAGGATTGACAAAACCTTCTGGTTGCATCATATACAACTCTTATTTAATAAATCCATTAAGGAATGTAGTTTTGTTTATCCATTTGCCATATTTCATAAAATGCGGCAACTGCTAACATGATTCGGACAGACTTAAGCATAGATACGAGTGAGAAACTCTCATCGTAGGCAACACCTTGAACTTGTCGAAAACCTTTTGCGACAATTCTAGCTTTTGTAGATAGTAACACTACTATCAGCGTCCGTCTTCCTCTTCAAGATCCATTTAATCTCAATGGCTCGCCGATCATTGGGCAAGTCAATCAAAGTCCATATTTTGTTCTCATACATGGATCCCATCTCAGATTTCATGGCCTCATGCCATTTTGCAGAATCTGGGCTCATCATCGCTTCCTCATAGTTCGTAGGTTCGTCATGGTCAAGTAACATGACCTCCAGAACAGGATTACCGAACCACTATGGTGCGGATCTCACTCTGGTTTACCTACGAGGTTCGGTAGTAACTTGATCTGAAGTTTCATGATCATCATCATTAGCTTCCTCACTAATTGGTGTAGGCATCACTAGAACTGATTTCTGTGATGAACTTCTTTCCAATTCGGGAGTAGGTACAATTACCTTATCAAGTTCTACTTTCCTCCCACTCACTTCTTTCGAGAGAAACTCCTTCTCTAGAAAGGATCCATTCTTAGCAACAAATATCTTGCCTTCGGATCTGTGATAGAAGGTGTACCCAACAATAACTTTTGGGTATCCTATGAGACGCACTTTTCTGATTTGGGTTTGAGCTTATCAGGATGAAACTTTTTCACATAAGCATCGCAACCCCAAACTTTAAGAAACGTCAACTTTGGTTTCTTGCCAAACCACAATTCATAAGGTGTCATCTCAACGGATTTAGATGGTGCCCTTTTAACGTGAATGCAGCTGTCTCTAATGCATAACCCCAAAACGATAGTGGTAAATCGGTAAGAGACATCATAGATTGCACCATATCTAATAAAGTGCGGTTACGATGTTCGGACACACCATTACGCTATGGTGTTCCAGGTGGCGTGAGTTGTGAAACTATTCCGCATTGTTTCAAATGAAGACCAAACTCATAACTCAAATATTCTCCTCCACGATCAGATCGTATAAACTTTATATTCTTGTTACGGTGATTTTCCACTTCACTATGAAATTATATGAACTTTTCAAATGTTTCAGACTTATGTTTCATCAAGTAGATATACCCATATCTGCTCAAATCATCTGTGAAGGTCAGAAAATAACGATACCCTCCGCGAGCCTCAACAATCATCAGATCGCATACATTAGTATGTATTATTTCCAATAAGTCAATTGCTCACTCCATTCTTCTGGAGAACGAAGTCTTAGTCATCTTCCCATAAGGCATGGTTCGCAAGCATCAAGTGATTCATAATCAAGTGATTCCAAATTCCCATTAGCATGGAGTTTCTTCATGCTCTTTACACCAATATGACCTAAACGGCAGTGCCACAAATAAGTTGCACTATCATTATTAACTTTGCATATTTTGGCTTCAATATTATGAATATGTGTATCACTACGATCGAGATCCAACGAACCATTTTCATTGGGTGTATAACCATAGAAGGTTTTTATTCATGTAAACAGAACAACAATTATTCTCTAACTTAAATGAATAACCGTATTGCAATAAACATGATCAAATAATATTCATGTTCAATGAAAACACCAAATAACACTTATTTAGGTTCAACACTAATCCCGAAAATATAGGGAGTGTGCGATGATGATCATATCAATCTTGGAACTACTTCCAACACACATCGTCACCTCGCCCTTAACTAGTTTCTCGCTCATTCTGCAACTCCTGTTTGAGTTACTACTCTTAGCAACCGAACCAGTATCAAATACCGAGGGGTTGCTACGAACACTAGTAAAATACACATCAATAATCTGTATATCAAATATACCTTTGTTCACTTTGCCATCCTTCTTATCCGCCAAATACTTGGGGCAGTTTCGCTTCCAGTGACCAGTCCCTTTGCAGTAGAAGCACTTAGTCTCAGGCTTAGGTCCAGACTTGGGCTTCTTCACTTGAGCAGCAACTTGCTTGCCGTTCTTTTTGAAGTTCCCCTTTCTTCCCTTTGTCCCTTTACTTGAAACTAGTGGTCTTGTTAACCATCAACACTTTGATGCTCTTTCTTGATTTCTACCTTCGTCAATTTCAGCATCACGAAGAGCTCGGGAATTACTTTCGTCATCCCTTGCATATTATAGTTCATCACGAAGTTCTAGTAACTTGGTGATAGTGACTAGAGAATTCTGTCAATTACTATCTTATCTGGAAGATTAAATCCCACTTGATTCAAGCCATTGTAGTACCTGCATAATCTGAGCACATTATCACCGCTTGAGCTATTCTCCTCCATCTTGTAGGCAAGTAATCGCCGGAGGTCTCATACCTCTCGACACGGGCATGAGTATGAAATACCAATTTCAACTCTTGGAACATCTTATATGCTCCGTGGCATTCAAAACCTTTTTGAAGTCCCGATTCTAAGCCGTAAAGCATGGTGCACTTAACTATCAAGTAGTCATCATACCGAGCTTTTGTCAAATGTTCATAATGTTTGCATATGCTCCTGCAATAGGTCTGTCACCTAGCGGTGCATCAAGGACATAATTCTTCTGTGCAGCAATGAGGATAATCCTCAGATCACGGATCCAATCCGTATCATTTCTACTAACATCTTTCAACACAGTTTTTCTCTAGGAACATATCAAAAATAAAACAGGGGAGCTAAACGCGAGCTATTGATCTACAACATAGATATGCTAATACTACCAGGACTAAGTTCATGATAAATTTAAGTTCAATTAATCATATTACTTAAGAACTCCCACTTAGATAGACATCTCTCTAATCACCTAAGTGATCCCGTGATCCAAATCAACTAAACCATAACCGATCATCACGTGAAATGGAGTAGCTTTCAATGGTGAACATCACTATGTTGATCATATCTACTATATGATTCACGCTCGACCTTTCGGTCTCAGTGTTCCGAGGCCATATCTGCATATGCTAGGCTCGTCAAGTTTAACATGAGTATTCTGTGTGTGCAAAACTGGCTTGCACCCGTTCTAGATGGACGTAGAGCTTATCACACCCGATCATCACGTGGTGTCTGGGCACGACGAACTTTGGCAACGGTGCATACTCAGGGAGAACACTTTTATCTTGAAATTTAGTGAGAGATCATCTTATAATGCTACCGTCAATCAAAACAAAATAAGATGTATAAAAGATAAACATCATATGCAATCAAAAATATGTGACATGATATGGCCATCATCATCTTGTGCCTTTGATCTCCATCTCCAAAGCATCGTCATGATCTCCATCTTCACCGGCATGACACCATGATCTCCATCATCTTGATCTATATCAATGTGTCATCACATGGTCATCTCGACAACTATTGCTATCGCATAGCGATAACGTAAAGCAATTATTTGGCGCTTGCATCTTATGCAATAAAGAGACAACCATAAGGCTTTTGCCAGTTGCCGATAACTTCAACAAAACATGATCATCTCATACAACAACTTATATCTCATCACGTCTTGACCATATCACATCACAACATGCCCTGCAAAAACAAGTTAGACGTCCTCTACTTTGTTGTTGCAAGTTTTACGTGGCTGCCACGGGCTGAGCAAGAACGTTCTTACCTACGCATCAAAACCACAACGATAGTTTGTCAAGTTGGTGTTGTTTTAACCTTTGCAAGGACCGGGCGTAGCCACACTCGGTTCAACTAAAGTTGGAGAAACTGACACCCGCTAGTCACCTGTGTGCATAGCACGGCGGTAAAACCAGTCTCGTGTAAGCGTACGCGTAATGTCGGTCCGGGCCGCTTCATCCAACAATACCGCCAAACCAAAGTATGACATGCTGGTAAGCAATATGACTTGTATCGCCCACAACTCACTTGTGTTCTACTCGTGCATATAACATCTACGCATAAAACCTGGCTCGGATGCCACTGTCGGGGAAACGTAGTAATTTAAAAAAAAATCCTACGCACACGCAAGATCATGGTGATGCATAGCAATGAGAGGGTAGAGTGTGTCCACGTACCCTCATAGAACGAAAGCGAAAGCATTAGCACAACGCAGTTGATGTAGTCGTACGTCTTCACGATCCGACCGATCAAGTACCGAACGCACGGCACCTCCGAGTTCTGCACACGTTCAACTCGATGACGCCCCTCGAACTCCGATCCAGCCGAGCTTTGAGGGAGAGTTCCGTCACAAGACGACAGCGTGCAGGACGATGATGATATTCTACCGACGCAGGGCTTCGCCTAAGCACCGCTACGATATGACCGAGTTGGATTATGGTGGAGGGGGGCACCGCACACGGCTAAGAGATCCAAAGGATCAATTGTTGTGTCTCCAAGGGGTGCCCCCCTCCCCGTATATAAAGGATTGGAGGAGGGGGAGGGTCGGCCCTCTCTATGGCGCGCCCTAGGAGGAGTCCTACTCCCACCGGGAGTAGGATTCCCCCCCCCCCCCTTCCAAGTAGTAGGAGTAGGAGTCAAGGAAAGGGGAGAGAGAAGAGACGGAAGGAGGGGGCGCAGCCCCTCCCCCTAGTCCAATTCGGACTAGGCCTTGGGGGGCACGCATCCTCTCCTCTCTCTTTCCCCTAAAGCCCAATAAGGCCCATATACTCCCCGGCGAATTCCCTAACTCTCCGGTACTCCGAAAAATACCCGAATCACTCGGAACCTTTCCGATGTCCGAATATAGTCGTCCAATATATCGATCTTTATGTCTCGACCATTTCGGGACTCCTCGTCATGTCCCCGATCTCATCTGGGTCTCCGAACTACCTTCGGTACATCAAAACACAAAAACTCATAATATATCCGTCATCGAACTTTAAGCGTGCGGACTCTACGGGTTCGAGAACAATGTAGACATGACCGAGACACGTCTCCGGTCAATAACCAATAGCGGAACCTGGATGCTCATATTGGCTCCCACATATTCTACAAAGATCTTTATCGGTCAAACCGCATAACAACATACGTTGTTCCCTTTGTCATCGGTATGTTACTTGCCCGAGATTCGATCGCCGGTATCTTAATACCTAGTTCAATCTCGTTACCGTCAAGTCTCTTTACTCGTTCCGTAATACATCATCCCGCAACTAACTCATTTGGTTGCAATGCTTGCAAGGCTTATAGTGATGTGCATTACCGAGTGGGCCCAGAGATACCTCTCCGACAATCGGAGTGACAAATCCTAATCTCGAAATTCGCCAACCCAACAAGTACCTTTGGAGACACCTGTAGAGCACCTTTATAATCACCCAGTTAAGTTGTGATGTTTGGTAGCACACAAAGTGTTCCTCCGATAGCAGGAGTTGCATAATCTCATAGTCATAGGAACATGTATAAGTCATGAAGAAAGCAATAGCAGCATACTAAACGATCGAGTGCTAAGCTAACGGAATGGGTCAAGTCAATCACATCATTCTCCTAATGATGTGATCCCGTTAATCAAATGACAACTCATGTCTATGGTTAGGAAACATAACCATCTTTGATTAACGAGCTAGTTAAGTAGAGGCATACTAGTGACACTGTTTGTCTATGTATTCACACATGTATCATGTTTCCGGTTAATACAATTCTAGCATGAATAATAAACATTTATCATGATATAAGGAAATAAATAATAACTTTATTATTGCCTCTAGGGCATATTTCCTTCAAATAATCCCAAGTGACTCAACAAATATAGCTATGCTCCCCGGCAACGGCGCCAGAAAAAGGTCTTGATAACCCACAAGTATAGGGGATCGCAATAGTTTTCGAGGGTAGAGCATTCAACCCAAATTTATAGATTCACACAAGGGGAGCCAAAGAATATTTCAAGTATTAGCAGCTGAGTTATCAATTCAACCACACCTGGAGATTAATTATCTGCAGCAAAGTGCTTAGTACCAAAGTAATATGACAGTTTTGATAATAGTGACAACAACAATGGTAAGGGTAACAATGATAGCAGTAGTTTTGTAGCAAGTGCAATGGTAACGATAGTAGTAGTAACTTAGCAAGAACAATATAAGATAAATTCGTAGGCATTGTGTTGGTAATTTGTTGGATGATATTCATCATGTGACAGTCATAACCTAGGGCGATATGGCACTAGCTCCAGTTCATAAATATAATGTAGGCATGTATTCCGTAAATAGTCATACGGGCTTATGGAAAGAACTTGCATGACATCTTTTATCCTACCCTCCCGTTGCAGTGGGGTCCAATTGGAAACTAAGGGATATTAAGGCGAGAGGCCTCCTTTTAATAGAGAACTGGAACAAAGCATTAACACATAGTGAATACATGAACTTCTCAAACTACGTTCATCACCGAGAGTGGTCCCAACTATTGTCACTCCGGGGTTGCCGGATCATAACACGTAGTAGGTGACTATAACTTGCAAGATCGGATCTAGAACATGGATATAATTGTGATAACATGAACGGTTCAGATCTGAAATCATGGCACCCGGGCCCAAAGTGACAATCATTAAGCATGGAAAATTCATAGCAACATCAATCTCAGAACATAGTGGATGTTAGGGATCAGGCCCTAAAAAAACTAACTAGATTACATGATGAATCTCATCCAACTCCTCACTAACCAGCGAGCCTACGAAAGAATTACTCACTCCCGGTGGGGAGCATCATGGAATTGGCGATGGAGAAGGGTTGGTGATGACGAATATCAAAGATCCCCTCTCCTGAGCCCCAAATGGACTCCAGACCTGGCCTCTCGATGAAGAACAGGGTGTGATGGTGGCTCCGTCTCGTGGAACACGATAATTCTTTCTCCCTGATTTTTTTCCGGAAAAATGTGATTTTATAGCGTCGGTTTCAGGGTCTGCAGGGCCACCAGGTGGGGATAACCCACCTGGGCGCTCCTGGAGGGGGCGCGCGCCCTGGTGGGTTGTGCCCACCTAGGTGTCCCCCCTCTGGTGATTCTTGGCTCCAGAAATTCTCTTTTATTGGGTAAAAATTCCTCGCAAAGTTTCGTTCCATTCCAAGAACTTTTATTTCTGCACATAAACAACACCATGGTAGTTCTGCTGAAAACAGTGTCAGTCCGGGGTTAGTTTCATTCAAATCATGCAAATTAGAGTCCAAAACAAGAGGAAAAGCGTTAGGAAAAGTAGATACGTTGGAGACGTATCAGACCATAGAAGGTATTACTCATGTAAACAGAATAACCATTATTCTTTGACTTCAATGAATAACCGTATTGCAATAAACACGATCTAATCATGTTCATGCTCAATGCAGACATGAAATAACATTATCTAGGTTTAACACTAATCTCGAAGGTAGAGGGAGCGTGTCATGGTGATCACATCAACCTTGGAAACACTTCCGACACACATCGTCACCTCACCCTTAGCTAGTCTCCGTTTATTCCGCAGCTTTTGTTTCGAGTCACCAATATTAGCAACTAAACCGGTATCTAATACCCATGTGCTACTAGGAGTACTATTAAGGTACACATCGATAACACGTATATCAAATATACTTTTGTTGAAGTTGCCAGCCTTCTTATCTACCAAGTATTGAGGCGATTCGCTACCGAGGACCGTTCCCCTTATAATAGAAGCACTTAGTCTCGGGTTTGAGTACAACCTCGGGTTTCTTCACTGGAGCGACAACTGGCTCGCCATTCATGAAGTTTCCCTTCTCGCCCTTGCCCTTCTTGAAACCAGTGGTCTTGTTAACCATCAACACTTATGCTCCTTCTTGATTTCTATCGTCACGACCTTTAAGCACCGCGAACAGCTCCAGGATCATATCCATCCCTTGCATGTTATAGTTCATCACGAAGCTCTAGTAGCTTGGTGATAGTGACACCGACGGCCCCGGCCATGAACCATCTTTTATTCGCGGATGATAGCATGCTATTTTTCAGGGCAGGTACTAATGGAGCTGAAGAGGTATCAAACCTATTGGAAGCTTATTGCATGGCCTCAGGCCAAAGAGTTAACAGAGAGAAGTCCTCCATATTTTTCAGTAGGGGTTGCCCTGAGATAGTTCGTAATATTGTCAAAGGGTTCCTTAATGTTCCCAATGAATCTTTGAGTGATAGGTACTTGGGAATGCTGACAGATGTGGGTCACTCGAAGAAGGGAACGTTCAAATACCTAAGTGATAGAGTTTGGGACAAGGCGAAAGGATGGATGAGTAAATGTCTTTATGCTGGAGGAAAGGATGTTCTCATTAAATCAGTGGCTCAAGCGATTTCGGTGTACTCTATGTCGTGTTTCAAGCTTCCGAGGGGTTTATGTGATGATCATGTCAAATCCATCATACAGAAGTTTTGGTGGGGATGAAAACAAGGAGAGCGTAAACCAGCTTGGGTCTCATGGGACACTATGACAAGACCCAAAAGTATGGGCAGGCTCGAATTTAAAGATCTTGAGATTTTTAACCTCAGTTTACTTGCGAGACAAGCCTGGAGAATAATGCAACAACCGAACACTTGGAGTACAATAATTCTGAAGGCTTCATATTTCCTTGAGGGAAACATCATCGAGGCGGAGCTCGGAAGTAGACCATCCGAAATTTAGAGATCGATAATTGAAGGGCGGGACTTGCTTAAGCAAGGAATTATCCGCCGAATAGGAAATGGCCAAACAACAGATATTTGGGCAGACAACTGGATTCCGAAGGAGACTCCACCAAGGCCCATAACATCTTTAGTGGCTGACCCATCGAGGCTTGTCGTTGAGCTTCTATCTCCGGTGACAGGATCATGGAATGAGGCTCTGGTGAGGACCGTTTTTCTGCCAATTGATGCAAATGCAATCCTGAAGATACCTACATGCAATAGCAAAACAACATATTTCTGGGCATGGTGCCCGGATAAGAAGGGTAGGTTTATAGTGTCATTGGCCTATAAGTTTTTGCAGCGGACAAAGTTTCAGCGCGGGGAATGGCTGCAAGGTACAGGTGGATTATCCAATGCCCGGCGAGATGAGAAATCATGGTGCTCTCTTTGGAAACTGCAAGTACCATCGAAGGTCAGAATCTTTCTGTGGCGGCTTGCTCACCATTCCCTCCCTACCAATGATGTTTTGAAGAGATGCAATATGTCTGTCCAAGATGCGTGCCCTCTCTGTGGTTGTCAGGACTCATGGCGACATGCCCTTGTTTCATGCACTATGTCCAGGTGTATTTGGGCTCTATCGGATGATTATTTGGTCTCATAGATGACAGGTAATTTGGAGCCCAATGCCAGGTTGTGGCTGTTCGAGTTGGGCGACACTATGGATCACACGAGCTTCACGAGGATGGCCATCACGCTACATATGGTCCATATGGTATGCCAGGCGAAAAGCAGTCTACAAATTCATCTTCCAAAGCCCACAACAGACAATATCTTTTGTTGACAATTTTCTGTCAGATTTGGGGCAGCCTTTGGTGAAACCAGACCGTGGAAGATCAACTGATACGGCATTGGCACAGCCACAACGTTGGCTTCCGCCTCTAGTGGGAAGCGTGAAAATCAATGTAGACGGAGCAGTGGCTGCTATTTGCCGAGACCAAACGGGCTTATACCTAGGGTCCTCATCTATGTTTTTTCAAGGAACCAATGACCCTCATATCCTGGAGACATATGCATGTCGGGAAGCACTCGCGCTAGCAGAATACTTAGTTGTGATAGCCATCTATGTCGCATCTGATTGCCAAGGAGTGGCGGATGACATAAACAGGGGGACTGGAGGTCCAAATGCAGCGATCATACATGAGATAACAAACCATTGTAATAGTTTTATTTCATGTTCTTTTATTCATGAGTATAGGAACTTCAACTTTGAGGCTCATAATCTCGCCAAGTTTGCTTGTAACCTAGGCATGGGTAGACATGTGTGGTTGGGCAATCCCCATGGCCCAAACCTTGTACCTATGACCTTGCTTTGAATTAATAAAGCTGGCGAGAATTCTCAAAAAAAACTACCACTTTACATCTAAATCTCTCCCCTGACCGCTCTTCTCCCCCACCCGCCCACGACGGCATACCTGCCACTCAAACCCTCCACCCCCGCCTAGTTTAAGCTCTCTTCACCTTGGTGCCAACGACGGACACCACGTGCGGTCGTGCTCACCATGATCGCTGCGGCGACAACTTGACAATGTCCTCACGCATGAGGTGAGGCACCCCACGCAAGATCTGGTGAGGAGGAGGCCCTTCCTCACGAGATCCGGCGGAGCAAGGCAGCATCCAGGCCGTCGCCCTTCTCCAGCGCGGCGGAGGCTCGAACTGGCGCCCCTCCCAGTCTGTCTCCTTTCTTTTGGGCCTCGAGGATGTCGTAGAAGGCTCGTGCCCCGTCGTCCACAACTCGTTGCTTTTTCGGCATCTTGGAGGCCAAAGAAGTGGCGAGTGAGTGCTAAGCCTCAGCACTGACACGTGACCACCAGGTGGTTAGTGATAAGAGGTCAATGCTATTTATTGTTGTAGTAGTTCATACACGCTCGTAAATTGTTGGAACTAGCAAAGTTAGTGAGATTGACAACCTCGCCGGAATTATTGGAGACACAAATGAAGTCCTTAATTGTGTTGCAAAACTGGTCATTGAACCAGAAATTGTGATTTACAAATTGACAATCTTGGTTTTTATTACGGAAAGGCCTTCATTGCTGCCTTGTTAACTTAAATCAAACTTACATCGTTTGCTAATGCATTGAGAATAAAAGTGGGAAGTGCATCCGACCACATTGTCGGTGGATTACCCCTCCCATAGCTAGCTAACTCATGAGCAACCATATTTGTCTCTCTAAAACAATGTTTGATAATGACCTTCTCAAGATCTTGCAGTAGACTGCGACAATCATCTAAAATTGGTGAAGCCACCAGTGTGTACCCTTCATTCAACTTCAGAGGGTCTATGACAACAATACTATTCGACTGAATCATGATTTTGTCACTTTCGAGTCCTCGAATATATAAGATCCCTTACACATCGCCTCCGCCTCCGCTGAAACCACATCAGCCAGATATGTCATCTGTGTTGTTGCTGATAAACCCTCGTGTGATAATTGGAGCAACGAGCAAGGGCCTACTGACCTTACCGTTAGCAGCTTGAAACACTAGTACAAATGCCCGTGCGTTGCACCCGGCAAAAAAAGAGTACAGCCTGCTTCATATGCTACAAATAAGAAAACGTGTATTCCTCAAAACACAATTGAGCAATAAATAAAGTGTGTGGTTAGCCTAAAAAAATACCTGTTTCATGTGCCATTGTGCATCTTTTTATATCTAATTTTAATAAATGTTGATGATAAGGTTAAACCTGGAAATTTTTACATTAAAATCTGGAATACCTTTTAAAGAATAGTTAACATTTTTACTAAATTGGAATATTTCTCTAAAAAGGAACATTTTTAACAGATGTTTTTTAAGAATGTTTTTTTATTATCTTTTTCTGTAATTGTTTTTTGCACTATTCGGGCTTGGCCAAAACACAAGGGCTTGCCGTTCTCAGAAAAAGAAGACAATGTCGTTGCGAGATGAACTGCAAGCACTGTCTCTCTTCCCGTTCCCCATCTCATTATCCCTAGTAAACGAATAGTTGCCCAATTTATATTTAATTGCCCATGTGTCGCAACTCGAACCGTCACATAATTTGCATGTTTGAAAAGTCGCCTGGATTCAGTTATCTTGGCTAAAGCAAATGCATAAATGAAAAACTTGACTCTGTTTTGCATCTTCTCTAAAATTAAGGACATTACTGGCATAGTTGGTCATCAATTACCCGCTGCTAAGTGAAAAACAATTGATCAAGGACTATTTATTTAGTTTTGTATCTTCTTTAAATTCGAGGTGGTACTATCTAATTAGCCGCTGAACCCTCCTTATGACGTGATTGTGTGCTAGCCTAGTTGGTTGGACTCTATGGTTTGGTGGTGTTGGTACTGGGTTCAAAACCAACACGCTCGCAATTCTTTTCTCATACAAGAGGAAAGGAAACGGGAGCTGCTTGATCCCGAGGCCAACATACGAAACGAGTATGGCTACGCACACCCAACCCGTATAAGTATCACCGAGAGACTAAGCCGGTAAATTTTAGGAATGATAGTCACCGTACATGTCTCGTAGTTGACACCAACATCCTATCACTCAAAAAATACTGCCAAAAAGACTAGGTTAAATTCAGAAAAAATGCGACTATCTGGTTCAAGATGTCTCGTAATTGACACCAACGTCCTATCACTCAAAAAATACTGCCAAAAAGACTAGGTTAAATTCAGAAAAAATGCAACTATCTGGTCCAAGCGTAGGACTTGAACCCATATGGACATGTTCCACCACAAAGAGCCTAGTCATCTAAGCGATGCTCAGTTTGCGAAACATAGTACATCATGGCATAGACAAAACACATCATTAACACAATCCCCAAGAAAATTGCAGAAATCTCGGCAAAATGCTGTTGAGGCCATACGAATGGGATGCCGCATAGTTTATCTAGGAAACTTATTACAATTTCAGTCTTTTTTTTAAATGAGGTCATCCCCCGGCCTCTGCATCGGAGAGATGTCAGTCTTGTCTTCTGAATTTCTTGCAAACCTAATTTAACTTGAGGCTCTACACAGCAATAACAGACCTACTAGCAGGAGACGTGGTAAATAACTTTGATCTTTCTATTGTCTGTTGAATTCCACAGAATGCCAAACCATAAGCACAAAAAGGGAAACAAAACAATTGTACAAGGTTAGAAATTGCAGCGCATGACATCGGTTTTAATACCGTAAGACAATTGCCTGTCAAAGAACTCTTATATACAGAAACATGCTACCCTACAATCTTGTAGCTCGGGTTGACAAGATTGTCTAGGCCTGAGACAACCTGGATTGATTCAATAACGTCCCCAACCTTGAGATCAGCCAAGAAATCCTCATTCTCGGTTACATATCCAAACACCGAATACCGTCCATCCAATATATTGGAATTGCTTGGCGTCAGCTCACTTTCTTTCAAGAGCCAGAAGACTTGACTAGAAGCGGAGTTGTCATCAAATTCCTGTCAATATATGCAGAAGCCTTGTGTTAGAACCAGGGATTTTTTTTCTCGGTCTGTGTTTCCACTGCCTCCTAAGAAACAGTACAACCGTTCAAACAAATACGGATAAATTTGAATCTGAATGTAAAAACAGGGTCAAATAAGATGTGCATGCTTATAACAATGTAGAGCAGACCTTGGTGCAGTGGTAACAGGTGTTCAAGTAGGTGTGTTTGGTGGCGCGATCGAATTCCGTCCACTCCATTATATATGTGAGCTTTTCACGGTTGTGCGCCGGAGAGAACTCGAACCCGTTACTTATTTCGAGGAATAAATGAATTGTACTAACTGTTGGGACACGCGCAACTATAGGTCAGGGCCACAAACTTATATTTTGACCCAAAACAAAATGATTTAAAATTTTGTCTGAATTTTTCGGGAAGTAAAATACTGACATTTTCCAGAAACCAGTTCTTCTAGCCCGTCCAAAAAAATGTTATCAAGAAGAAGAAAAAGCTTGGGTACAACTAAGAAAATGGTACTCACTCCATCCAGAAATATAAGACGTACAGGTTACGGAAGCTTTAACTCTGAATAATAATCCAACTATAGATGGATGTTAGATACAAGGTCGGTAACATTGAAAAGTGCTCTATAATAAAAATTCAATCATACTCCCTCCGTCCCGTAATATAAGATGTTATATTACGGCATGGAGGGAGTATTAACATCTTATATTATGAGATGGAGGGAGTATCAATTTTCTTTCACGTATTGCTAAACAAATTCGTGATCAACGATAAATTTGGGGAAGCATGTGCACTTTATATTTCTGGACAGAGGTAATAATTATTTTGGCATATCCTTGATATGTCAAAATTGAAGAGTCTAGGTGAGCCTTACTTCTCTAGCCATTGCCATCGTTCCAAATGCATTAAAAGGAAGCTTTGTTTGAGCCTTGTAAAGACCAAGTTCCTGAAATGCATGGCCATACAAACTCTAAGAACATTCAATCCGCAGCAGCCAGAATTCCCAGCAGCCGTGAAATAAATAAAAAAGTTAAGTGCTGGTTACATACCTCAAGTGTTTCGCCATATATAGGCGCCTTGTCACCATCAACCATTATCTCAAGAGGTATGGTACGACTCTTGCCAGTACTGGGATCAATAAAACCCTCGGCTGGTCCTCGGGATCTCCCGTCTGAACAACAAAACCATCAGCTGCAAGAGAATCAACACCCACGCTGTATCAGTAAACTTTTTAACTGCTTAGACACACTTGCATGTTCAGTAGTGATTCTGAGCACTAAACAGTAGACATCTTAAACTGTGCTAATTGCTCTGAAAGCATCAATTACTATGCATAACAAACTGTACAAAAATACCAAATGGTGGATAGTGCTACTGCAGACTAAGTATATTATAATTATCGAATGCACCTGAGACACATTGGTTACCTCTTTGGATTTCCATGCCATCATAGAACTTCCGTTCCACCAGATCTACGAAGTTCCCAGAAGTCACAGGAGCATTATATCCATCCAGAACTATCCGAAATACACAATCTTCTACGTTTGGATTATCTTTAATCTTAACCGTCATATCCACAGTAGCTCTTCCTTTAAGAAGAGGCATGTTGCTGTATTCTTCTGGTACTTCATAGGGGAAGCCATCGACCATATCTTCTTCTACACTGCAGAAATGCAATGTCCCAGGAAGATCTCAGCTGCAGAGTCAATGACAGGGTATAAATGAGAAGAGCTCTTTCATAAGAGTTCTCAGTAGTTTTTTACTGGTAGATACAATTCAGTTCTCTAATGCTACAAAGGTATCATATGTCACAGTTACCTTGTTTTCAAGGAAATGCGGATATTATAGATGGACACCATAATTTTCCGAAAAGAAAACTAGAGTACCAAATCTGACCCCCGAAAGTTGGTTATTAAAACTGACTAAAATAAGGGAAGTGGATCTAATTTAAAATTTAAGGCGATAATTTTACTCACGTTCCAACATAATTGAGAAGCTCTTTCTGCTTTGGAGCTACCGCATTCCTGTTTCTATCCTCGATAATTCGTTGAAGCTCTTCAAGTCCAACAGCTAATTTATCCAATGTTTTTTCTCCGTTTGCTCTTTTGATTCAGCAAGACCGAAAGTATTAAACGCCTCCCATTAGTCAGCGCTCTTGAGGCCTGCCTCACATTCTACAATTTGTAGAAAAATTAAAAAAATCCTAGGATCCATATGCATAAAGTAGATTGAAGAAACCTGAGACAGCATATAGCTGCTTTCTATTTCTTTAAAGAAAATATAGATCTTTGCTACCAGGTATCTTGAAAGAATGACTTACTCTTTCAACTGAATCCAACGCTCTAACACCAGAAACTTTGAGACTATCGGTAATATCCTCTAGCGGTTTTTGAACTTCACGAATAGCTTTATTATCTATGGGCAAAGCATATCTCAACAAAGCACCTGGATCTTTAATGGGAGGTCCAGAAATAAGAACTGAAATATCAGGAATTACAGGTTCGAGAGGATAAGCATGGGCCGACCATCCAAATGTTGGTGGGACAGTAATTAATCCAACAGACAATGCTACAGAAATTGCACATTCTTTCCAGCTAAATGAGTTTCCTTTCTGCAGAGATTGAAAGAAATAAAAATTAGAGAAGAGCAGCTCATAGTATAAACCTATAGTCAGTTGCAATAACTAATCTCAAAAAGGACAATTAAACAGCAAAATCATGAAACAAAGTATATAAGTTAATAGATACAGACAATGCATATTCTCAACATAAGTTGTGCCTTCCAAAGCATGCATTATTCAAAATATATCCAGGAAAAGAAAATTAAGGGCCATATATGTAAACTGCAAGTGGTCGTACCCTTCTCCGGACCCTGCGCAAGCGGGAGCTGCGTGCACCGGGCTGCCCTTTTATATGTAAACTGTATTACTACAGCATTACTGGATGGTTCCATATGTGTTATAATATCTAATCATCTGCGCAAATATCCAACGGCAGAAACGGAGAAATCTAATAACCAAAGGAGATACTTTGGAAAAAAAACAATTCTACACGTTCCAATCCTAACGAAGAACTCAATGCTCGAACCATTTTCATGAATTGCACAAAATTATCATTTGGTTACAGTTATTCCATTTTCACCTGAACTTCAAATTAATGTCAAGCAAGACCAGAAGATATTGATGTCCAGAAAAAGATGAATTGCTACCCCTCGTGCCCCCAGACTCATGTTTTGCGAAAATCCCCATTTTCTCAAACTATATATAGTGCATATACATACATCCCTAATTCAACAGCAACATGAACTAAATTTACACATGATTTCTTCTAGCATTCATTTTGAAGTAATATTCAACTTTGTGTCATCCAGAAAACAGTGACATTGGTCGTGTTTGTGCACCAACATTCAGTACCATCTTTCACTTTCAGGCCAAATTGCATAGTTTGTAAATACCCACCCACCCAAGATTTACATTCACCACATAATTAAAAACATTCCCATCGCATCAATAAATACCCGGGCACAACTGGATTTAGAAATGCAGCAATACTGAGCCACATTGGCATGCATCATCCAGAAGCCGAATTTCTACCAGGAGCTATCTTCCAGCGACTACTACTAGTACGACCGTAATGAGTTGTAAGATCCTAACCCCGCCGGAGAGCGCACACCGGGTGACGGAGCTTCGGCGGCGATCAGTGGTAAGAAGCGAAGGGCGGCGGCAGCAGCGGGAGGAGGCGAGCGCCGCGGCCATGCGGTGGGGAGGGGATGGGGGTACGGTTCCGATGAAGCTAGGCGTTGGTGGAAGACCGATGGAAGCGGAGGAGCTGGTGGTGGTTTCGGGATGTGGATAAGGCGGGACAAAATATGGAGCCGTAGGGCCGGGGGGTTTGCTATTGGTGGAGGAGATGATGAGGTGCACAAAGACATGGATAAGACCACTAGAGAGAAACTTTTAGATTATTGTTAAGTTAGATTAGTTATGCATATAACCATGTTAAAAAAATTATGGATATAACACTAGTCTATGTTACCACCACTTATATACTAGTGTTATGCATATACAATATATTAGTCTATGTATATAGTGCAAACTACTGCCTTCGTCCAGGTTTAAGCCCTTTCGAGTGCTTCATGGTGTATCAGTGCTAAGCATGACACATAGGTAAAAATTATGATGTGGCAAGGTATTTAAGAAGAGAGATAGGAGCTTGTGACCTTACGAAGAACCAATGCCAAGCGCGCGGACCAATGCAAAACACTTAAATAAAAAAAATTGTCCTAAGCATGGAAGAGTTTAGTTGTTAAACATTAAATGAAAAAATGTGTCCTATGCATGAAAGAGTTTTTCCGCGATCCCATCTGAATGCCTTTTCCGGTACCCTGTCGGGGGGGGGGGCATTGATCATGGAGCGCCTTTACATCAACCTTGCTGCCTCTCTGATGATGCACGAAAAGTTCCTTACAAGACATAGGGGTCCATAGCTAGATGACTCTCTCTCTCTCTCTCTCTCTTATATTCAATACAATGTTCTCTTCGGAGATCAATTTGATGTAATCTTTTGCGATGCGTTTGTTGGGGTTCGATGAATTGTGGGTTTATGATCAGATTGTTCATTGAAAATAATTAAGTTATTTCTGAACTTTATTATGTGTGATTATTATGGTTTTGTATTTCTCTCTTATCTATCCATTTAGTTTGGCCAACTAGATTGATTTATCTTTAGTAGGAGAGGTGCTTTGTTGTAGGTTCAATCTTGTGGTGTCCTCATCTTATGATAGAAGGGGTAGCGAGACACATATTTATATTGTTACTACGAAGAGTAAAACAACGGGGTTAGATCATATTGCTTGGTCTTATTGTGTCTACATTATGCCATCGTTCTTAAAACATTACTCTATTAGTCATGAACTTAATACCTAGAGAGGCAAGCATAGAAGCTCTCTTGAAGTGGAGTAATGGTAGTAGGCGTCAAAAAGTTTAACGGACTACTTGTCACAGACGTAATGTCTGTGTACTTGTCATGTCATTAATAACATTGATACGTCTCCAACGTATCTATAATTTTTTTATTGTTTCATGCTATTATATTATCCATCTTGGATGTTTTATATGCATTATTATGCTATTTTCTATCAATTTTTGGGACTAATCTATTAACCTAGTGCCAAGTGTCAGTTGTTGTTTTTGCCTTTACAGAAAATCAATAGTAAACGGATTCCAACGGAATTAAACTTTTTAACGATTTTTCTTGGACCACAAGACACCCTGGAAGCTTCGGGGGAGGCCAGAGGGGCCACAAGGCCATGACAAGCTCATAGGGCGCCTCCAAGCTTGTGACGCCCGGGTGATTACGCACAGTAATCCCGCGTTAATGAGGACACGTCACCTCGGTTACTGCTAATAATCTCGCGTCGGTTCGAAACTTTCAAATTCAAAATTAAGCAAACAGTGTAAGTTTTCAAAATATTAAACTAAAATGTTCGGAGTGTGCAGTTAAATGCCTAGGTGATTATAGCGCAACAAACCCCCCTTTCTGAAATTTTCTAAATATATTAAAATGAAATAAAACAGGATATTGAAAAATAATAAAAGAAAACAAAATAAAACAGAGGAGGGGAAGACACTCTGGCCCACCCGGCCCCCTCCCCACCTGGCCCCTCGCCCCCCTGCCCATTCCCCCTTTCCCCCCTGGGCCGGCCCATCGGCCCAGCCGCCCCCCGCATAACCCCTCCCCACCCCGCGACAAACCCTAGCCGCAAACCCATTCCCCCCCACGCGCCCCCTCGCCCCCCTCTCCCCCGCCCGACTGGATCGGGGCGGCGAAACCCCCGACCGAGCCACCCCCCGCCGCGCCCCACCTCGTCGCCGGCCCCCGCCGCCCCACCGCGGTCCCGGACCCCCCTCTCCTCCTCCTCGCCGACCGCCGGGAGCCCGCTCCCCTCCTTCCCTCCGTCGCCCCCGAGCCCGAGCGACCGCCGCCGCGGTCGAGCTCGGCCCCTGCCCTCTCCGTCGCCGGCGCGAGCGCTCCCCCGACCTCCTCCCCGACGGTCATCGCCGCCCCCCATCGAGCCCGTTGCCGAGACCCTACCCCCCCTGTGAGGCTCTCCTCTCTCCCCCCTCCCCCGTCGACGACGGCTCCGGCCGCCGCGCCGCACCGACCCCCCCGGCTCCCCTCTCCTCTTCGTCGCCGTGGCCCCGTCGCCGGCCCCGTCGCCGGCTCGGCCGCCCGCGGCCGCGCGCCCGATTCCCCCCCGTTCCCTCTCCTTCCCCCCCTGGCCGGATCTGGCCGTTCGAGGCCCCGACCGCCCCGGCCACCGCATGGCCCTCTTCCCCCTTCCTTCCCCCCTCCGACGGCGACGTCTCCGGCGCCCCATTCGGCGCCCTCGCCGCTTCCCCCGACCGAGCCCCCGAACCCTCGGCCCGAACCCCCAACCCCTCCGTCGCCTCCGGCGCCGCTCGCCGCCGGCCGGTCGCGCCGTGGCCTCGGCCGCGCCGACCCCCGTGGCCTCGGGCGCCCCTGGATCGCGCCCCGACCGCCCCTGGATCGAGCCCGAACGGGCATCGCCCGCTACCCGCATGCCCGATTGGCCTTGGGCCACTGACAGGGGGCCCCACCCCCCCAAAATGAACGTTTTTAAATAAAAACAGAAACTAAAATGGAAATAAAATGAATTAAATTAGTTACTAAATAATTAGTTAATTAATTAATTGAGTAATTAATTAAACTAATTAATTCTGGATTAGTTAAACCTAATCATTAGTTAAATTAATTGGGTAATTAATTAAACTAATTAATACTGAGCTAATTAACACTAATTATTATTTAACTTAATTAACTAAGGTTAATTAAACTTTGCTTAGGCTAATTATTTTAATTAGTCATTAGTGAATGACATGCGGGACCCACCTGTCAGGGTTGACTCAGTCAACCCTGTTGACTGATGACGTCAGCATGACATCATGCTGATGTCATAAATGCTTTTTCAAAATTAATTTAATAATTAATTAAATTCCATAAATTATTAAAATCTTTTAAAATCATATATTTTAATCCGTAATCCGGATCAAAATATTTTCAACATGAAAGTTGCTCAGAACGACGAGACGAATCCGGATACGCAGTCCGTTCGTCCACCACACGCCTCTAACCTATCAAAACCTGCAAACTTTCCTCTCCGGTTCATCTGTCTGACAGACGTCCGGAACCGGGAAAACTTCCCGGATGTTTTTCCCCCCTAACCAGTACCCCTCTTACCACGTTAGGGCACGCCTAGCATCGCTTCTTGTCATGTCATGCATCGTTATGCATCTGTTTACCTTGTATTTACTGTTTCTTCCCCCTCTTCTCTCCTAGACCGAGACCGATCTTTGATGTGCTGTGATCGACTACGTCACCGACGACCCTCTCTCTTGCCGAGCAACCAGTGCAAGCCCCTTTTCGATCATCCCGATATCGCCCATTCCATTCTCTCATGCTTGCATTAGATTTTGCTCTTTATTATTGTTTGCTCCTATTACATTGCATAGCTTTGTTTATTGTAACTCGCTATTGTTACCTACCGCTTATCCTAAACCGCTTAGTATAGGTTGGTTAGAGACCCATCGATGACCCCCACCTTGTCCTTGTTGCCTCGCTTCATCATTGAAGACCCGATCAGCGGGATCGAAGACCAGCCCCGACACCGCACATCACTTCCCTTAGTTGCTCGACACTACTAGGTTACTATCGAGTCTGAGGGTGAAACCTCTACAAAGACTTCCGATATTAACCACAGCAGTATAGCTATCCTGGCCAGGTCATCAAGGGTGATTTCCTCTTTAACCACTTCCGACACGACTGTCAGGCAACCCTCAAGTGTGGACCTCGAGGGTGAATCCTCTTATGTTCACCTTGATGACTACATTGAGTGGAATTCACCGGTGATTCCTCGTGTTTTCCCTTGATGTTTGGACTCACGGTTACTTGGACTTTTACCATTGTTACTTGGAAAGGCGAATTGACCACGAGGGTACCCGCGTGCTTAATTGCAGTGATGTGGAGACGGGTTGACTGGAGGGTGCCCGCGAGATAATTACGAGGCGTGGCCGGCATTCCTAGCCCTTGCCGCAAGTCCTCGAGGCAGGCAACGGGTCACATCTTTCGTGAGTCTCGCTTGTTACCGCGTTCCTAATCCACTCGATTTGGATATTTGATCCGAGGGCCTCACGGCACGATAGCACTAACCATCACGTGGGCTAAGTATGGGCGTTACGTCGTATACATCGGTAGAAGCTTATTAGACGTCACGATCGAAGGCGCGCCGGATTGACCGGAACGCCTGATGGGCTAGGTCTGCTCGGCCACAGACGCAACGTGCGTGAGTTCCTGTGAGATGGCCCATGACCCCACAGGGGGCATAGGTTTAGTCGGCGTCTTTGGCCTCTCTATTAAGCCTAGGTCGGGTTGCGGCGTATTGTTTGCCGAGGCCGCATGACCCTAGAAAGTGTGTCCTACGGAGTTAAGCGGCGTGGTGGGTAAGTTGGTGCACCCTGCAGAAGAAAACATCTATCGATAGCACATCTCTACTAGAACGGACACTTGGAGTTGTATCCCGTCGATACAACTAGAACTGGATACTTGAGATGAGACATGGATATGAGCAATGGATTGCGATGAGAATTGGATTGTGATGATAATCGGATAGTATGACTCTGGGATTTCTTTCTCGCAGGAGTCGAGAAAGGATCTCTGCCGAGGTTGATAACACTCTGCTACTTTAAGTTATGCTACTCTACTCCCTCTTGTTTGTCGCAAGATGGGGTTTTCCTAAGATGCTAGTCTTCGATAGGACTAGGCCTTCTCTCTATTCTCGACATTTACTGCAGCCAGTTCACATATACGGCCTTCCTTTGATAATGTTGCATATGTAGTGTAGCTCCTTGCTTGCGAGTACTTTGGATGAGTACTCACGGTTGCCTATGCTCCCCTTTTCCCCTTTCTCTACTCGATTCTTGCAATCGCACGATGGAGCCCAGGAGCCGACGCCACCGCCTATGACGACTACTACTCGGGCGCCTACTACTACGTCTTGACCCGGCGGCGATTTACCAGAGTGACCTAGGAGGATCCTGTGCAGAGGCCCGCTCCTCTTTCGATCTGTATCCCAGCTTTGTGCTAGCCATCTTATGGCACCTTGTTTAACTTATGTCCGTTTCTCGAGATATTGTTGCTTCCACGACTTCGTCTATGATCGAGCACTTGTATTCGAGCCCTCGAGGCCCCTGGCTAGTATTATGATGCTTGTATGACTTATTTTATTTGTAGAGTTGTGTTGTGATATCTGCCCGTGAGTCCTTGATCTTGATCGTACACATTTGCGTGCATGATTAGTGTACGATTGAATCGGGGGCGTCACAAGTTGGTATCGTCGAGCCGATTGCCTGTAGGAATCCCTTTCCAACTCCTTGGCGTCAAGTCGAGTCTAGACTTTACAAAACTTTTACTAACATGGTATGCGGCCCATGGGGCCACGTCGCCATTGGGTGGTATTAGGATCTTTTACTCCTCGATCTTTACTCCGGGTTACGAACTCTCTTCTATTCGGGTTAAATGAATTTACTAAAAACAAAACTAACTTTAGGTTCTCGCAAGTACTTTCTCCCGGAGAGCCCTTCACTTCAGATGATCGTCTGCTAATCAGAAGATTCCGAAGATACTCTCTGATGTTCTCTCGAGACTTTGTGCCCATCACTTTTGCTATTCCTGGCCACCGCTAAATCCGTATGGATAACTACTTACACTTGCAATTCATACGATCATCCCCCATTGATCTCGTTATTACAAGATACCCCGAAGTTTTCTCTATTGTTCCGAGAATACTTTGTGCCTACTGCCTAGCAGTTCTTTGCCACATGAATACCCCCTTCAAACAAATCCTCGCACTTGTCGAGTATCCGCTTATCCCCAGTTGTTCATGTGTTTCACTAAAGTCTTCAAAATACTATTCGATCTTCCGAAAGTCCTCTGGAGCCTTGATCCTTGAAATTCTTGCTTGCTTGCATTATGGTTAATCCCATAAATCTGGTAGTCTTATTGACATTCCTTGCCATTACCATTTTGAGTCTGTTGACTCAATATGTTTGCGAATACCCGCAATCACCATTGATCCTTATAAATTACTTTTCCGGCTGAGCTGCCATTCATTTATCTGGAATTGGTTCTCGACCAATCCAATTATCGTTGATTGTACCCTAAGGCTATTCGACTTATCCATCCCTAATCAGAGCATTGCTTCTGACCCCTTGATTTGGGAATCATAATTCCTTTGCATTTGACAATTGAGTTAGTCAGTTGTTTCTATAATCGATCTCCTTGCATTCTTCTTCCTCTAGTTAAATCTTGATGCTCACGTCGGACCCTGGTGGACCATCGTGTCCATTATTGGAATTTACCCACAAGATCCTTCATATTCAATAACTTTGTGAGACCTTCCCCGATACATAATGCCTTTGGTAAATTGCATCCTCTGCTTTGTCAACCATGCTCTACCTCCGAGCTTGTGTTATTTACTCTTGCAGACTTGTGGTATATGTTTCTAAGAAGCCCCTATGGGTAGAACATATGCCTTCTCTAAACCGTGTGAACCCGAAAGTTTTCACGAATCTTACTCTTCTGGTGCTTCGCCAGATAAAACGTTCAACACTGCGACTTCATCGAACGCGAGGAGTGAATGAAGGGTTATGCATTGGAGAAGTGGAGTCGACCTTGAACTTGTGTTCATGCCCATGGACACGATGTAGATCTTATCATTAAAGCTTCTCTTAAATTAATTATTCCTTTGGTATAAGTTCATCTTATATCGTGGATCCGCCTTTTGCAATCGTGGTTCCGACCATGTTCTCTTTTAAATACCATTTCTCGTGCAAGTTTTAGCACTTGTCTTCTGTAGAGCAATAACCCCCCATCCAACCTCTACTTTGATATGTCATCGAGTATTACCCCTGGTATCTCGAGATTATCATGGAACTGCACAACCTCTTATGAGTTCTTCATCAAGTGCTACCTCCCCACTGTTTCCAATTTTTCACGGGCTCTGAGTTATTAAACACTCAAAGACACCGGTAACTGAACCGAGTCCGCACGACGGTTCAACAACTCTTTAGTAAGCTTCTATAATTACGAGTTTGTATCCGACCACGCCATTCCTAGCTTTGTTTGGCTATATCGTTGTCGTGATGATTTTATCTGTACTACCCGTTCCTTCTTCACGGAGCACAATTTTCGACGAGGAACTGACCTTACGTCGATCCTCGTCGACATATCATTTCGCCTTGAACATCAAGCTTGGTTTCGATTTTGTGTCGTACCTTGGTTCTAATAACCTTTCACTTCATCATTACTATGACTTGATGTCATCACGATCGATTACATCTTCATGAACTCTCGCGACAAAGGTGCCGTGTTCACAACATTACGAGCTCATCCGGGATATAAATTGAATTCTTGATGAGGAATACCATCCTTGCCCTCGATGATTTGTACTATCATCGATCACTTTATGCCTTCCACCAACACAAGCTTGTTCATGTTTGGTGTTATACCTTGAGTTCCTTGCTACCCAAAGAATCGTTCTTCTTTACCTTGGAGTATTACCATCTGTTAATATCAAGGATGTTGTGAGGACTGCTCCACCTCTTAAGAAATTCTTGGTATTGAAATGCTTCTACGCCATCACCATTCTTTCTTGGTCCCTCGTGTTGCTTCCAACGGTGTACCAACAAGTGAACAGTCTTTGTTTGGATTCTGCCCTTCTAGCAAGCCTCTTGCTTTGAAGTGAAATTCTTAGCCTATCGATTATTGAGTCACCATTCTGACATTGGTCGTGCAACCCAACCCGTCGGGCGCACCTTTCAACCAATGTTTACTTGTGTATGTTTTCCTCGAGCATATTTTCTTATATCATTTGATCTGACAAATGTTATCTCCTTGTTCACTTAAATGTGGGAGTCTATCTTTTGGGAATCTCGGTGAATTGCCGTTGAGATCACCAGACACCTCCTTGTCCTCTCCTTGGGCTAATGATGGACTCTTGTTAATGTAAATCACTTCATAGTTCATTTCCCGAGAATCTTACATTGTCATCTCGTCAATTTGCGTTGCACCTTTTCTCCTCGGTATCCTAAGTCCGAGGTATCCTCGACACCAATCGGATCTGAATCTCGGTACGATATGATGGTTGGGACAACTTTCAAGAGTTATGTTATTGGTCCTTTGATGAACCGGTAGCATGGTGTCATGCCTAGCACCCCCCCTCATTTGGAGGACCTATCATTATAGATTCCTTTTCAAAGAAGGTTATCCGTACATCCATGAGGAAATTGTAAGACTTATTCTACAAGTTATTCCTGATGAATCCTTCGTGATTCCAAAGTCTGATCTTCACCTGAAGACCATGTCAATGCTATCTCGAAACATGTCTGTGATACTCTGAATTTCATCAAGAACATTCTAAGCCCAATGCTAAATGTTTCTTGCTCAATTATCCGAACACCGTTGTTTGAGTATTGTCATGAAATTTCTCTCCCCTTACCTAAAGGGTTCTCTACATTATATCCTGTCATGGATATCATGCTCTGCTTATCCTTGGGAAGGATATACCCCTGTAATATGTGTTTAAACACATTTTTCCTTTCCATTGTTCTGTTTTAACCTAATAAACACATTTTCCTTTCCTTGGGTCTGTTTGACCCTTCTTGGGGTATATATAATCTAAGCAGTGATAATCCCCTGCTTAGGTAAGCACCTCGATGTACCACTCTGTAAGTAAGACCCTATTACTATTGTTGATGACATTCCGGTAACCACCGATGGACGAGAACCTTGCCTATTGGTCCGCCTCGTTCAACGAAAGCGAGGAAAATGGTTCTCTTCGTCCCTCGCCCTTGGTACCTATGTTGTTGCTTAAGCATGACCCTCGAGACTCTCCTCGACATTCCTTGCTTACATGATCGTGCAAGATGTCACCAACCTTCTACTTTTAACCACATGGTGGGCCCATAACCCATTCATGGATCGAAACTTGACTCTCCTGTACACCCCTGTTTCCAAAGTTATTCCTCCCGTGGACTCGTATGTAATTCACGGGCCACCGTCATAGTGATCTATTACGGTATCGACGCGATACTTACTCTCGCTACTCTGAACCCCTTTCTCACTCTGGTTCGGGCTTGAGCAACTACCTACCGCTTGGAGCCTATTATGGTACCTTTCAGACCTTACTCTCGAGGTATTTCAAATGTTCAACTCGAGAGATAATTTTATACTAATTCATGGGTTAATCCCAGCTTTGTTTCCCTTAAAAGCATTATGTCGTGAGTGAGTCGCCCTTACCTTTCGTAAATGCGATAGAGTTCCCTGAAATGATGACCCGTTTATCATGATGCATCGAATAAAGGGTGGAAGACATCAACGAAAGGGATTAGCTACTTCGAGAAGATCCGTTAGGTTTTCGTAACCAGACCTTTCCCTCTTACTCCCCTCTTAAATCTCGGGACGAGATTTCTTGTAGTGGAGGAGAATTGTGGCCTTGGTGATTACGCTCTGATAATCCCGGCGTTAATGAGGACACGTCACCTCGATTCTTGCTAATAATCTCGGCTTGCTCAAACTTTCAAATTCAAAATTAAGCAAACAGTGTAAGTTTTCAAAATATTAAACTAAAATGTTGAATTAATGCGATTAAATGCCTAGGTGATTATAAGCGCAACAAACCCCCTTTCTGAAATTTTCTAAATATATTAAAATGAAATAAAAGCAGGATATTGAAAAATAATAAAAGAAAACAAAATAAAAGCAGAGGAGGGAAGACACTCAGCCCACCCCCCTCCCCACTGGCCCCTCGCCCCCCCGTTCCTTTTCCCCACTGGGCGGCCCATCGGCCAATGCCCCCCATAACCCTCCCACCTTGCAAACCCTAGCCCTTAAACCCATTCCCCCCACGCCCTCGCCCTCCCACTTGGATCGGGCGTGGCTCCGAGCCACCACTTGCGCCCCGCCTCGTCGCCCGGCCCTCGCCGCCCCATGGTCCCGGACCCTCTCCTCCTCCTCGCCGACCATGAGCCCGCTCCCCTCCTTCCTCCGTCAGCCGAGCAGCGGCCTTGTGATCGGCCCTCGCCTCTCTCCGTCATGGCGCCCCGACCTCCTCCCAGACGGTCATCGCCCCCATCGAGATTGCGAGACCCTACCCCACTGTGAGGCTCTCTCTCCCTCCCCTCGGACGACGGCCTCGGCCACACAGACCGACTCCCTCTCTCTCTTCGTCATTGGCCCGTCTGCCCGTCGTCACTCGTGCCCATGTGCCGATTCCCCGTTCCTCTCTCCTTCCCTGGCCGGATCTGCGTTCGAGGTCTCTGATCACCACCATGGCCCTCTTCCTTCCTTCCTCCGACGGCGTCTCGGCGCCCCATTGGCCCTCGCCCCGACCGAGCCCCGAACCTCGTGAACCCCAACCCCTCGTCGCCTCCGTGGCTCGCCAGCCGTGGGTCCGTGGCCTCGGCCATGAGCCCCGTGGCCTCGGGCGCCACAGATCGCGCCCAGGCCGCCTGGATCGAGCCCGAGCAGGCATCGCCGCTACCGATGCCCGATTGGCCTTGGGCCTTGACGAGGCCCCACCCCAAAATGAGCGTTTTAAATAAAAACAGAAACTAAAATGGAAATAAAATGAATTAAATTAGTTACTAAATAATTAGTTAATTAATTAATTGAGTAATTAATTAAACTAATTAATTTCGATTAGTTAAACCTAATCATTAGTTAAATTAATTGGGTAATTAATTAAACTAATTATCTTGAAGCTAATTAACACTAATTATTATTTAACTTAATTAACTAAGGTTAATTAAACTTTGCTTAGGCTAATTATTTTAATTAGTCATTAGTGAATGACATGCGGGACCCACACAGGGGTTGACTCGATCAACCACGCTTGTTGATGATCGTCGGCATGACATCATCTTGATGTCATAAATGCTTTTCGAAATTAATTTAATAATTAATTAAATTCCATAAATTATTAAAATCTTTTAAAATCATATATTTTAATCCGTAATCCGGATCAAAATATTTTCAACATGAAAGTTGCTTTCGAGAGCGGCGAGGCGAATCCGGATCGCGGTCGGATTCGTCCACCACGCCTCTAACCTATCAAAACCTGCAAACTTTCCTCTCGGTTCATCCATCTGACAGACGTCCGGAGCAGGAAAACTTCCGGATGTTTTCCCCCTAACCAAGGTACCCTCTTACCACGTTAGGGCACGCCTAGCATCGCTTCTTGTCATGTCATGCATCGTTATGCATCTGTTTACCTTGTATTTCTTGTTTCTTCCCCTCTTCTCTCCGGTAGACCCCAGGCCGTCTTTGATGTGCAGTGATCGACTACGTCACCGACGACCCCTCTCTCTTGCCGAAGCAACCAGGCAAGCCCCTTTTGATCATCCCGATATCGCCCATTCCATTCTCTCATGCTTGCATTAGATTTTTGCTCTTGTTATTGTTTGCTCCTATTACATTTGCATAGCCTGTTTATTGTAACTCGCTATTGTTACCTACACCTTATCCTAAAGCTGCTTAGTATAGGTTGGTTAGAGACCCATCGATTGACCCCCACCTTGTCCTTGTTGCCCTGCTTCATCATTGAAGACCCGATCAACGGGATCAAGACCGAGCCCCGACACACCGCACATCACTTCCCTTAGTTGCTCGACACTACTAGGTTACTATCGAGTACCGAGGTGAAACCTCTCTGACACTTCCGATATTAACCTGTTGTATAGCTATCCGGTTGTTGTCATCGAGGGTGATTTCCTCTTTAACCTCTTCCGATACGACTCGTCGTGCAACCCTCAAGTGTGGACCTCGAGGGTGAATCCTCTTATGTTCACCTTGATGACTACATTGAGTGGAATTCACCGGGTGATTCCTCGTGTTTTCCTTGATGTTTGGACTCACGGTTGCTTGGACTTTTACCATGTTACTTGGAAAGGCAGGTCGACCACGAGGGTACCAGCGGCGTGTAATTGCAGTGATGTGGAGACGGGTTGACACGGAGGGTGCCGTGAGATAATTACGAGGCGTGGCGGGCATTCCTAGCCCTTGCCGCAAGTCCTCGAGGCAGGCGGCGGGGTCACATCTTTCGTGAGTCTCTGCTTGTTACCGCTGCGTTCCTAATCCACTACGATTTGGATATTTGATCCAGGGGCCTCGGCACGATAGCACTAACCATCACGTGGGCTAAGTATGGGCGTTACTGCGTCGTATACATCGGAAGCTTATTAGGCGTCGGCGGCCGGTACGCGGATTGAATTTGGAGCGCTGATGGGCTGGGTCTGCTTCCGGCCAGCGTCACATAGCGTCAGAGTTCCTCAGGGAGATGGCCCATGACCCCTGGGGCATAGGTTTAGTCGTCGTCTTTGGCCTCTCTATTAAGCCTAGGTCGGGTTGCGGCGTATTGTTTGGCCGAGGCCGGGCATGACCCTAGAAAGTGTGTCCCACGGAGTTAAGCGGCGTGGTGGGTAAGTTGGTGCACCCTGCGGTGAAGAAAACATCTATCGATAGCACATCCTACGATAGCGGACACTTGGAGTTGTATCCCGATCGATACAACTAGAATCGGATACTTGAGATGAGACATGGATATGAGCAATGGATTGCGATGAGAATTGGATTGTGATGATAAGCTGGATAGTATGGCTCGGGATTTCTTTCTCGCAGGAGTCGAGAAAGGATCTCTGGCGAGGTTGATAACACTCTTGCTACTTTAAGTTATGCTACTCTACTCCCTCTTGTTTCTTTGCCAAGATGGGGTTTCAGGAAAGATGCTAGTCTTCGATAGGACTAGGCCTTCTCTCTATTCTGGCATTTCTGCAGCCCAGTTCACATATACGGCCTTCCTTTGATAATGTTGCATATGTAGTGTAGCTCCTTGCTTGCGAGTACTTTGGATGAGTACTCACGGTTGCCCTGTTCCCCCTTTTCCCCCTTTCTCTACTCGATTCTTTGCAATCAGACGATGGAGCCTGTGAGCCGACGCCACCGCCTATGACGACTACTACTCGGGCGCCTACTACTACGTGTAGCCCACCGGCGACCGGGAGTGACCTAGGAGGATCCCGAGGCGGAGGCACGCTCCTCTTCGATCTGTATCCCGGTTTGTGCTAGCCATCTTATGGCACCTTGTTTAACTTATATACGTTCTCGAGATATTGTTGCTTCCATTGACTCGCCTATGATCGACCACTTGTAATCGAGCCCTCGAGGCCCCTGGCTTGTATTATGATGCTTGTATGACTTATTCTATTTGGAGAGTTGTGTTGTGATATCTTCCGTGAGTCCTTGATCTTGATCGTACACATTTGCGTGCATGATTAGTGTATGCGATTGAATCGAGGGCGTCTGAGAAGTTGGTATCGAGCCATTTGCTGTAGGAATCCCTTTCCAACTCCTTGGCGAAGTCGAGTCTAGACTTTACAAAACTTTTACTAACATGGTCATGCGGCCCATGGGGCCACGCGTCGCCATTGGGTGGTATTAGGATCTTTTACTCCTCGATCTTTACTGCAGGGGTTACGAACTCTCTTCTATTCGGGTTAAATGAATTTCTTGAAAACAAAACTAACTTTAGGTTCTCGCAAGTACTTTCTCCCGGAGAGCCCTTCACTTCAGATGATCGATACGCTAATCGGAAGATTCGAAGATACTCTCGATGTTCTCTCGAGACTTTGTGCCCATCACTTTTGCTATTCACGGCCACCGCTAAATCCGTATGGATAACTACTTACACTTGCAATTCATACGATCATCCCCATTGATCTCGTTATTACAAGATACCCGAAGTTTTCTCTATTGTTCCGAGAATACTTTGTGCCTCTTGCCCTAGCAGTTCTTTTGCCACATGAATACCCCTTCAAACAAATCCTCGCACTTGTCGAGTATCCGCTTATCCCGATTGTTCATGTGTTTCACTAAAGTCTTCAAAATACTATTCGATCTTCCAAAGTCCTCTCGAGCCTTGATCCTTGAAATTCTTGCTTGCTTGCATTATGGTTAATCCCATAAATCGGTAGTCTTATTGACATTCCTTGCCATTACCATTTTGAGTCTGTTGACTCAATATGTTTCTTGAATACCCATAATCACCATTGATCCTTATAAATTACTTTTCCTATTTGAAATGCCATTCATTTATCCTGGAATTGGTTCTCGACCAATCCAATTATCGATTGATTGTACCCTAAGGCTATTCGACTTATCCATCCCTAATCGAGCATTGCTTGACCCCTTGATTTGGGAATCATAATTCCTTTGCATTTGACAATTGAGTTAGTCGATTGTTTCTATAATCTGATCTCCTTGCATTCTTCTTCCTCTAGTTAAGTAATCGATGCTCACGTCAGACCCACAGTGGACCATCGGGTCCATTATTGGAATTTACCCACAAGATCCTTCATATTCAATAACTTTGTGAGACCTTCCCCTGATACATAATGCCTTTGGTAAATTGCATCCTCTGCTTTGTCAACCATGCTCTACCTCCGAGCTTGTGTTATTTACTCTTGCAGACTTGTGGTATATGTTTCTAAGAAGCCCCTATGGGTAGAACATATGCCTTCTCTAAACCGTGTGAACCCGAAAGTTTTCACGAATCTTACTCTTCTGGTGCTTCGCCAGATAAAACGTTCAACACTGCGACTTCATCGAACGCGAGGAGTGAATGAAGGGTTATGCATTGGAGAAGTGGGAGTCGACCTTGAACTTGTGTTCATGCCCATGGACACGATGTAGATCTTATCATTAAAGCTTCTCTTAAATTAATTATTCCTTTGGTATAAGTTCATCTTATATCAGGGATCTGGCCTTTTGCAATCGTGGTTCCGACCATGTTCTCTTTTAAATACCATTTCTCGTGCAAGTTTTAGCACTTGTCTTCTGTAGAGCAATAACCCCCCATCCAACCTCTACTTTGATATGTCATCGAGTATTACCCACGGTATCTCGAGATTATCATGGAACCGCACAACCTCTTATGAGTTCTTCATCAAGTGCTACCTCCCCACTGTTTCCAATTTTTCACGGGCTCTGAGTTATTAAACACTCAAAGACACCGGTAACTGAACCGAGTCCGCACGACGGTTCAACAACTCTTTAGTAAGCTTCTATAATTACGAGTTTGTATCCGACCACGCCATTCCTAGCCTTTGTTTGGCTATATCGTTGTCGTGATGATTTTATCTGTACTACCCGTTCCTTCTTCACGGAGCACAATTTTCGACGAGGAACTGACCTTACGTCGATCCTCGTCGACATATCATTTCGCCTTGAACATCAAGCTTGGTTTCGATTTTGTGTCGTACCTTGGTTCTAATAACCTTTCACTTCATCATTACTTTGACTTGATGTCATCGTCGATCGATTACATCTTCATGAACTCTCGCGACAAAGGTGCCGTGTTCGTCAACATTCTGAGCTCATCCAGGATATAAATTGAATTCTTGATGAGGAATACCATCCTTGCCCTCGATGATTTGTACTATCATCGATCACTTTATTGCCTTCCCACCAACACAAGCTTGTTCATGTTTGGTGTTATACCTTGAGTTCCTTGCTACCCAGCAATCGTTCTTCTTTACCTTGGAGTATTACCATCTGTTAATATCAAGGATGTTGTGAGGATCGCTCCACCTCTTAAGAAATTCTTGGTATTGAAATGCTTCTCGCCATCACCATTCTTTCTTGGTCCCGTGTTGCTTCCAACCGGTGTACCAACAAGTGAGCAGTCTTTGTTTGGATTCGCCCTTCTAGCAAGCCTCTTGCTTTGAAGTGAAATTCTTAGCCTATCGATTATTGAGTCACCATTCTGACATTGGTCGTGCAACCCAACCCGTCGGGCGCACCTTTCAACCAATGTTTACTTGTGTATGTTTTCCTCGAGCATATTTTCTTATATCATTTGATCTGACAAATGTTATCTCCTTGTTCACTTAAATGTGGGAGTCTATCTTTTAGGAATCTCGGTGAATTGCCGTTGAGATCACCAGACACCTCCTTGTCCTCTCCTTGGGCTAATGATGGACTCTTGTTAACAGAAATCACTTCATAGTTCATTTCCCCGAGAATCTTACATTGTCATCTCGTCAATTTGCGTTGCACCTTTTCTCCTCAGGTATCCTAAGTCTGAGGTATCCTGACACCAATCGGATCTGAATCTCGGTCAGATATGATGGTTGGGACAACTTTCCAAGAGTTATGTTATTGGTCCTTTGATGAACCGGTAGCATGGTGTCATGCCTAGCACCCCCCCTCGGTACGGAGGACCTATCATTATAGATTCCTTTTCAAAGAAGGTTATCCGTACATCCATGAGGAAATTGTAAGACTTATTCTACAAGTTATTCTGATGAATCGCCGTGATTCCAAAGTCGATCTTCACACGAAGACCATGTCAATGCTATCTCGAAACATGTCTGTGATACTCTGAATTTCATCAAGAACATTCTAAGCCCAATGCTAAATGTTTCTTGCTCAATTATCCGAACACCGTTGTTTGAGTATTGTCATGAAATTTCTCTCCCCTTACCTAAAGGGTTCTCTACATTATATCCTGTCATGGATATCATGCTCTGCTTATCCTTGGGAAGGATATACCCTGTAATATGTGTTTAAACACATTTTCCTTTCCATTGTTACATTTTAACCTAATAAACACATTTTCCTTTCCTTGGGTCTGTTTGACCCTTCTTGGGGTATATATAATCTAAGCAGTGATAATCCCCTGCTTAGGTAAGCACCTCGATGTACCACTCTGTAAGTAAGACCCTATTACTATTGTTGATGACATTAGGTAACCACCGATGGGACGAGAACCTTGCCTCTTGGTCCGACTCGTTCATCGAGCAGGAAAATGGTTCTCTTCGTCCATCGCCCTTGGTACCTATGTTGTTTCCGACATGTCCCTCAGTCTCTCCTCTGACATTCCTTGCTTACATGATAGTGCAAGATGTCACCAACCTTCTACTTTTAACCACATGGTGGGCCCATAACCCATGATTCATGAGATCGAAACTTGACTCTCCTGTACACCCCTGTTCCCAAAGTTATTCCTCCCGCGTGGACTCGTATGTAATTCACGGGCCACCGTCATAGTGATCTATTACGGTATCGGGGCGCGATACTTACTCTCGCTACTCTAAACCCCTTTCTCACTCTGGTTCAGGCTTCGAGCAACTACCTACCCGCTTGGAGCCTATTATGGTACCTTCGTACCTTACTCTCGAGGTATTTCAAATGTTCAACTCGAGAGATAATTTTATACTAATTCATGGGTTAACCCCAGTTTGTTTCCCTTAAAAGCATTATGTCGTAGTGAGTCGCCTTACCTTTCGTGAAATGCGATAGAGTTCCCGCAGAAATGATGACCCGTTTATCATGATGCATCGGAATAAAGGGTGGAAGACATCAACGAAAGGGATTAGCTACTTCGAGAAGATTCGTTAGGTTTTCGTAACCAGACCTTTCCCTCTTACTCCCCTCTTAAATCTCGGGACGAGATTTCTTGTAGTGGAGGAGAATTGTGGCCTTGGGTGATTACGCTTCTGATAATCCTGCGTTAATGAGGACACGTCACCTCGATTCTTGCTAATAATCTCGCGTCGGTTGAAACTTTCAAATTCAAAATTAAGCAAGCAGTGTAAGTTTTCAAAATATTAAACTAAAATGTTAGAGTGTGCGGTTAAATGCCTAGGTGATTATAGCGCAACAAACCCCCCTTTCGAAATTTTCTAAATATATTAAAATGAAATAAAAGCAGGATATTGAAAATAATAAAAGAAACAAAATAAAAGCAGAGGAGGGAAGACACTCGCCCACCTGCCCCCTCCCCACTGGCCCCTCGCCCCCTGCCCGTTCCCTTTTCCCCCCCACAGGCCGGCCCATCGGCCAGCCCCCCATAACCCTCCCCACCTTGCGACAAACCCTAGCCGCAAACCCATTCCCCACGCGCCTCGCCCCCTCTCCCCGCCTGACCGATCAGGCTAAACTCGACCGAGCCACCCCCGCCGCCCCCACTGTCGTCGGCCCCGCCGCCCACCATGGTCCCGGACCCCCCTCCTCCTCCTCGCCGACCATGAGCCCGCTCCCCTCCTTCCCTCCGTCGCCCCGAGCAGGCGACCGGCCATGGTCGAGCTCGGCTCCCCCCTCTCCCGTCGCCGTGTGGCCTCCCAAACCTCCTCCCCGACGGTCATCGCCCCCCATCGAGCCCGTTGCCGAGACCCTACCCCTGTGAGGCTCTCCTCTCTCCCTCCTCCCGTCGACGACGGCTCCGGCCACACAGACCGACCCCGGCTCCCTCTCCTCTTCGTCAGTGGCCCGTCCCTTGACCCCGTCATGCGGCTCGGCCGCCATGACAGCCCATTCCCCGTTCCTCTCCTTCCCTGGCCGGATCTGGCGTTCGAGGCCCATGCCCGACCACCGCATGGCCCTCTTCCCCTTCCTTCCTCCGACGGCGGCGTCTCGGCGCCCATTCGGCGCCCTCGCCCACCGAGCCCCAGACCCTCGGCCCGAACCCCCAACCCCTCCCGTCGCCTCCGTGGCCGCTCGCCAGCCCGGTCATGACGGCGTGGCCTCGGCCCCCGTGGCCTCGGCGCCCTGGATCGCGCCCAGGCCGCCCTGGATCGAGCCCGAGCAGGCATCGCCCGCTACCCGCATGCCCGATTGGCCTTGGGCCCTTTGGACAGAGGCCCACCCCCCAAAATGAACATTTTAAATAAAAACGAAACTAAAATGGAAATAAAATGAATTAAATTAGTTACTAAATAATTAGTTAATTAATTAATTGAGTAATTAATTAAACTAATTAATTCGGATTAGTTAAACCTAATCATTAGTTAAATTAATTGGGTAATTAATTAAACTAATTAATCTTGAAGCTAATTAACACTAATTATTATTTAACTTAATTAACTAAGGTTAATTAAACTTTGCTTAGGCTAATTATTTTAATTAGTCATTAGTGAATGACATGCGGGACCCACACATCGGGGTTGACTCAGTCAACCACATTGTTGATAACGTCGGCCATGACATCATGCTTTGATGTCATAAATGCTTTTTCAAAATTAATTTAATAATTAATTAAATTCCATAAATTATTAAAATCTTTTAAAATCATATATTTTAATCCGTAATCCGGATCAAAATATTTTCAACATGAAAGTTGCTTTCGAGCAGCGAGGCGAATCCGGATACGCAGTCCGTTCGTCCACCACACGCCTCTAACCTATCAAACCTGCAAACTTTCCTCTCCGGTTCATTTGTCTGACAGACGTCCGGAACCGGGGAGAACTTCCCGGATGTTTTCCCCCCCTAACCAGTACCCCTCTTACCACGTTAGGGCACGCCTAGCATCGCTTCTTGTCATGTCATGCATCGTTATGCATCTGTTTACCTTGTATTTACTGTTTCTTCCCCCTCTTCTCTCCGGTAGACCCCGAGACCGATGCTGATGTGCCTGTGATCGACTACGTCACCGACGACCCCTCTCTCTTGCCAGAGCAACCAGGCAAGCCCCTTTGATCATCCCGATATCGCCCATTCCATTCTCTCATGCTTGCATTAGATTTTACTCTTTGTTATTGTTTGCTCCTATTACATTGCATAGCCATTTGTTTATTGTAACCTGCTATTGTTACCTACACCTTATCCTAAAGCTGCTTAGTATAGGTTGGTTAGAGACCCATCGATGACCCCCACCTTGTCCTTGTTGCCTCGCTTCATCATTGAAGACCCGATCAACGGGATCGAAGACCGAGCCCGACACCGCACATCACTTCCCCTTAGTTGCTCGACACTACTAGGTTACTATCGAGTACCGAGGGTGAAACCTCTACAAAGACTTCCGATATTAACCTGTAGTATAGCTATCCGGTTGTGGTCATCGAGGGTGATTTCCTCTTTAACCACTTACGATCACGACTGTCGTGCAACCCCTCAAGTGTGGACCTCGAGGGTGAATCCTCTTATGTTCACCTTGATGACTACATTGAGTCGGGGGTGATTCCTCGTGTTTTCCCCTTGATGTTTGGACTCACGGTTACTTGGACTTTTACCACTGTTACTTGGAAAGACGGGTCGACCACGAGGGTACCAGCGTGCTTAATGCAGTGATGTGGAGACGGGTTGACTGGAGGGTGCCGCGAGATAATTACGAGGCGTGGCGGCATTCCTAGCCCTTGCCGCAAGTCCTCGAGGACGGGCAACGGGGTCACATCTTTCGTGAGTCTCTGCTTGTTACCGCGTTCCTAATCCACTACGATTTGGATATTTGATCCGAGGGGCCTCGGCACGATAGCACTAACCATCACGTGGGCTAAGTATGGGCGTTACTGCGTCGTATACATCACCAAGCTTATTAGACGCCACGTCGAAGGCGCGCTACACGGATTGGACCGGGCGCTGATGGGCTAGAGTCTGCTTCCGGCAGACGTCATAACGCGTCAGGAGTTCAGGAGATGGCCCATGACCCACAGGGGCATAGGTTTAGTCCGTCTTGGCCTCTCTATTAAGCCTAGGTCGGGTTGCGGCGTATTGTTTGGCGAGGCGGGCATGACCCTAGAAAGTGTGTCCGGCGGAGTTAAGCGGCGTGGTGGGTAAGTTGGTGCACCCTGCAGGAAGAAAACATCTATCGATAGCACATCCTACGGTAGCGGACACTTGGAGTTGTATCGATCGATACAACTAGAACTGGATACTTGAGATGAGACATGGATATGAGCAATGGATTGCGATGAGAATTGGATTGTGATGATAATGGATAGTATGGCTCAGGATTTCTTTCTCGCAGGAGTCGAGAAAGGATCTCTGCCGAGGTTGATAACACTATCGCTACTTTAAGTTATGCTACTCTACTCCCTCTTGTTTCTTTGCCAAGATGGGGTTTTTAGGAAGATGCTAGTCTTCGATAGGACTAGGCCTTCTCTCTATTACGGCATTTACTGCGGCCAGTTCACATATCGGCCTTCCTTTGATAATGTTGCATATGTAGTGTAGCTCCTTGCTTGCGAGTACTTTGGATGAGTACTCACGGTTGCCTGTTCCCCTTTTCCCCCTTTCTCTACTCGATTCTTTGCAATCGAGACGATGGAGCCAGGAGCCGACGCCACCGCCTATGGCGACTACTACTCGGGCGCCTACTACTACGTGCGGCCCACGACGACCAGAGTGACCTAGGAGGATCCCAGGCGGGAGGCCTGCTCCTCTTCGATCTCAGATCCCGGTTGTGCTAGCCATCTTATGGCACCTTGTTTAACTTATGTGCGTTCTCGAGATATTGTTGCTTCCACGACTCGTCTATGATCGAGCACTTGTATTCGAGCCCTCGAGGCCCTGGCTTGTATTATGATGCTTGTATGACTTATTCTATTTGTAGAGTTGTGTTGTGATATCTTCCCGTGAGTCCTTGATCTTGATCGTACACATTTGCGTGCATGATTAGTGTACGATTGAATCGAGGGCGTCACAAAGCTTGTGGGCCCCTGTGTCTCTTTCAACCCTAGTTCTTGTTATATAAATACCCAAATATTCCCCATAGACCAAAGGGCACACCAAAAATACTTTTCCGTTGCCGCAAGTTTCTATCCTTGTGAGATCCCATCTGGAGGCCTTTTCCGGTACTCTGCCAGAGGGGATTCGACCATGGAGGGCTTCTACATCAACCTTCCCGCCCTTCCGATGATGTGTGAGTAGTTTACCATAGACCTATGGGTCCATAGCTAGATGGCTTCTTCTCTCTCTTTGATCTTCAATACAATGTTCTCCTTAATGTTCTTGGAGATCTATTCAATGTAATCTTCTTTTGCGGTGCATTTGTTGAGATCCGATGAATTGTGGGTTTATAATCAGATTATCTATGAATATTATTTGAGTCTTCTCTGAACTCTTTTATGCATGATTAAGATAGCGTTGTATTTCTCTCTGATCTATTGATTTGGTTTGGCCTACTGGATTGATTTTTCTTGCAACAGGAGAGGTGCTTTGTAACGGGTTCAATCTTGCGGTGCTTACTCCCAGTGATAGAAAGAGACGTGACACATATTTGTATTGTTGCCATTAAGGATAAAAGGATGGTTTTTGTTCATATTGATTGGATCTATCTCTCTACATCATGTCATCTTGCTTAAGGCGTTACTCCGTTCTTGTTAACTTAATACGCTATATGCGTGTTGGATAGCGGCCGATGTGTGGAATAATAGTAGTAGATGTAGGCAGGAGTCGGTCTATTTGTCACGGACGTGATGCCTATATTCATGATCATTGCGTTACATATCGTCATAATTATCTGCTTTTCTATCAATTGCTCAACAGTAATTTGTTTATCCACCGTTGCGTTCTTTCAAGGGAGAAGCCTCTAGTGAAAACTATGGCCCCCGGTCTATTTTTATCATATTATTTTCAGATATATAAAACAAAAAACCAAAAAATACCTTGCTGCAATTTATTTACTATTACTTTATTTTTCACTTTTACTTATCTTTTATACCTATCTCTATCAGATTCATCCTTGTAAGTAACCGTGAAGAGATTGACAACCCCTTTATCGTGTTGGGTGCAAGTATTTGTTTATTTGTGTAGGTGCAACCATTGGTGACTTTTGTGTTCCTCCTACTGGATTGATACCTTGGTTCTTAACTGATGGAAATACTTATCTCTACTTTGCTGCATCACCCTTTCCTCTTTAAGGGAAAAACCAACGCAAGCTGAAGAAGTAACAGGAAGAATTTCTAGAGCCATTGCCGGGGAGGATCTACATCAAGCCTACCAAGTACCCATCATAAACTCTCATCTCTTGCATTTACATTATTTGCCATTTGCCTCTCGTTTTCCTCTCCTCCACTTCTAAAGCATTTTCAGTAAAACACAAAAATATTTGCCTTTTTATCGCCTTTTTCCTCGTTTGCTTCTTTGCTTGCCTTGCCATCTTGTTTGAATCTAGCGAGGTTATAGTTGAAAATACTAGTGAAAATCTTGAGGAAAATTTTGAATCTTGTGTTCTTAATCACGATCGTTTTCAAACTGATACTTTTCACCAATCTTAAAACAAAGATCTATCATATAGGTGATGGTAATATTATTGGAAAGAACATTATTCAAGAATTTTTTTTGATTGCACGGGAGTTATGCCTATAAATAGGGGAACCATCCTTGATAACACAAATTGCTATGCGGACGCTATTTCTATGCTTGTGGTTAAATTAGAAAGATAATTTTTACAAATCCATCTGGCTTTACAAAAGACGTTTTATGAACTCCCCAACATTCATGATACTAAGGCTAAAAAAATTGTTACTATTATCCTTATGCGTGAATTTGACTACATAGTCCGAGAGGCTAGAGAAAATTTTCTCACTATAAAATAGACTTTGAGCATCCCCCAATAGAATAAATTCGTTATGATAAAGAATCTATGGGTGGTTTGGAATCTAAGGATCACTTTGCTTTTAGTAACAATTTAAGGAAAAGAGTCCCCTATGTCAAAGTTATCCAAGCTTTATATATTGATGCTTATGCTAGATTTAATTGGGTCACTAAGGGAATTGACGAAGGATTTAATAACGAGTGGATTAAAGAGATGGCTAGGGAGACTATTAAAAATGAGATACATGTTTCATATGAAGATGTCGATGGTGATGATCTTGAGTATGAATGTCAAAATTACTAATCGAAGTCCTTTCCATAAATTGAGCTCTCCCATTAGGAGGGAGGAACGTGAGAAGAGAAATCTACTAAGAAATGTTTTGTAAGATTTGATTAGGAAGGAATTGAATGACAATACCTAGATCTATGCAATATGCCTAGCTAGGGGCGTAAAACAATAGCGCTTGTTGGAGGCAACCCAATTTTTTTTTTGCTTCTGTTTTTCAAGAAATATGCAATTATACTTCTGTTATGATTGTGTTTTAGTTGTTTAATTAGTGTTTGTGCCAAGTAAGACCTTTGGGATGGTTTGGAAGATTGTTGATTTGATTCTATGCAAAAATATAAACTTTTACGTCCAGTAGCAGAATTGTTAAAAATCATTGGAGCGACGAAAAATTCTAATTTTTTTTACACTTTATTTATATACAAATTGCCCACGCTGTCCTAATTTTTCAGAATTGTTGGAGTTACAAAAGTTTGGCTAAAGTTCAGATTACTACAGACTGTTTTGTTTTTGATTGATTCTATTTTCATTATATTGTTTGCTTATTTTGATGAATCTATGGATTGTATAGGGGGGTATGAACCATGGAGAAGTTAGAATGCAATAGATATATACAAGTATAAAATTGGAATGAGTTTACAATAGTACCTAAAAGTGGTTATTTACTTTGTTTCATTAACGGATCTCATGAGTTTTCTGTTGAGTTTTGTGTTGTGGAGTTTTCAAGTTTTGGGTGAAGTTTCGATGGACTACGGAATAAGGAGTAGCAAGAGCCTAAGCTTGGGGATGCCCAAGGCACCCCAAGGTAATATTCAAGGACAACCAAGCGAGTACACCGGCTGCTGGAGCTACACGAGTTGTTGCTCTGGCTCTAGTTCACGCTGCTGCTCTGGCTGCTATCTGCTAGTGTTTTCCTTGTCGATCACCCACTAATTTAGATTACTATTTCTCTACTACTAGTGCTCGAGCAGCCTAAACTACATGTGAAGTGCTTCTCTGCTACCAGTGCATTCAGTTTCAACGGTAACATTCAGATTCCACAGTAAATTTCAGTTTTGACAGTTAAGCTCAGAGTCAACAGTTTTTACCTCATCTGTTAGAGTCAGGTGTTTATTGGTGATGTAAATTTTACATCTATCACTTTTTGGTAATGTATTTTACAACATCTATTGGAGATGCTATTAGAATCCCACTTGAGATTAATGATGTATGTATTGTACCGCTTCAACCTCGACGTCTTACAACTCGCTGGAGCTGCTGCAACGACTGAACTATCCATCACATCAGAGCAGTACCCTAGACGCCATCTACAGACGCCTCAGATCTTCCTCCACACCCCGATAGCCACCTCTGTCGCAACTTCTTCAACGACCAACCCAATGATGCTGAGGTCAACACGGCTATGCCAAAGAGGTTGTACACTTGTCGCATGATGTCTACTACACAACCTTCTTCTTGTAGACATTGTTGGGCCTCCAAGTACAGAGGTTTGTAGGACAATAGAAAATTTCTCTCAAGTGGATGACCTAAGGTTTATCAATCCGTGGGAGGCGTAGGATGAAGATGGTCTCTCTCAAGCAACCCTGCAACCAAATAACAAAGCGTCTCTTGTGTGCCCAACACACCCAATACAATGGTAAATTGTATAGGTGCACTAGTTCGGCGAAGAGATGATGATACAAGTGCAATATGGATGGTAGATATAGGTTTTTGTAATCTGAAAATATAAAAACAGCAAGGTAACTAATGATAAAAGTGAGCACAAACGGTATTGCAATGCGTTGAAACAAGGCCTAGGGTTCATACTTTCACTAGTGCAAGTTCCCTCAACAATAATAACATAATTGGATCATATAACTATCCCTCAACATGGAACAAAGAGTCATTCCAAAGTCACTAATAGCGGAGAACAAACGAAGAGATTATGGTCGGGTACGAAACCACCTCAAAGTTATCCTTTCTGATCGATCTATTCAAGAGTCCGTAGTAAAATAACACGAAGCTATTCTTTCCGTTCGATCTACATAGAGTTCGTACTAGAATAACACCTTTACCAAGTATATAGATGCATTAATTAAATAAGAGATATTGTGATATCCCAAAATATCCATGTTCCAACATGGAACCAACTTCATCTTCGCCTGCAACTAACAACGCTATAAAAGGGGCTGAGCAAAAGCGGTAACATAGCCAAACAACGGTTTGCTAGGAAAGGATGGTTAGAGGTTTGACATGGCAATATGGGAGGCATGATATAGCAAGTTGTAGGTATCGCAGCATAGCAAAAGAGCGAGCAACTAGCAAGCAAATATAGAAGTGATTTCGAGGGTATGGTCATCTTGCCTGCAAAGTTCTCAGAGTTGTCGAAAGCTTGATCCTTGTAAGCGTTCTCAACAGGTTCCTCGTTCACGTACTCGTCTCCCGGCTCTACCCAAAGCAAGAACACAAGCAAAGGGGACAACCATCAATCACGATGCAATGCGCAAGCAACATGATGCAAAACATGGCAATATGGGAGATGTGGTATGCAATGCATATGCGTGCTCCGGAAGGAAAAAAGATGAACAAGGCATCAACTTGGCAAACCAAGTATGCCGCTGGAAAGATGAGATGATTTCGGTTGAAATCGATATAAAGATCACCGGAATCGGATGCACGGTTTGCAAATGACAAGCAAAACAAGGATGGCATAATTCTGTGATTAACAGCACGATGCCACTTAGCATGCAACAAGAAACTAAGTTACTGCACTTAAACATAACAACAAGGCATATGGAAGTGATCTACTCAAGCTGTTTGAAAAAAGATGAACACTGAGCTACGGATAAATCACACCAGAGCTGGTTCAAACAAGCATGGCAAAAGTGCAAAAGATACCAGCTTCACAGACTTGGTGAAAATAACATGCCAGGAATTAACATCAGGAAGTCATGTTTAGAGCAAGCAAACAACATGCTACAGGATCATAACATAGCGACACAAGGCATGGAATGAATCTACTCAAAGCATAGAACAAATGTCCCTTACTAACCATGAGCCAAAAAGGACAAGAAGATATGATGGCACCCATGTAAACATAGCAAGTTTCGTTAACAGATTCAGCAAACAGAGCATGACATTAACAGCATCATGAAGGCATTTTTGCGAGCTCGATTCACTCACCACAAGTTATTGCATGACACGATAAGCATAACATCAGCAAGAAGACATGTTTATGAAGCTAACCATGGCAAGAACAAGTTCATAGCATGCAAGGATCAACTACAACAACCTTAGCAAAATTGAATAACATGTAAACAATCTGCCAAGAAACATTTTATAGCAAAAGTAGAGCACAAAAATGACATGCTAGACTAATCCATAGTTGCAAAAAGGGGCATGAATGGATAGAGCTTGACCATATGTTCAAAACATCCTTACTGAAGTATCTCAAAATAAGCATGGATCTCTCTGTAGCATCAAGTTTACATGGCATAAAAATAACAGCAGAACAGGGACTGAAATCAGCAACATCACGAAGCCTAGTTTGCATGCTTGTTCTATTCACCACATAAATCACAAAATACATGTCAAGCACCTATGTAAAGAAGACATGGCATAGTCCAAAACACATGTAGAGCTCATGCTCATAAGATGAACACAATAAATGCAAAAAAAATGACAAAACATCAAGTTCTGTTAACAGACAGAATTAAACATCATATAGCACTCTTGCATAAGAGATTTGGGCATCTAGATGACGTCAAATGAACATGGCCCAATGGAATAAAATGAAGAAAACAACCTGTTGAACATTTTGATATATCATATGAATGAAACGGATTTACGGGTGAGGAGATATGATGCGATGAATATGGCAATATGATGCAAAGTAAAAAGATCCGGGCGCGCAGATCGAGGCGGGCCGGGCCGGTTCGGCGAGGCAGGGCGGCGGCGGAGGCCGGCGACGGCCTTGGCATCTGGCAAGGGACGAGCGGGCGGCGGAGATGGGCTCGGGGCCCGACCTGGCTCCTCGGCCGGGCGGCGTGGCGATGTGGGCGCGGCCATGTGGCGGTGCGCGGTTCGCCGGGTGGCGGCCGGCGGACGTGTCCGGTGGCGGCGGGGAGGAGTTTGTCTAGGGTTTCGTCTGAAAAATTGGACGGGGAGGACATATTTATAGGTAGGAGGAGCTAGGAGGCTCCAAATGGAGTGCGGTTTTCGCCCACACGATCGTGATCCGACGACGGAGAGCATGGAAGTGTCTTAGATGGGTTATTGGGCTGTTTTGGAGAGGGGTTGGGCTGCAACCCAAAAGAGGACTTTGCGGTTCTTCGGTTAACCATAGGAGTATCAAACGACCTCCAAATGGCACGAAACTTTACATGCGGTCTACCGGTGCTATACCAAGGCCGCTTGGCAAACCTCGGGCCATTCCGAGAACGTTTAACACCCGCTCACGAAAAGAGACAAGAGGGAGGTGCGCCGGTGCATGTGGGAGTGCCGGATTGCAAAACGGACAACGGGGAAAAAGCTCGGATGCATGAGACGAACACGTATGCAAATGAGATGCACATGATGACATGATATGAAATGCATGACATGAACAAATTGCAAAAAAAAATACAAAAACCCAACCACGGAGGGAATATCATAACACATAGCCGAAAATGGCAAGAGTTGGAGTTACAAAGATGGAAAGTTACATCCGGGGTGTTACGAATACCCCATTGTCACCACGGGTATCCCACGCAAGACATACATCAAGTGTTCTCAAATCATTAAAGACTCAATCCGATAAGATAACTTCAAAGGGAAAACTCAATCCATTACAAGAGAGTAGAGGGGGAGAAACATCATAAGATCCAACTATAATAGCAAAGCTCGCAGTACATCAAGATCGTGCCAAATCAAGAACACGAGAGAGAGAGAGAGAGAGAGAGAGAGAGAGAGAGAGAGAGAGAGAGAGAGATTGAGAGAGAGATCAAACACATAGCTACTGGTACATACCCTAAGCCCCGAGTGTGACGCCCGGGTAATCAGGCTACAGTAATCCCGTGTTAACGATGCCACGTCACCTCGGTTACTGTTGATAATCCCACGTTAGATCGAAACGGATTCAAATTCTAAATTTGAATTAAAGTTAAAACAATTAAAGTTTTCAAAAGTCAAAACTAAAATGTTTGATGTGTTGAAAATATTCCCTAACTATTTGTCATGAAGAAACCATGTTTTTATATAAGTCCTATATTTTTAAAATGAGCTAAAACAGTAGAGAAAATAAAGAAAAAGGAAGACAATAAAACAGAAAACAAAACTACAAAAAGAGAGAGAGAGAGAGAGAGAGAGAGAGAGAGAGAGAGAGAGAAGCCCTGCACCGCTTGGGCTTCGGCCCACCCGAACCAACTGGCCCAGCAGGCCGGCCGACCCCCCTCACCGGTCGCTCCCTCCCCTTCCTGTTCCCCTGCTCCGTGTCGCTACAGGGGCAGGGTCGACCCCGACCACCTCGCCGGCCTCGCCGAGGTGAGAATAAGGGCGACGCCTCGGGCTCCCCTCGTCTCCCCTCACCAACTTGCGCCTCTCGTCCCCCAGATCCACCTCTCCCCTCTCCTCTCGCTCGATCCCGAGCTTTTTCTCGCGAGCTCGTCGCCACCGATCGCCGTCGACGTGGCCACCGTCCACGCCGCGCCTAACGCTACTTCGAGCACCCTTGATCGTCGACTACGTCCTCTACAGCAAGCCATTGGGGACGGGAGCCACTACATCGCCGTCCCGTCTTCATCTTCTTCCTCGGGCACCGCCGCCATCGTCTTCGATTCCGGCTACCTCGCACCGTCCCCGAGCTCGCTGCCACTCCCTACGAGTCCACTGTGAGCTCGCCTCCTCTCCCCGCTCTCCCCTATCCTCTCGCCTAGCCGTAGCCGCTCCATCACGTTACCGAGCTCCGCCGCCGCGCCATGGCCGCCCGGCCGCGCCGTCTTGGCGCTCGCACCCAGCGAGCCATCGGTGCTCCAGGCGCCGCGAGATCGAGCCACAGCCCGACGAGCCCTTCCTCTCGCCCTCTCGTGCCTCCTAGCCCTATCCCCGGCAAGCGCCCGAATGCATCGCCGCAGATCTCGTCGCCGACGAGACTCCGGTGACCTTTTGGTCACGGGCTCGCGACCGTTGGCCTCGCCGCACGCTGCATTACCTCGCCCAGCTCCTTAGTTCGCCAAAACGTGCACCGCAACGCCGGTGCCGTCGCTGCCCGAACCTCGCCTCCGCCACCCCCTCGTTGCCGGCGCCGTTCTCGACCAACTCCGGCGAAGCCAACACCACCGTTCGACTCGCGGGCGAGGACTCGTCCGAACGCAGCCAACCGCACGGCAAATGGTGCCCTCTAGCGCCTTTCCGGGCTACTCCGCCGCGCGCCGCCGTTCTTTGGGTCGCCGGAGCAGCTCCGGCGACGTGTCCGACGTGGCGCCAGCATGGCTGTGGGCCCCACGCGGCCGACGGCCATTTGGGCCTCAGGCCCAGTTGACCAAGTCAACTGCCCACGTGGCAGCTCTGGCTCTGGGTCCCGCAAGTAAAACATTTAAAAAAAATAAAACGATCGATTAAAATGTTAGTTAAATTAGTTAGTTAATTAGTACTAACTAGTCATCGATCGCCGGGGCCCGCGCCCCTAACTAACCCTCGTTAGTTCGCTTAAACCTACATTAGATAGAGAGGTCGACAGTGGGTCCCACTGTCGGTTTGACTGGTCGTGAAATGACACGATCTTGACGTCACTGCTGACGCAATAAACCTTTTCTGCTTTTAAAATATTTCAGAAATTGGCTTAAACTTCAAAAATCCATAACTTTTAAACCGTAGCTCGGATCGTAAAAGTTTATACATGAAAGTTGCTCAGAACAACGAGACGAATACGAATACGCGGTCCGTGTAATTGTCAGATGCCTCTAACTATCTGAACATGAAACATTACCCTCCAAATATTCTGGTTCGACATGAGTTCTAACCGGGAATACATTCCCGGTTGAATTCCCCCTTCACCTTTATCGTGTAGCCATACGTTAGGTCACTCCCGGCACAACATATTGCCACGTTCTGCTTTGTGATGCTATGTTTGCTTTATATTTACTGTTTCTTCCCCATCTTCTCTCCGGTAGACCCCGTGACGATGTTGATGCCCACATGTTCTGCGACTACGTCATCGGCGACCCCTCTCTCTTGCCAGAGCAACTAGGCAAGCCCCCCCTTTGATCACCAGATATCGCCTACTCTTCTCTATACTGCTTGCATTAGATTAGTGTAGCATGTTACTGCTTTCAGTTAATCCTATACTGCTGCATAGCCTGTCCTTGCTACTAGTGTTGTTACCTTACCTGCTATCCTACTGCTTAGTATAGGATGCTAGTGTTCCATCAGTGGCCCTACATTCTTGTCCGTCTGCCATGCTATACTACTGGGCTGTGATCACTTCGGGAGGTGATCACGGGCATATACCGATACCTTACACCGTTACATTACCCGTGATATCGTTAGGAGATGGGGGCTGAAAGGACAGGTGGCTCCATCCCGGTAGAGGTGGGCCTGGGTTCCCACGGCCCCGATCGTTACTTTGTGGCGGAAGCGGCAGGCGGCAGGTTGAGACCACCTAGGAGAGAGGTGGGCCTGCCCTCGGTCGGCGTCATGGATACTTAACACGCTTAACGAGATCTTGGTATTTGATCCGAGTCGGCCATTTGGTCTATACGCACTAACCATCTACGCTGGAGTAGTTATGTGTATCCCGACGTCGTGGTATCGGCGAAAACGCCGTGACGTCGGCCCGAGTGGCGCACGCCCGGATTGGACTGGAACGCCTGTAGGCTAGGGCACCTTCGGCCAGCGTCGCATAGCGTCTTGGTGTGCTAAGGCGATGGGCCCTGCACTGCGGCGCTTAGGTTTAGACCGGCGTCGTGACCTCTCTGTTGAGCCTAGGTGGGGCTGCGACGTGTTGATCTTCCGCGTCGGGCATGACCCGTAAAAGTGTGTCCGCCAAATGGGATCAAGCGTGTTGGGTTATGTGGTGCACCCTGCAGTGAAGTTAATCTATTCGAATAGCCGTGATCTTCGGTAATGTGACGACTTGGAGTTGTAGCTTGACCTTATGACAACTAGAACCGGATACTTAATAAAACACACCCTTCCAAGTGCGGACATACAACCCGGTGGTCGCTCTCTCTCGGGGTTACGAGGAGGATCGCCGGGTAGGATTATGCTATGCGATGCTACTTGGAGGACTTGATCTACTCTCTTCTACATGTTGCAAGACGGAGGCTGCGAGCGTAGTCTTCGACGTGATTAGCTATCCCCTCTTATTACGGCATTCTCGCATTCACCCACCGATATGGCCCTTTACACTTATATCCATGCATATATAGTGTAGCTCCTTGCTTGCGATTACTTTGGATGAGTACACACGGTTGCCTTGTTCCCCCTTTTCCCCCTTCCTTTACCCGGTTGCTGCGACCAGATGATGGAGCCCAGGAGCCAGACGCCACCGTCGATGACGACTACTACACTAGAGGTGCCTACTACTACGTGCAGCCGGTGGCGGCGACCGGGAGTAGTTAGGAGGATCCCAGGCGAGGCCTGCGCCTCTTCGATATGTATCCCGCTTTGTGCTAGCCATCTTATGGCAACTTGTTTAACTTATGTCCGTACTCAGATATTGTTGCTTCCACGACTCGTTGATGATCGAGCACTTGTATTCGAGCCCTTGAGGCCCGGGCTTGTATTATGATGCTTGTATGACTTATTTTATTTTTAGAGTTGTGTTGTGATATCTTCCTGTGAGTCCCTGATCTTGATCGTACACGTTTGCGTGTATGATTAGTGTACGATTGAATCGGGGGTGTCACAAGTTGGTATCAGAGCCGACTGCCTATAGGAATCCTCTTTCCAACTCCTTGGCCGAAGTCGAGTCTAGTCATTGAAAAACTTTTACTAACATGGCTGTGTGGCTTACGGGCCCACGTCGCCATTTGGGTGGTATTAGGATCTTTTATTCCTCGCCTTTACTCTGGGACCCTGATCTCTCTTCTATTCGGGTTAAATGGTTTTGCTAACTCTAACTCTAGGTTCTCGTAAATACTTTCTCCCGGAGAGCCCCTTCATTCCGTGATGATGGCCTGCTTCACCGTAAGATTCCGAAGATACTCTTTGATATTCTCTCGAGACTTTGTGCCCATCACTTTTGCTATTCCCGACCACCGATAAATCCTTATGGATAACCACTTACACTTGCCATTCATACGATCATCCCCCGTTGATCTTGTTATTACAAGATACCCCAAAGTTTTCTCTATTGTTCCGAGAATACGTTGTGCCTACTGCCTAGCAGTTCTTTGCCACACGAATACCCCTTCAAATAAATCCTCGCACTTGTCGAGTATCCGCTCATCCCCAGTTGTTCATCTGTTTCACAAAAGTCTTCAAAATACTATTCGATATTCCGAAAATCCTCTGGAGCCTTTGGCTCTTGAAATTATTGCTTGCTTGCATTATGGTTAATCCCATAAGTCTCGTAGTCTTCTTGACATTCCTTGTCATTATCATTTTCAGTCTGTTGACTCAATATGATTGCGAATACATGCAATCATCATTGATCCTTATAAATTATCTTTCCTACCGAGCTGCCATTCTTTTAACTGGAATTGGTTCTCGACCAATCCAATTGTCGTTGATTGTACCCTAAGGCTATTCAACTTATCCATCCCTAATCAGAGCATTGCCTCTGATCCCTTGACTTGGAATTCATAATTCCTTTGCAATTAAGCTTTGAATTAGTCAGTTGTTTCTATCTTCTGATCTCCTTGCATTCTTCCTCTTCTGGTTGAGTACCAATACTCACATCAGCCCCGTTGTGGATCGCCATATCCACTGTTGGATTATTATCCGACGGTGTCCTTCATAATTAATCACCTTGTGAGTTCTTTCTCCGATACATAATGCCTTTGGTAAATTGTATCCTCTCCCCTTTTTTAACCTTTCTCTGCTTTCGAGCTTGTGTTATTTACCCTGGAAGTTTGTAGCATATGTTCCTTAGATGCCCCAATGGGTCGAACCAATGCCTTCCCTAATCTGTGTGAACCCGGGAACTTCGACGGGTCATACTCGACTGGTGTTATGCCAGATGAAATTTCTACACTACCACTTCGACGAAGGCGAGAAGTGAATGAAAGGTTATGCGTTAGAGAAGTGGGAGTCGACCTTGAACTTTGTGTTCATGCCCATGGACACGATGTAGATCCTATCATGGAAGCTTCTTGTAATAATAACTATTTCCTTGATAAATGTCATCTGGTACATGTGAATTGATCCTTTGCAACCGTGGTTCCGAACATGATTGTTCCCCTTTGATTCTATTTCTCAGACAAGTTAAAGTACTTGCCTTCTGCAGATCAGTACACCTGCCCAACCTTTATCTTGTTCTACCTTCGAGTATTACCTCGGTATCTCGAGGATAGCAACTCATTGCACTTCATCTTATGAATTTACGATGAAGTAGTTCCTTCCCCGTCATAGTCACTCCACGGGTTACGGGTTGTCGTCAACCTAGAACACCGATTTGTGAATCGAATCAACATCGAGATTCAAGATCTCAAGATTTTTGTTGTTGAGTATTTTAATAATACTTCAAGTCATTCCTAGCCCGATCGGCTATATCATTATCGTGCTAAATCTTAATCGAGCTACCTGGTCCTTCTTCCCGTAACACAATTTTTGACGCTGAGCTAAGCTTACGTCGATCTCCCTTGTCATATATTATTGTCTTGAACAACAATACTTGATTCCGAGGTTGTGTCTTATCAGTGGTTCCAGTGGTCTTTTGCTTCACCATTCCTTTTGCTTGATGTCGTCGTTATTCAATGGCAGCCTCATGGAATCCTTCGACAAAGGTGTCGTGATCATCAACATTCTGAGCTCTTCCAAAATATCTATTGAATTCTTGATGGGAAATACCATCCTTGCCCCTCAATGGTTTGTATTATCATCGGCCACTTTATTGCCTTCCCTCCAACACAAACTTGTTCGTGTTTTGTGTTGTACCTTGAGTTCCTTGCTGCCTAGCATTGTTCTTATTTACCTTGAAATATTACCACTTTTTATGTCAAGAATGTCGTGGGAATTTCACCACCTCTTAAGAATTCTTGGTATGGTGAAACTTTTCACCATCACCATTCTTCTTGGGTCCTCGTGTTGATTCCAACCGGGGTACGAACAAGTGGACGGTGCTGTTTGGATCCTGCACTTCTAGCAACCCTATTGCTTTGAAGTTAATGGTCGGCCGTTCATTCTTAGTCTATTGATTATTGAATCACCATTCCGACATTGGTCGTGCAACCCAACCCATATTTCGGGCACACCTTTCAACCAATGTTTAGTTGTGTATGTTCTCCTCGAGCATACTTCCTTATATCATTTGGTCTGACAAATGTTATCTCCTTGTTCACTTAATTGTGGAAATCCATCTTTTGGAAATCTCGATGAATTGTCGTTGAGCTCATCAGCCACCTCCTTGACCTCTCCTTGGGTTAATGATGAACTCTTGTTAACGGAAATCACTTCATAGTTCATTTCCCGAGAATCTTACAGTGTCATCCCGTCAATTGGTGTTGCACCTTTCTTCTCAGGCATCCTGAGCCTGAGGTATCCTGACACCAATCATATCTGAATCTCCATCGGATATGATGGTTGGAACATATTTACAAGAGTTATAACGCTAGTCTTCATAAGACCCGGTAAGGTGATGTCATGCCTAGCACCCCTGGCCGGAGGACCTATTGTTATAGTTGTTCATTTTTGGCAAGGTTAACCATTCTTCAATGAGGGAATTCAAAGACTTATTCTATAAGTTATTCCTGATGAATCCTTTGTGTTTACAAAGTCCTGATCTTCACCGTTGGCCATGTCAATGCTATCTCGAAGCAAGTCTATGGTACTCCAAATTTCAACAAGAACAATTGAAGCCCAATGTAAAATGTATCCTGCTCAATAATCCAAACACCGCTGTAAGGGTAATGTAATGAAATATCTCTCCTTACCTAAGGAGTTTTCTACGTTATATCCTCGGCATGGATATCGTGCTCTGCTTGTCCTTGGGAAGGATATACCCCTGAAATATGTGTTTAAACACATTTTCCTTTCCATTGTTCTCGCTTAATCTGAAATCACATTTTCCTTTCCATGGTTTTGTTTGACCTTTCTTGGGAATTATATGATCTAAGCAGTAATAATTCCCAACATATGCAAACACCTCGATGTACAATTCTGTCAGCAAGACCCTGTTACTATTGTTGATGACATGTCGGTAGCCACCGATGGACGAGAACCTTGCCTATTGGCCCGCCTCGTTCAACGAGCGGGAAAATGGTTCTCTTCGCCCTCGCCCTTGGTATCGATGATGTTGCCGGCATAACTGACAGGCTACCCTCTGACACGCCTTGATATCGTGACCGAGCAAGATGCCGGCCCGCTTCCTACTTTCAACCACATGGTGGGCCCATAACCCACAGTTCCACAGGATCGAAACCTGACTCCTGTACACCCCCTGTTCGCAAAGTTATTCCTCCCGCGTGGACTCGTATGTAATTCATGAGCCACCTTCCGGTGAGATCATCAATTCTGGCATCGGAAACAATAATTATTCCGTTGCTTGAAACCCCTTTCACCTTCCGACTAGGCATTGAACGATTGCTCGCTGCACGAAACTTCTTGTTGGACCTTCCAACATTACTCTCGATGTGTTCTATTTGTTCAAATCGAGAGGTACTCATATGCTCATTCATGGGTTAATCCTGTGTTATTACCCTTATAGCATTCGTCGTTTCCGATCTACCCTGCTACCTATTCAGTAAATACGATGAAGATCCCGAAGAAAGGATGCCGACTTCATCATAAGGACCTGAAGCAGAGAAATGAAGACATCAATGTATTGGACCGGTTCTCTTCGACAAGAGCAAGCTAGAATGAGAAGACCCGCTAGATTCGTTACCAAACCTTCCCCCCTTACACTACCTCTTAAATCTCGGGACGAGATTTCTTATAGAGGAGGATAATTGTGACGCCCGGGTAATCAGGCTACAGTAATCCCGTGTTAACGATGCCACGTCACCTCGATTCGTTGATAATCCCAATGCTAGATCGAAACGGATTCAAATTCTAAATTTGAATTAAAGTTAAAACAATTAAAGTTTTCAAAAGTCAAAACTAAAATGTTCGATGTGTTGAAAATATTCCCTAACTATTTGTCATGAAGAAACCATGTTTTTATATAAGTCCTATATTTTTAAAATGAGCTAAAACAGTAGAGAAAATAAAGAAAAAGGAAGACAATAAAATGTAAAACAAAACTACAAAAAGAGAGAGAGAGAGAGAGAGAGAGAGAGAGAGAGAGAGAAGCCCTCAAGACCACTTGGGCTTCGCCCACCGAGCCAACTGCCCAAAGCAGTCGGGCCGACCCCCTCACCGGTCGCCTCCTCCCTTCCCTGTTCCCCACTCAAGTCGCTCTGAGGCAGGGTCGACCCGACCACCTCGCCCGGCCTCGCCGAGGTGAGGATAAGAGACGCCTCGGGCTCCCTCGTCTCCCCTCACCCACTTGCGCCTCCTCCCCAGATCCACCTCTCCTCTCCTCTCGCCGATCCCGAAGCTCGGTCACATGAGCCTCGTCGCCACCGATCGCCGTCGACGTGGCCACCGTCCACGCCGCGCCTCGCCTACGCGTTCCCGAGCACCGCCATCGTCGACTACGTCCTCTACAACAAGCCATTGGGGACGGGAGCCACTACATCGCCGTCCCGTCTTCATCTTCTTCCTCGGGCACCGCTGCCATCGTCTTCGATTCCGGCTACCTCACGCCGTCCCCGAGCTCGTTGCCACTCCCTACGACTCCACTGTGAGCTCGCCCTCCTCTCCCCGCCCTCCCCTATCCCTCTGCCTAGTCGTAGCCGCTCCATCACATTACTGAGCTCCGCCGCCCACCATGGCCGCTGCCGCCGCGCGGCGCTCTCCGCACTCAGCGAGCCACCGGTGCTCCAGGCGACGCAAAGATCGAGCCACAGCCCGACGAGCCCTTCCTCTCGCCCTCTCGTGCCTCCTAGCCCTATCCCCGGCGCTCAATGCATCGCCCCAGATCTCGTCACGGCGAGACTCGGTGACCTTTGGTCACGGGCTCATGACCGTTAGCCTCGGCCAGCAACGCTGCATACACCTCGCCCAGCTCCTTAGTTCTCCAAAACACGCACCGCAACGCCGGTGCCGACGCCGCCCGAACCTCGCCTCCGCCACCCCCACGTCGCCGACGCCGTTCCCGACCAACTCCGGCGAAGCCAACACCACCGTTGGACTCGCGGGCGAGGACTCGTCCGAACGCAGCCAACCGCGCGGCTAATGGTGCCCTCTAGCGCCTTTCTGGGCTGCTCACACAGCCGTGCTTTGGGTCGCCGGAGCAGCTTCGGCGATGCGTCCGACGTGGCGCCAGCGTGGCCGTGGGCCCCACGCGCGCGGGCCGCTGACCGCTGGGCCCCGCGGGCCCAGTTGACCAAGTCAACTGCCCACGTGGCAGCTCTGGCTCACTGACATGTGGGTCCCGCAAGTAAAACATTTAAAAAAAATAAAACGATTAATTAAAATGTTAGTTAAATTAGTTAGTTAATTAGTACTAACTAGTCATCGATCACCGGGGCCCACGCCCTAACTAACCCTCGTTAGTTCGCTTAAGCCTCTCTTAGACGGAGGTCGATGTGTGGGTCCCACTGTCTGCTTGATCGGTCAGAGGCGACGAAGGTCGACGCCACCTTGATGACGCAATAAACCTTTTCTGCTTTTAAAATGTTTCAGAAATTGGCTTAAACTTCAAAAATCCGTAACTTTTAAACCGTAGCTCGGATCGTAAGAGTTTATACATGAAAGTTGCTCGTAACAACGAGATTTAATCTGAATACGCGGTCCGTGTACCTGTCAGATGCCTCTAACTATCTGAACATGAAACATTCCCCCTCCGGTCATCTGTCTGATACAGGTTCGGAACCGGGAATACATTCCCGGTTGAATTCCCCCTTCACCTTTATCGTGTAGCCATACGTTAGGTCACTCCCGGCACAACATATTGCCACGTTCTGCTTTGTGATGCTATGTTTGCTTTATATTTACTGTTTCTTCCCCATATTCTCTCCGGTAGACCCTGTGACGATGCTGATGCCCCTGTGGTCGACTACGTCACCGGCGACCCCTCTCTCTTGCCAGAGCAACCAGGAAAGCCCCCCCTTTGATCACCAGATATCGCCTACTCTTCTCTATACTGCTTGCATTAGAGTAGTGTAGCATGTTACTGCTTTCAGTTAATCCTATACTTCGCCGCATAGCTCTGTCTTGCTACTCTGTTGTTACCTTACCTGCTATCCTACCGCTTAGTATAGGATGCTAGTGTTCCATCGCTGGCCCTACATTCTTGTCCGTCTGCCATGCTATACTATCGGGTCTGTGATCACTTGAGGTGATCACGGCATATACTATATACTTTACACCGTTACATTACCTCGTGATCTTGTTCGGAGATGGGGGCTGAAAGGACAGTGGCTCCATCCCGGTAGAGGTGGGCCTGGGTTCCCGACGGCCCCGATCGTTACTTTGTGGCGGAGCGACAGGGCAGATTGACACCACCTAGGAGAGAGGTGGGCCTGGCCTGGTCGGCGTTCATGGATACTTAACACGCTTAACGAGATCTTGGTATTTGATCCGAGTCCGCCATTTGGTCTATAATAATGCGACTAACCATCTACGCGGGAGTAGTTATGGGTATCCCGACGTCGTGGTATCAGCCGAAGCACTTCGTGACGTCAGCGACTGAGTGGCGCGCACCGGATTGGACTGGAAAGCTTGTAGGCTAGGTCTGCTTCGTCACAGACGCAACGTGTGTGTGCTAAGGGCGATGGGCCCAGACCCATGTGCGCTTAGGTTTAGACCGGCGTGCTGAACTCTCTGTTGAGCCTAGGTGGGGCTGCGACGTGTTGATCTTCCGCGGCCGGGCATGACCCAGAAAAGTGTGTCCGACCAAATGGGATCAAGCGTGTTGGGTTATGTGGTGCACCCCTGCAGGGAAGTTAATCTATTCAAATAGCCGTGATCTTCGGTAATGTGACGACTTGGAGTTGTAGCTTGACCTTATGACAACTAGAACCGGATACTTAATAAAACACACCCTTCCAAGTGCGAGATACAACCCGGTGGTCGCTCTCTCTCGTGGTTACGAGGAGGATCGCCGGGTAGGATTATGCTATGCGATGCTACTTGGAGGACTTGATCTACTCTCTTCTACATGTTGCAAGACGGAGGCTGCTGAGCGTAGTCTTGACAGGGATTAGCTATCCCCTCTTATTCTCGGCATTCTCAGTTTTCACCGATATGGCCCTTTACACATATATCCATGCATATGTAGTGTAGCTCCTTGCTTGAGAGTACTTTGGATGAGTACTCACGGTTGCCTTGTTCCCCCTTTTCCCCTTCCTTTACTCCGGTTGTCGCGACTGCACGATGGAGCCCAGGAGCGACGCCACCGTCGATGACGACTACTACACTAGAGGTGCCTACTACTACGTGCAGCCCGGCCGATTTACGACCGTGAGTAGTTAGGAGGATCCCAGCAGAGGCCTGCACCTCTTTCGATATGTATCCCGGTTGTGCTAGCCATATTATGGCAACTTGTTTAACTTATGTCCTGTACTCAGATATTGTTGCTTCACGACTCGTCGATGATCGATCACTTGTATTCTAGCCCTCGAGGCCCCTGGCTTGTATTATGATGCTTGTATGACTTATTTTATTTTTAGAGTTGTGTTGTGATATCTTCCCGTGAGTCCCTGATCTTGATCATACACGTTTGCGTGTATGATTAGTGTACGATTGAATCGGGGGCGTCACACCGAGGGTGAACTACTCCCTCCTCGTCATGGAGAGTGTCGGGATGATGAAGATGGCCACCAGTGAGGGATCCCCCCTCCGGCTGGGTGCCGGAACAGGGCCCCGATTGGTTTTTGGTGGCTACAGAGGCTTGCGGCGACGGAACTCCCGATCTAGGTTATGTTCTGGAAGTTTGGGTATATATAAGAGGTGTTGGCGTCGGGAACAAGTCAGGGGGGCTCTGAGGCGGCCACGAGGTAGGGGGGGGCGCGCCCCCACCTTCGTGGGTGCCTCGGGACTCTTCTGGCCCATCTCCAATACTCCGTGGGCTTCTTCTGGTCCAAAAACAATCTCCGTGAAATTTTAGGTTAATTGGACTCCGTTTGGTTTTCCTTTTCTGTGATACTCAAAAACAAGGAAAAAAACAGAAATTGGCACTGGGCTCTAGGTTAATATGTTAGTCCCAAAAATCATATAAAATAGCATATAAATGCATATAAAACATCCTAGATGGATAATATAATAGCATGGAACAATCAAAAATTATAGATACGATGGAGACGTATCATCGCGTCACTTATTACTCTACATTCATGTCGATCCATTAGGGCTATTTTGGTTCAAAGGAAAAAGTGTAGGAAAAACATAGTAATAGGAAATTTTCCTATGGTACTCTACCATTCAATTATTTATGCATTTGGTTGAAAGGAATGGAGAAAAACATCCACCTGGACCTACTTTTCAAAATCCTATGCATGAAACAAGACTAACACTGGTACCGTATCATGCTATACAAACAGTTTTTAACCCCTTTCCACGACGGCATTTGGAACCGTCGCCTAGTGAGTGACCGTCTCCTATAGTCGTGTGAAAAAGGTGGACATCAACATTTATTCTACTGATATGTTTGTGATAGGTACGTTGTCGCACACGGTTCAAGAATGTAAAATGTGTGCGGTGCCTCTACTAACGCCAACGTGTCCATTTTCATAACTATGTGCGATTGGTATTCCTATCACACACGCACACTGGTTTGAAACGTTCGTCGTATTACCATGAATCGCACACGCGTATGAGATGAAACCGTGTGTGCGTCCGACGGGCATCGCAAACGTTTCACGTCAAAGATCCGTCTATTCTCTATTTTTCATCGCACACACCATTTTCTTTCTGACCGTGTGCACATTATTTTATTCGCTCATGTATAATTTTATTTTTCCCTGTAATTTGTTATTCAAATTGGAAATTTTGAATATGAAATGTGGAATTCAAATTCTTAGCACAATGGTTCAACAACGAATCCATAAATAAAATTGTCAGTACAATATGTTCAGTAATTACAGGATTAGACAACAATTAACTATGATGAACCACAATATTTAGAGGCGGTAAAGGTGAAGAGACAAGTCTAAATCATTTTGAATGCTGATGGTGTTGAAGAAGCGGAATGCCAATAACGTGCCTTCCTGCATGCCATAGGCATGAACAACTTTTGTCCGACCCCTTGTGATGATCGCTCGCCCATCCTTCACCGCCTTCAAGAAGACTTCTAGAGCATTATCATGGTAGCATGAATTATATACTTTAACCTTAATTGCCGCCACTCCATTCATGTAGTTTGGAAGGTAATCATCAGTAAATAGCTTTGGAAACCACTAAAAAGAGAAAAATATCAGATACTGAGGTCTAATAGAGTAACTTGTTGTGGGTAGGGGGAAAAGGCAACAAATCACTTACCATTCTAAACTTCACTGTTGTCTTGGACAAAGTGTAAATAAAGAGCTTAATTCCCATCACTCGTTTCTTTCGCCTAACAATATTTCTTAGTTTCCTCACTTGATGCTTGTTCATGAATATCTCATTGCCCCATACGCAAAAGGGTTCGAAGTTTGGATCAGTACCGCTCATATATGTACCTACAAGCAACCAATAAATGATAGAAGCTAAACTGAGATTGCACAAATGATGTAAAATACAACTACCTACGTTCCTAAGTACACGTATTTTTAGAGATTTCAATATGAACTACATACGGATGTATATAGAACTATAGATATAGTTTAGATTAGAATCTAGATTCACTCATTTTTCTCCTTATGTAGTCTATATTGGAATCTCTAAAAATACTTATATTTAGGAACATATGGTGTATAAGACATGGGATGCAGCTAACCTCAACAACAAACAACATCATCGCCCATTGTAGCCCTATTTAAGTACATGGAAAGCCAATGTTAACTACAACAGGGTTAACATTCACCAAAAATAGCAACTGGTAATAAAACGACATCATTTGTAGTGATATCTTCATTGCGAAAGAGTAGCACGGTAGCAAAGGGGCGGAGTAAAAAAGGATACAACTGTTAATTGCAACAGACTTAACAACATCCTAAGTCATGTTTTGTAATTTTGTAGCCATTGAAATACAACTGTTTAAAAATGGATACAACTATTAATTGCAATAGGCTTAATTGCTATTGTTACCGGTACTGATAAAAATGCAATTGACAGAGTTAAACATCACAAGGCAGGTGCTGCCAGAGCAGAGAATGGCCCAGTTTCCTATAAAAAGGTAGGGAAAATAGCTAAAACGTGTTAGGCATGTTTACTACAACATGCTTAATACATCGACTGTACAAAACATATCCATTAATTGCAACTGGTATTGGTAAAATTGAACTGGTGAGTTCATACTTGGTAAGTCCTGAGAGGTAGTTGCTGGGGCACTTCATCTTGGCTAGAGCCCGCCCAAAGTAAGCGGCGGCGGAGGCGAGCTCTTCCTCCGGGTCGAAGCGTGGATCAGTGCCACCGACATGTGTACCTACAAGAAGCAAGTAAATGTTACAAGCCAAACTACAATTGCACAAATGATGTAAAATACTGTAAGACATGGGATGCAGCTAACCTCGACGGCAAACAACAACATCGCCCGTTATGGCCCTGCGTAAGTACGTGGAAAGGCATGTTAAGTACAAAAGGGTTAGCATCCACCAAAAATAGCAAATGGGCAGCATCTCTAGTATATCTTCATTGCGGAGAGTAGCACGGTAGCAAAGGGACAAATTAGAAAATGGATACAACTGTTAATTGCAACAGGCTTAACAGCATTCTAAGTCATGTTTTGTAAGTTCGTAGCCATTGAAATACAACTATTTAAAAATGGAAACAACTGTTAATTGCAACATGCTTAATAGCCATTGAAACCGGTACTGATAAAAATGCAATTGGCAGAGTTAAACATCACGAAGGCAAGTGCTTCCAGAGTAGAGAATGGCCTAGTTGTCTATAAAAAGTTAGGGAAAGTAGCTAAAACGTGTTAGGCATGTTTACTACAACATGCTTAATACATCGACCGTACAAAACATAGCCATTAATTGCAACTGGTATTGGTAAGATTGAACTAATGAGTACATACTTGGTAAGTCCTGAGAGGTAGTTGCTAGGGCACTTCATCTTGGCTAGAGCCCGCCCAAAGTCAGCGGCGGCGGAGGCGAGCTGTTCCTCCGGGTCGAAGCGTGGATCAGTGCCACTGACATGTGTACCTATAGGCAACCAGTAAATGTTAGAAGTTAGACTGCAATTGCACAAATGATGTGAAATACTGCAAGACATGGGATGCAGCTAACCTTGACGGCAAACAACAGCATCGGCCATTATGACTCTATGTAAGTACATGGACATGCATGTTAAGTACAACAGGGTTAGCATCCACCAAAAATAGCAAATGGGCAGCATCTCTAGTGATATCCTAAGTCATGTATTGTAAGTTTGTTGCTGGTAACGGTGAAATTGAGCTGGATAGTTAATACTTGAACATCACACGGTGTGGATTACTGAAATAAAGAAGGCACGAACATGCTTAATACATTAACCGTACAAAACATAGCCATTGCAAGTGGTATTGGTAAGATTGAGCTGGTCATATCATACATGTTAAGTCTTGGGGGGTAGTCGCTGGGGCACTTCATCTTGGCCAGAGCCTGCATCATTCGGCGGCGACGGAGGTGAGGTGTTCCTCCGGGTCAACATGCACAACGGCCATCGCGCCATGGACCACCATCAGCTCCTCGACCTCCACGTGATATGTGGTTGGGCTTGCGCGGCGATGCTCTGGAGGTAGGGCGGTGGGGATTTGGAGGCATAAGGATGTTTCGCAGGCGCCATTTAAGCAATCAGGTTGGGGGCAGTGATAGAGATCGGTGGGTTACCTAACTGGATCCAAGCAGAACGTAGATGTGGTTGAAGTTGTGGTTCTAGTGACGGCGGTTTGAGTTGCCGGTAGGGGGAGGGGGAGATACTAAGGAAATTTGATGGGTGGGGATGTGGTTGGAGGAATAAATTCTGAAATCGCGCGCCTAATGAAAATTTTGCTGCGAAACTTGAAACTTGGGCGGGGGAAACACACAACACAAATGAAGCGCATAAAATACTCCTGTGCGAGAAAACAGAAAATTGGATGATTCGAGGAGGAAGAACCTAAACCTACATCCTCCCCCCCCCACCTCTCCTCTGCGACTCCCTCTCCTAGGCGACTCCACCGGCGGCCACTCCGGCCCCGGCGGCCACCTCCACTGCCCCTGTCACTGGCCACTCCGGCGGTGACAGCCACCCACCCCTCATGGAGAGTCTTCTCCATTGGGATTTCTCCCCTGGTCTGGCGATTGAATCTCAGGTACGTGACAAGTTCCAATCTACGGTGCACTTCTCATCGGCCAACCCCAGATCTGCCAAGGAATTCTTTCTCGTCGTTTCTTTCTCCTCGGCATCCTTCCCTCTTACAGAAGAATCTGTGGCCCTTGCCCTGCAATCTTGTATTGGAGGAATCAGTTCGGGGTTTAGGGTTTTGAGGTTAAGTGATCATCGCTTTTGGTTCTCTGTGGCATCAAATCGAGTTGGTCATTTCATCTATGGTCTTAAGGACCGCATCTGGCCTGATTTTATTTGTCACTTCCACCTCTACCGTGGTGATCTTTCTGTTGGGATTTATTCGGATATAAGCTGGCATGTAGACGATCATCTTCCTGAGGTAAGGCCGATCGCTATACGATCTAATTGGCTTGAAGAGCAGCAGCTAATGGTCAACTCTCAATCCACGAAGTTGTCGGCGGCGAGTGTGTCTACCTCACCGGCCGGGGCGAGTATCCCGTTTGGCAAGTTCAACTTCCCGATTTTTTCGGATCATGATACGCATATTCGGTTAGGGGATTTTGTTCTCAATCAGAATGATTTCCTGCATAGTGCTCGCACTTCTTTCCATGGCCCCCAATTCAAGGAATCATATGGGCAGTCTCTCCCAGATGAAAAGTTATTTCATATTATGGATGGTTGGCAAGCTGGGTATTCGGATAATGAGGTTAAAGCTATGGTGCAAATCAAAGATGTGCCTACTCAGGACTATATTGATGCCAGGCTGCTGAAATGTTTGAAATGCTTTCGACATGGTCATTTGGTTGGAGATTGCCCAGGTAAATTTTGTCAAAGATGCATCAAACTGATACATGAGTGCACCTGCCATGTGACACGTTCGATGGAGGCTGCATGCATGATGGGCTGTAACACTGCATGCACTGCATGCTGTAGAAATGACCACCAAGTTAACCAATGTCCTGGCCTTATTCGATGTGATTCGTGTGGCTCTCTGGGTCACAAAGCCCATGGGCAGCAGCACCAGCAACATTGGCCCAAGTTCAAATGGCAGCCCATACCCGCCTCGGGTAGTTTTGGGATTAATGATTTGGATGGGAGTTTTCCGAATTGTGCCCAAAAACAAAATCTTGGAAATCGTAACGCTCTGGAATATAATCGGAGTTCGGTTTGGCAAGTGAAACAGAAAATCCCACCACGTGTTGACGTGGCAACTTCTCATTGCATGCCGATACGCCTCCCCCCTGCTTCAGCTGTCAACTCCATCGCCCGGGGGACCCAATCCCGTCCAGTCTCCTATGTTTCCAAAACCACCTCTGCCTCTTTCAAACTCGCTCCGCCATCGCCATCCAAGAACTTTGCTGCGTCGACGTCCAACTCCGGTAACAAGATGGCGAACTTTCCATTCAGGCCGTTCGTGTTCGCTCCGCTCGGTGCCAACATTGAGAGGGGGCCAGATCATTGGCTGCAGAGGAGTGTCATGGTGGTGGATGACCCGCCATTAAACCATGACAGGTACGCTATCATCTCGATTCAGCCTCCTCCTCCCGATCATCAGAAGAGATTTTGGTTGGAAGAGATTTGCCGCATCATTAGGGAGGATTTGGAGTATCAGATTTCAGATGAGTTTATTTATCCGTTTGGCATTGGTTGCGTTGCTTTTGAAGTTATGCAAAGCAGAGATGAGGCCATTAGAGAAGGTCCTCATGCTATAGATGATGACTCTTATTTCACTCTCACTCCCTATGATGAAGGCATCAATATGAGGATGCCCGCTTTTCAGTATGAAGTTTGGGTCATGATGTTAGCTTTTCCGATGGATTACATGACAGAGCACTATGTGCATAAGGCTGTATCTAATTTTGGGAAGTTAATAGTTTGGCCGAGGCCCAATGAGAACAAAGCCAGGGTCTTAGTTAAGTGCCACATTAAGGATATAGCGCAGGTACCACACAGTCTGGTAGTGTCTAGAGTCGGCATGCTCCCAGGATTGGGCCGTTCTTGGTCAGTACCAGTTTATGTTATGAATGGAAGAGATACCGTGCCTGGGTTGGTTGACAATGAGGATGTTCCACCCCTCCTCAATGCATCCCCCACCCTTATCAACTCCCTTATTATACTCTAATGCAGCAAGCCAGGATAAATGATATGGAGGCCCAGCAGGCGGCCAATGAGAAGATGTGGAATGCTGCTGGACACGTGCAAGAAGAAGTTCAGGAAAATGGTTGGGCTGCTTGGCCGGTAGTCCCACCTCCTTACACTGGGTTCAGTTTCAGGACGTTCTTTGAGTATGATGGTCCCTCCCTCATGGATGGAGTGCACCAAGAGCATAATATTGTGGACAATCTGTCACATGTCTGGTCGGAATTCTCTTAGGTTGAAGAATTGGCTGACAATTTTATCAGTGGGGTCCCTTCGGCACAGTTTGCGTTTGTCCGGGCTGGGGGTGAATCTATCTCCTTCCTGATAACTGCAGACGTTGAACTGCTGCGGTGGATTGGAGGCATGCTCAAAAGGATCTATACCAAGACGCTTCCTCCTGTTGTCCACCCTGAAGGAGCTTATTTGCCACTCAATCCTTTTACTTTCCTGCAGCAGCAGCTACATGGGATTGCCAGTGCTCGGATGGACTCTATTTCTCCTGAAGTTGATGTGCTTGGCCACATTTTCAGTTCTTCCTTTGAGGGTATCATCATTGATGAATGCTGCAGCGACATTGTGGAAGTTTACGCTTACATTGAAACCTCTTCTGGCGATGAGCGTAACATGCGAAGATCTTGTTCTTGTCGATCACATTAGCTCTTTCTTTGTCTAATGAGCCTGCACATGTGGACACACCGTTACATTGCGCTTGGCCGGTCGTGCTCTAACAAGTATGATGGGTTTAAAGTGCCGCCGATGTCTGACAGGAAACTAGTGCAGTCCAAAGTGAAGCCACGCAAAGTTCCCCAAGTGCAATGCTCTTCTTCTGCTACAGTGCCATGTGCTTCAGACAAGAATGACAAGGTACATAGTGAGATCCCCCTCCCACACCTATTGCTACCATACAATCTATTGGTACTAATATGTGTGGCTTGCGCCCAAATCAGTTAAGCAAGCAGAAACTGCTCGCGTCCTTGGAGGAGAAGGAGCGTGACGATCTCAAGGCTGATGCATAAGGCGTGGAAGGTGTTGTGCTGGAACATGCGGGGGATTAACTCCGACCAGAAACTTTTGGCGTTGCGCAATGCAATTGATAGTAGTGGTTGTTCTGTTATCTGTCTTCAAGAAACTAAGCGTGCCTCTTTTGATAAGTCTTTTGTAAGAACTTTACATCCCAAAACGGTTCGATAACTTTGAGGTTGTGCCCTCTCAAGGGGCCTCTGGGGGCCTGATCACTTTATGGGATAGTTCGATCTTTATTGGAGATCTTATCTGCTCTGAATCTTTTGCTTTGGGCATTAAGTTTACTTCACTGCAAACTGCCAAATCGTGGAACTTGTTTAATATATATGGCCCATGTGATGGTCCTGTTAGGACAACCTTTACCTGCTGGCTGTTTGATCTTGATATTCCAGACAATGAGGACTGGTTGTTATGTGGAGATTTCAACTATATCAGGGCCCCGGATAATCGCAACAAGCCAGGCGGGAATGTTAATGACATGTTAACTTTCAATGATTTCATCCAATCACAAGCCCTAGTAGAATTGCCGATTAAAGGGAGGAGGTTTACGTGGAGTAACATGCAGACAGATCCACTCCTAGAGCAGCTTGATTGGTTCTTCACCTCGGCCAATTGGACCTCTAGTTACCCCAACACGACAGTTGCACCTCTCCCAAAACCGGTCTCGGATCATGTGCCGTGTGTGATCTCAATTGAGACTTCTGTCCCCAAGTCTAAAATCTTTCATTTTGAAAACTTCTGGATATCACACCCTGGGTTCTTTGAAGTTGTGCAGTCCACTTGGGACAAAAGTTGTTTTGCACATAACTCGGCTGCCATGTTGTGCAAAAAATTTAAACATCTGAGATATGCACTTAAGAAGTGGAGCAAGAACATCTCCAGACTGAATCTGTGTATTGATAACTCCAATTGGGCTATTCTTGAATTGGATGGGATTGAGGATTTGAGGCCTCTCACAATCCCAGACAAGAACTTCCGTGTTATCCTTAAGGAACATCTGATTGTTCTCCTTGGTTATAAACGAGAATACTGGAGGAAGAGGTACACGGTTAGATGGTTCCAAAGGTGTGGGGGACAACACTAAGTTCTTTCACTCCATAGCGAGTGAGCGTTTCAGAAGAAACTCGATCGCCTCTCTGAAACTATCTGATGGATCGATTGTTTCTGATCATGCAGGGAAAGCGCTTGAGCTTTATCATACATACAAAAACAGGTTGGGCAGGGCGGAACCACATGACATGAAGTTTGATCTGACTCGGCTATTTAAAAAAGTGGAGGGGCTCGATGTTCTGACAAAACCCTTTACACATGAGGAGATCGATAAAGTAGTCCAAGAAATGCCACTGCACCGTGCTTTGGGCCGGATGGTTTTAATGGGTGTTTTTTAAAATCCTGCTGGCACATCATAAAGCATGACTTTTACACCCTTTGTGCCGATTTCTATGATGGAAAGCTGGATCTGCAGAGCCTAAACTCGGGGTTTATCACCTTAATCCCGAAGTCCTACTCGTCTGAGACTGCAAATGATTATAGGCCCATCACCCTCCTGAACTGCTGTTTGAAGTTGATAACCAAACTCCAGGCTAATCGGTTGCAGAAAGTAATTCTCAAAATCATCCGGCCATTATGGTTTTCTTAAAGGGAGATCAATACAGGATTGCCTAGCTTGGGCTTTCAAATACATTCACCAGTGTCAAGCTTCAGGCCGTGCTTGCTGTCTGCTCAAGTTAGACTTTGCCAAAGCTTTTGACACAATTCAACATGAACCCATGATTGAGATCATGAGGCATATGGGCTTTGATGAGAGATGGATTGGATGGATCAGAAGTATTTTCTCCACAGGTACTTCCTCCGTGTTGCTCAATGGTACCCCGGGGAAGCAATTCGCCTGTCTGTGTGGAGTGAGACAAGGAGATCCGCTCTCGCCTCTAATTTTCGTTCTCGCTGCAGACCTCTTGCAAGCGGCGATCAACGAAGCCTGCAGAGCTGGGCAACTACACCTGCCGATTCCATTACACGATAACAACTACCCAGTTATTCAAGATGCCGACGACCACGATCTCGGTGTTCCCGGCTTGCCCGAATCAAGCCCGAGTCCTAAAAAAAATACTGTTGGACTACGCAACGTCGGTTGGTCTGAAAATCAATTTTCACAAATCAACAATTGTCCCAATCAACCTAGAGTCGGCGGCGACTACTGAATTGGCAGAGATTTTTGGGTGCGTCGTTGGACAAATGGCATTCACGTATCTAGGGTTGCCTATGGGAACAACCCGTCCCACAGTTACGGATTTGTTGCCCATGGTCACCGCAGTGCAGAGAAAAATTCCAGCAGCAGTTTCCTTGCTTGATTATGGCTCCAAGCTGACTCTTCTGAACTCAGTTGTGACCTCGATCGCGATATACGCAATGTGTTCCATCAAGTTAAACCCCAGGATCGTTGAACACCTAGACAAACTCAAGATCCTGGCTGTGGTCGAGGAAAAGCAGAGGATGGCACCAAAGGCAACTCCCTCGCAGCTTGGGACATGGTTTGCAGGCCAAAAAACAAGGGAGGCTTGGGAATCATAAACCTCAAAATTCAGAATCAGGGTTTGTTATTGAAACAACTTCATAAATTCTACAACAAGAAAGATGTTCCATGGGTTCAGCTTGTCTGGAATTCGTATTACAATCATCAAACCCCACATGCAATGGACCCTTGTGGCTCATTCTGGTGGAAAGATCTCATGCAGTTGTCTGATATCTACAGAGGGGTTACCAGGGCGTCTGTTGGATCGGGTGGCTCGATCCTCTTTTGGAAGGATGAGTGGAAAGATGGCCTACTCCAGGACACATTCCCGAGAGCTTTTTCCTTTGCCAGGGATCCAGATATGTCAGTCCAGTCCCTACTTTCCTCGGTGAGGTTAGGAGATGTGTTTCACCTCCCCCTCTCGATGGAAGCTCGGCTTGAGGTGACCAATTTGCAACTGGCCACGTCGGATGTGTCTCTGACTGTCAGGGATGATACATGGAAATGTGTGTGGGGAGGAAGTGATTTTAAAGCCACAAAATTTTATGAACATTGCTTCAGGGATATGCAGGTGGACGAGGCCTTTTCTTTGGATTTGGAAGACCAAATGTACCATGCAATGGAAAATGTTCAGCGTGGCTGCTTTGGTGATCATTTGAACACCAGAAATATCTTTGAGAAGGAGACACTATAAAATCCAGAATGACGATTATACACCTTACTCTGTCAAAACCCACCTGAAGAGGACGTTGCTCACCTCTTCTTTAACTGTCCTTTCAGTAAAAGATGTTGGGACAATATTGGGATTCATTGGCCAGTTGGGGTCTGTAGGCTCACATTATTGCATGCTGGTAGAAACTCTTGGAATGGACACATGTTCATGGAGGTGTTCACGGTGGCGGCCTGGGGGGTCTGGAAGGAAAGGAATGATAAACACTTCAGAGGGATCCAGCCGTCCTTTACATCCTGGAAGAACATATTCAAGCATGATTTTGCTCTATTGGTCCATAGGGCCAAGCAGGAGTATGCTCCTTATATCCTGTCACTAGTAGTTGCCTTGTAATTAGGGGGATATCACCTTCCGTAACTCTTCTTCTCACCCCCCCTTTTCATGTAGTAGTGACTTGTGTAGTAGGGTTGTAGGCTGACTGGACTGGACTGTTGGGACTGTACTAACCCTTTAACACTTTAATATAAAGTCAGTGGGGATTTCCCCCACTATCATTAGTTCTCAAAAAAAGAGAAAATTGGCAGATCCCGTCTCCAAAAAAATGCACAGGGGTACGCCATAGAAACTGTGTGTTTTTTGATCTTCTAATAATTCTTATATCTGTCAGCATCTCCAACCGCACCTAATTTCAAAAATCTCTTTCATTGTATCAGGATTATTCAATGTACATGAACTAGGAAAAGTGACACCCAGTGAGCAATCATCAGTTTATTAAATGCAATCAAGTGTCAACCTGCCTCACTCGCGTAGCCAGATTTGATCCTATGCAACAAGAGAGAAACTTGCTGCCATCCGCCGGCGCGGCAATTTAAGCTGATGTGCGGCCAACTCACACGGTGAGTTGGGACTAAAAACCTGCTGCGACCAGCTCTAGTCTCCTCCGGTGGCTGCGGACGGACGTTTCAGTAGTATTTAGAGCTGGGGTGCGGCTACAAAACTTCAGTGAGCACATGCTAATCAACGCTCAAAGCCCTCAAAGGATTCGCTTACCAACATTGTACGTTAAAATAGATAGTACCAACTTAAAGTACTACTGGTAATTTTCTCTTAGACTATTACGTATGTCATACTTGTAGATGGTCGTAATTAATTATACAAACTTATGGGCGACACACGCACTGACTTCTCACATGCTACCATTGGGGCATGCTGGCCAGACGCTGGCGTTCTCCTTCCTGGCCTTGTATGCGGTAGCCCACCGTGCTTCGATCTCCGCCAAGCTCTCCCCAGCATGGCGTGCGGCCTCTTCTTTCTTGCGGTGGCGGGACTCTCTTTTCTTGACTGGTTTTTGCCCTTTCTGCTCCTTCTGTGCGGCTTTGGCCGCCTCTAGATCCACTACCCATTCGGCCATGGCAGCCTCAAAGTCCGCCCACGTAACTGTGTGGCCGCCGGCGACGATGAACTCGGTGCAGCGAGATGCCATCGCTTCCTTACCATGTGTGCGGTTGCGGGCGGCGAGGAACGCGACGCAACAGGATGCCATCACTTCCTTACCAGTTACTCTGCGTCGCGGTGCCATGAACGATGCTTGGAGAGAGCTCTGGGATGGAGGGGCCGGGCAGTCGTACAGTGCGGTGGTTTTAAGAGCTCAACGACAAACGATGAAGGAAATTTGGCTTCCCTTACAAGTTTGCTCGTTCATTACCGCACACGGTACATCTTTGTCGCCTCCGGAAACAGTGTGTGCTGAGCCTATTGTGTGTTGCGTTATGATTGGCCAGAATCCCAGCCACACGGATCGCATGTGCACTGTAGGATACGCCGCAATCGAACGACAATCCACGTCCCTCACATCACACCAGTGTAGCTCTAGCTGGATTGGATTTATATGCGCTAAATGCCTAGAAAATGCATATAATCCCCTAAATATGATAAATGAGCCCGAAAAAAATGCCAAATTTGAACACGGTGATTTGCAGGGTGTATGTTCATCATAGAAAAAAAACTCTGGGCAAAGAACGAAGGAAATTTGGATTCCCCTTCAATCTTGGTGATTTCCCTCTCGAAAGCATGGAACTTCCTTGGTGATGGTTCGACTTATGAAGGGCGTGCATGACGACATAAGACAAACCTTCTAAAATTTTTACCAGGGCATGGTGAGGCCATACCATGGCACCATGCTAGGCATCATGTTTTTCAATCATTTATTTCATTTTTTCTATAGTTGAAAACCCAATAGACAAACATTTGTGATTGAATATTGCCACACATTTCATCGAAATATCTGCCCATTCCTTGTAAAAGGCATGACAATTTACTAAATGGCACGAGCATGGTTTTCCAGGCCGTTCTTGTGCACCCTTTCATGCACCGATTGTTTGAACTTGAATTGTGTGCATTAATGGCTAGAAAATGCACATAATCCCCTAAATATGGTAAATGAACCCATCAAAGTGCCAAATTTGAACACGGTGATTTGCAGGGTGTATGTTCATCGTAGAAAAAAACTCATGGACAAAGGACACAGGAAATTTGGACCCCCCTTCAATCTTGCTGGTTTCCCCCTCGAAACCATGAAACTTCCTCGGTGATGGTTTGATTTATGAAAGGCGTGCATGACGACATAAGGCAAACATTCTCAAATTTTTACCAGGGCACGGTGAGGCAATACCATGGCACCACACCCGACGTCATGTTTTCCAAGCATGTATTTCATTTTTGTATAGTTGTTAACCGAGTAAACGACGCGTTTGTGGTTGACTATTGCGACACATTTCCTTGAAATATCTGCCCATTTCTTGTAAAATACATGATAATTTATTAAATAGCACGAGCATGGTTTTCCATCCCGTTCTTGTGCACCTTTTCATGCATCGATTGTTCAAATTTGAATTATGTGCATTAATGCCTAGAAAATGCACATAATCCCTAAATATGGTAAATGAGCCCGGAAAATTTCAAATTTGAACATGTTGCATTGGAGGCGGTATGTTGATCGTTGGAAAAAACTGAATGACAAACTAGGATGGAAATTTGGATTCCCCTTCAATCTTGGTGATTTCCCTCTCGAAAGCATGGAACTTCCTCGGTGATGGTTCGATTTATGAAGGGCATGCAGGACGACATAAATCAAACCTTCTCAGCTTTTTACCAGGGCACGGTGAGGCCATACCATGGAACCATGCAAGGCGTCATGTTTTTCAAGCACGTATTTCATTTTTCTATAGTCATAACCCTGTAAATGACGCGTTTGTGGTTGACTATTGCCACGCATTCCCTTGAAATCTCTGCCCATTCCTTGTAAAAGGCTTGAGAATTTACTAAATACCATGAGTATGGTTTTTCCAGACCATTCTTGTGCACCTTTTCATGCACCGATTGTTCGAATTTGAATTATGTGGATTAATGCCTAGAAAATGAACATAATCCCCTAATATGGTAAATGAGTCCGGAAAAATGTCAAATTTGAACACACTGCATTCGAGGGGGTATGTTGATTGTAGAAAAAACTGAATGACAAGCTAGGAAGGAAATTTGGATTCCCGACCCCTTCAATCTTGCTGATTTCCCCCTGGAAACCATGAAAATTCCTCGGAGATGGTTCGATTTATGAATGGCATGGAGGACGACATAAGCCAAACCTTCTCAAATTTGTACCAGGGCATGGTGAGGCCATACCATGGCACCATGACAACCGTCATGTTTTTCAAGCATGTATTTCATTTTTCTACAGTTGAAAAACAAACAAATGACATGTTTGTGGTTGACTATTGCAACACATTTCCGTGAAATATCTTCCCATTCCTTGTAAAAGGCATGATAATTTACTAAATAGCACAATCATGGTTTTCCAAACCGTTCTCGTGCACCTTTTCATGCACCGATTGTTTGAATCTAAATTTTGTGCATTAATGCCTAGAAAATGCACATAATCCCCTAAATATTGTAAATGAACCCGAAAAAGTGCCAAATTTGAACATGGTGATTGCAGGGTTTATGTTCATCGTAGAAAAAATCTCATGGACATAGGACAAAGGAAATTTGGGTTCCCCTTCAATCTCGGTGATTTACTATCGCACACGATTCATCTCTGTCGCCTCCGCGAACCGTGTGTGTTCACCCATGCATGCAAAAGGAAAAAAGAAAACCCTCGCCCACTTCATCCCCACCCACTCGTCACGGACTCCTCCGCAACTCTGCACCTCATCAACTTCTATCACGGCGGCCACCCTAAGCTCGACGGCTGTTGTCGGTGGGCGGAGGTCATGCTCCAAACGGCACGGGATTTTGCCCCTACTGCTTTCCGCCACCTATCTGCACCGACATTCTAGACTCTGGCCGACTGGGGTTTTCTATGGGATTGGGCCGGGGATTTTTCTCATGGCGAAGGTAATCAACTTAGCAAAATATTCACTCATCTCTTATCGCAGTCTGTTCGTCTCTGTTAATCAACCAACGTAAATCGCCGTGGATTCATTTTTCTTCTAGCTGATTCGAGGGTTTTCATTCATGTGTCCACGGTGCGAGCACAAATCTGGCAAGTGTGGTCGTGGCCAGTTGGAAACGAAGTTCTATCTCACCATTCCAGATGACTTCAGGGAGCGCTCGGTATGTTCAATCTCAACCTACCACGGTCAGCATGGCCTCAATTTGTGCACATATACCGTCCGTTGCTACATTTAGATAAAAGGTATGGTGCCACGTGCAGCCTAGATGTCGAAGCCGATCCCCCCCCCCACTATATTAGGCAAATATATATATATATATATATATATATATCTGTTCTATCAGTTACTCCCATATTTGCATCTTTCTCTGTTATTTCAAAATATCGAATTTACGATCTTAATTACATTTCAAGCAGTACATCCCTTGCTTTGCAAGAACAGGAGTAGAAGGAAATCTTGGGCTTTACTTTGTTGATGACTTCATGGATGTCATATTGGCAACGCAACATGGATTTACAATGACGGTTAGCGTAAGACATGATAAAGATGGTCACTCCTATTTTGAGGCGGACCTTTGGAGAAAAATGTCTAAGTGTTACGAACTGAAAGCTGGCAATAAAATTCTAGTGCGTGCACCACAACCTGGTCTGATTTACATGGATGTTTACTTCCCCAACGTCATCAGCCGATCAAAGTCTGATCGAGGTTAGTGTCCTTTCAACTTTGTCCATGCTGGCATATTACTTAGCAAAATCGGGGTATTTGTTCTGACTAATTGATCACTATTTAAGCAACCAATTGTGATTGCATTTTCTGACTCCATTCCAAGGCAGTAACATATTCCATTTACCAATTTATGCGCACTATATATTCTTCTGCCATGTTCGGAATAAATAATACCTTTCCACCTTTTAAGCAGGATATGTTGGATGCATAGTGAACGATCTATATGTTACTAAGTGTACCAAATTTCACTGGAAAGACTTGAAGCATGTCATAAACTTTGTTGATAATCTGACAGAGATAGCACAGCATATGAACGTTGGATTTTGGATGGGATTAATTATACCTATGGTGCACACATTGAACAAGACCAACTGTGTGCACAAAACGCTGGTACAAAGTCTTATTTTTATGTTGATGCTCATAAACTATATATATCTTCAACGATATGTTACAATTGGTTTTTATTCTGCATTTCAATAGAAATTGTCCGATGTAGCAGTTCCTGGATCGATTTCCCAGCATGGTCGAATTACACTTGTGCCTGCTAATAACGCCAAAGTGATTGCAAGGTACTGCATTTCTCCCAGAAATGGAACCATTCAAATTAACAAGTTTTTTCTTGCCGTGGCAATGCATCCATATTGGAAAATTGGAGACACTGTTCTACTCATGCTCTACCAAGGCACAGGAGGGCTCTTCCTTTTCATCGATGAGATGCCGAGTCGCCATGATCAAGCTGCTTCTAGTGGATAGTTGTGGTTGTTGGCCCTCAACCTCTTAAAATGTGCTAGTTGTTACTATGTTAGGTATGTAGATATGGACCATATGGTTGTTGGCCCTCAGCCTCTTAAAATGTGATAGTTGTTACTATGTTAAGTATGTAGATATGGACCATATGGTTGTCAAAACCGTGTTACGAAGATCCTCCTTTTGTCGAATAGTGTAACCACTATATATATGTTACTCAAATGTTGTTAGCCAAGTTCTTGAATTTTCATGGGAAGTATTAGTATCGTACATAGTTCATTGAGTTTAAGCGTGCGCCCAATGTCCAGAAGGCATTTGCATATTAACTGTCCATATTGCAAATTCACACACGTGTTCACATAAGGAAATGTATGTGTAACTTACTAATCATCGCACATGAGTACTCGCAGACGCATCATGTGCGATACTCCTAGCCACCGCATGCAACTAGTTTGCAATTTTCGAAGTTTTTTGTACACACAGAATCGCAAACGAATTAACTGTAGTAACCGTCTGTGTTGCAATTTCTCATCGCAAACAGTTCATTCGAGTCGGCTGTTTGCCGCGTATCACACACATCTTGTTTACACGACTCGTTTGTGTTCTTTTGGCTCATCGCAAACAGTTCATCTATGTGAACTGTATGCCGCATATCACACACATCTTGTTTACATGACTTGTTTGTGTTCTTTTGGCTCATCGCAAACAGTTCATCTATGTGAACTATATGCCGCATATCACACACATCTTGGTAAGTTCAACCTTTTTTGTTGTGTTACCTAATAAAAAACAATTCGGCCGAGTGAACCGTATGCCGTATATCACACACACCTTGATCTAGCTGACCGTTTCTGTTTCTTTCCCTAATAGCAAATAGTTCATCGGAGCGAACTGTTTGCCGTATATCGCACACACATTGATATGGCTGCCCGTTAATGTTGTTCTATCTCATCGCAAACAGTTCGTATGGATCAACCATGTGCCCTGCATCGCACACGCAACTAAAATTGGAACCATGTTTCATGGCTCCACCACCGCAAACGTTTTGCATATTTTTGATGGTTTTTCTACATCACCGTTTGCGATCCTAGTGTCTATGATCGTAGTTGTTGGATGTGGGGTTCTGGAAAACCATTAAGGTTCGAACATTGGGGTGTGCGTGAAGTCTTTCCCTCCTACCGATGTACGCCCTAGCTCGCTAAGGTCTCGCGGATGAACTCGACGAACTCGCAACACAGAAAGACACGAGATTTATACTGGTTCGGGCCACCGCTGTGGTGTAATACCCTACTCCAGTGTGGTGGTGGTGGATTGCCTCTAGGGCTGATGATGGATAGTACAAGGGAAGAACAGCCTCCTGAGGTTGAGGTGTTCTTGTGGCTAGGCTCTTGATCTGGTTGGATTAAGCTAAGATGAGATGCCTCTACTATGGTGGCTAGCTCGACTTATATAGGCCCTGGTCCTCTTCCCCAAATATCGAGCGGGAAGGGAGCCAACAACAGCGGGCAAATTTGAACGGGGACAGCCAGTACAAGCTATCCTAACAAAAGCGGTCTTCGCCTGCGAACAACTCTGGTGGTGACGCTGCCTTGGGCTCCACGATGACCTCGTCTTGCCGTCCTCCTGGTCTTGGTCTCGTTGCATCAATATAGCAACCTTTGCCTGATGCCTCGGTACTCTTCGCCTGCGCTAGCCTCTTTAGCACCAAAGAGGAAATATGACGCCGGGCGCCTACCGGGCGCTCACTGGTGTCGTTCGTCATGGCTCACGTCACGAGGGCCTCGTGAGGTTTTGCCCCGCCTTGATATCTTCGCTCCTCGTGAGCCTGCCTGGCTAGGCTACTCCAGAGGAGGTCTTGCATCCTCCGCCTCGTGAGGCTTGGACCCTCGCAAGGGTCTTGGATGCCTTGTTAATGAAGATGGGTCGTACGGCCCACTTGCTTAGCCACGCCGTGGGCCGCAGGCAGGCAAGTCTGGGGACCCCCATTCCCAGAACGCCGACAGTAGCCCCCGGGCCCAAGGTGCGCTCGGGCTTGGCTTCATGGCGAAGCCAAGGGTCAAGTTCGGAGCACCGCAGGCCCCAAAAGCTCTTGGCTCGGCCCGACGCGTGACGGTTGATTGGGCGTGGGCGTCTCCGCTTCCCCACGCTGCCTCGGCAAGAATCGCATGACTTGACAAGTCCCTGCGACATGCAAGGAAAACCATCATTACCTGCGATCGTGGGAGACGCCGGTTGGCCTTCTCTTGTTATAAATGGGAAGGGGGGGGGGCGGAGCCCCCGTCGCCCATCTCTTCCTTGCTTGCTCGCTTCTTTCTCCTTGCTCCACTGCTGACAACAATGGCGCCTATCAGAAGGTTTTCTACCGAAGAGAAAAAAAAGGCTCCCCGTGATGATCCGGGGCCACTTCCGCCGAAGAAGAGGTCGATCCATCACCGTGATGAAGCGGTGATGCAGGTGGTGTCGAGGCCTTGGTGCGAGCGGCCTCCTCCGGGGTACCCGCTACCCTTATACGCCCGAGTAGAGGGCTCGGGAGGACGGGGTGACGAGCAGCGCCGCCCACGTCATGCCCGGGGTCGCCACGCCACGGTGACGCGTGCCGTCGCCCCTGTGATCCACGCCGCGGACTCCTCGCGCGAGTTGGTGCTGTGGGCGCCGATGCCTCCAAGCTCCTGGATCCGCTTCCCGCGGTTCTTCTCCGACGTGATGCCGCCGAGGGGGCCTCTCGAGCTCTGGTTGCAGCACGCCGACTGCAGCGCTCCGGCGACCGGAGCAGAGATCGAAGCGGTTCCCGCCGGCAGGATCTTCATGACCCGCGGCTGGGGGGAGATCGCACGGGTCTGCCGCTCGAGGGGCTCCCTCGCGATCCACTTTGAGTACGACGGCGCTTCCACTCTCTTCTCCAAGGTCTTCGACGCCGAGTGCCGCCGCTTGGAGTGCTACTCCGGAGAGGGGCGCCAAACTGGCGCGCGCTCCGCTCGGGGCTACTCCAGCAGCAGCAGCCCTTGGGAGTCCAGCAGCTCTCCTGAGCTTTACGAGACTCCGGAGACGAGCGACGACAGCTATGTGCCCCCGACCTCTCGCCGCGCCCGGAGTAGAGCTGCATCATCCGGCCGTCGCCGCCGCTGATCTGGATGGGGTTGGCGCCGGCCTCCCGTGGCCCACTGTTGATGATGGCGTCCTCCACGGAAGGATGTAGATATGATTCCCCTTAGTATCAGCTTTTTTTTTCCTGCGAAGAACCATGAACCACCCCGTGGGGGCATGTAAGGATCTGCAATGTCTTTTGTGCTTATCTTCCTTGTTATGAAAACTTGGTGAGCGCATGTCCCGTTAAGGCTCGGCCCCCCTTTCTTTCCTTGCGATAGCTTGTTGCTCTACGCTGACAGGTCCCGGTCCCCAGGCAGGCTACAGCCGTCGCTGGTATGCCAAGTCGTGTAACGTGGTGAAGGCTAGCAGGTGTGCGGCCCGAGGTCCAGTAAGAGACCCTGAGGCCTGATGCTTAGGAGGTCCCCCTTAGCGCTCAAGCAGCCATGGTAAGGCGAGAAAGGGAGTCGACGTGGCCGCTACGGGGTTGCGGCAAGGCGTGAGCGACCATTAGGCCCAAACATTTAGCTGATCCGAGTGCGGGACTTATCTTGTTGAGCTCGTGGTGACCCCTGGCGCTGCGCCAGAGCTGCGCGCCTACTTGTGCGGCATAGCCAGACCGGCCCATACGAGTTTCCCTTCCCTCATGCTCTCCTTAGTGCTCTACGTTCTCAGGTCCCGGCCCTCGAGCGAGCTCAGCTGCCGCTGGTATGCCAGGTCGCGATGCCGTGGTCAAGGCCAGGGAGTGAGGGCTGGAGAGCCAGTAAGAGCTCCTAAGTCGCGATGCTCAGGAGCCCCCCTTTTAACATGCAAGCGAATTGCATGAGAGAAAAGGAGACTCGCGGTGCCACCTGCTATCCTTCTCACGGGATCCGTGTGAACTGGCACAAGAAGAAATACGGTTTGCCATTACAGATGTCAGCCTGCCGCTGGTTGCTCTGGATGAGGTGAAGGCACTAAGGGCCTGGTGAGGTGACATGCGCGGGGCACGCCGCGAGCCAGAGCTCGACCTCTCAGATTTTTCGGCGTGGCAGGGATGGACCCATGCACCAGCGTCGTGCCTGTGTGGAGGCCCCGAGGGAGGCGATGATCGAGCAGGCGATAGCCATTGGCAGGTTAAGCATGGAGAGCAGATCAACTTGGATAAATGCAGGAGGATACATGCCACCAGGTCTGGCCCGAGCAGCTTGGGGATGATGCAGCCCGAGGGGCGCCCCGAGCAAGGTAAGCTAAAGACATAAGCAAAAGGGGTACATGCCACAGGGACGGACCCATGTGGCCTGGGAATAATGCAGCCCGAGGGGCGCTCCTAGCTTAAACGAGCTTGGAAGATGTCACCTGGTTCTGTAGACGAAGTAGAGTTGGTGCAGCTGAAGGCGTGCGATGAAGAAACGACTCCTCACGAGCCATAGGGACCCTGAGCCTCGGGAGGCTCTGGGGGCTCGGGAGGTTCCCTGAAGACCGTCTCCATCTCCTCTAGGACGGCGTGGTACCTAGCCTCCTGAGCCGCCAGGACACGCCGCAGGTCGCGCTGATAGGCTGACGCCACGCTCGGCAAGCCGAAGGGAATGCGAACGTAGCTGTGTGGTGGGCCCTCGTAGTGGCCCACGCGCGATGGCCAGAAGCGCTCCTGCGATGCGGCCCTGTTGAGCCCGGGGACGTCGATGCAGACACGCAGCCCAGCATCCTCGCCAGGATGCGGAGCTGCCCCTGGTGAGCGGCTGTCGCCGTGCATGGCCCTTGCATCTTGCAATTCCTGAGTGGTCTTGGTGATGAACTCCTGAGTGGTGGGCACTCCTTGCCCTGTTCTCTCCTGAGGAACATGTGCTGCGAAGCACGCTTCCAAGTGGTGCCCAAGCGCCTCCCTCATGAGGTTGGCAAGGTCAGAGGCCCTCCATAAGAGAGCCCCCGAGCCCTGCCTGGGGAGGGCACCGGGCACGCTTTCCTATGCGATGGAGGGAGGCGCCCCTGGGACGGGTGCAGATCCTGAAGAGGCTCCTGCCACGTTGCCATCCTCCTGAGGTCCTGCACGGCGCGGCTGCTTCTTCCTGGGAACGGTCTCCGGGGGGCCTTCGCTTCTGCTGTCGGGGTCGTCGATTGCTGCAGCTTGAAAGGCGCGCTCGAGGGAGCACACCGCATCCCTCTCTTCACACGGGACCGTGATGATTCCTCCACTTCCTGACATCTTGAGAACGTTGTAGCCGTGATGAGTGACCTCCATGAACTTGGCCAGGGCTGGATACCCGAGGATGGCATTGTACGGCAGGCGGATGTGCGCACGTCAAAGTCAATGGGCTCGGTGCGGTAGTTCTTGCGCTCCCCGAAGGTGACAGGCAGGCGGACCTGCCCTATCGGTGTGGTGGAACCGTCAGTCACTCCTGAGAAAGGCTTGGTAGACTCGAGCTGTTCATATGGCACTTGGAGGTTGTCGAACGTGTCGACGGACAGGACGTTAAGCCCTGCACCACCGTCGATGAGGGTCTTGGTGACCTGCACATTGCTGATGACTGGGGAGCACAACATAGGGAGGGCGCCAGTGGTGGCTGCGCATTTGAGCTGATCCGCCGAGTTGAAAGTGATGGCGCATTGGGACCACTTGAGCGGGCGCATGGCCTCGAGCTTGGGGAGCACCGCGTTCACCTCGCGAGCGAACTGTTTGAAGATGCACTGAGAGGCTGGGGCCTGGGCGCCACCCAAAATACAGGCGATTGCACGCGGCTCCTGGAAGCCCCCTGCCCCCTCGTCCTGGTGGTGGTCGTCGTTCCTTCTTGGTGGCGGCAGCGGAGGAAGACCGGTGTTGCCTTGGGGGCGATCCTCACGAGGCGGGTCCCTCCAGGCGCCCTCGCGAGGTTGGTCTTGCCAGCGGTCCTCACGAGGCGGTCGCGCCACTCTGGCGCTGGCCACGGCCGTCCCAAGCCCGCCTCCATGTCCTCCCTCCGCGGCCGTAGCCCCGGTCGTTGCGCCAGGCATCGACCGTGGCGCCCTTCCCAGTATGGCTCGAGCTCTTGACAACGATCGGTGTTGTGGGTGTTCAGGTTGTGGAAGGCACAGAACGGTCGAACGTTCTTGGATGACTCGGGCTGATCTCTGCCCAGCTTGGTGTGGGGCTCCGCTGCAAGCACCACCGCCTCCTTGCGCTTCACGTCCTTGGCCTTGGCCTTCTTCTCCTCCGCTCCTGCGGCTGGCAGCTCGAGGAGAGAAAGGCGCCCCTCTTCAGCTCTTGCACACTTGGTCGCCAGGTTGAACAGCTCCTGAGATGTGCAGAGCTCCTCGTGGATGGCGAGCTCTTCCTTCATCTTGACATCGCGAACACCGTCAGAGAATGCGGAGATGATGGCTTCGTCCATGACCTTGGGATCTTGAGGTGGGTGTTCCTGAAGCGCTGGATGTACTTCTGGAGGGTCTCTCCTGGTTGCTGCTTGATGCGGCGCAGGTCACCCGCAGCCTGCGGGCGGTCGCGAGTGCCCTGGAAGTTGGCAACGAAGCGGTCGCGCATCTCGTCCCAGGAGGAGATCGAGCCGTGCTGCAGGTTCAGGAGCCAGGAGCGGGCTCCATCCTTGAGAGCCATGGGAAACCAGTTCGCCATGACTTTTTTGTCGACGTTGGCCGCTTCGATGCTCAGCTCATAGAGCTGCAGGAACTCCGCGGGGTCGGTAGTGCCATCGTAGCGAGGAGGCAGGTCTGGCTTGAACATGCCTGGCCAGGCGACGCTACGCAGCTCGGGGGTGAAGGCACGACAGCCCGCCGTGGTTGCCGAGGCCCGCTTCGGAGGCGGAGCTTGGTCTTGACGAGGTCCGCGCTGCGCCACTGCGGGCGGTGCGCGTTCTTGACGAGGTGGCGTGGGGAGCGTAGGTGCAGCTTCTCGCGGCCGCGGGATTTCTTGGTAGCTTCTCTCTTCGCGCGTGGGCGCCGGGCATGGCGGATCACGCCGTGGAGCCGCGCGCCTTGGTGCAAAGGCGCCGTCCTGGGGCTGAGGTTGTGGAGGCACGGCTTGAGCCCCGTCGCCCGCGGCTGGTTGAGGGGGAGGCAGAGAGTGGGACGGTGCTGGAGAGCCCCCTGCGGCACGGACGAGCTCGGCGACGCGGTTGAGCCATTCCTCATAGAGGTCGTCGGCGGGGCGGTAGCGCAGGAGCTCGTTCGCCACGAGGAGCGCGGCCCGCGCCTCCATGGGAGCGCGGTGCGCGTGAGACGAATAACCGGCAAGGGTCAGTGATGGAGTAGCGGTGCGACCGTCCTCCGCACCGAAGGATGCAACGAAGACGCCTTCTACTCGTTCCCCGCCGGGCCGGTGGCAGCGTTGGTGGCGGGAGACGGAGAACGATGAGATGGCCTGCCAACGGGAGCCGCCTGAGCGACGCGGGCGGTGAGGGCAGCCCGACGCTCAGCTCGAGCACGGCGAGCGTCCGCCATGGAGACGATAGAGCGATGGAGCGACAAACTGATGGAAGGGAAGCTACGGCGCACCCCTACCTGGCGCGCCAAATGTCGGATGTGGGGTTCTGGCAAACCTTTAAGATTCGAACACTGGGGTGCGTGCGAAGTCTTTCCCTCCTACCGATCTACGCCCTAGCTCGCTAAGGTCTCGCGGATGAACTTGACGAACTCGCAACACAAAAAGACACGAGATTTATACTAGTTCGGGCCACCGTTGTGGTGTAATACCCTACTCAAGTGTCGTGGTGGTGGACTACCTCTAGGGCTGATGATGGATAGTACAAGGGAAGAACAACCTCCTGAGGTTGAGGTGTTCTTGTGGCTAGGCTCTCGATCCGGTTGGGTCAAGCTAAGATGAGATGCCTCTACTATGGTGGCTAGCTCTACTTATATAGGCCCTGGTCCTCTTCCCCAAATATCGAGTGGGAAGGGAGCCAACAACGGCGGGAAAATTTGAAGGGGGATAGTCAGTACAAGCTATCCTGACAAAAGCGGTCTTCGCCTGCGAAAAGCTCTGGTGGTGACGCCGCCTTGGGCTCCACGATGACCTCCGTCTTGCCGTACTCCTGGTCTTGATCTCGTTGCACCAATATAGCAACCTTTGCCTGATGCCTCGGTACTCTTCGCCTGCGCTGGCCTCTTTAGCACCAAAGAGGAAATAAGGGGCGCCATGCATCTTTGGCGCCCTCCGGCACCGCTTTGGTGTCATTCGTCATGGCTCACGTCATGAGGGCCTCGTGAGGTTTTGCCCCGCCTTGATATCTCCGCTCCTCGTGAGCCTGCCTGTCTAGGCTACTCCAGAGGAGGTCTTGCATCGTCCGCCTCGCGAGGCTTGGACCCTCGCGAGGGTCTTGGATGACTTGTTGATGAAGATGGGCCGTACGACCCACTTGCTTAGCCACGCCGTGGGCCACAGGCAGGCAAGTCTGGGGACTCCCGTTCCCAGAACGCCGACAGTAGTGTCGCGTTAGCAGCATCCTGGAGTAGTGTAAGTGCATTAGTGGCAGAATAACATTGTAACTGTACACATTTTCATATGGTTTCACTTTAATTTGGCCATGTTTCTTTGCATTCCCCCGTTCTTCCAATTCCTGTGAACTAAACACCCAAGTTGACCGAAATCATGTAACATCCCAAATTTTTCAATTTGGAATGTTATAAATAGATCCTTCATGCATATCATATTCTATTGCATATTTGTTTTTCGATCCTCGAAATTCTAAGCAACTCAAGGACCCTCGGAGAGAGTTGGGGATTTCACCGTTTTCGTATTTGAAATTTTATCGAATATCGAAACGAGGAGCATTTGTTTTATTATTTTTCCCTCCAAAAATATTTCATAATAAAATATATGAGAGGAGATAATATGACTTCTCCAAAATAAATTAAATATTGGAGGAAAAATATTAAAATCAAATATTTGATTTTATACAGATTTAATTGCTATTTTATTTGCATAGGAAAAATTTGCGTTTTTCAAAATTGCATTATAGGCCCAAATAAATGTTCGCCTTGCCCGGCTTATTTTTACAGGACGGGGAAAATTTATTTTGGAATTTTTGGAGTCCGTTTAGTATTTCTTTTCTTTCTTTTTCTGCATGTTGGAATATATGTTTTTTTAAGGAAACCGACCGGTCAGACATGCACTGACTCCGCCTTGGGCTTTATAAGCCGCCTACCGCCTCAGGCCCACCGCCACCCACAGCCCACCCGCGCCCCAAACCCTAGCCGCCACCGCCGCGCCACCTCCCGCCGCCACCGCGCCACCTCCTGCCGCCGCCGCGCCGGATCCCGCCGCCGTTGACCGGCCGGTTTTCTTCGGATAACCCCGGTTTTTTCTTGGTTTATTTCCATTAGATCGGTTTTCCCGACGGGTTATTTAATTTGCGGACGTTCATTCGTTCGTTCGTTTGAACGAACGCCATACACCCGTTAGTCACAGACAACGAATGTTCGTTCGTTAGCCTGTTCGTCAGTTTTTCTTTTTCTCGGGATTTTTGCGATTATTTTCGATCGTGATTTTTGATCCAATTTTCGTTTTAGTTTATCTTTTCGCTCGTTTATCGGAATCAGGCGATTCAAGTGCCTAGATCTTCGTCTCGAAGCCCTCTTTCTGTTTAACCAACTTGAACAAGATTTTGATACAGTAAAATTTGACTTCAGTCTAGATTAGTAAAGGATCTCGTTTCTTTCGCCGTTTGAGTTTCGTTGCTCCGTTTGATTTGGTTTTTTTTTGCAAACTGGAGTTCTTAAGTTGAACTTTCTGGTTAGATCTTCTCATTTGAGTTTTACCCTTGCATCTTTGCTTGATTGCTTATGTATGCTATTGTTTGTTTGCGATAGAATTCCCGGAGTGCGAAGTGTGCTACTACGAGTCACTAGGTTTTGCGGATCGTCAGCAAGGCAAGTAACACATTGATCATACCCCTTTACTTCCCAGTTTTTATGCATTAGATACAATCCTCAAACATTGCATCATTAGGATGTGTAAACTTGTGGGTTTGGGAAGTAGGTGATGAGGTAGAACCTATTGCCCTGTTTAATATCAAAACTTGGGAGTTACTTCTACGTTATGCTTATATTGCTATGCTATGCTTGTAGACGTGGATTGGGTTTGAGTATATCCATGACATATGTGAGTTGTCAATTAATGGTTCAACTTAAGGTGGCAACTTTAATACACATCTGGGTGGATTGCTTGTTTGGGCACCTGGGGTATCCAGTGTTGTCCTAGGATATCCCGGGGTATCCGTGTGATCATCCTATGGTTCGCCACCCAGGCTCAAAGGGATCGTGAGATTATTCATGCTTGAAACTTCCGTGTGCAGCCACAAGCCATTATGGGCTCTGGCATAGTTGAGTATGTTGTGTGACCTCTTTCAGTGGTGGGCTAGCAGATGTAGTGGGAAAGTAGGTTTAACTGTCCACCCAGAGTAAAGAGTTAATGCTTCTGAAAGACTGTGTTTCGGTCATCCGTTTCTCAAACACCATGTAGTGCGAGAAAACAAACGGAGGATATCAAGTCTGGTGGGGAAAAGTGCGCAAACCTCTGCAGAGTGTACAATCTAATCATGGTTAGCCGTGTCCCCGGTTATGGACATCTTGAGTATCTAGTACTTGGATTTTCCTATTGTATCTCATCACCCTAATTTAATTTGTTGGGTTAATAATCAACTTTAATTGGGATTGAGATGGGTGTGCCATTCTCAATGATGTTTCAACTACCATGATAGTTAAATAAAATTTATTCCTTTGTTGTAGGGAAAAATTGGCTTTTCGCAAAATCATATAACCATAGAGCCTTCACGAGCCATATATGCATATAGTGATAGCATTATCTGTTCATTGCTCTACTGTGTTATATTGACAGCATATTCCATGTGCTGACCCGTTTTCTGCAACGTATTATGTTGCAGACTTTTCAGACGACGAGTAAAGGTGCGATAGGTCGTTGTCATGCACTCAGCTATGCCGTTAGAGTTGATGGACTCACTTTATCTTCCAAGTGTTCCGCTGTTATTGTATTAGATGGCTTTAAGCCATATTTATTGTAATAAGTTCTCTTTTGAGACATTTGATGTAATAAGTGTGTGATTGCTACTCTGTTATAAATCCTTCGAGTACTGTGTGTGTCAGCATTACCGATCCAGGGATGACACTGAAGCACAGAGACTTGACCGTTTTCGATCGGGTCTCTACAAGATGGTATCAGAGCACACGCTGAATGTAGGACGCGACCACTAAGAAAAAGCCATAGGTCACTCTTCTCTACTCATTTCTGACTCCTCTCCATTTTCTACTCTTTAGGATGGCGGACTCGAGGAACAAGTTTGCACAACCAGATGAAGACACCCCCTTTGGACGACACTTGAAGGAAGTCACTAGATACCTGAACATCGGAATACCAAGCTTCACCGGGACCTACAACGGCACCTTACCGGAAGAGGAGCGCTGGATGATTCGAGTTCAAATTCCAGGAAGGACGTTCATGCCAGTCACGGAGCCCATAGAGTTTTCCTTTGATGCCCCAACCTGGAGTCTAGGCAAGAGCATGGCAGCCTACATCGCCATGGGACGCATTGGCGAAGTTTACCACAAGGATCTCAAGGATACTATCTACCAAATATGTTGACGCCGAGATGAGCAATGCGGGATAGTCAGCACCAGGAAGGACATGTCCATTGCAGCTTTCATCCAGGAGTTAAACCAACACATTCGACGCCAGGAGAACCAGATGTGCGCAGACATGATAGTTTTGAAGAAGGCGATGACAAGGATCACCGAGCTTGAAGAGGAACTCAAGTCTGCACGCGATGGATACGAGGAGGAAATCGCTACACTATTGGAGAAGAACGACGACCTGATAAAGAAGATCAGAGTATTCATGGGAGACCCCGCGCCAGGAGGAGAAGACGACGATTCCACTTGCCCGGAGAACTACATCATCATCGACGACACCGACTCCGACCCCGACGATAGTGATGATGACTTTGAAGACGAAGCTGGAGCGGATATCATGGAGTCTTCCACCGATCAAAATTTCTAGTAGACCACCATATGATTAGTAGTATTCCCCCATGTATATAGTAGTAGTCCGAGCACTGTAACGATAGTTAGATCGATTGTATGGCCTTGCTTGATTGATTGAGTGATATGATTGTGTTTGTCTCATGTGCATATGGGTAGTGTTTTCTCACTAGAACTCAATTCTATTCTAATCTCTTCCCTCTAAAACCCCTCAGATGCCTCCGAGACGTGACACCGGATTTGTCTTCCCACCGGAGATCACCCAGTTGATCCAGCAGTAGAATGCCTTGATGCAGATATTAGTCCAGAACCAAGGCAACAACAACAACAACCCTCCTCCAGTTGACAACTTAGCCCGTTTTCTGAGGTTACACCGCGGTGTTTTCCGAGTATCGAGCCGAGATAGTTGTGGATGATTGGCTACGCATGATAGGAAGGGAGTTGACCACCGCAAGTTGCACGCATGCTGAGAAGGTGCGTTTTTCCGCACACCAATTGGATGAACCAGCAGCCTCATGGTGGGAGAATTACACGGCCACTTTTCCCATAGCCAATGTTACTTGGGATCAGTTTCAGCAAGCATTCCGCACAACCCATGTCTCAACTGGAGCTATGAGCATGAAGAAGCGTGAGTTTCGCAACTTACGCCAGGGGAACCATATTGTGGGGCAGTACGTGGATGATTTTAGTAAGCTATATCGCTATGCCCCTGATGATGTGGCCACAGATGCTGCGAAGAAGGAGAAGTTTATGGAAAGGCTTAATGATGAGATGAGCATGCAGTTGATGGTGGCAACATTTAACAACTACCAGGAGTTGGTAGACAAGGCTCTTATGATTGAAGGGAAGCAGCAACAGGTTGAGAGCCGCAAGAGGAAGTATGCACAAGGAAAGTACAATTCTGGAGCTCAGCAAAAGCCTCGTTTCACCCCGAACTCTGGAGGACTTGTCCATAATCATGGAAGCCACAACCACAATGGAGGAAGTTCTCATAATCACAATGGCCCCAAGAATGGAAACGGGAATGGAGCAGGCAGCAATTAGAACCGCTCTAACCCAGCCACACCCGCCAAGAAGGATCAAAGTCACATTACTTGTTACAAGTGCGGGAAGACTGGACATTACGCCAACGACTGTCCGGAATTGAAGAACGGCACTGGCAATGGAAGCGTCGGGAAGAAGCCCAACCGTTTCAACAGGGGACAAGTGAACCACGTGAACATGGAGGAGGTTGAGGAGCAGCCTGATGCAGTTATTGGTAAGTTTTTGGTTAAGTCTTTTACTGCAATTGTTCTTTTCGATACTGGTGCATCGCATTCATACATATCAAGGGGATTCATGGATAAGTATAAGTTGCCCACTAAGGTACTTAGGACACCCATGTTAGTAAGTTCGCCAGGAGCAGAATATATGGCAAGACAAGGATGTTTTCAGATTCCATTGACCATTGGAAGCCATGTTTTCCCCTCAGACCAGATAATCTTGGAGTCACAAGGTTTGGATGTGATACTAGGAATGGATTGGCTATCGATGTATGGAGGAAACATCGATTGCGCCAGTAAGCCAATTTTGCTCACTAACCCGGAGGGAAAAAAGGATCAAGTATGTATCCAGGCATGTGCCAAGGAGGAATCAAGTAAATTCTCTCACAGGAGTTGTTCAGGAGGAAGTGCCTGTAGTGAAGGATTACCCGGATGTATTTCCGGAGGAGTTACCAGGCATGCCACCAGATCGAGACATTGAGTTTTTGATAGAGTTGTTGTCAGGCACCGGGCCAATATCAAAGAGACCATACCAGATGCCCACAAATGATCTGGAGGAGATTTTTTTAAGAAGCAGATTAAGGAGTTATTGGGGAAAGGTTACATTCAAAGAAGTTAATCACCATGGGGAGCCCTAGTGCTTTTGGTTGATAAGAAGGATGGATCCTTAAGGATGGTTGTTGATTATTGTGCTTTGAGTGAAGTAACAATCAAGAATAAGTACCCACTGCTGATGATCAATGATTTATTTGACCAGTTGACAGGAGCTAAAGTGTTTTCGAAGATCGATCTGCGATTAGGGTATTACCAACTGAAGATTAGGGAAAAAGATATACCTAAAACATCTTTCACCACAAGGTACGGGCTATATGAGTATACAGTTATGTCTTTTGGACTAACTAATGCCCCTGCCTATTTCATGAGTATGATGAACAAGGTGTTCATGGAGTTCTTGGATAAGTTCGTTGTGGTGTTCATTGATGGTATCATGGTATACTCGAAGAATGAAGAGGAACACAAGGAACATTTGCGTTTGGTTCTCGAGAAGCTCAGGGAACATCAACTATATGCCAAGTTCAGCAAATGTGAGTTTTGGTTGAAGGAAGTTGGATTTCTTGGACATGTTATATCAGGAGAAGGTATAGCAGTGGATCCCAACAAGGTTCGATCGATTCTTGAGTGGTTGGCACCCACCTCAGTTGGAGAGATCCGCAGTTTTCTTGGACTCGCGGGATACTATCGGAGATTCATTGAGAATTTTTCTAAGATTCCGAGGCCTATGACGGCATTGTTGAAGAAGGACACTAAGTTCCATTGGACTGATGAATGTGAAGCAAGTTTCCAAGAGTTGAAGAAACGTTTGACTATAGCCCCAGTGATGATTCTGCCGGATATACGCAAGGATTTCCAAGTGTATTTCGACGCCTCTCGCTTAGGACTTGGAGGAGTGCTTATGCAAGACAGGAGAGTTGTTTTGTATGCCTCACGGCAACTGAAACCGCACGAGTTGAATTATGCCACGCATGATTTGGAGTTAGCAGCTGTGGTGCATGCGCTCAAGACCTGGAGACATTTTGTTATTGGAAACCGTTGTGATGTGTACACGGATCACAAGAGTTTGAAGTACATCTTCACACAGAAGGAGCTTAACCTCAAGCAGAGGAGATGGTTGGAGCTCATAAAGGATTATGATATGAAGTTGCATTATCATCCGGGAAAGGCCAATGTCGTAGCAGACGCCTTGAGCCGTAAGAGTTATGTTAACACCCTTGTAAGCGGAGGGATGCCAAAGGAGTTAGCCGAGGATCTCAGGGAACTACGTTTGGAGATGGTCCCTAGAGGTTTTGTTGCAGCAATGGGGGTTCAGTCTACATTATTGGGAAAGATTCGAGAAGCTTAGAAGGATGATAAGGAGATTGCCGAGATAAAGGAGAAGATGAGCAAAGGGAAAGCCAAAGGTTTTCGTGAGGATGAGCACGACACCTTATGGTTTGAGGATCGTATATATGTGCCCAATAATGCAGAGATCGGGAAATTTATACTACAGGAAGCTCATGACTCGCCATACTCGATACACCCCGGAAACACCAAGATGTATTTGGATTTGAAGGAGCGTTTCTGGTGGACGGTTATGAAGAAGGATATCGCTGAGTATGTAGCCGCATGTGATGTATGTCAGAGAGTGAAGGCAGAACATCAGAAGCCAGCAGGATTACTGCAACCTATGCCTATACCCGAGTGGAAGTGGGATAAGCTTGGCATGTATTTTATCACCGGATTGCCCAGGACCCGATCAGGATATGATTCTATCTAGGTAGTAGTGGACCGCCTGACCAAACTAGCCCACTTTATCCCAGTGAAAACCACCTATACAAGTGCGAAGTTGGCCAAGATATACATGACCAGGATCGTATGTCTGCATGGAGTTCCGAGGACCATCGTATCAGATAGAGGAACACAGTTTACTTCAAAGTTTTGGCATCAGCTGCACCAGACTTTGGGAACCAGGCTAGAGTTTAGTACAACTTTTCACCCGCAGACGGATGGACAGACTGAGAGAGTCAATTAGATTCTGGAGGACATGTTGAGAGCTTGTGCGTTGGATTATGGCTCTAGTTGGGATGACAACTTGCCCTACGCAGAGTTCTCATACAACAACAGCTACCAGGCCAGTTTGAAGATGGCACCGTTCGAAGCCCTGTATGGAAGAAGATGCCGAACACCGTTGTTGTGGGATGAAGTTGGAGACTGCCAGTTGTTTTGACTGGATTTGATTAAGGAATCTGAAGAGAAGGTTAAGCTGATTCGAGATAGACTGAAGGTAGCTCAGTCCCGATAGAAGAGTTATGTAGATTCAAAACGCAAGGAGGTAGTCTATGAAATTGGAGACAGAGCGTATCTGCGAGTATCACCTCTTCGAGGAGTTAAGCGTTTTCGAGTAAAAGGAAGTTAGCCCCGAGATTTGTTGGACCGTACCGTGTTTTGGAATGTATGGGAGAAGTTGCCTACAAGTTGGAGTTACCTAAAGGACTGTCAGGAGTACATGATGTGTTTCACATTTCCCAGTTGAAGAAGTGCCATGCAGAGATGGCCAATATACCTCCGAGAGATCTGATTGCCCACAGGCGATTAGGTTGGATAGTGATTTGACATATGAGGAGAAACCTGTCAAGATTCTCGAGTTTGCCGGCCGAGTTACTCGCATGACAGGTTATCAAATTTTGCAAAGTTTAGTGGAGCCACCATACCGAGGATGAAGCCACACAGGAGCGAGAAGATGATCTACGGAAAGACCACCCACACCTTTTTTCTAGCCAACCCGAATCTCGAGGGCGAGATTCATCTTAAGGGGGGTAGGTTTGTAACATCCCAAAATTTTCAATTTGGAATGTTATACATAGATCATTCATTACATATTTGTTTTGTGATCCTCGAAATACTAAGCAACTCAAGGACCCTCGGAGAGAGTTGGGCATTTCACCGTTTTTGTATTTGAAATTTTATCGAATATCGAAACAAGGAGCATTTGTTTTATTATTTTTACCTCCAAAAATATTTCAGATTAAAATATATGAGAGAATATAACATGACTTCTCCAAAATAAATGAAATATTGGAGGAAAAATATTAAAATCAAATATTTGATTTTATTCAGATTTTATTGCTATTTTATTTGCATAGGAAAAATTTGCATTTTTCAAAATTGCATTATAGGCCCAAATAAATGTTCGCCTTGTCGGCTTATTTTTAGAGGACAGGGAAAATTTATTTCGGAATTTTTGGAGTCCGTTTAGTATTTCTTTTCTTTCTTTTTCTGCACGTCGGAATGTTAAAAAAAAAGGAAACCGACTCCGGGCCGTACCCGACCGGGACTCCGCCCGGGGGGGCTTTATAAGCCGCGCCGCCCCTGCCCCCGCAGCCCACCGCCGCCCGCAGCCCACCCGCGCCCCAAACCCTAGCCGCCGCCACCAGCCGCCGCCGCGCCACCTCCCTCCACCGCCGCCCGCCGTCGCCAGAGCCGCCACCGCCGCGCTGGATCCCGTCGCCGTTGACCGCCGTTGACCGGTCGGTTTTCTTCGGAAAACCCCGGTTTTTTTCTTTGTTTTATTTTTGTTAGATCTGTTTTCCCGATGGTTTATTTATTTTGTGGATGTTCGTCAGTTTGTTCATTTAAACGAACTCCGTTCACCCGTTAGTCACAGACAGCGAACGTTCGTGCGTTAGCCTGTTCGTTAATTTTACTTTTTCTCCGGATTTTCGCAATTATTTTTTATCGCGATTTCTGATCCGATTTTCGTTTTAGTTTATCTTTTTGCTCGTTTATCAGAATTTGGCGATTCAAGCGCCTAGATCTTTGTCTCGAAGCCCTCTTTCTGTTTAACCAACTTGAACAAGATTTTGATACTGTAAAATTTGACTTCAGTCCAGATTAGTAAACGGATCTTGTTTCTTTCGCCGTTTGAGTTTTGTTGCTCCGTTTGATTTGATTTTTTTGCAAACCGGAGTTCCTAAGTTGAACTTTCTGGTTAGTATTCTCATTTGAGTTTTGCCCTTGCATCTTTGCTTTATTGCTTATGTATGCTATTGTTTGTTTGCGATAGAATTCCCGGAGTGCGAAGCATGCTACTACGAGTCACTAGGTTTTGCGGATCGTCAACAAGGCAAGTAACACATTGATCATACCCCTTTACTTCCCAGTTTTTATGCATTAGACACAATCCTCAAACATTGCATCATTAGGATGTGTATAACTTGTGGGTTTGGGAAGTAGATGATGAGGTAGAACCTATTGCCCTGTTTAATATCAAAACTTGGGAGTTACTTCTACGTTATGCTTATATTGCTATGCTTTGCTTGTATCCATGACATATGTGAGTTGTTAATTAATGGTTCAACTTAAGGTGGCAACTGTAATACACATCTGGGTGGATTGCTTGTTTGGGCACCTGGGGTATCCAGTGTTGTCCTAGGAGATCCCGGGGTATCCATGTGATCATCCTACAGTTCGCCACCCAGGCTCAAATGGATCGTGAGATTATTCATGCTAGAAACTTCTGTGTGCAGCCACAAGCCATTATGGGCTCTGGCATAGTTGAGTATGTTGTGTGACCTCTTTCAGTGGTGGGCTAGCAGATGTAGAGGGAAAGTAGGTGTAACTATCCACCCAGAGTAAAGAGTTAATGCTTCTGAAAGACTGTGTCTCGGTCATCCGTTTCTCAAACACCACGTAGTGCGAGAAACAAACGGAGGAGATCGAGTCTTGTGGGGAAAAGTGTGCAAACCTCTGAAGAGTGTACAATCTAATCATGGTTAGCCGTGTCCCCGGTTATGGACATCTTGAGTATCTAGTACTTGGATTTTCCTATTGTATGTCATCACTCTAATTTAATTTGTTGGGTTAATAATCAACTTTAATTGGGATTGAGATGGGTGAGCCATTCTCAATGATGTTTCAACTACCATGATAGTTAAATAAAATTTATTCTTTTGTTGTAGGGAAAAATTGGCTTTTCGCAAAATCATATAACCATAGAGCCTCCACCAACCATATATGCATATAGTGATAGCATTATATGTTCATTGCTCTACTGTGTTATATTGCCAGCGTATTCCATGTGCTGACCCGTTTTCGGGCTGCAACGTATTATGTTGCAGACTTTTTAGACGATGAGTAAAGGTGTGATAGGTCGTTGTCATGCACTCAGCTATGCCGTTGGAGTTGATGGACTCACTTTATCTTCCAAGTCTTCCGCTGTTATCGTATTAGATGGCCTTAAGCCATATTTATTGTAATAATTTCTCTTTTGAGACATTCAATGTAATAAGTGTGTGATTGCTACTCTGTTATAAATCCTTCGAGTACTGTGTGTGTCAGCATTACCGATCCAGGGATGACACTGAAGCACAAAGACTTGACCTTTTGAGGTCGGGTCGCTACAAATCATGTGTTTACAAATGCTCTGTTTCTCACGTGCATCCCTATCCTATTCCTGCGTTTCTCCCATCCCTGCATTTTTAGAATCCTGCAAGTCAAAGGATCCCTAATAGAATTACTTCAGTTACAGATAGGTGTCGAAAAAACTGTGTGTGGTTTGTCCTGCTCCTGTCGCGACATCGTCCACCTCACCCGAGCTGCTCCATCAACAGAAGCATCCACCCTTCCAGACATCACGACTCCTGACCGTCTTTCGCTGCCTCAGATCTCCTTCCCTACTGCTGGCACCCACCGCAAGTGCATCACCATCATCGACTCAACAGATGAACCTGAGGAGTACGCGGGTCCGCAAGAGAGGTCGCACTCTTTTGTTTCTACTTATGTTATGCATTGCTTAATATTACCTTCTACATTATCATCATGTTCACCTATTAAACTCCAAGTCAGGTACAAATTAATGTTCAATCTTGAGTTTTAAAATGCTCGTGGGGCACATATCAAGGCACAGTGAATAGTATCTATGTCTATTATCTGGTTCACCTAGGGTATGTCTATGTTGTTCATCTTGGGTGGGAAACAAACAGTATGTTTATCTTGGGTGGGAAAGAAATAATAAAGCAATCATCATCTGTCTTTTTATTAAATTAAAGCTATCATCAGCCTGCTATCATTGTTTTTGGATCTATCCACTAGTTGTTACCATCACTCTAGATTTCTGCATGCTCTCCTTACATAATCTCACTATATTTTTTTCGTATGCATGTCAGATATTGTATACAGTCATGTTGAACATGTAGAGAAAAAGAGAAGAGTTTTGCACAACAATACAATGTCATGCAGACATCGCTCCATGGTGGGTGGAATGGCAAACCCTCCCCCTCCTCCAGATGGTAATCCAGAGCAAGATATCTGTTCAGAGGCAGACTCAGACGGAGCTGACCACTCCTATTTACCCCCGAGGTGTTTGCTCCAACTTGGCATGATGATGTTGGTCATATCATGCATATGTTGCCTTGCAGTGCTTACTTTCGACATCATATATGTCATCTGCTTAGTTTAGACATGTTTTGTAATGCCACCTGTTTTATCATATATGTGAACTATGCAATCTCATCTTTTTTAGCCAGCCATAATATATGTGAAATATGCAATGCCATCCTGTTTAGCCAGGCATCATATGTTTGAATTATACCTCGCCATTCCTTTTCTTTATTACATTTCTGTCGTGGTTTTGTCATGGCAGATGTCCTAGTGTGAGGACTTAGACGTGAGGCCATCGCAAACGGTGATTAGCTTGTCGGGGTTGAGCGGGTCAAAGGACACGAGTTTACCCAGGTTCGGCCCCTCACGGTGGAGGTAAAAGCCTACTCCCGCTTTTCTGCTTATTGCTTGAGTATCGATTAGAAGGGAGCGGATTCACTTGACCTAGCTATCGATTTATTGTAACTTGCCCTATTCTGTGCCAGGGACTCGCCTTTATATACAGGTCGAAGCCTCCGGCTTACAAGAGTCTGGGTCGGGTCACGATCCATGACCGAGCCTAACTCTAAGTCACCTTGCCTTTTATGATAAGACACCGTATCACGGCTTACACCTCCGGGCCGCCTGCGGCCTTCTGGCTTCGGGCCCTAAGCCGGCCCATCTTGTGAGCCGCCCTTCTGGTCCCGCATTTTGATCGTCCTGGACCATCTGAGGCCTAACTCCAAGAGTCACCAAGGAATTGACCTGGCCCTTTCAGGGCGGATTATACCGTGGGGTTATATCCCCAACATTAGGCCCTAGATTGATTTGAACTTGTTCATGTCAATCTTCAATCTATTACTCTGGCGAGTCTTCCCTCTGAGTCTCAGAATCTCATCTTTAAAAAACTTCATAACCTGCCATACAAAATGATGATGTCACCTCGGTAAACTTGGGGAGTCTCTCATGACGTCATAACGAATCTTTTGTAAATCCACTTATCCCCAAAATCGAGGCGTCTTTTTGTTCCAAAAGTTATTGCATGATATGTCTCCAACATATCTATAATTTTTTATTGTTCCATGCTATTATATTATCTGTTTTGGATGTTTTATATGCATTACTATGCTATTTTGTATTATTTTTGGGACTAATTTATTAACCTAGAGCCGAGTGCCAGTTTATGTTTTTTCCTTGTTTTTGAGTTCCGCAGAAAAGGAATACCAAACGGAGTCCAAACAAAATAAAACTTCATGATGATTTTTCTTGAACCAGAAGACACGCAGAGGACTTGGAGTCCAAGCCAGAAGAGCCACGAGGCGGTGGCAAGGGTGGAGGGCGCGCCCTAGGGGGGCGCCCCCTACCTTCTGGCCCCCTCGGGGATCCCCTTACCTGCCTCTTCATCCTATATATTCACATATATTCCAAAACCCTCAGAGGAGTCCACGAAAATACTTTTCCGCCGCTGCAACCTTCTGTTCCCGTGAGATCCCATCTTGGGGCCTTTTCCGGCATCCTGCCTGATACATCCATTTTGCATCATGCTTTTATATCGATATTTATTGCATTATGGGCTGTTATTACACATTATGTCACAATACTTATGCCTATTCTCTCTTATTTTACAAGGTTTACATAAGGAGGGAGAATGCTAGCAGCTGGAATTCTGGGCTAGAAAAGAAGCAAATATTAGAGACCTATTCTGCACAACTCCAAAAGTCCTGAAACTCCACGTAAGTTGTTTTTGGAAATAATAAAAAATACTGAGTGGTAGAAATACCAGAGGGGGCCCACACCCTGGCCACGAGGGTGGGGGGGCGCGCCCCCCTGCCTCGTGGGCCCGCTGTTAGCCCTCTGGTGCCCATCTTCTGCTATATGAAGTCTTCCATCCGAAGAAAAATCATAAGCAACCTTTCGGGACGAGACTCCGCCGCCACGAGGTGGAACCTTGGCGGAACCAATCTAGGGCTCCGGCGGAGCTGTTTTGCCGGGGACACTTTCTCCGGAGGGGGAAATCATCACCATCGTCATCACCAACGCTCCTCTCATCGGGAGGGGCCAATCTCCATCAACATCTTCACCACCATCTCCTCTCAAACCCTAGTTCATCTCTTGTATCCAATTCTTGTCCCTAAGTCTGGGATTGGTACCTGTAGGTTGTTAGTAGTGTTGATTACTCCTTGTAGTTGATGCTAGTTGGTTTATTTGGTGGAAGATCATATGTTCAGATCCTTTATGCATATTAATACTCCTCTGATTATGAACATGAATATGCTTTGTGAGTAGTTACGTTTGTTCCTGAGGACATGGGAGAAGTCTTGCTATTAGTAGTCATGTGAATTTGATATTCGTTCGATATTTTGATGAGATGTATGTTGTCTCTCCTCTAGTGGTGTTATGTGAATGTCGACTACATGACACTTCACCTTTATTTGGGCCTAGAGGAAGGCATTGGGAAGTAATAAGTAGATGATGGGTTGCTAGAGTGACAGAAGCTTAAACCCTAGTTTATGCATTGCTTCGTAAGGGGCTGATTTGGATCCATATGTTTCATGCTATGGTTAGGTTTACCTTAATACTTCTTTTGTAGTTGCGGATTCTTGCAATAGGGGTTAATCATAAGTGGGATGCTTGTCCAAGTAAGGACATCACCCAAGCACCGGTCCACCCACATATCAAATTATCAAAGTACCGAACGCGAATCATATGAACATGATGAAAACTAGCTTGACGATAATTCCCATGTGTCCTCGGGAGCGCTTTTCTCTATATAAGAGTTTCTCCAGGCTTGTCCTTTGCTAAAAAAAGGATTGGGCCACCTTGCTGCACTTTATTTACTTTTGTTACTTATTGCTCGTTACAAATTATCTTACCACAAAACTAGCTATTACCTATAATTTCAGTGCTTGCAGAGAATACCTTGCTGAAAACCGCTTATCATTTCCTTCTGCTCCTCATTGGGTTCGACACTCTTACTTACCGAAAGGACTATGATAGATCCCCTATACTTGTGGTTCATCACTGCCGGAGGGGGATTCGATCATGGAGGGCATCTACACCAACCCTATTGCCCTTCCGATGAAGCGTGAGTAGTTTACCTCAGACCTACGGGTCCATAGCTAGTATCTAGATGGCTTCTTCTCTCTCTTTGGTTCTCAATACCATGTTCTCCTCGATGTTCTTAGAGATCTATCCGATGTAATCTTCTTTGCGGTGTGTCTGTTGAGATCCGATGAATTGTGGATTTATGATCAGCTATCTATGAATATTATTTCTATCTTCTCTGAATTCTTATATGCATGATTTTATATCTTTGTATTTCTCTTCAAATTATCGCTTTGGTTTGGCCAACTACATTAGTTTTTCTTGCAATGGGAGAGGTGCTTAGCTTTGGGTTCAATCTTGCGTGATTTCGCCCAGTGACAAAGTAGTGGTAGCAAGACATGTATTGATTGTTGCCATCGAGGATAAAAAGATGGGGTTTCCATCATATTTCTTGAGTTTATTCCTCTACATCATGTCATTTTACTTAAGGCGTTACACCATTCTTTATGAACTTAATACTCTAGATGCATGGTGGATAGCGGTCGATGTGTGGAGTAATAGTAGTAGATGCAGGCAGGAGTCGGTCTACTTGACACGGGCGTGATGCCTATATGCATAATTATTGCCTTGGATATCGTCATAACTTTGCACTTTTCTATCAATTGCTCGATAGTAATTTGTTCACCCACTGTATTATTTGCCTTCAAGAGAGAAGCCTCTAGTGAAACCTATGGCCCCCGGGTCTATTTTCCATCATATTTGTTTCTGATATACTATTTTGCAATCTTTTATTTTCAGATCTATAAACCAAAAAACCCAAAAATATTTTATCTTTTATTTAGTTTTATCTATCTCTATCAGATCTCACCTTTGCAAGTGACCATGAAGGGATTGACAACCTCTTTATCGCGTTGGGTGCAAGTGTTTGATGGTTTGTGTAGGTGCATCTATTGACGACTTGCACGTTTCTCCTACTAGATTGATACCTTAGTTCTTAACCGAGGGAAATACTTATCTCTACTGTGCAGCACCACCCTTTCCTCTTCAAGGAAAAAACCAACACAAGCTCAAGAAGTAGCAGGAAGAATTTCTGGCGCTGTTGCTGGGGAGATCTACGTCAAGCCTAACAAGTACCCATCATAAAACTCTCATCTCTTGCATTACATTATTTTCCATTTGCCTCTCATTTTCCTCTCCCCCACTTCTAAAACGTTTTCAGAAAAATACAAAAAGATTTGCCTTTATATTCGCCCTTCTTTCGTTCGTATTTTTGTTTGCCTTTTGTTTGCTCATGTGCTAGATCGTTTGATTTGCCCTTAGGGTCTTCTCACCATTGCTAGCACTCCCAAGAGTGAAGTTCTCAATTTTAAGCAAAGGGAAGGAGAAAATTTAAAAGATGCTTGGTATAGAATTTGCAATGCTCCGAGTAGATCTAGTCGTAAGCAATCTACTACCGTTCTCCTTCAAAAAATTTATGTGGGTGTTACCCCTTGGAATAGATATGTTCTAGATACCATTACTGGTTGAATTTTCATGGGGAGCCACACTTTTGATGCTTATAATGCTTTGATAGATTTGGTAGGTCCACCAGCTCTTATGGTTAATGAAACTGCTTAACCTTAGAACATGTGATGCAAAGGCTTGATATTACTGAAAATAAAATTGCTACCATAGATCTTATTGAAACCTTGGATAAAAAGATTCATAATCATATTACTCAATATGGATCAAAGGTAGGAGTTGCTTTGAAGAATCTTAAGGAAAAAGAACCCATAGTTAATGAGAAGTTGGATCAAGGTTCCACTAGGATTTATAAGTTGGAGAATATTATTACTAACTTGGGTTCCGCTTTTGCTTCCGTTAAAACTACCCCAAATTTTACTTCCACCAAAGCTACTAAGTTTATTTATGTTCCTAAATATAGAGGTGAATCTTCTAGTGGGGAAAATGAAGATCTTAAGATGATAAGTGTTCACCCTCGTTTTGTCAATATCACGAAGGAACCTTTTGTTATGAATGAATTTCTTGATTTCTTACCAAGGAGCGTGATTACAAATACGATTAAAGAACCTCCTTTAAGGTCCAAAGGTATAATTGAGGAATTGCATACCAAAGATGACAATACCTAGATCTATGTTTTTATGCCTAGCTAAGGGCATTGAACGATAGCGCTTGTTGGGAGGCAACCCAATTTTATTTTTGTGTTTTTTGTTTTGCTACTGTTCTTGAATAAAATACACATTATTACCTCTGTAGTAATTGTGTTTTGGTGTTTTAATTAGTGTTTGTGCCAAGTAAGACCTTTGGGATGGCTTACGGTGATAGTTGATTTCATCTTGCTAAAAAACAGAAATTTTTTGGCCCAGTAAAATAATTCTGATTTTTAATAGAAGCGCGATAAAATACTTATTCTTTTTGCACAAGATTTATATGCAAATTGACTCTATTGTCCTAATTTTTCAGAATTTTTGGAGTTATAGAAGTATTCGAAGTTTACAGATTGCTATAGACTATTCTGTTTTTGACAGATTCTGTTTTCTATGTGTTGTTTGCTTATTTTGATGAATCTATGGGTAGTATCGGGGAATATGAACCATGGAGAAGTTGGAATACAATAGATATTACACCAATTTAAATAAAGAATGAGTTCACAACAGTATCAAGAGTGGTGATTTTTTTTCTTATACTAACGGATCTCATGAGTTTTCTGTTGAGTTTTGTGTTGTGAAGTTTTCAAGTTTTTGGTAAAGATTTGATGGACTATTGAATAAGGAGTGGCAAGAGCCTAAGCTAGGGGATGCCCAAGGCACCCCAAGGTAATATTCAAGGAAAACCAAGAGCCTAAGCTTGGGGATGCCCCGGATGGCACCCCCTCTTTCGTCTTCGTCTATTGGTAAATTTACTTGAGGCTATATTTTTATTCACCACATGATATGTGTTTTGCTTGGAGCGTCTTGTATGATATGTGTCTTTACTTTTTAGGTTGCCACAATCATCCTTGCTGTAGACACCTTTTGAGAAGGACATGCATGAATCGTGATTTATTAGAATACCCTATGTGCTTCACTTATATCTGTTGAGCTAGGAAATTGTTCTCTAATGCTTCACTTATATCTTTTTAGAGCATGGCGACGGCTTTATTTTATAGAAATTGTTAAACTCTCATGCTTCACTTATATTATTCTGAGAGTCTCTCAAAATAGCATGTTAATTTTCTTTGGTTATGAATTTAGTCCTAATATGATGGGCATCCAAGAGGGATATAATAAAAACTTTCATATAAAGTGCATTGAATACTATGTGAAGTTTGATTCCTTATGATTGTTTTGAGATATAAATGTCGGATTTCGGGTTCCGGCAAAACCCTTGAGGTTCGAACACTAGGGTGCGCACGAAGATCTCTCCCCCTAGCTTGCGCCCTCATCGTGGTCTCAAAGCTTAGCCCGTTGAACCCACAGAACAAGAGACACAAGGTTTATCCTGGTTCGGGCCACCGTTGTGGTGTAATACCCTACTCTAGTGTGGTGTGGTGGATTGCCTCTTGAGCTGAGGATGAACAGTACAAAGGAAGAACAACCTCCTAAGGAGAGGTGCTCTTGTGATTGGTGAGTTCGGGTGGTCAAGGGTGATCTGAATGATCCTCCTCTTCTAAGGTGGTGGCTAGTCCTATTTATAGAGGCCTTGGTCCTCTTCCCAAATATTGAGCGGGAAGGGTGAGGGAGTCCTGGACTAAGGGGTCCTCAGGCGTCCGGCCTGTTAACCATGGGTCGGACTGATGGGTTGTGAAGATATCAAGACCAAAGGCTGCACCCATGTCCGGATGGGACTCTCCTTGGCGTGGAAGGCAAGTTTGGCAACCGAATATGTAGATTCCTTTCTTTGTAACCGACCTTGTGTAACCCTAGATCCTCCCGGTGTCTATACAAACCGAAGGACTTAGTCTGGAGGGATATACTCATTACTGTAGTCATACAAGCTAGACTTCTAGGGTTTAGCCATTACGATATCATGTTAGATCAACTCTTGTAATACTCGTATTCATCAAGATCAATAAAGTAGTAAGTAGGGTATTACCTCCATAGAGAGGGCCCGAACCTGGGTAAACATCGTGTCCCCTGTCTCCTGTTACCATCGACCTTAGACGCACAGTTTGGAACCCCCTACCCGAGATCCACCGGTTTGACACCGACATTGGTGCTTTCATTGAGAGTTCCACTGTGATGTCGATGACAGGATCGATGACTCGCCTCGTCCTTAAAGACAACATTACCGCCGGAGGAGGCCTGGCCCCAGGCCAAACCCTCCGGCTGGGCGGTTTTACCATGACCGCCCGTTCGGCCGTTAAGCCGACGATGACCTCTCGGACCATCAAAAATCCCCTTCATATCGACTCCAAACACTCCAAGCAGATGGATCCGGCGGAGTTCTCGTATTTAAACGAGCTCCTGGATTGCATCGCCGCCCTGGGAATTGCCACAGATTACGATCGGATCGGGCTTCAATCTGACCAAAGAGAAATTAAGTCTCCACCGATCACCCACCAGATAGCGGTAGTCGAGGAGCAAGACGGCGACTCTTACCCTATGTTGAAGATAGACTATGTTCGGATCGCTGACCCTACAGAGCCGGATACCCACCAGCGAAAGGATGTGACTAGCCTTCCAAACATAGAATCAGACAGCGGGCATAAGCAATCTGAAGATACTCCGGAGTCTGGACTGTTAAGTCTGGAAAACCCTCAGACTCCGGATCATCAATCGAGTCAGGGTCCGGATTCAATTCCACCCACCCACCCAGACGTAAGCGCTCTAATGAGCATACAATAGCAGTCTCAGGAAACGGTCCACCACTTCTGGGCCAGATTCCTCCTTGTCAAGGACAAGGTTAAAGATTGCCGCGACGAGGACGCGATATCTGCATTCTGCAACAATTGCACGGACGAAGGAATCCTCAACGCCATTAATCGCCGCCGTATACTATACTTCGCGGACTTGGCAACTATCGTACAGAATTACAGCGCAATGGAAAGCGCCTGGAAAGATCAGACAGCTTGTTGGGAGCCATCGATCCCAACTCAACCGCTCGTCCAGGCGAAAAGGGTGCATCCCCGTGACACGGCCAATCCAATATCCAAGAAATATAAAGCCATTACGTGGCACGGAACCGTTCTGGATGGATGGCTCGACGGCCCATGAAAAATACACACAACATCGGATACCATACCAACCCATAGCCTTAGAGCATGTTGGATACTCCGGCAGGTAGCCAAGAGCGGCGAGGACATCCTTACCAAAAACGCCCCAGAGCAACACCCTCCAGAAGACGACGACCCCAGAGTATTGATGGTCTTCAAGACATTCTCTTAAACAATAAGCGCAAAAAGGCACTCTGAGGGAGTCCCGGATTAGGGGGTGTCCGGATAGCCGAACTATCACCGTTGGCCGGACTCCTGGACTATGAAGATACAAGATTGAAGACTTCGTCCCGTGTCCGGATGGGACTTTCCTTGGCGTGGAAGGCAAGCTTGGCGATCTGATATGTAGATCTCCTACCATTGTAAGTTTACTCAGAACCCTAACCTATCGCTTGTCTATATAAACCGGAGGGTTTTAGTCCGTAGGGACGAACAACAATCATACCATAGGCTAGCTTCTAGGGTTTAGCCTCCTTGATCTCGTGGTAGATCTACTCTTGTACTACCCATATCATCAATATTAATCAAGCGAGAGTAGGGTATTACCTCGATCGAGAGGGCCCGAACCTGGGTAAAAACATCGTGTCCCTTGTCTCCTGTTACCATCCGCCTAGACGCACAATTCGGGACCCCCTACCCGAGATCCGCCGGTTTTGACACCGACATTGGTGCTTTCATTGAGATTCCTCTGTGCCGTCGCCATCAGGTAGGATGCCTCATCTCGTCTTTAAAGACGATACTATCGCCAAAGAAGCCTTGGCCATTGGTCAGACTCTTCAGCTAGGTGGTTTTCTCATGACCGCTAGTTCGGTCACCGCGCCGACGGTGACCTCTCAAGTCATCGAAACCAATCTCCATGTTAATTCGGAACTTGCCGAACAGTTAGATCCGATCGAGCTCTCCTCCGTAAATGAGCTCTTGGATCGCATCGCCGCCCTGGGAGTCACCACAGACTACGACCGGATCGGGCCTAAAACCGATCTGAGAGAGATCAACTCTCCCCAGGCTACCCATCATGTTGCTGTTATAGAGGAGCAATGCGGCGATTCTTCTTCTACCTTAAGGACTAGCTACGTCCGGATTCCCGATCCCTCTACGCCGGATTCCCGCAAAGGGACGGATGTCGATCAAGCCCTGAACTTAAAGTCAGGCAGCGGGTTGGATTCATTGGATAACACTCAAAAATCCAAACTTCCGAGTTCGGAAACTTCCCGGCCCCTGAGTCTTAAATTGGACGGGGTTCCGGATCCAGTTCCACCCGCCCACCCAAACATTAGCGATCTATCCCGAATTCGGCAAGAGGCCGCTGAAACAGTACATCATTACTGAGCCAGATTCCTCCTGGTTATGGACAGGATAAAGGACTGCCGTGAGGAGGACGCAATCCCAATTTTCTGCAAAAATTGCACGGACAAGGGAATCCTAAACGCCATAAGTCATCGCAAAATTACACGCTTTGCCGACTTGGCGACCATAGTACAAAAGTACTGTGCGATGGAGAGCTCCTGGAAAACCGAAAGTAAATTTTGGGATAATCCGGCCCCGAATACATCCCTAGTCCGAAATAAAAGGGTGCATCATTACCAAGCACCTGGGCTAAACACCAAAAAACCAAAACCCCCTAAAGGGTACGGAACCGTACTGGAGGGTTGGCTAAACGGACCCTGCAAAATTCACAGTATAGAGGGCGCCACTCCAACTCATAGCCTTCGAGCATGTTGGATACTACGGCAGGTGGCCAAAAGTGGCGAAGAGCTTCTAGCTTCAGAATCCCAGCCCAGCAACACCGGTACGGTGTTAATAGTCTTCAAGACTTTCGCATCAAATAACATGCGGAAACGAACACTCCGCAACCTTGCCGAAGTCTACCAAGTAGCAACAATAAATCCATGGAGTGACACGGCTATTACCTTCAATGCCGCTGATTTAACCTAAATTCCCAACAGCCCGAGCACCAGCCGCATTGGTCCTTAGTCCGATAGTGGACGGCTTTCGCCTTACTAAGGTACTCATGGATGGCGGCAGCGGACTAAACCTCATCTACGAGGAAACCCTCCGAAAAATGGAAATAGACTGGAACCGCATTGAGCGAAGCAGCACAACCTCTAGAGGAATAATCCCTAGCCGGGAAGCATGCTACACAGGAAAAATCACACTGGACGTAGTGTTCGGCTCGCCGGACAATTACAGGTCCGAGGAGGTCACATTTCAAGTGGCCCCATTGAGCAGCGGATATCATGCTTTATTAGGACGAGAGGCATTCACAATTTTTCAAGCTATACCCCATTATGGGTACATGAAGCTTAAAATGCCCGAACCTAATGGAATCATCACTCTCGCTAGTGATCCGAACATAGCACTCCGCGCCGAAAACAAGACGGCTGCACTAGCCCTCGAGGCACTATCCGAAGCCCTAGCGGCCGAGGAACTCACCGTGATGCGCTCCACGGTGAACAGGGACGACGTGATACTTGATAAAAGATCCAGGTCCACCTCTTTTAAACCAGCGGATGAAATAGTCAAATCCCAGGTCCACCCAACGGACCCTGCAAAGACGGCCTCCATTGGGGCACAATTAAACCCTGATGGCCGCACTACGAGAATTTCTACGAGAAAACTGGGACATCTTTGCCTGGCACCCTTCGGACATGCCAAGAATCCCACGTCGGCTGGCCGAGCACAGCCTAAATATCCTAAAAGGATTCAAGCCACCAAACAGGCTCTTGGCGCTTTTCCAAACCCAAGAGACAGGCCATGGGAGAGGAGCTAGCCAAACTTTTTGGAAGCTGGATTCATCGGAGATATAAAACATCCGGACTGGCTAGCAAACTTGGTGATGGTACCAAAGAAGGATAAATCTGGCGCCTATGTGTCGATTTTAAAGACCTGAACAAGGCTTGCCCAAAGGATCCCTTCCTCCCTCGAATTGATCAAATTATTGACGCTTCTGACAGGACACGACTCATTGTGCTTCCTCGACGCTGCACTCGGCTACCACCAAATCAAGATGGCGGAGCAGACCAAGCTGCAACAGCATTCATCACTCCATACGGCCCGCTCTGCTTCAACACAATGCCCTTTGGGCTCAAAAACGCCGGGCGCAACATATCGGTAGCATGATTCGTACATATGTCCGCAAACCAGATCGGCAAAATAGTGGAAGCATATGTAGATGACGTGGTCGCTAAAACCAAGCACGCCGAAACTCTAGTAGACGACTTGAGGCTCACATTCGACAATTTTCAAAATATGACATCAAGCTCAATCCGGAAAAATGCATCTTCGGCGTTCAAATGAAAGCTCTGGGCTTCATTGTGTCCGGTAGAGGAATTGTAGCAAACCCAGCCAAGATCCGAGCTCTATCACATTTGGATATTCCAATAGACCTCAAACAAATACCCAAATTGACGGGTTGCGTAGCGGCTCTAAGCCGCTTTATCTCCCGTTTGGGAGAAAAGGCGTTCCCCTTTACCGCCTCCTCCGCGCACCGAACACTTCGAGTGGATGTATGCCGCCACGGCGGACTCGAAGAAATAAAGGCCATTTTGGCAACAAATCCGGTCTGGCAGCCAACGTGGGCGAACCAATGCTATTATATATCGCCGCAACACATCAAGTTGTCGGTAGCGGTGCTCGTTGTCGAGCGAGAAGCGGACGGACACCGGTTCCCTCTTCAAAACCGGTTTACTATGTGTCCACTGTCCTAACTCCATGCAAGTCCCGGTACCCACACTATCAAAAGATAGCATACGCGGTGTTCATGGCATCCCGGAAGCTGCGACACTACTTTCAAGAGTGTTCGATAACGGTAGCCTCCAAAGTACTTCTTAACGATATTATAAACAACCGCGACGCGACGGGCCGGATTGCTAAATGGGTCATAGAGATCCTTCCATTCGACATAACTTATAAGCCACGACGAGCTATTAAGTCACAGGTTTTGGCCGACTTCGTGGCCGAATGGATCAAGTTTAACTCCCTAAAGAGTACGGCGCATACTCCAATTGGATCATGCACTTTGGCGGCTCCAAAATGTTGGCGGCACGGGGGCTGGCGTCGTCTGGACGTCCCCAACCGGGGACACAGTCCAATACGTCCTTCAAATAATGTATACGGACTCCAACAACGCAGTCGAATACGAGGCCCTTCTGCACGGCCTCCGGATGGCAGTCTCCATGGGCATTAAATGCCTAGAGGTGCGTGGGGATTCGAACCTCGCGATATCTCAAATAAACGGAGACTTTGATGCCAAAGATCTGAAAATGGCAGCATACCTCAATGCCGTCCTAACAATGTCAGCACGGTTCGAAGGGCTCGAATTTCATCATATAGCCCGGGATAACAACCAGGCAGCGGACATATTGGCATGCATCGGTGCAAAACGCGATGCCGTCCCACCCAATATCTTTCTGGAACGGCTGTTCAAGCCATCCGTACTATGGGAAGGGGAGTCCGGCAATAACAATCCGGACCCAACCGCATCGCCTAACGCCAACACTTCAAACAATCGGAGGCTCGCCACCGAGATAACACCTCGCCCACGAAATAATGGCGGTTATCGCCAAAGGACGGAACCATTCCTAGCCTACCTAACTCGGCAGGAACTCCCGGAAGACCAAATTGAGGCTCGCTACATAGTACGGCGATCTAAAGCCTATAAGGTCCATGAGGGAGAGCTTTATAAGAAAAGCACTACCGGAGTCCTTCAAAGGTGTATCTCCGAAGAGGAAGGGCGAAACCTCCTGGCTGAAATTCATGCCGGACTGGGTGGGCACCACGCTGCAGCCCGGGCCCTTGTAGGCAAGGCCTTCCATACAGGATTTCATTGGACGACGGCCCGGGCAGATGCACAGGATTTAGTCCAACGATGCGTCGGTTGCCAGCTTTTTGCTAACCAAAGCCACATGGCACCCACCGCCCTCAAAACTATACCCATCACCTGGCCATTCGCGGTCTGGGGGCTTGACATGGTTGGACCCCTTAAGGGAGGAACCCACAAGCAAAAATACCTATTGGTCATGGTGGATAAATTCACCAAATGGATAGAGGCCAAGCTTGTTAAAACGGCGAATCCGACCAGTGATAGACTTCATATCGGGGTAGTGCACCGTTCGTTGTCCCCCACGGTATCATCATCGATAACGGCACCAACTTCACGGCCGATGAGGTCAAATTATGGTGCAAAAACATGGGCATCAAGTTCGATTATGCCTCAGTCTATCACCCTCAAACCAACGGCCAAGTCGAACAAGCAAATGGTCTAATCATGAGCGGCATTAAACCCAGTTAGTGCGGTCCCTCAAGGAATCTAACGCACTTGGTTGAGGAGCTCGACTCCGTACTGGGGCTGCGGACCACGCCGAATCGTACTACACGGATTCACACCATTTTTATGGTGTACGGTGCAGAAGGCAGTCCCGCCTGCGGCATAATTCACGACTCACCTCGTAATGCGCATGTATGAAGAAAGAGAAGCCGAGCTCGATCGGCGGGACAGTTGGACGCATTGGAGGAGGAGCGCGACGTGGCAAAATCTCGCTCGCATTCTATCAACAAGAAGCTCAAGATATCAAAGCAGGGAAGCACGGGCCAAAGCTTATAACGCCGGGCGAACTAGTTCTACGCTCACGGACAAGAAAAAGGACAAACTCAAGCCCAAATGGGAAGGTCCCTTCATCATCGACCAGGTCCTGACCGGCGGAGCATACCGTCTGCGAAACGCATCGGATAACCAACTCGAGCCGAACCCATGGAACGCAGCCCGTCTACGAAGATTCTACGCCTAAGCGCCGGACTCCAAGTTCGTCTCCTTCCTCCGTCCACATTTTCTATTTTTGCTGTGTTTTATTTCTCTCCGTGCTCCTCCTTCTTATTGAAGCCTCTAGAGGCTCGTTGCGCTTTTTGCACAATACTTGACGCGCTGTCCGCCATTATTATACCTGGGGCTTCTTTAATGTAAGCTTATTTATACGGGCTTCATGCCCAACACATGCGTTAAACTTCCGCATGTACCTTTTATTCACCATTATATGCATCGATATGACTTAAGTTTTGGCCAAGCTGGGTTGCTCGGCTCTGTGCTTACCCCTCGTTCCCGATTGTTCGGCTAGGTGGTAAAGGGAGCACCTCTGCAATTGTTACTGCCGGGTTAGCGGATGTGTACCTCGACTGGGTGAAGCCGAAAGCTAGCATTCTTAAGGGAATATTCGGTCGGTGAACTGAAAGATGATTTTTAACTATTTACCCATCTGCCCCCAGATGATTTTCTGCTTTCTTAGCAGTTTTGACATGCACTTTAGGGCATGCATCCCAGCGAAAGGAAATCTTAACGGAACTATTCTCCCTGGAAGATGTTTCTTACTATCCATGTAATATAACATAACTAGTTGGGAACTTGTCTGATACAGCAATAATGACCCCTACGCCTTGTCTCCATGCATACCCCGGTTCTTATATAACCACGAGGTATTCGGACACACTCCGGACTATTGGGTCCGGAGGTCAAAGCGAAAAGGTCCGCTATGACAAACGATCTATAATCCGGCTAGAGACATTTTTTCATGTCATATTTTTACATAGTCAACTCGACTCATTATATTCCTCCTCAATGCCATCTAATAGGCTATCTAATTTACAATCTTGCTGGGAATACTTGGCGGCCAATTCTACTTGGCCGTACACTAAGCTTACAGGATCTCCATCCCATCAGGCCCCACAGTCCGACCTCGCCATGTGGTTTGGGTCACTTCGTGGTACCGCGTCTTTACCATGGCCTGTGCCTCCTGGCGCCTTTGACGGCAGGCCGATAACTTCCATAGTCGGAAGCGCCGCCGTGCTCCTTGAAGCCGCCTGCCAGCTCCCCAATGCCTTGAGGGGAGATAGATGGCCACAAGGCTGGCCGATGCCTATCATCACCTGCGGACTCGTTAGTAATCGACGCAATTCGGGAAGAAGATCACCAAGAACTGGGCATCTCCTCCTCGGGGCGACCTGTGAGCAAACCTACATACATGTTTATGTTAGTCGCCTTCCTCGAACTCTTTCAAAGTCCGCTCAAGCACTTACTGAAAATGCCGCGGTAAGCCGCCGATTCTCCTTTACGGAGTCAGACAACTGGGCACGAACATCCTTTAGTTCCTCACCCAGTTTGGTGTTGGCATCTTGGAGGTTATTTTTCTCCTGCCGCACCCTCGTAAGCACTCTCTCGCTGGCCTTTAGCTGGCACATGAGCTGTTGCTTGTCCGGATCTAGTCCGGCGCCATCTGCAATATTTTTGTCAGACTTACACACCCGCCGCACTTCATAAACTATTTATCTTTTGAAGCGTATATTACCAGAGGGGGTCTCTGTGGCTCCCCCTGCAGCGGCTAGTGCGGCCTCAAGTTGGGCCTTGTACTCCTCAAGCTCCCCGACAGTCGGGTATTCTTTTCAGAAGATCCTGCATAACAAATGATCCTTAAATCAGTTATTCTAACTATTTTAAGTCTCGGGGCTCTTGGCACATATAATCACAAATCTCCTTACCCGTATGTCCTTTACATACTGCTCCGTGGCTCGCTAGACCATCTTGAGCGGCACGGAGGTGCGCATCTCCGAATTGAAGGCATTCAAGGCCTCTTGGGAGAAACATGCGTCACGAAGAACTGTCGCGGGCGCCTGTGATTCAAGGCGCTCTCCACCTCGGAGTTGGTGGCGGACAGTCTGTCAGCATCCTCTGTCGGAGGAGCATCCGACGTACGCCTCGTGTTCGCCTCCGCTTCGGGACCCGGCTTGGAGCCTGGCCGACGGAGGTTCGATCGGCAACCTCTCCGGACTCAGTCCGGCAAGCGCTCTTTTTCCTGAAAAGAGTGTCAGCGTTAGTACGCCTTCCAGGAATCAATCCTAGGAACATGGTGACACGCCATACCGTTGCGGCGGAGTCTCGATCCTGACCGCACTCCTTTTTAGTCTGCGGGGCGTACTGCCCCTTGTTGGCCAGCCGCCGCGGGCTCGGCTTCCTTCCTCGAAGGTACCCCCTGCGAAACACCATTGGTATACGGTGGTCAAAAAATAAGCATGGATGGGTCATTATCAGGGTTTTGGGATCTCGGTCTCAGTTACCTGTGAGGCTGGAAATATTCCGAGGTAATCGGCCGTAATGGCAACCAAAGCATTGTCGATGCTAAGTTGGTGGAACACCCCGTCGATCAACTCCACCTTTATATCCGGATCCTCTTCGGAGGCCGGATCGAGGGACCGTTCCGGATCCTCGGGTTGTGGGGGCGGGCTGTGTATCTTCTCCACAGTCCGGCGCAGTTCCTGCGCAGAAACCATGAAATGAGATATTTAACCATGGGAACATGGATCGGGCAGGTCACAAAGATGTTTGCTTACCCAGCTTCGAGGATTATTCGAAGAAAACTCCTTCAGTGGATTGACGCGGAGGAAATCCTCCTCCTCCCCTTTATACATGGCGGCATAAGATCTTCACCAGTTCGGTGACCGATCCCGCCCTTTGCGGCCATGGCGGGTGGCATCGTCCTCCCGTTGAAGTCCCACATGGGGTGGCCCCTATATTGGAGCGGTTGCACTCCTCATAATGCAGATTGCCATGACTCCAATCATGGTCAATCCGGCATGAGCCAAGAACCTTATTTGGCTCATCAAATAGAGGACATCCGGTCATTTTCCCTCCGGCTCCGAGGGCGCCCAGCTTAGGCGCTTCTTCAGAGGAGCATTGCTGAACTCCTAAGGCCGATCCGAACAGATCCGCAGCGGGACGTCCTCCATGTAAAACCATTCAAGGCCAGTCTTTGGACGCCTTCTTTAGGGTTCGGATAGATATCCGTCCCGGCGATCAAGCGCATAGCTCGGCTCCGCCCACTTGATATATTGACCCCTCATGAGAATGGGGTACTAGGCGAATAATCTCTTCCACAGCCCGAAATGAGCCTCGACGCCCAAGAACAGTTTGCAAAGGGCCACGAAGCCCGCGATGTGCAAGATGGAGGCAGGAGTAAGGTGGTGCAACCGAGGTCAGAGAACTCCAAGAGCCCCCGGAGAAACGTATGGATTGGAAAACCGAGTCCTCTTACTAGATAAGAGATGAAGCATACCCGCTCTCCTGTAGAGCGATCGGGGACACTCTCCGCTTGCTGTCCGCCCGTGGAGGTGGCAAGTCCGGCTCGAACCGGAACCATGAAGGCCGGGGAAGAAATCCCTTGGCTTGGAGTATAACTAGCTCGCTATGCGGGATCGAGCATCTCTCCCAATTTCGCCGAGGGCTGGGAGCGCGAGAGGAGGAGCCACGACCGTCCATGATGGAATGGGCTTTGGTCGAGGCGCCCATGAAAGCTCACGAAGGGGATGGTGTGACTCAGATCTAGATCCTCGCCCTTCTATAGGCAGCTCATTTTGCGCAATTGGGGGTAAGTGTAAAATAACCTGGCTTTTCGTGATTCATTCAAACACGTGGAAGATGGCCATTATTGGGCGTAGAAGCCAAGGAGCGCAGCATTTATCGAGCCGGACACTATTCGACAAGTATATGGAATTTGGAGAAGAACCCGCCTCGCAATGCTGAAGACAATCAACGCGCCGGACTCATCGTCATTGAAGCTTGGTTCGGGGGCTACTGAAGGAGTCCCGGATTAGGGGGTGTCCGGATAGCCGAACTATCACCGTTGGCCAGAATCCTGGACTATGAAGATACAAGATTGAAGACTTCGTCCCGTGTCCGGATGGGACTTTCCTTGGCGTGGAAGGCAAGCTTGGCGATACAGATATGTAGATCTCCTACCATTGTAAGCGACTCTCTGTAACCCTAACCTATCAGTTGTCTATATAAACCGGAGGGTTTTAGTCCGTAGGACGAACAACAATCATACCATAGGCTAGCTTCTAGGGTTTAGCCTCCTTGATCTCGTGGTAGATCTACTCTTGTACTACCCATATCATCAATATTAATCAAGCAGGAGTAGGGTATTACCTCCATCGAGAGGGCCCGAACATGGGTAAAAACATCGTGTCCCTTGTCTCCTGTTACCATCCGCCTAGACGCACAGTTCGGGACCCCCTACCCGAGATCCGCCGGTTTTGACACCGACACACTCCGTGACCTCATCGAAGTCTGTCAAATCGCCGCGACAAACCCTTGGAACGACACGGCTATAACCTTTAATGCCGGTGACGAACCAAAATACAGGACAGTCCGAGTGCCATCCGCATTAGTCCTCAGTCCCATCGTGGACAGCTTTCGACTCACCAAGGTCCTCATGGACGGCGACAGCGGACTAAACCTCATTTAAGAGGATACACTCAACACAATGGAAATAGATAGGAGCCGCATCAAGCAAAGCAGCACGACCTTCCGAGGAATCATTCCCAGCCGGGAGGCACGGTGCATGGGAAAAATAACACTCGATGTGGTATTCAGCACGCCGGAGAATTATCGGTCCAAAGAAATAACTTTTCAAGTAGCCCCTTTCAATAGCGGATATCACGCCCTCTTGGGGCGAGAGGCATTTACACGCTTCCAAGTTGTACCTCATTACGGGTACATGAAGCTTAAGATGCCCGGGCCCAACAGCATAATCACTCTCACCAGTGATCCGGACATAGCACTCCGCGCCGAAAATAAAACCGCATCCCTAGCCCCCGAGGTATTATCTGAAGCCCTTGCGGCCGAAGAGTTAACCGCACTGCGCTCCACGGTGGACCGGGACGATATGATCCTAGACAAACACCCCAAATCCACCTCCTTCAAGCCAGCGGAAGAGATAGTCAAATTCCAGGTCCATCCAACGGACCCCAAGAAGACAACATCTATTGGGGCGCAACTAGACCCAACGGTCGACACCGGCTACGGGATTTTCTTCGTGAAAACTGGGATATATTCTCCTGGCACCCTTCTGATATGCCAGGAATCTCGCGCATATTAAAGGGATATAAACCGGTCAAACAAACACTGCGGTGCTTTTCCGAGCCCAAACGCTAAGCAATCGGAGAGGAGCTAGCCAAGCTAATGGAGGCCGGATTCTTTAGAGAAATAAAACATCCGGACTGGCTGGCAAACCTAGTGATGGTACCAAAGAAGGATAAATCCTGGCGCCTGTGCGTCGATTTCAAATACCTCAATAAGGCTTGCCCTAAGGATCCCTTCCCCCTCCCCCGCATTGACCAAATCATTGACGCTACCGCAGGAGACGACTCGCTGTGTTTTCTTGACGCATATTCCGGATACCATCAAATCAAAATGAAGGAGTCCGATCAAGCTGCAACAGCATTCATTACCCCATATGGGCCATTCTGCTTCAACACCATGTCCTTCGGGCTCAAGAACGCTGGCGCCACATATCCACGCATGATTCAAACATGCCTGGAGAAACAGATCGGCAAGACAGTTGAAGATTATGTGGACGACACCGTCATCAAAACTAGGCACGTCGAAACACTAATAGATGATTTACGTCTCACATTCAGCAACCTCCATGTGTAGGACATTAAGCTCAATCTGGAAAAGTGTGTTTTCGGCATCCCCGCTGGAAAACTTCGGGCCTTCATTGTTTCCAATAGAGGAATCGAAGCAAATCCAGCCAAAATCTGAGCTCTATCACAATTGGCTACACCAACAGACCTTAAACAAGTCAAAAAACTGGCGGGTAGCGTGGCAACTCTAAGCCGCTTTATCTCCAGATTGGGAGAGAAAGCGCTGCCACTCTGTCGCCTTCTCCGGCGAACCGATCACTTCGAGTGGACGGACACGGCAACAGCCGGACTGGAAGAAATAAAAACCCTTCTAACGAGCAACCCAATCTTGGCTGCGCCGAACGTTGGCAAACCCATGTTGATGTACATATCGGCAACACATCAGGTGGTGAGCGCTGTACTCGTCGTTGAACGAGAACAGGGCAGACACAAATTCCCGCTTTAGAAGCCAGTATACTACATATCCACTGTCCTTACACCATGCAAATCCCGGTACCCCCATTATCAAAAGATAGCATACGCGGTCTTCATGGCATCCCGAAAGCTACGACACTACTTCCAGGAGTGCTCGATCATGGTGGCTTCCAAAGTACCATTCAACGCCATAATTAACAACCGCGATGCCACGGGCCGGATTGCCAAATGGGCCATTGAGCTCCTTCCATTTGATATTACATACAAACCATGTCAAGCTATTAAATCCCAATCTTGGCTGACTTCGTGCCGAATGGGACAGAGGCGAACTCCCTCTGAGTACCTACACATATTCCAATTGGGTTATGTATTTCGATGGCTCCAAAATGTCAAGGTGGCTAGGAGCAAAGGCCGCTTAACGTCCCCCACTGGAGACGTTGTTCAGTATGTTCTCCAAACACTATACACAGACTCCAATAACGCAGCCGAATATGAAGCCTTATTGCATGCTCTCCGGATGGCTGTCTCCATGGGCATACAGTGCCTGGAAGTGCACGGGGACTCAAACCTCGCAATATCTCAAATAAATGGAGACTTTGATGCCAAACATCCGAAGAAGGCAGCTTATCGTAATCAAGGGGCTTGAGTTCGGTTCGGTTCGAGGGGCTCGAGTTCCATCACGTGGCCTGAGAAAGTAATCAAGGAGCGGACGTTCTTGCTCGTATCGGCGCTAAGCACGACCCCGTCCCACCTAATATATTTCTGGAAAGGCTTTTTAAGCCATCCGTGGTGTGGCAGGGGGAAAGCAGCAACACTAGTCCGGATCCAAACACAACCCCAGATTCCGAACACACAGATATCATCGGCGGCTCAGGCACCGAAATAACACCGTCGACCGATCTCATTATGGCAGTGATCGCCCCATGGACCGAACCTTTCCTGGCCTACCTTAATAGGAAAGAACTTCCTGAGGATCAGAATGAGGCCCGCCGCATTGTCCGGCGTTCGAAGGCCTACAAGGTCCACGACGGAGAGATCTATAAGAAAAGCGCCACCAGAGTCCTTCAAAGGTGTATCTCCGAGGAGGAGGGGCGGCAGCTCCTGGCTAAGATTCACACCGGTCTCGGCGGGCACCATGCCGCAGATCGGGCCCTTGTTAGCAAGGCCTTCCGTACAGGATTCTACTGGCCGACGACCCGAGCAGATGCACATGACCTTGTCCAACATTGTGTCGGATGCCAACTCTTCGCCAACCAAAGCCACATGACTCCATCTGCCCCACAAACAATCCCCATCACTTGGCCTTTTGCGGTCTGGGGACTGGATATGGTTGGACCCCTTAAAGAAGGAAGCCATAAGAAAAAATATCTGCTAGTCATGGTGGATAAATTCACTAAGTGGATAGAGGCCAAACCAGATAAAACGGTCGAGTCCGGGCCGGTGATAGAATTCATATCCGGTGTCGTACACCGTTATGGTGTTCCGCATAGTATCATCACCGAAAACGGCTCCAACTTCACAGCAGACAAAGTGAAAACCTGGTGCGCTAATCTGGGCATCAAGCTCGATTACGCCTCTGTATATCATCCACAAACAAATGGTCAAGTCGAAAGAGCCAATGGTCTTATTATGAGCGGCATTACACCCAGACTAGTGCGGTCTTTGAAAGAATTAGACAAGCACTGGGTTGAGGAGCTCGACTCCGTACTCTGGGGGCTGCAGACCATGCCCAATCGCACTACCAGATACACACCCTTTTTCATGGTGTACGACGCAAAGGTAGTGCTACCCTGCGACATTATTCATGATTCACCTCGAGTGCGCATGTACGAAGAGAGAGAGAGAGGCCGAGATCAATTGGCAGGACAGCCTAGATGCCCTGGAGGAGGAGCGCGACGTCGCAAAAGCCCGTTCCGCATTTTATCAACAGCAGGCTCGCATGTATCAAAGCAGAGAAGTGCGGGCCAAAACATATAACGTCGGCGAACTCGTTCTACGCCTGCCGGAGAAGAAAAAGGGCAAACTCAAGCCCAAGTGGGAGGGTCCCTCCATCATTGACGAAGTTCTGACTGGAGGAGCGTACTGCCTGGGTGATGCATCAGACAATCGCCTAGAGCCGAACCCCTGGAACGCGGCCAGACTCCAAAGATTCTATGCCTAGCGCCGAACTCTTTGTTTGTCTCCTTCTCCCTATTATTTCCATTACTTTTTCTCTCTTTTTACTTTTCCCTTCAGCCTTAAAAGCTTTTCGTGCGGTTAAACCGTGCACCTGTGACATACACATCCTCAAATATGTACGTCCATTATACCTGGGGGCTTCTTGGATAGAAGCTTATTATTGTTTTCCGAGCATCAAGCTCATCAGATATGTGTGTTTTCCCCATATGTACCTTTTCTTCGCCATTATATGCATCGATATGACTTAAGTTTTGGCCAAGCTGGGTTGCCTGGCTCCTGTGCTTATGCCCTACGTTCCTGTCAGTTCGGCTAGGGCATAAAGGGAGCACCTCTGCGATTGTTACTGCCGGGTCATCCGAATGTGTACCTCGGACTGGGTGAAGCTGAAAGATAGTGTTCTTAGGGGAATATTCGGTCGGTGAACTAAAGATGTTTTTGCATTCGTCCCGTCGTGAACCCCCAGAAGCTATACACATTGTGATTTCTTCATCACAGTTCGGACATGCACGTCGATGCATTGATACGTCTCCAACGTATCTATAATTTTTGATTGCTCCATGCTATATTATCTTCTATTTTGGAGATTATTGGGCTTTGTTATACAATTTTATATTATTTTTGGGACTTACCTATTAACAGGAGGCCCAAACCAGAATTGCTTTTTTTTTTGCCTATTTCAGAGTTTCGCAGAAAAAGAATATCAAACGGAGTCCAAACGGAATGAAACCTTCGGGAACGTCATTTTCAGAACGAACATGATCCAGAGGACTTGGACCCTACGTCAAGAAAGCTACCAGGAAGCCACGAGGTAGGGGGGCGCGCCAACCCCCCTGGGCGCACCCTCCACCCTCGTGGGCCCCATGTTGCTCCACCGATGTACTCCTTCCTCCTATATATACCTACGCACTTCAAACGATCAGATACGGAGCCAAAAACCTAATTCCACCGCCGCAACCTTCTGTACCCGTGAGATCCCATCTTGGGGCCTGTTCCGGAGCTCCGCCGAAGGGGGCATCAATCACGGAGGGCTTCTACATCAACACAATAGCCTCTCCGATGAAGTGTGAGTAGTTTACCTCAGACCATCGGGTCCATAGTTATTAGCTAGATGGCTTCTTCTCTCTTTTTGGATCTCAATACAATGTTCTCCCCCTCTCTTGTGGAGACCTATTCGATGTAATCTTCTTTTTGCGGTGTGTTTGTTGAGATCGATGAATTGTGGGTTTATGATCAAGTTTATCTATGAACAATATTTGAATCTTCTGAATTCTTTTATGTATGATTGGTTATCTTTGCAAGTCTCTTCGAATTATCAGTTTGGTTTGGCCTACTAGATTGATATTTCTTGCAATGGGAGAAGTGCTTAGCTATGGGTTCAATCTTGCGGTGTCCTTTCCCAGTGACAGTAGGGCCAGCAAGTTACATATTGTATTGTTGCCATCGAGGATAACAAGATAGGGTTTTTATTGTATTGCATGAGTTTATCCCTCTACATCATGTCATCTTGCTTAAAGCGTTACTCCGTTCTTATGAACTTAATACTCTAGATGCATGCTGGATAGCGGTCGATGTGTGGAGTAATAGTAGTAGATGCAGGTGAGTCGATCTACTTGTTTGGACGTGATGCCTATATACATGATCATGCCTAGATATTCTCATAACTATGCTCAATTACATTAATTGCTCAACAGTAATTTGTTCACCCACCATAAATACTTATGCTCTCGAGAGAAGCCACTAGTGAAACCTATGGCCGCCGGGTCTATTTTCCATCATATTAATCTTCCAACACTTAGCTATTTCCGTTGCCTTTTATTTTACTTTGCATATTTATCACAAAAATACCAAAAACATTATCTTATCATATCTATCAGATCTCACTCTCGTAAGTGACCGTGTAGGGATTGACAACCCCTTATCACGTTGGTTGCAAGGATTTATTTGTTTGTGTAGGTGCGAGGGACTCGTGTGTAGCCTCCTACTGGATTGATACCTTGGTTCTCAAAAACTGAGAGAAATACTTACGCTACTTTGCTGCATCACCCTTTCCTCTTCAAGGGAAAACCAACACATTGCTCAAGAGGTAGCATGCATGCACACCCAGGGAAAGGAACCCTTAACGGAACTATTCTCTCTGGAAGATGTTTCTTACATTCTTAATGTAATATAACATAACTAGCCGGATAATTGTCTGTTCAAGCAACTATAACCCCTACGCCTGGTTTCCATGCATACCCGGTCTACTTGGCCGCTCTGGTATTCGGAAATATTCCGCACCTTCGGGTCCAGAGGTCAAAGCGAAAAGGTCTGCCGTGACAATCATTTTATAATCCAGCTAGAGTTGCGTATGCAAAGGAAAGTACATAGTCACTTAGGTCTTAAAAACTTCCTCCTCTATGCTGTCCAGCAGGCTATCTAACTTACAATCCTGCTGGGAATACTTGGTGGCTAATGTTACTTGGTCATATACTAAACTAATTGGAATTTCTTCCCCATTTGACCCTAGCTGTCCAACCCGGGCCATGTTATTTGGATCCAGCTTGGTATACCGCGTTTTCACCATGGCCTAGGCCTCTCGCGCACCCTCTCGATAGGCCGATATCTTCCATAGTCGGATACGCCGCTGCGCTCCCTTGAACAGCTCTACAAGCTCCTCCATACTCCCTGGAGGGGAGGCGGATGGCCATAAGGCCTTGGCTACACTCCTCATTGCCTGTCGAGCTTGCTCGTGCAATTGCGACAGCCCTTGCAGAAGATCACTTGATGATCCAGACACCTCCTCTTCAGGACGTCCCGTCAACATACCTGCAATCATAGCTATATCAGCTACTTTTACTTCCAAACTATTATAAGGTAAAATCCGGCCACGTACTGAATATGCCGCCTCGCAGCTTTTATTCTCCTTCACGGAGTCAGCTAGCTGGGCCCGCACATCTTTCAGTTCTTCGCCCAGTTTGGTGTTTGAGTCCTGGAGTTTGTTTTTCTCCTCTATAACTCGGGCCAGGACATGCTCGCCTACAACGTGTAGTCTTTTTGCCTCTTTCTCTCCCGCTTGAGCGGTTTTCAACTTCTCTTCCAGTTGACCTGATGATCCTATTATGAGATAAGCAACAGTATTAGCACAACTACTGTATAATTGTTATTCCTCGATGGAGGGGACCATTACTAGAGGATGCCTTCTTGGACTTTTTCAGTTCGGAGGTAGCAGCATTTAGCTGTGTCCAACACTGCTCCAGCTCTTGAGCTAGCAGGTTGTTCTTCTCCGTCAGAACCTGGTTATACATCGATCCTTAAATCACTTGTGCCAACTGCTTTCAGTCTCGGGGGCTACTAGCATGTGGTTATCCTTTTCGGACAAAATAAACCTTACCCGCACATCCGTTAAATGCTGCTTTGTGGCTCTGCCAAGCCCATCTCGAGCAGCTCGGATGTATGCGTCAGCCAAGCTAAAGGCATCAAACGCCTCTTTTGAGAAGCCAGGGTCCCGTAAAATGGCCCTCCATCATCGATGATTCATGGCGCTCTCCACTTCCGAGTTGGTAATATACATATCTTCCGAGCCCTCGGCTGAAGGACTGTCTGGTGTCGTTCCCGTATCGGCCCCTGTCTCTCCAGCAAGGTCCGCACCCCGGCTGTTGGGAGTACGACTGGCTGAATTCCCGGACATAGTTCGGCGAACCTTTTTCCTGATATAGGACAAACAAAACGATCACAGTTGGATGTGAATACTAAAGCATACTTTCAAATCCGTACCTCTTTGACGAAGGCCCGGTCGTGTCTTCATCGGCCCTCCTTCTAGAGGCCTTCCTCGGCGCGGAAGCCGCTCTCTTTGGATTGGCCCATGAGGTAGCATGACGTGCGGAACGCCTCCCCTTTGGAGCATGAGACAGTGCGGCGGGTGAGGTAGTGTGAGGAAACTCTTTCAGGGGGGATTTCTCCTGATGACATACGTGGGAAGTAGGAAGAAGACCAGGATAATCAACGATAATGGCCACTTCTGTGCCATCGTAACTCACCTGGTAAAACACCTCTTCCGCAAGTACCACAAATATATCCGGGTCCTCTTCAAACCCAGGATCAAGCTCCCGGTCATGGTCCTCTAGCTGTAGGGCGGGGCTGTGTAGCCCCTCGGTGATCTTTTACCAGTGCTGTTATAAACAGACGGACTAAGAATTCATTAAAGGTGACTTGGAGAGTAGAATGAGTAAAAGTAGAGGGATCAGGACTTACCCAGCTGGGAGGGTTATACATGGAATACCCATCTCTGCGATTGATGCGAAGAAATTCCTTTTCCTCCCCTTTGAACAGCTCGGCCAGTATCTTGGCCAGAGCTACGGGGGTATCCGGACCTTTCTGGCCACAGCGGGAGGCGTCATCCTCCCCGTTGTAGTGCCACATTGGGAGCCCTCTATATTGAAGTGGCTGAACCCCTCGCGCTATAGAGGTTGCCATTACCTCGACTATTGTTAATCCGGACTAGGCGAACGTCTTTATCTTGTCCATGAGCTGACGAACTGCCGCACTATCGTCCTCTTCAAGACTTCGGGGACGCCAACTATGGCGTTTCTTCAGCGGAACGCTGGAAAATTCGGGAAGACCTTTTCGAATTGGTTCAGGGAGTGCAACGTCCTCAATGTAGAACCATTCGGAAGGCCATTCTTCCGATGCCTTCCTTGGTGTGCCGGGCAGGTATCCGGTATTGGCGATGCGCCATACTTCGGCTCCGCCTAGTTCAAATATTGACCCCTCGTGGTTACGCAGGACAAGGCAAAACAACTTTCTCCACAGTTCAAAATGGGTCTCGACGCCCAGAAATAGTTCGCATAAAGAGACATAGCCCGCAATGTGCAGGATGGAGGCAGGAGCAAAGTTATGCAGCTGGAGGCCATAGTATTCCAAAAGCCCCTAGAGGAATGGATGGATTGGAAATCCGACGCCCCTTAGTAGATAGGGGACGAAACACACTCGCTCCCCCCGGATGGATTGGGGAAGTCCTCTGCCTGGGTCTCGCCATTAAAGGAGGCCAGCCCTGCTCGAACCGGGACCAGATCCGCAGGGGGAAGAAATCCCTGCGTTTGCAACTTCAGCAATTGACTGTGGGACACAGAGCACTTCTCCCACTCGCCTTTCTCTGGGTCGAAACGGGAGGAGGAGCTGGGAATGCTAGCCATGATGGAATGGTCTTTCCTAGCAGTCTCTGAGGATTTTCTCCGTATGGTGCCGAATGGATCTAAGATCCAATCTCTTAAATATACACTCTTTATGGTCGGGGTGTTATTTCCAAAAAGTACCTTGACCTTCCGCATTCGTTCGACACGTGAAAGCTGAAGTCATTGATACACGGAAGCCAAGGAGGGCCACATTGAATGGAAGGCCGAATACATTACTTAAAGGTCATCGGAGGAGGAACCCTCCTTGCAATGCCGAAGACAATCTATGAGCCAAAAACCTCATCATTGATGACTGGTCCGGGGGCTACTGAGGGAGTCCTAGAATAAGGGGTCCTCGAGCATCCGGCCTGTTAACCATGGGCCGGACTGATGGGCTGTGAAGATATCAAGACCGAAGACTACACCCGTGTCCGGATGGGAATCTCCTTGGCGTGGAAGGCACGCTTGGCGACCGAATTTGTAGATTCCTTTCTTTGTAACCGACCTTGTGTAACCCTAGATCCTCCCGGTGTCTATATAAATCGGAGGACTTAGTCTGGAGGGACATACTCATTACCGTAGTAATACATGCTAGACTTCTATGGTTTAGCCATTATGATCTCGTGGTAGATCAAGTCTTGTAATACTCATATTCATCAAGATCCATCAAGCAGGAAGTAGGGTATTACCTCCATAGAGAGGGCCCGAACCTGGGTAAACATCATGTCCCTTGTCTCCTGTTACCATCGACCTTAGATGCACAGTTTGGGACCCCCTACCCGAGATCCGCCGGTTTTGACACCGACAAAGGGATCCCACAACGGCCACTTTCAAAAGGAGATAACTAGTACAAGTTATCCTGACTAAAGGTGGTCTTCGCCTACCAAAGGCTCTGGCGGTAATGCCGTCTTGGGCTCCATGGCGACCTCCGTCCTGCTGGTCTTGGTATTGTTGCATATGAGAACCTTTGCCTAATGCCTCGGGACTCCTCGCCCACGTTTGCCTCTTTAGCACCAAAAAGGAAACGAGGACACTGCATGCGCTGGCTCCCGCCTGTCGCCTACCTGGCACCGGTCGTCATGGATTACGTCATAGGAACCTCGTGAGGTGCCCCTTGCCTTGATCTCTCCGCCCCTCGCGAGCCAGCCTGGTGAGGCCGCCCCTGAGGAGGCCTTGCGCTGTCCGCCTAGTGAGGCTTGGCCCCTCGCGAGGGTCTTGAGCGTTAGCTGGTGAAGACGGGCTGTACAGGGCCGCTGGTGGAGCCATGCCCTGGGCCGCAGGCAGGCGAGTCTGGGGACCCCCGTTCCCAGGACGCCTACAGTAGCCCCCGGGCCCAAGGCGCGCTCGGACTTGGCTTCAAGGCGAAGCAAAAGGGCAAGTGCGGATCGCCGCGGGCCCGAACAGCCTGCGGCCCCGCTTGACGCGTGGCGATTGATTGGACATGGTGTCTCCGCTTCCCCATGCTGCCTCGGCAACTGCCCGACTTGACGAGTCCCTGCTGCATGCAGAGAAAAATCATCATCACCTGTGATCGTGGGGATCGCTGGTTGGCATTCTCCCGCTATAAATGAGGAGGGGGGCAGAGCCCCCGTCGCTCATCTCTTCCCGCTCCGCCCGTTTCTTCTCCCTTGCTTCATTGCCAACAGCGACACCCATGGCACCTACGAAGAGGTTCTCGGTCGCAGAGAAGGGGGAGGCCCGCCAGGAGGGGCCTGGCTCACCGCCGCCCAAGAGGGGGCGCGGCCGTCCCCGCAAGCACACCACGACCCCCGCCATGGCCCCTCGCGGCCGCAGCGGCACCTCTTCGCGTGGTTGGAGTCTCCTAGGTCATGGTAGCCCCGTCGATGAAGGGAGGCGCGCCATGGTTGCGCGACCTCCCAGGTCGCGCTCCCACTCGGCAGAGGTGCCGCCAGAATTCGTCGTGTGGTCAGAGAACCCGGCCGGTACCTGGCTTCAGCTCCCGCGCTTCTTTGTCGGTGAGTTGCCAACCACGGGTCCAGGCGGTCTCTGGCTGCAGGCGGACGGCTGCTGCAGCAAGGCTTCGTGGGTCGCGGTCGAGGTCTCCGTCGCAGACAACGCAGCCCTAGCCCACGGCTGGCAGAAGTTTGCCCGTGCGCGGCCTGAGACGGGGGTGCTCCCTCCACTTCAAGTACGATGGCAACGCAACCCTCTATGTGAGGGTATTCGGGGAAGATGGCCGCCGCGCGGGTGCTGCCCTGAGGACAACGACGGCGGTGAGGTGCTCAGTCTCGGCGACGGCCGCGACGAGGGTGAAGGCGGGCTTGTCCTCGGCACCGGCCATGGCTCGTCCAGCTACGACGATTCTTCTTCCGGCGACAGCTCCTATAGCGGCAGCTACGACTAGCTGCCACGCTGCTGCGCCCGCTTCGAGGGTGGCAGCGGGTCGTCTCATCACCGCGCCCCAGTGAAGCGCGAGGAGGGGTCTGGCTGAGCTCTGGAGAGAGCCATGGGCCCATCCTCGCGAACTGCCGCGGGATCTCATGCCACTTTTGTTTCGTTCTTCCTTTCCTTCCTGCATTAAGACAGAGACAAGTATGGGGCCCCGCTGGGGCGTGCAACAACTATGATTTCCAAGTTGCTATGTTGTTTTTATTGTTCCTGTGTCGTGTTGCAGCATCAATGTTTCATGTAGGCGTGTAGGAATAACTTAGCTTGACGCGCTCGAAGTAGTCTCCGCCTCGTGAGGCGCGCATTTCCCAGTATCTGGTGTGGCCTCCTTGGCTTGGGAGGTGTCTAGGAACTGCAAAAATTTGTTAGGAAACTCTTATTCTTCCGAGCCTTGGTCGCAGGCGCAGCCGGCCACTACCCAGTGGGCACGGATTGAAAGAGGTGCGCCAGCTTGCGAGCTCGAGCGAGGGTGCCTTGCGAAGAATAGGAAAAAAGTTCACGAGGGCACCTGTCCAGCCCCCTCGCGAGGCATGCGAGGTAGAGTAGGGGTCAAAACGAGGAATCGAGGGAAGAAAAGGAGGCAAAAGGCAATGGAACCAAGCCGACAAGGAACACCAAAAAACAAATTTTCATTAAAGAGGGGGCAAGCCAACTGCGGAAAGCAAATGAAAAGCCTCGTCCGGCACCTAGTCTAGTCTTCTTGTCTTCTCACCAGCGTGGAGCTAAGTGCTGCCACTAGGACGTGGGAGGGAGCCCCCGAGGCCCGAGGGCGGCACTCTTGAGACTCCGGGGCGTGTACAGCCCCACTCATTATTACGTGAGAGTGTCACGAGCGGAGATCTTCACAAGCGCCGGGCCTTGCTTCATGGATAGAACTTCCGGAGGTGTTGGATGTTCCAGCGTTCTGGATGGGGACCCTGTCCTGCGTCTCCAGGCGCGTGACGCCGGGCCTGGAGACGTGGGCGACCCTAAACGGGCCCTCCCACATGGGTGAAAGCTTATGCAGCCCTTCCCTGGAGAGCACCCGCCTTAGGACGAGGTCACCCACCTCGAGCGTCCTTGAGCGGATGCTGCGGCAGTGATACCGCCGCAACGCCTGCTGGTATCTTGCTGCTCGGAGCGTGGCATTGCGGCGGCATTCCTCCCCCAGCACAAGGTCCATCCCCTGCATGGCGTCCTGCTGCATCTCATCAAACGCCAGGACCCGCGCGGAGCGATGCTTGACCTCATGAGGGAGAACCGCTTGTGCTCCATAGACGAGGAAGAACGGGGTCTCGCCCGTTGGCTTGGTGGTGGTGGTGCGGATGGACCAGAACACAGACTGGAGCTCGTCGTGCCAGCCCCTGGCGTAGGCCTCGAGCTTCTTCTTGAAGGTCTTGGTCTTGAGGTCTCTCAGGACCTCTGCGTTGGCGCGTTCGGCTTGACCATTGCTCCTGGGGTGTGCCACCGAAGCGTAGTAGATCTGTGTTCCAAGGTTAGCAAAATATGTCTTGAAGAGATTGCTAGTGAACTGTGAGCCGTTGTCGGTGATGATGTGATTAGGAACTCTGAACCGGCTAACGAGGCCCTTAATGAACTTGACCGCATATCCGGCCGGGATGGTGCAGACAACTTCTACCTCTACCCATTTGGTGAACTTGTCGATGGCGACGTAGAGGTAGCGGTAGCCCCCAGGCGCTCGGGGGAACGGGCCTAAGATATCCAGCCCCCAAACCATGAATGGCCACGAGAGCGGGACGGTCTGTAGGCCCTGAGCCGGCTGATGGATCTGCTTGGCATGGAATTGGCAGGCCTCACAGGACTTCACCAGCTCATTCGCATCGTTGAGCGCTGTAGGCTAGTAGAATTCTCTGTGGAATGTCAGCTAGCAGCTCTTTCCCCTGTTCCCTGGAGATACAACGCAGGGAAACATCATTCGGCCGCTTCCTGTATAACTCACCGTCCTGTATGCAGTACACCGTGGCCTGTCGGGCCACACGCTCCGCGTCCCCCTCTTTCTCCGGCAGCATCCCATGCGTCGGATATTCCTTGAACTCCTTGGTCAAGGACCCCTCCTGAAGCTCGAGCGCTAGGAGTAGGCACGCTCCCGAGGCTGGGACACATGCCAGGGCTCCCGAGGCAAGTGGTTGGGGAAGCTCCTCTCGAGGCGCTGCCGGTCCTGAAAGCGGGGGTGCTGCTGACGGCTTGAAGAGCCGCTCCTCGAAGACGCCAGGCTCTTGGGGCAGTCGCTTGGATACTCTTTTGGCGATGCCGTCAGCCTCCTTATTAGTGCCACGGGGTACATGCTGCAATTCTAGACCCAGGAAATGCTTTTCCATTTTGCGCACCTCCGCGAGGTACGCCTCCATGTGCTCGTCCCTTGGCTCGTATACCTTGTTGGAGAAGTTGACGAGAAGCTGTGAGTCGCCCCTGATGGTAAGGCGCTTCACCCCCAGGGCCATTGCAGCCTTAAGGCCAGCAATGAGGCCTTCGTACTCCGCGGTCTTGTTGGAGACCTTCTCGCCATGCTGGAAGCAGAGCTGCACGACGTAGTAGAGCTTGTCCTGAGTAGGCGAGATGAGCACTGCTCCAGCCCCCGCGCCCTATCGTGCGAACGTGCCATTGAAATACATAAACCAGCCGTCGGGCGCTTCATTTCTCTGCGAGAGGGATCAATCCTCGCCTGCTTCAAGCCCCCAGGCATCCGTCCATTCTGCTATGAAGTCGGCGAGCACGGCCCCCTTGATGACCCTGCTTGTACTGAACTCCAACTTGAATGCTTGTAGCTCGATGTTCCACTCGGCGACTCTTCCAGCAGCATTGGGGCTCATGAGTACCCTCTCCAGTGGGTAGGCCGAGACGACCTTGATTGGGTGGCCTTGAAAGTAGTGCCGTAGCTTACGCAAGGCCACCAAGAGCGCGAGCAAGAGCTTCTGAGGCATGGGGTACCGTGCCCTTGCATCCCGCAGAACCGTGTTGACGAAATACACCGGGTGCTCGACGAGGGCGGGCGCGTCGACGGGGCCTACGTCTACCGAAGGCTGAGGCGCCTCCTGAGGTGATGGAACCCCCAAAGCCTGGTCACTCATTGGGGCCTCCGCAGCCCCAAGGGCGCCGTCTTGCTGAGCCTGGTCGTCTGTTTGCACTGCTGCAGTCCTTGCGGTGCCCTCCGGGTCTTATATCGCCCCAGCTGGGGGCGTGGCTCAGCATGACGCATCCTTGACCTGGCGCTCTTCCCGAACCGCCACCAGAGCTGCGCTGGCAGAGTAAGGAGTGGTGGCGAGGTAGAGCACCAAGGGCTCGAGAGGGTGGGGCGCCACCATCACCGGAGGTCTGGTCAGGTATCTCTTGAGGTCTTGGAACGCTTGGTCGGCCTCCGAGGTCCACTCAAATGGGCCCTTCTTCTTCATTAGCTTGAAAAAAGGTAGGGCACGCTCTCCCAGCTTGGAGATGAAGCGCCCTAGCGAAGTCATGCAGCCAGCAAGCTTCTGCATTTCTTTGAGGGTTTGTGGTAGGCTCATGTCATCGATCGCCTTGACCTTCTCTTGATTAGCCTCGATCTCCCTATGGGACATGAGGAAGCCCAATAGCTTGCCGGAAGGGACACCAAACACGGACTTCTTCGGGTTGAGCCGCAAGTCCACCTGGTGCAAGCTCGCGAAGGCCTCCTCCAGGTCCTGAATCAGAGTTCTCGCCTCTCGAGACTTTACCATAATGTCGTTGACGTAGGCTTCAGCGTTCCTCCCGATCTGCTGACCCAGGGCGATGTGCATCAGCCATTGGAAGGTCGCGCCTGCGTTGCGCAGCCCGAACGGCATGCAAGTGTAGTAGTACACCCCACACGGGGTTAGGAAGGCCGTCTTCTCCTCATCCTCTATCGCCATCTTTATCTGATGATAGCCTGAGAACGCATCCAGGTAGCATAGCAGATCGCACTCCGTAGTGGAGTCGACGATCTGATCGATTCGTGGAAGCGGGAACGAATCTTGGTGGCAAGCCTTGTTGAGGTTGGTGAAGTCGACACACATGCGCTCCTTCCCGCCTTTCTTTGGCACAACGACGGGGTTCGCCAACCACTCGGGGTAACGAACCTCGCGAATGACACCTACTGCCTCCAGCTTGTAGGTTTCCTGGACGATGAAGGACTGCTTCTCCGTGGACTGTCGCCGCGCCTTCTGCTTCACAGGGCGCACATTGGGGCACACCCTTAAGTGATGCTCGATCACCCCTCTTGGGACCCCCACCAGCTGTTTGGGCTCCCAGGCGAATACTTCCTTGTTTGCGCGCAAGAATTTCACCAATGCCTCCTCTTGATTTGGGTCGAGGTTGGCACCTATGGTGAAGGAGGCTCCAGAGGTCCCATCTTGCTCAACCGGCACCTGTTTGGTTTATGCCCGATTTTGAGTGAACAACTGCTTCTTCCTGGCCAGGGCGGCCTCCTTAACTCCAGAGGTGGCCTCGTTGGCCGGTCGCGCCGTCGCGGCGGTCTTGAGGGCAAGCTTGAGTGCTACCAGAGCCTCCTTGGTATCTCCAACTATGGTGAGGACTTCCTTGCTCCCGGGAATCTTCATGAGGTTGTAGGCCAGATGGGTCGCCGCCATAAACTGAGCCAGAGCCGGGTACCCGAGGATGGCTGTCGGATGTGGGGTTCCGGAAAAACCCTTAAGGTTCAAACTCTGGGGTGCGCGCGAGGTCTTTCCCTCCTACCGATCCACGCCCTAGCTCACGAAGATCTCGCGGACGAACTCGACGAACTCGCAACACAGAGAGACACGAGATTTATACTGGTTCGGGCCACCGTTGTGGTGTAATACCCTACTCCAGTGTGGTGGTGGTGGATAGCCTCTTAGGCTGATGATGAACAGTACAAGGGGAAGAACAACCTCCTGAGGTTGAGGTGTTCTTGTGGCTAAGGTAGGCTCTCGCTCAGATCAGATCAAGCGGAGATCCCCCTACTGTGGTGGAAGGATCTACTTATATAGGCCCTGGTCCTCTCCCCAAATATTGAGCGGGAAGGGAGCCAACAACGGCGGGCAAATTTGAAGGGGGACAACTAGTACAAGTTATCCTCGACAAAGTGGTCTTCGCTGCGAAGGCTCTGGTGGTGACGCCGTCTTGGGCTCCACGATGACCTCCGTCCTGCCGTCCTTCTGGCCTTGGTCTCGTTGCACTGATATGGCAACCTTTGCCTGATGCCTCGGTACTCCTCGCCTGCGCTTGCCTCCTTAGCACCAAATAGGAAACAAGGATGCTGCGCACGCTGGCGCCCGCCTGGCGCCCGCCTAATCTCGATCGTCATGGCTCACGTCACGAGAGCCTCGTGAGGTTTGCCCCGCCTTGATATCTCCGCTCCTCGTGAGCTTGCCCGGCTAGGCCACTCCTGAGGAGGTCTTGCATCGTCCGCCTCTCGAGGCTTAGCCCCTCGCGAGGGTCTTGGATGCCTTGTTGATGAAGATGGGCCGTACGGCCCGCTGACTTAGCCACGCCGTGGGCCGTAGGCAGGCAAGTCTGGGGACTCCCGTTCCCAGAACGCCAACAGTAGCCCCCGGGCCCAAGGCGCGCTCGGGCTTGGCTTCACGGAGAAGCCAAGGGTCAAGTACGGAGCGCGCGGGCCCCAAAAGCCTCCAGCCTCGGTTGACGCGTAGCGGTTGATTGGACGTGGGCGTCTCCGCTTCCCCACGCTGCCTCGGCAACTGCTTGATTGGACAAAAGGCTGGCGCGGGCAGCGCTTGCCTTCATTGTTTCTTCCTCGCCTTGCTCCAGATCCCCTTTCTCGCTCCTCACCACCGCTACCTCATATCTGCTCCAATCTCGCTCCGCATCTGCGACCCATGGCGCCGCACAAGGTTAGGACTTCCTCCGCGCCTGCTTGGTATGAGTCGGCTCTTGAAGCGCCCACCGTCATAGAGAAGAGCCTCGCCTCCGTGCGCCTGCTGACGGCGGGGGAGAGCAACGAGTGGGGGAAGACGGAGCTCCGGCTCGCCTCTGATGCGCCGGAGCCTGAGGGAAGCACCTTCTTCCCCTTCTTCTCGAGCAGCGTCGCCGTCGGGTTGGTCCCTCCTTTCTCCGACTTCTTTTATGAGGTTCTCGACCACTACGGGCTGCTGGCGTTGCACCTCCATCCCAACTCTGTCCTCCTCTTGTCCATCATCGCCTACTACTGCGAGGCGTACCTGGGCATGCTGCCGTCCGTGGCGCTTCTGCGCCATTTCTTCTTCCTTCGCATCACCGATGGGCCACTCTCCGGATGCACCAACTTCGTCGCGTCTGGCAAGGCCAACTCGATCTCGAGCACCGGGAAGAGGGCCGACAATATCCGATCCAAATGGGTCATGATGGACACCAAGCGCGCCCATCCGCGCCTGGTGTTACCGACGAAGGCGCCCCAGCTCAACAAGGGGTGGCCCAAGGCGGAGCTTGCTGATGAGCGGGCATTGTCTCTGGGGCGGAATGACGACCGACTTGAAGCCGGGCAACGTGAAGGCAGCCAAGGTGACGGGGCAATGCTCCCGAGGGAGTTCTTGATGCTTCGAAGTTGTTCTCTCCAAAGGCGCCAGCCGCCTCTTTGTGGGAGCTTGAAGAATAGGGGAACAAGACCCGTCTGAGGCCTGGGGCCCTTCCTGGCGACAAATTGGATGTTGTCCTGTGCCTCATAGTTGGGGACAACCAGGAGTACCCGCCTAATGCCTTCGTTCCGTTGTTCCTCCGCAAGGACTGGGAGGAAGTTGTCGCCTCCAGGCCGACCTTTGACGCGCGCGGCCTGGTGCCGCTAGCGCTCGCAGGAGCTCCTGCAGCACCGAAGCCGGTGGAGGTGTCCTCCGACGAGTCCCGTGGAGGGGAGGAGGAGGAGGTGGACTCGGAGAAGACTTTTGAAGAGGTGGGGGAGACTTCTCTTCTGAGCAAGGCCGAGATCCTCCGCACCCTGCCCGACGACGCTGAGGCCGAAGCTCGCCAAGAGGAGAGGGAGCAGCCCCTCATCCCGACAAGGGGCAGGTCCTCGTTGGTTCCTCGAGATGCTGCCCCTGTCTCGACGCCTCCTGAGGCCGGCTCCGGCCCTTCTGTCGCCGGGCCCCCCGTGCCCACTCCTCAGGTCCCGGCGCTGTCAGGCTTCAAGCTCCCCAAGCGGAAATATGTTGCAGTGGATCGGTAAGTGCCTTAAGCTTCGCCTTCTTGCTGCTTGTACTTTTTATATCCTGACGTTCGCCCTTGGTCGATCAGGCCGACGCCTTCAGCGAAGAAGAGGAAGGAGGATACGGCGGCCGTGCCTTCCTCCATAGAGAAAGGAGGCAGCAGCGCCCGCACCTCCCCAACCCGATTGTCCTCGCGAGGCCAAGAGGAACATCGCCGTGTGGAATCAGCCCCCATGGCCCCGCTGGCTCCGGAAGTGCCGGCGTCTGGCGCGGTTGATGAGGTCCCAGCTGCTCCAGAACCCGCAATCTCCTGGGCCCTGGCGACGACGTCGCCTCCTCCTACTACCGCACCTTCACTCCCAGGTTCTTCTACCTCTGCTGCTGTCCTGGAGCGTGCTCTTTTGCAGATGACCCAGTTGCAGGTAGATCTCCTGAGAGTGGACCCGTGCCTGGTGGCCGGGCACCTGGAGCTCGCCTCTGGCTGGCTTCACTCCGACTTGGCGGTTCACGCGACGCTGAGTCAGGCCGCGGCGTCCTCTGAAAAGGAGAAGTAGAGCGCTACCACTGCTACAGCCGATCGTGAGGCGGCACTGAAGGACGCCAAGGCCACCCGCGACCGCTGCCAAGAGCTGGAGGACGAGCTGAAGAGCCTACGCGACAAGCATGCCAAAGAAGCACGCTGCCGCCAAGGGAAGGAGGAGGAGATGAAGGCCCGGGAGGACGCCGTAAAGAACTGTTATGCTGAGCTGGCGGAGTTGGGGAAGATGCAGGCCGCCGAGCGCAACCGGTTGGAAGAGCTGGAGCGGGAGGTGGAGGCGAGGGTGGCCGATCTTGACGCCAAGGCGCGAGTCCTGGGCGAAGACAATGTGGCCTTTGCCGATCTCGAGAAGAGATCTCGCAAGGCACTGAAGACGCTCTACGAGCACGGCCTAGAGAAGTCGCCGGCCACCGATGAGGACAGCCCCGCCCGGCTGCTTCCTCTCTTGGTGAAGGTGCTCGAGGAAGTCATTGATGGTGTCGGTCCCATGGTGGAGGCAGAAGCTCGTGTCCTGTCTTCAGCTGCATTGACTCGCGTCTTCAGCCATCTGCACCTCCGCGACCCCAACGCTTGCCTTGACGAGCTGCTGGAGCCCGTGGCTGATGATCTTAGCACAGCCGCCGCCGCAGCTGTACAAGGTCAAGTGGAGGCCTTGCTGAAGAAGTTCTGCGGCTATGTCTCCGCTCGTTTGTCCGGCGATGCTGCCGATCCTACGACTGGTGATGAAGGTGAAGACGATCTCACCCATGGAGGAGCACCTTCCGCAGGCGATGGCGGTGTCCAGGGGTGACCTGCGGCTATTCTCCCGTTTCGTTCCTACAACATGTATTAGGCCTCGTGTAGGTGTTTAGACTTTTCATTTGGTATTGTGAGGACAATGTGCTTGTAATATTTTCTTCGAGATTTTGTGCTTTCCTTCCTATCTGCTTTGTGTTCTACATCGGCAGAGCCCGTCCCGGCGCATACCTCAACTGCCATTGGGCCGATTGGAGACCAGGACGGACCAAGGAGTGAGGGGCCATGTGACCAGTTAGGCTCCCGAGTCGCGATGCTCAGGAGTCCCCCTTGACACGTGAACATCATATAGGAAGAGTTCGCGATGATCGACTGATGTTCTACGTCGGTAGCCCGCCTCACAAGATACCTCAACCGCCATTGGGCCGACCGGAGACCAGGACGGACCAAGGAGTGAGGGGCTACGTGACCAGTTAGGCTCCTGAGTAGCGATGCTCAGGACTCCCCCTTGACGCGCAAACAATCTCCATACCTTCCCTCACCGAGGCCTTGGGAGGGGCGTGCGACGACCAGGTCCAGGAGGCCTATTTTGGCGGCGTGCGCTTGGGCGTGACCCAAGAGTAGCCCCCAGGCCCGGGAGGCCTGGTTGGGTGGCGAGCGCTTGTGCGTGACTCAAGCGCAGCCCCCGTGCCCAGCCCCCTCGCGCGGCTCTCCTGAGGGGAGGCGTTGCGGTGAGGCCGGACGCTGAGCTCTGGGCTCCCTGAGGTTGGTACGACCGTGAAGGTTCCCTCAGTTGTTTATCACTAGCACGGAGCATAGTGCTTCCGCTTGTGCACGGACATAGCCGCTCCTCGGCAGTGTCGACGGCCAGCACGGAGCATGGTGCTTCCACTTGTGCGTGGGAGGCCCCCCCCCCTCCGGGAGGAGCCCCCGGGGCGTGTACAGCCCCACCCTGACACGTGGCTTGCACGACAGGGCTGCGAGGTGTATTTGGGCACTCGTGAGCCAGCGCGGGACTCACGAGGCCCTACCTCAAGGCGGGTTGCGCCTGGTCTTGAGTCTTGGTTGTTGTGTGTTCCTGCAATGCGGTTAGGTGCAAGCACTCTGCGTCCTCAGGTCACGGCCCTCGAGCGAGATCATCCACCGCTGGTATGCCAGGTCGCGATGCCGTGGTCAAGGCCAGGGGGTGAGGGCTGGAGAGCCAGTAAGAGCTCCTGAGTCGCGATGCTTAGGAGCCCCCCTTTTAACGCGCAAGTGAATTGTACGAGATGAATGGACCCGTGGTGGGTGGCGATCGAGCGGGTGATAATCGTAGGCAGGTTAAGAATGGAAGGCAAATCAGCTTGGGTAAATGCAGGAAGATACATGCCACTGGGTCCGGCCCGAGCGGCTTGGGGATGATGCAGCCCGAGGGGCGCCCCCAGCAAGGTAAGCTAAAGACATAAGCAAAAGGGATACATGCCACAGGGACGGACCCATGCGGCCTGGGAATAATGCAGCCCGAGGGGCGCTCCCAGCTAAACAGGCTTGGAAAATGTCACCTGATTCTGTAGACGAAGTAGAGTTGGTGCATCTGAAGGCGTGCTTCGAAGGAATGACTCTTCACGAGCCATCGAGGCCCTGAGCCTCGGGATGCTCTGGGGGCTCGGGAGGTTCCTTGAAGATCGTCTCCATTTCTTCCAGGACGGCATGGTACCTGGCCTCCTAAGCCGCCAGGATGCACCGCATGTTGCTCTGATAGGCTGACGTCACGCTCGACAAGCCGAAGGTCATGCGAACGTAGCAGTGTGGCGGGCCCTCGTAACGGCCCACACACGAAGGTCAGAAAACGCTCCTGAGATGCGGCCCTGTTGAGCCCTGGGACGTCGATGCAGACACGCAGCCCAGCATCCTCGCCTGGATGGGGAGCTACGCCTCGTGAGCGGCTGTCGCCGCGCATGGCTCTTGTGTCTTGCAGTTCCTAAGTGGTCTTGGTGATGAACTCCTGAGTGGTGGGCACTCCTTGCCCTGTGTTCTCCTGAGGGAAACGTGCCGCGAAGCACGCCTCCAAGTGGTGCCCAAGCGCGTCCCTCATGAGGTTGGCAAGGTCTGAGGCCCTCCAGAAGAGAGCCCCCGAGCCCTGCCCGAGGAGGGCGTCAGGCGCGCCTTCCTATGCGTTGGAGGGAGGCGCGCCTGGCGGGCGCTAATCTTGATGAAGCTCCAGCCGCGTTGCCACCCTCCTGGGATTTTGCTCGGTGCAGCTGCTTCTTCTTCTTGGAGAGGGCCTCAGGAGGGCCCTCGCTTTTGCGGTTGGGGTCGTTGATTGCTGCAACTTGGAAGGAACGCTCGAGGGAGCACACCCCATCTCTCTCTTCACATGGGAACGTGATGATGCCGCCGGTTCCCGGCATCTTGATGATGTTGTAGCCATGATGGGTGACCGCCATGAACTTGGCCAGGGCTGGATACCCGAGGATGGCATTGTACGGCAAGCGGATGTGCGCGACGTCGAAGTCGATGAGCTCGGTGCGGTAGTTCTTGCGCTCCCCGAAGGTGACAGGCAGGCGGACTTGCCCTATCGGTGCGGTGGAGCCGTCGGTCACTCCTGAGAAAGGCTTGGTAGGCCGAAGCTGTTCATATGGCACTTGGAGGTTGTCGAACGTGTCGACGGACAGGACGTTGAGCCCTGCGCCGCCGTCGATGAGGGTCTTGGTAACTTGCACATTGCTGATGACTGGTGAACAAAGCATCGGGAGAGCGCCAGCGGTGGCAGCGCACTTGAGCTGATCTACCGAGTTGAAAGTGATGGCACATTGAGACCACCTGGGTTGGCGCGTGGCCTTGAGCTTGGGGAGCACCACGTTCACTTCACGAGCGAACTGTTTGAAGATGCGTTGAGAGGCTGGGGACTGCACGCCGCACAAGATGCATGCGATTGCACGCGGCTCCTGGAAGCCCCCAGCCCCCTCATCCTGATGGTGATCGTTGTCCCTTCTTGGTGGCAGCAGCGGGGGAAGGCCGGCGTTGCCCTAGGGGTGACCTCACGAGGCTGGTCCCTCCAGGCGCCCTCGCGAGGATGGTCCTACCGGCGGTCCTCACGAGGCCTATTGCGCCACTCCTGGCGCGGGCCATGGTCGTCCCAGCGTCCGCCTCCACGTCCTCCTCCACGGCCGTAGCCCTGGTCGCTACGCCCGGGGCGTCGACCAAAGCGTCCTTCGCGGATGGCTCTGAGCTCTTGACAGTCACTGGTGTTTTGGGTGTTCAGATTGTGGAAGGTGCAGAATGGCCGGCTGTTCGTGGATGACTCGGGCTGATCTCTGCCCCGCTTGGTGTCGGGCTCCGCTGCGAGCACTGCTGCTTCCTTGCGCTTCACGTCCTTGGCCTGGGCTTTCTTCTCCTCTGTGCCCATGGCTGGCAGCTCGAGGAGGGAGAGGCGCCCCTCCTCAGCTCTTGCGCACTTGGTTGCCAGGTTGAACAGCTCCTGAGATGTGCACAGGTCCCCATGGATAGCGAGCTCTACCTTCATCCTGACGTCACAGACGCCGTCTGAGAATGCAGAGATGATGGCCTCATCCGTGACCTTGGGGATCTTGAGGTGAGTGTTGTTGAAGCGCTGGATGTACCTCGGGAGGGTCTCCCCTGGCTGTTGCTTGATGCGGCACAGGTCACCTGCGGCCGGCGGGCGGTCGTGGGTGCCCTGGAAGTTGGTGACGAAGCGGTCGCGCATCTCATCCCAGGCGGAGATCGAGCCGTGCTGTAGGTTCAGGAGCCATGAGCGGGCACCATCCTTGAGAGCCATAGGGAACCAGTTCGCCATGACCTTCTCGTCGCCGTTGGCCGCTTTGATGCTCAGCTCGTAGAGCTGCAGGAACTCCGCGGGATCGGAGGTGCCGCCGTAGCGGGGAGGCAGATCCGGCTTGAACTTGCCTGGCCAGGCGACGCTACGCAGCTCGAGGGTGAAGGCGTGGCAGCCGGCCATGGTTGCCGGGGCCTGCCTCGGAGGTGGAGCTTGGTCTCGATGAGGTCCGCGCGGCGCCACCGCAGGCGGCGCGCGGTCTTGGCGAGGCGGTGCGGGGAGCGCACGTGCAGCTTCTCGCGGCCGAGGGATTTGTTGGCAGCTTCTCTCTTCGCACGCGGGCACTGGACATGGTGGATCATGCCGTGGGGCCGCACGCCTTGGCGCTAAGGCGCAGTCCTGGGGCAAAGGTGGTGGAGGCGCACCATGAGCCACGTCGCCTGTGGCTGGCGGAGGGTGAGGCAGAGAGAGGGACGGCGCCGGCGAGCCCCCTGCAGCGTGGACGAGCTCGGCAACGCGGTCGAGCCACTCCTCTTAGAGGTCGTCGACTAGGCAGTAGCACAGGAGCTCGTTCGCCGCGAGAAGCGCGGCCCGCACCTCCATGGGAGCACAGCGTGCATGAGAGGAAGGACCGGCCGGGGTTAGTGACGGAGTGGCGGTGCGGCCGTCCTGCCGCACCGATGGATGCAGCAAGGACGCCTGTTGCTTGTTCCCCGCCGGGCCGGTGGCAGCATTGGCAGCGGGGGACGGAGAACGACGGGGTGGCCCGCCGACGGGAGCCGGCTGAGCAACGCGGGCGGTTAGGGCAGTCCGGCGCTCAGCTCGAGCGCGGCGAGCATCCGCCATGGAGAAGACGGAGCGACGGAGCGACGAATGGACGGAAGGGAAGCTACGACGCACCCCTACCTGGCGCGCCAAATGTCGGATGTGGGGTTCCGGTAAAACCCTTAAGGTTCGAACTCTGGGGTGCGCGCGAAGTCTTTCCCTCCTATAGATCCACGCCCTAGCTCACTAAGATCTCGCAGACGAACTCGAAAAACTCACAACACAGAGAGACACGGGATTTATAATGGTTTGGGCCACCGTTGTGGTGTAATACCCTACTCCAGTGTGGTGTTGGTGGATTGCCTCTTAGCCTGATGATGAACAATACAAGGGGAAGAACAACCTCCTGAGGTTGAGGTGTTCTTGTGGCTAAGGTAGGCTCTCGATCAGATCAGATCAAGCAAAGATCCCCCTATTGTGGTGGCTGGTTCTACTTATATAGGCCCTGGTCCTCTCCCCAAATATTGAGCGGGAAGGGAGACAACAACGGTGGGCAAATTTGAAGGGGGACAGCTAGTACAAGCTATCCTGACAAAAGTGGTCTTCGCCTGCAAAAGGCTCTCGTGGTGATGCCGTCTTGGGCTCCACGATGACCTCCGTCCTGCTGTCCTTCTGGTCTTGGTCTCGTGCACCGATATGGCAACCTTTGCCTGATTCCTCGGTACTCCTCGCCTGCGCTCCTCCTTAGCACCAAAGAGGAAACAAGGATGCTGCGCGCGCTGGCGCCCACCTGGTCTCGATCCTCATGGGGTTTGCCCCCCCTTGATATCTCCGCTCCTCATGAGCCTGCCTGGCTAGGCCACTCCTGAGGAGGTCTTGCATCGTCCGCCTCACGAGGGTTGGCCCCTCGCAAGGGTCTTGGATGCCCTGTTGATGAAGATGGGCCGTACGGCCCGCTGACTTAGCCATGCCGTGGGCCGCATGCAGGCAAGTCTGGGGACCCCCGTTCCTAGAATGCCGACAATGGCGTTGTACGGGAGGCCAATGCGGGCGATGTTAAAGTCGATCAGCTCAGTGCGGTAGTTGTCGCGGGTGCCGAAGGTCACAGGAAGTCGGATCTGCCCCAGAGGGCTGGTGGAGCCACCATACACCCCGGAGAAGGGCTTGCTGAGGCGGAGCCGCTCGAGCAGTACATGAAGAAGGCTAAAAGCTTCCACATAGAGCACGTTGAGGCCGGAACCACCGTCGATGAGGGTCTTGGAGATGGCTATGCTGCAGATGGTGGGCGTGCAAAGCATTGGGAGCACGCCCGAGCCGACGGTGGTGACGGGGTGATCCCCCGAGTCGAAGGTTAGGTTGGCCTTAGGCGGCGCCCAACCCGGGTGTCACATCCCTAGTTCTGGTATGACCTAGACTAGCTAGTCATGTGTGCATCATGTTTAAAATTTCATTTAAATTTGAAATGGGGATTTGTGAAACCCTCAGAAGTCATTTCTGGTAATAACCCAGATAAAAATTGCTCCAAAAGGGTCCAAGAAAATGTTCATGTTGCTCTCTGGAAATATTGGTCAGAGGTAAAACTCAAACCAATATTTCTAGGAGCTCATAAATATTTATTTTTAGCCATTGGTACTAATGCAGTAATTATTTTCTTTGATTATAAATGTTATATATTCTATATATGTCCAAAAATCCTGAATTGGGCTTTGGAATAATCCCTTAGGTCCCTGCAAAAATTGTCAGAAGAAAATAAAATGATTTAGTATTTTACTAAATCAGAAGAAATGTCAGAAAATAGGAAAGAAAACAAAAATAGTAAAGAAACTTACCTGCACTTACCACCCTGTGCAGCCTGGCCTAGCCCTGTGTAAGGGCCAAATTGGCGGCGCCGATCGTCAAATCCTCTGGCGCCAGGAGGACGAGAGGCACGCACTCGCCCCCCGCGTGCATGGGTGCCATGCAACATGCCTGCCTGCCCTCCCCCTCGATGCCCCGGTCTCTCCGGACGACGCCACGACAGCCCAGCTCACTCTCCCCCCTCTCTCTCGTGCTCATCCCCTCCTTTGCTGCTCGCTCTCTCGCTGGACCGAACGCGCCGTCGCCACCGCTCGCCGTTGCCGCGCCCACCGTCACGGCCTCGCCTCTCCGACAAGTCCAATAGCTCCGCGCCATCATCCTCGTCCTCTCCGTCAAGCCGGGCGTCTCCGGACGCGCCGTAACGCCGCCATCACCGTCGTCTTCACCTCTGGCCGCCCGAGATCGCCGTCGCCGTCATGGCCGCGTTGAGCCTTCCCCGAGCCGCTGAGCCTACTCGTCGACCCGCCATGAGCCCCTCTTTCTCCTCCCCCTCTTTCCCTTGCCGTTTGCGAGCCCAAGCTGCCATAACCGCCGTGGCTGAAGCTCGCCTCCGCCTGCACTTGTCGCCGACGTAGCTCCGGCGACCTTATGGTTGCGCCCGTGTGTCTATCACGCTCGCCTCAACGCCTAGTGCCTCACCAGTGCCAAGGTCATGCGTTTGCACGCTGCAGCAGGTAACCCGCACGCCACCGAACTCTGGCCACCATCGTGAGCTTCGCTTCGGCGAGCCCCGACCATCCCACGGCCTCCCGTGTGTTCCACCGGATGCGCGCGAGCCTGGGCGTCGCGTAGGTGGTCTCCGCCGCGCGATTAGTCACCGTAGGGCGATTTCCGAGCCCTCCGTCGCGGCTGTCATTGCCGGCGGCTAACCGCCGGTCGAACCGGGTCAAACCCGCACTAATTACCCCCCTGTGACACTGACAGTAGGCCCCAGCACCCACTAATCTTAGTTAGGCTAAATAAACTAACCCCTATTTAAAACTGCACGCTGCAGCAGGTAACCCGCACGCCACCGAACTCTGGCCACCACCGTGAGCTTCCCTTCGGCGAGCCTCGACCACCCCACGGCCTCCCGTGTGTTCCACCGGATCTTGCGCGAGCGTCAAGGCCGAAAGGTGTGGTCTCCGCCGCGATTAGTCACCGTAAGGGCGATTTCCGAGCCCTCCGTCAGCGGTCATCATTGCCGGCGGACTAACCGCCCGGTCGAACCGGGTCAAACCCGCACTAATTACCCCCCTGTGACACTGACAGTAGGCCCCAGCACCCACTAATCTTAGTTAGGCTAAATAAACTAACCCCTATTTAAAACCTGTGTCACTGACGTGTTGTCCCCACGCGTCAGGTTTGACCTGGTCAGCCGGTGTTGACTCGCTGACGTCATGCTTCTGTCATGCTGACGCAATTATTCATTTTCCGGTATTAAAATAAAACAGGAAATTCCAAAAAATGGCCAGAAATTCAAAAATTCATATAAATTCAACCGTATCTCAAATTGAAATAATTTATATATGAAAAATTATCAGAAAAATTCAACTATCCATCTGTACCAGTTTCATGCATGACAAACCAACTTATACATGCTGTATATGAGAAAACACATGAATGGCATTTATAAAGGCTTATTTTGGAGTTCCATTTGAACCTTTGGTTCAAATGGACTTCGACAAAATGAATGCTAGTTGCATTAGCTCAAACAACATCACATATTCATGCCATGTTCATGCATCATATTGTTGCATATGCTTGTGTATTGATTGCCGACATCGTTCCTTCTCAATAGGTCTTGCTCCGGAGTGTGTTCCAGAGTACCTGTCAATGAAGCAATGCCGCCCTGTTGATCTACCAGGCAAGCAAAACCCCCTTGTTCATTCCGATACAATCCCACTCTCTTGCTCCTGCTCTCTGTTATTGCATTAGGACGACAACAATTCAATTGCTACCTTATGCTGCGGTAGTTGACCCCATTCCTCTGCATGACCTGTCATTGCCACCGTAAATAGTTGAAACCCACTAGCATGTGTAGGAGTTGATTGAGCCATGTTGTGTTCCTACCATGCCATGCCTGCTATTGCTTAGAGTTGTGTCAGGTCTGATTCATTGGGAATTGATTGGGGTGTTATGCTATGTTCTGATGCTGAGAGTTAAGGTGTGAACACGATTTGGTAAAGGTAGCGGTGAGAGGCCATGTAGGAGTACATGGTGGGTTGTCTCACTGGAACCGTCCTTAAGCATCGAAGTTACTGTATGTTGTCCAATGACTAGATACTACCACACATTGGGTTCCGGTAACTCGGCCCCTCTCGACTTATTAACCAACTTGATCTCTGTCCAGCAGTTGCAACTAGTTCATGGTGTTTGTAGGTAGTGCTATTTTTCTACCGAGTGGCACCCGGCGGTGGGCTTAGGGAGAACTAGGCACAGGTGGCACGGTGTACCAAGTGGCACCCGGATGGTGGGCTTGGGAACCCTGCTCACATCGTTTGGGGCCGTGAGCGACACCCCAGCCGAATCTCCTTGCGGATGGAACCCGAATAGGCGATAAACCTGGATTAGAGTCTTGTGTGGTTAGTCAGGTCGTGGCCGACACCCTCGCCATGCTTCCGCTTGAAGGTTGCCAAGATACATGACGTGTACATGGTGATAAGTGGCGGGAGCGTGTGTGAAGAAGTACACCCCTGCAGGGTTATCATGATCTATTCGAATAGGTGTGTCCTCGGTTATGGACTTCTTGGATGCTTACGTGGTACATAGACAACTTAAAGTGGATACTCTAAAATGCTCAAGATAAGTGTAAGTGCTATGGTTGGCTTCTCGTAGTGAGACGGGAATGAATCCATAGTGGTGTATTGATGTGGTGATTAGTGGACTCGTGTGCGCTTTCTTAACTCAAAGAAGTTACTCGTAGTCGTAGAATAGGTTAGCCACTAAGTCATACCTGGCTTGCTGCAACTGAATGCCACATTGCCTCCTTGATGCTAATGCATGTATGAAAGGATCTGATGTAAGTCTTGCTGAGTAGCTTTGTACTCACGTTGCTTAATTTATGTTTTCACAGATGAGACTTCTGTCTCAGTAGTAGTTCTGCATGGACTTCGACGACTAGCTTGTTACCTCAGCTACGGTCTTGTACCCTTGGGAGGGTCTTATAGATAGTCAGGCTTCTCAGCTTTTTTCTTTTGTAGTTGTCTGTACTCAGACATGTAATGCTTCCGTTGCCTGTATGCTCTGAATGATGGGTCATGTGACTCCTATTTGTATTTAATGCTATGTGGCTCTTACGGGCCTTTATCTATATGAGTTTGCGTTATGTTGTGATGCCATGTTGTACAACACATACTTGCATGTTATGCGTACGTGTAACGTTTATTGCTATGCGTGGGATCCGACAACCTAGTTGTCTATCCTTGGTATCCTCTCTTATGGGGAAATGTGGTCTAGTGCTTCCATCGAGCCATGGTAGTCCGCTATAGCCCGGTTTACCGGAGTCCTGCTAGCCCAACACTACTGGTCCGGAACACTTAGACTGGCTGACATGTGATTCACTTTGTTCCTGTATCTGTCCCTTCGGGGAAATGTCACGCGGTGACATCCGGAGTCCTGCGTAGCCTGCTACAGCCTGGGTTCCCAGAGTCCTGTTAGCCCAATTGCTACAGCCCGGATTCACACGCTGCTGACCGACATGCTTGATGTTGTTTCATGTACGGCTGTCCCCGTAAGTTAGTGCCACTTTGGGTTCACGACTAGTCATGTCGGCCCGGGTTCTCTGTCATATGGATGCTAGCGACACTATCATATACGTGAGCCAAAAGGCGCAAACGGTCCCGGGCCATGGTAAGGCGACACCCGTGGGAATACCGTGCATCAGGCCGCAAAGTGATATGAGGTGTTACATGCTAGATCGGTGTGACTTAGAATCGGGGTCCTGACAGCTTTGGTATCAGAGCCTGACTGCCTGTAGGATTTCCAAGCCAACCTGGTCGATGTTGAGTCTAGAAATTCTTTAGTTATGTAAGGGAATTGATTGTGGAAGGGAACGTAAGGCTCTTTTTACTCCTTTTACCCCATGCCCTTCTGATCTGAGTCATCCTATCTTTCCTACGGGGTTAAGGAACTATGCTTCCTCTTCTGTATATCAGGATCACATGTTACTACTCGGTAGTCTCTTAGGATTGGTTGATCAGATTCATATCCCAGTTCGAGTACCTCCGGTGTAGCCTGTTTAGTAATATCTCAGAACCTTGAGTGATGATGTTGAGTATGGTGCTACCCCGTCTTTTGCAGAATGTCTCATTTTGAGCATTTTACTATCGTTATGCTGCCAGAGTTGTCCTAGGATTTTGAGAGATACTAAATTTCCTCGTGCTACATGTTGCATCCTATAGTTGTTGTTGACCTCATCCTTGGTTCCGCTTCTCAGGATGTCGTCAGTTAACTGAAGTTCTGTTGCTCGTTTCTCGAACCATGGAGGTGGTAGGGATGAGGAGGATCCTCCCGACCAGCCTTCATTGGCAGAGTTCATGTTAGAGATGGAGAGGAACAAGCATGAGTCTAACCGCTTGTTAGCACGTATCAAGGAGAACACCGCACCCCAGTGCAAAGAGTCAGCGACCATCTATGATTTCATTGGTCTGAAACCACCTACCTTCCATGATTCCATTGAGCCACTCGATGCAGATGACTGGCTCTGTAGTATCACTCACAAGCTGCGTTCTGCGAACGTAGCTGAAGATAACAAGGTCACCTATGCTGCATATCACCTGGAAGGTCCTGCTAGTCTTTGGTGGCAGAACTATGAGGCTATGCTTCAAGCTGGCCAGATACCTACCTAGAGAGATTTCACTCAAGCTTTTCGTGAACATCACATTCCTCAAGCTCTCATTGACCGCAAGAGAGAAGAGTTTTGTAGTTTCACCCAGGGTAAGATGGCTGTTGATGCTTACAGTAGAGAGTTTGAGAACCTCGCCCGCTATGCTACAGGAGAAGTGTCCACAGACGCCAAGAAGCAGGCTAGGTTCCAGAAGGGTCTTAACCCCAAGTTGCGTCGTGATCTCCACTTGCACCATTGCAATACATTCCAGGCTCTTGTGAATAAGGCCATTAATGCGGAGACAACTCAACTCACTTATGAGGAGTCTCGTAAGCACACCCGTGATTTGGTTTCTTCCTCCGGTTCTAGCTCTCATAAGTGCCGGATTTGGGTTCCGAACTCTGCTCTTCCACCCGGATATGCACCAATGTCATCTTGTGTGGCACCTCACCTAGTTCAACAGTATGCTCCACCCAGGCCTGTTGGTAGAACGCCTTCCAATGCGGGTCCACGCCTTACTTCAGGGAGTTGTTTCACATGCGGAGAGCCAGGACACTATGCACGTGACTGCTCTCAAACCAACTATGCTCCACCCCAGCCTGAGAAGTCTATTGGCCGTGGTAAGCCACCATGCAAGATGATCAGTGTCAAGTCAGCTCCCACTGAACGTGGACGTGTGCATCACGTCTCAGCTAAAGACACTCATGATGATCCAAATGTCGTTCTTGGTACACTCCTTATCAATTGCCATACAACTTCGGTTCTATTCAATACTGGAGCATCTCACTCCTTCATCTATGAAGGCTATGCTCGTTTGCACGACATGTCATTTTGTGATATGCCAACTCCACTTGAAATCCAAACTCCAGGGTCTAGATGGCAAACTACCAGAATAATCCATGGTAATGAAATCCTTGTTGACAGGCTTGTATTCCTTGTATCACTTGTAGCCCTCAAGTCTTCAGATATTAACATCATCTTGGGTATGGACTGGATGACAACTCATCATGCCAAGATTGACTGTTACACTAGGTCTGTTCAGCTTACAAACCCATCTGGCAAGATAGTCACTGTCTCCACCAGAGTTGCGAAGCGCCAACTCTATTCTCTTAATGCCAGCCCTCTCCCAGACCTTGAAGATATCCCGGTAGTCCGTGACTTTACGGATGTCTTTCTAGAGGATTTGCTAGGTGTTCCACCTGACAGAGATGTAGAGTTTGTCATAGATCTTATCCCAGGAACCGCCCCAATTTCTAGGAGACCTTACAAGATGGCACCCTTAGAACTAGCTGAGCTTAAGAAACAACTTGATGAGTCCTTGCAAAAGGGTTTCATCCGTCCTAGTTCTTCTCCCTGGGCTTGCCCTGTCCTCTTCGTCAAGAAGAAGGATGGTACAGACCGGATGGTTGTAGATTATCGTCCCGTTAATTACGATAAAGAAAAAATATCTGCTCCCCAGGATCAACGATCTGTATGATCAGCTCGCTGGATCCTCGGTTTTTTCCAAGATGGATTTCAGGTTAGGCTACCACCAAATCAAGATCAGAAACGGGGACATTCCTAAGACAACTTTCATCACTCGTTATGGCCAGTACGAGTACACTGTCATGTCCTTTGGTCTAACCAATGCTCCAGCTACATTCTCCCGCTTGATGAACTCGATCTTCATGGAGTACTTAGATAAGTTCGTCGTGGTTTACCTCGATGACATTCTTATTTACTCGAAGAACGAGGAAGAGCATGCAGAACATCTTAGACTCGTGTTAGAAAAACTCAGAGAGCATCGCCTTTATGCCAAGTTCTCCAAGTGCGAATTTTGGTTGCCAGAAGTGACCTACCTAGGCCACGTGATCTCTGGTAAGGGCACTGCTGTCAATCCCAAGAGAGTTCAGGCCGTTCTTGATTGGACTCCACCTGAAACAATTAAACAAGTTAGGAGTTTTCTTGGTCTAGCCAGTTATTGTCGCCGCTTCGTTGAGAACTTCTCCAAAGTGGCCAAACCTCTCACGGAACTTCTCAAGAAAGATATAAAGTTTGAGTGGTCCCCATAGTGTGAGTACAGTTTTCAGGAACTGAAAAGACGTCTGAATTTTGCTCCCATACTTGTGCCACCGGATTTCACTAAAGACTTTGTTATCTATTGCGACGCCTCATGACAGGGACTAGGTAGCCTTCTTATGCAGGATCGTCATGTGATTGCCTATGCATCTCGACAGTTGCATCCACATGAGGAGAATTATCCTACACATGATCTAGAGCTTGCAGCCATAGTCTATGCACTTAAGACATGGCGACATTACCTTCTTGGTAAACGTTGCGAGATTTACACCGATCACCAGAGTCTCAAGTATATTTTCACCCAAACAGATTTGAACCTTAGGCAAAGACGTTGGTTGGAGTTGATCTCAGATTACAACTTAGGGATAACCTACACCCCAGGCAAGGGCAATGTCATGGCTGATGCGCTAAGCCGTAAGTCCTATTGCAACAATCTTATGTTGTAGCAGGGACAACCACTTCTTCATGAGGAATTCTGTAAGCTTAACCTTCACATTGCTCCTCACGAATTCCTTTCTACCTTGGTGGCGAAGCCTACTATTGTGGATCATATTATAGAAGTCCAGAAGCATGATACGGGAATCTCCCGAATCAAGAGAAATATCTCCAAGGGAGTAGCTGGTTGTTTCTCTATGGATGAATGAGGTGTTGTTTACTTTCAGAACCGCTTGGTGGTTCCCAAGAGTCAGCAGATGAAGCAATTGGTCCTTAAGGAGGCGCATGAATCCCCTCTCACGATTCATCCCGGTAGTACTAAGATGTATCAGGACCTACGCCAGAGGTTCTGGTGGACTAGGATGAAGATAAAAATCGACGACTTCGTTGCTAATTGTGACGTTTGTCGTCGCGTTAAGGCAGAGCATCAAAGGCCTGCTGGCACCCTTCAACCTTTAGCCATTCCCGAGTGGAAATGGGATAAAGTTGGTATGGACTTCATCACCGGTTTTCCCAGGACCAAGAAAGGGAATAATGCTATCTTTGTAGTCATTGATCGTCTGTCCAAAGTGGCTCACTTCGTACCAGTTAAAGAGAGTATCACTGCTAGTCAGCTCGCTGACTCATATTTCTCGAATAGTGTCACTTCATGGTGTTCCACTAGAGATCAATTCATACTGTGGTAGTCTTTTCACTTCTCATTTCTAGGAGAGTTTCCAAACTGCCATGGGCACCCATCTTTCCTTCAATACCGCTTTCCACCCTTAATCAAGTGGTCAGGTGGAAAGGGTCAACCAAATTCTTGAAGACATGCTTAGAGCTTGCATTATCTCATTCGGTATGGATTGGGAGAAGTGTCTTCCTTTTGCCGAGTTTGCTTATAACAATAGCTACCAATCCAGTCCCAAGAAAGCCCCTTTCGAGATTCTATATGGACGAAGATGTCGAACACCTTTGAACTGGTCAGAAACCGGTGAAAGACAATTGTTTGGACCGGACATGATCCAGGAGGCAGAAGAGCAAGTTCGCATCATTTGTGAGAATTTGAAAACAGCCCAATCTCGTCAAAAGAGCTAGTATGACCGTCGTAATAAGGAAGTGGCTTATGAAGTTGGTGACAAGGCTTACCTTCGGGTTACTCCTTTGAAGGGCACCCATAGTTTCGGTATCAAGGGCAAGTTGGCTCCTTGTTACATTGGTCCTTTTCAAATTCTCGCTAAACGAGGAGAGGTTGCCTACCAGTTGGAACTACCCCCACATCTTTCTCGAGTACATGATGTCTTCCACGTCTCTCAACTCAGGCGTTGCTTCTCGGATCCCATCCGCGGAGTGGACCACGAAACGCTTGATATCCAAGATAACCTCACATATCGAGAGTACCCTGTTCTCATTCTTGATCAAGCAGAGTGTGTTACCCGATGTCAGAACATCAAGTTTCTCAAGGTTCAGTGGTCTCATCATTCCGAGAGAGAAGCTACTTGGGAGCGAGAAGATCATCTTCAACTGGAGTACCCCACCTTCTTTCCATCGACTCCTGAATCTCGGGACGAGATTCTTTCAAGTGGGGGCGAGTTGTCACATCCCTAGTTCTGGTATGACCTAGACTAGCTAGTCATGTGTGCATCATGTTTAAAATTTCATTTAAATTTGAAATGGGGATTTGTGAAACCCTCATAAATCATTTCTGGTAATAACCTAGATAAAAAATTGCTCCAAAAGGGTCCAAGAAAGTGTTCATGTTGCTCTCTGGAAATATTGGTCAGAGGTAAAACTCAAACCAATAATCTTAGGAGCTCATAAATAGTTATTTTTGGCCATTGGTATTAATGCAGTAATTATTTGCTTTGGATATATATGTTATACTAGTTGACCCGTTGCGCCAAATGGCGCAGAGACCTGCTGAAGACATGTTGTCGATGAAAATAGTTTCATGCTGCAAGAACCTTCAACTAAATCATGCTTTTTTTAAACATGTTTACATGTGGTTAAGCCATGCTATATTGAAAACGTGTTTAACATGTTGTGTAATCCGAGTTTGAAAAAAAAGTGTATGCCATGTATAGACCAGCTAAGGAAGCTTATTATTAGTTGAAAATTTGATTATCACAATGAGAAATCTGATTAAAAAACATATTTGTATACAATGCATAGCCAGTTAAGGATGTATTTTTTAGCGGTATTTGTACCAAACTTTTATTTTTCACGTGCATGAAAAAAACTCTTTGTGTTGTGCATATGGAGGCATAGGTATTTGAAATGCCCATATGCTACCTAGCCCAGTCCACGAACAAAGCTATCTCGTGGCCTTTCGGTAGTAGAATATGAAGCTTATTGTGGACTGAATCCATCGAGCTTGTTTATCCCCTTTTCCTCCTCGGTTCCTCAGTTGGGCAAGATAAGCATTCCCAGAGAGGCTTACTCAACTGGTGAAATTTCTCCTTTCCTTCGATTTCGGATTTCTCTACATGCATGGATTTAGTTCTAATTTATCCGGATCTTGCATTTCTCCTCTTTATGTGGCAATTTTTACTTTTCTCGTATCTTTTTTAGGCATCGTAGATCATGTGTTGTAATTCTCTCCTAAAACATTTATGGATGTATACGTATGCAAATAAATCCTTGTAGTTATTTCTGTTGCACCATTGAATTCATGTTCACATTGAAAAAAAACTTACTTTAGTTATTTTAGTTGTGGACAAGCACATATGGTAACAAATTTAACCCTTCTTTTTGCGAATAAAGTCAATCCTCTTTAATAAAGAAATAATGGAGGTTTGTTGTCTACAATGAGATGTACCTATAGATTTTAATTTGGTGGTATAGAATCTCATTGAAGATCATGCTATGTTTAAAATACGTATTTTTGAGTAATCTGATCATGCGCAAAATGACAGAGACCCACTAAACACCATTTATGCTCTGACATAAAAATCCATTTATTAGTAGCACTATTTGTCTACTGCATGCTTCATAAAAGTGTTTTATTTGTTTATAAAATGTATATGATTGCAGTCCTTTGATAACCTGATACAACATGTAAGTACCATCGACCACTGACATGAAAAGGAAAGTAAAATACTTCTGTTACTTTGAAAATGACCTCAGGATCAACCCACACATGTCATTAGTTGAGCTCATTGAGACTGAATTTCCTGACTGACCGATTACATTATCTCCACACTTCTGCTTCTATTCTTTCAACATGGACTGTTTACATGTGGCACACACTGTTGGTGCTTTTCAAATAAGCTAGCAATAGACCGCCTGTTCCTCATGGACCTGTTGCACCAAATGGCAGAGACCCGCTGAATCCATGCTCACATTGAAAAGAGAATCATGGTTTAGTTGGTTTGTTGTTGGCAAACATATAAGGTAACAAATTTAATGCCCTTTAATAATTACAAAAACATGGCTTGTTGTCTACAAAGAGATGTACACATTGTGTGTGTGTTTGAAAAAAGTGACTATTTTTGAGCCAATTAGACACATGTCTATTTTAAAGTAGTCATATGTAAGTTAGTCTGGCCCATGAAGCGTTGTTTTGGGCTCGCCCACTTGGAATAGAATATGAAGCGACAGGGAATATCGACCAAATGGCACAAAGTCCCATTTGAAACCATGTGCACGTGCATTATTTTTGCAACTTTAGGTTATAGTCCATTTCAAATCTGAAGTATTCTAAAATTGTTTCTCTTCTTTGGTAAAATTAGGTTTTAGCAGATACTTAGGATACAACCCAACACTGATTGCAACAGATTTGCCCCTCGGCCGTTCAATTTTCACTACTCATTTTGCCCCGTCTTTTCATTAGTGGAGAATGACCGGTGGCCCTCTTCACATGTGTGGTACTGAAGGGGAGTGGATTTCCGTCGGCTCATACCAAATTCAAACCAAGAACTAAATGCAAGTATTTTGCTTTACTTTGCAAATGAATGGTTACAATGATAGAGAACATTTTTTATCCTATATTATATTGTTGTTTTGTTATATGTATGCATAAAAGAAAGGAATTTTTTCTTATATTGTCGTTATAATATATTGTTGTTTTTCTTATATTGTTGTTTTGTTGGATGTATGCATAAAAGAAAGGAAATATTTATTTCAAAATTAGCTTACTCGGCCCATCAATGTTAGCTGGGCTAAGCCCAATCAGGGGAGAAGAGCAACCAAGAAGAATTTCTAGCAACCCTGTCTTCTCTATAAACTCTGTTCCAACGCCTAACATGTAATCTACTTAGGGCAGTACTTCCTCCGGTCAGAATTACCTGCCGCTCAAATAGATGTATGTAGCACTAAAAGGAGCTAGTAGTTATTTACAACCAAAAAACTAACTTTAGTCTTATATAACATGTGGTCATGAGCACATATCAAACATATTTTCACATGATCAGTCATAAATATAGGCAATACTTGTTTGATAGCAAGACTGTCTTGTTATAGGTACATCATTGAAACCTAGAACATGCTAAGGGAGGCGCTCGAACATATCAAACCTATCTTTCTTTAGCAACAGACTGCCCGTTCCTCTAGAACTTGAGCTGGGTAACACCCTGGTGCTCGCATCTTCCTAACACATATACGGTAGACTAAATACCACTGAACAGAAGAACATACAGGTAAGCAACTGTATCATGGAGAAAATAATAAAGATTAGGAGAGCTGCACAAATAGAAGCAAGAAACGTTAAGAATGAACACATGTATTAGTTATTGGGAAAAAACAAAGGAAACAATAAGTTGTAATGAATAGATGGGCCCATTTTAGATTTTTATGCTACAATACAGTGACAGGAAAACAAAGGTTCAAGAAAGTATCCCTGGCAGCTGGTCTCTGGTAATAGCAACTAACGCCAATGCCTCACCAGCTTTAACGTAAAATCTAACCATATGCGCTCACGGAGAGTCCAAGTACAGTACAAATTCTTTTCATTCTAGCATCAGCCAATGTCCCTCTTGCTGCTTTGCCAAGTCAAGAATCAATTAGGTGACAGACTCCAGAAATGTTCAAAGGTTTCAGCAAGCAAAGTTCATAAATTTCAGAGAAACGACTCAAGGTTCAGATGAGCCTCCCAGGGTTTGTATTGCTCCCAGAGAAAAGTGTTGCTGGGACCATGATATTGGATGCTAGGGAAGCCCAATTACAACAACGTAGATGACTCACTCGGCTTGAATCTAGTGATTCTATATATAGCCATTACAAAGGTCAGATTGCAATAAATAAAAGGGAAACAGACAAAAATCTGGAGAGCGACACTTCGGAACTTAAACATCAATCTAGAATGGAGTTGCGGTTGTTAAACTTGGATCGGAAGTTGTTACTTATTATGTGAATTGTGTCTCTACTTTCAGTTTCCACAGTTGGCTGGCAACACACATAAACATGGGTCTCAATCGAAGTCTTTCAAGATTTAAATCAATTCCATTCATGCCAAATATTTTCCAATGTCGAACCTAACATATTATGAGAGAAAAATAAATAAATTACATTGCGAAGACTGAAAATACCTACTCGTAATTCATGTAATGAGTTTTTCCTTCTGTACACGGTTTATGTATTTATTAAGTTGAGACCCGCAAGCTGCATATGGCAACCAATAAGAACAGAGAAACTCTTGTCGGCACACTCCTTACCATGTTCCCTTTCTTGCTCCAGCACACAATTTTTTTCTTGAAATCCTGGTTGGAAAGTTAATTTGATAGCATTGTTTTAACACGAAATTTGATACAATTTGTTACTGGCAACACACATAAACATTCTTCTTGATGATGCATAGTCTAGTGACATGTGTATGTAAATCAAACTGACAACTAAAGATAGAGAGTGCTAATTTTGCTTGTTCTAAGCATATATATATACAGGTATTTTATATCTGCTATAAGCTTAACAAAGCTGAACCAGTAGAGGAAAAACATGGAATACATGCAGATCAGAACATGTAGATGAATTGATCACCAGAGCGCTGCTCGATTGATTCGATTTCTCGCTGCTGTATTCGGAGCTACGGAGTTCCTTGAATTCTTTTTCTCCACAAGGATTCCTCAATCACACGGATTGGCCAGCTCAATCTGCAAAGCAGTTAAGCGAGGCTGGCATAGCCAAAATGGAGTATATAAGAGGTTTTGTAGTATAAGAATATCACTCCATTTATCTTTGTTCACTCTAGAAGTTCTATAGTATAAGAATATCACTCCATTTATCTTTTTTAGTATAACAAAATGGAGCCACACAAATTAATTCTTGCAAAGGGAAATGACCCATAACCTCAAGATTGGGAAATCAAGAAACAATTAGTCTCTGACTTGTGATCTATAGTCTGGCCACTGTGATTTCAGCCAAGGAGAGTGATGCTTCCAGTTTCCATCGAGTGTGACAAATCTGGAAAAACTAAACATGTAAATATGTGTTTCATCTATATATTCATAAATATCAGTAGGGATATCATACTATTTTTGCACCTACCAGAAAAAGGAGTCAGATTTAAGCAGACAACTAAATATGGAACATGTTGTTAGTTGTGGATGATAGAGTTGAAATCTCTACATGGAACTAATTAAATAAATGTGATGCCCATGTGCACTTCAAGATTAAGAGAACTTGACATATCTTCCTGGTGCAAGGGGAGCCCAAAAGGAAATTACACTATGGATGACAAAGTTAGTTCGCCAAATGAACGAAGAAAAGACATAAAGCGATCAAGGGTCAAGAAACTCTGTAAATTAGCCTAGCAAGAGAGAAAGGCTCGGGGAGCCCAAAAGGAAATTACACTATGGATGACAAAGCTAGTTCGCGAAATGAACGAAGAAATGACATAAAGCGACTGCGGGTCAGTAAAACTCTGTAAATTAGCCTAGCAAGAGAGAAAGGCTCCGAGTAAGTACACCATTAAAAAAGAGAGATGGGAAATTTTCAATGTAAACTTTAACTGAATTAAATAAGATGAACCAAAGATGGGTACAGATTCATAGAAGCATCTACTGTATGCATAGAGAAAATTGGAAAATCTGAAACTAACAGTAAGAAATTGCATGCAACCTGTAGTGACAAATTCAGAGTAAAGTTTCTGTACCGCATAATGACATGTTGATAAGGAAACATAAAAAAATAGATTAGAACAACACTTCTTGTAAGAACCATTGGCTTGCATAAACCATCATTGAATTTGCACCAAAACCCAAGCACAGTTTAATCCAAATTCCAAAGCACGTGTTAACCCTACATATGGTGCTTAGCAGAACGCGTCTTGACTTTGTACGCATCTTCGTCTAGTGAGATGGCTAGGCAGAGATATTGTGGGAGAGGTGGCAGGACAGGCGGGCTGCAAATCTGGCAGGAGGTCTGAGTCATCAACAACTACCGAGGTTCTGAATTTTCATGGGCAACACTTCCTACTTGGGCTAGGAACGTCAATTTTAGTACTTCAATTTTATCACTAAATATGCAGCATGTAGCTCAGATTTAGTACTTTAGCGAGTACAATTTTCTGTAATTTTTGGTGAAAATTTCATCTCTATGTGGTAACATAATTGACGGTGTGCATCAATTCAACTGATTTAGTTACCTTGTCCAAGTTGGGCATGAGGTCTTGCAGCCGCCTTAGCCTCTTGTTGATCCTTGTTCTTTCCTAAACACCATAAGCAAGAAAAATATTTAGTATAAACATCCGACACCAAGACGAACACCAAAAATGCTGCAGGAAACTAACTAACCCTCTCAGTATAAACATCTGAGGTGTTAGTAGAAATGTAGCATTAAACAATTGGCGGGCGGGAGAGTCCAGATGGATGTGAAGTGTATATATGTAAAGTTTGTTCTACCTGGGAGTCGATGTTGCTGAAGCTGGTGACCATGTCGTCATCGCTGTTGCGAACACCTTGGCCTTCTTATGCCAAAGCGTGAAGAACATGATGTTGGAGTTGGTGTCCTTCTAGTAGCTCATGGAGAAGATCCTGGAAAGGTTGTTGGAGCCGTTGCCGGCAGTGACACTCTCGGCGATGTCGGCGGGCGGCATCGGCATGCGCATGGCAATCCCGATCTTTGTGATGTGTGGCATCATGTCCTACTGCCTCCAGAAGTTCCACAGCAAGCCCAGCCTCCTCTGTTGTACCATCGCGTCGATGTTGCCTCCTCCCTGCGGGTGCATCATCACAGTCACAAAGCCAGAGCCCAGAGCACATTTACCAAAGTGGACAAGGACCAAAAAAGAATACGGCACCCGGCCAAATCTGGAAAATCAACATGATCAAGTGAAGCAAGGACCATGGCAGCATATAGGATATATAAAGCATATAGGATATATAAAACAAATGCAGCAGAGGTAGCTACAAAGGAAATGAACAAACTTGATCCACAAGAAAATAAGAAGCAACCTCCAAGATATACGCCTGCAAAACAAAATAAAATAATTAATTAGGACAAGGAACCATGGTAATCGCTCTGTTGCTCTGCGGTTGGCATATTAGTGCAATTAAAAACCTCAAAATCTAGTACTTTTGTGTCCAATGGTGACGACCAAAAGCTATGTACTATGCATTGAGCACCCTAGCTGATGGTCGTAACATGAGTTTGGTAAAACATTGTGTCCTAATGGATTCAAACAACCTGAAATCCTAGCCATTTAAACAAGACACATAGTCCATGAAACTTACCCAAATAGTACACAGAGGAAGCTGCATAATACAAAAAATAAAATATGAATTGGAAATCAAACCGTAGCAAGTCATTAAATCGGTATGATCAGAACCTAGAAATCAGCGTAAAATTGAAAAGGTAAAGGTAAAAGAGAACTCTGACCTAAAACTACAAAACAAGAAAAAGCCTTTTTACGTGTCTGTGCTGCCGTAGATGAATCGGTAATCAAACTGTAGTCAGCTAGCCTTGAAAGCAAAAATAAAATGGATTAACTATGAGAACTAAACAGTACAGAACTCTGTTGCATCGATTTGTAGTTAAACAAAATTAAATTAACTATGCGAACTAAACAGAACAGAACTTTGTTGCATTCTACTGGCTTGATAATAGGCAGGCATAGAACAGATCCCAAAAGAGCAATTTCAGAGAGAAACAACAAGAGTAAATACCTTGAAAGATTGTTTGGACCTTTCTCCATCTTATTCTAGAAAGGCAAGACGATTTTATAATTCTGAATTAAAAAGGGAACATTGGTAGCCGCTGGACCAAAGTAGCTCACGCCAAGTTGTCAAGCGTGGCTCCTTCACTCAAGCTGTAAAAAACGAAAAAAAAAGATGAGAAATCCCAAAAGAGAGAAGACAACAGGAAGCAAAACATGGTCCAGCCCATCGGCAGATACCTCTTGATATGGCCGTCCCCCAGCCGGCGAGCCTTCCCCAACCGCAACCCTTCATGGCCTCCAAACCCTACTACTTCCGGCAGCAGCAGCCGTGCCCTTCATGGCCTCCAACTATTCTGCCCTGGCCCGACCCGGCCATCGTCAGGGGCCCTAGCGACGGGAGGTGGTCGGCCATGGTGACGACGAACCACAACTCGCCCCCGCGTCATAGACAAAGAAGCTATCGGCACCCTGGAACCAAACACCCCAGATCGGGGCCCGGAGTAGCCGCTCCTGCTTCCGTTGTCTCGCGCCTGAGTGCCGCGCTTCGCAACTCGACGCTGCCATCGAAGCATCTCCGCGCCGCTGCTCCTTTCGTGCTGCGGCCGATGCAGAGATCAGGAGGGAGGATTTAGCTAGAAGAGAGAGGAGGAGACGAGTGGGTGTGGCGGTGGCAGGGATCCGAGAAGGAGGAGGGAGGAGGAAGAGAGGAATGGGGTGCGACGGCTGTGAGAGGAAGGAGGGAGGAGTGTGTGGCTGTGGATCGAGAGCTAGGGTTGGTGCGGCCGTGCCCAATGGGCTCCTCGCTCCAGCCCTAGGCAAGCCACGGGGCGCGCGAGGAAAGGCTCACCCAGCCGAAAATGACCCGCTGCTGACCCAGCCATTGCAAGCGTGAGACGAGCCCACTTGTCATTGGGCAGTAAAATGACTGCGAGGTGAAAAATGATTTAACTGTAAGTGAAGATCCAATGGTGCAACTGAGTTGGAGGGCCAGATCGGACAGCCAACGAGGCCCCAATCGGGGGAGCGTTCTGGAAGGGAGTTGGCTAGCCACTTTTATGTTTTAAATATTCTATACATGTTCAAAAATTCTGAATTTTGGTGAGGGGCTTTGGAATAATCCCTTAGGTCCCTGCAAAAATTGTCAGAAGAAAATAAAATGATTTAGTATTTTACTAAGTCAGAACAAAATTCAGAAAATAGAAAAGAACACAAAAATAGGAAAGAAACTTACCTGCACTTACCTCCCTGTGCAGCCTGGCCTAGCCAAGTGTCCAACAGGCCGGCCTAGCCGACTGGCAGCGCCAGTCGTCATCCTCCCGGTGCCACGAGGACGAGAGGCACGCGCTCGCCGCCCGCGCGCATGGGCGCCATGCAACCTGCCTGCCTGCCCTCCCCCTCGATGCCCCGGTCTCTCCGGACGACGCCACGACAGCCCAGCTCACTCTCCCCCTCTCTCTCGTGCTCATCCCCTCCTCTGCTGTTCGCTCTCTCGCTAGACAAAACGCACCGTCGCTGCCGCTCGCCGTTGCCGCACCCACCGTCACGGCCTCGCCTCTCCGACAAGTCCAATAGGCCCATGCCGTCGTCCTCGTCCTCTCCGTCAAGCTGTGCGTCTTCGGACGTGTCGTAACGCCGCCATCACCGTCGTCTTCACCTCCGACTGCTCGAGATCGCCGTCGCCATCCTGGCCGCATTGAGCCTTCGCCGAGCCGCTGAGCCTACCCGTCGACCCGCCGTGAGCCCCTCTTTCTCCTCCACCTCTTTCCGCTGCCGTTTGCGAGCCCTAGCTGCCATAACCGCCGTGGCCGAAGCTCGCCTCTGCCTGCACTTGTCACCGGCGTAGCTCCGGCGACCTTTTCGATGCGCCCGTGTGTCAATCACGCTCGCCTCACCGCCTAATGCCTCACTAGTGCCTTAGGTCATGCGTTTGCACGCCACAGCATCTAACCCGCACGCCAGCGAACTCCAACCACCGCCGCGAGCTTCGCTTCGGCGAGCTCCGACCACCCCACGGCCTCCCGCCTATTCCACCGGATGCGCGCGAGCCTGGGCGTCGCGCAGGTGGTCTCCGCTGCGCGATTAGTCGCCGGAGGGCGATTTCCGAGCCCTCCGCCGCGGCTTTCGTTGCCGGCGGCTAACCGCCGGTCAAACCGAGTCAAACCCACACTAATTACCCCCTGTGACACTGATAGTAGGCCCCAGCGCCCACTAATCTTAGTTAAGCTAAATAAACTAACCCCTGTTTAAAACCTGTGTCACTGACGTGTGGTCTCCACGCGTCAGGTTTGACCTTGTCAGTCGGTGTTGACGCAATTATTCATTTTCGGGTATTAAAATAAAACAGGAAATTCAGGAAAATAGCCAAAACTTCAAAAATTCATATAAATTCAACCGTAGCTCAGATTGAAATAATTTATATATGAAAAATTATCACAAAAATTCAATCTATCCATCTGTACCAGTTTCATGCATGATAAACCAACATATACATGCTGTATATGAGAAAACACATGAATGGCATTTATAAAGGCTTATTTTGGAGTTGCATTTGAACCTTTGGTTCAAATGGACTTCAACCAAATGAATGCTAGTTTCATTAGCTCAAACAACATCACATATTCATGCCATGTTCATGCATCATATTGTTGCATATGCTTGTGTATTGATTGCCGACATCGTTCCTTCTCGATAGGTCTTGCTCCGGAGAGTGTTCCAGAGTACCTGTCTGTGAAGCAGTGCCTCCCTGTTGATCTACCAGGCAAGCAAAACCCCCTTGTTCATTCCGATACAATCCCACTCTCTCGCTCCTGCTCTCTGTTATCGCATTAGGATAACAACGATTCAACTGCTACCTTATGCTGCGGTAGTTGAACCCATTCCTCTGCATGACCTGTCATTGCCACAGTAAATAGTTGAAACCCACTAGCATGTGTAGGAGTTGATTGAGCCATGATGTGTTCCTACCATGCCATGCTTGCTATTGCTTAGAGTGGTGTCAGGTCTGATTCATTGGGAATGGATTGGAGTGTTATGCTACGTTCTGATGCTGAGAGTTAAGGTGTGAACACGATTTGGTAAAGGTAGCAGTGAGAGGCCATGTAGGAGTACATGGTGGGTTGTCTCACTCGAACCGTCCTTAAGCACTGAGTTCTATGTATGTTGTCCAATGACTAGCTACTACCACACACTGGGTTCCGGTAACTCAGCCCCTCTCGACTTATTAACCAACTTGATCTCTGTCCAGGAGTTGCAACTAGTTCATGGTGTTTTTAGGTAGTGCTATTTTTCTACCGAGTGGCACCCGGCAGGGTGGGCTTGGGACAGACTAGGCACAGGTGGCACGGTGTAGCAAGTGGCACTGGATGGTGGGCTTGGGAACCCTGCTCACATCGTTTGGGGCTGTGAGCGACACCCCGGCCGGATCTGCTTGCGGATGGAACCCGAATAGGCGATAAACCTGGACTAGAGTCTTGTGTGGTTAGTCAGGTCGTGGCTGACACCCTCGCCAGGCTTCCGCTTGAAGGTTGCCAAGATACATGACGTGTACATGGTGATAAGTGGTGGGAGGGTGTGTGAAGAAGTACACCCCTGCAGGGTTATCATGATCTATTCGAATAGGCGTGTCCTCGGTTACGGACTTCTTGGATGCTTACGTGGTACATAGACAACTTAAAGTGGATACTCTAAAATCCTCAAGATAAGTGTGAGTGCTTTGGATGGCTTCTCGTAGTGAGACGGGAATGAATCCATAGTGGTGTATTGATGTGGTGATTAGTGGAGTCGTGTGCGCTTTCTTACCTCAAAGAAGTTACTCGTAGTCGTAGAATAGGTTAGCCACTGAGTCAAAGCTGACTTGCTGCAACTGAACCCCACATTGCCTCCTTGATGCTAATGCATGTATGATAGGATCTGATGTAAGTCTTGCTGAATACCTTTGTACTCACGCTACTTAATTTATGTTTTCGTAGATGAGACTTCTGTCTCCATAGTAGTTCTGCATGGACTTCGACGACTAGCTTGTTACCTCAGCTACGGTCTTGTACCCTTGGGAGGGTCTTGTAGATAGTCAGGCTTCTCAGCTTTTTCTTTTGTAGTTGTCTGTACTCAGACATGTAATGCTTCCGTTGCTTGTATGCTCTGAATGATGGGTCATGTGACCCCTGTTTGTATTTAATGCTATGTGGCTCTTCTGGGCCTTTATCTATATGAGTTTGCGTTATGTTGTGATGCCATGTTGTACAGCACATACTTGCATATTATGCATACATGTAACGTGTATTGCTATGTGTGGGATCCGACAACCTAGTTGTCTATCCTTGGTAGCCTCTCTTATGGGGAAATGTAATCTAGTGCTTCCACCGAGCCATGGTAGTCCGCTACAGCCCGGTTTACCGGAGTCCTGCTAGCCCAGCACTACTGCTCCGGAACACTTAGACTGGCCGGTGATTCACTTCGTTCCTGTGTCTGTCCCTTCTGGGAAATGTCACGCGGTGACATCCAAAGTCCTGCCTAGCCTGCTACAGCCCGAGTTCCCGTAGTCCTGTTAGCCCAGTTGCTACAGCCCGGATTCACACGCTGCTGACCGACATGCTCGATGTTGTTTCATGTATGCATGTCCCCGTAAGTTAGTGCCACTTTGGGTTCACGACTAGTCATGTCGGCCCGGGTTCTCTGTCATATGGATGCTAGCGACACTATCATATACGCGAGCCAAAAGGCGCAAACGGTCCGGGCCATGGTAAGGCGACACCCGTGGGAATACCGTGCGTGAGGCCGCAAAGTGATACGAGGTTTTACATGCTAGATCGATGTGACTTAGAATCAGGGTCCCGACACCGGGGGAGCCCCCTGCCGCGCGTCACCACCATAGCCTTTTGTAGGCAAAGACTAATTTTGTCAGGATAAGCTGTACTAGCTGTCCCCCTTCAAACTTGGCCGTTGTGGGATCCCTTCCCGCTCAATATTTGGGAAGAAGACCAGGGCCTCTATAAATAGGACTAGCCATCATCGTAGAAGGGTCTCTCGAGAACTCTTCCAGTTCATCCTCACACCCACCAAGCACAAGAACACCTCTCCTCAGGAGGTTGTTCTTCCCCTTGTACTATTCATCCTTAGCCCCATAGGCAATCCACCACCACCACACTAGAGTAGGCTATTACACCACAATGGTGGCCCGAACCAGTATAAATCTTGTGTCCTTGTGTTCTTTGGGTTCGGTGAGTTAGTCCGTGAGATTGTGGAGTGTGAGAGGGTGGGAGAGGAGAGATCTTCGTGCGCACCCCAGTGTTCGAAACCCAAGGGTTTTGCCGGAACACGAAATCCGACATTTGGCGCTCCAGGTAGGGGTGCGCTGAAGCTTTACTCTCGTCGTTCCGTGCTTCGCCGCCCCATCACAACCATGTTCGACGCTCGTCGCGCCCGCGCTGAGCGCTGGGCCACCCTTGCCGCCCGCGTCGCCCAGACGGCTCCCGTCGGCGGGCCTCCCCGTTGTTTTCCGTCACCCGCCGCCAACGCTACCACCGGCCTGGCTGGAAACGAGCAGCAGGCGTCCTTGCTGCACCCCTCGGTGCGGCGGGACAGTCGCACCGCCACTCCATCGCTGACCCCCGCTGGTTCGTCGTCTCACGCTCGTCGTGCTCCCATGATGCGCGGGCTGCGCTGCTCATGGCGGACGAGCTCCTGCACTACCGCTCGGTCGATGACCTCTACGAGGACTGGCTGGACCGCATCGCCGAGCTCGTCAGCGCCACAGGGAGCTCCCCTGCACTGTCCCTCTCGCTGCCTCGCCCTCCGCTAGCTACAGGAGACATGGCTCATGGAGCGCCTCCACCACCTCAGCATCAAGACGGCGCCCTGGCGCCAAGGCGCGCGGCCCCGCGACGCAACCCACCACACCAGGCACCCGCGCGTGAAGAAAGAAGCTGTTAAGAAGTCCCTCGACTGCAAGAGAATGCTCCACTGCTCCTCGCACTACCACGTCAGGATCGCTTGCCACGGCAGGGCCTCGTGCCACTTGCCGTGGCGGCGCGCAGGCACCAAGATCAAGCTCCACCTCCACGGCAGGCCCCAGTGACCACGGCAGGCTGTCACGCCTTCACTCCTGAGCTGCGTAGCATCGCCTGCCCGGGAAAGTTCAATGCCGATCTGCCTCCTCGCTACGACGGCACCGCCGACCCTGCAGAGTTCTTACAGCTCTATGAGCTGAGCATCCAGGCGGCCAACAGCGACGAGAAAGTCATGGCGACCTGGTTCCCCATGGCGCTCAAGGACGGCGCTCGTTCGTGGCTCCAGAACCTGCCTCCGGGCTCGATCTCCTCCTGGGACGAGATGCGCGACCACTTCGTCTCCAACTTCCAGGGCACTCGCGACCGCCCCCCGGCCGCAGGTGACCTGCGCCGCTTCAAGCAGCAACCAGAAGAGACCCTCCAGAAGTACATCCAGCTCTTCAACAATGTTCGCCTCAAGATCCCCAAGGTGATGGACGAGGCCATCATCTCGGCGTTCTCTGATGGCGTCCGTGATGTCAAGATGAAGGAGGAGCTCGCCATCCACAAGGAGCTGTGCACATCCCTGGAGATGTTCAACCTGGCGACCAAGTGCGCAAGGGCTGAGGAAGGGCACCTTTCCCTCCTTGAGCTCTCAGCTGTCGACCCGGAGGAGAAGAAAGCCAAGACCAAGGACGTAAAGCGCAAGGGAGTGGCCGTGCTCGCGGCGGAGCCGGACACAAAGCGCGGTAGAGACCAGCCGGAGTCATCCAAGAGCAGACGACCGTTCTGCGCCTTCCACAACGTGCACAACCACAACACCAATGACTTTCAAGAGCTCAGGGCCATTCGAGATGGACGCTTCGGTCGACGCCCCAAGCGCAACGACCGGGGCTACGGTGGAGGAGGAGGATGCGGCGGAGGACGCTGGGACGACCGTGGCCCGCGCCAGGAGTGGTGTGACCGGCCTCGCGAAGACCGTTGGTAGGACCAGCCTCGCGAGGGCGCCTGGAGGGATCAGCCTCGCAAGGACTGCCCTCAGGGCAACGCCGGTCTTCCTCCTCTGCCTCCACCAAGAAGAAATGACGACCACCATCAGGACGAGGGGGCTGGGGGCTTCCAAGAGCCGCGTGCGATCACCTGCATCCTAGGCAGAGCTCAAGCCCCAACCTCTCAACGCATCTTCAAGCAATTTGCTCGCGAGGTGAACACGATCCTCCCCAAGCTCGAGGCACGCGCCCGCTCAGGTGCTTCAAGTGCGCAATCACCATCAGTTCGGCAGATCAGCTCAATTGCGCGGCAACCGCTGGCACTCTCCCAATGCTTTGTTCACCCGTCATCAGCAACGTACAAGTCACCAAGACCCTCATCGACGGTGGCGCAGGTCTCAATGTCCTGTTCGTCGAGACGTTCGAGAGCCTTCAAGTGCCATACGATCAGCTTCAGCATGCCAAACCCTTCTCAGGAGTGACTGACGGCTCCACCACCACACTCCCGTCACCTTCGGAGAACGCAACAACTACCGCACCGAGCTCATCGACTTCGACGTCGCTCACATCCGCCTGCCATATAATGCCATCCTTGGATACTCGGCCCTGGCCAAGTTCATGGCAGTGAGGCACCACGGCTACAACGTCCTCAAGATGCCAGGAAGCGGCGGGATCATCACAGTCCCCTGCAAGGAAAGAGATGCGGTGTGCTCCCTCGGGCGCGCCTTCCAAGCAGCATCAGTTGAAGACCCCGACAACAATGCAGCTCAGTACCCTCCTGAGGTCGTACCCAAGAAGAAGAAGCAGCTACTCCGTGCCGAACCTCAGGAGAGTGGTGCCGTAAATGGTACCTCGTCAGGATCAGCGCCCGAGCCTGGGGCACCTCCCTCCCTCGCAAAGGAAGGCACGCCCGGTGCCCTCCTCGGGCAGGGCTCGGGGGCTCTCTTCTGGAGGGCCTCAGACCTTGCCAATGTCACGAGGGAGGCGCTCAGGCACCACTTGGAGGCGTGCTTCAGGGCACGTCTCCCTCAGGAGGACACGGCGCGAGGAGCGCCCAACGCTCAGGAATTCATTGCCCAGACCACTCGAGAACCGCAGGATGCAAGATCCATGCAGGCGAGGATGCCGAGCTGCGCGTCTGCATCGACATCCCAGGGCTCAACAGGGCCACATCTCAGGAGCTATTCTGGCCTTCGCGCGTGGGGCACTGCAAGGGCCCACCTCACAGCTACGTTCGCATGCCTTTTGGCCTGCTGAGCCTGGCGTCCGCCTTCCAGCGCAGCCTGCGGAGCATCTTGGCGGCTCAGGAGGCCAGGCACCACGCAGTCCTGGCGGAGATGGAGACGGTCCTCAAGGAACCACCTGGACCCCTAGGGCCTCCCGAGGCTCAGGATCCCGGTGGCTCATGAGGAGCAACCCCTGCACCACTCATCTTCAGCTGCCCCAACACCCCTTCTGCAATGGAACCAGGTGACATCTTTCAAGTTCTTTTAGTTGGGAGCGCCCCTCGGGCTGCATCATTCCCAGGCCGCGTGGGTCCATCCCTGTGGCATGTATCCCTTTACATCTTTAGCTTACTTTACGGGGGCTCCCCTTCGGGCTGCATCATCCCCAAGCCGCTCGGGTCCGACCCAGTGGCATGAATCGTTCGGGCGTTTATCTGAGCCAGTTTGCTTCTCATGCTTGATCTATCTGTAATTATCACCTGCTTAACTGTCACCCACCACGGGAGCCACTGACGTCAGCATGGCGCTTGTGCATGGGTCCGTCCCTACAACGCCGACAAATCTGAGCGGCCGAGCTCTGGCCCGCGGCATGCCTCGCGCGCGTCACCTCACCAGGCCCTTAGTGCCTTCATTCTCTTGCGGAGCGACCAGTGGTCGGCCTGCAATCATAATGGCAATCTGCGCCCTTCCTCGTGTTGACCTACAGGAACCTCCTGAGGACCACAACAGGCGGCACCGTGGGCTCCCTCTTCTCACATGTAATCCGCTTGCGCGTTAAAAGGGGGGCTCCTGAGCATCGTGACTCAGGAGCTATTACTGGCTCTCCAGCCCTCGCCCCCTGGCCTTGACCACGTCATCGCGACCTGGCATACCAGCGGCAGCTGAGCTCGCTCGAGGGCCGGGACCTGAGGACGTAGAGCACGAAAGAGAGCGTGGGGAAGGGGAGAAGACTCGTACGGGCCTGACCTGGCTATGCTACAACCACCTACGCACGAGTCTGGCACCTCGAGAAGGACCGACCCGGGACTGCCAAGATAAGTTTCATGCTCAGGTCAACCAATCGCTACGGCATAGAATTCTCATTTGTGTTGCCCCGTTACGGCAACGTAGTCTCCCTTTCCTACCTCTTGGCGGTCGCTTGCACGCTAAAGGGGACCTCCTGAGCATCGCGTCTCAGGGGCTCTTACTGGACCTCGGGCCGCTCACCTCCTGGCCTTGACCACGGCATCGCGACCTGGCATACCAGCGACGGCTGCAGCCTGCCTGGGGACCGGGACCTGTCAGCGTAGAGCACCAAGCCGTCATGAGGTTGGAAAGGGGAAACCGAGCCTGAACGGGACACGCACGCGCACAATTTCATGATAAGGATAATATCAACAAAGACGTTGTGGACCCTTTACATGCCCCCCCGGGTACTCCTCGATTCCTCGCAGGGAACAAAAGGAAAGAACTTCTAGGAGCCCTATCTACATGCACCCCGGTGGCTGACACCATCATCAACAGTGGGCCACGGGAGGCTGGCGCCAACCTCATCCAGATCAGCGGCGGCCGAACGCTGCAGCCTTGCTTCGGGCACGGCGAGAGCTTGGGGGCCCTAGCTGTCATTGCTCATCACCGGAGTCTCGTAGAGCTCGGGAGAATCGCTGGACTCCCATGCATCGCTACTGCTACCAGAGGAGCTGCTGGCGGAGCGGACAACAGGTCCTGCCCTTGCTGTAGCGCCGTCCTTATGGCCCCTTCCGGGGCAACACTCCAAGCGACGGCCTTCCGTGTCGAAGACCTTGAAGGACAGCGTGGAGGCGCCGTCGTACACAAAGTGGATCGCGAGGGCGCCCTCCCTACGACACACCCGAGCGACCTCATCCCAGCCTCGGGTCATGAAGATCTTGCCCGGGGAGACGATTTCAACTTCTGCCCCAGTCGCCTACGCGTCGCAGTCGGCGTGCTGCAGCCAAAGCTCGAGGGCCCCCCTTGGCGGCATCTCGGCAGAAAAGAAGGAAGGGAAGCAGAATCAAGTGCACGGAGGCATCACTGCCCACAGCACAAGTTCATGCGAGGAGTCCGCGGCGTGGACTCCGGGCGACGACAGGCCACTTGGCCTTGACCTTGGCCAAGGCGCGGCGCCGCTCGCCGCCTCTCCCTCCTGAGCCCTCGGCTTGGGCATACAGGGGTAATGGGTTCACAGGAGGAGGCCGGTCACACCAAGGCCTTGTCATCCTGCATCACCACCACGTCACGGCAGCGGGCCGGCCTTTTCTTTAGCAAAAGCGGCCCTGGCTCATCGCGAGGAGTCTTTCCCTTCTCCGCAGCGGAAAACCTTCGGATGGGCGCCATTGGTGACACTGCGAGCAATGGAGTGAAGGGGGAGAAGCGAGCGGAATTGAAAGATATGGGCGATGAGGGCTCTGCCCCCCTCCCCATTTATAGCAGGAGAAGGCCAACCAGCGCCCCCCACGATCATAGGTAATGATGGTTTTTCCTTGCATGGAGCAGGGACACGTCAAATCGGGCAGTTGCCAAGGCAGCGTGGGGGAGCGGAGACGCCCACATCCAATCAACCACCATGCGTTGACCAAGGCCGCAGGCTGTTGGGGCCCGCGGTGCTCCGCACTTGCCCTTTGGCTTCGCCTCGAAGCCAAGTCTGAGCGTGCCTTGGGCCCGGGGGCTACTGTCGGCGTTCTGGGAACGGGGGTCCCCAGACTTGCCTGCCTGCAGCCCATGGCGTGGCTCCACAAGTTGGCCCGTACGGCCCATCTTCACCAGCGAGCACTCAAGACCCTCGCGAGGGGCGAAGCCTCGCGAGGCGGGCGACGCAAGACCTCCTCGGGAGCGGCCTCACTAGGATGGCTCGCGAGGGGCGCAGAGATCAAGGCCAGGCAAAACTCACGAGGTTCCGATAACGCAAGCCATGATGGTCGAGACCAGGCGGGTGCCAGCGCGCACAGTGTCCTTGTTTCCTCTTTGGTGCTAAGGAGGCAAGCGCAGGCGAGGAGTACAGAGGCGTCAAGCAAAGGTTTCCATATCGGTGCAACGAGACCAAGACCAGTAGGACAGCAAGACGGAGGTCATCGTGGAGCCCAGGACGGCGTCACCACCATAGTCTTTTGTAGGCAAAGACTAATTTTGTCAGGATAAGCTGTACTAGTTGTCCCCCTTAAAACTTGGCCGTTGTGGGATCCCTTCCTGCTCAATATTTGGGAAGAGAACCAGGGCCTCTATAAATAGGACTAGCCATCATCGTAGAAGGGTCTCTCGAGAACTCTTCCAGTTCATCCTCACACCCACCAAGCACAAGAACACCCCTCCTCAGGAGGTTGTTCTTCCCCTTGTACGGTTCATCCTTAGCCCCAGAGGCAATCCACCACCACCACACTAGAGTAGGGTATTACACCACAATGGTGGCCCGAACCAGTATAAATCTTGTGTCCTTGTGTTCTTTGGGTTTGGTGAGTTAGTCTGAGAGATCACGGAGTGTGAGAGCGTGGGAGAGGAGAGATCTTCGTGCACACCCCAGTGTTCGAACCTTAAGGGTTTTGCCGGAACCCGAAATCCGACAGTGGTGACCAGGGCATCGCCTGGCTGCTCCTTCCGCCCTTCCAGCTTCATCCTCACACTCCCGATCTTGTCAGGCTGCGTCCCACAGGCACTGACGGGGTCAGGCTGGGCTTCTGCCCAGGCACTCCTTTTGCCCTCTTCACCTCCCATTGTAGCTCCTAGGAGGAGAGGGACAAGCAAGGAATTACAAGGCACTTGTCTTTTCTTAATCTTAAAGATGTAGGCATCAGCCAAACTTTAGTTCAAATTATGTAATCTTCCATTCATGTTTTGTACCCTGTATGGTTTGTACTTCTCTATCTACGTATTAATGAAAAAAGTGTGTTTGCCGGGCGCTTGTGCATGTATCACGTTCATGCTGGGGAGTGGCTCCTCAATACTTCCAAGAAAACAAGATTTTCTGGCAAGACACCTTGCTGGCCCCTTCCGTTGCTACCGCAGGGCCGGGCCTGACGGGTTAGGAGCATGGAGGGGAACCGGCCCCTCATGAACCCCTTTCCAAATTCTACTACAACCATCCTGACCGAAGTAACTCTTCGAATAAAAGGATGGGAGCATAGATGTTGAGGGCGATAAGGGTTTTCTACGCACAAGATTTTTATACGGGGGGTATGCCATGGATGGCTAGGAGAACTTACCTGCTTTATGTTGCCGGGGATAGTTACGCCAGCTTGTTCTCACTTCTTCCTTTCAGGGATTTTATCCATGGCAGGGGCCTGCTGTTAGTAATAAGGGAATAACTGTAGCACACGATCTTATCTATATGACTATAGCAAAGTCACACTTAAATAAACATGCATGCATGTCTAAGGCGTCAGCGCTTCGTTTTATTATCTTTGCACAGGGTCTGCGCCTAGCTTTGTACAAAGGGTTACATGCACATCGGCAAGGCTTGTACAAAAGGTGGCTGCCGGGGACTAAGCTCGACAGCCGCGCCTTACTGGTAGAACTTGCGAAGATGCTCAATATTCCATGAGTTTTGCATTTTAATGCCATCTTCGGTCTCCAGATGGGCTGCACCAGGTCTGGTGACTTGTACTACCCGCTAAGGGCCTTCTCGCTTTGGCGTAAATTTGTTGGAACCCTTGGCGGACTGAACACGCCTAAGGACAAGGTCGCCTTAGTCAAGGCTCCGGGCATGAATCCTGCGGCTATGATAGCAACGCAAGGCATCACGCCCAGCGGCCCAGAAACGATCTTCCTCGAGGAGCATATCATCGTCATGCCAAAGCTGCTTTTGCTCTACTTCATCGTAGGCAAGTACTCGAGGTCACCCATATATGAGTTCCGTGGGGAGCATTGCTTCTGCCCCATACACTAGGGAGAAGGGAGTCTGGCCGGTGGCTCGATTTGGTATCGTCCAGAGGGATCAAAGAACCACTGGCAGCTCATCAATCCAACGTCTACCGCAACTTATCAAATGTTCTGGTCTTGATCCCACGCAGCACTTCAGGTTCATTCTCTCGGCTTGTCCATTTCTCCGGGGATGTGCAACGGAGGCAGAAGAGACCTTCCTCCCAAGGCTTTGGATGTACTGCATGAAGGTGCGACTCGTGAATCGGGTGCCATTGTCAGTGATTACCCTGCTGGGTACTCCAAATGGCACACCAATCATTTCAAGAACTTGACAGCTGATTGTGCAGTCACCTTCCTCACTGGCTCCACTTCTGGCCACTTTGTAAACATGTCGATTGCAACGTACAAGAATTCAAAGCCCCAGGTATCACGGGGGAAGAGGCCCAAGATATCGAGTCCCCAGACCGAGAATAGCCAGGATAAAGGGATCGTCTGGATAGCTTGAGCTGGTTGATGAATGTTCTTGGAATAGAACTGGCAGGCTTCACACTTGGTGACTAGCTTAGTTGCATCCTGGAGGGTTGTGGGCCAGTAGAAACCCTGCCGGAAGTCTTTTCCAACCAGGGCTCTTGATCCAATAGGAGAGCCACACATACCCCCATGTATATCTGCCAACAACTTTAGCCCGTCTTCCCGGCAGATGCACGTCAATTTCACCCCATTTGGACTCTTTCTGTATAGAGTGTCATCAACAAACTGTTACATACTAGATCCTCGGTCTACTCTTTTAGCTTCTTCTAGACCTTTAGGAAGTTCTCATGTTTGAAGGAAACAGACTATGTGCTGTGCCCAAGTTCGAGCCTGCGGCTCGACAATAAGGACTAAAGGCACCCCTCGTTCGTGGGAGCGCTCCCTTCTACCGCAAGAACTTGTGGTTCTACGGGAGGGTGTGGCTCACTAACCGAAGCAGGGTTACCCCCGCCAGCCTCTCTACCGACAGCTTTGGGGCGTTCTGTCGGGAAATGCTTGTCGGGGTTCAACTTTCTTCTTTTTCTGGCCATCGTTGAAGGGGACACTGATGGTTGAGTTCGATGGAGGACAAAAGTCCCTGGTTCCACATGAAGCTTTTGCGTGGCGCACTTTGACAAGTGATGGGCGATACCATTTTCTGCACGTGGCACGTGTGAGGGAGTCCTGGATTGGGGAAGTCAGCGTACTGGGAATGGGGTTACCCAGACTTGTCTGCTTGCGGCCCATGGCGTGGCTCTGTCGACGGCCTGGTATGGCCCAGCTTCAAGCACCAACAACTCAAGACCCTCGCGATGGGCCAAGCCTCGCGAGGCGGATGACACCAAGACCTCCACGAGGGCCGGCCTCCCCAGGCTGGCTCCCGAGGAGCGGGGATATCTATGCAAGCTACACCTCGCGAGTTTCATATGACGTGAGCCATGACTACCAAGGCCAGGCGGGCGCCAGCAGGCGCAGTGTACCAGTTTCCTCTTTGGTGCTAAGGAGGCAAGCGCAGGCATGGGGTCCCGAGGAATCAAGCAAAGGTTTCCATTCCTATGCAACAAGACCAAGACCGCCAGGACGGCAGGACGGAGGTCATTGCGGAGCCCACCGCAGCGTCACCACCAGAGGCTTTTGTAGGCAAAGACTACTTTTGTTAGGATAACTTGTACTAGTTGTATCCCTTCGAATTTGGCTGTTGTGGATCCCTTCTCGCCTACATTTGGCAAGAGGACCAAGGCCACTATAAATAGGACTTAGCCACCACCATAGAGGGGGGATCATTCGGACCAACCTCACACCCACCAGCTCATCGAGCACAAGAACACCTCACCTCCTGAGGCTGTTCCTCCACTGTACTAGTTCAACCTCAGCCCCTCGAGGCAATCCACCACAAAGCCGGAGTAGGGTATTACACCGCAAGGTTGCCCGAACCAGGATAAACTGGTGTTTGTCTTGTCCATTAGATTCATCGAGCTATGCTGTGGGATCGGCGAGTAGGCAGACTGGGGGACGAGTTCTTCACACGCACCCTAGAGTTCGAACCTCTCAAGGGTCTATGGAACCCTGAATCTGACATTTGGCACACCAGGTAGGGGTGGGTTGAAGCTTCGCCTCTCCGTACACTTTGCTTCTCCATTCGCTTCGCTTCTCCGTTCAGCTCCCATGGCGAGCACCGCTCCTTCGGCCGGATCGAGGAGCACGCACGGAGGCGCTGTGGGTCTCCGGTCCTTCACCCCCGCCTTGCGGCAGGTACAGTGGCCGCCCAAGTTCAGGCCGGAGATGCCGCCACGCTACGATGATGCGGCAGATCCGCTAGGCTACGAGGAGGCCGTTTGGGAGGCCGGCAGCGACAACAAGGTCATGGCCAACTGGTTTCCCATGGCCATCACTGGCGTACCACGCGCCTGGCTACTCAACCTGCCAGGATCTTCTATGGCCTCCTGGGAGGAGCTGCGCGGCCTCTTCGTCACGCGCTTCGCGGCACCGGCGCCCCTCGCTGTCGTAGCCCTCCTCGGTGGCTCGCAGGCGCCCCCCCTCAGATCGCCATGTTAACCAGTTCTTTCGCCAGGTGGGCGCCGCCCGCGTGCAACAGGGGGCTTCTCCGGGAAGGGCGGCACCCAAGGCCGACCTCACCTTCGACTCGAGGGACCACCCAGCGACCACCGTGGGTGCAGGCGCGCTCCCGATGCGTTGCACCCCCACCATCTGCAATGTGGCGGTAACCAAGACCTCATCGATGGCGGAGCCGGCCTCAACGTGCTCTCCGTGGAGGCCTTTAGCCTGCTTCACGTACCACATGGCCAGCTCCGCGCCACCAAGCCATTCTCCCAGGGTTGTCGACGGCTTCACCAGCCCCCTGGGGCAGATCCACCTCCCTATCACCTTCGGCACCCGCGACAACTACCGTACAGAGCTTATTGACTTCGACATTGCCCGTATCAGCCTCCCGTACAACGCCATCCTTGGGTACCTAGCCCTGGCCAAGTTCATGGCAGCAACTCACCCCACCTACAACCTCATGAAGATGCCCGGAAGCAGCGGCGTCCTCACTGTGGCTGGAGACACCAAGGAGGCCCTGATGGCCCTCAAGCTCGCCTTCCGGGCCGCGGCGGCAGCGCGCCCAGCTGATGAAGGGGCCCCTGAGGTCCCGAGGGCTTGCGCCGGCAAAAAAGAAGCAGATGTTCTCTCAAGATCGGGCCGAGACAAGCCATGTGCCGGTTGACAAGGATGGGGCATCAGGAGCCACCTTCATCATAGGTGCCAACCTCGCCCTAGACCAAGAAAAGGCATTGGTTGATTTCTTGCGCGCGAACAAGGAGGTGTTCGCATGGGAGCCCAAGGACCCGATTAGAGTCCCAAGGGGGGTAATCGAGCATCACCTGAGGGTGTGCCCCAACGTGCGCCCTGTGAAGCAGAGGGTGCGGCGGCAGTCCACAGAGAAGCAATCATTCATCGTCCAAGAAACCCACAAGCTGCAAGATGCTGGTGTCATTCGGGAGGTGCGGTACCCAGAATGGTTGGTGAACCTGGTCATCATCCCCAAGAAAGGCGTGAAAGAATGCATGTGCGTCGATTTCACCAACCTCAACAAGGCTTTCCCTCAAGACCCATTTCCACTTCCGCGCATCGACCAGATCGTCGACTCCACCGCTAAGTGCGACCTGCTGTGCTTCCTGGACGCATTTTCAGGGTATCACCAAATCAAGATTGCGGTGCAAGATGTTGAGAAGACGGCTTTCCTGACCCCATGCGGGGTGTATTGCTACAGTTGCATGCCTTTTGGCCTGCGTAACTCTAGGGCAACCTTCTAGCGGCTAATGCACATCGCTCTGGGCCAAAAGCTCGGGAGGAACACCGAGGCATACGTCGATGACATAGTGGTGAAGTCTCGGGAGGCAAGAACCCTCATCGAGGACCTGGAGGAAACGTTTGCCAGTCTGCGCAAGGTGGACCTGCGGCTTAACCCGGAGAAATGTGTGTTTGGCATTGTCGGTGTCAAAACCGGCCGATCTCGGGTAGGGGGTCCCGAACTATGCGTCTGAGGATCGAAGGTAACATGAGGCAGGGGACACGATGTTTACCCAGGTTTAGGCCCTCTTAATGGAGGTAATACCCGACTTCCAGCTTGATTGACTTTGATGAGTATAGGGGTTACAAGAGTTGATCTACCTCGAGATCGTAATGGCTAAACCCTAGATGTCTAGCCTTTATAATTTGTCTTAGCCTCTCGGACTAAACCCTCCAGTTTATGAAGAAACCGGAGGGACCTAGGGTTGTACAGAGTCGGTTTACAAAGAAAGGAAACTACACATAAGGATGCCAAGCTTGCTATCCATGCAAAGGAGAGTCCCATCCGGACACGGGGGATGGCCTTCTATCTTGTATCTTCACGGCCCATCAGTCCAGTCCATGCCACATAGCCCGGACGCCTAGGGACCCCCTAATCCAGGACTCCCTTAGTAGCCCCTGAACCAGGCTTCAATGACGATGTGTCCGGCGTGCAGATTGTCTTCGACATTGCAAGGCGGGTTCCTCCTCCGACTACTCCAAAGTTGTTGAACAAGAGAACTATATCCGGCTCTGTATAACAATTACAACCCTGAACCACAAGGGGAAAATAAGTCATGTCCACTGACAGCTTTTCCGGCTAGACGTTATGCCTGGCCTTATTATTATTTCAAACCGTTTTTCAGCCACTCGCTTCGCGTTTCGAGGCATGGTCTTCATTGACACGTCTTGTCAAAGCAGAGATCGTGTCCCCTTATTGCGGGATTCTCATCAATACGGGTTTGGGTAATCCAACCGGGTCGTTTGCACGACCCCTCGAGAATAGTCGCGTTTTAAGGCTCGTGAGGGGGTGCTTGATATTCACTGCCTTTATAAGAGGATAAGGATCCATCTTTTTACCACACGCCTTCTTCTTCCTCGGCCCTTCCATCCTCGAGCTCCAGCGCCCAAGTTTTGATCTTTTCTGTCGCCAGCAAAAACTCCAGCCATGTCCGGATCCGGCTCGCAAGGCAAGTGGATGGCTTCCTCCATCACGGAGAGGAACGTAAAGGAACTCTGGGAAGCGCGGTACTTGGCCATGGACATTGCCCACCGGCTCCCTGCCAAAAAGAAGATCATCCCCACTCCGAAGCCTAACGAGAGGGTAGTGTTCATCCCCCGCTTTCTCCGTGGACTAGGGTTTCCTCTCCACCCTTTCATCCGCGGCCTCATGTTCTATTATGGGCTAGATTTCCACGATCTAGCCCCAAATTCCTTTCTCCACATTTCGGGCGTCATCGTAAATGGGTGCGGCGCTCCTCCGCATTCCCCCCCACTTGGCCTATGGCTTAAGGTCTTCAACGTGAAGCCGAAGTTGGTTGACGGGCAGCACACAGACTGCGGAGGCGTCATGGTGAGCAAGCTTCCGAACGTCACCTGGCCAAAAGGGGCCTTCGTGGAGACTGTCAAGATATCGCAGCAGGAGTGGTTCTACATCACCGAACCCCACGGCGCCAACTAGGCGGCCGCTCCTGAGTTTAGATCTAGACTGTAGCGACCGGACCTCAAACAGTCTGATCTCTGTGCATCAGTGTCATCCTGGATCGATGTCTTGACAAGCACAAGATTTCGACGGATTTATAATAGAGTAGCAATCACACACTTATTACATCGAATGTCTCAAAAGAGAACTTATTACAATAAATATGGCTTCAGGCCATCTAATAACGATAACAGTGGAAGGCTTGGAGATAAGCGAGTCCATCAACTCCAACGACATCACTAAGTATAGAACCACGACCTAAAGGCACCTTACTGCGTAAATGCGAAAAGTCTGCAACATGAACGTTGCAGCCCGAAAATGGGTCAGCACATGGAATATGCTGGCAATGTAATACATAGAGAGCAATGAAATAGAAATAGGCTATACTACATGCATATATGGCTGGTGGAAAGCTCTATGGTTACAGTTTTGTGTAAAGCCAATTTTCCCCTACTGCAAAGGAATAAATTTTATTTAACTATCATGGTGATTGTTAAACATTGAGAGTGTAGACACCATCTCAATTCCAATTAAGCATCATCATTAAAACCCAACAAAATTAATTAAAGTAACATGATGAGATTCACATGATAATCCAAGTACTAGATACTCAAGATGTCCATAACCGGGGACACGGCTAACCATGATTAGTTTATACACTCTGCAGAGGTTTACGCACTTTTCCCCACAAGACTCGATCTCCTCCGTTGGGATTCTCGCACTACATGGTGTTTGAGAAACGGATGACCAAGACATAGTCTTTCAGAAGCGCTAGCACCTTACGATCGGGTAGAGAGTTACACCTACTTTCCCCTACATCTGCTAGTCTACCACTATAGAAGACCTCACTACTTAATCAACTATGCTAGAGCCCATAGTAGCTTGTGGCTGCACACAGAAGTTTCTAGCATGAATAATCTCATGATCCCTTTGAGCCTGGGTGGCGGTCCATAAACAAAAACAGCAGGCAATCGCTGGAACACCCAGGTGCCTCAATCCACCCAGATGTGTATTAAAGTTGCCACCTTAAGTTGAACCATTAAATAAAAATCTCACATCTGTCATGGATACACTCACCCAATCCACGTCTACTGGCATAGCATGGCATAAGCAAACGTAGAAGTAACTCCCAAGGGTTTGATAATAAAACAGGTAATAGGCACTACCTCATCTACTTCCCAAAACCCACATATTAATCAGATCCTAATCATGCAATTTTTTGGGGATTGATCTAATGCAATAAAACTGGGTAGTAAAGAGGTATGATCAAAGTGTTTATTGCATTACATCAGAGATTCGAAGTAGCAAGCGACGCCTTTATAGAGATTCGAAGTAACACTTTGATCATACCTCTTTACTACCCAGTTTTATTGCATTACATCAATCCTCAAACAATTGCATTATTAGGATCTGATTAATATGTGGGTTTTGGGAAGTAGATGAGGTAGTGCCTATTACCTGTTTTATTATCAAACCCTTGGGAGTTACTTCTACGTTTGCTTATGCCATGCTATGCCAGTAGACATGGATTGGGTGAGTGTATCCATGATAGATGTGAGATTTTTATTTAATGGTTCAACTTAAGGTGGCAACTTTAATACACATCTGGGTGGACTGAGGCACCTGGGTATTCCAGCAATTGCCTGCTGTTTTTCTTTATGGACCGCCACCCAGGCTCAAAGAGATCATGAGATTATTCATGCTAGAAACTTCTATGTGCAGCCACAAGCTACTATGGGCTCTAGCATAGCTGATTAAGTTGTGCGAACTCTTAGAGTGGTAGACTAGCAGATGTAGGGGAAAGTAGGTGTAACTGTCTACCCGATCGTAAGGTGCTAGCGCTTCGAAAGACTATGTCTCACCATCCGCTTCTCAAACACCATGTAGTGCGAGAATCCCAATGGAGGAGATCGAGTCTTGTGGGGAAAAGTGCTAAACCTCCGCAGAGTGTATAAACTAATCATGGTTAGTCGTGGTCCCCGCTATGGACATCTTGAGTATCTAGTACTTGGATTATCATGTGAATCTCATCATGTTACTTTGATTAATTTTGTTGGGTTTTAATGATGATGCTTAATTGGGATTGAGAGGGTGTCTACACTCTCAATGTTTAACAACCACTATGATAGTTAAATAAAATTTATTCCTTTGTAGTAGGGAAAAATTGGCATTATGCAAAACTGTAACCATAGAGCTTTCCACCAGCCATATATGCATGTAGTATAGCCTATTTATATTTCATTGCTCTCTATGTGTTACATTGCCAGCATATTCCATGTGTCGATTCGCTTTTGGCTGCAACGCTCATGTTCCAGACTTTTCGCATTTACTAGTAAGGTGCCTTTAGGTCGTGGTTCTATACTCAGTGATGCCGTTAGAGTTGATGGACTCGCTTATCTTCCAAGCCTTCCATTTTTATTGTTATTAGATGGCCTTAAGCCATATTTATTGTAATAAGTTCTCTTTTGAGACATTCGATGTAATAAGTGTGTGATTGCTACTCTGTTATAAATCCTTCGAGTAGTGCGTGTCAGCATTACTGATCTAGGGATGACACTGATGGACAGAGATCAGATTGTTTGAGGTCTGGTCGCTACAAGATGGTATCAGAGCACACGCTGACTATAGGACACGACCACTAAGCTAAAAGCCTTAGATCACTACTCACTCTTCTCATTTCTGACTCCTCATCTTTTCTATTATTTTAGGATGGCGGATGCAAGGAACAAGTTCACACAACCAGATGAAGATACACCCTTTGGACGCCACTTGAAGGAAGTCACTAGATACCTGAACATCGGAGTACCAAGCTTCACCGGGACCTACAATGCCACTTTACCCGAAGAGGAGTGCTGGATGATTCAAGTTCAAGTTCCAAGAAGGACATTCGCGCCAGTCACTGAGCCCATAGAGTTTCCTTTGATGCACCAACCTGGAGTCTAGGAAAGAGTATGGCAGCCCACATCACCATGGGATGCATTGAAGAAGTTTACCACAATGATCTCAAGGACACTATCTACCAGATTTGTGGGCGCCGAGATGAGCAATAAGAGATGATTAGCACCAGGAAGGATAGATCAATCACATCTTTTATCCAGGAGTTAAACCTGCACATTCGACGCCAGGAGAACCAGATATGCGCAGGCATGATAGATCTGCAGAAGGCCTTGACCAAGATCATGGAGCTGGAGGAAGAACTCAAGACTACACGCGAAGATTATATGGAGGAAATCGAAGTATTAGTGGAGAAGAATGACGACCTGACCAGGAAGTTAGGAGTTTTCATGGGAGACCCCGCGCCAGGAGGAGAAGATGACGATTCCACTTGCCCGGAGAACTATATCATTATCGACGTCACCGACTCGGACCCAGACGACAGCGATGACGACTATGTTGATGAAGCTGGAGCGGACATCATGGAGTCTTCATCGGAGCAGTTTTTCTAGTCGACCACCATAGCAGTAGTAGAATTCCCCCATGTATCTAGTATAGTCCGAGCACTTTTATAACGATAGTTAGACCGTTGTATGCCCTTGTTTGAATTGATTGAAGTGATATTGATTGAATTTTTCTCATGTGCATATGGGTAGTGTTTTCTCCCTAGACCTCATTAGTTTCTATTTTCTCATCTCTTCTAAACCCTCAGATGCCTCCGAGACGTGACAATGGATTTGCTTTCCCACCGGAGCTCACGCAGTTGATGCAACAGCAGAATGTGTTGATGCAATTGTTAGTCCAGAATCAGAATCAGGAGAATAACAACAACAACAACAACAACAACAACAACAACAACCCACCAGCTCCACCACCTGTTGATCACTTAACCCGTTTCCTTAGACTGAATCTGCCGGTGTTCTCCTGTAGCACCGAGCCGATAGTTGCAGATGATTGGCTCCGCAAGACAGGAAGGGAGTTGACCACTACAGGATGCACAAATGCGGAGAAGGTGCGTTTTGCCGCACACCAGCTTGAAGGATCCGCAGCATCATGGTGGGAGAATTTCGCAGCCACTTATCCTATCGACACTGTCACATGGGATCAGTTTCAGCAGGCTTTCCGTACTGCCCTTGTTTCAGCAGGAGCTATGGCCATGAAGAAGCGTGAGTTTTGCAACTTGCGCCAAGGAGGACGAACTGTTGGCCAGTATGTGGATGACTTCAGTAAGCTAGCACGTTATGCCCCAGATAACGTTGCTACAGATGCAGCTAAGCAGGAGAAGTTTCTGGGAGGACTGAATGATGAGCTGAGCATGCAGTTGATGGTAGCAACTTTCAGCAACTACCAGCAGTTGGTAGATCGTGCTCTTATGATTGAAGGGAAGCAGCAGCAGATTGAGAACCACAAGAGGAAGTATGGACAAGGGAAGTACAATTCTGGAGCTCAGCAGAAGCCACGTTTTACTCCTAAACCGGGAGGACATTTTCAGCATACCCATGGAGGAGGGAATTCACATAATCATAATGGCCCCAAGAATGGTAACGGGAATGGAGGAAGCAATGGCCAGAACCGTACAAACCCGTCAACCCCAGCCAAGAGGGATCTGAGCCAAGTCACTTGCTATAAGTGTCAGAAGACTAGACATTATGTCAATGAATGTCCTGAAGCCCAGAATGGAAATGGCAATGGAAGCTATGGGAAGAAGCCGAACCCTTTCAACAGGGGATAGGGGAACCACGTTAACATGGAGGAGGTTGAAGCCCAGCCAGATGCACGATAATAGGTAAGTTTTTGGTTAAGTCATTTCTTGCAATCGTTCTTTTTATCTTGTGCATCACATTCATACATATCAAGGGGATTTGTGGATAAGTATAAACTGCCCACCAAGGTTCTTAGAACACCTATGTTAGTAAGCTCACCAGGAGCGGAGTATATGGCCAGCCGAGGATGTTTTCAAGTGCCATTGAGTATAGGTAGGCATGTTTTCCCCTCGGATTTAATCATTCTGGAATCGCAAGGTTTGGATGTGATTCTGGGTATGGATTGGCTATCGATGTATGGAGGAAACATCGATTGCGCTAGTAAGTCGATTTTTCTTACCACCCCGGAAGGGAGAAGAATCAAGTATGTGTCACGGCATGAGCCGAAGAGGACACAAGTAAATTCCTTATCAGGAGTTGTACAGGAGGAAGTACTAGTGGTGAAGGATTTCCCTGATGTATTTCCAGAAGAGTTGCCAGGCATGCCACCGGATAGAGACACTGAGTTTTTGATTGATCTTTTGCGAGCATGGGCCGATATCTAAGAGACCGTGGGATGCCCGCACAAGATTTGGAGGAAATTAAGAAGCAGATTAAGGAGTTACTGGATAAAGGCTTTATTTGCCCAAGTTCTTCACCTTGGGGATCGCCAGTACTTCTAGTGGAGAAGAAGGATGGATCATTGAGGATGGTTGTTGATTATCGAGGATTGAATGAAGTAACTATCAAGAACATGTACCCGTTGCCGATGATCAATGATTTGTTTGACCAATTGCAAGGAGCTAAGGTATTTTCCAAGATCGATCTGCGATCAGGATACAATCAGTTGAAGATTAGAGAGCAGGATATAACTAAGACGACTTTTACCACCAGGTACTGGCTGTATGAGTATACCGTTATGTCATTTGGTCTGACTAAGGCACCTGCCTATTTCATGAACATGATGAACACGGTGTTTCTGGAGTTTTTGGATAAGTTCGTCATGGTGTTCATTGATGATATTTTGGTCTACTCAAAGAACGAAGACGAGCATAAGGAGCATTTGCGTTTGGTACTGGAGAAGCTCAGAGAACATCAGTTATATGCCAAGTTCAGCAAATGTGAGTTTTGGTTGAAAGAAGTTGGATTCCTTGGACATGTTATATCCGGAGAAGGAATATCAGTAGATCCCACCAAGGTTGTCACTGTGACAAATTGGGTAGCACCAACGACAGTTGGATAGATCCGGAGTTTTCTTGGACTGGCAGGATACTACCGGAGATTCATTGAGAATTTCTCAAAGATTGCGAAGCCTATGACGGAGTTGTTAAAGAAGGATACCAAGTTCAAATGGACTGAAGAATGTGAGGCCAGTTTCCAGGAGTTGAAGAAACGTTTGGTTACATCGCCAGTGTTGATTCCGCCAGATCAACGCAAGGATTACGAGGTGTATTGCGACGCTTCTCGTCGAGGACTTGGGGCAGTGCTTCACGACAGCTTAAGCCCCATGAGTTGAATTATGCTACACACAATTTGGAGTTAGCAGCCATAGTGCACGCATTGAAGACGTGGAGACATTTTCTCATCGGAAACCATTGTGAGGTATACACGGATCACAAGAGTTTGAAGTACATCTTCACGCAGAAGAAGTTGAATCTCAGACAAAGGAGATGGTTGGAGCTCATCAAGGATTATGAAATGAGATTGCATTATCATCCCGGAAAGGCTAACGTAGTAGCTGACGCGTTGAGCCGCAAGAGCCATGTCAACACACTCTTGACCGGAGAGTTACCAAAGGAGTTAGCCGAGGATTTTCGAGAGGTATGTTTGGAGATAGTTCTGAGAGGCTATGTAGCAGCATTGGAGATTCAGTCTACTTTGATGGATAAGATCAGAGAAGCTCAGAAGACTGACAAGGAGATTCCCTCTATTAAAGAGAAGATGAGCAAAGGAAAAGCTAAAGGATTTCGTGAGGATGAGCATGATACCGTATGGTTTGAAGACCGTGTTTATGTGCCTAATGGCCCGGAGATCAGGAAGTTGATTCTGCAGGAGGCCCATGATTCACCGTATTCGATTCACCCAGGGAATACCAGGATGTATTTGGATTTGAAGGATACTTTATGGTGGACCGGAATGAAGAAGGATATTGCGGAGTATGTAGCAGTTTGTGATGTATGTCAGAGAGTGAAGGCAGAGCATCAGAAGCCAGCCGGATTGTTACAGCCATTGCCGATACCCGAATGGAAGTGAGATAAGTTAGGCATGGAATTTATCACGGGATTGCCCAGGACTCGTTCAGGCTATGACTCGATTTGGGTTGTAGTCGATCGTTTGACGAAGGTAGCTCATTTCATCCCAGTGAAGACCACTTACACCAGTGCTAAGTTGGCTAAGATATACATGACCAGGATCGTATGTCTGCATGGAGTTCCGAGGAGCATTGTATCAGATAGAGGAACCCAGTTTACCTCAAAGTTCTGGAATCAGTTGCACGAAACTTTGGGTACCAAACTAGATTTCAGTACAGCCATCCATCCGTAGACAGATGGACAGACCGAGAGAGTCAATCAGATTTTGGAGGATATGCTGAGAGCTTGTGCGCTAGATTATGGATCTAGTTGGGACGACAATTTGCCGTATGCAGAGTTCTCTTACAACAACAGTTATCAATCTAGTTTGAAGATGGCCCCTTTTGAAGCTATGTATGGAAGGAGGTGCAGAACACCATTGTCGTGGGATGAAGTTGGAGTTGATGGACTCGCTTATCTTCCAAGCCTTTCGATGTTATCGTTATTAGATGGCCTTAAGCCATATTTATAGTAATAAGTTCTCTTTTGAGACATTCGATGTAATAAGTGTGTGATTGCTACTCTGTTATAAATCCTTCAAGTACTGTGCGCGTCAGCATTACTGATCCAGGGATGACACTGATGCACAGAGATCAGACTGTTTGAGGTCTGGTCGCTACATGGACCCCCGATGCGGCTTGCATCATGGATTAACAAGGGTCTGGATTGGGCATCATCCGATGAAGTAATGATGCTGCAGAAGTGCATCAAAAATATGATGGAGAAGAACACCAGCCTTGCTGATGTGATCCAGGTGATGTTGTTTCCCCGGATTCTCCCCTTCCAGCGCCAGTCTCTCCACATGTGGGAGATCAATCCGGTGGGCCCTCTGACCCTGCAGCGATTCTTTGGCATGACGCATGAAGAAATCTGGAAGCTGCTTTTCAAGGCCCAGAAGCCGTGGCCGGAGACGACCAAAGACATCGGCCTCGACTGTGCTCATCCGGCCACTCAAGTAAGTTTTATGATTTCCGAACATAACTTCAATTTGTAGATCCAAGGGGTATGCTGAGCCTTCCATTCTTCCGTCAGGGCTGGACAAAGAAGGCGGAGCAGATTCAATGTGTGGCTCCGCTGCCTCAAGACCCAACCATTCCTCTTCTAACGAAGATGTTGGTCCCAGCACCATACCAGGCGCCGGAGAAGAATGCCAAGAAGAAGGGCAAGAAGGCCAGAAGTGGCCTTCGCCCAAAAGGTACTTCAGACGCTGCGTCCGTAGATACCGAAGCTCCCTCCTCCCACATGGAGGATGAAGATGAAGAGGAAGAGGAGGAGAGCAATTCTCCCCTTAAGGGGGGAAAGAAGAAAAGGGGGGCTTCCGTGGACCTAGAGGCGGAGGCGTCTAAGAAGGGGAAGATCTCCCTTTCGGATGATTCAGAATCAGACGCCGAAGCCATCCCCGAGTGGGGCCCCAGGCCGAAGCCCCTGGCCAAATCGTAAGTATTCAAAGATACCATACATATATCTAGCCTTTTACAAATTGCAGGATAACATATCATTTATGTATTTCAGTCCGACCTGTGATCTCCCCCAACAATCATCATCTTCGGGGAACTCTTTGGCGCCGGAGATGACGGAGAGAGAAACGCCTCCGTGAGCCTCTAAACCACATGCCGCGGATGACACCGAGGTGTTGTCCCAAAGGACCTCTCCGGGCCAGGGAGAGGTGCGAAAGGCCGCGGGAACGGCGCGAGAGGGTAATGCCTCGGCTGCTGAAAACATGGGGGGCACAACCCCTATGGAAACTGACGACGGGGGCCCGGACCAGTCCGGCCCCCAGCCGAATACCACTCCAGAGACCCATGCGGCTCCGGAACCGAGCGAGCAGCCCCCTTTAAAGGAGGGGGGAGCTCCGACTCCACCGACGACCTCCATCAATCCGGAGCCACCGGATACTTTGAGGGAAGCACGTCAATGTGCTTCCGTTGTGGAGGAGCACCGTACCCTGATGTGTACGGTGGTTGAGAAGGTTTAGTCCACAAAAGGAGGGCTGAACGAAGCTTTCACCAGCCTGTTAACAGGCTTTGAGGTATGCGATGTAATATTCTTAGCCGCTTTTGCATGTGTAAAAAATATGCCTGTGTATAGGTAGTAGCATGTGAGACTCTGTTCGGCTTTTTGAAAAAGGGGCCGGACAAAGGATCAAATATTCCAGAGATAACATACTTGTCTATTTTGATAAACAGGCTTCACTGCTAGCAGCTTCAGCCAAGGACGCGGAAGTTTCCGAACTCTAGTGAAACTGAAGCTGGCTGATGATGAGATCGACCGTATTAACAAGCGGTTCGATGAGGCCAGAGGTATACTTTTAAAAGAACCCTTACAAGCTTGAATTGTAATGCAAACTCAGAGTGCAAGCTCGTGTGCTACTATGTGTATGACTGTAGGCAGCGCGACCGAGGTCGAGGCCCTCAAGAGTGCCCTTGCTGAAGCCAAGGAGGAGGCGAAGGCAAGCAAAGCAGCCGCAGACAAAGCGGCTGCAGATTTAAAGTCCGAACAGGTCGCCCGCTGCCAGTATGAGGAGAGGGTGACCGAGGTGGAGGGAGAGCTCAAGGACGCCGCCAACAAGTGCGAGTCCTTCGAGGAGCAGAATAAGGCCCAGGCAATCGAACTCGCCAAGGCTCTCCAGGAGGCCAAGAAGGTGCGGGCCGAGTCCCGGGTAGCTCGCGAGGAGATCAAGCAAGCTGAACAAATAGCGGCTGGTAAGCCTTTTCTTTTACAGAGTATATTTGGCAGTAGGAGATATGTTTTGCTAAATCGACTATGGAGTGCTCCAGACGCCTTTGCGGATCTCCCACGGAGTGCTGCCGACGCTGCACAACATTTCTGGGCCCAAGAAAAGAACATGATGAAGAAGCTCTTCTGGTCGCAGTACGTGGCGTCAGAGCGGCTAGCGCTGCTAAACAACCAGATGATGCAGCTGGTGGAGCTGCATAGGATGTCTGGTTTGGCCATGAAGGACATCATAGTCCGGCTATGGCCAGCCGGACCCATTCCTAGCAGCTACTTTGGCCTGGTCAAGCGGCTCGGCGACGCCTTTCCCTGAATTGAGGTGGTGAAGTGTTCGGCGTGCATAGAAGGTGCACGGATGGCCTTTGCCCATGTCAAGATGCACTTGGCGAAGATGAAGGCCGCCGTCGTGGCAGTTGAAGGTCCGCCTGGAGGCAAGGACCACCGCAAGCCGGAGCGCTATTTTGAAGACGTCCTAGAGGGTGCCTGTTTGATAGAGGGTTAATGCTCGAAGGACATTATATTCGAGTGAATGTATCCGAATTGCCCAGACATTGTATTATAAACCAAGGCTTTGTAATATATTTATGCCTTTTATCTTAAAGTGTTTTTCCTCCTCTGCGGCCATTTTTATCATTGAGAGTTTGCCAGTCGTCGGCTTCAGCCCCCACAAAGATACTATGGGGGTGTTCGGAATAGCACATGACCACACTTGACCCGACGTCTTGGTCCGTAAAGGAGGTGTCAGTGTGGCGAACCAGGCAATCGGACTATGCGGCTTTATCACTCACTTAGCCATAGGAGTTTGACAATGGGACTGTAAGATAGCCCCTGGTGCGTATGCGGCTATCCGAACTTGGATGCCCTATGCGCGTGACTGGAAGATAGCCAGTCCTTCGTGTAATACGGAAAAAATCACTGGAGATTTAGTAAGTCATCGAATTGCTGACCAGCTGTCGCCGCATCATGACAGTTAGTTTTCGGCTTTGTCTACTGAGGTGCTTGACTGGGCGAACCAGAAACACAATCGTAGTAGTTCTCCCTTTACTACGAACTAGCGGAACGTAATGTAGCAAACACAGGAGCTGGGCAACCCAACTATTGATCAAAGACATGATTCAGAGCCGATGCATATAATGCAGTATTAGGGACGCCGAAGTCTACTCTGAGAGTGTTTGGACTTTCTGTTTTCGAAAATATATATGGCTGAATAGAGCCCCTGGCGAGTTAAGTCGTACCGAGGTGTATATGCCAATCTGACGTAAAGGGGGAAGACAAATTAAGAAATAAGCCAATAACGAACAAGGTTGGGCGAAACTGTTTCCATTATAGTCTGATTGGTACGTCAAAACGTATTTTTACAGAAGGTGCCATAAGCATCAAGGCTATTTTACATGTAGAGAACAAGGGAAAGCTGTATACAGGTCCTTAAAGGAAAAGATGATCTTGAAGATCCTTTGGACACTCTGCCGCACGTCTGCGCCGCCTTTCACCTTGGCGTATGATCCTTTGATAGGATCAACGATCGAGTATACATAGGGGGCCTAGAAAAGGGCCCTTGGTACCATCGAAAAGTGATGTGGGTTGTAAAGAACCTGACAAATAAGAAAAAAGGGGAAGAATATGAAGGTCCGGATAGGGTCGAGCCGTATCGTGGACTTTTGTTTTTAGTATGCCTCCGTCCTTTCCCATGGTATCTTTAGTGCATAGTTATGTACGTGCGGTACGTATGCCGCTATCAGATTGGGGCTTTAACGGAGGCCAAATTGCTAATCTAGCTCTGGGCGAGCCGGACTGCCATTCTGCAGGGTAGACCAGACTCGATTGACAGTGTCCGAGGGCTTGACTGCCAATTTAGTATTCGGCTCAATAAGGCCACCCTGCCATTCGGCTGCGAGGGCCGCGGTATGCTCCTCAGTACGGAGGGAGCGCTCCATGTTTCCATTAACTGTAATAACGCCAGTAAGCATAATGCGGGACCGCATTGAAGCGGGCGAAGGCGGTTCTCCCGAGCAGTACGTGATAATCACTGTGGAAAGGGAGGATGTCAAAGATCAAGTCTTCGCTTTAGAAGTTGTCCGGCGAACCGAAGACCACTTCCAATGTTATTGAGCTCGTGCAGCAGGCTTCTACACCAGGTATTACTCCTTTAAAGGTGGTTTTAGTGGGCTTGATTCTTGACTGATCGATGCCCATTTTGCGGACAATGTCCTGATAAAGCAGGTTAAGACTGCAACCATCGTCCATAAGGACGTGCGTGAGATGGAATCCGTCGATAACTGGATCGAGGACCAAGGCTGTCGAACCTCCATGACGGATACTAGTCGGATGGTCTCCACGATCGAAAGTGGTCGGACAGGCTGACCATGGGTTAAATTTTGGGGCGACTGGCTCTATGGCATAAACGTCCATTAGTGCGCGCTTGCGCTCCCGCTTGGGGATATGAGCAACGTAGATCATATTCACCGTTTTTACCTCGGGGGGAAATTTCTTCTGTCCTCCTGGGTTTGGTGGGCGAGGCTCTTCGTCGTCGTCCTGGCTGGGCGGTCCTTTCCTGTTGTAGGGTGGAACCCTAGATGGAGATCTTTCACGAATTAGAGGGGAATCCCCAAGAACACGAAGAACACGAAGAACACAAGAGAGGGAAAACACTCAAATTGACTAGATCCAATCACACATATGCTAGATCCAAGAACACACAAGAGGTCACAATGATCCAAGAACAACAAAGGAAAGATACAAGGTACTAGTTCATCCCAATCCTATGAGGAGAGAGGTCTTGATGATCCTATGATGGGGATCCTTCCCAAGATGGGGGCTTGATATCCACTAGGGATCTTCTCCTAGGAGGTCTTGATCTCCTAGAGGAGTGGGTACAAGGAGCAAAGCTCACATAATCATCTCATATACTTTGATATCCCTAGAAAGGAGGTGGAGGTGGTCTATTTATAGTCTAAGCCACGAAGGGGTAAGTGGGAAAGGGATACATGGGCCTCAGGCTCGATTCTGCACGCAGGCAGGCGGTAGTACCGGACATTGGGCGGTAGTACCGCTTGTAGGCGGTAGTACCACTCGCTCTGGGTCTTCTTCCTCCTTCTCTTCCATGCTTCTCTCGTGGATGGTGTATTTGTACACTTGTGCTCGCATTCCTCCTCCTCGTCCATGGTGATCCGACAATACCTATGTATGCACACGAGAGGAGTGTCAAGTAGTATACCATCCTCGAAGGGGTCAAGTGAAAACGCGTAAAGGATATGATTCACCTTTGTGTATGTGAAGTAGATGTCGCACGTGTAGCTTGTCGAATGGACTCTTGACATGGTGATGTCCGTAGGATGCTCCGCATCATTTCCCCTTATGTTCGGTGTTTAGCTTACCGGCCTGTTTAAAGACCCAACAATTTCTGTTGGAATGATTGGCAGGCTTGTCAGGGGTGCCATGAATCTTGCAAGGCCGATTGAGTATTCTATCCAAATTAGATGGACCATCTTTATTTCCTTTGAATGGCTTCTTCCACTGACCGGGTTTAGAGCCACTGAATCCGGCATTGACCGTTATGTCTTCGGTATCTTCATTGTTGCTTCGACGCTTGTGTTTGTTGCGTCGTGGCTTGCCGTTGCCGTCTCTGGCTTCGGAGGTACCAAGGTTACTGGTGCTGCTGCTTCTACGAGCTAACCAGCTATCTTCTCCCGCGCAAAAGTGGGTCATGAGTGCGGTGAGAGCTGCCATGGACTTCGGTTTTTCTTGGCCGAGGTGTCGGGTGAGCCAAGGGCTTCGGCGTCCGGACAATCGACAATTTGGTTCTTTTTAATTAAGAACCTGGTCCAGAGTTTCCGGGCTGACTCTCCAGGTTGCTGGACTATGTGACTGAGGTCATCGGCATCTGGGGCCGAACATAGGTATCTTGCAAGTTCTCTCTAAAGGCATCTTCCAAATCTTCCCAGCTACCAATGGAATTTTCTGGGAGGTTGTTTAGCCAGTGTCGAGCTGGTCCCTTTAATTTTAGCGGGAGGTACTTGATGGCATGGAGATCATCACCGCGAGCCATGTGGATATGGAGAAGAAAATCTTCAATCCATACTGCGGGATCTGTCGTTCCATCGTATGGTTCAATGTTCACGGGTTTAAACCCTTCTGGGATCTGGTGCTCCATTATCTCATCGGTGAAGCATAAGGGGTGTGCGGCGCCTCTGTATCAGGCGATGTCACGACACAGTTCGGATGAAGGACGTATGCGGTTTTTGGCCCGGGTGAGGTTGTGCTTGTCACGCCAGGCCTGATGACCGTCTTCCTCGCGTTGGAGCACGCCCCCTTGATCCATAGATTGATCTGGTCTGACCAGCTCTATTGTCCAGGTCCTTATGTCGGTCGTAGGTGTAGCCCGTAGCTGCTACCTCCTTGTCTCTGTGGCGGGGAGGTGCGGGACGATGTTCAGTGTAAGTAGCCGCTCTGTCCCGCCCACGTGGTGGTCGGTCAGGTTCATGAGCAGCTTTATACTTTGGCAGTATTGTCTCAAGAGCCTCGTCGTCAAATTGTGGTAGTAGCTTGCGCTTTGGGTAGCTCTTTGTTGGGTGTTCGAGGCCGTATTCTTTGGCGGCCAGGACTTTAGTCCATCTGTCGTTGAGCGTATCCTGTTTGGCTTGAAGTTGCTGCTTCTTTTTTAGGCTTCTCGCTATCGTGATTAGTTGGCGCTTGAAGCGCTCTTGCTCGAGGGGTTCCTCTGGCACGATGAAATCTTCATCGCCGAGGCTCACATCATCCTCGGAGAGTGGTAGATAATTACTATCCTCTGAATCCTCGTTCCCGATTGGATCGTTAGGGTTAACTTGTCCCTTGTCCCAATCATCATGTTCGGATGTTGGCTCGACGGGGGCTTCGGGGTCTTCGCGTTCTCCGGAGTGTTATTGTCTCCGGTGCCGGTATTACTGTCTTTATCGCGACGCGATTTTGAGCGGCGCCGCTGACGTTGATGATTTGGTGGTGCATCGGCAGGCTTGTCCTCAACCGGATCCTTCCTGCCGTTGCCGTCATCCTCTTTGGGTGTGTCCACCATATACACGTCATATGTGGAGATGGCCGTCCAACGTCTAGTAAACGGCGGGTCATGGCCTTGTTTGTCTCCGGCATTGTCGTCCATACCGTTAATGTCTTCGGAGGTGTAGTCGAGCATGTCGGTTAAGTCTTCGACAGTGGTTACGAAGTGGGTGGTGAGTGGGACGTAAAATTCCCGCTTTCAGCCCCTAGTGCGGGCTGAGCGTAGTTCGGAAGTGATTCCTCTATACTGGCGAGGGATCGCATTAGGTCCAGGGCCTCGTTCAAAATAGAGGTTTGGATGGGGAAGCGAATGTCCATGGAGCTAGGCAGCGCAGGAGCCTCCTGGCCATGCTCACTTGACATGGACCTCAAGAGTTTGGAGCGGGTGTCCGGGGGCGAGTCTGGCTTTTCAATAACAAGGGGAGCCCGGTTTGACTCTGGGCTTGCCGATATCACAGTCCCCTCCGGATCTTTGGCAGCGAGCTCCATAATTGTAGAGTGTCCGACGGGCTCTAAACTCCCATCTTCGGACCTGGTAGTCGGCTCTGGATCTAAGGCCAGAGCGGTGGTTGGGGTAGCGAACCCTTCAAATATCGTGTCTCCTCGGATATCAGCGACATAGTTTAGATTTCTAAAACTAATCTGATGACCAGGGGCGTAGCTGTCAATCTGTTCAAGGTGGCCAATTGAGTTGGCACGTAGAACGAAGCCACCAAATACAAAAACCTGGTCGGGGAGGAAAGCTTCCCCGGAAACGGCATCGTTGTGGATGATCGAATGATCCATCGAATCTTCTGTCGATGACACAGAGGAACTCTCAATGAAAGCACCAATGTCGGTGTCAAAACCGTCCGATCTCGGGTAGGGGGTCCCGAACTGTGCGTCTGAGGATCGAAGGTAACAGGAGGCAGGGAACACGATGTTTACCCAGGTTCGGGCCCTCTTAATGGAGGTAATACCCTACTTCCTGCTTGATTGACTTTGATGAGTATAGTGGTTACAAGAGTTGATCTACCTTGAGATCGTAATGGCTAAACCCTAGATGTCTAGCCTGTATAATTTGTCTTAGCCTCTCGGACTAAACCCTCCGGTTTATAAAGACACCGGAGGGACCTAGGGTTGTACAGAGTCGGTTTACAAAGAAAGGAAACTACACATCCGGACGCCAAGCTTGCCATCCACACAAAGGAGAGTCCCATCCGGACACGGGGGAAGGCCTTCTATCTTGTATCTTTACGGCCCATCAGTCCAGCCCATGCCACATAGCCCGGACGCCCATGGACCCCCTAATCCAGGCATCCCCTATGGCAAGCTATTGGGCTTTCTGGTGTCGCACAGGGGGATCGAGGCAAACCCAAAGAAGGTTAAGGAAATAGAAAGGATGAGCCCGCCACAAACTTTTAAGGAAATGCAAAAGTTGGCAGGCTGTCTGACCTCGCTGGGGCGCTTCATCTCCAAGCTAGGGGAGCGCGCCCTCCCGTTGTTCAAGCTGATGAAGAAGAAGGGGTCGTTCGAGTGGACTTTGCAGGCTGACGCAACGTTTCGAGACCTCAAGAGATACCTCACCATCCCACCAGTGATGGTGGCGCCCCAGCCTCTTGAGCCCCTGGTGCTTTACCTGGCCGCCACGCTACACTCTGCCAGCGCGGCGCTGGTGGCCGTCCGAGAGGAGCACCAAGCCAAGGACCTGCCACGCGACGTCGTACACCAGTACAAGACAACACAGCTTCAGGATGGTGCTCTTGAGGCCACGACGGCACCAACAGAGGACCAGGCCCCTCAGGACGACGCTCTTGAGGCCCTGGCTACCCCTGCAAGCGGCCAAGCTCTCGAGGTCCCCCAACCTCAGGAGGTACAAGACCTCACCAGCACTTCTGCTCTCGTCGAACACCCGGTGTACTTCATCAGCACGGTACTGCGCGACGCGTGTGTGCGCTACCCAATGCCGCAAAAGCTCTTGCTCGCATTTCTCGTTGCCTCATGCAAGCTGCACCACTACCTCCAAGGCCACCCGATCAAAGTCATCTCGTCTTACCCAGTGGAGAGAGTGCCCCGGAGCCCCAATGCCGCGGGGAGAGTCACAGAATGGAACATTGAGTTGCAGGCGTTCCAGTTGGAGTTCAACACCACCAGAGTCATCAAGGGAGCCGCGCTCGCCGAGTTCATGGCAGAGTGGACCGATTTTCCCAGCCTCGAAGTAGGCGAGGACCGACCCCTCTCACCAGGAAGCGAGGCACCTGACGGCTGGGTCATGTACTTCGACGGCGCCTTTGCACTCCAGTGCGTGGGGGCTGGAGCCGAGCTCATCTCGCCCACCTAGGACAAGCTCTACTATGTCGTGCAGCTCTGTTTCCAGCAGGGCGAGAAGGTCTCCAACAACACTGCAGAGTACGAGAGCTTGACAGCTGGTCTCAAGGCTATGGCAGCCTTGGGAGTGAAGCGCCTCACCATCAAGGGCGACTCCCAGCTCCTCGTCAACTTCTCCAACAAAGTATACGAGCCGAAGGACGAGCAGACGGAGGCATATCTTGTGGAGGTACGCAAAACTGAGAAACAATTCTTGGGCCTGGAACTACAACATGTGCATCACGGAACGAACAAGGAAGCCAATGATATCGCCAAGAGAGCGTCCAGGCTCCTGCCTCACGAGCCCGACGTCTTCGAGGAGTGGCTCTTCAAGCCTTCAGCAGCCCGCCTGCCGTGGAAGTAACACTGCCTCAGGAGGAGCCCCCCCAGCACTAACCTCGGGAGCTACCGCCTATGGCCCCACCTCAGGAGCGCGTCTGCTCCTTGCGCTTGAGCCTCCGGAAGGATGCTAGACCGAAGAGTTCAAGGCGTACCTGCTTCAAGGAACCCTACCGGAGAAGGAAGAAGACACGGAACGCGTGGCTCGGCAGGCCACTGCCTACTGCATTCATGACGGTGAGCTCTACCGAAAACAGCCAAACAATGTTTCTTTGTGATGCATCTCCAGGGAGCAGGGGTGTGAGCTCCTGACCGACATACACGGTGGGGACTGCGGCCATCACTCGTCATCGCGCACCCTTGTGGTCAAGGCGTTCTGTAGCAGATTCTATTGGCCCATGGCGCTCAACGAGGCTGCCGAGCTGGTGAGATCCTGCAAAGCCTGCCAGTACCACGCCAAGCAAATCCACCAGCCTGCTCAGGGTCTCCCACTACAAAAGAATACACTTCCGTGATGATACGTGTTTGTCACAGTAGGTCGCGTTTTTTGCCATGCATGTACATCCATGACAAATTTATGACAGAATCAAGATAGTCATACCTGTGCTGTCGTAGAAGTGTTCCATGACATTACGAAAATTATCATCATGGAAGTGTCCACTTCCATGACGATAAATCACGCGTCACAGAAGTGCTTTTATCAAGGGTGACCGACACGTGGCATCCACCGTAACGGAACGCTGTTAAGCTATCGGGTCAGGTTTTGGATCCGATAACCCGTTAATAGCCCCGACCAATGGGGATTTTCCACGTGTAAAATCATCATTGGCTGGAGGAAACACGTGTCGGCTCATCGTTGGGACAGATGTCATCCACTCATTGGACAGAAGGCGCCTATGATATGTTGACATGTGGCACGGCCCAATAGAGGCCCATTCCTGTGAAAAGGCCGACCCGTTTGACTTGGTCAAAAGGTGGCGGGTCGGCCCATGGAAAGCCTGTTAACGGCATGCTCGCATATAGCCCATTTACAGCCCACTAACCCAAGGCCCGTTACGCCCTATCCGAATTAGGCACAGTAGCGTCATCTGGGCCATCCAATATGACTCCAGCCCGTTTTCACTTCTGGCCCATGACGTCTTTCAGCCCATATGAGGCCCTATGTAACTCTTGGCCTATTAACGGCCCGTGGTGAAACTGGCCCGCAATGAACAGTGTATCACTTTACACCCATTAACGGCCCATGGTGAAACTGGCCCGTAATGAACAGTGTATCACTTTATACCCATTAAGGGCCCGTTATTCAGTTGGGCCGTTTTTATCCCATGTTATCTTTCGGCCTTCTTAGAGCCCATTTATTCTTGGGCTCATTTCCAGCATTCGTTTACTTACGGCCCGTTCGCTATTTTTCGCTTGTGGGCCAAATTCAGCCCGTGGTTACAGCCGGCCCGTTTGTGGTCCATTAATACGTTGGGCCGTTTTCATAGCGTCATCAAATATGGCCTATTAACGATGGCCCATTATGGTCGGCCCATGAACAGACGATTCCAACTCTAGCCCGTTTACGGCCATAATGCGGCCTGTTATTGGCCCATGTTTGGCCAATCGATCATATGGCCCGTATAAGGCCCATTGATGATACGGCCCGTAGAAGGCCCATTGTTTCTACGACCCGTAGAAGGCCCATTGTTTCTACGGCCCGTAGAAGGCCCACTGTTTCTATGGCCCGTAGGAGGCCCAGTGTCACTACAGTAAATATTAGCCCATGGTTATTGTGGCCTAGTTTTAAAAAATAGTTTATTGCAGCCACTAGCAAACCGCGGAAAAAGAACTGCGCTGACTACAAGCAAACAAATAAACAAGACAACAAGGAAATAAATAAGCAAGCAACTTATGCTAGGCTATCACGGCTATTACACATATTACATCCACTGGGCATCAAAGTTCACCACCAGTGCAAATATAGGGAACAAAGCAGCATATAAACATCGCAACAAAACACGTCCAGAACTGAAACCACTTCAGAAGAGTTCAAGAAACAATATCCTTGGTACCCATAATGCTGGCAAGATGCTTAGCATGCTTATTAACTTTCTCTTCTTTGGCGCTTAAATCCTCCAGCGCTTGCTGTTGCACAAGAAAGTACGCATCTGAATTCTGTAGGGACTTCCTCAGTCCTTCGGCTTCTTGCCGCAGCACAGCTTACTGATGCCTTTCAACTTGTAGTTGAGGCCAAGAAGCGAAGTGATTCAGCAGCGAAGTTCAAGAGCTTGTGCCAACGGTACTCGCCAAGAACTCGAACACTACATCAACGCAGGATCGTGGGGTTTTCTCACCGCCTACAAGATCATTTTTATCACCTTTCTTGGAGACCAACAGGGTTGTCTCACTATCTTGAACCTTATCTGCATTACTTTCTCTACCATTGCATAGTGGGGTGCTCTTCTCCAATATTCTGTTTGCATACTATAAGAGAAACAAGCAGACACATCACAGGTTTAGCTTGTAGTATACGAAACTCATTTTGGTAAACTGGTTCAGTAGTAAGGTGGACAGGATAACAACATGAAAAAAACATATATCTATGTACTATGGTCACTGTATTGTCCATGTCATTCTAGTTTATGTTCCCTAATCAAGATAGAGACACAGTTCAACTCATATATTTTTAAGACACAAAGAACATAGACAGAATATAAGTGTGAGAAACTACACAAGATTGGCAACACTTGTAATGTGCATCACATGAGAACATAACTGTTTATACAACTTAAACTGAAATCAACATAGAGCAAGAAGTTAGAACAGCAATCCAGTTAAAGAAATAGGTTTAAAACATACCTATTGCACCATTGGAGTCTCAATTGGATCCTTCAAACTCGAAAGTAGTTGGTATGAGTAAATACAGTGATGCAACAACAAAGGAGTATGGACCATAGCTACGGAATCTGACCTGAGAACAGTTGCTCTTTTGCTTTAAACGTGGAGTTTGGGTTAATTGTGGTGGTCTTCGTGCTTTGGGCACTGCAGTAGCTTTACAAACTGCTCTTGTGGGGGTACTCTGTGGTGGACATGGTGCTTTGTCAACTACAAGTGGGTTACTATCCGCTGGGGTTGCGGTTAGATGGGTTGTAGCTGGTTCTCTGCCCAACGGTGTAAGTGTGCAATATGGAAGAGTCTCGATTTTGTGTGGTGGGGCTAGTTTGTGGGCTAGTACAACCATGGTTCGATCTGCATCGACGGGTAGCACTGTCTTTTGTGAAGAACGGGTTTTTGCTCCCTTAGATACTGCCATCACCCCCTCCAATTCAAATGGCTGATAAACAAGAAAATAAATTGAACGTACAAACATTGTATGATAGACAGATGTGGTAATTCACATATATGTTGTCTAACCAAACAGGATAGCATGACACAATTTCACATATATGATGCCTAACTAAATAGCATAGCATGACACAGTTTCAGATATATGATGGATAACTTAACAGGATATAATGGCATAATTCAACATATGATGAGTACCTAAACCGGATGACATGACAAAACTATATGTTGTCTTTCTAAAATAGGTTGGGATGAAATAATTCACATACATGTTGTCTAAGTATACAGTGTCGGCGTTCTGGGAACGGGGGTCCCTGCACTTGCTCGGCTCATGCTGCCCGCGGGCGTGGCTCGAAGGAGGCCCAAGACGGCCCGTCTTGATCAACACAAGCTCAAGACCCTCGCGAGGGGCCAAGCCTCATGGGCGGACGACAAGGAGCTTCCTCAGCACAGCCTCGTCGAGTTGGCTCATGAGGAGGCGGAGAGTTCAAGGCAGGGTACCTCATGAGGTGTCCATGACGCAAGCCATGACGCACCAAGGGCGCCATTGGCGCCAGCCAAAGGTCCTCCTTTCCTCTTTGGTGCAAAGGGAGCAAGCGCAGGCGAGTGCATCAAGCAAAGGCATCCGTTTCGGTGCAACAAGACCAAGATCAGCCCCAACGGCTGGAAGGGAGTCATCGTGGAGCCCAAGCATGCGTCATCGCCAGAGCCTTTGGCAGGCGAGGACCAACTTTAGTCAGGATAAGTGTACCCGCTGTTCCCCTTCAAAATGGCCAATTGTTGGCACCGTTCCCGCTCAATATTTGGGAAGAGGCCCATGGCCTTTGCCTATAAATAGGACCAACCACCCACAGGATAGGGGCATCTTAGAGAGGGGGTATCTAGAGACGGAGAGGCGATCCAAGATCCGGAATCCTCGTCAAGAAACCAGTAGCTAGAGCGACTGAACACCACCTAGGAGTTCATCGCACCCGCCAAGAACAGACCCTCATGAGGTTGTTCTTCCTTGTATTGTTCCTCATCAGCCCAAGAGGCAATCCACCACACAACACATTGGAGTAGGGTATTACACCACAATGGTGGCCCGAACCAGTATAAATCTCGTGTCTCTTGTGTTGTTCCGTTTAGTAGTTTAGGTCCCAGCGATTCGGCGAGGTGCGAGAAGGTGGAGGGTTGGATCTTCGCACAGACCCCAAATGTTCAACCTCAAGGGTCCGCCAACCCGAAATCCGACATTTGGCGCCGCTGTAGGTGCGCGAGAATCCACCTTCGCCACCTCGTGTTCCGTCAGATCGTCATCACCATGTCCGCGACCAAGCGGACAACCCAGATCCTTGGGCGGCGTGGGCCCGCCCAGAGCTCCGCCGCCTCGGGCGACCCTGCGTACCCAGGCAGCTCGCGGTCCGCAAGCGCCAAGGTGCGGGCGGCGCGACAGGCTTCGACGGTTTCACGCCCGCCGCAGCGCGGTCGGCAAGCAATGGCCTCCAATCACGCCGACCACGCCACCATACACCCGCCGAGCAAGCGAACTCAAGGACCGCTCACAAGGGCCCGAGAGCTGCTGCAGCAAAGGCCGGAGAGCGGCCACGACGCGTCTTGGAGCGAGTGGCAGAGCTCACTGGCCGCCGCCTCGGGCTCACCCTTCGCACCCAGCTTCCATCTCAGGCCCAGGCGGCCCGCACGGGGCTCCACGCGTCTGCTGGCTCCAAAGCTACTCCAACACCGGGCGAAAGCCGACAAGATCGGGCCGGGCGGCGGGTTACCGCCCCACCGTCCGCGGAGAAGAAGGAATCGACCTAACCAACGGCCAGTGGACTGGCCGCGCCACCACCCCACGGTGGGCGCATCAAGAGCCGCATGGCACGCCGAGCACTACGGGCGTGGCCTTCGGGATGACGGCGCCCGAAGAATACGTGCCCCAAATGATGGACCAAGGGCACCCGCATGAGGGAGAACAAGGCTCGCTCCTCAGCCCGAGCTGGGGGATGAGGCGCCTGTTGAGCTCTTCCAGAGCCGCGGATTGTCCCACTGGTCGCGCCGGGGCGACGACATCGGTACCGCTACTTCCTCAAGAGCAAGCATACGCTAATCATGGATCGCAGGAGGTGCAGGTCGCCATGGCGAAAGCAGCTGCCCCTGGCCTCAGCCTCCTACCCTCGGGAGGAGGGCGCAGGAGCCGAGGGAGAGGGGCCGAGATCCAACATCACCACCGCGGCGTTGAGTAAGGCGTTCTCGTGGAGGTAGGCCCTTCTGCTGTGGAGGTGCCTCGTGGCCTGCCCTCGGGCGGAGGACCCGTGGTCGCCGGGGAACTGGCCGGGCGACCGCTCTACCCCATCGGTGGCGTCCTGTTTTCCGGTCGTCGTTGATGGCACTAGAGTGTGGCGCAAGGCGGGGCCCTCGTCTGGCGCTATGAAGCAAGGTCGATACCTGTGAAGAAGGCCCAGTGCCTGTGAAGCTCGCTGCCCCGTGACACTCTCATGTAATAATGAGTGGGGCTGTACACGCCCTGGAGTCTTAGGGGTGCCGGCCTCAGGCCCTGGGGCTCCCTCCCACGCCCAGTGGCAGCACTTAGCTCCGCTACCGTGAGAAGACGCCCAAGACTAGACTAGGTGCCGACGCGCTTTTCTTCCGCTTTCTTCGCATTTCCATTTGGTTGTCGCTTTCCCCGTTGGATTTAAGTTGGATTCAAATTTGAGATTTATGCGTGTGTTCGGGAAGGGTGCTTAGTCTCGTCGAGCAAATCTCTCGCTGCTACCACTCCGCCTCGCCTGCCTCCCTCGCGAGCCCCTCGCGAAGCCGGGCTGTGCCTAGCTTTGCCAAGCAGCCCAGCCTGCCGCCGCCCGCCCCTCTCCGGAGGGTTTTACTGCAGATCCCACGGATTTGATCAGAGACACTCAGGTCACCGCAGCCTCCCACAAAGCTATCTCGTGGCTCAGACGTAAACAAAGGTAAACCAGCCAACCAGCACGTCGCTTAGCCAACCACTTGGCTCGGGCGTATGGGCGATGTAGCACCTGCTAATATGATGAACACAAGTTTTATATGAGGGGCTCCCCCTCCCAAAATGCTCTCACAGCCATCAGGCCAAAGCCTGAGTTCTATTCATGCAGGGTAAAGGAACAGGGACAATACATAATCAGTTGGATAAATCCCCCAATGCGTCCTCAGGAGCACCTCCCGAGCCGTTGCTGGCATCGCTGGCCTCGCCGTCACTGTCTGCGTGGCCATCAGCGGCGTCAGGGCCGTTCACCACGCTGCCCTCATCGGCAGCCATGATCACGCCGTCGTTGTCCGAAGCAAAGGCCCTGACGAGAGCATCCACATTGTCTTCCACCCAGTGCGCCAGGTCGCCCCGGACGGGGGGGCTGGGAAGCGATAAGCTGCGTCAAAGTCGAAGTGGGGTCCATGTTCCGGAGATGACTAAAGACACAAGAAAAGGCGTGCCCAAGCAGCGCGCGGCTCTTCTCCTCCACCAACCTGTTGGCCCTGACCGACCGCGCCTCCGGCCGCGCCACCACATCAGTGAAGAACTGAAGATTGCCGGCGTAGTTAACCGCGTGCGGCTCGCCAACAGCCGCCTCGCAGATGTTACCCAAGGCTGTGTTGGCTCTTTCCCAGAGCATGGTGAGCATGGGGCCGTGCTCATGCTCCAGGATTCGCCGCTGACGTATCTCGTCCGCATTCTAGCGCGCGACGGCCTCGGCCTCCTCCACCCGTCGGTGAAGAAGGAGCACCTCGGCCTAAGAGGTGGTTGACTCCCCCTGCGCCACCTCGAGGGCGGACCGAAGAGCATCGGCCCGCCGCGTCACCTCCTCCAGCTTGGCCCTCAAGGCAGCAGTCCTGCCTTCAGCCTCGGTCCTGATCAACCCCAACCTCGCCTCGAACTCACGCTCGAGGTTCAAGCGCGTCGTCGCCGCTCGGTGTCCGACCTCCTCCAGGATGCGGGCTTCCCGTGCAGCGACCTCATCCTCCGCCCGCGTCACCAAGCGCTCCCTCGTCTCAAGCGCCAGATTGCTGCGTTCGGCGGCTTCAAGCGTCAACGCCTCCTCGCGCTTCTGGAGCTCCGCCGGGTCACCGGAGGCCACCTTCATCGACGCGAGTGCTGCCTCGCGCAGCTCCACTTGTTCCTCCAGTGAGTGACACCGGGCCAGGAGTTCCCGTGCCCACTCCTCCGCCGCCTCTCGCCGCCTGTTAGCTTCCCGGGCCTCCTCGACGGCCCGAGAACAGGCCTCCCGAGAGGCTGCCAGCGAAGCCTTGGCCTCTTCATCGTCAAGATCGCGCTGATGGCGCGCAAGGGCGACAGTGCCCTCAAGCTCACGCCTCTCTGCGGCCAGGCGCAGGCCCTCGGCCTCAAGGCGCGCGTCTTCATCAGCGAGCTCTTCACCAAGAAGGCTCACCGCGTCAGCCGCCCTTCGAAGAAATCCTTGGAGAAGGGCGCGGCGCTCCCGGGCGCGCTCGTGCACGTCTTCCACACCATCAACCGCCCCAAGTGGGCGCCGGGAGCCACGAATCAGCACTCTCCCTCCGGGCAGGGGGCTGGGGGCTGGCACCCTCACGACGGCCGGGCACGCCGTGCCGGAAGCCCGGCCTGGAGCCAGCCCACCCCTGCATTTAAGAGCGCAGAAGCGCCAGCCAATCGCCGTCCACGAGCAGGCGAGAAGCCCACGGCAGGCTAGCTATGCCACGAGAAGGCTCACGAAGAAGGGTCGCGAGGCGCGCAGGGCCTCGGCAGCGCCGGGCGGTTCGCCCCCGATCGCCTCACCACAAGGGCTCCACCGCCGGAGCACTCAAGGACGGGAGGGGCGGTTGAGGGGACGGCTCCTCACCCGTCTCCGTGAGCTCGGCAGAAGGGGCCTGCAGGGCAAGGATCAAGACAAGCAGCGAAGAATCAGGAGCTGGAGAAGGAGAAGGCTTACTCATCAGTGGCGAAGTACTTCCTACGCTTCAGCAGGCGACAAGGGTAATCATCGCCCAGAGCCTCCCTTCTCTTCTGGAGGGCCTCGAAGTCCACGCGGAAGCGACCCAAGATTTGAGCGCAGGAGTCAGCCTGCGACGAGGGAGAAGCATCAAGGCGACCTGCGTCCGGGCGCCCGGCCTGACGCGCTGCTGGTCGCCTCACCAAGAGAAGCAGCAGGGCCTCGGGGCTTCATCCAGGCGCGCGGGCGGCTGCCTGCCGCCCTCAGCCACGGCGGCATAAGCCTCAGGAGCTGCTCCCTCATGAGCGTCGCCCGGCGCTGTCACCCCGGCGGGGGTCCCTTCGGCCTCTGGCGGCTCGTGCCTCCCTGCCCTGCCACTTGAGGAGGAGTCGCCTTGGCCGACTGGAAGGGCAGTCACCACCACTGGATTCTCGCGAGGCCCCTGGAGGCCAGCGGGGCGCGGCCCCCATTCGTCAAAGACAGGCATCTGGTTCACAAAGTCGCCCCTGTTCTAGCAGAGGTACAGCAAGGCCCCTCCATGCCGGATGCCACCGGGGTTGGGGTCGCTAGTCAGGACCAGGAGCACTGTCCTCAGCACTTCAGGCGTAAGGTCCTCTTTCTGAAGCCTCATACGATGAACAAGCCCGCTGAAGGCCCACATCCGGTGGGAGTGGCGTTGGAGAGGAGCGATACGGCATAGCAGGAACTCCTTCACCACCTTGGGCGCCGTCATGCCAAGCTTTCTCAGAACTCAAGCGGTGCGACGAAGGCAAACCGGGGCCCTCGAGTGTCACTTGGCCCCACCGAGTTGGGGGACAAGAAAGAAAGATGGCTCCGCTGCCAGGGCTGGGCACTCCAACGTCCACGTACAGCCACCGCTCGCGAAACCCAGGCGAGGGCGGGGGAAGGCTAAAGTCAATTCATGAAGCCGCTGTCTCGGGCGCAGTGATGAAGCTCACGCACCCCGAGCATTGAATGGGGTCGACGAGGCGCAGGGAGAAGAAGTGGCGCAGCAAGGCAACTGAAGGAATGATGCCTGTCATTGCCTCACAAACGAATGCAAATACCGCGAGAAGGGTGATGGATTCAGGACCTAGATGCATCATATGGATCTGATAATGGGAAAGCACGGCATTGAAGAAATCTGAGAAGGGGGGAACCAGTCATGCCCAAAGGGCGTCGGCGAAATACCGGACCTCGGTGGGAATCCTATCAACGGAGAAACGAGACGCAGGCCAGGTCGTCGTCCTCCCGCACTCATTGAAGATGGTGGCCAGGGCCGAGCGGACCTTGCCCAGGCCCTGTCTGTTGACTATGACCGGCCAATCGACGACGGGGGCCGCCGTCGACGGCGAGCGAGGTGGCGGCATGGGTTTCTTCCCTTTTCCCTTCCTCGCTGGGGCCATGACGGCAGGAAGGAGATGGGGAAGGTTAGAGATCAGAGTGGATGCAAGAGCTGGAGTTCGAGAGAAGGAAGGACAGGAGCGCCAAGCAGCAGAAGGGGAACGGATGTGTACAAGCAGCGTGTCCGCCTAGCAAGGCACGAAATAAGGAGGCGTGGGGAACAAAGGTCACCACGCCCAATAAACCGCCACGCTGCACCCAAGGCCGCAGGCTGTTAGGGGCCCGCGACGCTCAGACTTGCCCTTTCGCCTCTCTACTCGGCCAAGTTCGGGCGTGTCGTAGGCGCAGGGCTCTGCCGGGTGTTCGGGAACGGGGTCCCCAGACTTGCTCGCCTGCGGCCGCGGGCGTGGCTCGAAGGAGGCCCAAAGACGGCCCATCTTCATCAACGCAAGCTTAAGACCCTTGCGAGGGGCCAAGATTGCAGGCGGACGACAAGGAGCTTCCTCGTGCACGGCCTCGTCAGCCGGCTCATGAGGAGGCGGAGAGTTCAAGGCAGGGTACCTCGCGAGGTGCCCATGACGCAAGCCATGATTTACCAAGGGCGCCGATCGAGCGCCACCACAAAGTGTCCTCCTTTCCTCTTTGGTGCAAAGGGAGCAAGCGCAGCGAGAGCATCAAGCAAAGGCATCCGCTTCGTGCAACAAGACCAAGACCAGCCCCAACGGCTGGAAGAGAGTCATCGTGGAGCTCGAAAGCGTCATCGCCAGAGCCTTTGGCGGCGAGGACCAACTTTAGTCAGGATAAGTGTACCCGATGTTCCCCTTCAAAATGGCCAATTGTTGGCGCCCTTCCCGCTCAATATTTGGGAAGAGGCCCAGGGCCTTTGCCTATAAATAGGACCAGCCACCCACAGGATAGGGGCATCTTAGAGAGGGGGCATCTAGAGCGACTGAACTCCACCTAGCAGTTCATCCAACCCGCCAAGAACAGACCCTCACGAGGCTGTTCTTCCTTGTATTGTTCCTCATCAGCCCAAGAGGCAATCCACCACACCACACACTGGAGTAGGGTATTACACCACAATGGTGGCCTGAACCAAAGATAAATCTCGTGTCTCTTGTGCTGTTAGTTTAGTAGTTTAGGTCCTCGCGATTCGGCGAGGTGCGAGATGGTGGAGGGTTGGATCTCCACGCGCACCCCAGTGTTCGAACCTCAAGGGTCTGCCGGAACCCGAAATCCGACATACAGGATGGCATGATATAGTTGACATAATTGATTCATATACTAAGCAGCTGGCACTCGCGTGTATGATCTCTAAACTAAGCAGATAGAATTCAATATTGTGCATATGATGTCTAAACTAAGCAAAGAAAGACACCATATGCATCATATGAGAAATATAAACATTGCAACTTAGAGCATACACCTCAGGTGGGATATAGGACTGGTTATCCGTCTCTGGATCGTCCTCTGAGGAGCTCCCTGTAACCATTGAGATATATGCTTCAACAGGTACCATTGCCTGCTCTGAAGACCTTGTTTTCACTCTAGATTTTCCATAACCGGCTCAAATGGCTGATACACATGAAGAGTAGTTCAATATACACAGATTGTCCATAAATGGAATACGTAATGAAAAAAAGATGGCATGAGATAGTTCAAATATATGATGCTTGGCTCCATGGCGGTGCATAATTCACATATATGATAACTGGCTGAAAAACATAGCATTGCATAATTCACATATCGGATATAGAAAGCAAACAGGAGGCATTCCCACAAAGCATGTCTAATCTAAGCAGATGGCATGGCAATGCAAAACACCATATGCATGATATGAGCAATATAACCCAGCCAAGTTAGAGCATGCACTTCGGGGGGGGGGATACGACTGGTCATCTCTCTCTGAATCCTCCTCTTAGGAGCTATCTATAACCAGCAAGAAATCTGCATCGACTGGTAGCACTGACTGCTCAGAAGACCTTGTTTTGACTCCAGATTTTCCCATGACCGACTCAAATGGCTGATGCCTAGGAAGAGTAGATGAATGTATAAACATTGTTGACAAATGGAATACATTATGGAAAAAATATGGCACGATACAATTCACATATACGATGACTGGCTAAACAGGATGGCATTGCATGATTCATGTATATGATGCCCGCTAAAGAAGATGGCATTTCATAATTCCCATATACTCTTTCCGTTCCTAAATATTTGTCTTTTTAGAGATTTCAAATGGACTACCACATACGAATGTATATAGACATATTTTAGAGTGTAGATTCACTCATTTTGTTCCGTATGTAGTCACTTGTTGAAATCTCTAAAAAGACAAATATTTAGGAATGGTGGAGTATGATATAGAAACCAAACAGTGGCATTCACACAAAGCAAATCTAAACTAAGCTAATGACATATAAGATGTATAATGTAAGCAATGCAAGGCGCCATATGCATGATATGACCAACATCAAGATGCTGTGTTAGAGCAAACACCTCAGTGTGGTAAACAGGCATGGTCGGCTCCTTCCTCAATCTCCATTTGAACAGCTTATCTTCCTCCGAATACAATCTGGAAATGCAGGAGAGGGGGGCCACTTACCACCATGGAGCGGTGTCTCCATGACATTATATTTGCACGCATAGCGGTCTTCTTTTTTCTCTACATGTTCAAGACGATTGTGTACAATATCTGACATGCATAATAAAAAATAGTTAGATTTTGTAAGGCCTAAGGGTGGATGCAAAAATCAAGACCGATGGTAGCAAACGAGTGGATGGATCCAAAACTAATGATAGCAGTGTAGATTATAGCTTCAGTTTAAAAAGATAGACAATGGATCATCTATTGTTTGTTGCCCACCCAACATGAACCACATAGAAGACCCCAGATGAACCAGATAGTAGAAAAATACTATTCGTTGCTGGCTCGATATGAGACCCATAGGCAATTCAAAACTCAAGATTGAATGATAAAGTAGCAGGTAATAATAACCGATGTGTAACGTAAGCAAACACGAAAAGATCGCGACCTCTCTTCCTAACTGTGTAGTCCTCGTGTTCATCTGCTCACCGATGATGGTAATGTAGTTGGCATGGCTGCCGCAACGGGAAGATGATCTCGAGGCGGCGAAAGAAAGTCTGCAGGGGGATCTTCGCTGCAGTGAACACTTCTGCCGATGGTGCACCTCGTGGGGTGGATGACGGCACGGCAGAGCACGACATAACACACAGAGTTTTCTTTTACGCCAATCTGAAAATGAAGTAAATCTGTAAGGGCTCCTTAGAATTGGAGGATTCTATGAACGCAGGGACAGGAAAAACACAGGAATAGGATAGGAATGCACGTGCAAAACAGAGCATTTGGAAACATAGGATTTCACCAACTCGGGTGTTTGGCTCACATGAATTGGAAGAACAGAGGAATGGAGAAACAAAGTGATGCGACGAGTGTACAACCTCTTTGGCATAGCCTTGTGGACCTCAGCATCATTGGGTTGGACGTGGATGATGGTGATGATGCTGGTATGACTGTCGGAGGCGGGGAAGATGATCTGAGGCCTCTGGAAATAGCGCCGAGGGTACTGCTCCGCTGTGATGGACGGTTCCGTCGTTGGAGCGGCTCCGCTAAGGTGTACGGTGACGAGGCTGAAGCATGACAAGATAGACAACGTTAATTTGAAGTGGGACCCTAATATCATCTACAATAGATGATGTAAAATACATCACCAAAAAGTACTAGATGTAAAACTCATCAGCCGCGCCACGGCCGCTCCGACAGATGTTGTAAGTACTGTTCACTCTGAACTTAACTGAAGAAAATGAACTTCACAGTCGAAACTGAATTTTACTGTCGAAACTGATTGAACTAGTAACAGAGCATTGCAATAGATGTTTAGGGTGTTCGAGCACTAGTAGCAGAGAAGTAGTGATCTAAATCAGCAGACGCTCGAGCAGGGAACGCACTAGCAGAGAGCAAGTCGTGCAGTAGCACCGCGAGCGAGTGCTAAAGAAGCAATCCTATAGCTACCGGAGGTCGTGGCAAAGAGCAGCAGCAGCAAGCGAGAGCAAGAGCAGAGCAGCAAGATGAACGAAAGCAGGAGCAGCAGCAAAGAACAAGGATCGACAAAGAAGAATAGAGCCGCAGTGCGAGCGAGAGCCGGAGCAGCTGCAGCTAGTGCCGTTGTGGAAGTCTCCGCCGAGGAAGCAACGACATGGGGGAGAGACGCCGTGGATGATGTGGCCGGCGACGGTGCCGTCGATGGAGATGCCATGTCTGCTCGGTATCGAGCACCGACAGCCCCATGATATCGAATAAAAGATAAAATGCAGCGGTGAGTGCAGAACCTCCTTGGTGGCGCCGAGTAGGCCTTGGCTTCATCGGAGGAATTAGTGAGCGTGCTGCGGTTCCAGCGGGGCAGGTCAAGACGGCGCTGTGGGGATTGAGGTGGCGCGATAGACGAGGCGAACGTCGGGGCAGCTCCTTGGAGGTGGAGGACGGGGCGGCTGATCCCGTGACGACGAGAGATCAACAACGGATCCTCATCCGGTGCGGTGGATGAGGGACGGCGAGCTGTTATGCGGTGGACGACGAGTCGGGAAGAGTCTCCTATTGGCGGCGGTCGGGAGGCCGACGGAGGAGCGTGGGGTTTCTCGGGTTTTGGCGGCCTCGGTGTACGAATGGGGGTGGGGCGAAGGGGGAGGGGAGAGCCAAGCTTAGGGACGCGCTTGCCCGAAATGTAGGGTAAGTTACCAGTGTACCCCCACCGGTTTTGACACCGCGACGTGGAGCTTCATTTCCGGCTGAGGGGTAGAAGGGGGATTTTATGGTTCCGGGCTGCGGAGCGATTTCGATGAGGAGGGAGTTCAAGGCCCAAATTTCGGGACAACAAGGCACGGCGCTGGTTGAAGAAGTAGGACTTTCAAGGTGTGAGACAAAAGATACTTGAGCTTGAAAATTTCGGGATAACAAGGTGTGGATTCCTTGTTCAAGTAACAAACTTAACGTGTAAAAAACAATTCATACAAGACACAAGAGAGTCATGTCCCCTTTTACTATATTGCTATAGATGCCATTGAAAAACTACAAGAAAAATGTACAAAAATCGGAGAACAAGATTACCCCACAAAGCACCAAATCGATTCGCACTTCACTCAACAACAACAAAAAACAAATCAATTCCCACAAAAGAAAGAGTGATGTCCCTTTTTATATGATTACAGATGCCATGATCTCGAATTTCAATTTTTGAATCCACGTTATGTTGAATTTGAATATATCATTCGGTGACCTTGCGGTTTATAGTTGATGTAGTCGTACATTTTGATCTTCCATCATATATGAACATTTTACTCCACCATGTGAACATATATATTGTCGCTCACCATATGGACTAAATTTGAATCAATTTTCCTTATTTGAATACAATTTTTGTCAAGTTATACAATAATTTAAACATTATCTTGATAACAAAAGACATGCATATAGCAAGAATCATATTTCACTATGAACTACATGTACCATACGCCTCCAATTCAAATATTTGTATCCATTTTGTGTTGAATTCAAATCATAGTACATTATTGGTCTAGGTAGCGAGATGTTCGGGATAATCTAAACCCTGTTTTCATACGTATAATTTTTGGCTGAATTGGGACAAGTTTTGGTATAAGCCTCATGCAAAACCGGAGATTCTCTCAACAATCCTCGTGGTTCCGAGAGGGAACGTGTCACCTTTGCGTGCGAAACGATATACGCTGCCTCCCACCTGATTTTATTTACAGAGGCAACATAGAACTATATGAGTGCCCTATTAAATTTTCAAATTATTTCGGGTTCATTTGGCCTTTTTATACATTAATTGAGTATTTGGACTTTTAATGTGCATAATATAAATATGAATTGGATGCACATGCTCCGGTGCACCAAAGTGGGTTGAAAAATCACATGTGTGTCCTTGGTTGAATTTCTAGGTCCCATGGAAGAAATGAGAATGAAATTAAAACATCTGGGCGTCATGACTCTGCCGAGAACATCGTGAAACTTAGATTTTAAATTCATGTAAATCAAAAACTCGGCTAGAAATCATGAAACTTGGCATGGTGTCATGACATGGCACTAACATGCTGTGGTAAAAAATTGGGCCGATTTGGAAGCTCGTGGTTCTAAGAGGGAACGTGCCACCTTTGAGTGTGAAACGATATATGCTGCCCCCCCCCCCCTTGAGTTTGTTAACAAAGGCAACATAGAACTACATTAGTTTCCTATTAAATTTTGGAATAATTCCAGGTTCGTTTGTCGTTTTTATACATTAATTGAGTTTCTGGTCATTTAATGTGCATAAGTCAAATTTGAACTACAAGCACATGCTCTCGTGCACCAAAGTTGGTTGAAAAATCACATTTGTGTCCTTGGGTGAATTTCTAGGTCCCATGCAAGAAATGTGAATGAAATTAAAACATCTGGGCATCGTGGCTCAGCCGAGAACATTGAGAAACTTGGTTTTAAAATTCTTGTAAATCCAAAACACGTCTGAAAATCATGAAACTTGGCATGGATGTCATGTCATGGTAGTACCATGTTGTGGCAAAAAATGGCCGAATTGGAACAAATTTTGGTATAAGCTTCTTGCAAACCGAAGCTTCTCTGAAGAAGGCTCGTGGTTCTGAGAGGAACGTACACCTTTGAGTGCTAAACGATATACGCTTGTCCCCTTGAGTTTATTTACAAAGGCAACATAGAACTACATGAGTGCCCTGTTAAATTTTGGAATTATTCCGGCTTCGTTTGAACTTATTTACACATTAATTGAGTTTTTGGTCATTTAATGTGCATAATTCAAATTTGATCTACAAGCACATGCTCCCGTGCACCAAAGTTGGTTGAAAAATCACATTTGTGTCCTCGGGTGAATTTCTACTCCCTCCTTCCATCTATATAGGTCCTAATGCGTTTTTCAAGGCTAACTTTGACCAAACGTTAGAGCAATAATATATGACATGCAACTTACACAAAGCATACCTTCAAATTTGTATGTCAAAGGAGCTTCCAATAATATAATTTTCATAGTATACATCTCATGTGCTATTAATCTTGTCAATAGTCAAAGGCTGTCTTGAAAAACACATTAGGCCCTATATAGATGGAAGAAGGAGTAGGTCCCATGCAAAAAATGAGAATAAGATTCAAACATCTGGGCATCGTGGCTCGGTCGAGAACATTGAGAAACTTGGTTTTAAAATCATGAAACTTGGCATGGTGTCATGTCATGGTAGTACCATGCCGTGGTAAAAAATTGGCCGAATAGGAACAAATTTTTGTATAAGCTTGCAAATCAGAGCTTCTCTCAAGAAGGCTCATGGTTCTGGAGGGAACGTGTCACCTTTGTGTGCATAATTCAAATTTGAAATACAAGCACATGTTCCAAAGGCACCAAAGTTGGTTGAAAAATCACATGTGTGTCCTCAGGTAAATTTCTACGTTCCATGCAAGAAATGGGAATGAAATTCAAAATTCTGGGCGTCATGGCTGGGTTGGAAACATTGAGAAACTTAGTTCTTTAATTCCTGTAAATCCAGAACACGCATGAAAATAATGAAACTTGGCTTGGTGCCATGAGATGGCACCAACATGCTGTGGTAAATTTGCAGTCCGATTTGCGAAGGCGCACACATTAACAATCAACAAAGTCATTTTGGAACAAGTACTGTCACATTACAATCAGAAACACAAGTATTATTGAAACTGTATGCCTCTACTTACTAGTACCATTTACGTGCATACCACGCGTCCCCATTTTTTATTAGCTAGGAGGCGCTGCAGTGGTAGCTATTTGAGTACGAGAGGCATGCGATCGAGACCCTGCGGCGTGCTTATCGGGAGGAGAGCCCTTTGACCTCCATCTGCCGTCCACCTCTCTCCCAAGGTCTACATTAATGGCGCCCGAGCCTCTCTTTAATGGCGTGGCTATGTCTCACTCGACTGAGATTTAACAGAGAAAAAGGAAAATCTGAAAGCACGGATCTTGATGTAAGATCCGACGGACCTATATAGCATCTACTGCGACTTATAGCAAGGCTGATGAATATATAAGGACGATTAATTTTTTTTTGATCAAAGAAGGGCTTGCCCCTTCCGATTTTCATTACTGAAAACCACCACAATTCACAAGAAGTTCAGCACAACTCCAGCCTAACAAGAAGGACTAAAAGCTACCAGATTGGAATTGCAACATCTCAAGAGGCCAACAAAGGCCAAACATCCGTGCTAGAACCCAAAATTTCATAAACGACGACACAATCCACATCCTAAACCGATTATTACATCAAAAGAAACTAGGAAACTGAAGGAAGCCCAGCAGCAACTAGAAGAACAACAACGCCAGGGTCGCCACAACCAGAGTTTTCTTCATTCCAGCCTCGCAACATTGATCTTCCATAGAAAGATAAGGACGATTAGTTGTCTTACATAATGAGAAAGATAATTGAAAAAGCCACATGCGGCTACGCATGAAATACACAATGGCAAAAGAAGAAGGAAGACAAGGATCTGGCTCACTGATCTCTACTTTCTTGATGCGTTGCTGCAGGCCGCGGGAACTAGTCTCCGCGGCGAGCGGCGATGAGCTCTTTCGTGTCCTCAAGACACTGCTTGAGAACATCCACGGATTCCTCCACTAGCCTTTGGCGCTCGTTGCGGAGCATGTCATTCTCGTCCATAAGTTTCTTGACGATGACGCCGGTCCTCTTCAACAAGGCACTGGTCTCCTCCTCGGGTTCTGCACTTGGACGATCTTCTCCCTCAAGAAGTCGCGCCGCCCGAGCCTCTCATTGCCCTCCCGTAGTTGTCGGATGATGCCGGTAGCCTGTTCAAACGAGGCTTTCACGTCGTCCTGCAACCTCGCCCAGCCGGAGATCTGATCCATCTGCCTACGGACGAGCGCATCCATGCGCCTATAATAGTCGTCGCCTGCCCGCGGGAAATTTTCCCAGGCCGCCGCGGCGCGGCGGGACATCTCTGTTGAATTCATGGCGCGGCGGGACATCTCTGCTGCTTCTACGGCACGGCCGGACCAGTCTACTGCATCGACGGTGCGGCGGGACCTCCGTGCTACTTCAGCGGCCGCGCCAAGGGACCTCTCAGGTTGCTACTTCCGCGGCGGCGGACATGTTGGCTGCTCTCGCAGGAGGCGGACATCTCTCGCATTTCCTCTTCCATGCTCGCCTCACCCCGGTGGCAATCTCTCGACCTGTAACTCACGCTGGCCATGGCGCATTTAAGGAAGGATGCTGAATGACTTGTTTGTTTTTTTGGATGAGGAGTAGAGGAGGAATGAGCAGTCATCTTGGCATACTAGTATTTATAACCGAGTACTAATACGCTCCTAAGTGGGAAACCGTTTAGGTTGAGATCAGTGTGAACAGGTTTGGAATTCAATATAGCGTGCTACTAATAAGCTCCTAAGTGGGAAACCGTTTAGGTTGTGATCGGTGTGAACAGGTTTGCAATTCAATATAGCGTGGAGTAATTTGGAATGTGACGAGACGCAAGCTACTTTATGCATGCATGCATTGCAATTAATGCATTGATAAACATAATTTTTTGAGAAAAACAAGAGCATTAATTAGGTGCTTTTGCAAACTACAAAAAATATTCCACCACTCACCATCTTGGTCGGACGCATTAAACCTATCTCTTGGGACTTCTCGCACGCACCATCGTGCCACCCACAAAAACTTGTACTCTGAGTTTAGTATTATGTTATACAGGAAGAGAAGAGGTGCACGCACGCACTCGTCCTCTCACACACGCGACTGTTTTTTCTCGAAAAGGAGGATGATGACCCCCGGCCTCTGCATCTGGGAGTCACACACGCATATGTAGCTACGAATTGTAGTGTTCTCAACCATCCGATTGGCTCTATCATGGATGTACCTATATACTAAAACATGTCTAGATACATCTATATTTTGACAAATGGAAGGCATGTATTGCAGAACGGAGGGAGTGCTTGTCATCAAAATGGATAAAAGGGACGATCTAGAACTAAAATACGCATATACATCTCCTTTTATCCATTTTGATGACAAGTAGTACTTCTTACCCAAAGGAACTTTATATCCAATGCATACAAAATATCTGCTCGACCGTTGGAAATTACTAACTGATGTCGAAGTAATTGTTGCATCGCCACCAAAACCCACCATTTCTTAAGCTAAAGTAGACCAAGGTAATCCCTATATTAGCTTATTACTAAGATAAATGTAAGGCAATCAGAAACATTTAGGACGTGAGCTTGTCAATCTGAATGTGGAGGGACGCAAGCTTAGCCCCGGCCAGCAGCTTGGGCGGAATTGTCAAGAAGGTCAGCTCCTTCACATCGACGCCGCCGGGATCCTTGCTGCTTGTCACCTCCATTTCCACCTTTACGACGTCGGTCGTGCCTTTGGGCTCCCCCGGCGGACCGTTCGCCCATAGCTTGGCCAAGTAGTGCGGCAGTGGGGACGCCCCCGCTCTGATGCGTACGACCGACACGGTGATAGGCGCGCCGATGTAGAGCACGCCGCCGACCAAGAAAAACGCACGGCGGTCCTCCTCCGCGAACAGCAAGAGCCGTGGCTCCGATAGTGGCACTTGCAGCTGGAGCACCTTGCCGTACTGGATCCTGTGCACGGGCATGGGATGCGCGGTGCTGATGTGGTGGCAGAGCACCGCCGGCGGGCCTTTGTAGCCGCAGACGGGCACGGGGCATTTGCAGGGCACGAGCGGACACACACTCTGGTGATCGGCGAGCTTGTGGTATGTGACGTAGATCCCACAGCCTTCGTGCGGGCACTCCACCCTCACCGACGAAAGGACGGAGTTCACCGCCGTGTTCCGCACATCGAAGCCACCGCCGCGCTCGCACTTCTGGCACTGCCGCTGGTTCCCGGGGCGCTCGACGCGGCAGTCCACGTAGGCCAGGTGCCCTCCCTTGCACCGCAAAAATCAATCGAACAACACATCAGTCAAGAAACCTGCACCTTGCTCAATCAGCCGAACGGACGAGGTGTATTCGAACCTCATACACTGGAGGCGTCAAGGGGCGGAGGCACAAGGGGCAGTGGAGCATGGTGAGGTCCATCGAGACCTTAGAGAGCTCCATTGTCGGGTCATGTTCGGTCTGCATGATCTCGCCCTCCTCGTGCACAACCGTCTCTCGACTTGGGCCAGGGTATTACAAAGCTTTACCGTCACATATTTTATAGTACTACTTCAAGGTGCATTAAATCAACACATGCAAGTATCAAAAGAAGAGTCAAGGCATGCATGCATGCATTGTAATTAATGCATCGGTAAACACAAATTATTGAAATACTCCTCCTTTCCGGTTTAGAGGGCTTATCTCAAAATTTCAGTTTTTCCATTTTATAAGGCTCCATTTGGTTGTTCCCCATCACATGTTCAGAATCCAAGGTGCATTAAATCATTGCATGCAAGTATTAAGAGAAAATTGACCAATGCATGCAATTTATGCATGCATGCATTGCAATTAATGCATTGATAAACATACTTTTTTGAGAAAAACAATACCACTAATTGGGTGCTTTTGCAAACTACAAAAAATATTCCACCATTCACCATCTACAGTACCTTGGTTGGTGAGATTTTTGAATTGAGCCTTAGGCCTTCCACTATGTGATCGGAGCTCGGTACATTAAAATATTACAGATTGGGCATCGATGCTCTGAGAAATTTCTATGGCACCGGTCACACTCTGTGCCTTTGCAGCCCATAGAAAAGTGGGACCACATGTATACATAAAAAATGGAGCAAGCCAGCTTTCCCTCAATCATTCATACGAGTTCTCTAGTCCTGCTTTGTCCCATCCCCTTGATCCTTCACAGTTTAACATATTTTATTGCAGGGCTAGAAGTGGGCATCGGTGCACCAACTTGCTCTGGTTCCCTGGAAAAATATTATGGCACCGGCTAGGCAATGGAGGGCATCAGTGCCAAATGAACCAAAAGTGTATTTGGCACCACTTTTGGCCTACATAGTGGTGGGCCTTATAAACCGGAAAGGAGGGAGTATATAGAGTGTAGTGCTTTGATGTGTCGCGTCAACTCGTACATCAACGAGAAGTTTGATTATCCTCTCCCTCATGGACTTAATCGCACTGCCTTTATTGTATGACAGGTTGGCCACACACCGCCGGGCCCACTCTGCCATACACGCAAAGGCAGGAGCGCCCTCCTCGCCCATGAGCGCAGGCTGGCAAGACTAGGAGAAGCTTTACACACGCTCTCCCTCCCGCACGCCGTGGACATGCATCAGTTCAATCAAGTGTCGATGGCTGTGAAGCATCGTAGTACTCCTCCAAAGGCAGTAGTACTCCATCATTGTTCGACTTCCCGAAGAGGCGGAGAGCCAAGCACAGCCCGGATGCTCGTGTGGCAGTTTCATGTGTAGAGTAGTCTAGGATAGCGTGTACCGTGCATGTAAGCTTAAAATCGTTTGGGTCGGCTCCATGCTATGTGGCCGTCTTGAAGTTTTAAAATAAAATAAAATAGTCTTCTGGCCCTACCTGTCACCCTGGTGATTGTAGTTTGCATTCTCATCTGGTCAAGACAGGAATATATATTTTAATTTGTTTCTTTTTCGGAAAGGGGGGACTCCCCGGCCTCTGCATCAGAACGATGCATAAGGCCACATATATTTTAATTTGTGGTGGGTAAATGTTAGAGGTTGCAGCAAATATATTGTACATCATGTGTCTTTTCAGCCAAGTTTAGAGGCAAGCATGTGGGGCCAGTGCTATGATGTGTCGCGTCAACTCGCATAACGAGGGAGAAGCTTGATTTTACTACACGCCTTTCTCCCTCACCCATGCGCTGCTGTTGCTCACAAACGAGGACATGCTTTTGCTTAGTAGTACTTCTACAAAAGCTATCCGTCCCCGCCGTGGTGGGATGTACATGCAAAGAAGTGGATTCGACAATCAGAGAAGCAGTAGTAGTAACATCATTGTTCGCCTTCTCAAGAGGCGAAGAGCCAAGCGCAAACCGAATGTTGCGAGTTATAACATTGGAGCATGCATATAGACATGCTCTTGCATGAGACAATATTGCTATGTGAGCCCACTATTGTACTAGTACGTACAACTACTTGCTAGTATAGCCCTGTAAACCAGAAAGGAGTATTTTCCCTTCTAGAGATTTCAACAAGTGACTAGACTACACCGAGACATATCTGCACCATAAATAAATACGTACTAGTTCTATCGTTTTCCTCTCCGAGGTGCACAATACTGAGTATACTGACTAGTCTCTTTTTGACACGCATTTACTTTTTTTTGACACAGTAGAGACGCAAGCGCTCATATACACGCGCATACACTCACCCCTATGAACACACACACGCACAAAACTATCATCTTGAAATTTACGAAGTCACCATAGGCACCTCGTCGTCGACGGGTCCATAGGTGCTTGAATGCCAAGGAGGAAGAGGGTAGCGGTTCCCGAGACGTTGAATGGTCAATGATGCATCCTCAATTACATGCAGAGGGAATTAACTGGAGAAGCAGAATAGAGCCAGCACGATGTGAATGCAATAGAGTTTGGACTCTCATATAATAAAGGCGCCCCACCACTCCAATCCATCTACTCCCAAGTCTCTGCGCAACACTGCTCACTCCAATCCAAGACCAAGTGACCAGAAGCCACAAGCACCTATGGAGGCGATGGACGCGAGCGGTAGTCGGCTGTGCCAAATCATTCATAGCGCCTGCGGCCCCGCACCGCCCAAAGATTTCCAGACGGTGTCGGCGACCGCAGCATTGTAGCCCTCGACGCCGGCCGCCTCTCGCATGGACGACATGATGGTCAACTCCATCCGCAAGTTCACCGCCCAAGAAGCGCCATGGACGACCTTGCCGTATCGCTTCCAGCCCGCGCGCCCAGGCTCCTCATTGCCTGCCACCCTCACCGCCTACATGGTGACGAACTCTTTCAAGCCTCGTGGTCTGCAGTGCCGGAGGTCGCGACGAAGAATGTGCCCCTCGAGGCTGCGCTCGCCGCGCAGCGCCTCGCCATGCAAAAAACCATCAACCTGCACATCCACGTCTACGAGGAAATCATCTACATAGGCCACTACAAGGCAAGCGAGGACATAAAGACGTTGGCCTTCTTCCAGCGGCTGGAATCTTTGGACGCCATTGTTCAGAAGCACGTCGACCTGGCCACGAAAGCCGCTACTACTTAGGCGCCGTTCGGTGGGCCGGCGCCCTGAGTCGAGGAGGTGGACATCGTCGATGGATGCATCGCTTCTTCTTGCCTCCTGTAACCAGCAAGATCAGACGCTCGTGGCCTTAATGTTTTATTAGTATAGTACTCCCTCCGTTCCCAAATATAAGTCTTTCTAAAGATTCCAGCAAGTGACTACTACATACGAAGCAAAATGATTGAATCTACACTCTAAACTATGTCTACATACATTTGTATGTTGTATTCCATTTGAACTAGTATCTAAAAAGGCTTATATTTATGAATGGAGGGAGTATATGGCATTTTTATTCCAGTCGTAACGTTTTCACTGTGAGGTGGGGCCGCAGTTGAGCAAACCCAATCCGCCCACCGGGCGTCGGCCGAGTTTAGAATTAGAAGAGAAAAACGAGGGAGGAGAGTTAGCTGTAGCACGGACGCTGTTGTCAGATGGGACTCGTGTTTATAGAATAGGAGTACTGAGCACTCGTGCCTCTTTTTTTTTGAGGGAAAAATTAGTCGTATATCTAGAACCACTAGTTGGGTGCGTGCGATCTATAGTTGTCATCACTTTAGGTCTCCTTTTCGAACCGTGGCTACGCTTCATAGTACATATTTTTTCACGCTTTTATCCTCCTATATGTACTATTAGGCTATTTCCATGTGCTCCCATTCACCGACATGTGGGACATAGAGCATCTGGGTCGTAGTGCATGCACGACTCGGAGCATATGCCGGGGTAGTTTACATTTCAGACCTCACGAATTACATGCAAACCCCTCGCAGAAGAATAAATAAATGAATGAATTACTACATGAAACCGGATTATTATCGTGGAAACCGGAGCATGTTCATTAAATTTTGGACATACCACGTTTATAAAAAATGACCGAACCTAAACCAGTCTAAGGGCCTCTTTGATTTTTACCGCAAAAAAAGGGCCTCTTTGATTCGCAGGATACTGAAAACACAGGAATGGGGAAAGTATGATGGCGATGAACCGAGACGAGGAGAACTCTAACTCAGTAAGAGGTTAGAGTTAGATTCTAACCCTGAACTAACTCTAAACCGAGGTGTATGGATGGCAGGGTTAGATTGACAATAAATGCTCTATCTCAATCATTTGACTACTTTGGACCCTATTTTTAGTCAGACTAAAACAAGTCCCTTGGATCCAAGCACCCTCTTGGTGTGGCCGACTCTTCTGTGGCCTCCTCCCGCTCACAATTGACATAAACGAACCATCTATAGAAATCAAGCATGCAAAACATGATAATTTTTACTTTGTCCATACAAATGAGATATCCCACTTAAACATACAAGTCGTCAATCAAGCTTCACAAAATAAAAACACTTCATGAAACAAAGAATGAGCTAACTCATCACAGAAGTCATTCACGATAGGGAGGGAGCCCGGAGCCCCTCACGCACCGAGGAAGGAGCTCGCCATCGCCGCCTCAGAGGAAGGCTCAGAGAGCCCAAGCCCCGGAACCCCTCCGACGCTGCCCTCATGAAGTTGAGGTCGACACCGGCATGGGTAGCAGGGCTGCTTGTCACGATCGAACTTAATCTTTGGGCCTCTAGAAATAATGCAAGCCTGTAACTAAAATACCTAGAAAGGTGAACTGAATCTTTGGGCCTCTAGAAATAATGCAAGCCTGAAACTGAAATACCTAGAAAGGTGAACTGAATCTTTAGGCCTCTAGAAATAATGCAAGCCTGAAACTAAAATACCTAGAAAGGTGAACTGAATCTTTGGGCCTCTAGAAATAATGCAAGCCTAAAACTGAAATACCTAGAAAGGTGAACTGAATCTTTGGGCCTCTAGAAATAATGCAAACTGAAACTGAAATACCTAGAAAGGTGAACTGAATCTTTGGGCCTCTAGAAATAATGCAAGCCTGAAACTGTAATACCTAGAAAGGTGAACTGAATCTTTGGGCCTCTATAAATAATGCAAGCCTGAAATTGAAATACCTAGAAAGGTGAACTGAATCTTTGGGCCTCTACAAATAATGCAAGCTTGAAATTGAAATACCTAGAAAGGTGACCTGAATCTTTGGGCCTCTAGAAAGATTTATTACCTCCTCAAGAAGCATCAAACAATTCCATGCGTGCACCACAAATCTATAGCAAGTTTGATCAGGATCTACTTTTCCAAATAAGAATTAGCGCTAGAGCAAGCAAGATCAATGATATGGCCGTGAGAAAGTGAAGGAACGAACAAACTCACCAATCTCGCGACCTCCCTGGTAGATGCACCGCCGCCGCGCACGACAGAGGGAGAAAAACAACTGGTGAATGGGAGCGGGGCGACCTTCGAAGGCCGGAGGGAGAGGGCGTCCGGAGTAGGGCGGCGGAGGCCGGAAGGAGAGGGCGGCCGGAGGAGAGAGAGGGCGAGCGGTGCTTGGGCTGGCGGCTGTCAGGACCGATTGTCCAATAAAACATTTATTGAGAAACCGGCCTTTTTATAAGACCAGTATAGAAGGATCCCCCTTACTGGTAGACAAATCCTTGATACAGAAATCCAGAAGTACTAAATATTGTACAAGGTTGAGCTGAGACATGATCAACAATTTATTACAAGTAGGCCGATATTATACATAAAGGCGGGTATGACACAAGGGGTATGGTGGCATAACTACTGACTCGTAATAAAAGTGGTGGTGGATATGTCACAGTGAAGTGGGTGACATGACTCCAAAATCTTACAGCTCATCGAGCGCCGGAGTGAGGCTCGATGAATTTATTTGGGTAGCGGAAGCGTATATAATACAAGTGGCCAATTCCAGGATCGCACGGGACTGACTGGGATTCCTCTAGGCGTCGTACTCGCTATTGAACTCTTCATCCATAAGATCGCCTTCGTCAACATCTGGCCAAATCAACAAGCCAGGTGAGTACTTTGAATGTACTCGCAAGACAGTTTGGACATAAGATATAACAAATGCAAGCATGTTGCAAATGAGCAGATTTGTAATGCGCACTCAGATAATAAAATTGCACTGCATGATAAATAAAAGGAAGTCAGGCGGTAGTCCTCCCGATCGGGTGCCTGAAGCGACGCCTCGAAAGGTAAGAATAAACTAACATGCCGCAGTCGGGCATCAGGGCGACACCACATAAAGGGCTTATATTGAAAAGTAAATGACAGTACGCACCACAGTCGGACGTCTAAGCGACATCTCGGAAAGGGCTTATAATGAAAGTAAATAACACGGATGCCACAGTCGGACGTCTGAGCGACATCACATAAAGGGCTTATATCAAAAGTAAACAACAAGAATGCCATAGTCGGACGTCTGAGCGACATCACATAAAGGGCTTATATCAAAAGTAAACAACAAGAATGCCACAGTCGGACGTCTGAGCGACATCACATAAAGGGCTTATATCCGAAAGTAAATAACAAGAATGCCACAGTCGGACGTCTGAGAGACATCACATAAAGGGCTTATATTTCATCATTCGGATTCAAGTAACCCATGAAGGTAAATCACCCAAGGAATTACTCAGCACATAATAATAAACTGGTTAGTCCATCCACAGGAATAATATTCAGCCGAGTTTACCACTCTCGCCTCTGTTTATACTCCGGAGACTGCCACTGAGGTTGACACTGAGATTTGACACTGAGACTGACACTGACACTGACACTGAGATGTTGTTCAAGTCCTTGATTGCGGACATGGATACTCGAATGGTTTTGACTCTGCAGAGTTTGTACTCTTTACCCACAGTCAACGAATTTCAGTAGTCACAAAGGACTAGTTCCGTTTATGGTATTTTAGAAGAAACACATCTAACCAGTACACACCCATTCCAGATTCCGCTGCTAGGAATCACCCTAGGCAACGTTCAAGTAAATCTCTAAAACGGGGAGGCCACAACCTCGAATAGCATGGGAAATTTATATCGCGCGCTCTAAGGGGTGCCCCCCTCTCGGTCCCAACCGAAAACACCCATGCCCCCTGACCGGATGACGGGCTTTAATCCAGGGCCATGGAACCCTCATCACGGCCCCTCTATTTGGTGTGTACAAGCAAAGAGGTTTGCAACTTACTAAACCGTATTCTTTGCAGAAAACAAGTGGCAGCACGAAAAGGGGACGGACGGTAAGATAACTTGATCCACGTTAACACTGGAGTTAAACGGTTGACATAAGACTGGCATACTTCAACAATACCAGCTTACCACCTTTCATGTCACCACATGATCATGTTATCTCCCGTCAAATTAACACATCAAGTTGCGAAGCTCACTCGTAGTTGCCTTGCATGCAATATACACTCACTGATGCTTATATAAACATGCCATGAAATAACTACTCAAGCAAACATGCAAAACACTCATCATATCAAAGGTTCAAACATGCTTGCCTGGTTCGGAGTAGTCGGAGTCTAACTCGGCAAAGTTGGCGGCTCCGTCACCTCCTTCGGTATCTACGGTATAAAAGAAATCAGATACTAACGTGAATACCGTGCGTGCAATAAAATTGTTCAAATATTTTTCAAATAAATATGATAAAAAACTAGACAGAAAAATAAAGATGACAGAAAAAGAATCAACTCAAAATCATCTTTTTTTAAAATTTATAAAGGTTTTAGTCCAGGGACTAATATGTGATGAAACAGAAACTTTTCAGGGGCTAGTTTAGAAAATGTAAAACGCTTCGCTGAAAATACGCCAACCCAAAGGGAACACGCATTTTGGCTCAAGGCTGCCGTAAAACGCTTTAATAACAAGAGAGAGGCTGACGAGGGGGTCCCGCATGTCAGGTTTGAATTTCAAAACAGAGTCACCCGAGGCTCGCGGTGGTCACCGGTGTTGATCCACAGCGAGGTAGGGGGAGTGGATGGTACCTATGGACTCACGGAGCTCTCCCACGTCTGTGGGTGGTGGAGTTGGTCGTCAGCGAGCACCACGTCGACGGCGGCTCCACTCCGGCAGACGGTGGTTCGGGCGGTGATGGATCTCGCCGAGGAGGGCTGCAAACATCAAATTGGGGCTCGGGTTAGAAGAGTGGGTGTACTAGGAGGCTGCCGACAAGGTTTAGGAGGCGGGGATGCTCTCACCAGAGAGGATTTTGCCGGAGCCCGAAGCGGATTGGGGCGGCCGGAGTCGAGGAAGAAGGCCTCCTCGAGGTCCTCCTAGTGGCTGGGCGCAGTTCTGGCGAGGTGGAGGGGTAGTGCTGGGTCGAGAATAAGCTCGAGGCCTCCTTTTATAGCCGGTTCGAGGCGGTTGCCGACAACGGGGTATCTCCGGCGAGCAATTACGGCGAGGCAGTTGTCGGGCTGGAGGTTTAGGTGACTGGGCAACTGCGGATTGGTCTAATGGTTCCATCCAGAGGCTAATCTTGGTACGACTTGGGTGATACTCCAGGCCTTCAACAGAACGGCCTCACGGGCTCATCGGCGGCAGAGAGCACGCTATGTGCCTCTCTGGCCACAGTGACTGTGCTGTAGCATGCATGGGGAAGAGGACGGCCACGTGGAGGCTTTTGGTGGAGTGGGCGGTGCTGGACGGCGCCGAATGGCAGGGCTGGCCTCTGCTGACCGCCAGGGGCGGTTCTGCCACCGCGGAAGATGCCGGCGTTGGCGAGACACGTCGCCACCGACGCTATGCCTGGCCCAAACGACCGTCTTGGCGCGATGGATAAGAAGGAGGAACAGGGAGCATGGCGCCACTGCAGTCACTGGCGAGATCGACGTGAGGCTCTGAAGAAAACGACACTGCCGACTAAAACTGATCACTGAAACTCTGAATTTGACAGGAACAGTGCACGCCAGCTGTTCAACAAAATGTTTTGGGCACGAGGAAAATTTTTCTGGAGTTGGGACTTGGTGAGGTGATCTCTTGATGCATCTAGAGGCTGCCTGATTTATCTCAAATTTTTAGGAAAAGAAAACAAATGAATTTCACCAAAAACGGCAAATCTGGTCCAAACTTGCAGCAAGTAAATTTTGAAAAATTTGAACTATGGACTAGCAGATCTTGATGGATCTAGGTTGAGGGTACTAAGGAGTAGCTAGGGTAATTTGCTTGGGCTCAAAAACTTAAGGGATCTAGTACTTCCTTTGTAAATCCCAAGAGTCCAAAATAATTTACAGAAAAATGTTTGAGGAAAAAAATATATAAATAAAAATCTAAAAGAGGTTATAACTTGCTGGAATTGGATGCTTGACTTGACCCAAAGTAGGGGGGTGGGTTTTGGAAGAAATATTTCAACATATGTCATGGCAAAAGAGAAATCTTTGAATGGGAAAGAATAGATCCATATTCCCAAGGAATTCTTTTTAATAGAAAGAACTGTAAAAACTTTCCAAGATTATTTTTGGTGAGCCAACACAAGATGAAAAACCCTCAAGACCCAAAAATCAATATTGAGGAGGACTCATAAAATATTTGTCATAAAAAAAAGATTTGAGAAGGAGAGTCCCTCTTTTAGAAAATTCAAATAACCTCCCTTAAATCAAATAAAGAATTTAATAAAAGTCAAACCAAAATTTTTGGAGTGTTACAGCGGCCCTATGGGGAACAGAGAGGAGTCGTGCGAGAGGGGGGGGAGCGATCTGGTGCGGGCAGGTGAGATTTTTTAGTTCTCTTTTAGTGGGCCCGAGGATAACTAACCCATTAGAACCTCTCCACCGGGCTAGTTTTTTTAGCTGGGTTAGAGCAAACTAGCTCAAACTAACCCCTCTTGTTTCGATAATTTGAGGCTATTTCAACCCAAACTAGCTCTAACTCAGGGATCCAAACAAAGAGGACTGTTACTGTACATGCTACAGTGTGGACCGTAGCACATTGTTTTTTATGGCCATATCACCACATTATTTTCTACTACTGGTTCACTGGGCTACCGTGGTTCGCACTGCTGGTTCACTGGGCTACCGTGGTTCACACTCCTCCGACCTGAGTAGTACTCCCTCCGTTCCTAAATACAAGTCTTCATAGATATTTCACTGTGGACCACATACGGATGTCTATAGATGCATTTTATGTGTAGATTCACTCATTTTTCTCCGTATGTGGTCCATAGTGAAATCTCTCCAAAGACTTTTATATTTAGGAACGGAGGGAGTAGTATAGTACTAGTATATACCGCATCATTCTTTGCTCCTTCTTACTACTCCGACATGTGGGAGAGCCAGCATCCAGGTCGACGTGTCATGCACCTAACTAGAGCGCGGAACGGAATGGGGGCATCACCCCGGTCGGAGCGCCAGTAATTCATGATTATAGTGAGTGGTCATATCACAAGTCTTTCCAGCAGTAACACGCCGTCAAATCACACAGCCCCACTCGCTCACCCTCCTCGCCTCTCTGTCAAACCGCCTACCCGAAAATCGCCACAGACGCCTTGAGAAAAGCCCCGCCCTCAACTTTTAACTACGCGAAAATGGTTCGAGCTTGTTCATTCTATATAAATACAGTAGTTACTATATGTTTATTCACCCGTGGGGTTGTTCAATGAATGGAGGGGCGGGGAGCACAAGTGAACCTTAAATAGAGAGTTTCTTTTCTTTAATGCCACGTACACAAATTGAAACGCTTGTTGTGGAGAGATAAAAGATAATCACTCCAGTATATATGGACGCAGGGGCCTGAGCGCTTGCTTTACTAGGGTTGCTCTTCATTCTCTCATCCTCTCCGGATATAAACAAGACAGCGGTAGCGACATTTTCTCTCTGCTCACCGCTGATCACAGATCCGGCCGGATCCCTTCGGCCGGTGTGTAGAGGACTAAAAGGTGCATCGTTCACGCGGTCATCGCCGCCGAGGGAGGAAACCCACAGCTGCCGGAGGGGCCCGATCCTCTGCCCATGCTGTTCTCTCCGACACAGCGCCGGCTCGGGAGGTCCTCCGACCCTTCTTCCTCCTCGTCAGATTGTCCGCAGATCCGACTGCCGCCGCCGACATCCGGCGACCCTCGTGTATAAGTTCTTCGAAGCGGCCTTGCTCTCATCGCCCCAGCTCCACACTTGTCTGCATGTGCATCTTTTTCTACTCCCATCAGCTCTTCCAAAGCCACCTAAATTTTTAGTATTATTAGAGGTAAAGCTACTTCATGCATTCGAATCTAGGGCTTTTTTCAAACAACGAAGAAAGGGGGAAAGTTGTAGCATGAATCTAGGACTTGATTCAAAGAGGAAATAGTATGGTGAAAGTATTAGAGACCGGATACCCAACCGGTCTCTTGGTTGAAACGGGAAATAATGAGAAACGCAGTACAAACTGGATAAGGAACAGATCTATTATTGGTTGAAAAAAGGATAGAAAGTGTCGGCTGGTGGACAAGTCAACAAAGTATGTCCAGGATTAGAGTTGCTGCCATCACATAGTAAAAGGTCTCCAGGATTAGATTTGCTGCCCTCACATAGTAAAAGGTATTAGGATTAGATTTGCTGCCCTCACATAGTAAAAGGTCTCAGGATTAGATTTGCTGCCCTCACATAGTAAAAGGTCTCCAGGATTAGATTTGCTGCCCTCACATAGTAAAAGGTCTCCAGGATTAAATTTGCTGCCCTCACATAGTAAAAGGTCTCCAGGATTATATTTGCTGCCCTCACATAGTACAAGGTCTCTGTGATTAGGTTTTCGCCCTCACATAGCGTGAACAAGCTCGGCATCACCACTTTATGCCTCCTTGTAGGTACATTGTGCTGATGCGTCCACTGTCGCATGTCCTTATACCAACCTTTTGTTGTTGTTAATGTAAGGGCGCATGTAAAATGAAGCGATCACACTGTTACCTTAGGGACATGTCTAACTAGTGTTATTGTTATTCTAATGCATCCAGTGATAAGATGCAATTAAAATGTGTTACAAATGGCACTCCTGCTGTTTTCCCCAGTATGATAAGTAAGTTGCTCCTTTATCGCCGAAAGTGTCCCGGTGTCCCCACGGTCCCATTCCCTTAAACCAACTCTTTAGCTGCTGTTGATTTACTGTGTATGGTAAACAAGCAATGCCACCAAGTAATCCCGTATTTGAGGAATCTCATTGTTGATCGTAATGCTTCGGGTAACATGAAGCATTGCTGACGTTTTAAAATTTCTACTGTCCTTGCGTGATTGCCATGAACTTAAGATGCTTCTTTTCATTTTGTATATGTTTCATATATTCTTATTGACCAGCAACTGTTTACTTTCTATCATTTTGTGCAGATAGGGATATCCATTTCACCTTGTTGCTATTGTGACCTTTTGGTGAACTGCACAAAACACTTTTTTTTGGAATGAGTGTCTTGTGCAGTTCAACTAAAATGTCACATGGGCAACATCTCTCAATTTTGGTGGAACTGCACAAAATGGTGATTGGAGTTTCCAAAATCTCCGCCAAGTTCTGCTGGTAATATCGTGCAACATTTTATCAGCCTTTGCAAGATGGAGCCGTCACTGTCACCACAATGGCACTTTATTTTAGTGGAACTGCACAAAAGGATAAGAAAATTATAGTTGCACCTTACATGAGCCGGACAGCCAACTTTAATGTTCCTCAATTTTAGTGCAACTACTAAAGAAGAACCTGCCAGCTCACAAGAGCAAGTAATTCTTGCTAGCTGAATGATGCAATCTTTGCTTCATTTCAGGTGAACTGCAGAAAAAGGTGCATGAATTGAACCATGGAACTCCAGGCAGACCTCATCCAAGTAGAGCTGGAGGTTGAGTTCAAGGAGGCCCCCTATTAAAGTGAAATCATGCTCTCCTGTCTCCTTGTTTGTGCTGTGAAACATGATGTGCAAACATGAATACTCAACTACAAATGTTGTGATGGTCAAGAGCATTCGCCAAGTTCTTCGATTGTATGACATGGCTAGCCAAGATGGATTTAATCCCGATATTCACTTTATCAAAATGCTCTAATGGGTTGGTTCTGAATCTTGCAAGCTGGGAATCAAAGAGATGTGTAGGCATCTTTGTTGTACTTATTATTTGAATCTTATTTGTTGGTTCTGAATCTTGCTAGCTGGGAATCAATGAGATGTGTAGATCTTTGTTGTACTTATTATTTGGATCTTATTTGTTGGTTCTGAATCTTGCAAGGTGGGAATCAATGCGATGTGTAGGCATCTTTGTTGTACTTATTATTTGTATCTTATTTGTTGGTTCTGAATGTTGCGAGCTGGGAAACACGGCATGATGATGCAGAGGACAACAACCATAACAAACAGTTCAAACTTGGTAGTATTATCTTTGTGAAAGTGTGACAAATGTGCTGATCATAAAGGCCCCGAGAATAATAATTCTAATTGTTGTGCATGTTGATCCTGTGGCACCGATAGAACGAAATAATGAATTGCTTGTTTTCAGTATAAATTTCTATTAAAGCTAATTAAATTTAAGTAAAGTGACCACTAACTCTTGTTATTACAAGACCAATACATGCACTCCGCCGTGAACCGACGTGGTGGCCGGAGTAGGTTTCTTAATGGAGGCGCTGAATGCACCGAGGATGCATCTTCTGCCGCATGCATCGGATGAGGGAGGGTAGTAACTGTTGTCGTCATTGTCCACACTCACCATCGTTGAATCAAGTTCCCCAAGAGCTGAAAAACAAACTACTGCCGCCGCCTAAACACTCGTTCACTCGAAGAGACTCCAATGGCGATCGGAGGGGTGGTCCTGCTAGATATGGACTTCAGCAAGGAGTTCCCCTTTGAATTCGCCGTTCAGTCCTATGGCTGCACCAAGTTGAATGTGATGTACACCAACGATACGGACTCGGTGAAGCTCTGCCGCCTCAAGACAATGGCTGCACCGGGTTCGAGCATTCACCCATTTCATCGGCAAGACCGATCGCACCTTCGCCACGGTGGAGAGAAGGAAGAACGTGACGATTCGGCCATCCGGTGCAACAAGCTTGTCAACATCCGTAGCAATACAAGATCATCACCAACGGGCAGGAGAAGGACTCCGTGGTTGACCTCGCCGAGACCATCATTGACCCTCGACACGCCAACATGAAAGAAGACGACCTGAACACGTGGAGATACCTCTGAATCTAGCCTACATAACCTACGCGCCAAGGACGCATACGCATGCTACGACATGTACAGTAGATCTTGGACATGAGGGCGTGTTCTGCTTCCCGTAACCGACGAGTACATGGACAGCCGCAGCGTCATGATCAAGCGTGCTAGGAAGGTCTAGATGTTGTACTTTATCTGTTTATAAGCACCTTTATCATCTGAGTGTTTCATGCATTAGCCTATGTGTCATAATTATCAGTTTTGTCCAAAATATTTCTTTTAAGAACCCATTAACCTGATTGCTTTTTTAGTGGCTATTTTCTTATGTATGTAAACTAGTTCACTTGTCCGTAAAAAAACTAATTCACTCGGCTGCCGTGCTTTGAATCTCCTTCCTCCCAACATATTCCTCTCCTCGTGTGGACCCAAAGGTCTCTGAATTTTCTCCCACATTATTTTTCGATGTAAACTGAGTTTTCTCCCGATTTTCCCTAGAACCAACTCAACTATCCCACGTCTAGCCTAAAAAATAATAATACCCCACATACTATTAACTCATCAAATTAAAATGATATTTTATTTCGTAAGTTGAAAGTTCTTACAAAATAATAATCCAATAATAATTGTATATATATAACTTGCCAAGTTAACTCCTAGTGATTGCGTACATAAGCTTGCAAAGATTTTACTGACGTGCAATCATGTGTTTATGTTTTTATAACATTTCTCCATCTAGCCCAACATGATATTTTCACCCAGCCCAGCAAGTCTCATGGATTTAGAGAAAATGCAAATGGGATTTAAACGGGCTGCATAGATGCTACATCATTGTTTCACCCAGCCCACCAAATGGACTAAAAAACAAATGGATCGGCCGACATGTGGGCCAAGAGGTCGGTTAAAGAAGGCGTTGATTTACATCCAACGGCCGACATTCTTCTTCAATCTCTCGTCTTCTTCCCCAGCTGCCGGAATCGCCTGTTTCCAGCCTTTTCGCGCCCAGCGTTGCTTTATGCCTCCTCAAATAAACGCTACCTCGCCGACGGCCAAAGCCATCCCTCTACTCCGCATTCTCCCGTTATTCTCTACCGAGTGTAGGCCCACCCCGCACCAACCAGTCAAGTTTCCCACTCCTCTCGCTCATGACTCCACCGCCGCTGCCTTTCCCCATCTCCGGGTTGTTCCAATGGGCCTCGCCGTCGTCCACCGCCTCGGTGCGCTTGGCGCCAAGCGTGGTCAACATACGAGAGTCATCGGAAGAGGATCAGACTGGAGAGCTCGACGGCCGGGACCCATGAGGTCCATGGTCGCACGCATGAAAGTTCCTCCTTATTACGCGACCGTGACGCAGCATCGTGACGTGGGAAGGGCTTCAGATTTCGCGAAAAGATGTTCCCTACCGACCGGTAGTCGGACCCACCAGCTATATCTTCGCACGCAAGGAAGTGCCTCCTTATTACGCACCCAAAAATGAATACCCCCTGCTAGTTGGGACCCACCGTAGTGGGTGGCTGACTTGTGGGCCTACTAAGTTGACGAGCACGGAGGGCTTTGTCAACTTAGTCACTATGAACGATTCTAGCTCCAGTGACCGTACGATGTCCATCCTACGGCCATAGTGCTTCTTCAACCTCTGGTCTTCTTGCTCCAGCCGCACAAAGCAGCGCCGGTCGTGCCGCGTGCTCCTACCTCTCGTGGCCGGCTGTGATGCCGCGGAGGCCTCACCACCCCCTACTACTCCCACTCATCGCCCAGGTATCCCTCTACTCACCCACACCCCCCGTTATTCTCAAGGGCGATGGCAGCGTCACGCCGCACCGAACCAAAGGAACCTCAGACTCCTCTCCGTGTGGGCATCCACTGCCGCATCTTCCCAGTTCCCGCATCGTCCCTTCCTAGGCCTCGCTGCCCACCGCCTTGGTGCTCTCGGCGCAGCGTGGTCAATGTGGTCAACGACCGACTTCCATCGAAAGAGAATCAGACGTGGAGAGGCCGATACCGATCCATGGCCACCAGGTTTTGTGATTTGCCAAGTAAGTCGCTTTGTCAGGCCTGTTGGGCTGCAAATCTTTCAAGACGAGGAGAGCTTCATTTGGCTGGCCGAGAAAATGGCCTATCAGTAATGAGAAATGGGCCGTACATTTTTAAAACACATCAAACACGAAATTAGTTTCAAATATATTTTTTTCATTTCGAGATTTTAAATTACATTAGTTTTTATGCGTGGAGAATTTGTTGGATTTTATATTGATATATATTTATTTTTAAAATCAGTTTGGATGTGAGTCGAAATTTCGGGATTAAAAACAGTTCGGACCGCACCTGAATATGCAAAATTTCAGATAATTTTTAACCGTGGCCACAATATGGGTTGTAATGCTAACAAAAAGAATATGGGCTCCAAAAAAACCTTAAGAATTAGCAAATGGGTTGTAAATTATTAGAAATAATGGGAGATGTGCTTTTTATGCTGTTTTCCACAGATTCGAGGCTTTCCTAAAAAAAGGTTGACGCACAAGCAGTGACTGTTGGATGTCCATCCAACGGCCGTCGTGCTTCTTCAATCTCTGCTCTTCCTGATCCATCCGATCAAAGAAGCGCCAAGGGACTTCCTGCTTCCTCCTCCTCATGGCCGGGTCAGGCCGCCAAGCAGGCCTCACCGCCCCATCGTACTCCCCATCGCTGGCCTAGCCATCCCTCTACTCACCCACACCTGCTGTTATTCTCCGGTGACGGCATTTAATCAAGAAACCCTCGTGACAACAGATTTCTCCACATGGGAAACAACTGCCGAGTCTTCCCTGCCTCCGTGTCGTTCCCTTCCTAGGCCTCGTCATCGTCCACCGCCCTGGTACTCTCGGCACGGCCTGGTCAACGTGGTCAACGACCGACATGCATCTGAAGTGGATTGTACGTGGAGAGGCCGACAGCTGGGTCCACGGCCACACGCAAGGAAATGCCTCCTTATTACGCGCAAAATAATGATTCCTCCACCGACATCGTGGACCCATCGAAAGGGCCTCTCAGATTTCATTTAAAAACGTTATCACTACCGACAACTCGGACCCACCAGCTATATCTTCGCATGCAAGGAAGTGCCTCCTTATTACGCACAAAAATGAATACTCCCCCGTTAGCCGGGACCCAAAGATAGTGGCAGGCTGACTTAGGGCCTACTAAGTTGACGGGACGGAGGGCTTTGTCAACTTAGTCAATATGCACGATTCTAGCTCCAAAGGACCGTGACGATGTCCATCCAACGGCCGTAGTGCTTCTTCAACCTCTGGTCTTCTTGCTCTAGCTGCCCAAACCAGCGCCGGTCGTGCCTCGTGCTCCTGCCTCCCGTGGCCGGCTGTGATGCGGCGGAGGCCTCACCGCCCCTACTACTCCCACCGCTGGCCAGGCCATCCCTCTACTCACCCACACCCCCTGTTATTCTGCGGTGACGGCAGCCTCACACCGCAGCGAACTAGTGAACCCTCATACTCCTCTACGCGTGGGCATACACTGCCGCGTCTTCCCCGGCTCCGCATCGTCCCCTTCCTAGGCCTTGCCGTCGTCCACCGCCCTGGTGCTCTCGGTGCGGCATGGTCAACGTGGTCAAGGAATGGCTTCCATTAGACGTGGACTGTACGTGGAGAGCCTGACAGCTGGGTCCACGGCCGCAGCAAGGAAGTGCCTCCTTATTACGCGCAAAATAATTATTCCTCCACCTGACAACGGGGACCCACCGGACGGGCCATTGTATTTTGCGAAAAAAACTTTTCCCCCTGACTGCTGGGACCCACCAGCTACATCTTCGCACGCAAGGAAGTGCGTCCGGGCAAAGAAAAAATGATTCGCCCCCCTGACTGCTGGGACCCACCAGCTACATATTCGCAGGCAAGGAAGTGCCTGACAATCGGGCACCTGGTCGAAGCGTACGTAGCGTTGTCATTCTAGTCGCGAACATGTACGTACATACTGGTCGTTGTAGAGGTGTGCACGTGTCGTAGTAGAGGCGCGCAAGTAGCATGTACACGTACGTACAGCGGCGAGGGTGCAAGAATGAAAATACGGCCACATACTTACATACGGGCAGGGTCTCGAACGCCTACTCGCGCATACGTACGGCCAGGGGCTCGTGTACATGGTTGGGTCAGAACGGAGAAACAGTGTCGTCGTCGTGTTCATGGGGAGGCAACAGAATGCGTCTTGTTCATTGGGAGGCAACGGAACGCGTCGTGTTCATGGGGAGGCAACGGAATGCGTCGTGTTCATTGGGTGGCAACGGAATGTGTTGTGTTCATCGGGAGGCAACGGAACGCATGGGAGCCAACTGGCTTGGACGAAACCGGCGATGGAAACGAGGCCTGGCATACCGCACAACAGAGGAAACGGACCTCCTACGTTCGGAACGGGGTCCTGTTGATCGGGAGTGGTGTGGCGTACCGCAAAACGAAGGAAACAGACCTCCTACGGTCGAAACGGGGGTCCTGTTGATCGGGAGGGTGTGGCAGATCGCAAAACTGACGAAACGGACCTCCTACGGTCGAAACGGGGGTCCTGTTGATCGGGAGGGGTGTGGCGTACCGCAAAACGGACGAACCGGACTTGTGTTGGAGCACTACGGTCGAAACGGGGGTCCTGTTCATCGGGAGGGGTGTGGCGTACCGCAAAACGGGACTCCACGGGATACTGTTCATCTCCACCGTCGACCTCCTCCAGCCTCCACGGGCTACCGGCTACCTCCTCCAGCCTCCACGGGCTCCTGTTCATCCAGCCTCCACCGCCGCTTACTCCACCGCCTCGCTCAACCACCCTCCACGGGCACCCCTCCACCGCTTCATCGCTCATCCAGCCCTCCACACCACGGGTCCTATTCAACCACCCCTCCACGGGCACCCCTCCACCGCTTCATCGCTCATCCAGCCCTCCACCACACCACGGCTTCCTGTTCATCCGGAGGCAACGCCACCGCCACCGCTCATCCAACCCCCGCAACGCCATTGCTCATCCCAGAGGCAGCATCGATCGGCTTCGCTAGCAGCAGAGCGGCGAATCGCTTGATCGGGTTCGCCAACAGCCATCGATCGATCGCTTCAGCCCAAAGAACGCTGTAGCCCGCAAAGGCAATCGCCGGGTTCAGTTAGAGACCAACGCCGCCGGGTTTAGGTAGAGCCAACGCCGCACACACGCCGCACGCATGTACGAGAAACACGCATCGCCGGCCCCGACCTCCCACCGTAACCGAACTCCCCAAAATTCTCCTCCCCTCGCTTCTACCATTTTTTTTCCGTCATGGACGGCCCAAAGAATGTCATGCAGCTGCGTCTCTGGCCCGCCCAGGACGAAAAGCCCATTTTCTGTCATGATTTTTGTCATAGAAGTAGGAGCCCACCACATCTATGATGATACCGGGTTTTTTCACAATTATCGTCATAGAAGTGTCATATGTATGACAGAAAAAAAATTCGTTCGGCCCAAAATGTCACGGATGTTTCTTTTTTTGTAGTGTCCAGACCATCCCACTCTCGTGGCCGTTTGCGGTTTGGGGGCTGGACATCCTGGGCCCATTCCCAGAGCACCCGGGGGGCTACCGCTACCTCTACGTCGCCATTGACAAGTTCACCAAGTGGGCGGAGGTGGAGGCCGTCCGCACTATCCTATTCGGCTCGGCAGTCAAGTTCATCAAGGGCCTTGTGAGCGGGTTTGGGGCCCCAAATCGTATCATCACCGACAACCGCTCGCAGTTCACTAGTAACCGCTTCAAAACATACTGTTCTAACCTTGGAACACAGATATGCTACGCCTCAGTGGCACACCCTAGGAGCTGTCGGATCTCGGGTTCCTGCAAAACCCTTAAGGTTTGAACTCTGGGTCGTGCTCGAAGATCTCTCCCTCACAGATCACGCCCTCACACACTCCGCAATCTCTAGGCTAGCTCCATGAACTCGCAACACAAGGGGCACAAGATTTATACTGGTTCGGGCCACCGTTGTGGTGTAATACCCTACTCCAGTGTGTGGTGGTGGATTGCCTCTTGGGCTGAGGATGAACAGTACAAGGGGAAGAACAACCTCCTGAGGTGAGGTGTTCTTGTGCTTGGTTAACTTGTGTGGGTGAGGATTGCTCAAGATCAGATCGACCCCCTCCTACTGTGGTGGCTAGTCCTATTTATAGAGGCCCCGGTCCTCTTCCCAAATATTGAGCGGGAAGGGATCCCACAACGCCAATTTGAAAGGGGACAACTAGTATAGCTTATCCCGACACAAGTAGTCTTCGCACGCCAAAGGCTCCGTGGTGATGTCGCCTTGGGCTCCACAAAGTGACCTTCGGCCCCGCTGTCAGCTGGTCTTGGTCTCGTTGCACCGATATGGAAACCTTTGCCTGATGCCTCGGAACTCCTTGCCTGCACTTGCCTCCTTAGCACCAAAGTGGAAACAAGGACACTGCGCGCGCTGGCGCCCGCCTAGTCTCGATTGTCATGGCTCATGTCACAAGAACCTCATGAGGTTTTCCTTTCCTTGATCTGCCTCTTGAGGCTTGGGTCCTCGTGAGGGTCTTGAGTGCTCTTTGGTGAAGATGGGCCATACGGGCCTGTTCGTAGAGCCACGCCTGCGTGGGCCTTGACGTGCAAGTCTGGGAACCCCTGCTCCTGCAACGCCAACAAGAGGCCCCTGTGCCCAAGGCACGCTTGGGCTTGGCTTCGAGGCAAAGCCAAAGGGTAACTGCGGAGCGCCACAGGCCCCCACAGACTGTGGCCTTGGTCAACGCGTGGCGGTTGACTTTGAGCTTCCACCATCCACGAGCGAGTTTCGGACGCGGTGGGTATATGTTCATGTCGGAGTGCGCAGCCCCCTACTCTCTTCTCCGTTGGTGTCCGCCATTCCCAACTCCGGTTGGTGGCACCAGAGGCTCGCCGATCCTTGCCTAGTGCCCGTCTGGCTCAGGGTGAAGAGGCTGAAGGACCGCGGCGTGACTATGCCTATGGTGGTGCAGGAGTTCCTCTGACGCCGAGTTGCTCCACTTAAGCGACACTCTCGACCGATGCGAGCCTTGCTCAGCAGCAACGACCACATGAGACTTCAGGAGTCCGGGCTACCCCTTGAGGCGCGGTGAACGGTGCTCAAGGTCCTGACAGGCATCCTGTTGCCTGACGACATGCTAGGGAAGAGTTGTCTTCTGTACCGCTGCTTGAACAAGGTGCAATTTGTAGAGCACATTCCCTCCTTTGATGAGTGGGGGCTGTGTCCATTCGGCCTTGTGGGGCCCCGTGAGAACCTCATCATCATGGTCCTTCTCCTTGCCATCAGCCCCGATCCTGCCCCAAGAGTGGATGCTGGGGGGCAAGTATCGTCGGAGGCCGGGGGCGCTGGTGCAGATGTGTCGACGCAGCCTAAGGCTCCTGAGGCATCATCCTCGGGAACCCGTGATCCCCACACTGGGGCGGCAGCTGAAGGGGCGACGCAGCCCGCTGTTCCTGAGGTCGAAGCCCCTGAGGCCTCGGCAGGTCGCTGTGAAGCGGAGCCCGACAGCTTCCCCCAGCTTGGCGCCCCCGAGGCTACCTTGGGCGCTTCTGCAGTTGCACCCCGGGAGTGTCTCCATATTCACCGCTTCAGCCGGCTCCGCGTGGACTTCGAGGAGCTCTGCAAGAGGAAGGAATCGGCTGCAGCAGGGGCGCCTTTGGGCCGTTGAAGCAGAGGAAGTATATCACCATTGACGAGTAAGTACCTTATCTTCGTGATTCTTTGAGTGCTGCTTCTCTTCATGACGATGGCTCTTCAGGATCCCTTCCGCCAGGGCCGCGGAATCTCTTGAGAAGCAGCCTCCTCTCGCCCTGTCTCCCCCGCTAGACTTGAGCGCTGCGAGCCCGCACGCCACCCTCGGTGTCGGACCAGCCGGGGAAGCCAGCCCGCCAGCGGAGTGCCTTGAGCTCATGCCTTCGTCGCCTCCTCTTGTCGGCCTTGCTTGGAGAACGGCCAGTGTGCCAAGGGCCCCTCCCCTGGTCTTGAACGACGGTTGGTTGGCTTCGATCCTGGGGTCCTCTTCAGGCGGTGGATCTTCGCTCGTCTGGGCCCCTCGCACGGCTGGACCGGCAGTCGGGCAGGCGCCAGCCCCCAGCCCCCCGCTGCTAGGGGGCATGCCTCTTCGAGCCCCGTCCGCGTCCCGCGCGGCGGAGGACGAAGTCAGCGACATGCTCAAGTCTGCGCAAGAGAAGAGAATCGTCCGCCATGAGCTCTTTCAGGAGGTGATGGGCGCGATGAACCGGCTTGGTGAAGATCTCGTGGTTGTGGACGCGCGCCTTGTGGCCGAGGGTCTTCGTCTGGCGGAGGAGCGGCATAAGCTGAAGGTGGCTATCAACTTCGGGCGCCACCAGCGCGAGCTTGATAATGCGAAGTCCGAGGCCTCTCTCGTAGCCTCGCGTGAGGCCTGCTCTCGAGCTTAGGAAGAGGCACGGGAAGCTGACCGCCGTCGCGAGGCTGCGGAGAAGCGCGCGTGGGAGCTCCAAGCCTGGAGCTCCTCCTTGGAGCGGCAAGTGGAGGCACGCAGGGCCGCCCTTGCGTCGTTCAAGGGGGACGCCCGCCGTAGAAGAAGAGATCCGGAAGTGCGAGGAGGCCACCACAGTCGCCCTGGTCTTGGCGCAGGCGGAACTGGCCTTCGCCCGTGCCGAGCTACTCTCTCTTCAGCAGTGGGTCGCTGACGCCGAGTCCGTTGCGCGGCAAAACAGGGAGGAAGTGCTCCAGCGGCGGACACTGGAGCGCGTGCACGCCCCCATGCTTGAGGGCCTCAGGAACAGGGCCAACTCTGCGTTGGGCCACATCTGCGATGAGAACTAAAAGTACTAGTTATCTACTAGAGGGGGGTGAATAGGCGATTTTTATGAAAGTCTTCAAAACATGGAAGTTTCGAAGACAAACAATAGAAATGAACCTATTAACATGCAGCGGAAGGTATACTACACTAGGCAAGCCATAGTCAAGTATTCAATGAAGTGAAAGCACGAAGACTATTAGCAGCTAGGCAGTATGGATCAAGATGGAAGATAGTATGAAGCCAATCAGAACAAGTAGTTACACAGTGAAGTCAAACAGATAGTGCAAGCAGGCAATGACTTCACAGAGGCAAACTGTAAGTAAATAGAGGGAGAAGATAGAACCAGTCTCTTGGTGAGGACAAGGATTTGTTGGACCAGTTCCAGTTGTTGTGACAACTGTACGTCTGGTTAGGGAGGCTGAGATTCAACTCAGAAGGCCGCGTCTTCACCTTATTCCCCTTGAGCTAAGGACACCCAGTCCTCGCCCAATCACTCTGGTAAATTTTCAAGGTAGACTTCCGAACCTTCACAGACTTCGTTCATCGTTAATCCACAATGACTCTCGGATGCTCAGAACGCGATGCTTAACCGGTTGGAGGATTCATAGTCCTCAAGTGTAACAAGTTTTCAGGTCACGCGAACAGAAAGACTTCAGTGATGCCTAACACTCTTTGGCTCTGGGTGTTTTCGACTTTGTCCTCGCAAGGATTTCTCTCTCTCAAAAGCTTCGGAGGTGGGTTGCTCTCAAACGACAAAAGTCGTCCACTACCTCTAAGCAGCCACCAATTTATGGTGTAGGGGGTGGGCTATTTATAGCCACTAGGCAACCCGACCTGATTTGTCCGGAATGACCCTGGGTCACTAAGGAACTGACACGTGTTCCAATGGTTAGATTTCAAACACACGCGGCAGCTTGACTTGGGCTAGAAGTAAAACTGACTCGTCCAGCTCTGGATAAGATTTGCTCTCATTGTATTCACTCGAAGACATAGCATTTGGTTGAGCATCACTTCAGTCACTCTGACTTTGTTCACTTGGACCCCACTTAACAGTACGGTGGTTCCTATGACTCAACAAAGAAGAAAAGGAAACTACGAAACAACTATGTCTTCGCACTCCATAGTCTTCACGTGAATGTCTTCTCGAGCCATAAACTTCGATGTGATTGTCTTCACATACCACCATTGTCTTCAATGTCTTCATACATTTTTAGGGGTCATCTCCGGTAGGTAAACCAAATCAATGAGGGACTACTACCTGTGTTATCCTGCAATTCTCACGAACACATTAGTCCCTCAACCAGGTTTGTCGTCAATACTCCAAAACCAACTAGGGGTGGAACTAGATGCACTTACAATCTCCCCCTTTTTGGTGATTGATGACAAACTGGTTGAAGTTTTCAACGGGGATAAAAGAATGTGAGATTGTAAAGATTTAATGTATTTTCTTCATAAGTAGCAAAAGGCTCCCCCTGAAGATGTGCATATAAGTATTTTGCTTTTGGAATGCAAATGCACATGGCAGGTTGTACTTGTGGAGATCTTCTTCAACTTATGAAGGCAATTCATCATGCATGAAAAGACATAACGAAGATAATGACATGCATAATGAAAAATGGACGTCTGCAATATGACTTCGTGCGGGATTTATCATCGCACATGCGGAATTTATCATCGCATCACAGAATAGCAGAAAAAGTAGCAGACGACCATCAAGTTTAAGTGTTACAACTCAAAGAACCAGAAGTATCAAAAGCGAGAGTTGTAAGCATTTGGAAAAAGTATAGAAACCACTCATATGGACCCGCTTGAAGACTATCAACTCATATGCTTCTCCCCTTTTGTCAGTAAAGACCTTAAAGGTTTGAAGACATAGAGCCTCTACTCATTTCCATGAGGAGAAGGTGAAGCAGCAGGGTCGTCATTGAGGTTCGGTGGTGCAGAAGAACTTGGTGCTGTGTCGATACGTGCCGAAGTTGGAGGTGGTGAAGTAGCATCATCTTCGTCATCAATGACTCTGGCATTACAGTTGCTGCAGAGGAGGAGTACTTAGAGTCTTCGAGCGAGGGAGTTCGACGCAAGACAACATTACTGGGAGGAGTGGAATCAAACTTGAATCTCTCTATGAAGTCGTCGTCTTGAAGATCACCTTCAGCACTAAGCAATGTCAGACTCTTCCACGACCTCCGACATGTTTCATGAGTGACAAATGCATTCTTGGTGGCAAGGTTGCGAATGCGATTGACATCCATCAAGAGGCTTTGCATCTGACGCTTCAGCCAGTCGTGATGCTTATCCTGTTTTTGATGCAGGGCAACGAGAAGCTCTCTGTCACTTAGAACACGAAAACGCTTTCGAGGCCTTTGAGCAATTGTGCTTTCAGTGGCTTCAGTATGGGCACGATGAGGCGCACGTGTATTGCCAGCTAAAGGATAAACACGAGTAGCAGCCAGAACTCCTTCAATGGGTTCAGGGAAGCTTTGATGATCGCCATTGTGAAGATAAATTGGCTCCTTGGCAGGCTTTGGGTAGATGGCTTCGATAGATAGATCAACCTTTGGCAAGAATATGAGATGATTGCGTGCAGAAGGCTGATAGTTGATAGCAGAGTGAAGCTTGATGAGGTGCATAACCCGTGGAGCATAGAATTTCAAACCAAAGAGATCAGAGCCAGATGCAGGCAATTGCCTGATGAAGAAGTCTTGAGCATTGAAGCTAATGCCATTGAAGATATAGAAAACCAATGTTTTCATTGCTCCTTCAAGCTTCGCTGCAGGAGAATGTCCCTCGATAGGCCATAGAGTTCGCCTGATGATATGATAAATAGTGTGGGGTAGATACTCTAGGTCTTCAACAAAGAATTCCCTTGGATATTCAGCGTCGCGTGGCAGTGGCTTCATCATGCTTAGCATTTGGCTCATGTTGGGCTCAGGCTTCTGGAAGATGCTCTCCAAAGCATTGCGGTGAAGTTGACAACCAAGTTCATATAGTTCATGTGGACTGGTCAGACCAGTGAGCTCAATAATATCAAGAGATTTGGCTTCGTGGTGTACATTTCCTGTCATCCACTCAAGGATCCATGTCTTCGGATCCCTGTTGTAGCCGCGAATGTGGAGGGTGGCATAGAATTGTAGCAGAAGCTCTTCGTTCCAGTGCTCTTTATCAGTCACAAATTGTAGCAGACCAGCATCTCTGAAACAATCAAGGGCTTCTTCTAAGCAGGGCAGGCCAGCAATAGCTTCGCAGTCTAGACGCATATGGGGAAAGATGCGCCCTTGATCATAAAGAACACAAGAGTAGTAACTGCGTTGCTGATAGCTCCAGAACCGATCAGATGAAATTCTTAGCTTTGAGTATGGGTTCTTGTCGCTGTCAAAGAAGGTGTTGTGTGCAATGAAGCCATTCACATTGAAAGATCCTAGTGAAGTTGCAGTACCTGGAAACCTTGGCAGCCTTGGTTTTGGCTTCTGGACCTGAGGCTTGTGCTCCACATGATAGTCAAATTGAGGTCCGGGAGCAGGAGGAGGAACCAGAATAGGCCAGCTAACCATAACAGGTTGGCCGCAATCAAATGCCAGCTCAATAGTGTGTGGCCTTGGAGGCGGTACAGGAGCATCGGCATTGACATGAGCTGCAAGTGGTACAATGGCTTCATCTGCAATATTGACTCCAGGTTAGGGATGGTAATGGGGCCCCATACCCGCCAAACCCATCGGGATTTCATCTATTAGGGGGTGGGGATGGGCGAAAAACATCCCCGTGGGGATATTTACAGAACTAATGTATTCCCCATAGGGTACAACGGGGATGGGGACGATATCCTATTCCCCAGACCCAATACCCATCGGGGACCCGGTTAGTAACTGTGACACAGCGGTCAACCTTAAAATATTCACAAACAAACTTGTGAAAACAAAAAAAAGCTCTGAAAAAAACCTTAAACTTATCCCACGTCCTCACCTCAGCTGCCACCATGACCAAGAAGTAAGTACGACCTAGATAGGCATTAGCAGGACAAGGACAACACCATTTATGTATGTTGATTATAGGGTGTCAGATTATGTATATGAGTATTTGTTTATGTGGATGGGGACCCTAATGGGGCCCCTGCTTCCCCAAAGGGGGCATGGGTATGGGGAAATTTCATCCCCAGTCATGTAAACGGGGATGGGAACAGGATGATAGGGAATAGATGGGGATGGGGATGTTGTAGGTATCCCCATAGGGGATTGTCCCCATTGCCATCCCTACTCCAGGTGCATTAGAAGCTTCAGGATCATTCACTTCTGGTGCCACATTAACTTCAGGCGCCACATTTGCTTCAGCCATGACAACATCATTGGCTTCAGTATTTGTGTTGGTGGCCGGTGTCGGATTTCGGGTTCCGGCAGACCCTTGAGGTTCGAACACTGGGGTGCGCGCGGAGATCCAACCCTTCACCGTCTCGCACCTCGCCGAATCGCTGGGACCTAAACTACTAAACAGAACAGCACAAGAGACACAAGATTTATACTAGTTCGGGCCACCGTTGTGGTGTAATACCCTACTCTAGTTTGTGGCGTGGTGGATTGCCTCTGGGGCTGATGAGGAACAGTACAAGGAAGAACAGCCTCGCGAGGGTCTGTTCTTGGTGGGTGTGATGAACTGCTAGGTGGTGTCCCGTCGCTCTAGCTTGGGGATCGGGTCTCTGTCTTTCTCTGGATTCCGGATCCCTCTACCCTGTGGGTGGCTACTCCTATTTATAGGCGAAGGCCACAGGCCTCTTCCCAAATATTGAGCGGGAAGGGCGCCAACAATTGGCCATTTTGAAGGGGAACAATGGGTACACTTATCCTGACTAAAGTTGGTCCTCGCCGCCAAAGGCTCCTGGTGATGACGCCCGCTTGGGCTCCACGATGACTCCCTTCCAGCCGTTGGGGCTGGTCTTGGTCTTGTTGCACCGAAATGGATGCCTTTGCTTGATGCTCTTGCCTGCGCTTGCTCCCTTTGCACCAAAGAGGAATGGAGGATGCTGCGCGGGCTGGCGCCCGACTGGCGCCCTTGGTCGTCATGGCTTGCGTCATGGGCACCTCGCGAGGTACCCTGCCTTGAACTCTCCGCCTCCTCATGAGCCAGCCTGGCGAGGCTGCGTGCTCGAGGAAGCTCCTGTCGCCCGCCCATGAGGCTTGGCCCCTCGCGAGTGTCTTGAGCTTGTGTTGATGAAGATGGGCTGTCCTGGGCCTCCTTTGAGCCATGCCGCAGTCAGGCAGTGCAAGTCTGGGGACCCCTGCTCCTGAACGCCGACAAGAGGCCCCGGCCCACGGCGCGCCCGAACTTGGCCGAAAGGTAGAGGCGAAAGGTCTAGTCTTGGCGTCATGGACCTAACAGCTCATGACCTTGGGCGACGCGTGGCGGTTGATTGGACATGTGCGCACTGCTTCCCCACGATGCTTCGGTAACCACCCGGATTCGATAAGTCCCTGCATGCAGAATTGGTCATGATTACCGGTGATCGTGGAGGTCGACGGTTGGCCTTCGCCGGCAATAAGTACGGAACGGCGCGCGCCCTTCCAGTCTATCCTTTCTTGTCTCTCCTTCTTCTCCATGGCTCCACCAAGGAAGTTCTCGGCCGCAGAGAAGGGGAAGGGCCGTCAGGTCGAGTCTTCCTCTCCTCCGCCTAAGCGTGGCCGAGGTCGCCCTCGCAAGCACCCCATGGCTTCCACGGCGGTCCCCCGCGGTCATGGGGGAGGCTCTCAGCATGGCGACTAGTGGCTGGCCATGGTCGGAGGGCGTGCCCCAGCCGCGCGTCCCCCGAGGCCGCGCCTCCATGCTGTTGAAGCGCTGCCGGAGTTCATGGTGAGGGCGGAGGAGCCGTCCGGCGTCCGGCTTCAGCTCCCGTGCTTCCTCTTGGGTGAGCTCCCAGATGGCGCCCTGAGTGGCCTCTGGCTCCAGGCAGATGGCTGCTGTCGCCGGGCTTCGTGGGCTTCTATGGAGGTTTCCGCTGCAGGGAACCTGTTCCTGACCCGCGGCTGGCAGACGTTCCCTCGCGCGCGTGGTCTTCGCCGCCGGTGCTCCCTGCACTTCAAGTACGACGGCGATGCCACCCTCTACGTGAGGGTGTTCGGGGAAGACGGTCGCCGCATGGGGTGCTGACCTGAAGACGACGACCGCGGCCGAGGACTCAGCCCTGGCGTGGGTGGAGAGGGCAGTGCGCGGGCGGCTCGCGATGCCCGCGACGCCTCACGCTTCACCAGCTCTTCTTCGGATGGTGATCCCTCCAGCAGCGGCCGCGGCCAGCCCCCACGCCGCCACGCCTGCTTGGGGGGTGGCAGCGGGTCCGCTTGCCGCCATGCCCCGGTGAAGCGCGAGAGGGAGTCCGCCTGAGCTCCGGAGGTGGCTCGAGCCCTCCAAGAGAGCTGCACGGGCGTGCTTCACCTGTTTCTGTACTTTTCCATTCTTTTCTCCTGCGCAAAAAGGCAACAATGTGCGGCCCCGTGGGGGCGCGTTTAGGTTAACGCCGTTAATTGTTGTACTGCTTTTGTTATCCTGATACTGTTCCCCTCTGTCGTGCGCCCATTCGCAAGTGAACCCCAGCCGTGGCCGCGGGGGCGACCGATCCAGGCCCCGTGTTTGCGTTGTGCTGCCCGTGAGGCATGGTCAGGAGGGGTGCTCCAGCTGTGGACCAGGGCCGTGAAAACTTGAGCGATAGGGGCAGGAACGCTCGAGGGGGCTCCTGAGGCTTCTGCCTCACGAGCCCCCGCGCAAGAGAAATCGAGGCAGGAGAGCAAAACAGATCGAAGAACCACGGACCAAAAAAGGGGCGATAGTTTCGATAAAAACTCCAAATGGGAATAACTAGTCAACTGCAGAAAGCAAATGAAAAAGCCGCGTCAGGCTCCTAGTCTAGTCTTCGACGTCTTCTCACCAGCGCGGAGCTATGTGCTGCCACTGAGCGTGGGAGGGAGCCCCAGGGCCTGAGGCCGGCAGTCCTGAGACTCCGGGGCGTGTATAGCCCCAACTCATTATTACGTGAGAGTGTCACGGGCGGCGAGCTTCACAGGCGTTGGCCTTCTTCATAGGCTCCAGGCCTTTCTAGAACGCGACAGCTTCACAGGCGTTCGCCTTCTTCAAAGGCTCTGGGCCTTTTCCAAAAAGAATGAGCGTCACAGGCATTCACCTTCTTCACAGGCTCTGGGCCTTTTCCAAAAAGATGAGCTTCATAGGCATCCGCCTTCTTCACAGGCTCTGGGCCTTTTCCAAAAAGATGAGCTTCACAGGCATTCGCCTTCTTCACAGGCACCGGCCTTTTCCAAAAAGATGAGCTTCACAGGCATTCGCCTTCTTCACAGGCACTGGCCTTTTCCAAAAATATGAGCTTCACAGGCATTCGCCTTCTTCACAGGCACTGGGCCTTTTCCAAAAAGATGAGCTTCACAAGCATTCCCCTTCTTCACAGGCACTGGGCCTTTTAGGGGTAAAACCTCCGGAGGTGCTGGATCTTCCACGCGTTCTGTATAGGTACTCCCTCTTGAGTCTCCAAGCGCACGGAGCCAGGCCTGGAAACATGAACAACGTTGAACGGGTCCTCCCACATGGGAGAGAGCTTATGCAATCCCTCCCTGGAGAGGACCCGGCGGAGCACGAGGTCTCCTACCTCGAGAGTTTTGGGGCGGATGTTGCGGCAATGGTATCGCCGGAGTGCCTGCTGGTACCTTTGCTGCCGCAGCTTGCTTCGACGGTGCTCCTCCCCAAAGACGAGGGTCGCCCTCGCATGGCGCCCCGCAGCGTCTCATCGAACGCCAGACCGTGACAGATCGACGCTTGACCTCGTGAGGGAGGACCGCCGGCTCAGAGACCAGAAGAAGGGGTCTCCAGCTTGGCTTGGTTGCGGTTGTGCGGATGGACCACAACACGGACGGAAGCTCGTCATACCAGCCTCGCCGCAGGCCTCCAGCTTCTTCTTGAACGCCCCGGTCTTGAAGCCTCTCAGACCTCTGCGCTGGCTCGCTTCGGCTCGGCCGCTGCTGCGGGTGCGCCACCGGTTGCGTATATCTGCGTCCCAAGGTTAGCGCAGTATGTTTTAAAAAGGTTACTGGTGAACTGTGAACCGTTGTCGGTGATGATGCGGTTAGGCACTCCGAACCGGCTCACGACGCCCTTGATGAACTTGACCGCAGAACCAGCGGGGGTGGCGCGGACGGCCTCGACTTCGGCCCACTTGGTGAATTTGTCCACGGCGACGTAGAGGTAGCGATAGCCTCGGCGCTCGAGGAAAGGGGCCTGTAATGTCCAGCCCCTGCATCGCGAATAGCCAAGTGAGGGGATGGTCTGCAGACTCTCCTGCTGGCTGGTGGATCTGCTTGGCATGGAATTGGCAAGCCTCGCAAGCCTTCACGAAGTTCGATAAGCGTCATTGAGCGCGGTGGGCCAATAGAAACCGCTATGAACGCCTTTGCCGACAAGGGTCCGTGGATTTACGAATGGTGCCCACAATCTCCGCCATGTATATCTGCCAAGAGTTCCTTCCCTGTTCTCGGTGATGCAACAGCAGGGATACGTTGTTCGGTCGCTTCGGTGAGAGCTCTCCATCCATGATGATGTATGCCGTGGAATGTCACGCCACACGCCTGCCTCTTCCTCCTTCTCCGCAAAGTCCCACGCGTTAAGTAATTCTTGAGCTCCGTGATCCAGACTCCTCTTGAGGTTCCATCGTTAGGAGCAGGCGTGCTCCTGAGGCCGGGCCACAGGCTGGGGCTCCCGAGGCAGGTGGCTGAGGGAGCTCCTCCCGAGGCTGTGCTGTGCTTGATAACGGCGGCAGGGCTGAGGGCTTGAAGAGCCGTTCCTCAAAGACACCCGGCTCCTGGGGTAACCTCCTAGAGGCTCGTTTGGCGATGTCGTCGGCCTCTTGATTGGTGCCGCGGGGCACGTGCTGCAGCTCCAACCCCCAGAACTGTTTCTCCATCCTGCGGACCTCCGCGAGGTAGCCCTCCATGTATTCATCTCTTGGCTCATATACCTTGTTGGAGAAATTGATGAGGAGCTGTGAATCGCCCTTGATGGTAAGGCGCCTCACCCCCAGGGCAGTGGCAGCCTTCAGACCCGCTATCAGCCCCTCGTACTCTGCTATATTGTTGGAGACCTTCTCTCCATGCTGGAAACAGAGCTACACGACATAGTAGAGCTTTTCCTGAGCGGGAGATATGAGCACTGCCCAGCCCCAGCGCCCTGTCTGGAGAACGCTCCGTTGAAGTACATGACCCAACCTTCTGGCGCTTCGCTTCCTGGGGAGAGGGACCGATCCTCGCTGCCCCGAGGCCCGTGCTTCATCCATTCGGCCACAAAATCTGCCAGCCGCTGCCCCTTGATGACTCTGGTTGTGTGAACTCGAGCTGGAATGCTTGCAACTCAATGTTCCACTCGGCGACCCTTCCGGCCGAGTTGGGGCTCCTGAGCACTCTCTCCAGGGGGTATGCCGAGACAACCTTGATTGGATGACCCTGGAAGTAGTGCCGCAGCTTGCGCGAAGCCACCAACAACACGAGGAGGAGCTTCTGCGGCATGGGGTACCGTGCCCTCGCATCCTGTAACATGGTGCTAACGAAGTACACCGGGTGCTCGACGAGGTTAGGGGCGTCGGTGCTGGTGGCGTCTTCCAGAGTCATGGTGCCTCCCGAGGCGACGGGCGCCCGAAGCCGGGTGCTTGGATGGGAGGCCTCCGCCTCTTGGAGCACTTTCTGACGGACGATCTTCTTCCATTGTGGTGCTGGCTTCTGCTAGTTCCTTCTGATTCGGTCTTGCCTTAGCTCGGGTGGCCGCCGTGGTCTTGGCCTGACGCTCCTCCCTAACTGCCACCAGAGCAGCGCTAGCGGAGTAGGGAGTGGTGGAGAGGTAGAGTACCAAGGGCTCCTGAGGGCCCGGGGCCACCATCACTGGAGGGCTGGTCATGTACCTCTTGAGGTCTTGAAACGCTTTGTCGGCCTCTTTAGTCCACTCGAAGGGCCCCTTTTTCTTCATCAGCTGGAAGAAAGGCAGCGCCCGCTCGCCCAATCGGGAGATGAAACGGCCCAACGCTGTTACGCGCCCCGTGAGCTTCTGCATTTCCCTGAGGGTCTTTGGTGGGCTCATGTCTTCCACTGCCTTGACCTTTTCTGGGTTGGCCTCGATGCCTCGGTGGGACACGAGGAAACCCAGGAGCTTGCCTGAGGGAACCCCAAACACACACTTCTCCGGGTTGAGTCGCAGGCTCACTGCGTTGAGGCTCGCGAAGGTTTCTTCCAGGTCTTGTATCAAGGTCTTGGCCTCGCGAGACTTCACCACGATGTCGTCGACGTATGCCTCCACATTCTTCCCGAGCTGTGGGCCCAAGGTGATGTGCATGAGCCGCTGGAAGGTTGCCCCCGCGTTGCGCAGCCCGAATGGCATGCATGTATAGCAGTACACTCCACACGGGGTTAGGAAGGCCGTCTTTTCCACGTCTTCCACCGCCATCTTGATTTGGTGATACCCGGAAAAGGCGTCCAAGAAGCATAACAGGTCACACTCGGCGGTGGAATCGACGATCTGGTCGATGCGAGGGAGCGGAAACGGATCCTGCGGGCATGCTTTGTTGAGGTTGGTGAAGTCGACACACATGCGCTCCTTTCCTCCCTTCTTTGGCACCACCACGGGGTTGGCCAGCCAATCTGGGTATCGGACCTCGCGAATAACCCCCGCGGCTTCTAGCTTGCGGGTCTCTTGGACGATGAAGGCCTGCTTTCCAGTGGACTGCCTTCTCGCTTTCTGCTTCATTGGACGCACGTTGGGGCACACGTTGAGATGGTGCTCGATTACGCCCCGTGGAATCCCCGCCAGCTGATCAGGCTCCCAGGCGAACACCTTCTTGTTCGCACGCAGGAACTTGACAAGGGCTTCCTCCTGTTCGGGCTCGAGGTTGGCGCTTATGGTGATGGTGGAGTTTGTGGACCAGTCCTCATCGACAGGTATCTGCTTGGTCTCCGACTTGTCTTGAGTGAACAACTGCTTCTTCTTGGTCGGCGCAGCCCCCTTGGGCTTGGGGGCTTCCGCATCGGTGGGCTGCGCTGCGGCTGCCGTCTTGAGGGTGAGCCTGAGCGCCGCAGCAGCACCTTCAAGATCCCCGGCACGGTGAGGACGCCGCTGCTCCTGTGCATCTTCATGAGGTTGTACGCCGGGTGGGTTGCGGCCATGAATTTGGCCAATGCTGGATAGCCAAGGATGGCATTGTAGGGGAGGCCGATGGGGGCGATGTCGAAGTCGACCAGTTCCGTGCGGAAGTTGTCATAGGTGCCGAAGGTCACCGGAAGCCGGATTTGCCCCAAGGAGCTGGATGACCCTCACCTACGCCCGAAAAAGGCCGGCTAGGCTTCAGCCGCTCCCTGGGTATGCAGAGGAGGTTGAAGGCCTCGACTGAGAGTACGTTGAGGCCGGCGCCGCCGTCGATGAGGGTCCTGGTGACGGCAACTCCGGCAGATGGTGGGTGTGCAGAGCATGGGGAGCGCACCAGCCGGGCCGAGTTGGTGGGGTGGTCTTGAGAGCCGAAGGTCAGCCCGCCGACGACTCCGTCCGGCCTGAGGGAGCCTCGCCACAGGAGGCGGCGCCGACCCGGCGGACGAATGTCTTGACATGGCGGCTGGAAGGCGGCGCCTGCGAGCTGCCCAGGAGGGCCGCGACGAGCGGAGGAACCGGCGCGACGGCGGGTGACGAGGAAGCCGCGCAGCCCCTCCCCTGAGGTCGCCGAGGAGCGCAGGGACGATGCTTGCTGCCCGTCCCCCGCCGGGCCGGGCGGCGGTGTTGACGGCGGGCGGTGAGGAACGGCGAGGGCGCCCGCCGCCGGAAGCCGTCCGGGCGACATGGGAGGCGAGGGCGGCTCGGCGCGAGCCCGACGAGCGTCAGACATGGTTGTGGTGGTCGGGGAAGAGCGAGGCGACGGAAGGCAGATTCCGGCGCACCCCTACCTGGCACGCCAAATGTCGGATTTCGGGTTCCAGCAGACCCTTGAGGTTCGAACACTGGGGTGCGCGCGAAGATCCAACCCTCCACCGTCTCGCACCTTGCCAAATCGCTGGGACCTAAACTACTAAACAGAACAGCACAAGAGACACAAGATTTATACTAGTTCGGGACACCGTTGTGGTGTAATAACCTACTCTAGTTTGTGGCGTGGTGGATTGCCTCTGGGGCTGATGAGGAACAGTACAAGGAAGAACAGCCTTGCGAGGGTCTGTTCTTGGTGGGTGTGATGAACTGCTAGGTGGTGTCCCGTCGCTCTAGCTTGGGGATCGGGTCTCTTTCTTTCTCTAGATTCCGGATCCCTCTACCCTGTGGGTGGCTACTCCTATTTATAGGCGAAGGCCCTGGGCCTCTTCCCAAATATTGAGCGGGAAGGGCGCCAACAATTGGCCATTTTGAAGGGGAACAGCGGGTACACTTATCCTGACTAAAGTTGGTCCTCGCCTGCCAAAGGCTCTGGTGATGACGCCTGCTTGGGCTCCACGATGACTCCCTTCCAGCCGTTGGGGCTGGTCTTGGTCTTGTTGCACCGAAACGGATGCCTTTGCTTGATGCTCTCGCCTGCCCTTGCTCCCTTTGCACCAAAGAGGAAAGGAGGACGCCATATGGCTGGCGCCTCGACCGGGCGCCCTTGGTTGTCATGGCTTGCGCCATGGGCACCTCGCGAGGTACCCTGCCTTGAACTCTCCGCCTCCTCATGAGCCAGCCGACGAGGCCGTGCTCGAGGTAGCTCCTGGTTGTCCGCCCGGGAGGCTTGGCCTCGCGAGGGTCTTGAGCTTGTGTTGATGAAGATGGGCTGTCCTGGGCCTCCTTTGAGCCACGCCGCAGCCGCAGTGCAGCAAGTCTGGGACCCCTGCTCCTGTAACGCCGACACCGCCAAGATTAGCAACCTCCACTTGAGTAGCTGGAGGGTCAGACACGTTCTCCTCGAGAACAACTTATTGGTTGGACGGGGGTGTAGCAACACGTTCTTCTTCTTGTTGGGGTTCCTCTTGTTCATCGACTGATGCAGCCGGAATGTCTTCAGTAGCTTTGGCTTCAGACTCTAAGACGTTCGCAGTAGGAGTGGCTTCAGGGAACACTTGGCGTGATACTGAGGTGCGGTGCTCTTCTCCTTCTGGAACGCTCGACAATGCGACTTGTGGCCTTAGTCCTTTGCGAAGCCTGCGAAATGCGGGCGACGCATGTGGAGAGGGAGTTGGCTGGGTCACAAAGTCGTCATCATGAAGCACCGGAGTGGTGACTTGAGTTGGGGGAGTACGCGACGATTCTTCTTGACGGGGGGAGACTTGAGGGTGATCAGCCCACGAACCATCCTGAGCGATTGGCGTTAATGGACGACCAATGCTGATGAGTTCGCTGTTCGTGAGAACAGGTGATGATACCATTTGGTGCTCGATCTGAGCAAGGACTTCATCATCATCTACATTGTCTTGGGGACCAATGTCTTCAGCTGCGGTGTGGTCAACAGCTGGATCTTATTGAGCTTCAGGAGCCTCTATGGTAGCAGGCTCGTGAACTATCAAACGACGCTCTTGGTGTGCGGACGCAGGACGAGCAAGTGAGATTGGCTCGACGACAAGGGGCTCTGTGGGAGCAGCCCGATTGTCAGTGTGCAAAAGTAGGGGCTCTGCTTTTAACCCCTTTACTTGTGCACGAGCAGTTAGAGCCTCCCGCCACGACCACGCATAGACATGTCAGGAAAGGGGAGCTGGAGAGGAGCCAAAGCCATGAAGACAAATGAAGCAGCGATAAGGACCAAGGCCACAAGGATCGGATGGGTGAAGCAGGTTTTCCCGGCAAGGACCCTTGCTAGAGCAGCCTCAGCCGCCCCGGCAAGAGCCTTGCCGGGGCAGCCCGCCCGCGCGAGCCGAGCGCGCCACCCTTGATCCCACCAATGCTCAGACAAATGCATTGGGACAGGGCTCGGGAGGCACCTCCGTGGTGGCATGCAGATCTTTGTGAAGACATAGAATGCTCAAGATCAAATGAGGATAAGAAGGCAACCATCCTCACCGAAGAAACCCACAAGACCCCCGGAAAAACCCTTGCCGGGGAGGCCAGCGCGCCACGGCAAGACCCTTGCCGGGCCACCCGGCAAGATCCTTGCCGGGGAGGCCAGTGTGCCACCGCAAGACCCTTGTCGGGCCACCCGACAAGGCCCTCGCCAAAGCGCACCAGCTGGACCACTGCCAGGACCGTCCCAGATAAGTCTTCGCCGCCGTTCGCATGCTGCTGCCGACCAAACCAGGTGGGCAGGCACCTTCGTGGCGGCATGCAATCCTTCGTGGAGGCTCCACCACCGCACCACCTCAGCTGCCTGCCTGCCTACATGGCACCGCATGCGTCGCTGGCCAGGGCACGTGTCGAGGCAAGGAGGAGCGGCTACGGATGGGACGGGCCTCGCTCCTGTCCCCAATAAAGCGAAGGGACACCTAAGCCTCACATTAAAGGCATCTTATCCGGTAAGACAAGGTATAACCTCGGAGCACTATACCCTTTCCACCTGCTGCTTGCCACTGTGGCGACCCCTTTCCCTATAAAAGGAGGCCCGAGGCGACCAGGGAAAGGATTCGGCTCTTTGGAACCTCGCAGCACCTAGAGCTAGTTCGAGAGCTCAGGAACACTATATACATCCACCAAAGAAGGACTAGGGTTATACGCATCCTTGCGGCCCGAACCTGGGTAAAATCCCTTTGTGTTGTCTGTTGGTCCCGCTCTTCTCACGATCCCCGCACCCCGCAACCGTAGAAGGGATTCCAGTGATCCCATAGGTGTCGTTTCCCACCGACATCTTTGGCGCGCCAGGTAGGGGGCGGAATTGTGAGAATCTGGTCCAGCAGTCGACCTAGCTGTTCTTCATTGCCCCGGCCCCTGCATAGAAGGCGGCCAAGGAGGCGGCGCTGCCCGTGGCATGGAAGACACCAAGGCGACGACGAGAGAGCTAAGTCATGCTGAACTTTAAGTTCTTTTATTTAAACATAAGGTTATTATCCTCGACGGTTCGGCCTATGTTTGGAAAGCCTGTACGCAGACGGGCCCTCCTGCGATCGGCAACGCCTTTGTTCTGTTGCGAGTCCGCTCAACAGTTCAAGCGGTCGCGTCGAGAGCGGCAGGGTAGCCTTTCGCCATCAGCAACGCTCTCGGTTCTGACTCGAGTCAAGCTCGACAGATCGAGCGGCCGCGCCAGGGGCGGTAAGGTGCTTTGCCCGGCGACAAGCACGCCCGGCAGGCTAATGAGGATCCGTCCTCAAAATGCCGCCCTGGGTTTACGTGCCGGCAAGCTTACCCAGTTGGCGTGGGGTGGACATACAAAGGAAAATCGGACAGGAAAATAACATGCATAAGTTTCAGGGGCATTACAGAGTTATATTACACAAATTGCCGCCGCGGTTCTAACTAAAGATAGCTTTGTCTTGGTCATGAACCCGCAGCGGCGACAGAGAACGGGATGCCTAGTCCCGGCGCTGGCCCTCAACCCTCTTGATTTTGTCGATGCGGCTGAGGATAGGCTGGATACGCTCGTTGAGCGCCGCGATGTCGGCATCCTCCGGCAAGCTCTTCAGCACCGCTCCGAAGTTGATGTCTGGGTGCCAGTGCGCCATCTTGGTGAGCACCCTGGTCATGGTCCCCCGGCAGAGTATCCGGGATTCCTCGGCCAGGGAGGTCGCCCGATTGGAGTGAAGCCGCTTCAGGGCGTCGACGACCTTCTCAAAGTATATGGTCAGGTTGGCGTTGGGGCTCAGGTTCGCCTCTGGGGCGTACCCCATCTCCGGCATCCCCATGATGCCCAGTTGATCGGCAGCTGAGTTTGCAACGGCGGCAAGGCGCCCAAGCCAGCGTTTCTCGCCCGCCTTGTAGTCCTTGAGGTTGGCGGTCTCGTTCTTCAGCAGCTGCTTCTCCGTCTCCAGCTCCTTGGCCAGGATCCCCTCCCGGGTCATGGCCCCCGACAGCGTCTCCTCGAGCTCTCCCAGCTTCAGCTTGAGATCTATGATGTAGGCGTTGGCCTCGGAGAGCTCTCCGGACTTGCTGATGATCTCACCCTGCGCCACCATCAGAGCACCATTGAGCGCGTGCTTCTCCTGGGCCACCTTCAGAGCTTGCTCCTCCAGCTCCTTCACCTTGCCGGCATGGGCCTGAGCCAGGGTGTTGAGTGCCTCATGATTCCTCCGCTCCAGCTCTTGGATCCGCTGCAGGACAAGCTTGTCCACCTCTTCGTCCTTGCCACGGAGCGTGGCGGCAAGTTTCTCCTCGCGCTCGGCAAGGTCCTCCTCCTGGGTCTTCAGGGCGGCCTCGTGCTGAGACCGGACGGCTTCGGCTTCATCGGATAGTCTCTTTGCCGTCTCCTGGACCTTTTCGATGTCGGCCAGCTTCATGGCGAGCTCCACCTCATGGTTGGCCAGCTGACCCCGGGCGGCCTTCATCTCGTCCTAAGCCTGGCGGAACTAGTCCTGCGCCTCGGCGACGCGCCCCCCAAGGTCCTCCTCCATCCTCTCCACCACCGCCGTCCTGGACTTGACCTTGTCCAGGCAAGCGCGGTGGAGCGCCTGGAGCTTCTGAAAGCTGGCGCCCATGGCCTGGAGCAGCTGCTCCTCCTGGGAGCCAGCGTCGCCAACGCCCGGCTCGTCAACAACCTCAAGCCCGGCGGTGGCAAGCGCCTCCTCGTCGAACACCTCTCCCTCAAAGGGAGCCCTGGTGCTCGACGCGCCAAGAAGATGGACGAAGAGGTTGTCGCTGACCCGCAGGTACCTGCCAGAGCCCGAGGTACCGGAGGAGGAGGGCAGGTCGTCAAACGCCCCCTCCTCGGCAGTGACCTTGCCGGCTCCCTCGGCAGGCCCCTTGCCAGTCTCCTCGGCGGGCCCCATGGCGGCATCCTCGGTGACGCCCCTGGCTCCCTCTTCGGCAGCGATCTTCTCCGCCTCCGCCGCGGCATCCGCGGCGACGTCCCTAATGGTGGCGTAGACGTCCTCGAAGGAGAAGTCTGGACGCCACGAAAGAGATAGGGCGGAGCCAAGGTCGAAAGTCAATAAGGGAAAAAGAAGAACGCAAGCGGAGGTGGAGAGCGAGTGGTTTACCCATGCCGGGCCGAGAGGCGGAAGCCCCATCTCCGCCAAGGTCTGGCGTCGAGGCAAAGCCACCGGCGCCTGTGTTCCTCTCCCCCTCTTCTGTATGCGCAGCCTCGGCGTTCGGTGTCCCTGCCGGGGACGTCCCTTGGGGCGGTGTAGTCGATGGGGGCGGCACAATCGGAGAAGCCCCCTGTGGCACTCCTTGGTGCTGCTCCCCCCTGCATCCACGGCACGGTTAACGCTGAAGCATCACGCGCGACACACGATTGATTGAGGGCGAGTGGGGGACTCACGCTGGGGGCTGGGCCGGGGGCTGCTCTCCGGACTGCTCGACACCACCAGTGGCGTATTGGAGGTACCTGCCGGGGACTGGCCGCTCGCCGAAACCCTGGCCCTCTTGATCCTCTGGGCCAGAATCTCCACATCCCTGCAAGAAGAAGACAGATAAGCACGCCGTCAGGGGGGAGGGGTGCAAGGAATGAGGGAGGAAAGCAGAGGCTTACTCCGCGTCCTCTTCCTCCTCCTCCTCTGTTGCTTTCCTCTTCCGCTCCGGCCTGAGAGGCCCGAGCTCTCTCTCCGGGCTGAGAGGCCCGAAGTCAAACAAGTCACCCCCAATCCCTGCACCGGTGTTTGCCGGCGAGGGGGGAGGCGATGGCGTCCGGGCGCGCTTGGACGACGGAGAAGCAGGCGTCCTCTTCTTTGATGCCATGGCTCTCTCCGTTTTCTTCGCCGCCACCGCCCTCGTCTGGCACGCGGGCGCCTCCTGGGCTTGCCGCAGCTGCACAGCCCGGTCGAGGCGGACCGGCTCACCAGAGGAGGCCCGCAGCAGGACCCGCCTCCTTCTGGTGGTCGGAGGGTCGGCGGTTGCGGTCCTCCCCTCCTTGCCCTCCTCTTCCGACGACCCGTTGGCGGCATCCTCAACGAGGGGAGCCCCGGTGTCGACACCGCTGGCCTCCCCAGAGGTTGTTGCCCACCGGGCGACCTCCACCTCCTCCGCCTCGCCGCGGCCTTTTCCACCACACCGTCGGCGCTGCCGGCCTCCTTGTCGAGTCTTGCCTCCTCCTCGGCAAGCCTCGCCCCCTCCACCCTGGCGGCATTATAATCCAGCTCCGCCGGGGAAGTGTCCTGGATGAGCCGCGGCTCATCGGTGACGTATACCTCGTGTAGAGTATCGAAGAACTCCTGCACCGCGAGCTCGTTCGACTCGGCCCAATTCGGGTCGAGGCCGTGCGTGTTGAAGAGTGGCATCATGGCGATGATCTCATTCCGACGAGAGTTGTTGCTCAACGGAACCACTCCCGCCGGCTGCTTGAAAACAGGCTCCTTGTCGACCTTGACGGCCTTCGCGGCGGCCCTGGCGAGCTTGCCGGACTGCTCGACCTTGCCCGCGTCATCGACCTCGAGTTTAAAGATTCGCTGGCAAAGATGGGCGTGCCGCATCACCATCAGGTTGTTATCAAGGCCGGGACGAAGCCTCATGATGTCAGCGGCGTTCACATAGAGCCAGGCCGGCCTCCCTTTGTCATGCAGAGGGGCAATCCGGCGGCGGATGAAGTCTGTCCCGATCATCTCGAGAGTGAGCCCGGCCTGGGTAAGCCAGAGAATCCAGGTGGTGGCGATCGTGAGCTTCGCGTCGTCGGCGTCGACATCACCCCAATTGCCGCCACGGACCGGTGGCTTTTGGCGAACCTCGCAGAACGCTGGCGGGTCTTCTTCCTCAATCCAGCACCACCGGCCCCGCCATTCTTCCCACCTCTCCTTCATGGCACCATCCGGGTACGCCCCTTTGGCCCTCGGGATCCAGGCGACACAGCCAGCAATGGCGCCCCCTGCCTGGATCCGAGGGGAGAAGTAATGACGGAAGAGCACCGTGCTGGGGTGCACCCTGATAACCCACAAGTGTAGGGGATCGCAACAGCTTTCGAGGGTAAAGTATTCAACCCAAATTTATTGATTCGACACAAGTGGAGCCAAAGAATATTCTCAAGTATTAGAAACTGAGTTGTCAATTCAGCCACACCTGGAAACTTAATATCTGCAGCAAAGTATTTAGTAGCAAAGTAATATGAATGTAGCGGTAACGGTAACAAAAGAGTAACGGAAGAAAAAGTAATATTTTTGGTATTTTGTAGTGATTGTAACAATAGCAACGGGAAAGTAAATAAGCGTAAACCAGTATATGGAAAGCTCATAGGCAGTGGATCGGTAATGGATAATTATGCCGGATGTGGTTCATCATGTCACAGTCATAACATAGGGTGACACATAACTAGCTCCAATTCATCAATGTAATGTAGGCATGTATTCCGAATATAGTCATATGTGCTTATGGAAAAGAACATGAATGACATCTTTTGTCCTACCCTCCCGTGGCAGCGGGGTCCTAATGGAAACTAAGGGATATTAAGGCCTCCTTTTAATAGAGAACCGGAACAAAGCATTAGCACATAGTGAATACATGAACTCCTCAAACTAAGGTCATCACCGAGAAGTATCCCGATTATTGTCACTTCGGGTTAGTCAGATCATAACACATAATAGGTGAATATAGACTTGCAAGATAGGATCAAGAACACACATATATTCATGAAAACATAATAGGTTCAGATCTGAAATCATGGCACTCGGGCCCTAGTGACAAGCATTAAGCATAGCAAAGTCAAAGCAACATCAATCTCAGAACATAGTGGATATTAGGGATGAAACCCTAACAAAACTAACTCGATTACATGATAGATCTTATCCAACCCATCACCCTCCAGCAAGCCTACGATGGAATTACTCCCGCACGGCGGTGAGCATCATGAAATTGGTGATGGAGGATGGTTGATGATGACGACGGCGACCAATCCCCCTCTCCAGAGCCCCGAACGGACTCCAGATCAGCCCTCCCGAGAGGTTTTAGGGCTTGGCGGTGGCTTCGTATCGTAAAACGCGATGATTTCTTCTCTCTGATTTTTCTCTCTCTGAAAGCCAATATATAGAGTTGGAGTTGGCGTCGGAAGGTCTCCAGGGGGCCCACGAGGTAGGGTGGCGCGCCCCCACCCTCCTGGACAGGGTCTGGGCCCCCTGGTCTTCATCTTTGGCGAGGATTTATTATTATTTTTTATAAGATATTCTGTGGAGTTTCAGGTCATTCCGAGAACTTTTGTTTTCTGCACATAAAACAACATCATGGCAATTCTCTTTGAAAACAAATACATCCGGGTTAGTTCCATTCAAATCATGCAAGTTAGAGTCCAAAACAAGGGCAAAAGTGTTTGGAAAAGTAGATACGACGGAGACGTATCAACTCCCCAAGCTTAAACCCTTGCTTGTCCTCAAGCAATTCAATGATGTGACCGAAAGAGAAAAGTAAAACTTCTACAAACTCTGTTTGCTCTTGTTGTTGTAAATATGTCAAGCCAAGATTCAAGTTTTCAAAGCAAAGATTATAACTAACCACATTTGCAATAATTCTCGTGTCTCATGTTTACTCATATCAATGGCATAATCAATCATGAAGTCATAATAATAAATCTCGGATGACAACACTTTCTCAAAACAATCATAATATGATATAACAGGATGGTATCTCGCTAGCCCTTTCTGAGACCGCAAAACATAAATGCAGAGCACCTTTAAAGATCAAGGACTGACTAGACATTTTAAATCATGGTAAAAGAGATCTAATCATAGTCATACCCAATATAAATTAACAGTAATGCATGCAAATGACAGATGTGCTCTCCAGCTAGTGCTTTTAATAAGAGGGTGATGAATCAACATAAAAGTAAATAGATAGGCCCTTCGTAGAGGGAAGCAGGGATTTGTAGAGGTGCCAGAGCTCGGTTTTGAAATAGAGATTGAATAATATTTTGAGCGGCATACTTTCATTGTCAACATAACAACTAAGAGATGGTGATATATTCCATGCCACACACATTATAGGCGGTTCCCAAACAGAATGGTAAAGTTTATACTCCCCCTCCACCAACAAGCATCAATCCACGACTTGCTCGAAACAATGAGTGCCTCCAACATACATCAGGTCCCAGGGGGAGTTCTGTTTGCAATTAATTTTGATTTAGTTTGCATAAAGCACGGGACTGGGCATCCCGGTAACCAGCCATTTTCTCGTGAATGAGGAGCGGAGTCCACTCCTCTTGAGAATAACCCGCCTAACATGGAAGATAAGGGCATCCCTAGTTGATACATGAGCTATCCGAGCATACAAAACAGAATGATTATTTGAAGGTTTAGAGTTTGGCACATAAAAATTTACTTGGGACGGCAGGTAGATACCGCATATAGGAAGGTACAGTGGACTCATCTGGAATAACTTTGGGGTTTAAGGGATTGGATGCACAAGCAGTATTCCCGCTTAGTACAAGTGAAGGCTAGCAAAAGACCGAAGCGACCAACTAAAGAGCGACAACAGTCATGAACATGCATTAAAATTAATAAACATTGGATGCAAGCATGAGTAGGTTATAATCCACCATGAACATAAATATCGTGAAGGCTATGTTGATTTTGTTTACATGTTTGAACATGTGCCAAGTCAAGTCACTTAAATCATTCAAAGGAGGATACCACCCCATCATACCACATCACAACCATTTTAATAGCATGTTGGCATGCAAGATACACCATTATAACTCATAGCTAATCAAGCATGGCATAAGCAACTATGATCTCTAATTGTCATTGCAAACATGTTCATTCATAATAAGCTGAATCAAGAACGATGAACTCATCATATTTACAAAACAAAAGAGGTCGAGTTCATACCAGCTTTTCGCCTACCAATCCATCGTATATCATCATAATTGCCTTTCACTTGCACGACCAAACGATGTGAATAATAATAAGAGTGCACGTGCATTGGACTAAGCTGGAATCTGCAAGCATTCAATAAACAGGAGAACACAAGGCAATATGGGCTCTTGGTTAAATCAACAATAATGCATATAAGAGCCACTTCAACAATTTAATCATGGTCTTCTCCTATCGACCCCCAAAGAAAAGAAAAGAAATAAAACTATTTACACGGGAAAGCTCCCAACAAGCAAAAGAAGAACGGGAAATATTTTTGGGTTTTCTTTTTAATTATTACTACTACAGCAGGAAAAGTAAACTAACACTAATTTTTTTTCTTGAAATTTCTTAAACACACAAGAAGAAAGCAGGAAAAAGAAAATAAACTAGCATGGATATTACAGTGAAAAAGTATGAGCACCGACATCTAGCAATGAGTGTGTGTGAACATAAATGTAATGTCGGTGAGAAATACGTACTCCCCCAAGCTTAGGCTTTTGGCCTAAGTTGGTTCATTTCTAGGGATAGCCTGGCGGATACCCGTAGGTATAGCTGGGGTCGTACTGTTATGCAGAGGCTAACGCCTCCTGAGCTGCAGCGTGGCGTCGAGCTGCCTCCGCTCTCCTCTCGTACTCATCTGCCTCCTCTCTGGTAATAACATATCTTCCTTTTGTCTGAGAATCAAAGAAGGCAGGAGCAGGAAGATTAATACGGACAACATGTCGTTTGTTAAAGATTAGTCGACACCGGAGAGGTGATTCAGTCCTCTCAACAAACTGGTGGGAAACCATAGAATCAAAATCCAAATAAGTAGGGGGCAACTCCATATCACCCTCACGAATGTCTATCTCAAGAAAATTAGCTAAGCGGGTTGCATAAATTCCTCCAAAGAAATCTCCGTTATATCTATTAAGATGCAACCTACGAGCTACAATGGCTCCCATATGATAGGATTGGTCTCCTAACACAGCACTCCTGAGAATGCTGAGATCAGGGACACACATGTGACATGCTTCATCCTTAGCATTTATGCACCTATCGATGAAGACAGCAAAATAATGTATAGAAGGAAAGTGAATGCTCCTCAGTAGTGGCTTATGCTATATATCTAGATTCCCCCACAGTTATGCTAGCAAGAAAGTCTCTAAATTCAGATTTACGGGGATCAACAGTACTACCCCATTGTGGGAGTTTGCAAGGAAAAGTAAAATCCTCTAAGTCCATGGTATAAGATTTTTCATAAAGATCAAACATGATAGAAGGGGAATTACGCGAAGATGAAAACTAAAACCTCCTCACAAATGAACTAGTGAGATCATGATACTGTGGGCATTTGTCTGCCTCGAAGTCCACAAGACCGGCGTTACGCAAATATCCGTTAAATTCTTCTTTGATTCCCGCTCGATCCATAAAATTTTCCGAAGGCCATTCACAGGGCCTCACGGGAGTGTCCCTTGGGGGCTCCTCATCGGCATCGTGCATTGCAAGCCTAGGGCCTTGCTTCCTTGAAGAACCACCTTGGAACATCTTCCTAAACATATTGTTTTCTCTGAAAAAATTCTGAAATTTCTAGTAACTTCAAACAAAAGTGAACCAACTTCAATAAAATTGATAGCAACTACTCCTACAAGTTCCTAGAGGATATATCATGCATTAGAAATACTTGGAACCATATAAATTTGACATGCAAGCTCAAGAACATGGTCACCTATGTAGCATAAATTTGCAATGAATAAAGCACTAGAACAAAAACTAATTGGACCAATGGAGGAGTCACATACCAAGGAACAATCTCCCCAAGCAGTATTGTGAGAGGTGCTTTGAGCAAGGAGATCAAAAATCACAGCAACGGGGGCTGGAACTATTGTTTGAGCTGTTTATTCATGTTTGTGGGAGGAAGAAGAAGAGGATGGGTGCAGGAATAAGTGGAGTAGGGCCACTATGGGCCCACGAGGCAGGGGGCGCGCCCTGGGGGGTAGGGCGCGCCCTCCACCCTCGTGTCCAGGTGGCAGCTCCCTCCGCGGTAATTTTTGCACCAAAAATTCTCAAATATTCCTGAAAAAATCATATTAAATTGGCATGGCATTATGAGGACTTATATTTTCAGGATATTTTTATATTGCACGGATCAATCAGGAAACAGGCAGAAAAATACTATTTTTACTTTATTTCAACTAAATAACAGAAAGTATAAAGAGGGTACAGAAGGTTGTGCCTTCTAGTTTCATCCGTCTCATGCTCATCAAAAGGAATCCACTAACAAGGTTGATCAAGTCTTGTTAACAAACTCATTCCGAATAACATGGAATCGGAGAAATTTCGAATAACACTAAGTTAACTCAATGGGGATATGCACATCCCCTATAATAAGAATATCATATTTCTTCTTGACAGTAGGAAGGGGAAATTCAAAAACCTCCAAAAATAATCGATGGAACTTTTCCAATAGAATTGATACTATAAACTTGAGGTTGTTTCCTCGGAAAGCGTACCGTATGCTCATTACCATTAACATGAAAAGTGACATTGCCCTTATTGCAATCAATAACAGCCCCTGCAGTATTCAGAAAAGGTCTTCCAAGAATAATAGACATACTATAATCCTCGGGAATATCAAGAATAACAAAGTCCGTTAAAATAGTAACGTTTGCAACCACAACAGGCACATCCTCACAAATACCGGCCACGTATAGCAGTTGATTTATCAGCCATTTGCAAAGATATTTCAGTAGGTGTCAACTTATTCAAATCAAGTCTACGGTATAAAGAGAGAGGCATAACACTAACACCGGCTCCAAGATCACATAAAGCAGTTTTAACATAATTTCTTTTAATGGAGCATGGTATAGTGGGTACTCCTGATCTCCAAGTTTCTTTGGTATTCCACCCTTAAAAGTATAACTAGCAAGCATGGTGGAAATTTCATCTTCCGGTAATGATATCCTTCATATACTTAGCATAAGGATATGTTTTGAGCACATCAGTTAACCACATACGCAAAAAGATAGGTCTAATCATTTCAGCAAAGCGCTCAAAATCCTCATCATCCTTTTTCTTGGATGGTTTTGGAGGAAAAGGCATAGGTTTCTGAACCCATGGTTCTCTTTCTTTACCATGTTTCCTAGCAACAAAGTCTCTATTATCATAACATTGATTCTTTGATTGTGGGTTATCAACATCAACAGCAGGTTCAACTTCTACATCATTGTCATTACTAGGTTGAGCATCATCATGAACATCATCATGAACATTTTCACTAGGTTCATGTTCATTGCCAGATTTTGTTTCAAAGATCGAAATAGATATATCATTTGGATTATCAAAGCGGTTCAGAATAGGTTCACTAGAAGTTTGCAAAGTCCTATCATTTTTCTTTTTCTTCCTTTTAGAAGAACTAGGCACATCAGTATTATTTCTCTGAGAATCTTGCTCAATTCTCTTAGGGTGGCCTTCAGGATACAAAGGTTCTTGAGTCATTCTACCGGTTCTAGTAGACACTCTAACACAGCATAATCATTTTTCTTACTATTCATTTCATTGAGCAAATCATTTTGAGCCTTAAGTACTTGTTCTACTTGAGTGGTAACCATAGAAGCATCTTTGCTAATGATTTTAAGTTCACATCTAACATTAGCCATATAATCACCCAAGTGTTTAATCATAAAGGTATTTGTTTTAATTGTCTACCAAAATAAGCATTGAAATTTTCTTGTTTGACAATAAAATTATCAAACTCATCCAAGCATTGTCTAGCAGACTTATAGTGAGGAATGTCACCTTCAACAAATCTATAGAGAGAATTTACCTTTACTACCTGTGTCGGGTTATCGGGATCAGGAGGTTCTTCAATAGGTAATGGATCAAGATCATATGTTTCTTCAACAGGCGGAAAATTAAGACCATGTATTTCTTCAATAGGAGGTAAATTCTTAACATCTTCAGCTTTAATACCTTTTTCTTTCATTGATTTCTTTGCCTCTTGCATATCTTCAGGACTGAGAAATAAAACACCTCTCTTCTTCGGAGTTGTTTTATGAATAGGCCCAGTAATTGGCTCAGGAGCTGGCTCAGGAGGTGCCCAATTATTTTCATTTGTCAACATATTATTCAATAGAATTACAGCTTCATCCGGTGTTCTTTCCCTGAAAAAAGAACCAGCACAACTATCCAGGTAATCTCTGGAAGCATCGGTTAGTCCATTATAAAAGATATCAAGTATTTCATTTTCTTAAGAGGATGATCAGGAAAAGCATGAAGTAACTTGAGAAGCCTCCCCCAAGCTTGTGGAAGACTCACTTCTTCAATTTGCACAAATTTGTATATTTCCTTTAATGCAGTTTGTTTCTTATGAGCAGGGAAATGTTTAGCAGAGAAGTAATAAATCATATCCTGGGGACTATGCACACAACCAAGATCTAGAGAATTAAACCATATCTTAGCATCACCTGTTAATGAGAACGGAAATATTTGAAGGATATAAAAGTAGCGAGATCTCTCATCATTAGTGAACAGGGTGGCTATATCATTTAATTTAGTAAGATGTGCCACAACAATTTCAGATTCGTAACCATGAAAAGGATCAGATTCAACCAAAGTAATTATATCAGGATCAACAGAGAATTCATAATCCTTATCGGGAACACAAATAGGTGAAGTAGCAAAAGCAGGGTCAGGTTTCATTCTATCTCTAAGAGATTCTTTACTCCATTTAACTAACAGCCTCTTAAGTTCATATCTATCCTGGCAGGCAAAAATAGCTGCAGAAGATTCCATATCAAAAAGATAACCCTCGGGAATAGCATGCTTTTCTTGATCATCACTTTCTTCTACATAATCAGTTTCAATAGTTTCTTTCTCTCTAGCCCTAGAAATTTGTTCATCAAGAAATTCACCAAGGGCACAGTAGTATCAAGCATAGAAGTAGTTTCATCATAAGTATCATGCATAGCGTAGTGGCATCATCAATAACATGCGACATATCGTAACGAATAGCGTAAGCAGGTTTAGGTGTCGCAAGCTTACTCATAACAGAAGGTGAATCAAGTGCGAGCTAGATGGCGCTTCCTTACCTCCCCTCGTAGTTGAGGGATAAATTTTTGTCTTAGCGTCTTTCAAGTTCTTCATAGTGTCCAGCAGATATAAATCCCAAGTAACTCAAAGAATAGAGCTATGCTCCCCGGCAACGATGCAAACAATTAGTCTTGATAACCCACAAGTGTAGGGGATCACAACAGCTTTTGAGGGTAAAGTATTCTACCCAAATTTATTGATTCGACACAAGGGGAGCCAAAGAATATTCTCAAGTATTAGAAACTGAGTTGTCAATTCAGCCACACCTGGAAACTTAATATCTGCAGCAAAGTATTTAGTAGCAAAGTAATATGATATTAGTGGTAACGGTAACAAAAGAGTAACAGAAGCAAAAGTAATATTTTTGGTATTTCGTAGTGATTTTAAAAATAGCAATGGGAAAGTAATAAGCGTAAACCAGTATATGGAAAGCTCATAGGCATTGGATCGGTAATGGATAATTATGCCGGATGCGGTTCATCATGTAAAAGTCATAACATAGGGTGACACGGAACTAGCTCCAATTCATCAATGTAATGTAGGCATGTATTCCGAATATAGTCATACGTGCTTATGGAAAAGAACTTGCATGATATCTTTTGTCCTACCCTACCGTGGCAGCGGGGTCCTAATGGAAACTAAGGGATATTAAGGCCTCCTTTTAATAGAGAACCGGAACAAAGCATTAGCACATAATGAATACATGAACTCCTGAAACTATGGTCATCACCGAGAAGTATCCCAATTATTGTCACTTCGGGGTTGTCGGGTCATAACACATAATAGGTGACTATAGACTTGCAAGGTATGATCAAGAACACAAATATAATCATGAAAACGTAATAGGTTCAGATCTGAAATCATGGCACTTGGGCCCTAGTGACAAGCACTAACCATAGCAAAGTAATAGAAACATCAATCTCAGAACATAGTGGATACTAGGGATCAAACCCTAACAAAACTAACTCGATTACATGATAGGTCTCATCCAACCCATCACCGTCCAGCAAGCCTACGATGGAATTACTCACGCATGGCGGTCAGCATCATGAAATTGGTGATGGAGGATGGTTGATGATGATGACGGCGATGAATCCCCCTCTCCGGAGCCCTGAACGTACTCCAGATCAGCCCTCCCGAGAGGTTTGGCTTGGCGGCGGCTCTGTATCGTAAAACGCGATGATTTCTTCTCTCTGATTTTTTTCTCTCCGAAAGCCAATATATAGAGTTGGAGTTGGCGTCGGAAGGTCTCCAGGGGGCCCACGAGGTAGGGGGCGCGCCCCGGAGGTGGGGGGGGCGCCCCCCACCCTCGTGGACTGGGTGTGGGCCCCCTGGTCTTCATCTTTGCGAGGATTTTTTATTATTTTTTCTAAGATGTTCCGTGGAGTTTCAGGTCATTCCGAGAACTTCTGTTTTCTGCACATAAAACAACATCATGGCAATTCTGCTGAAAACAACGTCAGTCCGGGTTAGTTCCATTCAAATCATGCAAGTTAGAGTCCAAAACAAGGGCAAAACTGTTTGGAAAAGTAGATACGACGGAGACGTATCACACCCCGACGAAGCCCTCGTAGAGATGGGCGAAGAGGGACATACACGCCACGGTATTTGGAGTAAAATCCAGGAGGTGGAAGCCGTAGGTGTGCATGATGTCCTTGAAGAAATTGGAGAAGGGGGGACAGAGCTCGCAAGAGAAATAGTCGATGAAGAAGGGGTACCGATGCGGGGAGGGGGCGGCGCCGGCAGGGACGACGGTCGTTGCCGGACGCCCAATCTTCTCTCCCCCCGTCTCACACCCCACAAACACTTGAACATCTCCCGAAGCTCGGGAACGCCAATCATCGAGGGGGAAAAGAAGGCGGATTGCGTCCGCTGCATCGCCAATGCACCCTCCGGTGCCTCCCTCACTCCGACGTCCTTGGACCCTCCTTTACCCCCGGTGGATTTGGGCGCCATGGCGACAACGGGAAGCGGAAAAGCAGAGGACGGCGAAGGCACGGTGGTGATGGGCAAAAGCAGAAAGGCTCGAGAGGAAGGGAGCGGCAGTTCTGAGATTGGAGGAAGGCACAGGGAAGGGGTAAAAGTGAGCAGCGCGCCCGCGGTTATTCCTTTTTATGGGGAAGGCACGGGTCGCCTCCTTTCCCATTAGCTGCGACGCATGCGTGCGAGCGTTGTCCCACGCATGCCTCCCACGTCACGCGCACGCGCACGACCCCCACGTCACGTGTTCAACACGTCTCATGGGGAAGCGCAATGGACGGAACAGTGGCCGCGGTAAAAATCCACCCCAACTGCCCGTGCACCGTTCTGGGCCTGGCCCACCAACGTGCTGCGCTTATGTGTGGCCCAGGCCCGGGGGCTCTTGTCGGTGTACAAAAGTAGGGGCTCTGCTTTTGACCCCTTTACTTGTGCACGGGCAGTTAGAGCCTCCCGCCACGACCACGCATAGACATGGCAGGAAAGGGGAGCTGGAGAGGAGCCAAAGCCATGAAGACAAATGAAGCAGCGACAAGGACCAAGGCCACAAGGATCAGATGGGCGAAGCAGGTTTTCCCGGCAAGGACCCTTGCTAGAGCAGCCTCAACCGCCCCGGCAAGACCCTTGCCGGGGCAGCCCGCCCGCGCCAGCCGAGCAAGCCACCCTTGAGCCCACCAATGCTCACACAAATGCATTGGGACAGGGCTCGGGAGGCACCTCCTGATGAAGTCATATACCTGGGGTAGGGTCATAGACCTGCCCAAAGGTACCCTCCACAAGGACACTCGCAAGAGAAGCCGCCTTCCAGTCGACCTGGTAGGTTTCCACTCGACAGATTCAAAGACACTCGACCATGAAGACCCACTCAACCACCAGGAGTCCAAGAGCCACTTGGTGCCCAAACAGTCTGTAGTTAAATAGTCTTTATGATCTTAGTGACACTTTATGTAAGGCGTTACCAGTAACGCCTAGCCTTAACGCACCTTAAACCCTCTGCTGCGTGGGCTGGCTGGGGTCCTGGCTCACTCTATATAAGCCACCCCCCTCCACAGGTAGAAGGGTTCGCACCCCTCTAACACATACGCATATAATTCAGTCGACCGCCTCCGGGCTCCGAGACGTAGGGCTATTACTTCCTCCGAGAAGGGCCTGAACTCGTAAATCCCTTGCGTATACAACTACTCCATAGCTAGGAACTTGCCTCTCCATACCTACCCCCATTCTACTGTCAGACTTAGAACCACGACAGTTGGCGCCCACCGTGGGGCTGGTGTTCTAGCGATTTGTTGGAGAAGTTGGGATTCTTTCGATCTCCTACATCATGGTTTCAAGTGGAGTTCTGGTTGACGGCCACGAGATCTGTCTCGGTGCGCTCACGTTCGTCGCCGACGACTCTGCTTGGCTTCAGGAGGCTCCACTCGACGTGGACGCGCTCCCCGTCCGCGGGGCGACGCACTTGCTTTCGCGTGTGTCCGCGGCGTCCTCTCCTGCGGCAACCGTTGACCCAGTATGGGTCGGCTCCTGTGCCGTCTTCGCTCCCAGTCTCCCACCGGCGCAAGCGTTCCGGTCGGTCGAGGCTTCAGCGGTGGGTGAGGCATGTGATGGCCCGCCAGTCGGCCACACCCCAAGTCGCGGCGATCGAGCCCGACGAATCTCTCTACGGCCTGTTCGACCTGTCGACTGGCTCCGCAGAGACTGCGTCCGAATGCGATAGCAGTGACCCGGCGGCAGAGGTTCTGATGGTCGCTGGACCACGCAGTCCCCCCGGATTCACCCGCACCAACGGAGGTGACGGTGGAGGCGATCCGGAGCAAGCCCACGAAGAGTACTTGCCCAAGCCCCTCACTTCGCTCCAGAGAGAGGAGCTTCGCCGTTGGTACATGGATGCACTTCACACTCCTATCGCTGGAGAAACCCCCGAGGCTCGTGCCTTGGAGGATGCGCGCTTGGCCAACCTGGTAGAGCGCTCTCGACTAGAGAACCTTCAGCGAGTACTCGACGAGCGCGCGCGACCAAGGGTTCCAGAATACAGTCGACGTCAGCTCTTTCAACCGCCAACTCAGGTATATCGAACTCCGATTCAGAAGTTAGCAGCTGCCGCCCAGATAGCGTAGTCAATTCAGCCTTCCCGATGGAGGCGGGTAGAGGTTTGCTGCAAATCGTAGATCTGCTCCGGGCGGCGAGGATCAAAACTCAGTTGTATCACGATCATGAACAGGATTCACAGCCGATCCGTTGCTGCGAATTCAGTCCAGTCAGCCCATAGTCCGAGATCGCCCCCGAGGCGTGAGGAACGTGGGGTCCGGCGTGATGATCAGTACAAGGGTCGCGAGTAGTATGAGCACCGATTCGATCGCAACGATCGACGTCGAGTGCCCACTCCTCCCCCAAGGGGTGGATCATACACTCCTCGGCAGCAGGACGACAGACGCCAGTACAGTGTTGGGCGAAGAGTTCCAGTCGACCCCAGGGAACTAGGCTTTGATGTGAGATCTATTATTGTTCAAGGTTTGGTCGACAGGAACAGAGCTCACCGAGACGGCCATGATAGAGATGTTCCCTCCAGCAGCAGAGTTCATGTCTCGGGACCAGAGTGTTTCAGCAGAGCCATCAGAGCCGCGGTGATTCCTCCCAACTTCAGGTTGGCGACTAGAGTCAATAAGTTCATTGGTGAATCCAAGCCTGACACTTGGCTTGAAGATTACCGAGTGGCCGTTCAGATCGGCGGTGGCAACGATGAGTTAGCCATGAAACATTTGCCTCTTATGTTGGAGGGTTCAGCCAGGGCGTGGTTGAACTGATTAGCACCCAGCAGTATTTACACTTGGGAAGATCTTGCCCGAGTGTTTGTCAGGACATTTGAAGGAACTTGCAAACGACCAGCAGGATTGACGGAGTTGCAGTCGTGTGTGCAAAAGTTGAGTGAAACTTTGAGAGATTATATCCAGAGGTGGATCACTTTGCACCACACGATCGAGAATGTATCCGATCACCAGTACCTGTGCCTTCAAAGAAGGTGTCATGAACAGAGAGTTGAGTTTGAAATTTGGTCGAACCGGAGATATGACCCTGAGTCGGATGATGGAGATGGCCACCAAGTATGCAAATGGTGAAGAAGAGGATCGGCTCCGGAGTGGTAAATATAAATCGGCCGCCAATGAGGCCGGCGGAGGAAATTCCAATGGAAGCGTATATCAAAGCCGAGCCAGCCGCTCCGGAGAGGCCTTGGTCAGTGACCCTGGAAAGTTCAAGGGGAAACCCAAGGGTCCTTGGAACCCCAAGAAGGTGAAAGACCAGGATGGAAACGACGTGTTGGATTTGCCATGTCATATTCATACAAAGAAAGATGAAGAGGGTAAACTCATTTACCCGAAACATACCACTCGACAGTGTCGGCTCTTGATTCAGCAGTTCCAAGGGAAACAACTCAACGATAAGGATAAGGAAACAGACAAAGTTAAGGACAAAGATGACAGTGATGATGGATATCCCTAGGTCAATTCCACGCTGATGATTTTTGCTGACGTCGAAAGCAAAAGTCGATTGAAGGTTATCAATCGGGAAGTGAACTTGGTTGCTCCGGTGACTCCCAATTATCTGAAATGGTCCTGCATCGCCATCACATTCGACCAGTCTGATCACCCGACGCACATTGCCACCCCCGGGGAGGCAAGCATTGGTGGTCGACCCAGTTGTTGAGGGCACTCGACTGACCAAAGTCCTGATGGATGGTGGTAGTGGCCTGAACATATTGTACGCGGAGAAGTTGAAAGGAATGGGCATTCCGATGTCCGGACTCGCATTTCAAGAATATGAGCTTCCACGGAGTCATTCCTGGAAAGAAGGATGAGTCACTCGGCCAAATTGCCCTTGATGTAGTTTTTGGTGATCCGAAGCATTTCCGGAAAGAAAAGTTGACCTTTGAGGTCGTGGATTTCCAGAGCGCTTATCACGCTATTATGGGAAGGCCAGCTTATGCACGTTTCATGGCCCGACCATGTTACGTGTATCTTAAACTGAAGATGCCTGGTCCCAAGGGCGTGATCACTGTAACAGGCAATCAGAAGAAGGCGGGAGAGTGCTTCTAGAAAGGCTCTAAGAACGACGATGCTCAGTTGGCAGTGGTAGAGCTACAAGAGTATCAGAAAACTGCAGATCCGAGTGATTTGTTGCGAACTAAGAAGCCTGCTACGGAGTCAGCATTTCAGTCGACTGGTGAGACGAAATAGGTTCACATTCACCCGACTGATCCCAATGCTGCTCCGACCAACATCTCAACAACACTGTACTCAAAATAGGAAGAAGCACTCATCCAGTTCCTCCGTGAGAACTGGGACATCTTTGCATGTAAGCCTCACGACATGCCGGGTGTTCCTGTGGAGCTGGCTGAGCATCGCCACGAAGTCGACCCAAAATTCAAACCGGTTAAAGAATATCTTGGCGGTCCGCCGTCCGTAAGAGAAAGGCCATTGGCGAGGAGGTGGCTCGGCTCTTAGCGGCAGAGTTCATCCGAGAGATCTACCACTCCGAGTGGCTCGCCAATGTCGTCATGGTCCCCAAGAAGGACAAGTCGTTGCGCATGTGCATCGATATCAAGCATATCAATCGGGCCTGCCCGAAGATCATTTCCTCTTCCTCGCATTGACCAAATAGTCGACTCAAGCTGCGGGATGTGAGAGGTTGTCTTTTTAGACGCCTATTCCGGGTACCATCAGATCCGTGCAGATGGACCCGATGAGATTAAAACAGCGTTCATCACTCCATTCGGGTGCTTCGTTATGTCACCATGCCATTCGGTCTCAAGAATGCCGGAGCCACATTCATGAGGATGATTCGTAGTGTTTGCTCACTCAAATCAGTCGGAATGTAGAAGCGCATATGGATGATATAGTGGTCAAGTCAAGAAAGGGTTCCGACCTGTTGACCGACCTTGCTGAAACATTTGCCAATCTCGTGGAGGTATGATATCAAGCTTCACCCATCAAAGTGTACATTTGGAGTTCTGGTGGAAAGTTACTCGGTTTTCGCTTACGAGCGAGGAATCGATGCTAACCCGAAAAGGTTGGCACCATACTCGAATGAAGCGCCTGCGGCGTGTGTAATGATGTCCAGAAACTTCTTTGGATGCCCGGCCGCTTTAAGTCGATTCATCTCTCGCCACGGTGAAAAGGCATTGCCTCTTTACCGACCGATGAAGAACTCGGACAAGTTCGAGTGGAATCTAGAAGTCGATGCAGCATTTGCGAGCTCAAAGCTCGCGCTCTCCACCAACGGTGCTTGCTGCCCAAATCAGCAAAGAGCCTTTGCTGCTTTACATTGCAGCCTTTGGACAAGTCGTCAAGACCATACTTACGGCCGAAAGGAAGAAGAAGGAAAAGCCTTCAAATTTCAACGCCCAGCTTTATTATCTTTTCAAGTAATCTGACCCCATCAAAGCAAAGATACCCTCACTATCGTAAGCTTGTTTATGGGATCTATATGACCACAAAGAAGGTTGCTCATTATTTCTCCGATCATTCCATTACGATCGCCGACGCCCATTGTTGGAAATTCTTCATAACAGAGATGCAACTGGTCGAGTAGCAAAATGGGCGATTGAACTCCTTCCCCTTGATATCAAATTCGAGGCAAAGAAAGCCATCAAGTCCCAAGCAATAGCAGACTTCCTCGCCGAGTGGACTGAAGAGCAGCTTCCGACTCAAGTTCACTCGGAGCACTGGACTATGTTTTTCGACGGTTCCAAGATGCTGAACGGTTTTGGTGCAGGGGTTGTATTGGTTTCCCCCCGAGGAGATAGGCTCAAATATGTTCTCCAGATTCGCTTTGATTCTTCCAACAATGAAGCAGAATATGAAGCACTCCTGTATGGGTTGCGCATGGCCATTTCACTCGATGTCCGTCACCTTATGGTCTACGGCGACTCGGATCTGGTTGTTAATCAAGTGATGTAGGAGTGGGATGTCAAAAGCCCAGCTATGACAGGTTATTGTAATGCAGTGAGAAAGCTGGAGAAGAAATTCGAGGGGTTAGAGCTTCATCATATACCCGACCGAAAAATCAAGCTGCAGTGATTTGGCGAAGGTAGGATCCAAGAGGGAAGCCATTCCTAGTAATGTATTTTTGGAGCACATTCATGCACCATCAGTGCAGGAGGATCCTTTCACAGAAGAAGCCCCGCAGCAAAAGAGTGCCGATGATCCGACTAAAGTTGAGGTCCCAGCCGTGGTCGACCTAATTATGGAAGTTGTGGTCATCACTCCCGACTGGACGGTGCCGTACATCGCATATATCCTAAGGAAAGAGCTCCCAGAGAATGAAGAAGAGGCTCGACAGATCGTCCGACGATCCAAGGCCTTAACAGTGATCAAGGGACAGTTGTTCAGGGAAAGCGTGACTGGAGTCGGCCAGAAGTGTATCACGCCAGAAGAAGGTCAGATAGTTCTTGAGGATATCCACTCTGGGACCTGTGGCCATCATGCGTCCTCTCGGACCATTGTGGCTAAAGCATACCGAGCGGGATTTTACTGGCCGAAAGCAAATGAAATGGCAAAAGAAATAGTTGACAAGTGCGAAGGATGTCGGTTCTATTCCAACATGTCGCACAAGCCCGCCTCGACCTTGAAGACCATTCCACTCGTCGGCCCTTCGCTGTTTGGGGATTGGACATGATTGGACCGTTGAGAATCGCGTAAGCGGCTTCACTCATTTGCTAGTAGCAATCGACAAGTTCACCAAGTGGATCGAAGCCAAGCCCATCAAGAACCTCGATGCATGCACCGCTATCGCTTTCATCAGAGGGTTGATATTCAGATATGGAGTTCCGCATAGCATCATCACCGACAATGGGTCAAACTTCGATAATGACAAGTTCAAAGCCTTATGCGCCTCTCAAGGCACGCGGGTCGACTATGCTTCAGTGGCTCATCCTTAGTCGAATGGACAAGCAGAACGTGCAAACGGCCTCATTCTCAAAGGGCTGAAACCACGGGCCGATGCGTGATCTCAAACACGCAGCAGAGCTTGGGTCGATTTAACGTCCATCGATTCTTCCGGGATTGAGGACAACTCCTAATCGGTCGACTAGGAGAACTCCACTCTTCCTGGTCTATGGAGCTGAAGCAGTTCTGCCGAGTGACCTGCTTCACAATGCGCCTCGAGGCGAACTATACTCTGAAGAAGAAGCGGAACAAGCCCGGAAAGATGCAGTCGACCTCTTGGAAGAGGAGAGAGAAATGGCCCTGATCCTCTTGACTATCTATCAGCAAGACTTGCGTCGATTCCATGCCAGAAATGTGAAGAGTCGAGCCTTCCAAGAGGGAGATTTGGTCCTCCGAGTGGATCAACAGAAACCACACAAGCTCGCTCCCACTTGGGAAGGTCCCATCATCGTCACAAGAGTTCTCCACAACGGAGCGTATCATCTCTACAACGTTGATCGCCAGATCGACGAGCCTCGAGCTTGGAACGCGGAGCTGCTCCGCCTTTTACACTTAATACTCACTCGGTTGAGATGTAATAAAAGTACTTTTGTAGTTTGTTTATCTAAGACAAGAATGTTATAATTTTCCCAGTGATTGTTATTACTTTTTGTTGAAATTTCCCCCAATGGGTGGCTTAGTTGCGAATCCGGTTCGCCTAAGTTTGTAAAAAAAATCCTTTCCGAGTGGCGAGCCAGTCTCTCACTCGGGGGCTTAGTTGCGAATCCGCTTCGCCTAAGTATTCAAAATCCTACCGAGTGGCGAGCCAGTCTCTCACTCGGGGGCTTAGCTGGGAATCCTCTTCGCCTAAGTTTTCAAAATCCTACCGAGTGGCGAGCCAGTCTCCTACTCGGGGGCTTAGCTGCAGTCCAAGTACTCGCCTAAGTATTCAAAATCCCACCGAGTGGCGAGCCGCCTCCCACGCTGAGGCTTAGCTGCAGTCCAAGTACTCGCCTAAGTATTCAAAATCCCACCGAGTGGCGAGCCAGCCTCCCACTCGGAGGCTTAGCTGCAGTCCAAGTACTCGCCTAAGTATTCAAAATCCCACCGAGTGGCGAGCCAGCCTCCCACTGGAGGCTTAGCTGCAGTCCAAGTCCTCGCCCAAGTATCCAAAATCCCACCGAGGGGCGAGCCAGCCTCCCACTCGGAGGCTTAGCTGCAGTCCAAGTACTCGCCTAAGTATTCAAATCCTACCGAGTGGTGAGCCAGCCTCCCACTCGGGGCCTTGCAACAGCCCAAGGATTCGCCTTAACATCCAAAATAATGAAAATCGCAAGGACGACGAGGTGCAGGTCGACTGTTACCTCCTCCTCCAAAGCTACGCCACAAAAATCCTACCGAGTGGAGAGCAAACCTCCCACTCGGGGGCTTAGCTGCAGCCCAGTGCTCGCCTAAGTAATAGAAATCCTACCGAGTGGTGAGCAAACCTCACTCTCGGGGGCTTAGCTGCAGCCCAACGCTCGCCTAAGTAATAGAAATCCTACCGAGTGGAGAGCAAACCTCCCACTCGGAGGCTTAGCTGCAGCCCAGTGCTCGCCTAAGTAATAGAAATCCTACCGAGAGGAGAGCAAACCTCCCACTCGTGAGGCTTAGCTGCAGCCCGGTGCTCACCTAAGTAATAAAAAATCCTACCGAGTGGAGAGCAAACCTCCCACTCGGAGGCTTAGCTGCAGCCCAGTGCTCGCCTAAGTAATAAAAACCCTACCGAGTGGAGAGCAAACCTCCCACTCGGGAGCTTAGCTACGGTCCAGTGCTCGCCTAAGTAAGGAATTCATCCCAATCCACAAGGACGATGAGGTGCAGGTCGACTGTTACCTTCTCCTTCGGAGCTTCGCCACAAGTACAACGCGGCGGTCCATCCCAATCCGCAAGGACGACGAGGTGCAGGTCGATCGCTACCTCCTCCTTCGAGCTTCGCCATAAGTACAACGTGCAGTTCATCCCAATCCGCAAGGACGACGAGGTCAATAGTCATGTTCCATCTCTACCGCAGGATAGATGAAGCACAAGTCGACTGGAGTTTCAACGGAATATCTTCCGAATGAGGAATAAAGTTCTCTCGAAGGCAAACAAAGCATGTTAAAGGATAAATCAAGTTCGGATAAACGTCCTACGGATCCAAAGGTACTCAGGCGTTAAGCCTGTTAAAGTTTATCGGCTACAAAAACCACTCAGCATTCCGAGGCAAATTTAAGGTGGGACTTAGAAGTTTTTTACTCCTCCAGCGGAGGACTGGAAGGTGCAACAAACTGGTCGAGGTCGATTCCGTCGGCAATACGGGTAGCAGCAGCAATGAAAGTCTCCATGAAAGATCTGAAGTCGTGCTTCCTGGTGTTGGCAACCTTGAGAGACACCAGCTTGTCCTCTTGTGCTTCTTTGTAGTGGACACGAACCAGAGATAGAGCAACATCAGCACCACACCTGACAGAAGACTTTTTCCATTCTTGCACTCGACTTGGAATCTCATTCAGTCGAGTCATCAGGGATTCAAGGTCATTCTGCCGCCCGATCTGGCCAGAGAGTCGAGTCGATCCGCGACACTGCAACTTTCAGTCGAGCGAGATAATCCACCACGCTAGCAACGCGAGACTCTAGTCGGAGCACATTCATAGAAGCTTCGTCCTTCACAGGAGAGTTGATGGGGTCCAAACTGGTTTCCACTCGACTGGTTTCTTCTTTGAAGTTTTGACAGAATTCTGAAAACACAGCTCAGATTCAAAATAACGATCATGTGATGAGCCGGTGATAGCAAGACAGTTGGGTAAAAGAGATTACCTTCAAGCATGAGAAATAGCTTCTTGGCGAGCCCTCCAAGATAAATCTCCAGGTCATTTCGCTTCCCCGCCAGTTGGCCAGCCTTGTCAGACAGAGCAATCTTGTCGTTCTTCAGTCGACTAACTTCCTTGTTAGCCGCGTCAAGAGCGACTTTCAGCTTGGCATTTTCATCTTCAAGTTTGTCGACTGAGGCAAGCTTCTCTTCAGCGAGCTTTGTTTTCTCCAAAGCCGCCTTCTCTGCCTCTGCAAGGTCAAGGTCCTTCTTCTACAAAGTCTCCTCCAGTTTAGCTGCAAAGCAACAATGAGAACAGAGTTGAGAATGAACAGAAAAACAAAGGCAGTCGTCAAAAGTTCTCACCAGCCATACCTTTTGCTTCATCCTTTGCCTTCTGCAAATTCTCCTGAGCAACCTTCAAATCGAGGTTGAGTTGGATCTGTTTGTTCTCTCACTCAGTATAGCGAGCCACAAGCTCGCAAGATTTCTACAAAGAGTCGACCAACGAAAGACATCAAAGACAGATCACTTCCGAGTGATTAAGGAAAAATAGTAGCATTTCTAAGACTACAAATGAATCAAAACATTTGACAAGTAGTCTCGGGGACTACACCCGGGTGCACTCTGCGTTCCCCACTGGTTTTACCAATTTGGTTCGACCAATCGACCAAAAGAGGCAAAAGGTTATGTGTCGTGATCAGCCGCGATAAAAAAAATAACAACAACACACAGTTCTTTAGACTATAGTCGACTGCACGCAGTCGACCATAGTCTCGGGGACTACACCCAGTGGGTGCACTTAGCGTGCCCCCACCAGTTTTACGGTTCCATTCGACTTGGTCCGTCCAGGTCGAGTGAAGAAATTCATAGCATAAAGACTATAGCCGACTGCACGCAGTCGACCATAGTCTCGGGGACTACACCGGTGGGTGCACTCAGCGTGCCCCACAAAATTCAATCGACACACCCACCCAAAGGTGTACAGATATGGAAATCTCCGTATGGAAGCGATTTGTGTAGCATATCCTAACAAAGCAAGCAACGATCGACTTACTTGGACATTGCTCTGGAGAGCTGAACTAGCATCATAGGCCGCCTGGCTAGCCTCTCGGACCGCTTTCACTTGCTCCATCATGATCCCTGCCTGGCGTATGGCCTCCTTAGTAGCACTCACTTGGTCTTCCGGGACGTGGTGTATAGCAAAGAGAGATGGTGGATCAACAGTCAACGAAGTGGGTCGGGCACTTGCCAGCGGTACAGCGAAAGACACAGAAGCCCGAGTGGGGTTGCCTCCCTCGGAAACCAGCGTCTCAGGAATCGCCGCGACTGGAGCAGCCTTGCCAGCAGGCACTCCCTTGTTCTTCCTCTTCCTCAATGGCGCTTCCTCGTCATCATCGGGAGATCAATGACGGAGGCGGAACTACAAGAAAGATTCAAAAGTAAACATGGAAGTCCAAATGACTAAAAGCAAAACCTCGTAGATCATACCAAGGTTGGAGGTGGTAGCATCCTCCATTTCCTGATCTTCGTGCTTGGCTGAAGTCTCGGAGGTAGCGGCAATCAGAGATTTCAAGAATCGGTTGATCACCATCAAGACGACCAAAAGTTCACTCATGTGGAATAAGGAAATACAAGGTTACATTGGTTACCCGGAGATGCCGGGGATGACCATCCGCATCTTGGGCAGAGCCTTCACGGCTTTGACGACGTTGCTCAAGGTTGCTTCGCGGTTTCTCGGTCGGGCGCAGGGAAGTTGTCCTAGGTCGCTTGGCCGACGCCTGCCGGGCACAACAGCTTTACTGCGCCTACGCCGCCGGGTCATGCATCAACTTGGACCTTCCCTCCGAGCGAGGAGGATCGACGTCTTCCTCCTCTTCCTCCTCCTCCTCCTCTTCATCAGAGCTGTCATCCCCCTCATCCTCCTCGCCGTTGGACTCCCATTCCTCCTGACTCTCACCTCCACTTCATTCTTCTTCTTCTTCGACTGTTTCCTGCGCCCCGTTGGGCATCGAGTACATCTCAGTGGTGACCTAGAAGACAACAAAACAAGATGAAAGTCAGTCGACGAATTGGCATCTAAATAGAATGAATGCAGCCGAATCACAGTCGAAGATAAGTGGTTGTACCTTGTCTACTTCGTAAGTCTGGTCGAGTGGTGGAATCCTCCTAGCTCCGCGAGGGTTATCTTTGTTTCCTGTGATGGTAGTGATCCACTTCTCCAGCGTGCCGTCATCGACCTCCTCTGGATGGACCCGAGTGGTATCATCCGCATTGCAGTACATCCACATCGGATGACCTCAGTATTGAAGTGGCTGAATACGCCGTCGAAGGAAAACCTCCAGAAGATCCATGCCGGTCACCCCGTCGCGAATGAGCTGGACTACGCGCTCCATCAGCAATTTTACTTGGGCCTTCTCCTCTGGTAACACCTTCAAGGAAGATGGCTTGTTCACTCGACTATGGAGAAAGGAGGGAGCCCAATGATCGCCTTGGCCGGGCTGGTCTTGGCAAGAGAACCAAGTCGATCGCCACCCTCTAACCGAGTCAGGTAGAGTCATAGCCGGAAAGGCGCTCTTCCCCCACATCTGGACCCCGAGTCCCCCACACATCTAGATTACTTGGGTTCTCTCGTCATTCGGGTTCGTTTTCTTCACCGTTTGAGAGCGACAGGTGAATATGTGCTTGAAGAGACCCCTGTACGGTCGACAACCCAAGAAGTTCTCGCATAACGAAATGAAAGCAGCAAGATAGACAATGGAGTTGGGAGTGAAATGATGGAGTTGCGCACCAAAAAAGTTCAGAAACCCCCGGAAAAAAGGATTCGGTGGCAGAGAAAATCCCCGATCTACGTGGGTGGCCAGGAGAACGCACTCACCCTCTTGAGGCTACGGTTGCCACTCCGTTCCCGGAAGCCTCGCCGACCCATGGGGGATCAGCCCTTCATTGGCCAGATCGGTGAGGTCCTTCTCGGTGATGGTCGAGCGGATCCAATCTCCTTGGACCCAGCCTTGCGGCAGTTTGGACCGCTGAAGAGGATCCGCCTGATCGGGCGCTCTCCCTTAGCCTTCGCTGCCTTCTTCACCCGTTCGAGGCTGCGGTCTTCTCCTTCACCATGGTCGCCGGCGAAGCAAGTACTTAGCTGCGGCGCTGGACAGGCTAAGAGCGCAGCGAGAAGGTTTGGAGGCGGAGGGAGGAGAAGATTGGGGTCGCACTGTTCAAAATACCTTGTCCGGCGCTTTATATGGGGCCGCTTCCGAGTGGCTGACCGGTAGGCCCAGGCAATCCCGTCAAATCCCGTAACAGGCGCGCACGTGATACGTGGCGAAAAAGGCAGCGCGAAGATCGAGGCATTGTCGTCTTATCCCATCCGAGTGCCGCAGTTTTCTCCGCTTCACGCGCTTCTCAAAATTCAGATCCAGCGAAATCCGCTAACCGCGGAGCAACCCGTCAGATAGCAGATTTCCTCCGATCCGTCGCTCAGAAATACTCAAGTTCACAGAGTTCACTCGACAAAACGTGAAGAATGGATCAAGGAGACTAAAAGAGAAGTTGATGCCATCACTAAAAGGCCGTTGATCCAGAGTAAGACACACTCGCAACACGAAGAACAGGTCAGAAAGATTATCAACTCCTTCCTCACTCAATCATCTATCCATTCGGGGGCTAATGATGAAGTCATATACCTGGGGTAGGGTCATAGACCTGCCCAAAGGTACCCTCCACAAGGACACTCGCAAGAGAAGCGGCCTTCCAGTCGACCTGGTAGGTTTCCACTCGACTGACTCAAAGACACTCGACCATGAAGACCCACTCGACCACCAGGAGTCCAAGAGCCACTCGGTACCCAAACGGTCTGTAGTTAAAAAGTCTTTATGATCTTAATGACACTTTATGTAAGGCGTTACCAGTAACGCCTTGCCTTAATGCACCTTAAACACTCTGTTGCGTGGGCTGGCTGGGGTCCTGGCGCACTCTATATAAGCCACCCCCCCCCTCCACAGGTAGAAGGGTTCGCACCCCTGTAACACATACGCATATAATCCAGTCGACCGCTTCCGGGCTCCGAGACGTAGGGCTATTACTTCCTCCGAGAAGGGCCTGAACTCGTAAATCCCTTGCGTATACAACTACTTCATAGCTAGGAACTTGCCTCTCCATACCTACCCCCCATTCTACTCTCAGACTTAGAACCACGACACCTCCGTGGTGGCATGCAGATCTTTGTGAAGACATAGAATGCTCAAGATCAAATGAGGATAAGAAGCCAACCATCCTCACTGAAGAAACCCACAAGACTCCCGGCAAGACCCTTGCCGGGGAGGCCAGCGCGCCACGACAAGACCCTTGCCGGGCCACCCGGCAAGATCCTTGCCGGGGAGGCCAGCGTGCCACCGCAATACCCTTGCCGGGCCACCCAGCAAGACTCTTGCCGGGCCACCCGACAAGGCCCTCGCCAAAGCACACTAGCTGGACCACTGCCAGGCCCGCCCCAAATAAGTCTTCGCCATTGTTAGCATCAGCCGATAACCCAACCACCAATTTGGCGGTGCACGCATGGCGGCATGCAATCCTTCGTGGAGGCTCCACCACCGCACCACCTCAGCTGCCTGCCTGCCTACATGGCACCGCATGCATCGCTGGACAGGGCACGTGTCGAGGCAAGGACGAGCGACAACGGATGGGACGGGCCTCGCACCCGTCCCCAATAAGCCTCGCATTAAATGCATCTTGTCCGGTAATACGTGGGATAACCTCGCAGCACTGTACCCTTTCCACCTCCTGCTTGCCACTATGGCGACCCCTTTCCCTATAAAAGGAGGCCCGAGGCGACCAGGGAAGGGATTCGGCTCTTTGGAACCTCGCAACACCTAGAGCTAGTTCGAGCGCTCAAGAACACTAAATACATCCACCAAAGGAGGACTAGGGTTTTACGCATCCTCGCGGCCCAAACCTGGGTAAAATCCCTTTGTGTGTTCTGCTGGTCCCGCTCTTCTCACGATCCCCGCACCCTGCAACCGTAGAAGGGATTCCAGTGATCCCATAGGTGTCATTTCCACCGACACCGATCTTTCTTCTTTGTCTTTCTCTTCTTGGTAGGTGGAGCATCATCAGTGGTGTTCTTCGACTTGCGCTTTCTAGCTTCGGCTTCAGTTGCCCTTGTTTTCTTGAGTTCTGAAGCTACTGTGGGGACCTTGGGCTTCACGCCTGTCATACTGGTGGGGAAGACAATGTGAGGTTCTTCCCGCCTGTATGCTTTAGCTGGGGCCACTGCAGGCTTCTTCTTTTGGCAGCCATCTTAGGGTCAATGCGAGGACGCCCAAGTGCCTTGCGCTTCTCGGCTTCATTGTGAGCTTGAACACATTTGGCAGCGAGGTGTTTCATTCGCTCTCGTGAACCTTTTGCTTCTTCACGTTTCTTGTGAAACGCCTCCTTGAGCGCATGCATCATTTGCTTGAAGTTTTGGATATCAGACACATTGAGCTTGGCCATGTGCTTCTTGAACTGAGCTTTCTCTTTGTCAATTCTGTTCTTCAGTTCAACAATTCTCTGAGCTAGAGCCAGCTCAGGAGCAATGGCTCCGTGGAAGGAGACGCTGAGGCCAATTGGGAGCTGAAGATCATCAAAACTTAGGTTTGGATTATCAAACCACTCATCAATGAAATTGTTCAATATGTCCACGTCAAAAAGGGGCAAATCATTGAAGATTTTCGCCTCTTGCTTGCTCTTAATCAGCAGCTCAAGAGCATCATCACCAAGATCGTCGTCACTAGACAGATCAATGGCTTCAGTCTCATTCCTCAGAACGGCAGCTGGGGTCAGTGCTTGACCAGTAATCTGCATGGGCTTCTTCTTCTTCTCAGTCTTGGAGATGCGAGAGAGATCTTCAGAATGCACACTTGGTGCAGGAGGAGCAGTGGTCAAAGGTTTCGCACGCGAAGCGCTTGGTGCAGCAGCAGGTTTCAAAGCCTTTGGTTTCTTTTGCTTTTGAGGCTTCGGCGGAGCAGGAGCTTCATTAGGATCAGCTTCATCTCCAGACTGATCCACTGTGGCTCTCTGAGCGGCGATGCAGGAGAGGAGACCATTAAAGTTGTGGAAGGGGCCGATGAGATTGGGATTGGCATCACGTGTGCCATCAGCCCGTGGAGTAGAAGGACCTGGATTGAAATTGCATCCGAGACTCTTCTTGTTCTTTACGGGAGAATCCTTGGCAAACTTATAGTTGCGCTTGAACAAACTGTCTTCACGACACCATAACAAAGACAATGGGTTGGCATCAGCAGGCTTTGGTCCACAGACCATGCAAGGGTAGAAACCCTGAGCAATAGCTTGAGATTTGGTCCTGGGTTGAAGATTTTTGTAGATAATTTCCCCCCAAGGACGCTTGATGGCATTTTTTCAGCATATTCCTTGGTGACAAATCTGTACTTGAACCATTGCTCTGCCCAATATCTTCGAATCCATTGGATTCGAGTTTTGCGTTGGCCATAGCTTTCTTCAGGATCAGTTTTGTACAATTCATAAATATCTTTAGGCAAATCCATTGAAGTGCCCCCGCGGCACTGTCTGCCTTCCTTCCTTGCTGCCTTTTCTGTGGCCATGTGGTTCAGACTGAATGGCTTCAAAGCTGTCAAATGCTTTCGTCTATTGGTCAGACAAGAACTAGCTTTGGGAGAATTGATGTGATGCTGTAAGAATTCTGCAAATGAATGCAGACTATGAGAACCAAGGGATTCTCCCACGGACATGTACTGTGATAAAGATTAGATATGCGAGGAAGGGGAAGAGGTCATATGCATTCTCGTAAGATTTTGAAGATAAATCAGTTTTGAAGACATTGACCTCATAGCGCGAAGACATTCACTTATATGTTGGGAGTTGGTTCCAGATTTGTACGAATCCAAGAATAGGTACAAGTGAGGAATCTAAATATGTGTGAAGCATAAGTGAATATACTAGGCATATTATGAGATGCAGAACAGGATAGATCCAAATTTGTAGCCACAAAAACCACTTTTGGTGAAGAAGGATGAATCTATCGGATCAAAAAGGTAGTAAAAGTGAGTTTTAATTACCACACGATGAACTGCTAGACGGAGTAGAGAGGAGGCCGAGCAGTTCGATCTTCCGTGCGCTAACTTGGCGACGGAGGACACCTATGGCAGCGGCGGAGAAGACGAGGTCCACAGCTGGCGTGAGGATGGCGTTGGTCAGGTCGCGGCAGCTAAGCACTTCATCGCCGCCGTCGTCGGGAGCTAGCGGTGGCTCTAGGGTTTGTCGAGGTGGAGAGGTGGAAGAAAGATTTTGACCACGATGTGATGTGTATTTATAGGGAGAGGGACAACACATCTAAGAGACACGTGGCGAACATGCAACACATTGGAAGTTGTTCCATGTTCCCACGCATGCCTGTACTGTCGGGTGGTCGTTCTGGCTTCTCCGGGTTTCAGGCAATAAGGATTGAGCATTTAAAATAGATTCAACGTTTGTCTCTGTATCTTCTGCTGATAAGGACGCAGAGAAGACATTCGACGGTTTCAATAGAATGCATATGATTTGGATAGATAGAATTTGAGGTAGAAGCATAGAAGAGGTTAGGGTCCGATCACATTCACTTAGTCCAAAAGACTCAAACGAGAAGACATAGCGATAAGTGAATGCTGTAGAGGACAGAACACAAATATATGTATATATCTGCGTAAGACTAAATCAACAGAGTGAAGATCGTCAAGAAGTAAAATCAATGTTGAAGATAAATCAAATACGAAGACTTAGCAAATTCAACGCCAAGAGAAAACACTTCAAACAAAAGTTTGGTGGTGGCATTACCCACCGTATAGGAAGTATTAGACCCAGACACGGCGCACAATTATCGTGGCGCTCCAAAGTCAAATTCCGCATTAATGTATTCACACTCAGTGTGTAATTCTTCATTGCTTGAAGATATACATTACTTCATGTGTTGCACATCTAAGTCATCAACATGCATAAGTGTTAGGATGTGTGCCTAATCACAGGACATTCAAGGATTCCAAGATATTTGGCTCACACCGCAACTTGCAAAACCTTTTCTCATCCAAGGGCTTTATGAAGATATCTGCCAATTGCTCTTCAGTGTTGACGTGAATGATATCAATATCTTCCTTCATGACATGATCTCTGAGAAAGTGATGACGAATCTCAATGTGCTTTGTCTTCGAGTGCTGAACTGGGTTGTTGGCAGTCTAGATGACACTTTCATTGTTGCAGTAGAGTGGTACTTGTTTCAGATGGATGCCATAGTCCTTGAGCGTTTGCTTCATCCGTAGAAGTTCAGCGCAGCAAGATACAGCAGCAATGTATTCCGATTCAGCAGTGGAGAGCGATACACAGTTCTGCTTCTTTGAAGACCAACAAACAAGTGATTGTCCTAGAAAGTGACACGTGCCTGATGTAGACTTGCGATCCACCTTGTCACCAGCATAATCAGCATCCGAGAATCCAACTAGATCAAACTCTGAGCCCTTTGGATACCATAATCCTAGTGTTGGGGTGTAAGCCAAATATCGAAGAATTCGCTTCACAACTAAGTGATGCGATTCCTTTGGTGCCGCTTGGAATCGGGCACACATGCAAACACTAAGCATGATATCTGGCCTAGATGCACATAAATAAAGTAAAGAACCAATCATGGAGCGGTATATCTTTTGATCGAACTCTTTACCATTGGCGTCAGGATCCAGATGACTTTTGGTTGGCATTGGCGTCGTGTAATTTTTGCAGTCTTGCATTCCAAACTTCTTCAGGCAGTCTTTGCGGTATTTCTCTTGAGATATAAAGATGTCGTTGCTCTGCTGACGAATTTGAAGACCAAGGAAGAACTTCAGCTCACCCATCATGGACATCTGATATTGCTCTTGCATCATGTGTCCAAACTCATCACTGTATTTCTGGTTAGTGCAGCCGAAGATAATGTCATCCACATATATTTGGCACACAAACAGTTCACCATCATATGTCTTCGTGAAGAGTGTGGGATCCAGGGAACTAGGTTTGAAGCCTTTGCTCTTCAGGAAGTCTTTGAGTGTGTCATACCAAGCGCGAGGGGCTTGTTTGAGGCCATACAATGCATTGTTGAGCTTGTATACCATATCAGGATTTTTTGGACCTTCAAAGCTAGGAGGTTGTGCAACATACACTTCTTCTTAAATCTTGCCATTGAGAAAGACACTTTTCACATCCATCTGATGCAAAAGGATGTTATGATGGTTTGCATAGGCTAGCAATATGTGAATGGCTTCAAGCCTAGCCATAGGAGCAAACGTTTCATCAAAGTCTATCCCTTCAACTTGAGTGTATCCTTGAGCAATGAGACGAGCCTTGTTTCTGACAACTTGACCATGCCCATCTTGCTTGTTGCGATATATCCATTTGGTGCCTATTATGTTGTGCTTGCGAGGGTCAGGATGTAACGCCCCGAATTCGATGCGCCATGTGTCTTCTGTTTATTCGTCGTCTTTTCCATGTCATTTGCTTGCGTGTTGCATTTTGCCATGTCATAATATGCTTTGCATCCTCATGTTTTCAAAACTTGCATCCGGTCTTTTTTCCCATTGTCCGTTTCACGTTCCGACACTCTCACACGCACTTGTGGCACCTCTCAGGCCTCGTTTCGCAAGTGGCTTAAAAATGTTCTCAAAATGGGATGAAACTTGGCGTGTCGTGTTGTTTTAGAGTATGTAGACCGCCTTTCAATTTTCGTTCCATTTGGAGGTCGTTTGACGCCCTAACAGTTAACTTGTAACCCCGAAACCCCTCTCGCTTTGCAGCCCAGCCCCCCTTCACCACAACCCATTAGTCCATCCAAACCCCCTCCATGCTCTCAGTCGTTGGATCGTGATCGTGTGGGCGAAAACAGCTCCCAATTTGGACACTCCTAGCTCCCTCTACCTATATATATGCCCTCCCCCTCCATTTTCGCAGTCCAACCCCTAGCTTAGCTCCTCCGCGCCGCCTGACATGTCCATCCCGCGCTGGACATGTCCACCGCCGCCCGCAGCCAACCGGAGCGCGCCACGTGTCGCCCCCGCGCCCACTTCACCACTGGCCATGGGCCCGAGTCGGCCCCCGGGGGCCCGGCACGCCAGCAGCCCTTGAGCGCCCAAGACCACCGTCTGCCCGATGTCGTGAGTCCCGTGCCCGAGCTCCTCCCGCCGCCTCGCCTTCGTTGCTCCTCGCCCGACAGCCGCGCCGCCGCATCCGGCGAGTCGCCGGACCTCCAGGTCGCCCTGCTCCTCCCTACTCCCTCTCCTCCCTCTGCCCCCGTGCTCATCTCCCTCTCTCTCCCGTGATGCAGAAGGCCACCATGGATGGCCACCCCAAGCTCCAAGACCAGCCAGCGCCGCCCCGAGCTCCATCCACCGCCGCCCTTGCCCGGATCCGGCCGCCCACGACCGGATCTACCCATTCTCGGCCTCCCCAACGCCTACCGGAGTCCCACACCGCCCCACTGTCGCCGTTGACTTCCACCGGACCCGTCCAGTACAAGGAATGGAGCTGACCCGATCTTGATCCCGTTTTCGTGCTGGTAGTTTTCCACAAGTCCTCAGAAATATCATCTCATGTGTGCATGTTCATCGTGCCTTAACTTCTTGCTCCTAACTCCGTTTTGCATTTATAATATATCAAAATGTTTATTGTGAGATGCTCCTCGTTTTGTTCCGTTGTGGCATGCTTGTTTGAGTTCATATTGATGCCCTAATCATCATTGCAAAAGTGCTATATGATGTTAACTGCTGAAACTTGTTGTAACTTGCTGATTTGTCATTTTTGTTGCATTTTGTGTGTGCATCATATGAGCATGATGTATATATGTTTATGAGCATTCTATTCCATATTTACAGAGGAGCAACTCTTGTATTTTTAGGAGATATGTGGTGACTAGCACAAGCATGCAAAGTAGGCTCCATGATATTGTTGTTTTCAGGCACTTAGGATTTTGCCAAGTCCTTTTCCTGCTGTTATTTTGATGCCATGTAAAGTTGTTGCTACCATGAGATCCATGCACATTTTGAGTTAGTTCAGTAAGAGTGTTTTGAAAATGTGCTTATGGTCTATCCATTCATGCCTCTGGTTGTAATTATGGAGTGCTCTAGATTGTCATTACCATGCTCTACATTTTCTATATTTTATTCCTCGAAGATTGTTATCAAGAGATTCACTTTTGCCATGTGTTTGGCTAGTGATACATGTACCCTATGGACTTTCTATTGACATGATTAGCTTCCTGAATATGTCTACTTACTGTTGGTTACCTTGTCATGCCATGAAATGCTTTGTGGTGAGTGGCATGAGCTTCTAAAATTGCTATCATGAATCTGTTTCTGTCATGCTCTGTTTTTCTACTGTCTGAAACTGTTCATATCATTTGCCATGTTTGCATTGTTGCTACCATCAATTCCATGCATAATCTGGAGGTTCCTACTTGACATGTTTTGATGCTCGTGTTATGCTCTATCATGTCATGCCTTTTGATGCCTCATATAAGTCTTGTAGAATATGTTTTCATTGCCATGAACATGCATAAATGATGTTCCAGTTTTCTGTTTACTTCATGATGCCATGTTGTGAGCTGGGTATGGTTTGATCTATGCCTCTTTTGAAGTTCCTCCAATTACATGAATTGAATTATGCTATGAGTAATTTACCCGCATGCCAAGTTTGTTAATTTTATACTTGATATGACCTCTGTTGCAAGCTTGTCAACATGCTATGCTGATGTTGCTATGCTGAAACTGTTATCATTTGCAATTTTGTCATGCCCTTTTGAGCATGTTCTTGTGGTTTATAGCAGTATCTCAGTGTTCATGTTTTGTAATGCTTCACCTTTACATTACGTCCATGCCATTTGTTTTCATGTTGAGGTGCTGTAGCATGTTGTTTTGATGCTTGCAAGTTGCCTAATTGCTGTTTTGGACAGCTTGTCCTTTAAACTTGTTTCATGTGTATGTGTTGAACCGTTGCTCCATCTTGAGTGTGCGCTATATGAAACTTGCATAGTTTCGCATGTAGCTTCATGGTACCTTGTTGCATCCATGTTTTGGAGTGTGCGCTTGATGTTTGTATGCATTTTGCACCAATGTCATGCTTAACTTGTTTTGCTCATATCTTCTAGGTCGTAGCTCCGAATTAAGTGAACTTTATATGTAACTTGGCTAGAAATTCATGTAGATTGTCTTGGTGCTATTTAACTTGATGTTTAACCACTTTAACTTAATGTTTTGTTCAGAACAGTACCAATTTCGAAATTTGCATATGGGGTATTTCCGGAATTGCTATATGTTGTTCCCGGCGTCATTTAAACTTGCTTTGATGTGTTGTTCTTGTATGCGTCATCTCTTGCCATGAGTAGAATCATGTAGTCTTGTCATGCATCATACTTGGTTTAGCATCATTTCTTGTTTATGTGTTGTGCTGGGGATATAACTATTTGTGTAAGCCGCCCAGGAGGGGCCGGGTTACACAAAGAAGACTCGCCAGATCGAGCCTGTAATCAAGTGTGAAGATGGCGGTTCAATAAAGGGCTTAAGGCCCACAGACGACTTAAGGCCCGTTGTAGTAAACCGCCACAATGGCATGACTTGTATCATAAGGTAGATTTAACTAGTCACCGAGCCGGACACTGTTTATAAGCCGGCCGGGACTCTGTAAGCCGCAGGGCGTCAACCCGTGTATATAAGGGGACGACCTGCTGGCGGCTGAGGGGCAGGAAACAACTCATCGAGAGCCGGGCATAGCGTATCTCGCTCCCTGGTCATCGAAACATCAAGCAATACCAACCCAACTAGACATAGGCTTTCCTTCACCGCAAGGGGCCTGTCAGGACCCCGATTCCAAGTCACATCGATCTAGCCGGTAACACCTCATATCACTTTGCGGCCTCACGCACGGTATTCCCACGGGTGTCGCCTTACCATGGCCCGGGACCGTTTGCGCCTTTTTGCTCACGTATATGATAGTGTCGCTAGCATCCATATGACAGAGAACCCGGGCCAACATGGCTAGTCGTGAACCCAAAGCGGCACTAACCCATGGGGACAGGCATACATGAATCACATCGAGCATGTCGGTCATCAACGTATGAATCCGGGTCAGTAGCAAGCTAACAGGACTCCGTAACCCGGCCGTAGCAGCTAGGCAGACTCCGGATGTCACCGCGTGACATTTCCCGAAGGGATGTATACACGAACGAAGTGAAACACATGCCGGTCAAGTGTCCAGAGCAGTAGTCTTTGGGCTAGCAGGACTCCGGTGAACCGGGCAGAAGCGGACTACTATCGCTCAGAAGCACTAGACTACATTTCCCCATATGAGAGGCTGCCAAGGATAAACAACTAGATTGTCGGATCCCACACATACCAAGCATTTCAAACATACACACAATATGCTCGATATGTGTAAATACAAAGATGACATCACAACATAACTCTACGACTCAAGTATTTATTCATTAGGCTCCGAGGAGCGAGATATTACAAACATGGGTCTCATGACCCAACATTCAGAGCATACAAGTCAAAACACAAACGGAAGCTAAACATGTCTGAGTACAGACAACTATAAATGGAAAAGGCTTAGAAGCCCCGACTATCTACCAGATCCTACCGAGGGCACAAGATCGTGAAATGAGGTATCAAGCTAAACGTCAAGTCCACACGGAACTACTAGCAAGACTGAAGTCTCTCCGAAAAACATAAAATAGGCAAACGTGAGTACAATTGTACTCAAAGAAGACTTACATCAGAACTAACTACATATGCATCATTATCAACAAAGGGGTGGTGGGGTTTAACTGCAGCAAGCCAGCTTTGACTCGGTGGCTATCCTAAACTACGACTGCAAGTAACTCTTTTGAGGTGACGCACACGAGTCCACATATTCACCATATCAATACACCACTATGGATCCGCTCCCGTCTCCCTACGAGAAGGCCATCCATAGCACTCACGCTTATCTTGCGTATTTTAGAGTAACCACTTTCACTTGTCTATGAACTGTTATAGGCAACCCAAGTCCTTTTCCATGGACACGGCTATTCAATAGATGATGTTAACCCCGCAGGGTGTACTTCTTCACACACGCCTCGCCACTTACCACCATGTACACGTCGTGTATCTCGGCAACCTTCAAGCGGAAGCCTGGCGAGGGAGTCGGCCACGACCTGACTAACCACACAAGTCTCTCGTCCAGGTTTATCACCTATTCGGGTTTCATCCGCAAGGAGATCCGGCTGGGGTGTCGCTCACGGCCCCAAACGATGTGAGCAGGGTTCCCGAGACACCAAACGGGTGCCCGGTACACCATGCCACGGTGTATCTACCGCAACATAGCCCACCCCTAGGGTCAGCGCTACGCACGGCCCCCAACACATATCCTACAAACACCAGAAACTAGTTGCAACTCCCGGATGTAGATCGAGTTGATTAATAAGTCGAGAGGGGCACTTAAGCATTCCAATGCGTGGTAGTAGTTGTTCATGGATCACAAACACGTAACTCGGGCCTCGAGGACAGTTTCAATGAGACAACACACCATGTACTCCTACATGGCCTCTCAACGCTACCTTTACCAAATCGTGTTCACGCACTTAGCTCACACACAGTAGGACATGTTCACACACCATTCCAATTCATTCCCGGTGAATCAGACCTGACTCAACTCTAAGCAGTAGCAGGCATGACAAACAAGCATGAATGAGTAGGCACAACAAGGCTCAAACAACTCCTACTCATGCTAGTGGGTTTCTTCTAATTACTGTGGAATGACAGGTCATGCAGAGGAAAGGGGTTCAACTACCGCGGCATGTAACAGTTGAATCGTTGTTGTCCTAATGCAGTAAAAGAGAGCAGGAGCGAGAGAGTGGGATTATATCAAAATGAATAAGCGGGGTTTTGCTTGCCTGGCTCTTCTGAAGATAATATAGTTCTTCATCGGTGTCATCAAACTCATCGCCGGTACGTCGTCTACTGAGAGGGGACAAACACCGGCAAACAAGAAAGAACACAATCAATGCAATGCAACAATATGATGCATGAATGTGACATGTAAATATGATGTGGTTTGGGCTAATGCAACTAGCGACAGATTAAATGAAGTTGGTTTGAATACAAGATTCAAATTCAAACTCCATATGTGATTATTCAAATGCCATTTAGTTGATTTCACCTAACCAGTGAAAAAAAGTTGTTCTAACATGCATGGAAATGGTAGAGATTGGATTTTTCTGATCATTTTTCATATATAATTTATTTGATTCGGATTTACGGTTGAATTTCTATGATTTTTAGAAGTTTTGGGCATTTTCTGGTATTTATAAATCATTTCTGATTTATTTAAATCCCAGAAAATATTTATCATACCGACTGACGTCGATGTGACGTCGGCAGGGTCAACAGGTCAACCTGATCCGGTCAAACCTGACCAGTGGGTCCCACCGTCAAGGTCATAGTGCTGGCTTGGGTCATGACGGGTGGGCCTAGTCAAAGGCCATGTCAGCATGGTCAAAGCTGACACATGGGCCCACTGGTTTTAACTAAATCTAGTTAAGAAAATAACCCGAGGTTAATTAGCTGGTGGGGCCCTAATGTCGTGGCTGGTATGATTAAACTAAATGCAATTAAGACCTAATGATGGTGCCACGTCATCACCACCGGCGTGTAAACGTCGGCGACCAAATCATGGCGGGGGGCCGGATTTCGCCATGAGGCCAGTTTGAAGAGCCACTTGCACCTACATGCTCCGGGTAGTGACGCGCATCCGACGGAGCAAACAACGGAGGCGGGGGTGGCCGGAGTTGAGCACGGCGTCGGTGATGCAAAGGGCCGGAGTTCGGGCATGGGCGGCCGCGTGGTTCCAGTGCATGGGGAAGCTAGCTAGGGGCTGCGTTGGACTCGTGGTTGCTTCAGGAGCACACCGAAGGCTCAAGCTCGAGCGGAGACGCACGGTGGCTGCGAGAGAAACGACCATGGCAGACGGCGGCGCTCGGGTACGGCGGCGGGCATAGCTAGAGGACAGGAACGAGCTCGGGGAGGAGGGGGAAAGGCGGAGAATCTCACAGCGCATCAGAATGGGCCATAGCCGAGCTCGGCGGCGCACTCTTGACGGAGAATCGACGGTGACCATCGGTGGCGATCGAGGACGAAGTCGAGCCTGTTGTCGGTGGAGCGGGGCATCCCGCGCTGCTCGGATCCGTGCAGAGGACGAGGACGGCGTCTCGGGGCTCTTGGGCACGCTGTGAGGAGCAAGGGATGGATGTGGTTATGCAAACGGCGTCAGCGATTTGTGCTCCGGCCGATGGGGGAAGAGAGAGGGATCCAGGGGGAGTGAGGGTGAGGGAGAGAGCGAGGGGGTCCAGGAGGGGTTGCGTGGCGTCTCTAGGGTGTCTCGGGGAAGCGGCAAGTAGGAGCAGGCTTGGGTGCGTGCCGGCGCGCGGTGGCCACACGCCCTCCTGCCCACTGGCAGGAGGTGGAAGACGACGGGGAGGTGGAGCTGGGCTGGGCTGGGCTGGCTTTGCCCGGCTGGGCTGCTGCAGTGGTGGGCCGGTGGTCTTGTCTGGTAAGTTCACTTTATTTTATATTATTTCATGTTTTCTATTATTCTGCAGCTTTGAGGTTTTATTTAAAATACTCAGACACTTCCAAAAATCATGTAATTAAACATGGCTACTGTTTAGAATTTATCTAACAGTAAACATTTTAGTTTATGATTATTTGAGCATTTATAATATTTTATAGTATTTAAATGCCCAAATGCAAATAGAGTATGATTTAATTCAAAGGACCTCCGATGTCCTAGAAAAGTGTGCACCATTTTTGCCAGAGGTCCTAGACCAAGGCAAGGATGATGAACATTTTAGAAGGCATTTTGGGTTCAAGAAAATGATTTTTATTTGGACCCTAGTTGAGTTTCATTTGCTGCTAGGGTTTATCATTTCATTTCAAGTTCAATTGAAACTTAAACATGATGCACACATGAAGGGCTAGCCTAGTGCATACCAGAACTAGGGATGTGACAACTCGCCCCCACTAAACAAGAATCTCGTCCCGAGATTCAAGACGTGAGGTATGAAGTCAGAGGGGTCACAAGCTAACACGATCTTCATGATCCAAAAGCCCTTCCCGAAGATGTTGATTCATTGCTCCAATTGATCTTGACGTCCTTGCTTTCGAGATCTTCATCCAACACGATGGCGACAGAAAGAAACTCTATAGAAAACGATCTCCTCAAAGATCGAGCACTCAAGATCAACTCGTGGAATGAGATGTTGAAACATCTCGAGTTGAGACACAAAACACATCGAGAGGGATGGAAGAACAAACAACGATGTTTGATTTGGTGGGCAACAATTCCATGCTTAGAGAGATGGTAGATGGTGTCAAGGTGGCGAGGAAATAATTGCCATGATTCCAAAACGGGGCACCTTGGGGGAGGTGACTCGTTGGACTGTTCCCTTAAGTGGCAGAAAGAATTACTTTTGATCTAGAGATCATTGAGACTCTTTATACCAGCCTAAGGCAATCACAATCGATCATTTGAAGGAGTTCGAAAGAATGACATACCCGGACTAGAATGGATGATGTGGACTACCTTGTTGAAGACAACGCAATGGAAGATTTTTGCTTATCATTGGAGGTGGAGGGCACCAATGGTAGGACCACTTTTGAGGATGATCTTGAACAAGAATTTCTAAGAAGGCAGCCCATAGTGAAATGGCACAAGGACGGTGCAAGCTGGGAATGAAATGCAACTGTTGGAATGTTCCAACCATCATATCCGCCTGAGATTCAGATCTGATTGGTGATAGGAAACTTCGGACTCAGCATGTTCGAAAAGAAAGGTCGCAACACAAATCGACGAGATGATGTTGCGAGATTCTCGGGATATGAACTACGATAGCAAGCTCCAAAACATGAGCTGGTTCTGCTAGACACATGTGAACACGCTGTCCCAGACAAGCATGGCCACGCAGTAGTCTTATGATAAAACACTACCGAGTTCAGGTTGGGAACCATCATCAAGGATAACAGAATCTTGTGCATGATCTAGAATTAGCACAACACGCTCATTTTCCTTGAGCAAATCAATCATTGGCTTGGTGTGCTAGGAACTCATATGGAGTGGAGGTAATTAATCTACCAAACCATAGAATACCTCGCATTTAATGCATGACGGACTTGGGGTGATTCCAAAGGAAGCAAAACAAACCTTTCTCAAATTCATGGCGGCAACTGACACCTAAAGCACATGAATTCAAGGAAGTCACTTCTTTCATCCAAGCATAAGCTTCATCAACGGAACACGAAGGCATTGCTTACCAAGTTTCCAACACTAAGTTGATATTCAACATGAATCACGGGGGAGACAAAATGCTGCTGATGGCTTAACAAAGAATTCATCGAATTTCCATATCATCGACTTCCACCATCATGTGAACATGGTGATAGCATTGGTCAGACCAAAAGATATAATGGTGTATGCTCGAGGGATCAACCACGAGTAAGACAACATTACGAATATCGTTGGTTCTGATTTGACTTGACGATAGCCCATACTCAAGTCAAGGTTTGGACAAGATAATATATCCGACAACTGATCACGAGGATCAATCAACGAAGATATCATCTTTATTCAACACACACACACACACACACACACACACTCAAGGATATCCTTAAAATGAACTAAGTCGGACAAGCTTTTATCTTCCAACTCTCCAAGTTGTTGTTTAGCTTAACCAACTAGCCTGTGGTATCCAACAGATTCTTGGAGAAAAGGGTGGTTCATAAGAAACCAACTTGATCACGAGCTCAACATAACGGTCAGGGGACAACCTGGTAATACTTCCGAGAAGATATTCAGAAATCACGAACCACCGGTATGTTGCTAAGCTCGAGAACAATCTTGCTTTTGAGGGCAAGATGATATGATCAAATGAGCGAGGATTTGACGAAATCCTAACTCATCGATCGAAGAGGGCACCGAAAATAAGGACTAGGTAGCACAATCTATCTTAGAATGATGATTTAAGAACCAACACACTAAGAATGAAATTATTGTCCTTTAACTACCAAGCAACAGGGTTGCTAGAAGTATTGATTTCACACATCACGGTTCATTTGTCGGCATTCCGGTTGTGACAACACGGAACCGAGGAATGAGTAATGATGGCGAGAAGTATCACTGCGTCAAGAATTCATAAGAGGTGGTGCAACTCTCACGACATTCTTGACATAAAGATGGTAACACTCCAAGGTAGAACAGAGCAAAAAGCTGGATTGGCATTTTGATCCGCGGAATACAACTACTTTGACCACTCCAAGAAATGGAGGAGGTGTTGGAGTTTGTTTCTCCTAGTCATTCCAAAACAGAATGGCTTGACGGACCACAACAAAAATGGGCATCGATGAGCATGAGTGCACGACTACTCCTGACTATCAACTGATAGACGGGGATCGGAATACAACTAAGGAGGAACAACTCGAGGAACATATAACTTTTCGAGTTGTGGAGGCATGGATTAGTATGTTGAGCAAGGCTCAACATTTCTCCCGGATAACCCATGCAGAGAAGGTAGAACTGGCAGAGTCACAATTATGAATGGAGAACTCCTCAAGAGTACTGATTATGCGATCTTTAGGCTCAAAGAGGAACTTCATATAACTAGTTCATGGTATTTGGAAGAAGGAAATACCATGGACCTCGAGGACTATCGCAAAGTTACTAATATCCTAAAGGAACTAGCAAATACTAACAACATGAAGTAGGGTGAATCTTGGGTTCAGAAACCCGGGAATAGAATACCTATTACTAAGTGGCATCACGGGATGCTTTCGAGAATGGTGGCCAGAATCATCACATCAGAAACACAAAACATGGCTAGATTACTAGGTGACTCCCTAAAACCCCTAGGGTCGTAATAATAGCTCCAACATATATGTCGTGGCAACAGAGTACCTCAACTCACCGATTAGTGTGCTTAATCTGGCCCAAAGGAACAACGGGGTGGGAAGAAGGGATTTGCAAATGCATCAGACTAATTAAAAACATGGGATGACTCGGACAGCATAATGGCTGCAAATGCTCAAAATGATTTGAGACATCCTGAAAAATAGTGGCATGACCACTCAACATCACAATATCAAGGTTCTGAGACCAGCTATGAACATACGGAAGTAGTAAAAACTGAACTGAGATTTGAAACTAGCAATCCTATAAGTCTATGGATTAGTAACACGTCATCATGATAGATAGATGAGAAGGCCTAGTTCTTAATCCCCGTAGAAAAGAAGAGGATGACTCAGATCAGAAGGCCATGAGGTATAAGGAGTAAAAAGAGCCTTACGTTCCCTTCCACAATCAATTCCCTTACATAACTAAAGCATTTGTAGACACAACTTCGACCGGTTTGGCTTGGTAATCCTACAGGCAGTCAGGCTCTGATACCAAAGTTGTCAGGACCCCGATTCCAAGTCACATCAATCTAGCCGGTAACACCTCCTATCACTTTGTGGCCTCACGCACGGTATTCCCACGGGTGTCGCCTTACCATGGCACGGGACCGTTTGCGCCTTTTGGCTCATGTATATGATAGTGTCGCTAGCATCCATATGACAGAGAACCCGGGCCAACATGCCTAGTCGTGAACCCAAAGCGGAAATAACCCATGGGGACATGCATACATGAATCACATCGAGCATGTCGGTCATCAACGTATGAATCCGGGCTGTAGCACTGGGCTAACAGGACTCCGGTAATCCGGTCAGAAAGGTGCTAGGCAGACTCGGATGTCACCGCGTGACATTTCCTGAAGGGACAGACACGGAACGAAGTGAAACACATGCCGGCTAGTCAAGTGTCCAGAGCAGTAGTCTTTGGGCTAGCGTGACTCGGTGAACCGGCCAGAAGCGGACTACTATCGCCAGAAGCACTAGACTACATTTCCCCATATGAGAGGCTGCCAAGGATAAACAACTAGATTGTTGGATCCCACACATACCAAGCATTTCAAACATACACACAATATGCTCGATATGTGTAAATACAACATGGCATCACAACATAACTCTACGACTCAAGTATTTATTCATTAGGCTCCGAGGAGCGAGATATTACAAACATGGGTCTCATGACCCAACATTCAGAGCATACAAGTCAAAACACAAATGGAAGCTAAACATGTCTGAGTACAGACAATTATAAATGGAAAAGCTTAGAAGCCTGACTATCTACCAAATCCTGCCGAGGGCACAAGATCGTAGCTGAGGTATCAAGCTAAACGTCGAAGTCCACACGGAACTACTAGCGAGACTGAAGTCTCTCTACAAAAACATAAAATAGGCAAACGTGAGTAAAATTGTACTCAGCAAGACTTACATCAGAACTAACTACATATGCATCATTATCAACAAAGGGGGTGGTGGGGTTTAACTGCAGCAAGCCAGCTTTGACTCGGTGGCTATCCTAAACTACATTTGCAAGTAACTCTTTTGAGGTGGCGCACACGAGTCCACATATTCACCATATCAATACACCACTATGGATCCGCTCCCGTCTCCCTACGAGAACATCATCCATAGCACTCGCGCTTATCTTGCGTATTTTAGAGTAACCACTTTCACTTGTCTATGAACTGTTATAGGCAACCCAGAAGTCCTTTTCCGCGGACACGGCTATTCGAATAGATGATGTTAACCCTGCAGGGGTGTACTTCTTCACACACGCCTCGCCACTTACCACCATGTACACGCTGTGGTATCTCGGCAACCTTCAAGCGGAAGCCTGGTGAGGGAGTCGGCCACGACCTGACTAACCACACAAGTCTCTCGTCCAGGTTTATAGCCTATTCGGGTTCCATCCGCAAGGAGATCCGGCCGAGGTGTCGCTCACGGCCCCAAACGATGTGAGCAGGGTTCCCGAGACACCAAATGGGCGCCCGGTACACCGTGCCACGGTGTATCTACCGCAACATAGCCCACCCCTAGGGTCAGCGCTACGCACGGCCCCCAACACATATCCTACAAACACCAGAAACTAGTTGCAACTCCTGGACAGAGATCGAGTTGATTAATAAGTCGAGAGGGGCACTTAAGCATTCCAATGCGTGGTAGTAGCTGTTCATGGATCACAAACAGAGAACTCAGTTCCTGAGGACGGTTTCAATGAAACAACCCACCATGTACTCCTACATGGCCTCTCACCGCTACCTTTACCAAATCGTGTTCACACACTTAGCTCACACACAGTAGGACATGTTCACACACCATTCCAATTCATTCCCGATGAATCGCACTGACTCAACTCTAAGCAGTAGCAGGCATGACAAAAAAGCATGAATGAGTAGGCACAATAGGGCTCAAACAACTCCTACTCATGCTAGTGGGTTTCATCTAATTACTGTGGAATGACAGGTCATGCAAAGGAAAGGGGTTCAACTACATGCATGTAACAGCTTGAATCATTGTTGTCCTAATGCAGTAAAAGAGAGCAGGAGCGAGAGAGTGGGATTATATCGGAATGAACAAGTGGGTTTTTCTTGCCCGCACTTCAAGATAATATAGTTCTTCATCCGTGTCATCGAACTCATCACGGTACGCCGCTCATCGAGAGGGGACAAACACCTAAGAAAGAAGAAAGAACACAATCAATGCAATGCAACAATATGATGCATGAATGTGACATGGCAATATGCTGTGGTTTGGGCTAATGCAACTAGCGACAGATTAAATGAAGTTGGTTTGAATACAAGGTTCAAATTCAAACTCCATATGTGATTATTCAAATGCCATTTAGTTGATTTGACCTAAACAGTGAACAAAAGTTGTTCTAACATGCATGAAAATGGTACAGATGGATAGATTGGATTTTTCTGATCATTTTTCATATATAATTTATTTGATTTGGAGTTACGGTTGAATTTCTATGATTTTTAGAAGTTTTGGGCATTTCTAATTTATTTAAATCCCAGAAAATATTTATTGCGTCAGCCTGACGTCAGTGTGACGTCAACAGGGTCAACAGGGTCAACCTGATCCGGTCAAACCTGACCAGTGGGTCCCACTGGTCAGTGTCATAGTGCTGGCTTGGGTCATGACGGGTGGGCCTAGTCAAAGGCCATGTCAGCATGGTCAAAGCTGACACGTGGGCCCACTGGTTTTAACTAAATCTAGTTAAGAATATAACCCGAGGTTAATTAGCTGGTGGGGCCCTGATGTCAGTGGCTGGTATGATTAAACTAAATGCAATTAAGCCCTAATGATGGTGCCACGTCATCACCACCGGCGTGTAAACGCCGGCGACCAAATCCGCGGCGGAGGCCGTCGGACTTTCGCTACGGGGCCCGGTTTGAAGAGCCACTTGCACCTACATGCTCCGGGGAGTGACGCGCATCCGACGGAGCAAACAACGGAGGCGGGGGTGGCCGGAGTTGAGCACGGCCCAAAGTGATGCAAAGGGCCGGAGTTCGGGCATGGGCGGCCGCGTGGTTCCAGTGCATGGGGAAGCTAGCTAGGGGCTGCGTTGGACTCGTCGTTGCTTCGGGAGCACGCCGAAGGCTCAAGCTTGAGCGGAGACGCACGGTGGCTGCGAGACCAACGACCATGGCAGACGGCGGCGCTCGGGTACGGCGGCGGGCATAGCTAGAGGACAGGAACGAGCTCGCGGAGGAGGGGGAAAGGCGGAGAATCTCACAGCGCATCAGAAGGAGTCATAGCCGAGCTCGGCGGCGCACGGGTAACGGAGAATCAACGGTGACCATCGGCGGCGGTCGAGGACGAAGTCGAGCCTGCTGTCGGTGGAGCGGGGCATCCCGCGCTGCTCGGATCCGTGCAGAGGACGAGGACGGCGTCTCGGGGCTCTTGGGCACGTCAGAGGAGCAAGGGGATGGATGTGGCCGCGGTAAACGGCGTCGGCGACGACGAGCTCCGCTCGATGGGGAAGAGAGGGATCCAGGGGGAGTGAGGGTGAGGGAGAGAGCGAGGGGGGGGGGTCCAGGAGGGGTTGCGTGGCGTCTCTAGGGCGTCCCGGTGAAGCGGCAAGCAGGAGCTGGCTCGGGCGCGTCTTGGGTGGTTACGCCTCCCTCCACCTTGGCAGGAGGTGGAAGACGACGGGGAGGTGGAGCTGGGCTGGGCTGGGATGGCTTTGCCCGACTGGGCTGCTGCAGTGGTGGGCCGGTGGGCTTGTCCGGTAAGTTCACTTTATTTTTTTTTATTTCATGTTTTCAATTATTCTGCAGCTTTGAGGTTTTATTTAAAATACTTAGACACTTCCAAAAATCATGTAATTAAACACGGCTACTGTTTAGAATATATCCAACAGTAAACATTTTAGTTTATGATTATTTGAGCATTTATAATATTTTATAGTATTTAAATTCCCAAATGCAAATAGAGTATGATTTAATTCAGTGACCCTCTGATGTCTTAGAAAAGTGTGCGCCATTTTTGCCAGAGGTCCTAGACCAAGACAAAGATGATGAACATTTTAGAAGGCATTTTGGGTTCAGTGAAAATGATTTTTTATTTGGACCCTAGTCGAGTTTCATTTGCTGCTAGGGTTTATCAGCCCCCATTTCAAGTTCAATTGAAACTTAAACATGATGCACACATGAAGGGCTAGCCTAGTGCATAACAGAACTAGAGATGTGACAGGGCCGAACTAGTATAAACCTCTCGTGTCCTTTGTCCCGATTAACCCCTTTAAGCTTCCTAGTTGCGATGGCTCCACGACTAAGTCCTTGCAAGAGGACATCTGCCGTGACAATTCCACGACATGTTGTGTGTTTACCATGTTGTTTCCTTCTTTCCGGTTGTGCTTCTTCTCGTTAGTTCCCGTTTCGTTGCGTTTGTGAGGATTCGTTCGACTACGCTTGGTTCATCTTCGTGGCTTCGTATTCTTCATGGACTCATTCTTCTTCCTAGCGGGATTTCAAGCAAGATGACCATCACCTTGGATCTCATTACTATCATTGTTATGCTAGTTGTTAGTTTTCTCGATGCTATCGCTATGTCACGCTACCTACCACTTGTCTATCAAGCCTCCCAAATTGCCATGAAAACCTCAAACCTTTTCACCCTTCCTAGCAAACCGTTGTTTGGCCATGTTACCGCTTTGCTCAGCCCCTCTTATAGCGTTGCTAGTTGCAGATGTAGTTGCAGGTTGTTCCAGGTTGGAACATGGATATCATGAACTTTGTTGGGATATCACAATATCTCTTATTTAATTAATGCATCTATACACTTGGTAAAGGGTGGAAAGCTCGGCCGTATGCCTGGTGTTTTGTTCCACTCTTGCCGCCCTAGTTTCCGTCATACCGGTGTTATGTTCCTTGATTTTGCGTTCCTTACGCAGTTGGGTGTTATGGGAACCCCTTGACAGTTTGCTTTGAATAAAACTCCTCCAGCAAGGCCCAACCTTGGTTTTACATTTGCCTAACAACCAACTACCCTTCCCTTGTGTCGGCCAACCCGAGGGTCATCTTTATTTTAACCCCCCCGGGCCAATGCATCTCTAAGTGTTGGTTCGAACTAGAGCCACTTGCAGCGCCACCTCGGGGAAACTTGAGGTATGGTTTTAGTTGTACATAGTGCTCATCCGGTGTTGCCCTGAGAACGAGATATGTGCAGCTCCTATCAGGATTGTCGGCACATCGAGCGGCTTTGCTGGTCTTTTTTTACCATTGTTGAAATGTCTTGTAACCGGGATTCCGAGACTGATCGGTTCTACCCGGGAGACGGTATATCCTTCGTTGACCGTGAGAGCTTGTGATGGGCTAAGTTGGGACACCCCTACAGGGTATAAACTTTCGAGAGCCATGCCCGCGGTATGTGACAGATGGGAATTTGTTAATATCCGGTTGTAGTAAACTTCAAGTAAACTCAATTAAGATATACCATAAGTAGTACAGGATCACTTCTTGATCATTTCTAGTTCGCGACCGTCTGCGTAGCTTCTCATATTACTCTTGTATTCGTAAGTTAGCGACCATACATGCTTAGTCGCTGCTGCAACCTCACCACTTTACCCCCCTTCCTTACCCTTTAAGCTTTGCTAGTCTTGATACCCATGGTAATGGGATTGCTGAGTCCTCGTGGCTCACAGATTACTACAACAACGATTCAGGGTACAGGTTATGCGATGCTCATGACGCGAGAGCGATGTTTACTTGTGTTGGAGTTCTTCTTCTTCTTCGTCGATCTTGGTTTAGGTTCCTGGTCGGCATCCTGGGCTGGCAGGGTGGATATTGTTTGAGTTTCTGTTTTGGTTTCTTCCGTAGTCGGATGTTGTTCTCTTGTATGATGTTGATGTATTCTTGGGGCGTTTGTGCCTTATGTATGTATCCCCAACTATTATTAATGGTTTGATGTAATGATATCCACCTTGCAAAAGCGTTTCAATATGCGGGTCTATCCTTGGTGGGACCTTCGAGTTCCTCTAGGATAGGGTCGCATATTGGGCGTGACACAGGACACTTGACTAGTTCCCACACATTGTTTAGCTTGAACTGTTGAAGCTCTTCTTGCATAGCTTGAATCCATTCAGGTTCCATGAAGGCTTCAACAACTTTCTTGGGTTCTGATATTGAGACAAATGCAAAGTGCCCACAGAAATTTGCTAGTTGTGTTGCTCGTGAACGAGTGAGTGGACCAGGTGCATTGATGCTATCAATTATCTTCTCAATCTGTACTTCATTTGCAACACGAGAATGAACTGGACAAAGATTTTGCTCTTGCTGATCACTGTCATCATTTGGAGGATTGTCTTCAGGATGAGCATTGACTTCAGGTTGATTAGGTGCAGAAATGGTAAGTTCCTCTTCAGCCTATGCCTCAGAAGGTATGATCCCTCCAGTTCCCATGAGCTTGATGGATTCACTAGGTGGATCTTCATCTAGCACATTTGGCAGGTGCTCTCTTTGCGAGCCGTTAGTCTCATCGAACCGCACATCTACAGTTTCAACCACTTTATAGTGAAAGAGGTTGAAGACTCTGTAGGAGTGCGAATCCTTTCTGTAACCAAGCGTAAAACCTTCATGTGCTTTCGGTTCAAATTTTGAAGTGTGATGTGGATCCTTGATCCAGCACCTAGCACCAAATACTCTGTAGTAACTGACATTTGGCTTCTTACCAGTTAGGAGTTCATAGGATGTCTTCTTCATAAGCTTGTGAAGATAAACACGGTTGATGACATGGCATGCAGTATCAATGGCTTCGGGCCAGAACTTTCTTGGAGTCTTGTATTCATCAAGCATCGTTCGAGCCATCTCAATAAGTGTTTTGTTCTTGCGCTCCACGTTGTTCTGCTGAGGTATGTAGAGAGCGGAGAACTCATGAATGATGCCCAATGTATCCAGGTAAAGGTCGAGGCCAGTGTTCTTGAACTCTGTGCTGTTGTCACTTCTGATATCCTTGATCTTGACGCCATAGTTATTCATGGCACGGTTGGTGAAGCGTCTGAAGACATCCTGCACTTCAGTCTTGTAGAGGATTATATGCACCCATGTATATCTTGAATAATCATCAACAATGATGAAGCCATGGAGACAAGCAGTAGTACTGAGAGTGAAGTAGTGAGTAGGGCCAAATAAGTCCATGTGTAGCAGCTCGAAGGGTTGAGATGGCGTCATGATTGTCTTCGAGGGATGCTTGGCCCTAGTCATCTTTCCAACTTCGCAGGCACCACATAGATGATCTTTCTTGAACTTGACGCCCTCGATGCCTAGAACGTGTTTCTTCTTCGCGGGAGTGTACAGGTTCCTCATGCCAGCATGCCCTAGCCTCCGATGCCAGAGACACCACTCTGAATCTTTTGCTAGAAGACATACGACAAGCTGTGGTCCTGCTGAGAAATCTACCATGTACAAATCATCTTTTCGATACCCTTCAAAAACTAGAGACTTGTCAGATTCCATTAGTACAAGGCAACAATATTTTCCAAATATCACAATCATGTTCAAGTCACAAAGCATTGAGATGCATATTAAGTTGAAACCAAGGGATTCAACAATCATCACGTTATCCATGTGTTGATCCTTTGAGATTGCAACTCTACCTAGACCCGATACCTTGCTTTTACCAAAGGTCAAAATGTGATGTGGCTCTTGTCGATGGACGTAAGGTTGAGTCCATGAGAAGACTTCGATCACCAAATATGTGGTTAGTGCATCCACCGTCCATAATCCATTCTCAAGACTTTGGTGTCATACCCTACAGTACAGTTAGGGGATAGGCTTCACTAAGAGTATTGTGAAGCATAAACATTTGACGAACAAGAGGATTATCAAAGCTCAGATCAAGGTTAGGACTGATAGGATGATTTGCAAGCGATTCAGGAACAAAATACATAGTAAGACCATTTGGGCATTTTATCTTGCGCCCCACAAGATGTTTTAGGTACCCAGCAAAAGCATCGGACACCTTTGATTTCCGGCTGGAGACCTTTCCCTGCAAAAGAGAGTTAAGTTTTCTTAACCACCCACATTTTCAGGGTTGGCTTCGAAGCAATGAGTCTAAGTGCAGCATCTGAGAACTTCGGCTTTGTAGCCCTAGCAAACAGCCTTGCAGGAGATGAATAATACTCATATGAATAAGCAAAAAAGTTCTTAGTTTTATGAACATAGAGGTTTGAAGAAACACACTCATATTCATACATCTGAGTATGATTTCCCTGCAAAACATTGGCGTTGGGATGACTCGGGTGAGTCCTCTGTCTGTCTGAAGCCTTTGGACCATATGAAGCCTTTGGTCTGGGGTTTGTCTTCTTCCCTTGTGGTGTCATGATGACATTTTGTTACACCCCGGATGTATGCCATAGTTGTAACTCCAACTCTTGCCATTTTTGGCTATGTGTTATGATATTCCATCCGTGGTTGGGTTTTGTCTTTGGTTTGCATTTTGTCCATGTCATGCATTTCATATCATGTCATCATGTGCATCGCATTTGCATACGTGTTCGTCTCATGCATCCGAGTATTCCCCCCCCCCTTTGTCTCTTTTCGTGCGTGGGTGTTAAACATACTCAGAATGGACCGAGATTTGCCAAGCGGCCTTGGTACACCACCAGTAGACTGTCTGTCAAGTTTCGTGCCATTTGGAGCCCATTTGATACTCCAACGGTTAACCGAGGAACGGTAAAGGCCTCGTGTGTGTTGCAGCCCAACACCCCTCCAAGTCAGCCCACAACCCCATCCAAACCCCCTCCATCCTCTCGGCTGTTCGATCACGATCGCGTGGTCGAAGACTACACCACATTTGGACACTCCCACCTCCTTCTAGGTATAAATATGTGCACCCCTCCTCCAAATCCGGGTCCAAACCCTAGCCCGCCTTCCTCTCCATGCCGGGACGTGTCCGCCGGCGCGGACACGCCCACCATCGCCCGCAGCCAATCAGCTCGCCATCTGTCTCATGCCACTCCATCGCCGACCGGGCCGTTAGGACCCACGTGGCCCGTCTCGCCGCGCCTCCCCGCGGCTCCCCGTCGCCGCCTCTCTCGCCGCGCCGCTGCCTCGGTCGCCGGTCGCCGCCTCCAGTGCCCTCGCCGGTCCCCAGCACCAGCGCCAAGGTCCGTCGCCGCCCGCCTCCAACTCCGGCCAGATCCGGGCCGCTGCCGCCCGAATCCGACGCCCCAGCCCCTCAGGCAACTTCCCCCCAACTCTGGCACTGTTTTTCCCTCTCCGGCAATTCCTTCGGCGAGCTCGCGCCGCCGCCTCGTAATCCGTGCCCAGAGTCAACCCTAGATCTGATTTCGGAGAGGTTGATTTTCCTTAGTCTTTTCCCCTCATATTTTATTTCTCTGTTCATGGCATCATAACTCTGTGACCATAGCACCATTTTGTGCGTGCAATATATAGAAATGTTCATTGCGAGATTCTCTTCATTTCGTTCCATTGTGGCATGCTTGTTTGAGGTCATCTTGATGTCCAAATTGTTGATGAAAGAGTGCTATAAAATGTTAGTTGCTGATTCTTATCAGATTATGAGCATTTGTCATTTTTGCTATATTTATTGTGTTCTGCATATGGGCATGAGCTCGACATGTGTTTTGGGCTATGCCATGTCATATTTACAGGGTTGTATGCCATGTATTTTTGTGAACAATGTGGTTACTAGCACAAGCATGCTAAGTAGCTCTCGTGATATTACTGATTTCAGTAACTTAGAATTTCACTAAGTCATATTCCTGCTGTTATTTTTGTGACATGTATTCATGTTGCTACAGTGAGATATATGCCTCTTTTGAGTATGTTCAGTAAGGATGTTTTGTACATATGGATGTGCTCTATCCATCCTTGCTCCTGTTTGTAATTATGGAGTGCTCTAGCATGTCTTAATCTTGCTCTACTTTTGCTAAAAAATGTTCCTGGCAGATTGTTTACATGTTAATCAATTTTTCCATGGTTGTTGTAGTTGATCCTTCCATGCTATGAGCTTGTTCTTGCCATGGTTAGTTTCATGAACATGTCTTGTTGTTGATTATATGCTTATCTTGTCATGCAACGCCTTGTGATGAGTGAGTCGAGCTCGCAAAAATGCCTTCATGATTCTGCTAATGCCATGCTCTGTTTTTTCTGCTAAGTCTGAATCTTTAACGATACTTGCTATGTTTATAAGGGTGCCATCGTATCTTCTGTGCCTTTTTGGCTCTTTATCAGTAAGGCACTTTTGTTCTATGCATTTTGTCGATTCATTGCATGCCTTTGTTTGCTATGTTATGTTCCTGTAGAATGTTATTGGCTTGCTCTAAACATGGCTTCCTGATGTTATTTCTGGCATGTTAGTATTTTTCACCAAGTCTGTGAAGCTGATATCTTTTGCACTTTTTCCATGCCTGTTTGAACCTGCTCTTGTGTGATTTAGCCGTAGCTCAGTGTTCATCTTTTGTCAAGCATCTTGAGTACATCACTGCCATAGGCTTTGTTGTTATGTTGGAGTGCAGTAGCTTAGTTCCTTGTTGCATTCTAGATGGCATCATGCTGTTAATCGCAGAATAGTGCCATCCTTATTTTGCTTGCAATTTGCAAACCGTGTATCCGAATCCGGTGATATTTATATCGATTTCAACTGAAATAATCTCATCTTTCCAGTGTCATACTTGGTTCGCCAAGTTGATGCCTTGTTCATCTTTTCCCTTTCGGAGCACGCCTATGCATTGCATATCACATCTCGCATAGGATGCCAAGTTTTGCATCATGTTGCTTGTGCATTGTACCGTGGTTGATTGTTGGTCCTTTGGTTGTGTTCTTGATTTGGGTAGAGCCGGGAGACGAGTACGTGAACGAGGAACCTGTTGATAACTCTTACAAGGATCAAGCTTTCGACAACTCTGAGAACCTTGCAGGCAAGATGACCATACCCTCGAAATCACTTCTATCATTCCTTGCTAGTTGTTCGCTCCATTGCTATGTCGCGCTACCTACCACTTGCTATATCATGCCTCCCATGTTGCCATGTCAAGACTCTAACCATCCTTTCCTAGCAAACCGTTGTTTGGCTAAGTTACCGCTTTTGCTCAGCCCCTCTTATAGTGTTGTTAGTTGCAGGTGAAGATGAAGTTGGTTCCATGTTGGAACTTGGATATTTTGGGATATCACATATCTCTTACTTAATTAACGCATCTATATACTTGGTAAAGGGTGGAAGGCTCGGCCTTATGCCTGGTGTTTTGTTCCACTCTTGCCGCCCTAGTTTCCGTCATATCGGTGTTATGTTCCTTGATTTTGCGTTCCTTACGCGGTAGGGTGATTTATGGGACCCCTTGACAGTTCGCTTTGAATAAAACTCCTCCAGCAAGGCCCAACCTTGGTTTTACATTTGCCTCACCTAAGCCTTTCCCTTGGGTTTTTGCGAGGCCGAGGGTCATCTTTATTTACCCCCGGGCCAATGCTCCTCTGAGTGTTGGTCCGAACTAGAGTCCTTTGCAGCGCCACCTTGGGGAAACTTGAGGCCTGGTTTGAGTTGTACGGAGTGCTCACACGGTGTGCCATGAGAACAAGATATGTGCAGCTCCTATCGAGATTTGTCGGCATAGTCGGGTGGTCTTGTTGGTCTTGTTTTACCATTGTCGAAATGTCTTGTAACCGGGATTCCGGGTCTGATCGGGTCTTCCTGGGAGAAGGAATATCCTTCGTTGACCGTGAGAGCTTGTGATGTGCTAAGTTGGGACACCCCTGCAGGGTATATCTTTCGAAAGCCGTGCCCGCGGTTATGTGGCAGATGGGAATTTTTTAATATCTGGTTGTAGAGAATTTGACACTTGACTTAATTAAAATACATCAACCGCGTGTGTAGCCGTGATGGTCTCTTTTGGGCAGAGTCCGGGAAGTGAACACGGTTTGTGTTATGTATGAACGTAGGTAGTTTCAGGATCACTTCTTGATCACTTGTAGCTTCGCGACCGTGCGTTGCTTATATTCTCGCTCTCATTTGCGTATGTTAGCCACCATATATGCTTAGTGCTTGCTGCAGGAACACCACATTACCCCTTTCTTACCCATAAGCTTAAATAGTCTTGATCTCGCGGGTGTAAGATTGTTGAGTCCTCGTGACTCACAGATTCTACCAAAACTGTTGCAGGTGTCGACGATACCAGTGCAGGTGATGCAACTGAGCTCAAGTGGGAGTTCGACGAGGAACTTGGTCGTTACTATGTTTCTTTCCCTGATGATCAGTAGTGGAGCCCAGTTAGGACGATCGGAGATCTAGCATTTGGGGTTGTCTTGTTTTATTTTGGTTCCGTACTCTGACCTTGATTGTACTCTGAATGATGTATGTTTAATTTATGTATTGTGTGAAGTGGCGATTGTAAGCCAACTCTTTATCCCATTCTTGTTCATTATGTGGGATTGTGTGAAGATGACCCTTCTTGCGACAAAACTACCACGCGGTTATGCCTCCAAGTCATACCTCGACACGTGGGAGATATAGCCGCATCATGGGCGTTACAAGTTGGTAATCACAGCCATCCCCGACTTAGGAGCCCCCTGCTTGATCGAATCATTGGCATTGTTGACTCTAGAACAAAAATGTTTTGAGTCTTAGGATTATATATATCGGAGAGTAGGATTGTTTTTACTCCTCAGTCCCTTCGTCGCTCTAGTGAGGCCCCCTGATGTAGAAGTTTTGACTCTCTCTCCTCAAACTTCACTAAAAAAAATTTAGGATCACGCGGGTATCTTGGAATCGTTCCGATGGTTTTGTGACGAGAACATTGTTCTTGGTGCCTCCTTACATTTAGGGGTTGTGGCAGTGTCCCAGGGAGTTGAGCTCCGAGGTGTTGTCGTCACAATTTTATCGTTGCAGTTCTGGAATATCTAAGTTTCGCCGACATCGAAGATCTCTTTTATGCAGTTGTTGGTGAGATCACCTCGACGCCACCCAGTACTGGGGCGGGAGTTCGGGAGTATTTCCATAACTCGTATAACGGATGCTTTTCGAAGGTTGAGATAAACGATTTCCATAGTTTTCTTGGTTATGTGTTGACGGATGGATACAGCTGGATCTAGGTATTTTAGTTTGGGTGAGATATATTGCGTCCCCTGTGTCCCCAACACCTGATTGCATAACCAGAAAGTTTCGGGAGTTTATAAGTGGGAACTCAAGTAGCGCCTAGGATATCTTCTCGACAGATGCATGATATGAGATTGGGGTTCGACGTCTAGTGGTCCGCCTATCCACGGTTGGTTTTACAGTGGTCTCGTTGTGTCTTAAAGAGTCCTTGGCTATGCTGACTCGGGGACGCTTCGTATGTCATGTGCACTGCCTTGTACATGATGGTGATGTACGATCGAGCCCGTGTGGGCCCCACTGTCGGTGTCAAAACCGATGAAAACTTCGGACAAAATCTCTACCATATGTTTGTTCTGGCTTATTTTGCAAGCCCATCCTTTGTTTTGTTTTGAGTATTCGAGTTGCTTCGAAGTCAAATGTTGATTCCATACCTTTTCTAAGTGGCTTCTCAACTTATGGAAGTGTGATGATTTACTTTGGAATTCATTCGTTCATTCTTGTTCGAACGTTAAGGCTATATGTTACAATTTAGATCCTTTGATTCAGCTTGAATATATGTCTTTCAAGATGCTAACGGATGTCACCCTCTTCAGGATGGCTCTGCCAACGCGTCAGAATCCAGAACGCAATGATGGGAGTTAGGCAAACCCTCCACCTCCACCTCCGCCTCCGGATGCATGGAAAGTTGTCATGGCAGCCACCAACGCCAATGCCCAGATGCTTTTGCAACTCTTGCAAGAGCGCACCCAAGGCCAAGGCAACCAAGGGAATCAAGGTCAAGGGCAGTTCAACAATCAGCCTCACTTCGCTACCCTCAACCAGTTCCTTGCAAATCAACCGAAGTCTTTCAGCTACTGTGCCGAGGCCACTGATGCCGATGATTGGCTCGTGGACATCAACAAGCATTTTGAATGTAGCAATGTCAGTCCTGAGGACTTTGTCAAGTTTGCTTCGTTTCAACTCAAGGATCAAGCTGCCGAGTGGTATCAACAATACAAAGATTCCAGAGGAGGTCGTGTGATTACCTGGGATGATTTCCGCCGAGACTTCAAAGCTCACCACATTCCACAAAGTGTTGTTGAGAGCAAGCGTGAGGAGTTCCGCAATCTCAAGCAAGGCAGCATGTCTATGTATCAATACAATATCCAGTTCCAGAAACTCTCTCGCTTCGCTAAGCAAGACGTCCCTGATGAGAAGAGCATGATTTATCAATTCAGAGGTGTCCTGAGAGAAGATATGCAATTAGCTCTCGTGCTTTTTGAGCCGACCAAGTATGATGAATTTTACAACATGGCTTTGACGCAAGAAGCTGCCCAGCTCAAGTGTGAGGCTTCTAAGAAGAGAGTCAGGGAAGCAGTTCAGTCTTCTTCTTCCTCACTAGTGGCAGCTAAGCAACAGAAGTTCTGGTTGCCTCCTCCTCCTCCGTTCCGTCAGCCTTACCAAATGAGAAGAACAAAGGTGGTCATGGATCCTCCCACCCACCTAACCACAGCTATCGTAACAAGTCTCGGAATCAAGCTCCAAGGTCTAATGCTCCTTATCATCGTCTGCTCTCAGAGGTGACTTGCAACAAATGTCAGCAGAAAGGTCACTATGCTAACAAGTGCTTCAACCAAAGGCGCCTTCCGCCTCCTCCTCCTGTGAGATCTTCAAGTAATGCAGTGGTCAAGAATAATCCCAAGTCTGCAAATGTGAACCTGATGAATGCACCTCAAGCATAGGAATCTACTCATGTGATAATGGGTAATCTCTCAGTTAATGATATTCCTGCAAAAGTTTTATTTGATACTGGTGCATCGCATAGTTTCATCTCAAGACCTTTTGCATCTAAGCATGAGTTGGGTTATCAAGAATTGCCTAGACCGTTATCAGTTGTGTCCCCGGGTAAGAAAATGTCATCCAATAATTGCATCCCGGATGTTTCCATCAAGTTGGGCAACTATAAATTTCTGTCTTCTCCAATTGTCCTTGGTGACTCGGATATTGATCTAATTCTCGGCATGGACTGGCTTTCTAAGCACAAGGCTCAACTTGATTGTGCTGCCAGAGAGATTCAATTGACACACTCTTCTGAGGATGTGATCATCTATGCCGTTCGTGATGAGACCATTCAGCTATTTTCTCTCAATGAGAAGGGCGAGCTAGACGCAATCTCTCAGATTCGAGTCATTTGTGAGTACCAAGATGTCTTTCCAGAAGAGCTTCCAGGTATGCCTCCTCACCGGCCAGTTGAGTTCGTTATCGATCTTGAGCCTGGCACTGAACCCGTTTGCAAGCGTCCTTACAAGCTTGGACCCAAGGAGCTGAAAGAATTGAAGAAACAACTCGATGAACAAGAGCGTCTGGGTCTGATCAGACCGAGTTCATCTCCATGGGGTTGTGGAGTTATTTTTGTCTAGAAGAAAGATGGCATGGACCGACTTTGCGTCGATTACCTCCCACTAAACAAGAAGACAATCAAGAACAAGTATCCACTTCCCAACATCAATGAGCTATTCGAGCAACTCAAAGGTGCTGAACTGTTCTCCAAGCTTGACCTCCGGATGGGTTATCATCAAATTCGCATTCGTGAAGAAGATGTTCCCAAGACAACATTCAGAATAGGTTTTGGTTCTTATGAATATATTGTCATGTCTTTGGGCCTTGCCAATACTCCTCCAACGTTCTCTCACATGATGAACTTCATCTTCAACCCCTACACCAATGAATTTGTCTTGGTGTATCTCGATGATATCTTGGTCTTCTCCAAGAATAAGAAGGACCATGCCAAATACTTGCGATTGGTGCTCGACAAGCTCAGAGAGTATCAATTCTATGCGAAGTTTTCCAGATGTGAGTTTTGGCTTGATGAAGTTCTTTACCTTGGTCATATCATCTCCGCCAAGGGCATTCTTTGTTAATCCCAGAAGGTGTCTGCAGTTGTGAATTGGGAACCTCCTCAGAATGTCAAGCAGCTTCGTAGTTTTCTTGGACTTGCAAGCTATTGCCGAAGATTCGTTGAGAATTTCTCTAAGATTGTGTCTGGACTCATGAGTGTGACGTTGCCTTCAACACTATCAAAGAGAAACTCGTCACAGCTCCTGTCTTAACTCCTCCTGATGAATCCAAGCCATTTGAAATTTTCTGTGATGCTTCTCTTCAAGGTCTCGGTGCTGTGATAATGCAAGAGAAGAAAGTTGTGGCCTATACCTCTCGTCAGTTGAAGCCCAACGAAAAGAACTACCCCACTGATGATCTTGAGTTGCGGCAGTTGTCCATGCATTAATAACATGGAGACATCTCTTGTTGGGAAGGAAGGCGGACATATTCACCGATCACAAGAGTCTCAAGTATATCTTCACTCAACCCAACCTCAACCTCAGGCAAACTCGATGGGTCAAGATGATTCAAGAGTACAACCCGAGTATTGAATACACTCCAGGCAAGGCCAGTGTGATTGCAGATGCTTTGAGCAGGAAGGCTTATTGCAACAGCTTAATCCTCAAGCCCTTCCAACCGGATCTTTGTGAAGCTTTCCGCAAACTGAATCTCCAAGTTGTTCCTCAAGGCTTTCTTGCCAAACTCCTAGTCTCTCCTAATTTGGAAGATCAAATTCGTGAGGAACAACTCCTGGATACCATGGTGAAGAAGGTGAAACGTGGTATTGACAAGGGCATTCCCAAATACAAGTGCTATCGCATTGATGACAGAGACACTTTATTCTTCGAGGACCAGATTGTGGTTCCTAAAGGTGATCTAAGGAAGGTCATAATGAACGAAGCGCACAATTCTCTTCTTTCCATTCATCCTGGAAGTACGAAGATGTACCATGACCTCAAGCACTCGTATTGGTGGACTCGAATGAAGCGAGAAATTGCTCAATTCGTGAATGAATGTGATGTCTGCAGAAGAGTGAAAGCAGAACACCAACGGCCAGCTGGTCTCCTCCAACCTCTTGCTATTCCAGAATGGAAGTTTGACAATATCGAAATGGACTTCGTGACTGGATTTCCTAAGTCCAAGCATGGAAATGATGCTATTTTCATTATCATTGACAAGCTTACAAAAGTGGATCATTTTCTTCCTATCAAAGAGTCTATCACAGCAGCTCAGTTGGCAGAGCTCTACACCTCCAGGATTGTCTCTTTGCACGGCATTCCACAATTGATATCTTCAGATCGTGGAAGCATCTTCACTTCTAAATTATGGGACTCCTTCCAGAAGGCCATGGGCACCAACATTCACTTCAGCACAGCTTTCCATCCTCAAACTAGTGGCCAAGTCGAGCGAGTAAACCAAATCCTTGAAGATATGCTCAAGGCTTATATCATCTCTTTCGGTATGAAGTGGGAAGATTGTCTTCCATATGTCGAGTTCTCCTACAACAACAGCTTCCAAGCGAGTTCGGTCAAGGCCCCATTCGAGATTCTCTACGGCAAAAGTGTCGTGCTCCTCTCAATTGGTCAGAGACTGGTGAACGCCAACTCCTTGGCAACGAATTAATCACAGAGGCTGAAGAAATGTGTAAAGTCATCCATGAAAATCTCAAAGCCGCGCAATCGCGCCAGAAGAATTACTATGATAGCAAGCACCGTGACTTGGCTTTCGAGATCGGAGACCATGTCTACCTCCGCGTCTCTCCAATGAAAGGCACTCGTCGCTTCGGTATCAAAGGGAAGCTTGCCCCTAGATACGTGGGTCCTTTCAAGATCATTGGCAAAAGAGGCGATCTCGCCTGTCAACTTGAGCTTCCCTCCAACTTCACAAATGTGCACGATGTGTTTCACGTGTCACAACTTCGCAAGTGCTTCAAGACTCTTGAGCGCACCATCAACTTCGAAGAGATTGATCTCCAAGAAGAGCTGTCTTATCATGAGCATCCTATTGCTATTCTTGAAGAAACTGAGCGCAAGACTCGCAACAAGTCTATCAAATTCCTGAAAGTGAAGTTGTCGTGGAATTGTCACGGCATATGTCCTCTTGCAAGGACTTAGTCATGGAGCCATCGCAACTAGGAATCTTAAAGGGGTTAATCGGGACAAAGGACACGAGATGTTTAATACTAGTTCGGCCCCTTACGGTGATGGTAAAGCCTACGTCTAGTTGGGTTGGTATTGCTTGAGGTTTCGATGACCAGGGAGCGAGATACGCTGTGCCTGGTTCTCAATTGGTTGTTTCTTTCCCTAAGCCGCCAACATGTCGTCCCCTTATATACATGGGTTGACGCCCTGTGGCCTACAGAGTCCCGGCCGGCTTATAAAAAATGTCCGGCTCGGTGACTAGTCAAGTCTACCTTATGATACAAGTCTTGCCATTATGGCGGTTTACTACAACGGGCCTTAAGTCGCCTATGGGCCTTAGGCCCTTGGTTGAGACGCCATCTTCATGCTTGGACTTGGGCTTCTGTCTGGTAACCTCTTTACGTAACCCGGCCCCTCCTGGGCGGCTTACACAAATAGTTATATCCCCAACATTAGGCCTCGGATTGATTTGAACCAGTTCATGTCAATCTTAAATTAACTTAAAACATAAATCTTCAGTCTTCTGACTGCGCAAAAAGACTTTCTTTAACCCGCCGTGATGTCATTCTTTGGATCCGTGTTAACCCGTCATGACGTCATCTTTCCTTTTTATTCCGCCGTATCGCCCAACGGATCTCTGTCTTTATTGTCCGTTCCGGAAATCGAGGCGTCGGGGCTGCTGGATAATAATTCTTATCTCCTCGTTTCCCGCGCTGTCTCAGTTATGCTCTCCTTATAAATAGGCGCGACCTAGGTTTTATTTTCACCCTTCCGATGCGTCTTCTTCCTCTTGCCTCCTCTCGAGCTCCGCCGCCGCCGCCGTCAAGCTTCTCATCTTCACCGACCCAGGCCGCCGCATCAACCTGAATCAGACCAGAAAAACATCGGCGAACCTCCGCAGCTCCTCCAGACCCGTAAGTTTCTTTTCCTTCCCTGCTCAGATCTACATTTGAACTTCTTCGAGTTCGTCGTAGTTCATCACCATTAAAGCCAACTCCTTGTTAGTTTTTTCTCCTAGATGCTACTTCCGATCCAAGAATGATATAAAACAGCTGCAGTAGTTGTTTTGCCTTTATCTTGGATACGAAACAGATCTCTTTCTCTGTATGAAGGCCTTATTTGAGCTTATGAACGCATCTGCGTCAGTTTTTAGGTCTAGAAAAACTTTCTTATCAAAACAGATCTTTGATCTTAAATCATAGCAGAAGATTATGAAACCTGTTTTTATCACCCGGAAAACTTCTTATGTTAAATACCTTTAACATAACTGTCCAGGTATCTGGTTTAAATGCATTCCACTTGATCTGTGAACCTTGGCGCCTTCTCAGGTCTTTAAAACTTTTGAACTGTTGCTAACACTTGTAGCGGCTTAAATAATGCTGCTCAATTATCCTTATGTCATTAGGCCCCTTTAAACCGCTACCTTCAGTAATTTGGATATTTTCTTCTGGGTTAAAATTTAAACCAGAACTCCTTATTTTGTAATAGGCCAATCTTTTGTCATGGCGCCTAAGTCGACCAAAGCTCCTGTAACCTGCAACTGGGTCCCATCCACAGTCACTAAGAGCAAACTAGCTGAATTTGTGAAGTCTGGCCATTTGCAAAAAAAGAGGTCATGTCTTATCGCGTCCCTGACCCATCTGAAGAGAAGCCTCAACCCAAAGAAGGGGAGGTAATAGTTTTCACGGATCACATGAGCCGGGGATTTGCCCCTCCCGGCTCAAAGTTCTTCAGAGAAGTTTTAAATTTCTTTGACCTTAGACCTCAAGACATTGGACCCAATTCCATGTCCAATCTTTGCAACTTCCAAGTCTTCTGTGAGGTGTACAGGAGAGGAGCCAAGCCTGCTCTTGTTCAGAGAACTTTTTACTTGCACCGCAGAATGAGCGTGCTAACGGGCCGAGTCTTGACCTTGGCGGTATCTCGATCCAAATGACGGAGAGACCGTCTGCTTCCTTATGCTGAGCTACCGAGTCACCCCAAATATTGGAACCAGTCATGGTTCTACTGTCAGGATACTTCTCCGGCTGATGAGCCGCCTCTGCCCGGCTTTCGCGCCCTGCGCCTTGAGTCCAACCATCCGCTGGCGGATAAACTGACCGCTGTTGAACGTCTGCCACTCAACCCCACCATCAAGAAGATTAAAGCTCTTCTGGGAAACGGTTTAAATGGCATCGACTTGGTCCGGGTCTGGGTCACTTGGCGCATACTCCCATTAAGCCGCCGCTCCGGCTTAATGTGCACCTATACAAAGTAACAGAGCGACCCAATGCGCCACGCCAGTTGTGACGACTTACCAGATGATGTGGCGAGATGTTACAACCCGATCCATCTTTGAAGGAGGGTACTGTTATCAACAATACCTTTGGGTTACTTCCCTTCTGCAAAAAGAACCCGGCCCCTACAGTAAGTTACCAATCTTAATAAATACTCTTTTAATACATTTACCTCTTTGTACTTATAATTCCTTATCTTTTCCAAAAACGCCAAGACGGGGACTTCAAAAAATAAGAAACCTAGCACCTCCGAATTGCTCAAACTGGATGACTCTTCTTCAGATGAGAAAGAGGTAATCCCTTATTCTCTTAACTCCTTTGTTACTATTTTATTAATATTTCCGCCTTTCGGGAAGGCACTGGAAACAGCCAAGCTCATGGAGAAGAGGTAACTATAATCTCCTCCGACTCAGAGCCTTTGCCAAAGCACAAAACCCGGCGGGTGACCCGGAAAGTAAGACTTTCACATCCCTTAGCTTATCAAGATCCTCAATTTCTTTTGAAGCAACAACAACTTGAGAGCCGGAGGCAAACCCGGACAAGTAAAGATGTAGAGCTCTTCTGGCTTACCTGATGTGAGCAGGAAGCGTCGAACTGAGGTCATCTCCGCTTTGCGTTCTGTTTATCCTTTGGCGGGTTTAATTCGTCAGCCTCTCAATTCATCTGACTCCAATTATCAGGATACCTCTCCTTCCTCTGGCGAGTCTATGCAATCCAACATGCCGGCCTTCAAGACTGCCCCTGGGTAATGTACCTTTGTTATCCTCATTGTCGGTGTCAAAACCGGCGGATCTCGGGTAGGGGGTCCCGAACTGTGCGTCTAGGCGGATGGTAACAGGAGACAAGGGACACGATGTTTTACCCAGGTTCGGGCCCTCTTGATGGAGGTAAAACCCTACGTCCTGCTTGATTAATATTGATGATGTGTGTTACAAGAGTGGATCTACCACGAGATCAAAGAGGCTAAACCCTAGAAGCTAGCCTATGGTATGATTGTTGTTCGTCCTACGGACTAAAACCCTCCGGTTTATATACACCGGATAGGTTAGGGTTACACAGACTTGGTTACAATGGTAGGAGATCTACATATCCGTATCACCAAGCTTGCCTTCCACGCCAAGGAAAGTCCCATCCGGACACGGGACGAAGTCTTCAATCTTGTATCTTGATAGTCTTGGAGTCCGGCCGATGATGATAGTTCGGCTATCCGGACACCCCCTAGTCCGGAACTCCCTCAGTAGCCCCTGAACCAGGCTTCAATGACAACGAGTCCGGCGCGCATGTTGTCTTCGGCATTGCAAGGCGGGTTCTTCCTCCGAATAATTTATAGAACATTGTGAACACCAGGATAGTGTCCGGCTCTGCAAAGATAAATTCCACGTACCACCGTAGAGAGAATAATATTACACAAGATCAATCTGCTGACTTATTCTGTGGCGTGACGTCGCACCACTACCAAGCCTTTACTCAAATTGTTTTTATTGTTCCACCTCGGTAGCGTTTAAGCGGCGGTTTCCTTGGCACGTCTTGTCGAAGCAGAGATCGTGTTCCCCTTATTCCGTTATTCCCATCAATACGGACGTGGGTAACCCAACCGCGCCATTGATTGTGACGCTTGGGAGATAAGCGAGTTTTACCAGGCCAGTGGGGACACATGTTTTTGTCCGCCCATATAAGGGGATAAAGATCCAACCCTTTTACATGCGCCTTCTTCCTCCTTGGCTTATCCATTTCTGCGAACTTGAGCTCCAGCGCCCAAGTCCGCACTTCTCACCTCAACCTTCTCCAACTATGTCCGGAGCGGGAGGCAAGTGGATGGCCTCCTCCGTCGCGGAGGGGCAGATCCAGAAGTTGCGCAACACTGGATATTTGTCCAGCAACATCGCGCATCGGCTCCCCGACGAGGGAGAGCTTGTGCCCAACCCCAGGCCCCATGAGAGGGTAGTATTTCTTCCCCATTTCCTCCGCGGACTGGGCTTCCCGCTTCATCCCTTTGTCCGGGGGCTCATGTTCTACTACGGCCTAGATTTCCATGATCCGCCCGAATTTCATCCTCAACATCTCGGCGTTTATCATCGTGTGCGAGGCCTTCCTTTGCATCCAGCCCCACTTCGGATTGTGGCTCAAGACCTTCAGTGTCAAGCCGAAGGTTGTGAAGGGAAGCCAAGCAGAGTGCGGAGACGCCATGGTGGGCAGGATGTCCCACGTTACGTGGCTGGAGGGCACTTTCGTGGAAACCATCAAGGGGTGGCAATCAGGGTGGTTCTACATCACCGAGCCGCGTGACTGATTGGGCAGCGCCCCAATTCAGATCTGGCATCCCTACACGGCTCACCTCCACGGAAAGAGAGTGGCCGGATTTGGGGATTCGAGGAGCTGAACGGACTCCAAGCCTGTATCCGTAAGCTGGTGGACAAGAAGCTCAAGCTTGTCAACGTAGTCCGTGTCATGCTCATCCGCCAGATTCTCCCGTGCGGCCGACGGGGCTTCAACATGTGGGAGTTTGATCCGCGCAGCACTGCACCATGAGCGCGCTCTTGACACTACGTCACGAAGATGTCTCGAAGCTGTTGTTCAAGGGCGCTGAAGCTCCCGCATCCGCCATCAAGATCGCGGATTCCGCCGCAGCGTCCAGTGATGAGGTAAGTGATTTCACCACTTGTTTTCCATAGTTTGGCTCTATGCGGGATCTAAACTCCCTTTACCTTTGACAGAATGGTGGCGAAGGCCGAACGGACTATCTGTTCGCCCCATTGCCGTGAGGACCAGCGGACGCCCGCCTAGCGGGGTTCTTGCTCCGGCACCACGTGGTCCGGAGAAGAAGGCCAAGAAGACGGCCACGGGACTCGGAAGAGTTCCGTTTTCAGTGCTATCGGATGATGAATCGAGGCTGACTCCTCCCACCAAGGTGAGGAGGAGAAGAAGAAAGCCTCTCCCCAGTGGAGGAAAGAAAAGGAAGGCCTCCCCAACAAGGGAGGCCGAAGGGTCCAAGAAGGGAAAAACTCTTCCCCTGGACTGCTCCGCCAATGCCAGTGACGACGACGAGGACTGGCATCCAAGGGCCAAGCCCCTGGCGAGATCGTAAGTATTCGGACTCCCGAATAACCTCAAGGTTGTTTCTTTTCGCCACATAATGTCTTTCTAATGCCGCATACAACCCTGCAGTCCGCCCAAGGATGATCTTCCCATTTCGTCGAGCGGGTCCTTGGGTGCGTCGGATATGGATTCCCTTCCGACTGCCTCCACCCCCCGTGCCGCGGATGACGCCGAGGTGGGATCCCAGGAAGGGACCCACCAGGAGGAGGAGGCCCCGGAGGTGTCACAGGACACCCTCCCGGACTTTACACCGGACTCAGCCCCGGAGGCCACAATGACTCCGGAGTCCGGCGGGCGACCCCTTCTTAAGAAGGGCAAGACTGCGACGCCGGATGCCTCCGTCCAACCAGAGGTGCCGGATAATTTGCTGGAGGCGCTCAACGGCGCCTCCATCGAAGAGGAACACCACACTGTTATGAGTGCGGTGATTCAGAAGGTTCAGCTCGCCAAGAGCGGGTTGACCGAAGCCTGCAGCAGCCTTCTAACAGGCTTTGAGGTAAGAATTTCAATATATGTAAAATGGTACCGCATAGACAAGAGTCCCCGATGCTCGGTTCGGTGTTCGGAAAGAAAAGCGGACCGAGGATCTTTAGAAAGATAAACGCAGGAGTCATAAAAATATGTCAATATGGGATTGCAGGTCAGGTCTTTGACCTCCGCCGCATTGATCATGGAGGTAAATACTTTGAAGGAAAACCTCGAGCGGTCCGAGAACAAGCTCGGCCATGCCAAGAAGCAGCTCGAGGAAAAAGAAGGTGAGTAATACCTTATGAAAATTGTACCTTCTGAGAAAAGGATTTGGTTGCAAGAAAAATGACAAGGATAACGTGGTATTGTAGGGGCCACTAACGAGGTGGCGACCACGAAGGAGGCGGTGGCAGCGGCACGGTAATGCGCGGCCGCGAGCGCACCGAGCGATGAACTGTGGAGGCGCGGGTGGCGGAGGTACAACAAGAGCTCCCGGATCTCGTGAAAAAACATGAGAGCTTGGAGCGTGACTCAAAGACTCGAGAGTCTGAGCTTGCAACAGCTCTTGAGAGTGCCAAAGCCGCTAAGGCCGAAGCCTACAAGGCCCTCCAGGAGGTTGAGGCGGTGAAGAAAATAGCAGTGGGTAAGGCAATTTTCATGCAAAGTAAGTATGTGAGTGTTAATTACCTGTTGCTTACCCGAATTCGGAGCTCTCCAGGAGCGTTCGCAGATCTTCCTCGCAGGCGTGTCCGATGTCTGCCAAGCATTTCTACCGGGCCGAGCAGGGAGCTCGACGGAGAAGGTCTTCGGTCTCGATATCGAGGCCGGACATTCAGTGCCTTTAGCGACCAAATTAAGCAGCTGGTCGAGCTCCACAAGGCAGCCGAACAAGCCATGAAGGGCCTCATAGTTCGACTGTGGCCTAAGGAGGCCATGCACAGGAGCTACTTCGCCTGGTGCGGCGGCTGACGGATGCGTGCCCGTGGGTTGAAGTTATCAAGCATTCCGCTTGTATTGAGGGTGCCCGTCGGGCCCTTGCCCGCGCAAAGGTGCACTGGGGCAAGATGGATGCCCAGAAGCTCATGAAGGACCCGCCACCAGAGGGCAAGGAGCATCGCATGCCCGAGATGTATTATAAGAGTGTGCTGAAGGGCGCCCGCACTATTGCGGGTGAGTGCTCCAAAGATGTAATATTTGAGTAGACTCGCATTTTGTTATCATGTGCGCTGAAAACTTAGTTCATATCGCTTAAGCCACGCTTGTTAATTTAAAATATTACCTTCTCAGGCGGCTGTTTATCAAATCGAGAGATGGCAAGTCGTCGGGTTTCAAATTTCATGCCACGAAAGTGTCGGGGTGTTCGGGATAAACTTGAGCGCTCTTGTTCCCATTTTTGGGTCCATCTAGGGAGGCGCTCAACACAAATGTAACAAGGCAACCGGACTTATAATGCTTGAACACTCTCACTTAGCCATAGAATTCTATAATTTTAAATTTCGTGAAGCCCCTAGTCTTGAAGGTCAATTTGGGGCGCTATCCACGCCTTGGCCGGACAAGATCCGGCTCCTCGCTCTAAGCGGCATAAGTCTTTAAGGACTCGCAAAAAACCTCTCGAACAGCGACCGACTCTCGCCTCATCATGACGGTCAGTTTTAGCTTTCTCCACTGAGGCGTTAACCCAGCTCAACTGGGGCGGAATCACAGTGGTTCTCCCAGTGCTACCTTAGCCGATATAACGGAACGTAAGGTACCAAAACATGGGGGCCGGGCAAACCCAACTATTGACCCAAGACATGATTCGAGCCGATGCATATAGTGCTATAAGTTCGGGTGCCGCACTTGTGAAAGTGTTCGGACTCATCATACCATAATGCGGAAACATAAGCCCCTGGTGTATATTAGCCGTACTAAAGTGTACGGATGCAACATGCCTTGAATGAACATATGTATGATAAAGAAATTCAATTATAATCAATAAGGTGCTGCATTGTTTTATTCAATAAGTGCTTTTAATGCGTAATGATACAAATAGTGCGATAAGCAAGGTATGGGACTGTTAAACATGTCCCCCTCCAGGGGTAGGCTACAGATTAGTGTATAAAAATGCTTGTAATGGAGACCACCTGTATATTCGTTGTAGCCTTTATCCTTCCCTGGCTGTTGCATCGTGAGTTCGGCAGGTCTGCCTGGCTGTGGCCTCTCGACAAACCGAGTCCTGTGGGTAAAAAGTAAAAGGTAAAAAAGAAAAGGAACGACACACTTGAGAGCCCCCGTGTGGTTGAGCCGCGATTGGGTTTATCATGGTCGTGCCCTCTCCCATGCCCATGGTATCTTCAGAGCGTAATGGTGTACGCCAAGGACCTGCTGACGTTTCGCAGGGCCGGGTTGGGGCCGCATTACGCATGCTCGGAACGTGCTGTGTGGTCTTGTTGTAAGTTACTCCGGCGTGCTTAGCTGTGTCCGGCCGCCTAACCGCTAGACTCGAGAATTGCCTTAAGAGGCTGCATTGCACTTCGCCGCGAGAGTCAGCCAGATGTTCCTCCGCGCGGAGAGAACGCTCATGTTTCCGCTGACCGTGATGACTCCTCGAGGGCCTGGCATCTTGAGCTTGAGGTATGCGTGGTGCACCGCTGAACTTTGCAAACGTGGTACGTCTGAGCAAGGCATGATAGCCGCCATGAACGGGACTATGTCAAGATTAACTCCTCACTTCGGAAGTTATCCGGGATCCAAGACCACTTCCATTTAATTGAGCCTCGTACAATTGGCTTCTACACCTGGTATGACGCCTTTAAAGGTCGCTTTTGGTAGGTTTAATCCTTGAGGGGTCTATGCCCATTTTGGCGACCGTATCCTGGTAAAGCAGGTTCAGGCCGCCGCTGTCCATCGGGACTACGTTAGGTGAAATCCATTGACGATTGGGTCTAAGACCAGTGCGGCGAATCCACCGTGGCGAATGCTGGTGGGGTGGTCCCTTCGGTCGAAAGTGATCGGGCAGGAGGACCATGGATTGAACTTTGGGGCAACTGGCTCCATCGCGTAGACATCCCTGAGTGCACTCTTCCGCTCCCTTTTGGGTATGTGCGTTCCGTATATCATGTTCACCGTCCGCACCTGTGGGGGGAAACCCTTCTGTCCTCTATTGTTCGGCGGTTGGGTCTCGTCCTCGTTATCTCTATGTAGCCCCTTGTCATTGTTTTCGGCAATTAACTTGCCTGCCTGCTTGAATACCCAACAATCCCTGTTGGTGTGGTTAGCTGGCTTTTCAAGGGTGCCATGTATCTGGCACAAGCGGTCGAGTATTCGGTCCAAATTGGACGGACCCGGAGTAGTTCTTTTGAATGGCTTTTTCCGCTGACCGGGTATAGAGCCTCTGAATCCGGCATTGATTGCCGTATCCTCAATATTGTCGCCGTTAATGTGTCGTTTGTTTTTGTTACGACGCGGCCTGCCATTTCGGTCCTTGAAGTCCGGACTGCCGGAATTTTTGCTGAGGTTGTTGCTGCGTGCTAGCCAGCTGTCCTCACCCGCAGAAGCGGGTCATGAGTGATGTGAGGGCTGCCATGGATTTCGCTTTTCCTGTCCTAGGTGCCGGGCAAGCCACTCGTCATGGATGTTATGCTTGAAGGCCGCGAGGGCCTTCGCATCCGGACAATCGACGATTTGGTTTTTCTTGGTTAAGAACCGTGTCCGTAATTGTCTCGCCGATTCGTCTGCTGTTGAATCATGTGGCTTAGGTCATCGCCGTCGGTGGTCGCACATAAGTGCCCCGAAGTTATCGAGGAATGCGGCTTTGTGTCCTCCCAGCTCCCAATTGACTCTGCGGCAAGCTGTTGAGCCAATGCCGGGCTGGTCCTTTAAGCTTGAGGGGAGGTATTTGATGGCGTGAAGATCGTCACCGCGGGCCATGTGGATGTGAAGGAGATAGTCTTCGATCCAAACCGCTGGGTCTGTTGTGCCATCATAGGATTCAATATTGACGGGTTTAAACCCTTCGGGGATTTGATGATCCATTACTTCGTCTGTGAAGCATAGTGGGTGTGCGGCGCCTCTGTACTGGGCGATATCACGACGGAGCTCAAGAGAGCTTTGTCTGTTTTGTTCGGCCCGGCCGGACTTACTGTGTCCGGCGCGACGGTTGTCGTCACGTACCGTGGGGCGCCCACGTGATCCATAGATCAATCTTGATTGTCTTGCCTTGTCCTCCAATATATCTCGCAGGTCCGGAGCGTTCCCCTGTGGCCGTGTGCTTTTTGAGCGATGCCGGGGTACGGTTCTAGTGAAGGGCCTAGAGGCCTCCCTGTCGCGACCACGGGGTGGTCGGTCAGCCGTATTGTCTCCTGGTGATGCGGGTTCGTAAGCCTCCTCCTCTAACCGGGGGAGCAGCTTATGTTTAGGGTAGCTTTCGGAGGGGCGTTCGAGCTCATGCTCTTCGCCGTGAGGACTTCATCCATCCGCCGGCTAGCGTATCCTGATCAGCTCTAAGCTGTTGCTGCTTTTTCTTGAGGCTTTTCGCCGTGGCCATAAGCCTGCGTCTAAAACGCTCTTGTTCGACGGGATCCTCAGGCACGACGAATTCATCGTCGTCGAGGCTTGCTTCGTCTCCGGAGGGAGGCATATAATCCTCTACCTCTTCTTCTACCGCTCTCTCGTGAGGGCTGGCGTCTCCATCCTCCTGCGCTGGATCTTGCTGGAGTGGATTGTCTTCGGCACTGTCCGGTGTATTGTTATCTCCGGTGTCGGAATCTTCATTCTTGCTGTGGCGGGATTTAGAGCGGCGCCGCTGACGCCGGCGCTTGGGCTGCTTCTTGGAGGGGTCATCCTCCGTTGTTCCATCGCTGTTCCCATCTTTTGGGATGTCCACCATATATATGTCGTATGACGAGGTGGACTTCCAGTGCCCTGTAGGCGCTGGGTCTTGTTCGTCTCCGGCATCGTCGTCCATACCGTCGATGTCTTCGGAGTCGTAGTCTAGCATGTCGGTTAGATCGTCGACAGCGGCTACCAAGTGGGTGGTGGGTGGGCTTTGAATTTCTTCGTCGTCTGCATCCCAACCGTCCTGACCGTAGTCCGGCCAGGGCTCTTCTGATAACGAGAGGTTCTTTAGCGAACTCAAGATGTCACCAAAAGGTGAGAGTTTAAAGATGTCCGCTGCGGTGAACTCCATGACCGGCGCCCAATCGGATTCGATCGGAGGGGGCGCGGGAGGTTCGAAGTCCGGCAAGGAGTCCGGCACCTCGGAGTCGCAAGCTTTATGAGGGACAAGATCGGTGTTCGGCTCTATCGGCTGTAGAGGTTGCAGCCCCCGAGGCGGTGTCTAGCCATCCGTCCCGATCTGCAAGCCGGCTCCGAATTGAAGATCGGAGCGGGTTCGAAAAGCGGCCTCCGTGGTACCGGCCCAGCCGCAGAGCAAAATCATGCTTGCCGTGATAAAGGCGGCACGCCGCTGTGGCTCGACTCCATCGAGGATCAAGTCCCAGCGGATGTCGGTAGTGAAGTTCAAACTTCCAAATCTGACTGGCGGCCGGGCGTAGCTTTCGATCTGCTCCAGATGGCCAAGCAAATCGCCCGCAAAGGCGGTTACGAATCTGAAGATTTGTCCGGGAGAAAAGTCTCACCGGATCGCGTCGTTGATGATGGTCGAAGAAGCCATCGAGCCTATCGGTGACGGCGTAGGAACTCTCAATGAAAGCACCAATGTCGGTGTCAAACCGGCGGATCTCGGTAGGGGGTCCCAAAGCGTGCGTCTAGGCGGATGGTAACAGGAGACAAGGGACACGATGTTTTACCTGTGTTCGGGCCCTCTTGATGGAGGTAAAACCCTCGCCCCGCTTGATTAATATTGATGATGTGTGTTACAAGAGTGGATCTACCACGAGATCAAAGAGGCTAAACCCTAGAAGCTAGCCTATGGTATGATTGTTGTTCGTCCTATGGACTAAAACCCTCCGGTTTATATAGACACCGGATAGGTTAGGGTTACACAGAGTCGGTTACAATGGTAGGAGATCTACAAATCCAGACGCCAAGCTTGCCTTCCACGACAAGGAAAGTCCCATCCGGACACGGGACGAAGTCTTCAATCTTGTATCTTCATAGTCTTGGAGTCCGGCCGATGATGATAGTTCGGCTATCCGGACACCCCCTAGTCCGGAACTCCCTCACTCATGCTTTGCCTTACTCATATTTTGTACTCATCCCTTTGTTTTATCCACAGTGTGTAGGTGAAGCCCAGTAAGAGGGCAAAAAAGAATAAGCCGATTGAAAACCCGGTAGCAACGGAGCTGGAACCCAGAACCACTGCCCCTGATGCTTCTACTCATCAACCTCCTCCTGAGCCGGCCCATGAAATTCCAACACCATCTTCCGGCCCGCCTCAAGAAGACACTCTTGATAGCTCCGATAAACCGGAAATTCCTAGCCTGGTCCGGACGGCTAAGCCGGAAGTTGATTTCTTGAAAAGCCAGTATGTTGAACCGGGGCGGCCTACTGTTCTTGCCAGATGTACCGCTAAGGAAGAACTTGTCAAAAGCCGGAAGACCAAACAGGACATCGCTGATTATGCCCACTTAAGCATTGACGATATAGTCTCAGGCTATCTGAATCAAGTGCATAACAGCCGCGGCCTGGAAATTGACATTGTGAAACAGATACATCATAAATCTGAGGTATAACTTATATTATTTCTCCTGAATCTTACTTACTGTACTAGCCCCCAAGTCTACTGCTTATAGGTAAATATGTCGTAGACTTAGATACCGGCTTACTGTTAGTTCACCCGGTTTACAAGAAAGGATATTTAACCCGGCTATAACATAACAACTTAAAACAAGCGATACACATTAGCCCCCAAGTGTCAAGTATCTTTACTTGTAAAATGCTTGAGACTTCAATATGCATAATCTGACATTATAAAGTAAAATTTTCTTCAGCATTTATTAGCCCCCAAGTGTCAAGGGTCTTTACTTGTAAAGTGCTTGAGACTTTAATAATACCTTACCATAACCTTATTTGTAACCCAGCGTTATTGCAGGTCTCCACCAGTCAATTTGAATTGGAGATTGCTGACCTGAAGACCCGGCTGGCGGCCCAAGACCTTGAGATTCAAAAGCTGACTCCAAATTCGCATTCAGCATCTCTGAGCAAGAGAAGTTGAAGAAGGATTTTGACGCGGAGAAGAAGGCATGGGCGGATGAAAAATCTTCACTTGTGACCCGGGCCGAGACAGCAGAAGCAGATCTTGCCGAAGCAACTGCCGAACTGTCCGGCTTAAAGCACCAGATGTCCCAAATGGTCTCAGCAATTTTCGGTAAGTTAATATGTGTAACTTTTGAACATCACCATGATTTTTTTGATAAATATTTCAGATATTATCTCCGGCTTAATCTTATATGTATAAACGCAGGTCCCAGGAGTACCAACCTGAAGCAGAATATGCTGATCAAGCTTAAGGCGGTGTACACTCTAGTGGAACAACTGTACACCGGGTCACAACGTGCTTTGGCCGTTGTGGCTTTATCAAATGATACTCCTTATCTCCTGCAGGATGTGCTCAAACGGCTTGCCGTGTTACCTCAACGAATCCAGGAGTTAAGGCGGGCATCTGGTAGAGCCGGGGCCATAGACGCCTTAAGCCGGGCCAAAGCATTGGTTCCAGAGCTAGACTTAGCCGATGTTGCTCTTGGATATCCTAGCTTGAAGGAGGACGGCTCTGCATTCAATGAATGAGACTTCACCACCTGCGTGAGAGTCGTACGTCCTGTGGCCACCATCATCGGCAACGATATTGATCTTACGAAGTATCAGCCGGGTTATGACAACGAGAACCGGAGGATTCCCACTCCGCATTATGATGATGTCACCGATCCCTCCAACTCGTAAGCATACCTTTGCTCACGAAGTTGACCGGCCAGTTTAATAGATGATGAAGCTGAATTTGAAGCCTTAAGCGGCATTGACTGGACCTCGTCAACCTTCTAGGACAAAGCAGCAGACGAAGAGGCGGAGATGGATAACCCGGAGTCGTCATGTCCACCAAAGTAGTAACCCGCCTGGCACTAAGTCTTTGAAAAAATAATGCTTCATTATTCAGACTCGGGGAGTCTTGTAATAGGGTAGAAAAACTTCTTAACTCTGCCATGCCTTCGCGCATGTTTGTGGTGCTTAAAAATGTCTCAAGCCGCAATTATTGTATACTGCCGGCTTACATGAATTGCTTCTTGACATCAAAAAGCTTTTTGCTTACCCTGTGTATAAAAAAATTCCTTTGGCGTCTTACCACATCCGGGGGCGTGTAAAATAATGTTAACCCGGAGTATGAATCAAAACATCATAAGTATCAGCCGGTTCATGATCATGACCATAATATATACCTGTTATCTTATTGAAGCGTACATTACCGGCTTACGTGATCCCAAAAAGCGCATAGCTTACACTTAACTTCAAAATTGGCACATATAATGTTTACCTGGCTCTTAATATTATTTACTCTTATAGAATAAAGTAAACCGAATTGTCAAAGGCCTCTCGATTCGAATACGATCGTGAGAACCGTTCCAAAGGGGTTAAGCTAAGATTCGGATACGATCATATAGCCCCCAATGGCTTTGGCGATGTCGATCAAGTGGGTATCGACAGCTATGTTCTCTTTGGTTCGAATACGACCTATGTTTGAACAGGAAGCACCCAAGTGATAATGAGAGTTGTTTAATGACGCTGATTCGAATACGATCCACGTCAGACCCAAAGAGGTTAAGCTATGATTCAAATATGATCAATAAGCCCCCAAGTGGGTTTGGCAGTGTGCCAATCAATTGGGTATCGTGACTATGTTCTCTTTGGTTCGAATACGACCTATGTTTGAACAGGAAGCCCCCAAGTGACCATGGCTAGATTCTGATATGATCATAAGCCGGACCAAAGGGAAAACTAGATTCAGATATGATCCACTCCCTGTTAGTTGTTTCCACCACCTGGTAAATAAAACACATAAACCTTGTAGGATGGAAAGGAAAGAGGTCCTGCTTTATTGCTTTATATAATATATACATTGTTAAAAAAGAAAAACAAATATACTCTGAGAGCCGGTGGCTCAAGTATAGTAGGGCCGGAGATGCGCTATGTTCCACGGCCGGCGGGTTTCTTCCTCTGACTTACGTGAGTCTTTGTGATCTCGAACATCGATGAGGTACATGAGCTCGTCGTGAGAATTTTTGACATCCGTCACATTTGCTGACCAGATCCTCCGCATCAGCATGAGCCGTCAGCCAATAAAAACCATGAAGAAAAGCCTTGGCTACCAGAGACTTTGAACCGGCATGATGACCGCAATCACCTTCATGAATCTCACGAAGTATCTCTTGACCCTCCGTAGGTGATACACAACATTGAAACGCCCCGGTGACGCTGCGGTGATGCAACTCCCCATGAACAATCGTCATGGATTTGGACCGCCTGATGATTTGTCTTGCCAAGGTCTCGTCCTCAGGCTACTCTCCCCGGGTTATATTGGCCAAATATGGGACCGTCCAGTCCGGGATGGCATGGAGAGCCGCCACCAGCTGCGCCTCCGGTCCGCATCGCAAGCTCTTCCTCTGTAGGCACTCTGACGGAAGGGTTATGCAAGATGTCAAGGAAAGTATTAGGCGGCACCGGCTAACATCGAGACCCCAAACGGCTTAAAGCATCACCGCCTCATTCTTCCTTCGATCAATGTGCTCTACTTGATAACCTTTGAAGTGCCCAACACCGCATCAACTTCATGACGATAAGCCGCCATAAGGGGATCCTTAGAATCTCACGTCTGGGACACTGTTGAGCGACGAGGTCTGAATCACCCAAGCATCTTACCCGCTCAAATTCATCTCTTTGGCCATCCGGTGGCCATGGTTTAAAGCCTCGTATTCAGCTGATTTTTTATTACATTGAAAAATAAGCCGGAGCAAAAAAAAAATTTTGACACCTGGGGGGGATTTAAACACGACTCCAGCCCCCGAGCCTTCCAACTGCCTGGACCCATCGAAGTGAATAGTCCAATATGTGTTATCCGGCTTCTCCTCTGGTGCCTGCAACTCCGTCCAATCATTGATAAAGTCCACTAGGGCTTGCGACTTGATAGCTGTGTGCGGCATATACTTCAAACCGTGAGGCCCAAGCTCGATGGCCCACTTGGCAACTCGTCCTGTGGCTTCCCTGTTCTGGATGTTGTCTCCCAAGGGGGCTGAACTTACCACGCTTATAGGATGACCCAGAAGTATCGCTTCAGCCTTCGGGCTTGCCATGAACACCCCATAAACAAGTTTACGCCAATGCGGATACCTTTGCTTGGATTCTATGAGCACCTCATCGATGTAATAAACCGCCATCGAATCGATGCTCCTTGCCGCCTCCTTACGCTCCACCACAATGGCCACACTAACAACACGTGAGTTAGCAGCAACATACAATAGCAATGGCTCTTTATCAATTGGAGCTGTGAGAACCGCGCTCGCATAATTGTCTCTTTAAATCTTCAAAGGCAGCATCAAGACCTCACCTGCATAAAAGTGTCTGTTTTCTTCATCATCCGACACAGCGGTAGAGCCTTCTCCCTAGCCGGCTTATGAATCGGCTTAGCAGCAACGCTGACCCGCCAACGCTGAACATCATTGATGCACACCGGTTTAGCCAGAGGTAATCGCCTTGATCTTCTCTCGGGTTAGCTTCAATGCCCTGTTTGAGACCAGGAATCCCAAAATTTTGCCTGCAGTACACCAAATACACACTTGTCCGGTTAAGCATCATCTTGTAGACCCGGAGATTATCAAAGGTTTCCTTTAAGTCGAGATCAAGGTTTCCTTCTCTCTCGACTTCACCACAATGTCATCCACATAAGCATGAACATTGCGCTCAATCTGATTGTGGAGACAATTACGCACACACCGCCGATAAGTCGCCTGGGCACTCTTGAGCCCAAACGGCATAGACACATAGCAGAAGGCTCCAAATGGAGTAATGAAAGCCGTCTTCTCCTGGTCCTTAATTGCCATCTTGATCTGATGATAACCAGAGTAAGCATCCAAAAAACTCAACCGCTCGCAACCCGTTGTAGCATCGATGATTTGATCAATGTAGGGCAGAGCAAAGGGATCGGCCGGACAAGCTTTATTTAAGTCCGTGTAGCCCACACACATCCACCAGGTGCCGTGCTTCTTGAGCACAAGCACCGGGTTAGGCAACCACTCAGGGTGAAAAACTTCCACGATGAACCCGACCGCTAAGAGCCAAGCGACCTCCTCCCCTATAGCCTTTCGCCTTTCCTCATTGAATCGCCGGAGAAACTACCTGACCGGCTTATACTTTGGATCAATATTAAGAGTGTGCTCAACGAGTTCTCTCGGGACACCCGGCATGTCAGAAGGTTTCCATGCAAAGATGTCCTGATTCTCACGGATGAACTCGATGAGCGCGCTTTCCTATTTGGGATCCAAATTGATACTGATGTTGAACTGCTTGGAAGAGTCGCCTGGAGTGAAGTCAACCAGTTTTGTCTCGGCGGCCGACTTAAATTTCAATGCCGAGTGTTGCTCTGTGGTTGACTTCTTCAAAGAGGTCATATCTGCCGGGTCAACATTAGTTTGATAAAACTTCAGCTCCTCTTCAGCACAAACAGATTCAGCATAAGCCGCATCGCCTTCCTCGCACTCCAAGGCCACCTTTCGACTCCCATGCATAGTGATGGTGCCCTTGTAACCCGGCATCTTGAGCTGCAGATAAACATAACACGGCCGTGCCATAAACTTCGCATAAGCCGGCCGTCCAAACAGAGCGTGATATGGGCTCGATTTTGACTACCTCAAACGTCGCCTTCTCAAATTTCGAATCATATTCGTCTCCGAAGCCACTTCCAGCTCGATCTTTCCAACTGGATATGCCGACTTACCAGGTACCACCCCATGAAAAACAGTGTTAGACGTCCTCAAGTCCTTATCAGTCAGACCCATGCAGCGAAAGGTCTCATAATAGAGAATATTGATGTTGCTTCCTCCGTCAATGAGCACCTTAGTGAATTTATATCCACCAACCTGAGGGGCCACCACCAAAGCCAACTGACCCGGGTTATCAACCTGGAGGGGGTGATCTTCTCTACTCCAAATGATAGGCTGCTCTGACCACCTCAGATAACGGGGAACCGCCGGCTCAACCGAATTCACAGCCCTTTTATGAACCTTCTGGTCACGTTTACACAAGTTAGTGGTAAACACATGGTATTGCCCACCGCTCAACTGTTTTGGATGGCTCGATAACCTAATCGCTTCGCCGCTGTCCTCCTTGACCAGATCACTGCTGATTATAGCCACCTTGACCGCCTTGAAAACCGGAACTTGAGCCGCCACCCGGGCCATGGAAACCACCTGCTCCTGAACCGCCGCCTGATCCGTGATTTTCATCAAACATGTTTGAATTCTTGAAAGCCTTCATGATCGCGCAGTCCTTCCATAAGTGGGTGGCAGGATTTCCCCGAGTACCGTGTCTTGGACAAGGCTCATTCAGAAGCTCCTCGAGAGATGGACCTGAGCCACCAGATCGAGGGGGGTGCTCTCCCCTTACGCTTCTTGTTATTACCTTGGGTGTTAGCATTGGCCACAAACGCCGGGTTACCATCCGGCTTACGCTTGTTGCCACCTTGACTTACCGAGTGATGCTGCTGACCCTTTTCATTGCCGTTCTTCTTTCCTTTCCCTGTCTTTTCCTCCTCAGACGCGGGATCATCGGTAGTATCAGAATCGGCATATTTAACCAAATCCGCCATCAGCGTACCCATGTCATTGCAATCACGCTTAAGGCGCCCCAGCTTCTACTTCAGCGGCTCAAAACGACAATTCTGATGGAGCATAAGTACCGCAGAGCCGGCGTCCATCTTATCAGATGAGTGTATTATTTCCTTCACCCGGCGCACCCAATGAGTTGTGGACTCACCCTCCTCCTGCTTACAGTTGGTCAAGTCCACAATGGACATAGATTGCTTGCAAGTATCCTTAAAGTTCTGGATAAACCGGGCCTTTAGCTCTGCCCATGAACTAATGGAATTGGGAGGCAAATTTTTCAACCAAGATCAGGCCGTTCCATCTAACATCATGGTGAAATACTTAGCCATTGCCGCGTCGCTGACTTCCAATAACTCCATGGCCATCTCGTAACTTTCAATCCATGCCCCGGTTGTAAGTCGGCCGTGTAATTCGGCACCTTTCGAGGTCCCTTGAAATCCTTGGGCAGACGCACATCCCGCAGAGCCGGCACCAGACAAGGGACACCACCGGTTCTAGTGGCCACTCCTGCTCCAACAGAAGTTGTTGGATACTTTGGGAGACCATCATATGCCGTCTGCTGAGCCGCTAATTGAGCTGCCCGTTCATCCTCCTGACGCAATCGATCCTGCACCAGGTTATAGCCACCGGGTTGGTTACGACGCTGGGCATTGCTTGATAAAGCTTCTGACTCCATGTGCCTGCTGTAACTCGGACTCCAGTTTGGACGAGGTGCTATCCAAGGCTGAGGAGTGGAATGAATCCTGTCCCTGCTGTAAGAATAGGTCTCTTGCTGTGTCAAGGCCGTCTGAAGAAGATCCCTAACCCTCCGGGTTTCCCCCGCCGTCGGGTCGTCACCGTCCACTGGAAGAGCCGCCAGATGCGCTGATGCTGCTATCAAGTTCTCCATGGGGTTGGAAAAGTGGCCTGGAGGTGTCGGTATGTATCGGGGCGGGGCCATGCTCCCGTGAAGAGGTGCCATCTCTCGAGGCTGAACCGGCCCTCTAGCTCCGGGTGTCATAAACTGATTGGCTTAGGGCGGATTGCTAGGACCAGCTCCGAGTGTCGTGAAAAGATTCCGAGGATCGTAAACCGGAGGCAGACGGGACTGGGTCTTCTGATGTCTCCTTCTCATCACCTTATTGGACGTATTCAGACTCATGTTAACCTGGAAAGCCTCTGACTGGAGTCACTGCGCCCGTGCATCCAAAGCCGCCCGCTCCGCAACTAGCCTGGTGTCCTCAGCCGCCAAGGCCTCCTTGGCCAGGGCTATCTCCTCACGCACTTTTGCCACCTCCGCGTTAAGCTCATCTGGATTTGCAGGAATAACCGTGGTGGTTAACAGGGCCGTCAACTTGTCCATAAGATCTATTAGCACCTAAGCCGGGCGAGCTGCTGGGCCTCCCCCGCCTGCCGCTCTCGACCCGGACGTTATTGCTGTCACACGTCGAAGTTTTGGCCGGGTTGGGTACCAGCCATGAAGACTCCTGCCCAGCTTGGCGGCTCATAGCAATCCGGAACGCTAGAGTCATCAGAACAGCCCCCAAGCATGCCTTCTTGGACCTGATACAGAGAATCCGTTGAACCGGAGGACGAATCATCATCTGATGGGACGGCCGTCTCTTCGCCATCTTTAGATCCTTCAGAAAGTGCCCCTCCGTGAATACAGCCCACAAAGGCACGCTTCATGGTAGGTTGAATCCGGGAGGGTCTCGCACGCTGAGCCGTCTCAATGAGGTCGGTGCAGCTGTCCGGCTCTGGGCCCGGCTCACCAATCCGGCCGATGAAGATGTGGATGCCGCCAAAGGGGACCCGGTACCCGTACTCAATTGAGTCGGCCTCGGGTCCCCAGCCTTCGTTGTCGATGTAGATCTTGCCGCTACGACTCTTGGTCATCCGGCCCACTGCGTATCACTTGAGCCCTTCGAAGCTGCCCTTCAAGAACTCAAATCCACCGTGCGCTGGCCCCACGGTGGGCGCCAACTGTCGTGGAATTTTCACGGCAGATGTCCTCTTGTAAGGACTTAGTCGTGGAGCCATCGCAACTAGGAAGCTTAAAGGGGTTAATCGGGACAAAGGACACGAGAGGTTTTATACTAGTTCGGCCCCTTACGGTGAAGTTAAAGCCTACGTCTAGTCGGGTTGGTATTGCTTGAAGTTTCGATGACCAGGGAGCGAGATACGCTATGCCTGGTTCTCGATTGGTTGTTTCTTTCCCTAAGCCGCCAATAGGTCATCCCCTTATATACACGGGTTGACGCCCTGTGGCCTACAGAGTCCCGGCCGGCTTATAAACAATGTCCGGCTCGGTGACTAGTCAAGTCTACCTTATGATACAAGTCTTGCCATTATGGCGGTTTACTACAACGGGCCTTAAGTCGCCTATGGGCCTTAGGCCCTTTGTTGAGACGCCATCTTCATGCTTGGACTTGGGCTTCTGTCTGGTAACCTGTTTACGTAACCCGGCCCCTCCTGCGCGGCTTACACAAATAGTTATATCCCGAACAGAAGTGGTCACACCATTTCGACCGAGAAGCCACCTGGGATCGCGAGGACCACCTCCGTTCCGAATATCCGGAGTTCTTTCAGTCCTAGATCTCGGGACAAGATCCTCTCGTAATGGTGGAGTGTTGTAACACCCCGGATGTAACTTGCCATAATTGTAACTCCAACTCTTGCCATTTTCGGCTATGTGTTATGATATTCCATCCATGGTTGGGTTTTGTCTTCGTTTTGCATTTTGTCCATGTCATGCATTTCATATCATGTCATCATGTGCATCGCATTTGCATACGTGTTCGGCTCATGCATCCGAGCATTTTCCCCGTTGTCCGTTTTGCAATCCGGCACTCCCACGTGCACCCACCCTTTTTGTCTCTTTTCTTGTGCGGGTGTTAAACATTCTCGGAATGGACCGAGATTTGCCAAGCGGCCTTGGTACACCACCGGTAGACCATCTGTCAAGTTCCGTGCCATTTGGAGCCCGTTTGATACTCCAACGGTTAACCGGGGAACCGTAAAGGCCTCGTGTGTGTTGCAGCCCAACACCCCTCCAGGTCAGCCCACAAACCCATCCAAACCCCCTCCATCCTCTCGGTCGTTCGATCACGATTGCGTGGTCGAAGACTACACCTCATTTGGACACTCCCACCTCCTTCTAGGTAGAAATATGTGCACCCCTCCTCCAAATCCAGGTCCAAACCCTAGCCCCGCTCCCTCTCCGCCGCCGGACGTGTCCGCCGGCGCCGGACACGTCCACCACTGCCCCCCGCAGCCAATCAGCCTGCGCCATCTGTCCCGCTCCGCTGCCACCCACCGCTGCCCGCTGGCCGTTCAGGACCAGCCCGTCTGTCGCCACGCCTCCCGGCGGCTCCCAGCGCCCATGAGAGCCACGCCGCCCTCTCGCCCGCCGCCACCGCCTCGGTCGCCACCGCCTCCGCGCCCTCTCCGGTCACTGGCGCGCCAAGGTCCGCCGCCACAGCTAACTCCGGCCAGATCCGGGCCAGTGCCGCCCGGATCCGACGCCCCGGCCCCTCCGACGACTTCCCCCCAACTCCGATGCCAATTTTCCCCTCTCCGGCAAGTCCTCTGGCGAGCTCGCGCCGCCGCCTCGTAATCCGTGCCGGGAGTCAACCCTAGATCTGATTTCGGAGAGGTTGATTTTCCTCTTTTCCCCTCATATTTTATTTCTCTGTTCATGGCATCATAACTCTGTGACCGTAGCTCTGTTTTGTGCGTGCTATATATTGCAATGTTCATTGTGATATGCTCTTCATTTGGTTCTATTGTGGCATGCTTGTTTGAGGTCAACTTGATGCCCAAATTGTTGATGCAAGAGTGCTATAAAATATTAGTTGTTGATTCTTATCAGATTATGAGCACTTGTCATTTTTGCAACATTTATTGTGTGTTGTGTATGGGCATGAGCTCTACATGTGTTTTGGGCTATGCCATGTCATATCTACTGGGGTGTATGCCATGTATTTTGGTGATCAATGTGGTGACTAGCACAAGCATGCTAAGGAGCTCTCGTGATATTACTGATTTCAGTAACTTAGAATTTCACTGTCATTTTCCTGCTGTTATTTTTGTGCCATGTATTCATGTTGCTACAGTAAGATTCATGCCTCTTTTGAGTATGTTCAGTAAGTTTGTTTTGGACATATGGATGTGCTCTATCCATCCTTGCTCCTGTTTGCAATTATGGAGTGCTCTAGCATGTCTTAATGTTGCTATACTTTTGCTAAAAAATGTTCCTGGCAGATTGTTTACATGTTAATCAATTTTGCCAAGGTTGTTGTAGTTGATCCTTGCATGCTATGAGCTTGTTCTTGCCATGGTTAGTTTCATGAACATGTCTTCCTGCTGATGCTATGCTTATATTGTCATGCAATGCCTTGTGATGAGTGAGTCGAGCTCGCAAAGATGCCTTCATGATTCTGCTAATGTCATGCTCTGTTTTTTCTGCTAAGTCTGAATTTGTAACGAAACTTGCTATGTTTATAAGGGTGCCATCGTATCTTCTGTGCCTTTTTGGCTCTTTATCAATAAGGGACTTTTGTTCTATGAATTTAGCAGATTCATGCCATGCCTTTGTTTGCTATGTTGTGTTCCTCTAGCATGTCTGTGAAGCTAATATCTTCTGCACTTTTGCCATGCTGGTATGAACCTTCTCTTGTGTGATTTAGCCGTAGCTCAGTGTTCATCTTTTGTCAAGCTTCTTGAGTACATCACTGTCATATGCTTTGTTCTTATGTTGGAGTGCAGTAGCTTAGTTTCTTGTTGCATTCTAGATGGCATCGTGCTGTTAATCGCAGAATTGTGTCATCCTTGTTTTGCTTGCCATTTGCAAACCGTGCATCCGAATACGGTGGTATTTATATCGATTTCAACCGAAATCATCTCATCTTTCCAGAGGCATACTTGGTTTGCCAAGTTGAAGCCTTGTTCATCTTTCCCCTTCCGGAGCACGCCTATGCATTGCATATCACATCTCGCATATCATGCCATGTTTTGCATCATCTTGCTTGTGCATTGTGCTGTGGTTGATTGTTGGTCCTTTTCTTGTGTTATTGCTTTGGGTAGATCCGGGAGACGAGTACATGAATGAGGAACCTGTTGAGAACGCTTACGAGGATCAAGCTTTCGACAACTCTGAGAAGCTTGCAGGCAAGATGACCATACCCTCGAAATCACTTCTATCTTTGCTTGCTAGTTGTTCGCTCTATTGTTATGCCGCTACCTACCACTTGCTATATCATGCCTCCCATGTTGCCATGTCAAGCCTCTAACCATCCTTTCCTAGCAAACCGTTGTTTGGCTAAGTTACCACTTTTGCTCAGCCCCTCTTATAGCGTTGTTAGTTGCAGGTGAAGATGAAGTTGGTTCCATGTTGGAACTTGGATAGTTTGGGATATCACATATCTCTTACTTAATTAATGCATCTATATACTTGGTAAAGGGTGGAAGGCTCGGCCTTATGCCTGGTGTTTTGTTCCACTCTTGCCGCCCTATTTTCCGTCATACCGGTGTTATGTTCCTTGATTTTGCGTTCCTTACGCGGTTGGGTGATTTATGGTACCCCTTGAAAGTTCGCTTTGAATAAAAATCGTCCAGCAAGGCCCAACTTTGGTTTTACATTTGCCTCACCTAAGCCTTTCCCTTGGGTTTTCGCGAGCCCGAGGGTCATCTTTATTTACCCCCCCCCCCCCCGGGCCAATGCTCCTCTGAGTGTTGGTCCGAACTTGAGACCTTTGCAGCGCCACCTTGGGGAAACTTGAGGCCTGGTTTTAGTTGTACGGAGTGCTCATACGGTGTGCCCTGAGAACGAGATATGTGCAGCTCCTATCGAGATTTGTCGGCACAGTCGGGTGGTCTTGTTGGTCTTGTTTTACCATTGTTGAAATGTCTTGTAACCAAGATTCCGGGTCTGATCGGGTCTTCCTGGGAAAAGGAATATCCTTCGTTGACCATGAGAGCTTGTGATGGGCTAAGTTGGGACACCCCTGCAGGGTATTATCTTTCGAAAGCCGTGCCCGCGGTTATGTGGCAGATGGGAATTTTTTAATATCTGTTTGTAGATAATTTGACACTTGACTTAACTAAAATACATCAACCGCGTGTGTAGCCGTGATGGTCTCTTTTCGGCGGAGTCCGGGAAGTGAACACGGTTTGTGTTATGTATGAACGTAGGTAGTTTCACGATTACTTCTTGATCACTTCTAGCTTCGCGACCGTGCGCTGCTTATCTTCTCGCTCTCATTTGCGTATGTTAGCCACCATATATGCTTAGTGCTTGCTGCAGGAACACCACATTACCCCTTTCTTACCCATAAGCTTATATAGTCTTGATCTCGCGGGTGTGAGATTGTTGAGTCCTCGTGACTCACAGATTCTACCAAAACTGTTGCAGGTGCCGACGATACCAGTGCAGGTGACGCAACCGAGCTCAAGTGGGAGTTCGACGAGGAACTTGGTTGTTACTATGTTTCTTTCCCTGATGATCAGTAGTGGAGCCAAGTTGGGACGATCGGGGATCTAGCATTTGGGGTTTTCTTCTTTTATTTTGGTTCCGTACTCGGACCTTGATTGTACTTTGAATGATGTATGTTTAATTTATGTATTGTGTGAAGTGGCGATTGTAAGCCAACTCTTTATCCCATTCTCGTTCATTACATGGGATTGTGTGAAGATGACCCTTCTTGCGACAAAACCACCATGCGGTTATGCCTCCAAGTCGTGCCTCGACACGTGGGAGATATAGCCGCATCGTGGGCATTACACATTTACAGGAAAATTCTCAAGACATCTTTTGGGCACCCAGATCTTCTTCATAGGTGGTCCATTCCTGCAGTTAGTACCAATATACCTGGCAAACACTTCACCAGTCTGATTGTTAAATAGTCTATAGTTTGCATCAAAGGGATCATCAATGACAATTGGGTTAGCACAGGTGAAGCGAGATAAGGTGGATGGGTCCACTGAAGGTCCCTTTGCAGCAACCCATGTGGTTTTGGGGTACTGCTCAGGCTTCCAGTAAGAACCAACAACATTCATTTTCCTCTCGAACCCAACACCCTCTTTCCTGGGGTTTCAGTTCAGAATATGCTTTTTGAGGACCTCACACAGTGTTTGATGCCCTTTAGGACTTTTGTACATCCCTGTCTCAAGCAATGTCTTCAACCTAGCATTTTCATCAGCAATAGCAGTGGCATCCTCAGCAGAGGGGTTAGTTACCACATCAACAGTTGAATGTATTGCAACACTAGCAGCACTAGAACATTCACCAACAGAAGTAGCGTTATCATGCTCAAGGCATTTTAGACATGGTGGTTCAAATCCTTCCTGAGCGGGACTGATCTGTTGAGCGCGAAGTGACTCATTTTTTGTTTGAAGATCTTCATGAACTACTCTCAATTTCTCAAGTTCTTGCTTCCTTTGAAGATAATCATAGGAAAGCTTTTCATGAGTTGTTGAGAGCGTTTCATGACGACTTTCAAGTTCCTCATACTTAACATGAAGATTTTTATGTCTTCAATTAAGGACTGAGATCGGGTCATTTCCGTGTCCAACGTGTCATCGCTTTTGTCTAACAGTTTTTGAATATGTTCCATAGCTTTACATTGTTCAGTTGCAATTTTAGCAAGTGTTTTGTAGCTAGGTTTGGATTCACAATCAGAGTCATCTTCACTTGATGTTTGAAAGTAAGCATCGCGTGAGTTTACCTTGGCACCGCGTTGCATGAAGCAGTAGGTGGGAGCGGAGTCGTCCTTGTCATTGGCATCAGCGTTGGTGACGGAGCCATTGTGTTCAGTGTTGAAGATGGACTTGGCAACGTAGGCTGTAGCTAGAGCCAGACTTGCAAATCCAGAGTCGGACTCCTCCTCAGACTCCATCTCTGCCTCCTCAGAAGGAGACTCCTCCTCTAAATCCATCTCCTTGCCAACAAAAGCACGAGCCTTGCCAGATGAGCTCTTCTTGTGTGATGAAGACTTTTATGACGACTTGGAAGAAGACTTTGAGAATTTCTTCTTCTTCTTGTCATCAGAATCATATTCCTTGCTCTTCTTCTTCTTCTTCTTCTTCTTCTTGTTTGCATTGTCCCACTGCCGACACTCAGAGATGTAGTGACCAGGTTTCTTGCACTTATGGCATGTTCTCTTCTTGTGGTCATGAGTAGATGCTTCATCATTTCTTGAGCTGGATCGTGAAGACTTTCTAAAGCCTTTCTTCTTAGTGAACTTCTGGAACTTCTTCACAAGCATAGCAAGATCCTTTCCAATGTCTTCAGGATAACCAGAACTGCAGTCAGATTCTTCTTCAGATGAGGAAATAGCCTTTGCCTTCAAAGCGCGAGTTCGGCCATAGTTGGGACCATAGATATCTCTTTTCTCAGATAGCTGAAACTCATGTGTGTTGAGCCTCTCAAGTATGTCAGACGGATCAAGTGTCTTGAAGTCAGGGCGTTCTTGAATCATCAGGGCTAGGATGTCAAACGAGCTGTCAAGTGATCTCAGGAGTGTCTTGACAATTTCATGCTTGGTGATCTCAGTGGCGCCAAGAGCATGAAGCTCATTTGTGATGTCAGTGAGGCAATCAAACGTCAGCTGGACATTCTCATCGTTTCTCTTGAAGTGGTTGAAGAGGTTGCGAAGGACACTAATCCTTTCATCTCTCTGGGTTGAGACGCCTTCGTTGACCTTGGAGAGCCAGTCCCAGACCAGCTTCGACGTTTCCAGAGCACTCACACGGCCATACTGTCCTTTGGTAAGATGACCACAGATGATGATCTTGGTAGTAGAATCCAGTTGAACGAACTTCTTGACATCAGCAGGGGCGACACCTTCACCAGTCTTGGGAACACCGTTCTTGACGACATACCATAGACCAACATCAATGGCTTCAAGATGCATTCGCATCTTATTCTTCCAGTAGGGGTAATCAGTGCCATCGAAGACAGGGCACGCAGCAGAGACTTTGATTACCCCTGCAATCGACATAGCTAAAACTCCAGGTGGTTAAACCGAATCACACAGAACAAGGGAGTAGCTTGCTCTGATACCAATTGAAAGTGCTAGTTATCAACTAGAGGGGGGTGAATAGGTGATTTTTATGGAAGTCTTAAAAACATGGAAGTTTCAAAGACAAACAATAGAAATGAACCTATTAACATGCAGCGGAAGCTAGACTACACTAGGCATGCCATAGTCAAGTATTCAATGAAGTGAAAGCATGAAGACTATTAGCATCTAGGCAGTATGGATCAGGATGGAAGATAGTATGAAGCCAATCAGAACAAGTAGTTACACAGTGAAGACAAACAGATAGTGCAAGCAGGCAATGACTTCACGAAGACAAACTGTAAGTAAAGAGAGGGAGAAGATAGAACCAGTCTCTTGGTGAGGACAAGGATTTGTTGGACCAATTCCAGTTGCTGTGACAACTATACGTCTAGTTAGGGAGGCTGAGATTCAACTCAGAAGACTGCGTCTTCACCTTATTCCCCTTGAGCTAAGGACACCCAGTCCTCGCCCAATCACTCTGGTGAGTCTTCAAGGTAGACTTCCGAACCTTCACAGACTTCGTTCACCGGTAATCCACAATGACTCTTGGATGCTCAGAACGCGACGCCTAACCGGCTGGAGGATTCACAGTCCTCAAGTGTAACAAGTCTTCAGGTCACGCGGACAAAAAGACTTCGGTGATGTATAACACTCTTTGGCTCTGGGTGTTTTGGGCTTTCTCCTCGCAAGGATTTCTCTCTGTCAAAAGCTTCAGAGGTGGGCTGCTCTCAAACGACAAAAGTCGTGCACTAACTCTGAGCAGCCACCAATTTATGGTGTAGGGGTGGGCTATTTATAGCCACTAGGCAACCCGACCTGATTTGTTCGAAATGACCCTGGGTCACTAAGGAACTGACACGTGTTCCAACGGTTAGATTTCAAACACAGGCGATAGCTTGACTTGGGCTACAAGTAAAGCTGACTCATCTAGCTCTGAATAAGATTTGCTCGAATTGTCTTCGCTCGAAGACATAGGATTTGGTTGAGCATCACTTTAGTCACTCTGACTTTGTTCACTTGGACCCCACTTAACAGTACGGTGGTTCCTATGACTCAACAGAGAAGAAAAGAAAACTACGAAACAATTATGTCTTCGCACTCCATAGTCTTCACGTGAATGTCTTCTCGAGTCATAAACTTTGATGTGATTGTCTTCACATACCACCATTGTCTTCAATGTCTTCATACATTTTTAGGGGTCATCTCCGGTAGGTAAACCGAATCAATGAGGGACTACTACCTGTGTTATCCTGCAATTCTCACAAACACATTAGTCCCTCAACCAGGTTTGTCGTCAATACTCCAAAACCAACTAGGGGTGGAACTAGATGCACTTACAAGAACGCCCCTCATCCCCGCACGACCAACTACGCCAGCCATCTCCGCTTCACCAACGTGGTGACCCGCCTTGAGAATCATTCTGAGAGGGCTCGCCAGCTTGTTGAAGAGAGGAGTCGCGGTCTGCTGAGGCGCACATTCTCCCGCGTCTTCGGCCATCTCCAAAACACCTACCCCAACTTTGATTTTGATGCTGCCATTGCCCCTGTTCCGGAGGCCATCCGGGACGACCTGGCGAGGTGGGTGGAGGACAATGTGGATGCGCTGGTCAGGGCCTTCACTTCCGAGGACGACACGGTGGTAGTCGCGGCGGATGAAGGCGATGTGGTTGACGATGCTGACGGTGGCGTTGGTGATGGTGATGGTGAGGCTAGCGATGATGATAGTGACGCCAGTGACGCGCCTGAAGGTGACCCACGGGACACGGCGAGTGATTTGTCCGACTGATCCCGTGTTCCCCTGTTGTTTATCCTGCACACAAAGCTTGGGCGCGGCCCTAGAGGTTCTAAGAGCATTTTGGGAGGGGGGCCCTCATGTAAACAGATTACTGTCCCTATTTTTGAGCCAAGCCGAACAGGTGCCTTCGTATGCTCACGAGTCCTGTCGGGGATATACCCCGCGGCGTAAACCGTCCAGAAGTATAACCTGGCCGGACTTGGCGGTTTACTTGAGACCCGGCTAAGACTTGACGATTCACTGGCGACCCGTTTGGACCTGGCGGTTTACCATTCATTGGTAATCCGGCAGGCGGGTCAGAGGAGCGACAAGACCCGGTGGCCCAGCGAGCGGTTCATGAAGGCCAGTTCATACTATGGTGGGTCGGTTTACAAGGAAAGGCATAAGGAATATTTACCTTACAAGGAGTTAAGACCCGGACTTGTATCCGGTTTGTATTAGAAGATAGACTAGTCCTAACCATAATAGGACTCCACATGTAACCCGCCCCTTCAACTTATATAAGGAGGGGCAGGGCTCCCCAAAGAGGGGACAAGCAAAAAGAAACAATCTCTAGGGCTAGACACAAAGAGCCGGTTTACCGGCGACTCCCTCGTGATCATAATGAGACCTAACCTCAAACAGCATGTAGGGTTGTTACCGGATGATGTTTCCCGAGGCCCGAAGCTGTCTAAATCCTTGTCTTGTGTTGCGTCTCTCAATTCCGCTCAACCCCTCTAAAGCTACCACATAGATGTGTTGGCCTCGCGACTAAGTCATGACACTAAGGACATCTGCCGTGACAAAACCACCATGGGGCACGCGCAAGGTGGTGTTGAGTTCTTGAAGGGATCCCTCAGGGATGAAGTTATGACCCTCCGGATCAGCAAGAGCCGGCGTGGAAGAAGGCACGTCAACTAAGAAGTTCAACGGTCAGGATTAAAGAAGTTTTCAGCAACAGCGTATAAAAGATGAAGCATGGAAGTTGAGGGTTGCGTCACGCCGCGCCCCCAAGCTGCCGAGACAGGCAGGAAATCGGTCTCGCCGAAGATAAACCGCCGCCTCGTGTGAACAGTTCAAACTGGCAGTTTCCGTCGATGGAAATAGGTGCATCAAATCAATTCCTGTCCAAGTCAATCTAAACTTGAGGAATCTGCGAGTCACCATCACTGCTCCACGTACTATCGTCCAAATCCAAAGCGATCAGAGACGGCCGACAGGCGTCATGTCTCATCTGCTAGTACAAACAGCGATTAAGAGAGCTGCTGGCGGCCACGTGAGATCGCCAAATCGATCTACATGAGTCAAAGTTTCTGCTAATCAACCTGAAACCCAAAGCCTGATGGATTTCCAAGTTGTTACACGTGAAAGACCCCTCAACTAGTACAACCACTACACACGCACGGACTCCAAGGAAGGATTAAATATAAAAGGCAACCCCCAACATTGATTTGGATTTAGAGAACTTTCTACGGGATTCAGGTTCAAAAGAAAAAAGGAAAAGAGGAACTACTGATGGTGCCAAGGTACTACTGTTAGTACGGACACGACCAGGGAGGACGTAGGACATGGATTCGGTTTTCGCCTCGCCGGCTCAACGCGCCGTCCCGTCTCTACCTCGCCGATCTCTGCAGGCTCCGCCCCGAGCCGCCCTCGCTGCACGGCCTCACTGCCGTAGGGTGTTGCCGCTGCTTGTCTCCTCTGAGAGCAGGTCACGACCGCCTTGCTTCAAACTGCCGCGGCGGTCCCAACTTCGCCGACTCGCCCCGAGCCGGCCAGTTCCGAGTCGCCCTCGACTCCAAACCTTCTTCAGCCGATGTTGTGCCTCGAACTGGCAACTTGCCTATTGCCGTGTAATTGCTGGAACGGAGGGAGTAGTTGAAAGTACTACTGCTGCCACGTGCACAGTTTGAAAAAAAAAAGAGCAGCGCGGCGCGCAGAGGCTGCAGGCGTTTTTGGCGCTCCACTCACGAGGTCGGGGTTTATACGCTGTTGTTAAAGAGCAGTACATGCACACGCTGGCACACCAATCAGGTCCTCCATGAGTGATTAAGACAAGAGGAGAAGGTCACGTGGAGACATCAGACATTTGATATGTTTTGATCCCAGTATCCATGTTCATCTGACAAATAAACATCAGGTGCTATCTAGTCTATCTATTTTTAGTGCATATTGTTTTTATCGAAAAACAATCACTCTGGTCTGTGATATTTTTTTGCAGAATTATTGTTTATTACAATGGTGGCGCTGAAAGGCGCATCAAGTATTATTTTTGCACTAGCGCTTGTCCATGTTGTGCTGCACAGGTCGTCACCCCCGCTACATCAACACACGCGACTGTGGCCCAGTTTATATCTACGTGACGAGGCCGAACCGCCCGTCGCATGCGGTTTACTGCACCTGCGATCGACTTGCCCGTCCGCCCTCGCGGCCGGTTCACGCGTCCGCACTAACGTGGAGGATAACTTGCTCGTCCGCACCGGTTTACAACACCGGACCGACTCATCTGTTTGCTCTCGCGGCCGACTCACCCGTGAGTAATTTCAGTTTCACCTATTGATCGTCAACTTCATGGCGGGTTATTTCCGGCCTAAACGAATCAGGTGCTATCCATCTAAAGTCTATTTTATTAGCATGTGTTATTTTTTGTCAAAGAACGAATTACTTTGATTTGTATATTCTTATATGCAGGATCATTATTCATTACAAATGTGGTTTATACCACGGGTATGGAGCACGGGTGGATAATATTCCGCCTGGCGATAGTCTGAGACATATTACATGATGAATGGACGCACACAAGTCGCCGCCCTTGCGGCCCGGTCTACATCGACTTGCCGGGATCGCGTTTGATTGTTGTTCAATGGACGTGCACAAAGCCGCCGCCTCTGCGGACCCGGTCTACATTAACTTGTCCGTCCGTGCCGGTTTACAACACCGGTGCCGATTTTCCCCATTCGCACCAGCTTGCAATGCCGTGACATGCGGCCGACTCATCTGTCCGAGCTACTTATGATGATGCGGTTGTCTTTGTTGTCCGTCTCTCGCGGCCTAGTCTACATCAACATACCGGGCCACACCTGTCTGCATGAGCTGTTTATTGAGAATGAGCAAGTCACAGCTTGGCTAGCCCGGTTTTCTTTCAAGCAAAATGGAGGCAAATTATCATATAATGTCGACCGCCGTCTGCACTGGGTGGCCCAATGGGCAGGCGCACAAGTCGCCGCCTCTACAGTTTGGTTGACTTCAAATCGCCAGTTGGAAGGAACCATTGGCCGAGTTGCTGACACAGCTCATACGGGACCATTTATAACCCGCCACAGTCACCTCAACCTTCTGTGGATTCACATCGTGCTATCAACATCAATGATATACAAGTTATGACCGGTTTATATCAGGGTCAAATATGGAGAGTCTCAAGCCAACTCCTCGAGTCACCTTTGAGACTCGGGGGCTACGATGACATGACTCACCAAATCTTGCCAGTTTCAACAAATTTAAGAACCCTAGGACGATGGAGGAAAAGATAACCCGGTCCCGGAGGCTACTGTTATATTGATGACAATTTAAAGGCTGTCAGAAAATTTCCGGCTTAGAAAATATATGACAGTTACAAAATCCCGGCTCAATGAAGAAGTTCCGGGTCATCAAAAAGGATTCCGGTTTAAAATCTGGCTCAAGGGAAGTCAGTCTCACTGAAGCTCTCAAATATCCGGTTTACAATCTGGTTCAAGGGAAATCTATTCTCCCACAAGGCTCTGAAGCTCTCAAATCCGGTTTGAAAATGTCCGGTTCAAAAAGGAATTAACTTCTCACAAGTTCGAGTTGAAAGGCCGTCAGAAAATTTTTGGCTGAAAATGAAGATTCCGGTTTACAATCTGGTTCAAGGGAAAGATGTCTCCCACAAAGCTTTGAAGCTCTCAATATCCGGTTCAAAATCCCGGTTCAAGAAGAATTTATCTCTTGCAAAAAGTTAAAGGTTGCCGAAGAGGACCTGCTGCCATGATGCGCGGTTCAAACATGGGTATCCTGCCTTAGTGGCTTATCATATTATTGATCATGTGGGGGTTTCTATTTTGTAAAGCGGCGTCCGGTTTACCCTTGATTCAGCTTATCAAAGATTTATACAATATCACTTGGGGGCTTGGTCGTATTCGAACCATAACTACACCTCTTGATCGGCGCAATGCCACAACATCACTTGGCGGCTTGGTCGTATCCGAACCATAGTCACACCTCTTGATCGGCTCAAAGCCAAATTACTCCGGGGCCAAAGAGTGCTGTAAAATAACAATTCAAACATAGGCACCCACTAAGCACAACTCAAAATGTTACTTGGGGATTCTTAGCTATCAAAATGAACAAGGAATATACACTTGTAATAGGCTATCAAGCCATGGCTTGGAAGCCTGGTGTATACACCTAAAACCCCGGGTTAGCCTGCCTTTTTAAGTAAGTTACTCCGTCCAGGTAAACCTGGTATGACCCTTCAAACTTTGGCAAGTTACTCCAGAAAAGGACCCTGAACTTGTCAAGTTAAAACGATGATTGGTTAAGGATTGAGGACCATCTTAAAAGGCTTTGTGAAATGGTTTAACTCAGTGGCCTGGTAGCCCATGAAAAGCCTCGAATTTGGGGCCTGGCAGCCCGTGAAAAGCCTTGACTACAAGTTTTCATTTGCTTTTTGCTAAGTTTTTCTATCTTTTGACAAAGCTTATGATGTTTTCTGTTAAACCGGCGTTCATTGACCCGGCTCGGCTTTCAACTACAAGTTGAAAATGCATGATCAATTATAATCCGGTGTTATTAACCCGTTCTGGTTTTGACTACAAGTCGCCAGCATCGAATATGGATAATCCGGTGTTTATCACAACCCGGTACGGTTCTATCATAAACTGGCACAATATGGAAGGAGTTATCAGTACTCAAGATTGGGATTATCACCCTTACTACAAAAAGTTGGTAAAACCAACAATGTGATTCAATGTCACAGGTATGATATATTTCATATTTGATTATTCTTAAGTGCAGCCTTGGTTATAAACCCGGGTTATATGTTGGGCATTATGACCCGTCCGGCGGTAAACCGCTAGGGCACTTTAAATTTGTTGTATGCAGAAACAGGTTGAATAAAGCATGATTATAAATCACCGGCGTTTATTAACCCGGCTTGGCTTTGGACTATAAGTCGCCAGTATATATTGGGTGCGCTATTGGAATCATGCGCTTATAAATCATTGGATTATATTATTCAAATCTTCAAACAGCCAACATGGCTGGATTTTATTAGGGTTATCAATAACCAGTATTATGATTAAGGTTTTCAAAGTCGCTTGAGCGCAATGGCTATTATATTATCGATGGATATGATTTATTCTACAATTAAAGGAATATTCCCGAGTCGCTGCAGGCTTACGACCCGGCACTTGGGGGCTACATTATTTAAATTGATATTATATCAAATATGCAAGTCTCATGTCGCTGCAAGCATGCACCATGACACTTGGGGGCTAATGCAAAGTCATTTTTTGCTCATCTTATTAAAGACTCGACTCATCACATCATAAGGAGCCGGCCATTGGGGGCTACACATCACTGCTCAAATCTACATGATTATATTTACAAAGACCCTGCTCATTATTGCATAATGACCCGGCACTTGGGGGCTACACTGGTTGAAGTTTTTATGAGCATAAGGCAATTTCAAGTCCCAGGTTGCTGCAAGTAAGACAACCCGGCACTTGCGGGCTACATATATGGAGTATTCAGTTTTACTAGTGACTGAGATGAACATGGATTTCTTCAAAGTGGCAGTAATTATATGGAAACAAGTCCAAAATCATCACTTTGTTCTGTTCAAGACTTGGGGGCTACAGTATTATGGATATATGAGGAACATCTTCGAATTATTAGTTTTGAGAAAATCAGGAAGATCAATTACATGACCAGGTGCCAACAACAATTATGACCCGTCATCGTCTGTTATATAACTCGGCAATTTTGGTAATGATAAACCAGCAAGTTTTACATCTTCAAGCCGGCTGAATATCAGATGATTATTTAAAGACCAATATTTCTTTTAACTGGCGCTTTGGAAGCCGAATCAAGTGGATTATTCTTCATAATATTTCTCTGTGAGAAACCAATGTCAGCAAATTGAGTATGAAGCTGGCTTGTTGATCCGGATTTTTAGAAGGAGGAAATGACAAGGACTTAAGGATGATCAGATGCCAGTTTCCAAGAATTCTTCACCCGGAGCACAATCTGTCAAATTTGTTCTTGTGTTTGTTTTAGAGGATCAATTTAACATGGATAAATCCAAATTAAACTGGGGGCTAATGTCGGAGATATACCCCGCGGCGTAAACTGGCCGGAAGTACAACCCGGCCGGACTTGGCGGTTTACTTGAGACCCGGCTGAGACTTGACGATTCACTGGCGACCCGTTTGGACCTGGCGGTTTACGATTCATTGGTAATCCGGCAGGTGGGTCAGAGGAGCAACAAGACCCGGTGGCCCAACGGGCAGTTCATGAAGGCCGGTTCATACTATGGTGGGCCGGCCTACAAGGAAAGGCATAAGGAATATTTACCTTACAAGGAGTTAAGACCCGGACTTGTATCCGGTTTGTATTAGAAGATAGACTAGTCCTAACCTTAATAGGACTCCACATGTAACCCGCCCCTTCAACTTATATAAGGAGGGGCAGGGCTCCCCAAAGAGGGGACAAGGAAAAAGAAACAATCTCTAGGGCTAGACACAAAGAGTCGGTTTACCGGCGACTCCCTCGTGATCATAATGAGACCTAGCCTCAAACAGCATGTAGGATTGTTATCGGATGATGTTTCCCGGGGCACGAAGCTGTCTAAATCCTTGTCTTGTGTTGCGTCTCTCGATTCCGCTCAACCCCTCTCAAGCTATCACATAGATGTGTTGGCCTCGCGACTAACTCCTGACACTAAGGACATTTGCCGTGACAAAACCATGACAAGTCCCGTGGCGAGTTTGTTCTTGTAATTTACCTTGACCTGGGCAGGTTCCGAACTGACTCATCAGGTTGTGAGCTCCTAAGAAGCTCATGTGGCGCCTGTCGATCCACCCGAGAGGGCTTCACAAGGAGCAAGCGCCAGCCTTGATAGGGCATGCACGTGGCGCGCGTGTGCCATGCCCAGCCCCGCTTGCGAGGGGCTCGCGAAGGGAAAGCAATAAGCGTGAACTCCGAATTAAGGCAAGAACTAGATAGCAAGAAATCGAGAAAAGGCACCCCCCGCACGCATCAATGAAAATTCAACTTCAACATAAATCCAAATCCAAAAGATGGGGCTACAGAAAAGGGATCCAAAGCAAATGGCAGTGTCCGGCGCCTAGTCTAGTCGCATGGAGCTAAGTGCTGCCACTAGGACGTGGGAGGGAGCCCTCGAGGCCCAAGGGCGGCACTCCAGAGGCTCCGGGGCGTGTACAGCCCCACTCATTATTACGTGAGAGTGTCACGAGCGGAGACCTTCACAGGAGTGAGCCTTACTTCATATCGCCAGACGAGGGCCCCGCCTTGCGCCACCCTCTACCACCGTTGGGACCCCAGCGGCGCCCTCGGCGACCACGGGTCCTCTGCCAGGGGAAGGCTCGTTGGCGCCTCCCCGACAGAGGGCCTAACTCCGGGCGACGCCTTGCTCCGTGCGACGCGGAGAGGGGCCTTGCTCCTAGCTCCTCCCGCGCAGCCCCCAGTGGGTCTCTCCTTGTCGGGGAGGCTGATCTGGCCCATGAACACCTATGGGACCGGCGGACCGAGCCCCTTTCGGTTCGGCGGGGGGCGGAGGTCGCACGAAGAGCAGATCGAGGCGAAGCACACGAGCGGTTTACCCAGCTTCGGAGCTCTCCGGAGAGATAACACTCCTACTGCTGCATGTCTGAGTGTATTGAGTTCTTGCTCGGGAGCGCTTGAGTGCTACAGTACACACAAGCTGCTAACGAGACCGAGCGTGGGTGTTCTCTGGCTTCCAACCTTTCGAACCCCTCCCCCCCCCTCTACGTTGCGCATGGGCCTCCTTTTATATGCTAAAGGGGTCTCCGACAGGTGGCAACGTAGACAAGGGTAAAAATGGAAAAGGAGTGGTTGGTACAGCTACTTGTACAGTGTACCATACCTAACCCCGACGGCAGGGGACAAAGGCATTAAATGCCTGTCACGTCGCCCTAACAAAGGCAAACAGGGACCGTCGGGGACGCCACCGCCGCCACGATGGCAATCTTGTCGGGTCCGCTTACCATCACAAGATCACCGGGCTGACAGCCTCTTCTGCCACGCAGCAGCGCTGGAAAGGTCCTGTATGCGACACGTTAGTGGATGTGCCGGAGCGCAGGTACGGAGTGGTGATGCGCCGCAAGCGCCTTGTCATGATTTGTTGTCTTGTCGCGCCCGAAGCTTGTCGCTCATCGGGCCTTCCCGCAAGCTCCTCTTGCCGGGCCTTGTCTCCTAGGTGCCTTGGGTGGCCTTCCGGCAAGCTCCTCTTGCCGGGCCTAGTCTCCTTGGCTTGAATACTTTGTTCTTGAATGGCTCATAAGGAACCACGGAGGACCTTGGCGGTCACCCGGTAAGCCTTGCCATGAGGGCTGCAACTACCCGTGCACAAGTTCGGGATACTAGGGTACCCCTACTATAGTACACCGACAGGAGCCCCCGGGCCTGGGCCACACACGGTGCCGAACGCTGTTGGGCCAGGCTCAAAACAGGGCACAGGCACGCGCAGCCCCCAGCGTAAGTATTTGGTTTACTTCCTGCTATTAGGCGTGCATGGGTGCCCTTTCTTTGCTGATATCTGACTGCTGATTTGTGTAGGAGCAGAGCAGCCTTACCAGGAGTGCCCTGAAGCCGCTCCGACATGCCTTCGCTTCGACTACACCGCCAAGGGAGGATTCCCCGGCAAGGGAGCGTTCTCCGGCAAGGGAGACTTCTCCGGCAAGGGGCAGTTCTCCGGCAAGGGACGGCTCTCCGGCAAGGGACAGCACCAGCGATCCCCTGGTGGCGGAGACCATGACTGCAGACCCTAGCATAGGTGATCCTCTTGCTTGAAAACTTCCCTTGTGTTCTTCTTCTTCTGATTTTCTTTTTGAATATTTGCTTGACTTTTCTTCATTTTCCGGTCGTCAGATCCATCCGCCACAGAGCCAATGGAGACCAAGGTCGGCGGCGAGGAGGACACGCTGCTGTAACATCTTGACGACGCTGCCATCGAAGAAGAAGTCATTGGCCGACGAGCCCGGCCGAAGAGGCCGCCAAAGCTGCCGCCGCAGGCCGGGCGAGGGTCCGCGATCAGACCGACGGCCCTGAGGCCGCAGGAGCGCCAGGCGCTATGCCGACCGCCAATCCCTCCGCCGCTGCTGCAGCGTCAGGCTCCGAAGAGCCCTAGCCCGGCGCCTATTTGAAGGTCGGTGATGGCGTCTTCATCAAGCTCCCATGGGCGTCGAGCTCCAGGGCGCCGGCCGAAGGAGAAACTTTTGATGAAGAGCTGCTCGTTTTCTTTTCTTCTTGCCGCTGCTGGTCATGTTATGAGAACAATCTATTAGAGCTGCGACAAGCTATCTTGTAATATAACTCTATTTCGGGTAGCAATTGCTATGTTATTTCCTTTACTTGATTCCTTCCTTTGTATGTTTTTGCCCTACGCTTTTAGGGAACTTGTCAGCGCAGGCACCTGGGCCGCGAGCGCTGAGTGCGGGACGTCAAGAGCTTGGCGGTCTTGCTACCGACAAGAAACCTTGTCGCAACTAGTCGCAGCTCACTTAAGTTGTTGAGCGGACTCGAAACAAAGTAAGGGCGCAATCGCAGCTCACTTAAGTTATTGAGCGGACTCGAAACAAAGTAAGGGCGCAATCGCAGCTCACTTAAGTTGTTGAGCGGACTCGAAACAAAGTAAGGGCGCAACTAGCTAAGGGTTGGTTCCTCCGCGCACAGGTTTTCCATACAAAGTACGATCGTTCGAGGAAGATAACTTAAAAAATTTAAAACTGATTGCTCAAACTTTAACAACTTAGCTTTTCTATCGTTTGCTTCCCGGTAAGGCTAGACTTCCTTGAGCGACGCTTGGTCCACACCATTATCTTCTCCTTTCCTCCTGGCAAACTTGTGGGCGAAGGAACCTTCCTTTCTTTGAGAAAGAGAAAGAAGAGAAAATAAAGATATGGAGCCTTATGGCTCGTTATTGCTACGGGGTAGGTGCTGCACAAAGTGTCGATAACGATGCAAAATAGAAGTAGAAAGCATGAAATTGACAAGATGTGCAAAGCACATTAGCTGCACGGAGTCTGCGCCGGCTTTGTACAAAGGATTACATGCAACATCGGCAAGACTTGTACAAAAGGTGGTTGCGGAACAGGTTCCGCAATCGCGCTTTACGGGTAAAACTTACGAAGATGCTCAATGTTCCAGGAGTTGCTCACCGAATGCCATCTTCGGTCTCAAAGCGGACAGCGCCGTGCCTAGTGACTCGTTTCACCTGGTAAGGGCCTTCCCACTTCGGGCGTCAACTTGTTGGAATTCTTGGCGGACTGAACGCGCCAAGAACAAGGTCGCCTTCCTCGAGACTTGGCATTAACTTTGCGGCTATGGTAGCGGCGCAAAGCTTGCCGGTATCGAGTAGCTCAGACAGCAAGCTCAAGACGATCCTCCTCAAGGAGCAGCGCGTCATCTTGTCGCAATCGCTCTTGCTCAAGCTCATCATAAGCGAGCACTCGAGGTGATCCAGATCTGAGTTTCGTGGGGAGAACTGCCTCTGCTCCATAGACTAGAGCGAAGGTGCACGGCCGATGGCTCGATTTGGCGTCGTCCCAATCGACCAAAGAACCACCGCACATCTGCCGCTGCGGGAACATATGCTTCCACGGCGAGAACTCGCGGCTCAGCCGAGCTTGACGTTCCCGGCAAGTTTGCCGGAGCAAAAGTTGTCGGAGCGCCTCGCTTCAACGGAACAAACCCTAGGGCTTGCTGGAGTAGATCGCTCCTCAAGACTTGCCGGTGGAGCTCGATGGTGCGTCCTCGGCGGTAGTGCAGCACTCCAAGAGGTGCGCTTGCCGAGTGGGCATCGAGCTCTTGTCGGACTTGGAGCTGCTCGCTTCAACGGAACAAACCCTAGGGCTTGCCGGAGCATCGCTTCCTCAAAGACTTGCCGGTGGAGCTCGATGGTGCGTCCTCGACGGTAGCGCAGACGCCAAGAGGTGCGCTTACCGAGTGGGCATCGAGCTCTTGCCGGACTTGGAGCGTCTGCTTCAACGGAACAAACCCTAGGGCTTGCCGGAGCAGATCGCTTCCTCAAAGACTTCTTGCTGGTGGAGCTCGATGGTGCGTCCTCGACGGTAGCGCAACACTCCGAAGAGGTGCGCTTGCCGGAGTGGGCATCAGAGCTCTTGCCGGACTTGGAGCGTCTGCTTCAACGGAACAAACCCTAGGTCTTGCCGGAGCAGACTGCTCCTCAGCACTTGCCGGTGGAGCTCGATGGTGCGTCCTCGAGGGTAGCGCAGACCAAGAGGTGCGCTTGCCGGAGTGGGCATCGAGCTCTTGCCGGACTTGGAGCGTCGCTTCAACGGAACAAACCCTAGGGCTTGCCGGAGCAGACTGCTCCTCAAAGACTAGCCGGTGGAGCTCGATGGTGCGTCCTCGACGGTAGCGCGCAGCACTCCAAGAGGTGCGCTTGCCGGAGTGGGCATCGAGCTCTTCCGGACTTGGTCTTCTTCTTCATCGCCGGTTTTCTTTGCCGGGCGGTCTCCTCACTATCGATCCTCCCGCTTCAAGATTCTCTCCGGGAGTCTCCTCCCTTCCTCAAAGACGTGCACACTTGTCGGCCAGGGCATATAACTCACCGACGTCTCGATCTTGCAAATCGCCATCTCCTCCCGCATCTCTGCGGTTTCGCGACGCTCGATGGAACGCGCTGATTACAGCGGCGGGGTGGACATCTGGGATGTTGTGCCGCACGCGGCTGAATCTCTGAATGTACTTGCATTGGGGGCTCTCCTTCCTTCCGGGCGAAAGCAGATGAAGGTCGCTTTCTTGGCCATGGGGCTTGTGGTCACGCTGTAAAGGCGCCGACAAACCGATGGCATAGATCTACCCAAGAGGATATGCAGTTGTCCGGCAAGTGCATGAGCCAGATCTCGACATTGGACTTGAGCACCGCCGGAAGTCGTTGGCAGATCTTGTCGTCTCGCCCCCAAAGAGCTTGCACCGCGATGGTGTAGATGCCGAGGAACTCCGACGGATGCGCCTTTGCCGCCGCATTTCTCTGTACGTCTGCTTGAAATTCTTCTTCTTTGGGCCCTTTGGACTTTCCGCAGCTCATGAGTGAACGCAGGGCAACCTACGCGTAGACGGTAAGTCGCTGGTTCCTTCGGGCGCATGCATGTCGACAGAGGGCCCAGCGGCGCTGGTCGGATTGACGCGCGCTTCTCTTGGCGCTCGATGCGAGTTCGAAGCGTCTTCTTCTTGTCGTTCGTGAAGAACTTGGCGCTGATCGCGACGAGCTCGTGGATCCGATGATGCGGTGGAGTCGCTGTCGAGGTGGATCCGGCGAGTCGGCGATCTTGGCCTTCGGGGCGGAGAGTGCATGGTGATTGCACCCCCACCGGTTTCATCGCCACTGGCTCGTGTTTGGCAGTCCTGCCGCGGCAGCGATGCACTCGGCTGCCACGGAGCGTCGCGTTGGCAAAGCCGATGAGACTCTGAATGGTGGCCCTCCATTCATCGAGCTTGTCGGCTGTTGGAGGGTAATCCAGGAGCAGTTGAGCTCTCGCCAAAGCTTCTGCTGGAGTGGTGGGTGGCGATGGCGAGCGGCGCGAGGAGCGGGATATGCTCGACTTCTAACTATGTTAGAAGGAGCGATATCCCGCCCAGCGATCGCAGCTTGCTCGCGCCAAAGATGTTGGCGTGCATGCTGGTCTTGAGCATCCCGAGATCCACCAGCTCGATCTTGGTCCAACGGCGTATGGCGCTAGGAATACCATGACGCTGTCGGTCCCGCGCCTCCTGAGACGGGCGCGATGCATGTACGGACGCCGAGGTCTGTGCAGCCTTGTCCTTGGACTCGGCAGCACCGTGGGCTCCCCCGTCGACGTCCATTCTTTCGCCGGTGTCTACCCCACCACCCGTTTGCTCCGGTGGCGGTGGGTTCGACGCGGACGGAACATCTGCCGCCGAAGCCTTCTTCTTCGGTGGCATGTCGATGAAGATGATGAAGATCTAGCTCGTGTGGACGCCGGATCATGTTCACACAATCTCGACATCCGCCCCTACCTGGCGCGCCAAAGATGTCGGGGAGGCTGATCTGACCCACGAACACCTATGGGACCGCGGACCGAGCCCCTTTCGGTTCGGGCGGGGCGGAGGTCGCACGAAGAGTAGATCGAGGCGAAGCACACGAGCGGTTTACCCAGCTTCGAGCTCTCCGAGAGATAACACTCCTACCGCTGCATGTCCGAGTGTATTGAGTTCTTGCTCGGAGCGCTTGAGTGCTACAAGACACACAAGTCGCTAACGAGACCGAGCGTGGGTGTTCTTCGGCTTCCAACCTTTCAACCCTCCCCCCCCTCTACGTTGCGCATGGGCCTCCTTTTATATGCTAAAGGGTCTCCGGCTGTGGCAACGTAGACAAGGGTAAAAATGGAAAAGGAGTGGTTGGTACAGCTACTTGTACGAGGTACCATACCTAACCCCGACGGCAGGGGACAAAGGCATTAAATGCCTGTCACGTCGCCCTAACAAAGGCAAACAGGGACCGTCGGGGGACGCCACCGCCGCCACGATGGCAATCTTGTCGTGCCGCTTACCATCACAAGATCACCGGGTCAAGACAGCCTTTCTTGCCACGCTGGGCTACCGGAAAGGTCCTGTGGCGACACGTTAGTGGATGTGCCGGAGCGCAGGCACGGAGTGGTGATCTGCATGGCAAGCGCCTTGCCGCGGTTGTTGTCTTGTCGCGTCCGGAAGCTTGTCGCCATCGGGCCTTCCGGCAAGCTCCTCTTGCCGGGCCTTGTCTCCTAGGTGCATTGGGTGGCCTTCCCGCAAGCTCCTCTTGCCGGGCCTTGTCTCCTTGGCTTGAATACTTTGTTCTTGAATGGCTCCAAAGGAACCACGGAGGACCTTGGCGGTCACCCGGTAAGCCTTGCCGCGGAGGGCTACAACTGCCCGTGCACAAGTTTGGGATACTAGGGTACCCCTACTCTAGTACACCGACACTCCTGGTGAGGCGGATATCGCCGTGCCGGAACCATCGCCTGGTGCTGTGACCTGATTCACTTGTGACTCATGGTTAGTGTAAGCTTTCCCCTGAGAGATTAGTGGTACCCTGTATCTGTCGTTGACGGAGCGGTTGGTGGGGCTCTCTAGCGGCTCCTGGAAGGCCTCAGCTCCTAACGCCTCCTCCTCCCAACCTGGTCCGAGGAACTAGCCGGAGTCGTCCTCCGGCGTGTACTCCTGTTCCATCATGCGGGGCACGTAGGCCTCCGAGGCTGTTGCCCCGAAGACCTCGCCGAAGTGCCCCACGCTCCATGTCGCCCGACCCGTCACGCCGTCCTGAGGATGGTAGGGCGTTGCTCCGATGGGCTGTGTGTGGCAACGCTCGTGACCGCACCCATCTGGGGTGGTGCGGGCGCTACGGGGCGCCCTCCACCGGGGATCGCGTTGATGTCGACAAGGCCCCCGGGCGCACTCGGGAGCACGCGGGCGCGGCGAGGCCCGCCGTGGGATCTGGCCGCTGCCTGAGGCGTGAGCTAGTAGCAGAAGGGCGCTCCCGTGGCTGCTGCGTCCAGTAGCTCGGCAACGTTGCTCCAAAGATCCATCCCGCCGCCTCCATCACCAACACCGCAGGAACTCCTGCGCCACTGTGAGTGCAGCCCGCATGGTCGCCTGCTCCCGCCGAGTGTGTGGTGCTGTTGCCGCGACGTGGCTTGCGGCCCTTGCAGCAGCTCGCGCCTATCGTGGAGTAAGGGTGGACGGCGTCTGGCCACGCCGCCCGCACCCAGCAGCGTTAGGTGGCGCTCGTGCCGCCTGGAGCACGGGGTTGAGGTTTTCTTGGGCAAGCGGCGCCGCCCGGGCTGGCCAGGCTCCCCTGCGGTCGGCGTCGGTCCTTTTGTCGTCGGACATCGGAACCGCGGTGCATTGGTGGATCAACTGGCGGGGAAGAGGCTCCGGCGCACCCCTACCTGGCGCTCCAAATGTCAGATCTCGAGTTCCGGCAAAACCCTTAAGGTTTGAACTCTGGGGTGCGCGTGAAGATCTCTCCCTCACAGATCACGCCCTCACACAATCCGCGATCTCTAGGCTAGCTCCACGAACTCTCAACACAAGGGACACAAGATTTATACTGGTCCGGGCCACCGTTATGGTGTAATACCCTACTCTAGTGTGTGGTGGTGGATTGCCTCTTGGGCTGAGGATGAACAGTACAAGGGGAAGAACAACCTCCTGAGGTGAGGTGTTCTTGTGCTTGGTGAACTTGTGTGGGTGAGGATTGCTCAAGATCAGATCGATCCCCTCCTACTGTGGTGGTAGTCCTATTTATAGAGGCCCCGGTCCTCTTCCCAAATATTGAGCAGGAAGGGATCCACAACGGCCAATTTGAAAGGGGACAGCTAGTATAGCTTATCCTGACAAAAGTAGTCTTCGCCTGCCAAAGGCTCTGGTGGTGACGCCATCTTGGGCACCACGGTGACCTCCGTCCTGTCGTCCTGCTAGTCTTGGTATCATTGCACCGATATGGAAACCTTTGCCCGACGCCTCGGAACTCCTCACCTGCGCTTGCCTCCTTAGCACAAAAGTGGAAACAAGGACACTGCGCACGCTGGCGCCCGCTTGGTCTCGATCGTCATGGCTCACGTCACAAGAACCTCGCGAGGTTTGCCTTGCCTTGATCTCTCCGCCCCTCGCGAGTCGGCCTGGTGAGGCTGCTCCCAAGGAGGTCTTGCATCATCCGCCTCGCGAGGCTTTGCCCCTCGCGAGGGTCTTGAGTGCTCATTGGTGAAGATGGGTCGTACGGGCCCGTTCGCAGAGCCACGCTGTGGGCCGCAGGCAGGCAAGTCTGGGGAACTCCCGTTCCCAGAACGCCGACGGCAGCAATGGCCAAGCCAAGCGCACAAAAGCGGAGGTCCTGAGGGGCCTCAAGGCAAGAACTTTCAAGAAGAAGCTTGAGGCCTGCGGTAGTGGCTGGCTCAACGAGCTCAAGTCCGTGCTATGGTCCATCCGCACCACCGCGACCAAGCCAACCCGCGAAACTCCATTCTTCCTCGTCTACGGAGCCGAAGCGGTTCTCCCACACGAGGTCAAGCATCGCTCCACGCGGGTCTTGGCGTTTGATGAGGCATGCAAGGACGCCACGCGGGGGATAGACCTCTTGCTAGGGGAGGAACGACGCCGTCAAGCCTTGCTCCGGGCGGCAAGGTACAAGCGGCCTTCTGGCGGTACCATCGCTGCAGGCGTCGCTCCGGGGACGCCGAGGTGGGTGATCTCGTCCTGAGGCGGGTGCTCTCCAAACTACAAAAAAATACACTTCCGTGATGACACGTGTTTGTCACAGTAGGTCACGTTTTCTGTCATGCATGTACATCCATGACAATTTTATGACAGAATCAAGATAGTCATACATGTCTTTGTCGTGAAGTGTTCCATTACATTACCAAAATTATCATCACGGAAGGGTCCACTTCCATGACGATAAATGCCGCGTCATGGAAGTGCTTTCGTCAAGGGTGACCGACACATGGCATCCACCATAACGGGTCGCCATTAAGCTATCGGGTCCGGTTTTGGATCCGATAACCCGCTAACAGCCCGGACCAATGAGGATTTTCCACGTGTAAAATTCTCATTGGTCGGAGGAAACACGTGTTGGCTCACCGTTGGGACAGATGTCCTCAATGCATTGGACAGGACGTGCCTATGAAATGTCGACACGTGGTAGGGCCCAACAAAGGCCCATATAGGTTAAAAAGGTCGGCCCAGTCAAAGGCCCGTAGTACTTACTCATGTACTAGTGCGCCAACCCAATAACGGCCTCTTTAATAAAGGACCATTTACAGCCTGAAGCCAGATTTGGCCCGTTAATTGTTCATCGAATATTTGGGCCCAATTACGGCCCAGTGACTTTCGGCCTGTTAGAGGCCCGATGTAGACATGGGCCCATTTCAGCCCGGTGTGTCTTTTGGCCTGGGAATGGCCCGTGCTGCCCATGGGCCATATACGGTCTGATGCAACATCCGGCCCACTAACGGCCCCGTGATAAAGGTGGCAACTGTTCAGCCCAACGTTACTTTGGTCCTGTTAAAGGTTTGTCGTATAATTCGGCCCGTTGATGCCTGTACAGCTTTGGGCCTGTTAAAGGCCCATGATATCAGTGGGCCAACTAAGGCCTGAGATATGTTTCGGCCTGGTAACGGCTCGTCATATAACTGGGCCAAAAAAGGCCCGGTCTACATTTTAGCCTGCTGAAGGCCCGTCGACGACTAGTGAAAATTGAGGCCCAACATGCATTTCGCCCTGCTAAAGGCCCATGGTTTCTTCGAGGCCGTAACAGGCCAATAGAATATTCAGCCTGTTAATGGCCCAATGCTACATGGGCCAAACTAAGCACTGGGTCCACAAAAGGCCCAACTAAAATTTGGGCCGAATATAGGTTGGAGTAAGTTGTCGGCCTAGCGCAAAATGTGAAGGCCCCAATGGCCATTCGGGACCAAGAAAGATGCAGGTCGGCCCAATTGTGGTCCGCCAAAAACTAGGCCCGTTAGAGGCGAATGTTTCGGCCCGGTTGACTACATCAGATTTTTTTTCAGATAGCAAGTGATGGTAGTAACTAGTAGGAATTAAGAACAAACCTACTCTATACAATAAAGAAATTACGACATAGTAAGTTAGAATAAATCTACACTATACAATAAAGGATTTATGGTATATTACATCCACTGGGCATCAAAGTTCGCCACCAAGGATCATAAAGCGCAACAAAGAAGCAGATTACAAAAAGCTGGGCACCATTGCAACAGAACAAAATAATACTAAACCGAGACCACTTCCAAGACAGTTCAAGAAAGGTTAGCCTTGCGCGGGAACTGCTGCGCAAGCTACCGAGCAATGCTGTGAGACCAGCCTTGCATGTTGGTCATAGCTTCTAGGTGTAGATGTTTAGAAATGAGGTTCTCATTGGTGTTCTCCGCAATCTTTCTTAGAGATAGGACTTCAAGTCGAAGTTGAGTTGCAGAATGCCTTTACGCTAGAACTTGGGATCAAGAAGTCGAACTGATTCGCATAAATAATTCGTGAGCTTGTCTCGATCGCTAGTCTCAAGTAACTTGAACATCGCATCAAGACGAGACTTTGGGGTTGTCTCGCTATCTTCAAGATGTTTTGCCTTCTTTGCTGCAATATATCAGATGCCATCAGGCATATCACCCTGAAACAAGCAGAGAGATGACAGGTTTTGCACGTGTATAAACAAAGATGATAACTGTGTTGTCAATTCCATCCAATTTCAAATTAGAAAATAAAGAGTAAGTTCAAAATATCAATAGCATAATTTGGCATTGTTCATAATGCAGGGAGCTTCACCACTACTGGATTACCATGTCAACATAACAAGCATAGATGAAGGGCAAAGACAATTATTGTATCTATTTTGGTTAATGCGCATGGCATGTTGTTTATATCATCAGCCACATCAGTAAGATAAAACAGGAGATGACAAGGTGCACATGTGGGCTGCTTCACCACACACTGGATTATAGATCCACAAAAACAAGCATACATATAGGGAGTATTGAGTAATGTACATGGTATGAATAAGGAATTTGGTTTTACAAGTAAAACTTGGAACTTACGGTTCTTGCGAACATGCATTTTGATAGAAACAGCAAACTAAACAGCAGTAAACAATAGGGAGTATGAGCAAATTAAACAACAGTTGAGGATAAAGGCTTTAGAAGGACTGACTTACATTAACAGTTAACATCGGCTTTATAATGCCCTTCTTCATGTCAAGGGAAGGATAACTCAAGAATTTCAGCACAAAATCTTCTTCATAAGCATTGCCTGCACTCTACATTTTGTAGAGAGTAATTATAGATATGATAATACTGGAAGGGATAGAGGATAATGAAGATAAGATGCAGATTGATGCTACATAATCAACTACCAATCCCTGGAAGTACAAGCATTACAGGACAAAATGTAGTGACAAGAGCAATGGGCTACACTTCTGCACTGGCATTGTCTGTGTATTCAACTTTTTGGTAAGATTAAATATAGATCTGATATTTTTTAGTAAATGGTGGGCCAGGGAGATAAATGCAGAATGCTATCCCTCTTCCCATAATACAAGAGTGTTTTGAACACCGGTGTACTGTACAAAATGTTCTTATATTATGGGACGGAGGGAGTAGTTGTTAATGTAAGTACAGTGATAGACGACGTTCAGTCCTTACAAGAGGACTGCAGAGCTAAACCTCCTCAAAAGCATTGGGTTGATTCTAAATTTATGTAAAAGTCCATACGGATCTTATAATGTCCACCAAATGGACGATAACGAGGCTAACATGTGCAGTGATGCTACATAATCAAACAGCTATGAAAGTAAGTATGGTCATACAGGGCAAGAGGTACTCACAAGAGCAATGTAGTGTACAGTATAGTTGCGACATTCTTTGGTCCCTTGAGAATGAGTGTTCTTCTGCTAACATCTTTCGTACAAGTGAGACGTTAAGGCAAATGCAGAAATGTAGTTCAAATTGTGATGTGGTATCATAGACAGTACCTTACGCTGTAGACGAGACCTATGTGTAAAAAGATTATTCCAGTCACTATCTGATAAATGTAGCACCGGAGACTTTACAAAAATTTCGTTTAGAGGCTTGCCACTGAAGTGCGCTTGCCTCAGGTAGGAACGATACTTCATCAACGAATGCTTGAAAAGCGCAACCAACCCTTGCTCGTCTTGACAATCCAGTTTGGTCCTCGCCTATTTAAAAGAATGAAATCTTGTGTCTTCTGTCAGTAGAAACATATGCAGTAATTACCATGAATAACATTAGTACATTACTTATGCATAAGTTGCAGAGGAAGACTGGAAATTGTTCTGTGTCTGCGGTATAATCTTTCCATGAAGGAAAGATGCGCACAAAGTTCCTGACAACAATATAAGCTTCGTCTTCTAAACAAGGAAGAAATGGAACAGGCTTCCTATTTGCTGCAATTGGGACTCTCTCTGGTTCGAAAAGGGATTTGGCAACTGGATTTTGTGTACTCTTTGCCGGAATGGGGTTTTTGCATCGTAGAGCTGGTGCTATGTCAACTGGCATCATCGCATCGCTTGTTCAGAAGTTGGGGTCTCATTGAGTTGGGGCATCGAAATGACCAGTGTAGTAGGGCTAGAGTCTGCTAGAGTTGGGGTGTTTTGTGGGTCAGGTGATATTGCAACTACACCTAATGGGCTATTTGATTTATCAGGTGTCACTACCTTTTCCAAATACTTTGCTTGTGCTCCTCCGCGATCAGCAATCGCCCTCTTCCTTTTGAACGTCAGATACACAAGAACAACATTTAAATGGATAAATATGGTATGATGATAGATGGAATATGTACTGGAAATGGATAGGCAGGGCGTATTCACATACACGATGTGTAAACTAAGCTAATGGCAGTGCAACAAAGTAGAAGCAATGCAAAGCATCAGTTGCAAGATATGTGCGACCAATATAACCTTGGAAAGTTAGAGCAAGCACCTTGATGGGTGAATAAGATAGGGCATCTACCTCTGACTCCTCCACTAGGGAGCTACATTGACTTAGGTCTCCCTCTAGCTCAGAATCACTGTTAGGATCATATTCTGAGCATGAATCAGAGGTGGAGAGCATTTGCATTGCATTGCATTCAGACTTGATTTCAGTCCCTTAATGCCAAGTTTGACAGCCATGGCATTGTTCTACTTTATTCTTTTCATGCGTGCAGGCTCATAATCATTATGATGCTATTGAGAATCTGAGATTCATGAAAACATAAAAAGTAGTCAGATTATTTATGGAATGCATTGCGGATTCAACTTCAAGAGTGTCTCCCTATAAACCCCTGCATATGCAAAGTTCACCCCCAACCGTCTTTGACAAGACCACATGTAAATACAAACCTCCTATGTCTCTATAATGTAGACACACATTTCAAAACTGAAGTAGGAACATTAGATCATATCAAATTCAGATTTGAACAAATAAACTAAGGAATTATGAGTGGCATAATGTTTAGCTTCAAGGGTGGAGTGCTGGTAGTGCGACGCATAGCAAGTAGGCAGATTGTATTCCATGTAAAAGATTGTAGTCTATGTAAAAGCTGGAAATGACACTTTCTTTCTATACAATGCAAGTTGTTCAAGGCCCACACATGGTGGAAGAGATCACACAAAGAAATACTATTCACTAACGTCTACGGTTCCAGTATTTTGAAATAGGGTGGTCCACCCTAAAAGAATATTGAGAAAAGCTGGAAATGACACTTTCTTTCTATACAATGCAGTGTTCGTTGCCCACACATGATGGAAGAGATCACACGAGAAATACTATTCACTCATGTCTACGGTTCCAAGATTTTGAAACAGGGTGGTCCACCCTAAAAGAATATTGACAACAACTATGATAAGGCAAGCATAGATGTAGTGAATTAATCATTTACTTGTGAGCTTACTAGGACAAGTATGCAGAACTGTAACTGCAATAAGAGACTGTCCAAAAACTGAATCAAGAAGTTTGTCTAGCACTTATTGTTTGCAATTAATCGACGTGAATAATTGGATATCATATCGAATGAGTAAGAAAGACAAGCAAAAATTTCAACAAACCTGGCCTACAGTAGTAATCTGGGTCAATGTCACTACGACCAACAATCCAAAATGACTAGTGTCTGTTCCTAGGGCCGGAATTTTGAAACCCTGTGAACTTTACAGATACTAAAGATTACTGAAATACATCTGAACCATTAAGTGTAGGTAGCACACAGCACACAACAAACCCTAATGACAGCCCTGCCTAACGAGTAATGAATCAATTTGAAAATGGGTGATGAGGTGGGCTGCCGAGTGTTGAGGACGTATCTCGTGATAAATCGGGTTGGCTTAGTGGGTGCCGTGCATGCCCGAGCCGGATCGGGAAGGTAGGCACGGCGCGGCGTGCCGGGCAGCGGTGACGCTCTTGGGCGAGCTGCTCTGACCTCCTTAGTCCAAAGATCTCCTCCTAGAGTCATGTCGTCCGGGACTGGCAAGTCACCAAAGGCAAAGCGGCCGAAGTAGTAGAGATCGGAAGCGCGCAGCAGAACAGAGGGGAATCGGGGCCTGGGCCGACCCAAAATCCCAGGGTGGGCCGGGCCCATCGTGGGCACCCTGTAGAGATACACACCCGAGCCGCGAACATGCATTTTCAAAATCAAATTAGGAACTTATAGCTGACTAATTAAACGACTCTGTTTTAATAATATCATATTTGTATTTGAACAACTAAGCTTGTTTAGCTTGATGGGTGGAGCAGTGCTATTATGACACGAAGCATGTATGTTGATCGTATAGTGATCATAAAAGGGGGAAACCCTAGCTTTTTTTAGCAAAAGAGGGTTTCCCCTCCGATTTCTATTAAAGAAACCACCACGGAACCAACATGATCAATTAAACCCTAAGCATGATCAATTAAACCCTATTAGGACTATGCCATGGCAGATTTAAAGTTGCAAACCAGAGAAATGCTATTTAGCATCCATTGTTTGCTTCGAACTAAGAACTAAATTCTAAGAGCTAAAAAGAAAGTACCGTAACCAAGTTACGATCTATTTTCTGGTTGAGATCAAAAAGTTGAGGAGATATGAAGTACCACCTCTCTTGCAGCGCCGTGTAGGCATCGGGGGTGCGATTGTCGGATTCTGGGTTCCAGCAAACCCTTGAGGTGCGAACACTAGGGTGCGCACGAAGATCTCTCTCTCCGAAGCTCGCTCTCGCAACGATCTCAAGGCCTAACTCGACAAACCCAAAGGACAAGAGACGCGAGGGTTTATACTGGTTCGGGCCACTGTTGTGGTGTAATACCCTACTCCAGTGTGTTGTGGGCTGAGGATGAACAAGTACAAGGGATGAACAGCCTCCTCGGGAGAGGTGTTCTCTAGGGTGGTGGCTTGTCCTATTTATAGAGGCCCTGGTCCTCTTCCCAAATATTAGGCGGGAAGGGATCCCACAACGGCCAATTTTGAAGGGAAACAACTAGTACAAGTTATTGTCACAGCCCTAGAATTGTTTGTAATTAGTTGCATCAGCATCCATGCTTCATGTCTAAATTTCTTTGAAGTTGAAATGGGGAATGATCAAACCCTTGCACTTTAAATCCAAATAGGTCCAGCTTAAAAAAAGGATTCAATGAACCCAAAATGCCCTGATACATGTTTGATAATTTTGGAAAGGCTTTGATTCCAAACAAAAAATAGTGAACATTTTTGTGGAATATTTTGGATCATTGGATTAAATCATAAAGTATTTGAATTGGGGTATTTGAATTGGGGCATTTAAATGCTATAAATTTATTGTGAGGCTTTGGAATAATTCCACTAGTCCACAGAATAATTTCCAGAAGCAGTAAAAATGGATTAGTATTTTTACTAATTCAAAACAGAGCAAAACAATTAGAAAACATAAACTAAATAGAAAACCGGAGAGAGAGGGCACTGTACCTGGCAGGACACTTACCTGGCCCAGCTAGCGGCCCAGCCCACGCGGCCACCTACCAGTCATCGTCCTCCTCCAGCCAGAAGGACGAGAGAGTGTGGCCACCGTGCGAAAGCACACGCCCCGGCCACCTCCTGCTTGCCGCCTCCCCCTGGACGGCCTAGAGTCGCCACGATACCCCCCGGAACCCTCTCACTCCTCCCCTAGCTTTCCTCCCGTCCTTTGCTCCATCCCCTCTCCTTGTTCGTGGGCGCCGGAGAACACCGACAAGCACTGCCGCGTCCATCGCCTCGCCCTCGCTTCTCCGACCGGTCCACGAGCTCCGTTGTCCACCTCTATGTCATCTCCGCCGATCCACGCAACCGGAAGGCCCTCGGAGCGTCATCCCCGACCTCTTCTTTCTCCCTCGGATGCCCGAGATCGCCGCCGATGCCCCGCCTGCTCCAGCCCTTCCCCGAGCCCGCTTCGGCGCCCCATGCACTCGTTGTGAGCCAATACACCGAAGCCCTCTCTCCTCGTGCTCTATTTCCCTCTCTAGCCGTCGTTCCCATCGAGCCTGAGAGCTTGGCTCCGCCGGCGATGTCACCACCGTGGCCTGAGCTCGACCCAGCCGTGCCCTTGCACCACATCATGCTCCTGGTGCCTCTAGGAGGCCGCCCAGCCCCTTTGCTCGCTCGCCTTCTTGCTCTAGTGCCGCGCCATGCAGGCAGTAGCTCCGGCCGCCGCCCCGCTCACCGCCGTCAGTGATTTCGGCCACCCTAGCACCACCCACCACCACTGGTCGACGCGCTTGGTCGCGTTGCATCTGCAGGACCCAGCCGCGCGAGCTCCCGTCGCCAGAGTTGGCCGAACGAGCAATCCCGCTGTGTCCTGATTAGCATCGGCGGCTAACCGCTGTTTTGGATGATGTGGACACATCATTAGGGGCTAATGCGCCACTAATTAAACCCCACAGTCACTAACACTGGACCACACCGGATAACTGATCCCCGGTTTAAAAATAAACCCTTTTGGTTAAAGCCACAAACAATGACAAGCGGGTCCCGCCTGTCAGGTTTGACTTAGACCGGCCCTGTTGACCAGATGATGTCAGCATGACCTAATGCTGACACAGTAAATATTTTCTGGGACTTTAAATAAATAAGAGATGATTTATTTATTTCAGAAAATACCCCAAACTTCTAATAATCATAAAAATTCAACTGTAACTCCAAATGAAATAAGTTATATATGAAAAAAGATCAAAAAAATCCAATCTATCCATCTGTACCATTTTCATGCATGTTAGAACAACTTATAGCTGCTGTTTAGGACCAATCATATAAATGGCATTTGAATATCCACATATGGAGTTTGAATTTGAATCTTGGATTCAAACCAACTCCATTTAACCCGTTGCTAGTTGCATTAGCTCAAATCATAGCAAATTGACATGTCATGATCATGCATCATATTGTTGCATTGCATTGATTGTGTTTCCTCTTGTTCGCCGGTGTTAGTTCCCTCTCGGTAGACGTGGTTCAGACGATGAGTTCGATGACAACGATGAAGAGCTATACTATCTTTCGAAGTGCCAGGCAAGCAAAACCCCCTTGTTCATACTGATACAATCCCACTCTCTCGCTTCTGCTCTCTTTTATTGCATTAGGGCAACAACGTTTCAACTGTTACATGTTGCGGTAGTTGAACCCCTTTCCTCTGCATGACCTGTCATTGCCACAGTAAATAGATGAAACCCACTAGCATGCGTAGGAGTTGTTTGAGCCCTTATGTGCCTACACATTCATGCTTGTTGTCATGCCTGCTACTGCTTAGAGTTGAGTCAGGTCTGATTCATCGGGGATGAATTGGAAGTTGTGAACATGTCCTACTTTTGAGAACTAAGTGTGTGAACCCAATTTGGTAAAGGTAGCGGTGAGAGGCCATGTAGGAGTACATGGTGGGTTGTCTCATTGAAACGTCCTCAGGAACTGAGTTCTGTGTTTGTGATCCATGAACAAGTACTACCACACATTGGGTTCTGGTAACTCGGCCCATCCCAGCTTATTAATCAACCTGAACTATGTCCAGGAGTTGCAACTAGTTTCTGGTGTTTGTAGGTAGTGCTAGTAGTCTACCAAGTGGCACCCGGTATAGGTGGGCTTGGGACAGACTAGGCAAAGTGGCACGGTCTACCAAGTGGCACCCGGATAGTGGGCTTGGGAACCCTGCTCACATCGTTTGGGCCCGTGAGTGACACCACGGCCGGATCTCCTTGCGGATGGAACCCGAATAGGCGATAAACCTGGACTAGAGACTTGTGTGGTTAGTCAGGTTGTGGCCGACTCCTCACGGGCTTCCGCTTGAAGGTTGCCGAGATACACGACGTGTACATGGTGGTAAGTGGCGAGAGCGTGTGTGAAGAAGTACACCCCTGCAGAGTTAACATCATCTATTCGAATAGCCGTGTCCGTGGTAAAGGACTTTTGGGTTGCCTGTACAGTTCATAGACAAGTGAAAGTGGATACTCTAAAACGCGCAAGATAAGCGTGAGTGCTATGGATGGCGTTCTCGTAGGGAGACGGGAGCGGATCCATTGTGGTGTATTGATATGGTGAATATGTGTGTAACATCCCAAATTTTCAATTTGGAATGTTATACATAGAACATCATTGCATATCATATTTTTCATTTGCATTTTTGCTCGATCCTAGAAATTCTACACAACTCAAGGACCCACGGGGAGAGTTGGGGATTTTCGTTATTTTCATATTTGAGTTTTCTCAAATTTTGAAAATAGGATCATTGGTTTTAATTATTTTATCTACAATTATTTCTATTACAAAAATATGAGAGAGGGAATAAAATGACTTTCCCAAAAAAGAAATAATTAAGATTTAATAATAAAATCAAATAAGATTTTATTTTGGAATTTTTCGCCTTTTTATTTGAATTTAGGAAAAAATGCGCGTTTTTCAAAATTGCATTTAGCCCCCAAATAAATGTTCATTAAATCCATCTTGATTTTAGAAGCCGGGGAAAATTTATTTCGGGATTTTTGGAGTCCGTTTGGTACTTCTTTTGATTTTTTTTTCTGCGCGTAATGTTTTATTTAAAAAAACGCGCACCGCCTTTCGGGTCGTACCCAAGCGGGACTCCGCTCGGGGGCGCTATATAAATAGCGGCTGCCCCGGAGCCTCAGCCCACCCGAGCCCGCCGCCGCCGGAGTGGCCGCACGCCTTCCGAGGTTCGCCGCCGCCTTGATTTCCGTGCCGGTTTTTAAAAAAAACGTTCGGTTTTCTTCGGTTTTTTCAGGGGTTCGGTTTTTTTATTTATTTTTTTTCTTTTTTTTCTTTTTCCGTTCGAATCTGTTCGTCATTTTTTTCTTTTTCTCGGATTTAATCCGTGATTTTTCTGATCGAGATTCCAGATCCGATTTTCGTTTTAGTATAACTTTTCACTCGTTTATCGGAATCAGTCGATTCAAACGCCTGGAGTTTCGTCTCGAAACCTTCTTTCCGAATAATCTAATTAAACAAGTTTTTGCGTCTGTAGAATTTGACTTAGATCCAGATTAGTAAAACGAAGTTGTTTTCTTCCGCCGTTTGACTTTCGTTGCTTCGTTTGATTTGATTCTTTTTTTGCCAACCGGAGTTCTTAAGTTGAACTATCTGGTTAGATCTATTAGAGTTTTACCTATGCATTAGATGAGTACTTATTGTATGCTTGTTTGTTTGTCTGCGATAGATTACCCGGAGTGCGCCGCTTGTTACTTCGAGTCTCTAGGTTACGCGGATCATCAGCAAGGCAAGTAACACTTTGATCATACTGTTCTCATACCCAGTTTTTATGCATTAGATCTATCCTCAAACACTTGCATGATTAGGATCTAATTAAATTGTGGGATGGGAAGTAGATGAGGTAGTACCTATTACATGTTTTATTATCAAACCTTTGGGAGTTACTTCTACGTTTGCTTATCATGCTATGCTATGCTAGTAGACGTTGATTGGGTGAGTGTATCCATGACAGATGTGAGATTGTTATTTAATGGTTTATTTAAGGTGGCAACTTAAACACACATCTGGGTGGATTGAGGCACCTGTTTTCTATAAGGACTTGCCTGTATTTCTTCGGACCGCCACCCAGGCTCAAAGGGATCATGAGATTATTCAAACTAGAAACTTCCGTGTGCAGCCACAAGCCATTATGGGCTCTGGCATAGTTGACTAAGTTGTGCGAACTCTTACGGGTAGACTAGCGGATGTAGGGGAAAGTAGGTGTACCGGTCTACCCACAAGTAAGGTGCTAGTGCTTCGAAAGACTATGTCTCGGTCATCCGCTTTCTCAAACACCATGTAGTGCGAGAAACCAAACGGAGGCGATCGAGTCTTGTGGGGAAAAGTGCAAACCTCTGCAGAGTGTATAAACTAATCATGGTTAGCCGTGTCCCCGGTTATGGACATCTTGAGTATCTAGTACCTGGATATCATGTGAATCTCATCATGTTACTTCTAATTAATATTGTTGGGTTTAATGAGTACTTTTAATTGGGATTGAGAACGTTGTCAACCATTCTCAATGTTTCACAACCACCATGATAGTTAAATAAATTTATTCCTTTGCAGTAGGGAAAAATTGGCTTTATGCAAAAACTGTAACCATAGAGCTTTCCACCAGCCATATATGCATGTAGTATAGGCTATTCATTCTATTATTCTCTATGTGTTACATTGCCAGCATATTCCATGTGCTGACCCGTTTCCGGGCTGCAACGTTTCATGTTGCAGACTTTTCGCATTTACTTAGTAAGGTGCTTAGGTCGTGGTTCTATACTCATTGATGCCGTTGGAGTTGATGGACTCAATTATTCTTCCAACCCTTCCGCTTTTATCGTATTAGATGGCCTTATGCCATATTTGTTTTATTAAGTTCTCTCTTGTGACATTCGATTTTAATAAGTGTGTGATTTGCTACTCGTTATAAATCCTCCGAGTCTTGTGTGGTGTCGACATTCTTGATCCAGGATGACACTGAGCACAGAGATCAGACTGTTTGAGGTCGGGTCGCTATAGAGATGGTATCAGAGCACACGCTGACTGTAGGACACGACCATTAAGCTAAAGCCCTAGATCACTACTCTCTCTTCTCATTTCTGACTCCTCATATTTTCTACTCTTTTAGGATGACTAAGCGAGGATCAAGTTCACCCAAATTTGATGAAGATACACCCTTTGGACGACACCTGAAGGAAGTCACTAAGTACCTTAACATAGGATTACCAAGCTTCACCGGGACCTACAATTCCACTTTACCCGAAGAAGAGCGCTGGAAGATTCAAGCTCAAGTTCCCGGAAGGACGTTTGCGCCAATCACGGAGCCCATAGAGTGTGTTTTCAATGCACCAACCTGGAGTCTGGGAAAGAGTATGGCTGCCCATATAACCATGGGGCGCATTGGAGAAGTTTATAAAGAAGACCTCAAGGATACTATCTACCAGATTTGCGGACGCCGAGATGAACAATGGGAGATAGTTGGCACTAAGAAGGATCGATCAATTGCAGCTTTCATCCAGGAGTTAAACCAGCACATTCGACGCCAGGAAAACCAGATGTGCGCAGACATGATGGAGTTGAAGACAGCAAAAGCCAAGATTATCGGACTAGAAGGAGAACTGAAGGCCACTCGCAAGGACTACATGGAGGAGATTGTAGCTCTAGTGGAACAAAACGGCGATCTTAAGGAGAAGATTGAAGAACTCATGGGAAATTCAGCTCCCAGAGGAGAAGATGAAGATAGCACCTGTCCAGAGAACTACATCATCATTGACGACACCGATTCCGATCCTAGTGATGATGATTACGAAGATGAAGCTGGAGCAGATATTATGGAGTCTTCATCGGAGCAGTTTTTCTAGTTGACCACCATAACAGTAGTAGATTACGCCATGTTATTTTAGTTTTAGTTTCAGCACTTCGTAACGATAGATAGACCATTGTATGCCCTTGTTTGAATTGATTGGAGTGATATTGTGTGATTTGTCTCATGTGCATATGGGTAGTGTTTCTCTCTAGACCTCATTCTATTCTAAATTCTCGTCTTTTCTTAAAACCCTCAGATGCCTCCGAGACGTGACCCCGGATTTATCTTTCCGCCAGAGATCACCTAGTTGATTCAGCAGCAGAATGCCTTGATTCAAACATTGGTACAGAACCAAGGCAACAACAACAACAACAACAACAACAACAACAACCCACCGCCACCACCACCTGTTGACCATTTGACCCGTTTCTTAAGGCTGAATCCGCCGTTGTTTTCCAATAGCACCGAGACAATTGTTTCAGATGATTGGCTCCGTAAGATAGGGAGGGAGTTGACCACTGCAGGATGTACAGATGGAGAAAGGGTGAAGTTTGCTGCACATCAGCTTGAAGGACCCGCAGCAGCATGGTGGGAGAATTTTACAGCCACTTACCCTGTAGACACTGTCACATGGGATCAATTTCAACAAGCTTTCCGTACTGCCCATGTTTCATCAGGAGCTATGGCCATGAAGAAGCGTGAGTTTCGCAACTTACGCCAAGGAGGACGGACAGTTGGCCAGTATATAGATGATTTCAGTAAGCTAGCACGTTATGCCCCAGATGACGTTACTTACGGACGCAACTAAGCGAGAGAAGTTTCTAGAAGGACCGAATGATGAGCTGAGCATGCAGCTTGATGGTAGCCACCTTCAATAACTACCAGAGTTAGTAGATCGTATGCTTATGATTGAAGGGAAGCGGCAGCAGATTGAAAATCGCAAGAGGAAGTATGGACAGGGAAGAATAACTCGAGCTCAGCAGAAACTTCGCTTTACCCCAAAGACAGGAGGACAATTTCAGCATACCCATGGAGGAGGTAGCTCGCACAACCATAATGGCACCAAGAATGGGAACGGGAATGGAGGAAGCAATGGACAGAATCGCACCAACCCGTCAACACCATCCAAGGTAGACCTGAGCCACATCACTTGCTTTAAATGCCGCAAGAATGGGCATTATGCAAACGAATGTCCAGAAGGCCAGAATGGAAATGGCAATGGAAGCTCAGAAAGAAGCCGAACACTTTCAACAAAGGACAAGTGAACCACGTTACCATGGAGGAGGTTGAAGCTCAGCCAGATGCAGTAATAGGTAAGTTTTTGGTTAAGTCATTTACTGCAGTTGTTCTTTTTGATACTGGTGCATCGCATTCATTCATATCAAGGATTTATGGATAAGTTTAGCCTACTCACTAAAACTCTTAAGACACCCATGCTAGTAAGCTCACCGGGAGCGGAGTATATGGCCAGTCAAGGATGTTTTCAAGTGCCATTAAGTATAGGGAGGCATGTTTTCCCAACGGATTTAATTATATTGGAATCCCAAGGTTTGGATGTAATTCTTGGTATGGATTGGCTGTCGAAGTATGGAGGGAACATAGATTGCGCCAGTAAGTCAATTTTGCTTACCACACCAGAAGGGAGGAGAATCAAGTATGTATCACGGCACGAGCCGAGGAGAGCACATGTAAATTCCTAATCAGGAGTTGTGCAGGAGGAAGTACCAGTGGTAAGGGATTTCCCGGACGTGTTTCCGGAAGAGATTCCAGGCATGCCACCGGATAGAGACATTGAGTTTCCGATTGAACTATCGCTGTGCCTTTGGGCCGATATGTAAGAGACCATATAGGATGCCAGCCCAAGATTTGGAGGAAATTAAGAAGCAGATTAAGGAGTTACTGGATAAATGTTTTATTCGCCCATGTTCTTCGCCTTGGGGATCACCAGTACTTCTAGTGGAGAAGAAGGATGGATCCTTAAGAATGGTTGTTGATTATCGAGGATTGAATGAAGTGACCATTAAGAACAAATACCCGTTACCGATGATCAATGACTTGTTTGACCAGTTGCAAGGAGCTAAGGTGTTTTCAAAGATCGATTTGCGATCAGGGTACCATCAGTTGAAGATTTGAGAGAAGGATATACCTAAGACAGCTTTTACCACCAGGTACGGGCTGTACGAGTACACCGTTATGTCATTTGGTCTGACTAATGCACTTGCCTATTTTATGAACATGATGAACAAAGTGTTTATGGAGTTTTGGATAAGTTCGTCGTGGTGTTCATTGATGATATTTTGGTTTACTCGAAGAATGAAGAGGAACATAAGGAGCATTTGCATTTGGTACTCGAGAAGCTCAGAGAACACTAGTTATATGCCAAGTTCAGCAAGTGTGAGTTTTTGTTGAAGGAAGTTGGATTTCTTGGACATGTTATATCCGGAGAAGGTATAGCAAGAGACCCCACTAAAGTTGTCATTTGTAATAAAGCTGAAGCGCCAACAACAGTTGGAGAGATCCAAGTTTCCTTGGACTAGCAGGATATTACCGGAGATTCATTGAGAATTTCTCAAGGATTGCGAAGCCTATGACAGAATTGTTGAAGAAGGATACCAAGTTCATTTGGACCGAGGAGTGTGAAGCTAGTTTCCAAGAGTTGAAGAAACGTTTGGTTACCTCACCAGTGTTAATTCTGCGGATCGGACAAAGGATTACGAGGTATATTAAACGCTTCACGTCGAGGACTTGGAGCAAGGCTTATGCGGAGGAGGAGAGTTGTTTCAGTATGCTTCACGACGCCTTAAGCCTCATGAGCTAAATTATGCTACGCATGATTTGGAGTTAGTAGCCGTAGTGCATGCGTTGAAGACATGGAGACATTTCCTCATTGGAAATCATTGTGAGGTGTATACGGATCACAAGAGTTTGAAGTACATCTTCACGCAGAAGGAGCTGAATCTCAGGCAAAGGAGATGGTTGGAACTCATCAAAGATTACGATATGACATTGCATTATCACCCCGGAAAGGCTGACGTTGTAGCAGACGCATTGAGCCGTAAGAGTCACGTCAACACACTAATGACGGGAGAAATACCAAAGGAGTTAGCCGAGGATCTTCGAGAGCTATGTATGGAAATAGTTCCGAGAGGCTATGTAGCAGCATTGGAGATTCAGTCAACCTTATTGTACAAGATCAGGAAAGCTCAGAATATTGACAAAGAGATTGCCTCTATAAAGGAGAGAATGAGCGAAGGAAAGGCTAAGGGATTTCGTGAGGATGAGCACGATACCCTATGGTTTGAAGACCGTGTTTATGTGCCCAATGACCCGGAGATCAGGAAGTTGATTTTGCAAGAGGCACATGATTCACCATATTCGATTCACCCAGGAAATACCAAGATGTATTTGGATTTGAAGTATACTTTATGGTGGACCGGAATGAAGAAAGATTTTGCAGAGTACGTAGTAGTTTGTGATGTATGTCGAAGGTGAAGGCGTAACATCGAAGCCAGCAGGATTGTTACAGCCATTGCCTATACCCGAATGGAAGTGGGATAAACTAGGTATGGATTTCATCATGGGATTGCCCAGGACTCGTTTAGGCTATGACTCGATTTGGGTTATAGTCGATCGTTTGACGAAGGTAGCTCATTCCATTCCAGTAAAGAGTACTTACAGCAGTGCCAAATTGGCCAAGATATACATGACCAGGATTGTATGCTTGCATGGAGTTCCGAGGAGTATAGTATCAGATAGAGGAACCCAATTTACCTCAAAGTTCTGGAAGCAGTTGCATGAAACTTTGGGAACCAGGCTGGATTTTAGCACAGCTTTCCATCCACAGACAGATGGACAAACCGAGAGAGTCAACGAGATTTTGGAGGATATGCTTAGAGCTTGTGCTTTGGATTATGGATCAAGTTGGGATGACAATTTGCCGTATGCGGAGTTTTCTTACAACAGCTACTGCACCGATGCGAAGATGGCCCCTTTCGAAGCCTTGTACGGAAGGAGGTGCAGGACCCTGTTGTTTTGGGATGAAGTTGGAGACCGCCAGTTGTTTGGACCAGATTTGATTAAGGAGTTTGAACAGAAAGTAAAGTTGATTCACGATAGGCTCAAGGTAGCCCAGTCAAGACAGAAGAGTTATGCGGATTCAAAACGCAAGGAGACAGAATACAAAGTCGGAGACAGAGTTTATCTTCGAATATCGCCACTTCGAGGAGTTAAGCGTTTTGGAGTTAAAGGAAAGTTAGCAGCTCGATTTGTAGGACCTTATCGTGTTTTGGAACGCATGGGAGAAGTTGCGTACAAGTTGGAATTACCCGAAGGATTGTGAGGAGTTCATGATGTGTTTCACGTTTCATAGTTGAAGAAGTGTCACGCAGAGATGGCTGATATACCACTGAGAGATACAAAGGCCACCGAAGCGATTCATTGAATGACGATTTGACCTACGAGGAGAAACCAGTTAAGATTTTGGAGTATGCCGCCAGAGTCACTCATGACAAGGTCATTAAGTTTTGCAAGGTTCAAAGGAGCCACCACACGGAGGATGAAGCCACACAGGAGCAAGAGGAAGATTTGCTTAAAGACCACCCTCACCTATTTTCTAGCCAACCCGAATCTCGAGGGCGAGATTCATCTTAAGGTAGAGTTTGTAACATCCCAAATTTTCAATTTGGAATGTTATACATAGAGCATCATTGCATATCATATTTTTCATTTGCATTTTTGCTTGATCCTAGAAATTCTACACAACTCAAGGACCCACGGGGAGAGTTGGGGATTTTCGTTATTTTCATATTTGAGTTTTCTCAAATTTTGAAAATAGGATCATTGGTTTTAATTATTTTATCTACAATTATTTCTATTACAAAAATATGAGAGAGGGAATAAAATGACTTTCCCAAAATAAAGAAATAATTAAGATTTAATAATAAAATCAAATAAGATTTTATTTTGGAATTTCTCGCCTTTTTATTTGAACTTAGGAAAAATGCGCGTTTTTCAAAATTGCATTTAGGCCCCAAATAAATGTTCATTAAATCCGGCTTGATTTTAGAAGCGGGAAAATTTATTTCGTGATTTTTGGAGTCCGTTTGGTACTTCTTTTGATTTTTTCTCGCGTAATGTTTTATTAAAAAAAGCAGCGCCGCCTTCGGGCGTGCGGCGGGACTCCGCTCGGCGGCGCTATATAAATAGCGGCCGCCACGGAGCCTCAGCCCACCCGAGCCCGCCGACGCCGCCGCCGCCGGAGTCGCCGCCGCCTCGATTTCCGTGCCGGTTTTTGTAAAAAAACCGATCGGTTTTCTTCGGGTTTTTTCGGTTTTTTTTCTTTTTTTTCCTTTTCCGTTCGAATCTGTTCGTCGTTTTATTCTTTTTCTCGGATTTAATCCGCGATTTTTCTGATCGCGATTCCAGATCCGATTTTTGTTTTAGTATAACTTTTCGCTCGTTTATCGGAATCAGGGGATTCAAATGTTTGGAGTTTCGTCTCGAAACCCTCTTTCCGAATAATCTACTTAAACAAGTTTTTGCTTCTGTAAAATTTGACTTAGATCCAGATTAGTAAAACGAAGCTGTTTTCTTCCGCCGTTTGACTTTCGTTGCTTCGTTTGATTTGATTCTTTTTTTGCCAACCGGAGTTCTTAAGTTGAACTATCTGGTTAGATCTATTCGAGTTTTACCTGTGCATTAGATGAGTACTTATTGTATGCTTGTTTGTTTGTCTGCGATAGATTACCCGGAGTGCGCCGCTTGTTACTTTGAGTATCTAGGTTACGCGGATCATCAGCAAGGCAAGTAACACTTTGATCATACTTTTCTCATACCCAGTTTTTATGCATTTGATCTATCCTCAAACACTTGCATGATTAGGATCTAATTAAATTGTGGGATGGGAAGTAGATGAGGTAGTACCTATTACCTGCTTTATTATCAAACCTTTGGGAGTTACTTCTACGTTTGCTTATCATGATATGCTATGCTAGTAGACGTGGATTGGGTGAGTGTATCCATGACAGATGTGAGATTGTTATTTAATGGTTTATTTAAGGTGACAACTTAAACACACATCTGGGTGGATCGGAGCACCTGGTTTCTATCAGGACTTGCCTGTATTTCTTCGGACCGCCAGCCAGGCTCAAAGGGATCATGAGATTATTCAAACTAGAAACTTTCGTGTGCAGCCACAAGCCATTATGGGCTCTGGCATAGTTGACTAAGTTGTGCGAACTCTTATGGGTAGACTAGCAGATGTAGGGGAAAGTAGGTGTACCGGTCTACCCACAAGTAAGGTGCTAGTGCTTCTGAAAGACTATGTCTCGGTCATCCGTTTCTCAAACACCATGTAGTGCGAGAAACCAAACGGAGGCGATCGAGTCTTGTGGGGAAAACTGTGCAAACCTCTGCAGAGTGTATAAACTAATCATGGTTAGCCGTGTCCCCGGTTATGGACATCTTGAGTATCTAGTACCTGGATATCATGTGAATCTCATCATGTTACTTCTAATTAATATTGTTGGGTTTAATGAGTACTTTTAATTGGGATTGAGAATGCTGTCAACCATTCTTAATGTTTCACAACCACCATGATAGTTAAATAAATTTATTCCTTTGCAGTAGGGAAAAATTGGCTTTATGCAAAAACTGTAACCATATAGCTTTCCACCAGCCATATATGCATGTAGTATAGGCTATTCATTCCATTATTCTCTATGTGTTACATTTCCAGCATATTCCATGTGCTGACCCGTTTTCGGGCTGCAACTTTTCATGTTGCGTACTTTTTCGCAACGACGAGTAAGGTGCTTAGGTCGTGGTTCTATACTCAATGATGCCGTTGGAGTTGATGGACTCACTTATTCTTCCAAGCCTTCCGCTGTTATCGTATTAGATGGCCTTAAGCCATATTTGTTTTATTAAGTTCTCTCTTGAGACATTCGATTGTAATAAGTGTGTGATTTGCTACTCTGTTATAAATCCTCCGAGTACTGTGTGGTGTCAGCATTACTGATCCAGGGATGACACTGAGCACAGAGATCAGACTGTTTGAGGTCTGGTCGCTACAATGTGGACTCGTGTGCACCACCTCAAAAGAGTTACTTGCACTCGTAGTTTAGGATAGCCACCGAGTCAAAGCTGGCTTGCTGCAGTTAAGCTCCACCACCCCCTTGTTGATACTAATGCATATGTAGCTAGTTCTGATGTAAGTCTTGATGGGTACATTTGTACTCATGTTTGCTTAATTTATGTTTTTGCACAAAGACTTCAGTCTCGCTAGTAGTTCCGCGTGGACTTCGACGTTTGGCTTGTAACCTCAGCTACGAGCTTGTACCTTGGGAGGGTCTTGTAGTTAGTCAGGCTTCTCAGCCTTTTTCTTTTGTGGTTGTCTGTACTCAAACAAGTTAAGCTTACGCATGTGCTTGTTGCTTGTATGCTCTGTATGTTGGGTCATTAGACCCGTGTTTGTAATATCTGGCTCTTCGGAGCCTAATGAATTAATACTTGAGTTGTAGAGTCATGTTGTGATGCCATGTTGTATTTGCACATATCGAGCATATTGTGTGTATGATTGAAATGATTGGTATGTGTGGGATCCGACAACCTAGTTGTCTATCCTTGGTAGCCTCTCTTATGGGGAAATGTAGTCTAGTGCTTCCACTAAGCCATGGTAGTCTGCTACAACCCGGTTTACCAGAGTCCTGCTAGCCCAGTTGCTACCGCTCCAGAACACTTAGACTGGCCGGCATGTGATCCACTTCGTTCCTGTGTCTGTCCCTTCGGGGAAATGTCACGCGGTGACCTCCGGAGTCCTGTAGCCTGCTACAGCCATGTTTCCCCGGAGTCCTGTTAGCCTAGTTGCTACAGCCCAGATTCACACGCTGATGACCGACACGTTCGATGTTGGTTCATGTATGCCTATCCCCGTAAGTTAGTGCCACTTTGGGTTCACGACTAGTCATGTCGGCCCGGGTTCTCTGTCATATGGATGCTAGTGACACTATCATATACATGAGCCAAAAGGCGCAAACAAACCCGGGCCAGGTAAGGTGGCACCGGTGGGAATACCGTGCGTGAGGCCACAAAGTGATATGATGTGTTACATGCTAGATCGGTGTGACTTAGGATCGGAGTCCTGACAGCGTTGGTGTCAGAGCCTGACTGCCTGCAGGATTACCAAGCCAAACTGGCCGAAGTCGTGTCTAGAAAAGCTTTAGTTATGTAAGGGAATTGATTGTGTAAGGGAACGTAAGGCTCTTTTTACTCCTTTACCTTATGCACTTCTAATCTGAGTCAACCTCTTCTTTCTACGGGGATTAAGAACTAGGCTTCTCTTCTTTCCATTAGGATCACGTGTTACTAATCCGTAGAATCTTAGGATTGACGGTTCCAGGCCTCAATTCAGTCTCTACTACTTTTAGTATGTTGTCAGCTGAACCAGAACCTTGATATGATGTTGTTGAGTGACTATGCAAATCCTTGTGAATGTCTCAAATCTTTTTCTGAGCATTTACAGCCGTTATGCTGTCCGAGTTATCCCAGGTTTCAAAATAGTTTGATGCATTTGCAAATTCCTTCTTTCCGTTCCCGATGTTTCTTTGGGCCAGTTTAACCACACTAATCGGAGAGTTGAGGTACTATGTTGCCTCGACATATATGTTGGAGCTATTATTATGACCCTAGGTGTCTTAGGGAGTCAACTAGTAATCTAGCCATGTTTTGTGTTCCCAGTGTGATTATTCTGGCCCCCATTCTCGAAAGCATCCCGTGATGCCACTTAGTTAGTAGGCATTCTATTCCTGGGTTTTTGAACCCGAGATTCACTCTACTTCAAGGTAGTCAGAGTCGCGATTCGACTGCTAGAATCCTACGATTTCACGATCCTACGGAAGCATGTCGATCCAAGTCCCACTATGAATCCGGTTCAGGTAAAATCCATGTTGACTCGGGATTCGGATCGTAGAATCTTGTACAAAACGTTAGAATCCCGACTATGTTATGGACTATGATGGATTCTACTAATTTATCACCTGAGCCGTTCATTTAATTCTAGCATAATAATACCCTAGCCTTTTTTTTCTTGAGGGGAATATTAGGCCAGCCTCCACACCCTTTCCATATGAGCCACGACCCTTTTCCCTCCCAACCCCAAACGCAGCCGCCGGCACCTTGCTCCTAGAAACCCTAGATTGAACCCATAGATTGAACGTGAGGTAGCTTGTCGACAGATGGAATTGGTTTGAGAAGAAGGATGCATCAAAATTGATCGGAGGAGAGCAAGACCCTTCAAGGATCGGCCCTGTAGGTAATTGCGTGCATTGAAGATTCACACGTTCTATACGTTTCCTCTCCTATATGTTCCCTACGTGCAAGCTATACATAGTAGGCCAGTGATGAAAATAAGTGGAGTATAGCTAGCATTGACATGTGCGTCTTTTAGAAGTGGCAGGAGTTTACTAGCATCCATTATATGTTAAGGAATCAAGATGCACAACTGTGGATACCTAATGTGTTAGCTAATCTTCAGTTGGTATTGCGTATAGTCGGTTAGTAAACAAGTTTGGGTCCTAGCTAGTTGTGCACGTAAGCAGAATTGGTACTAGTTCTAGTTAGATTAGGTTTACGGGTGCAATACTTGTGAGGTACGTACGTGTACGTGTACTAGCAGGTTTTGCATGCTGTGTTGTGTTTGGGAATATATATTGAATCGGCTTACTAGCATGCCCATATATACGTGGGTATGGCCGGGAGTTTTGTAACAACGTGAGGAGAAAAACAAGAAAATCAAAGAGACATAAATGGACAAATCATATTTTTGGGTGCTGAGAAAATTGCACTGTTGATTCTTTTTGCTAACTATTTTTTTTTCTACTTTATTACAGATTAAGTCGATATTGTTGTTGCTTTTAAATTTTCAGGTCAGAGATGTCAACAACCGGTAGTAGCAGCGGTAGTAAACTCAAGCGAAAGAATGCAGCAGGCAACCGGACCGACCCAGGTTGGCAGTACGGTGAGGAGATCGATGCAAAGGCTAAAACAGTTAAATGCAAGTTTTGCAATGAAACTAGATCTGGCGGCATATACAGATTGAAGCATCATTTGTCTGGCACTAAATTCCATGCCGAGCCTTGTACCAAAGTTCCAACTGAGGTTCGTGAAAAGTTTATTAAGCTTCATGGAACCACTGTAGAAACAAATGATGCTAAAAGGAGAAAGTTGATTGCCATAGAGGAAGAAGAAGCACGTGCCTCCAAGGATGAAGAGCAGGCATCACAAAAATGCAAGCATAAAGTGATGGATCATTTTGTCACTAGGAAGAGAACTGCTCAAGGAACCATGAACCAACACTACAAAAAGCAAGAGAGGGAGGAGGCCTGTGCGCAGATTTGTCGTTTCTTATACACTAGTGCTATACCTTTTAATGTTGTTAGGAACCCTGAGTTCAAAGAAGATGATTCATATGATAGGTAAGTTTGGTAATGGACTCAAGCCTCCTACATATCATGAAGCAAGAGTTGTATTTCTAGAGAAAGAAGTTCGTAATATGATCAATGTGATTTCTGAGTACAAAGAAGAGTGGAAAAAAACTGGTTGTACTATCATGTCTGATGGCTGGACAGATACAAAGAAAAGGTCACTTTGCAATTTCTTGGTGAACAGCCCAAAAGGTACTTTTTTTTGACATCAATTGACACATCCGAAATTAGCAAGACAAATGATAAGGTATTTGACATGTTAGATGAGATAGTAGAGCGGGTCGGAGAGGAAAATGTTATCCAAGTTGTTCTTGACAATGCATCCAACTATAAAGCATTTGGTGATCTCTTAATGGAAAAGAGAAAAGCTCTCATCGACACCTTGTGGTGCACATTGCATCGACTTGATGCTTGAGGATTTTGAAAAGAAAATTAAGATGCATGCCACTACAATCACAAAGGGACGTAAAATCACTGCTTTCATCTATTCTAGGACTATGCTTATTGCATGGTTGAGAGAATTTACAGAAGGAAAGGATTTGATAAGGCCTGCTATCACAAGATTTGCTACAGCTTACTTGACTCTGTCTTGTCTTGAGCAACATAAAGGTGCACTGATCAATATGTTTAGTTCAGTTAAATGGAAGGCTAGCTGCTTTGCTTCTTTAATAGATGGTAAAAGAGTTCAAGATATTGTCATGGACAGTAAAGGATTTTGGCCTAATGTTGTGGCATGCTTGAAAGTTGCGATGCCTCTAATCAAGGTCCTTAGAATGGTTGATTCTGATGACAAGCCAGCCATGCCGTTTATCTATGCTCAGATGGAGCAAGCAAAGGAGAGGATAAAGGACAATTTTAACAAAGTGAAGAAAAGGTATGTTTCAGATTAGACTAACATGAGTACGCACTTTTATTCTATTTATCACTACTTTCTTTGTTTCACTGATTTTTGTCCCATATTTTCAATTATATTCCAATATGGAATATTATTAATGAAAGATGGGAAACACAACTCCAGAGGCCTCTGCATTCAGCTGCATATTATCTGAATCCGCATTTCCACTATATGCCTGATTTCAAGGGTTCTCAAGTAAAAGTAGAGCTCTATAATTGCCTGAAAAGAATGGTTCCTGATGTAAATGAAAGGGTAAAGATAGACTTGCAGCTTGATTTGTTCAAAAATGCTAGGGGTTTATTTGGAATGGAGTCTGCAGCTCGACTAGATCAAAGAAATCACCAGGTTAATATTTCCACACAAGCAACCATCTCTTCAATATACCTCAGTTTTTTAGTTATCTAATTATATGTGTCAATGCCCTAGCTGATTGGTGGGATTCCTATGGACATGAATGCCCAGAACTGAAAAGTTTGCCATTCGAGTCTTAAGTTTAACATGTAGCTCTTCAGGGTGTGAAAGGAATTGGAGCGCCTTTCAGTTGGTAAATCTTTTTTATCCTTTCTTTGATGAGTATAACCAATAACCATACAGCTGGGCTAATTTCATTATTAAATAATATATTGAATTATGAATCATAAAGGTACATACGAAGAGAAGAAACCGGCTGCACCAAGATAAGATGAATGATCTTGTGTTTGTGATGTACAACTTCAAACTAAAAGAAAGACAGAAGAGAAGGGATGCCAAGGCTGCACTTCAGTTGGAGGATATTGAATCAGATGATGAATGGATCACAGAAAAAGAGGATCCAGTGCTTCCTATAAACCAAGATTGGTTGCACTCTCTTGATAGGATTACTCGAAGGGAAGCACGTGTTGATGCAGAAGAAAATCGACCATGAAGTTGAGACCATGGCAAAGAACATAGATGGTGCATGTAAGTATGTTGATTATATAGTTGTGATGTCATTATATAATATATGGACATAAAGTAATGCATACAATTTCATATATATACATGCAGGTGGCGATGAATTTGGCTTTGGTGGCATTTAGTATAATCATGTATTTGACTACAATGAAGACGAAGCTAACAATGGGTACAACGAGGATAAAGAATACGATGATGTCCTAGATGGAGATGATGGTAGCGCACATCCTTCAACCTCGTGACGCTGACCAACAATAATGGGGATGACTTCTATTAGATTACTACCACTACGATTATAAACCTTCTATTGTGATCGACGTACTTTGAATTTTTGCTCTATATTTAGTATGGAAACTCTATAGAAACCATATAAATTCATGGGGTTGATACAAAATATCTTATTTGAGTAAATCTAGTAGAATCCTCGATTCCATGATTCGATTCTACGACTCGATTCTGTCTAAGGAAAATCCATCCGACTCTGAATCCCGACTCTGACTACCTTGCTCTACTTACCTCGTGTTGATAGTGTTTGCTAGTTCCTTTAGGATATTCGTAACCTTGCGATAGTCCTCGAGGTCCGTGGTACATCGTTCTTCCAATACCATGAACCAATATGGCAGGAGTTCTCTTGAACCAAAAGATCACAACAGGAGTGCTTTCGATGAGTTCTCCATTCTATATTGTGACTCTGCCAGTTCAACCTTTCTGCATGGATTATCCGGAAGAAATAACATGCTAATCCATGCATCCATAACTCAGAAAATCATATGTTCCTTGAGTTGTCCCTCTTCAGTTGTATCTCGACCTCCATCTATCAATTGATAGTTAGGAGTAGTTGTATATCTGTGTTATCGATGCCTATTATTCTTGTGGTCCGTCAAGCTATTCTATTCCGGAATGACTAGGAGAAACAAACTCCGGTACCTTATCCATTTCTTGGATTGGGTCAAAGTAGTTGTATTCCACAGATCAAATGCCAACCCAGCTTTTTGATTATGTTCTACCCTGATATTACCGTCTTATGTCAAGAGTGTCATGAGAATTGCACCACCTCTTATGAATTCTTGACGCAGTGATACCTCTTGCCATCATTGTTCATTCCATGGTTCCCGTGTTATTGTAACCGGAATGCCGACAAGTGAATCGTGATGTGTGAAATCAATACCCCTAGCAATTGTGTTGCTTGGTACTTAATGGATGATAATTCCATTCTTAGTTGTTGGTTACTGAACCATCATTCTAAGATTGATCGTGCTACCTAGACCATTTTCCCTGGTACACTCCTCGATCAATGAGATAGGATTGTGTCAATCCATCACTCTCTTGGTCACGTCGTCTTTCCCTGAAAATCAAGATTGTTCTCGAGCTTAGTAACATAGCGGTGGTTCGTGATTTTCTGAATATCCTCTCGGAAGTATCACCAGGTTGTCCCCTTGCCGTTATGTTGAGCTCGCGATCAAGTTGGTTTTCTTATAAACCACCCCTTCTCCAAGAATATGTGTTGGATACCCCTGAGCTAGTTGGTTAAGCTGAACAACAACTTGGAGAGTTGGAAGATAAAAGCTTGCCTAACTTAGTTCATTTAAAGGGATGTCTTGTGTTGAGTGTGTGTTGAAAAAAGATGATATCTTCATCGACTGATCCTCGTGATCAATTGTCGGCGCTATTGTCTTATCCAATCTTTGATTTGCGCATGGGCTATCGTCAAATCAATTCAGAACCAACGATAATCACAATGTTGTCTTACTCGTGGTTGATCCCTCGAGCATACACCATTACATCTTTTGGTCTGACCAATACTATTACATTGTTCACATCATGGTAGAATTCCAGTGATATGGAAATTTCAATGAGTTGTTGTTGAGCCCATCAGCAGCATCTAGTCTCCTCCATGATTCATGTTGAACATTGAGCTAGTGTTGGAAACTTTGTAAGCATTGCCTTCGTGTTCCGCTCATGAGGTATATGTTTTGGTGAAAGAAGTGGCTTCCTCTAATTCATGTGCATTTGATGCAAGTTGCCGCCGTGAATTCAAGAAAGTCAATGTTGCTTCACTTGGAATCATCCCAAGTCAGTCATGCATTCGTGTGAAGTATTCTATGGTTTGGTACATTAATTACCTCCACTCAATATGTGTTCCTAGCACACCAAGCCACTGATTGATTTGTTCGAAGAAAAGGAGTTAAGTGCTAATCCATGGTAATGCACAAGACTTCGAGATCCTCGATGATGGTTCCCAACCTGAACTTGGTAGTATTTTATTATAAGACTACTACGTGGTCATGCTTGTCTTGGACAGCATGCTCACATGTGTGTAGCAGAGCCAGCTCATGTTTTGGAGCTTGCTATCGTAGTTCATTTCCCGAGAATCTCGCAACACCATCTCATCGATTTGTGTTGCAAACTTCCATTTTTCTTTCTAGACTTCATGAGTTTGGAATGTCCTGACCCCAACTAGATCTGAATCTCAGGCAGATATGATGGTTGGAATGTTTCCCAAGAACTATACTAATGGTCTCTCTGTAACCAGGTAGGTGGATGTCGTGGCCAACACACCCAGCCGGAAGACCTATTATTGTAGTATCTTGATTGAGAAAGTTGGCCACCTCCCCATAAGGATTTCGTAGGATTTACCTCCGTAGTTTTCCTTATGGATTCTTGTGCTCCCGAAGTCCGGCCTTTACTTGATAGCCATGTTGAGCTTTTAAGCATGACAATGGTAGTTAGAACATCAAGGAGAACATTAGAAGCGGAGTGCTAGATATCTCTTGGTCGATCATCCAGATTTCGTTCCCTTGGCCTCGCTAAGGTGAAATATGAGAAAGTGTTGTCTTCCATTGCATCTGCATTGTCCATCACTATTCATCATGGTAGTAATATGTGTTGCCAGGATCCTCGGCACGGATGTTGGTAAGACCTTGATGAGTATGGAAATGCTCAAATTCTTGAGAGCACACTCAGTCACTAGGTTATATCATCAATATCAATTGGGATGTGCCTCCCATTTGCCGAGTTGTTCTATAACCATAGTTTCCTTTCCGAACTGATTATGCCATTTCCCCGAACCCCTTCAAACGATCATAGTGAATTGCTCGATCTCCGAGGAGATCGTTTCCTGTGGAATATCCTTTCGTCGTCATTGAGTTGAGTGAAGATCTCGAGAGCAAGGATATTAAGATCAACATGAAGCAAGGAAGCAACGTTCCTATGAAGGGCAGTTGGATCATGGAGATTGTGATAGTTTTGTGACCCCCTTTCCTCTTACCTCACGTCTTGAATCTCGGGATGAGATTCTTGTTTAGTGGGGGTGAGTTGTCACAGCCCTAGAATTGTTTGTAATTAGTTGCATCCGCATCCATGCTTTATGTCTAAATTTCTTTGAAAGTTGAAATGGGGAATGATCAAACCCTTGCACTTTGAAATCCAAATAGGTCCAGCTTAAAAAATGTATTCAATGAACCCAAAATGCCCTCATCAATGTTTGATAATTTTGGAAAGGCTTTGATTCCAAACAAAAATAGTGAACATTTTTGTGGAATATTTTGGATCATTGGATTAAATCATAAAGTATTTGAATTGGGGCATTTAAATGCTATAAATATTCTAAATGCTCCAGTAATTCTGAAATTTATTGTGAGGCTTTGGAATAATTCCACTAGTCCACAGAATAATTTCCAGAAGCAGTAAAAATGGATTAGTATTTTTACTAATTGAAAACAGAGCAAAACAATTAGAAAACATAGACTGAATAGAAAACCGGAGAGAGAGAGGGCACTGTACCTGGCAGGACACTTACCTGGCCCAGCTAGCGGCCCAGCCCACGCGGCCACCTGCTAGTCATCGTCCTCCTCCAGCTAGAAGGACGAGAGCGCGTGGCCACCGCGCGCAAGCACACGCCTGGGCCACCTCCTGCTTGCCGCCCCCCCTGGACGGCCAAGAGTCGCCACGATACCCCCCGGACCCCTCTCACTCCTCCCCGTGCTTTCCTCCCCTCCTTTGCTCCCTCCCCTCTCTCTGTTCGTGGGTGCCTGAGAACACCGACAAGCACCGCCGCGTCCACCGCCTCGCCCTCGTTTCCCAGACCGGTCCACAAACTCCGCCGTAGACCTGTATGTCATCTCCACTGATCCACGCAATCGGAAGGCCCTCGGAGTGTCGTCCCCGACCTCTTTTCCCTCCCTCGGATGCTCGAGATCGCCGCCGACGCCCCGCCTGCTCCAGCCCTTCCCCGAGCCCGCTTCGGCGCCCCCTACACTCGCTGTGAGCCAATAAACCGAACCCCTCTCTCCCCGTGCTCTATTTCCCTCTCTAGCCGCCATTCCCATCGAGCTCGAGAGCTCGGCTCCGGCAGCGATGTCGCCACCGTGGCCTGAGCTCGACCCAGCCGTGCCCTTGCACCGCATCATGCTCCTGGTGCCTCCAGGAGGCCGCCCAGCCCCTTTGCTCGCTCGCCTGCTTGCTCTAGCGCCGCGCCTGCAGAAGTAGCTCGGCGCTGCCTCGCCACCGCCGTCGGTGATTCCGCCACCCTAGCACCACCCACCACCACGTCGACGCTACTTAGTCGCTACCGCAGACCGCAGGACTCCAGCCGCTGAAGCTCCGTCACGGAGTTGGCCGAACGGGCAACCCCACCATGTCCCGATTAGTACCGGCGGCTAACCGCCGTTTTGGATGACGTGGACACGTCATTAGGGGCTAATGCGCCACTAATTAAACCCCACAGTCACTGACACTGGACCCCACCGGATAACTGATCCCCGGTTTAAAAATAAACCCTTTTGGTTAAAGCCACAGACAATGACAAGCGGGTCCCTCCTATCAGGTTTGACTTGGACCGGCCCTGTTGACCAGATGATGTCAGCATGACCTAATGCTGACGCATTAAATATTTTCTGGGATTTTAAATAAATCAGAGATGGTTTATTTATTTCAGAAAATACCCCAAACTTCTAAAAATCATAGAAATTCAACCGTAACTCCAAATGAAATAAGTTATATACAAAAAATGATCATAAAAATCCAATCTATCCATCTGTACCATTTTCATGCATGTTAGAACAACTTATAGCTGCTGTTTAGGACCAATCACATAAATGGCATTTGAATATCCACATATGGAGTTTGAATTTGAATCTTGGATTCAAACCAACTCCATTTAACCCGTTGCTAGTTGCATTAGCTCAAATCACAGCATATTGACATGTCATGATCATGCATCATATTGTTGCATTGCATTGATTGTGTTTCCTCTTGTTCGCCGGTGTTGGTTCCCTCTCGGTAGACGTGGTTCCGACGATGAGTTCGATGACACCAATGAAGAGCTATACTATCTTCAGAAGTGCCAGGCAAGCAAAACACCCTTGTTCATTCTGATACAATCCCACTCTCTCACTTCTGCTCTCTTTTACTGCATTAGGACAACAACGTTTCAACTATTACATGCTGTGGTAGTTGAACCCCTTTCCTCTGCATGATCTGCCATTGCCACAGTAAATAGATGAAACCCACTAGCATGAGTAGGAGTTGTTTGAGCCCTGATGTGCCTACTCATTCATGCTTGTTGTCATGCCTGCTACTGCTTAGAGTTGAGTCAGGTATGATTCATCGGGGATGAATTGGAAGTTGTGAACATGTCCTACTTTTGAGAACTAAGTGTGTGAACACGATTTCGTAAAGGTAGCGGTGAGAGGCCATGTAGGAGTACATGGTGGGTTGTCTCATTGAAACTGTCCTCAAGAACTGAGTTCTGTGTTTGTGATCCATGAACATCTACTACCACACATTGGGTTCCGGTAACTCGGCCCCTCTCGGCTTATTAATCAACCTGACCTTTGTCCAGGAGTTGCAACTAGTTTCTGGTGTTTGTAGGTAGTTCTAGTAGTCTACCAAGTGGCACCCAGTACAGGTGGGCTTGGGACAGACTAGGCACAGTGGCACGGTGTACCAATTGGCACCCGGATGGTGGGCTTGGGAACCCTGCTCACATCGTTTGGACCCGTGAGCGACACCCCGGCCGGATCTCCTTGCGAATGGAACCCGAATAGGCGATAAACCTGGACTAGAGACTTGTGTGGTTAGTCAGGTCGTGGCCGACTCCCTCGCCGGGCTTCCGCTTGAAGGTTGCTGAGATACACGACGTGTACATGGTGGTAAGTGGCGAGAGCGTTCGTGAAGAAGTACACCCCTGCAGGGTTAACATCATCTATTCGAATAGCCGTGTCCGCGGTAAAGGACTTTTGGGTTGCCTGTACAGTTCATAGACAAGTGAAAGTGGATACTCTAAAATGCGCAAGATAAGCATGAGTGATATGGATGGCGTTCTCATAGGGAGACGGGAGCGGATCCATAGTGGTGTATTGATATGGTGAATATGTGGACTCGTGTGCACCACCTCAAAAGAGTTACTTGCAGTCGTAGTTTAGGATAGCCACCGAGTCAAAGCTGGCTTGCTGCAGTTAAACTCCACCACCCCCTTGTTGATACTGATGCATATCTAGCTAGTTGTCTTGCTGGGTACATTTGTACTCACGTTTGCTTAATTTATGTTTTTGCAGAGAGACTTCTTTCTCACTAGTAGTTCCGCGTGGACTTCGACGTTTAGCTTGTAACCTCAGCTACGAGCTTGTACCTTGGGAGGGTCTTGTTGTTAGTCAGGCTTCTCGGCCTTTTTCTTTTGTAGTTGTTTGTACTCAGACAAGTTAAGCTTCCGCATGTGCTTGTTGCTTGTATGCTCTGTGTAACATCCCAAAATTCTAAATTTTGGAATGTTATAATAAATAGATAGATTTGATTGTTTATTTGATTGTTGTTTGATTGTTGTCTGATTGATTGACTGAAAGTGAGTGAATTTGAAACTTTTTGAAAGTTAAATGGGAGGGAATAAAAGGACTTTCCCAAACTTTCATTTTCTTTTCTGATCTTCATGAATTCAAATTTTTTTCAAACACAAAATCCTGGAGAGAAGATGACATGACTTCTTCCATTTATTTAAATGACAAGGGGTGTTGAAAATATTTGAATTTCATTTGAGAATATTTCCAATTCTGAAACTTTATGCAACTCAATGATTTTCACGAGCGAAGATAAAATGACTTCTTCAAAACATATGAAATATGAGTTGGGAGTTTCAAAGAATTAAATTCAAAGTTCTTTTGAATTTATTTCCAATTTGGAGTTATTTGGGTTTTATTCAAATTATTTTTCTCCAAAAATAAAATATATGGAAAATAGGGTAACATGATTCCCTACATCAGAAACTTGGAGAGAAATAAATTTGAATTAATTTTGGTATTTTTAAAATGATTTTTACTGGATTTTACTAGAGCAGAAGCACTCTTTGCTTTATTTGAATTTGTGTGTATTCTATTTGACTCTAGAAAAAATTTCAGCTTGTAGCAAATTTTTTTCTGAAAATTTTGATATATAATATGCCTATATAAAATTATATTTTGGTTTTATTTATTCAGATTTCCTTTTCTGTTTCTAAAAAAACTGCGCGTGCGCCTGGGACTAACTGTCGCCCACGTGCGCCGCATAGTAGCATGGGCGCTCCTTTGTTTTTTTTCTTTTTCCCTCCTCCTAAATGGGCCAGTCCGAGCCAGCTTTTTCCTTCCAATTTTTTTTCTTCCTTCATTGAAAAAAAAACAACACGTACACGCGCGGCCTGGCCGAAGTCTTAGCCCAATACGCATGATTTTTTTTTAAATTTATCTGCGTATGTATATGTTTAGTCCCACATTGCCTAGCTTTTGACCCCTAAGCCTCTTTTCCACCAATAAATATAGACCCATAGAGCCTCCAAAAATCATCCGATTCGGGTTAAATCAATATTTTGGTTTGACTAGATTCCTTAAAGAAAAATATTTTTCTCCTCTCCTAGCGACTTCTTCCCTCTCCGGTTGTCTTTTCTCTACCTTATAAAGGTATATTTCTTTGTATTTTTTCCATAGCTTATTTTTCTTCCGTAAAACAGCTTGGCCCTGATTTTTCAAATAGCCATAACTTTTTACTCGCTCATCCAAATTAGTTAAAACCAGCGCCTATAGTTTCGTCTTGTTTTCACCTATCCAGCTTAACTCCGTCACGTCAACTTTTGAAATTTTCAAATTTCGAAATTTGTTCAGATTCATATTCAAACTTCTTTTGTTCATAACTTGAGTTTCAGAACTCGATTTAGTTGATTCTTTTTGCAAATTAAAGCTCTTGACATAAACTTCCTGATAAGGCCAAATTTACATAATTTTGGTACTGTTAGAAATTGTTTTATGTTGCAAGAGTTATTTGCTTGGTTTTGATGTTTTCCGAATCGTTTTCTTCGTTCGGTCCGATGTTCTGAGTGATTGTTTATGTGTGGCTACTATTGCTTGATTACGATAGATTGACCGGAGTGTGACGAGTAGAACTATCGAGAGTTTTGAGTGCGAATCATCTTCATCAACATTGCAGGCAAGTAACACTTTGATCATATACTTTTCATACCCAGTTTGTATTGCATTAGATCAATCCTCAAATATTGCATGATTAGGATCTAATTAAATTGTGGGATGGGAAGTAGTTGAGGTAGTACCTATTACCTGTTTTATTATCAAACCCTAGGGAGTTACTTCTACGTTTGCTTATTATGCCATGCTATGCTAGCAGACGTGGATTGGGTGAGTGTATTCCATGACAGATGTCAGATTGTTAAATTAATGGTTTATTTAAGGTGGCAACTTAAACACACATCTGGGTGGATTGAGGCACCTGGTTTCCATCAGGACTTGCCTGTATTTCTTCGGACCGCCGCCTAGGCTCAAAGGGATCATGAGATTTTTCAAACTAGAAACTTACGTGTGCAGCCACAAGTCATTATGGGCTCTGGCATAGTTGATTAAGTTGTGCGAACTCTTACGGGTAGACTAGCAGATGTAGGGGAAAGTAGGTGTACCGGTCTACCCTATGTAAGGTGCTAAGCGCTCCGAAAGACTATGTCTCGGTCATCCGTTTCTCAAACATCATGTAGTGCGAGAAATCCAACGGAGGCGATCGAGTCTTGTGGGGAAAAGTGCGCAAACCTCTGCAGAGTGTATAAACTAATCATGATTAGCCGTGTCCCCGGTTATGGACATCTTGAGTATCTAGTACTTGGATTATCATGTCAATCTCATCATGTTACTCTAATTAATATTGTTGGGTTGTTAATGAGTACTTTTAATTGGGATTGAGGATGCTGTCAACCACTCTTAATGTTTAACAACCACCATGATAGTTACATAAATTTATTCCTTTGCGGTAGGGAAAAATTGGCTTTACGCAAAACTGTAACCATAGAGCTTTCCACCAGCCATATATGCATGTAGTATAGCTTATTATTTCATTACTCTCTATGTGTTACATTGCCAGCATATTCCATGTCTTGACCGTTTTCGGCTGCAACTTTTCATGTTGCGGACTTTTCGAATTTACAGTAAGTGATACATTAGGGTTACGATTTCTACACTCAACTTTGCCGTTGGTGTTGATGGGAATCCACAACCTTGTTACTTCCGCTATTTTTGGATTGAGGTAATGGTATTTACGTTATTTATACATGTGATTTACCTCATTATAAATCCTCGAGCATCGTGTGTGTGTCAAAGATACCGATCCAGGATGACACTTAAGCCACGTAGACTTGATCCATTCGGGTCGGGTCGCTACAAGATGGTATCAGAGCACATGTTGACTGTAGGACGTGACCCTAGAAACTGGCAAGCCCATAGGAAAGATTTCCTCTACAACTTATTTTTCAAAAAGATCTTTTATCTCTCTTCTCTTCTGAGCTTATTCAAATATCCCCTTTTAGTGAGACTATACCCCTTTTTCCTTTTGACCACTCAAAGATTCGACTAATGAGACCACTCCAAGGAGTACAAGATATCAGGACAACCACGACCACTACGGAATGAAGGAGATTTTACCGTGCATTTGAATAATGGAAACAACAACGGTTGAAGACTCCAAAGACTAGGAGAATTTGAGGGATATGAAGAATTTCCAGATTTAGTATGACCTAGGAAGGCTACCCTTATGGAACCTGGCAGACTATGGAAGCTGTCAATACCCGAGATCAAGGTGTATCGGAGAAAGACCGGAATATGGAGCGTTAGAACTCAAAAATTTTGTCAGGAAACCCAAGACATGAGAGATCAATTATGGAATTACAGCTCATGGCAGTAACATGGGCATAGGCACGGCTAACCATGGTGTTATCGCCCGTTTATGCTATTGTCACCGTCCTGAGTTAAGCATGCAGATGCATGGAAGAATTGGATGGTAGAAGGCTGAAGGAGCATCTGTCAGCGAAGGATGCAGTTTTAACATAGCTGGTGCATCACCAGGATCTGGGGTATTACGTCAAGAAGTTTAGGATGGACCTGCAGAAGCAGTATTTGATAAGGAAGTGTTTCGTGAAGAACTCAGGACCCAGAAGCTGAAAGTAGCCAAGCTAGAGGAGCAAAACCTTGAGACATCAAAGATTCGTCAGGAACTGAAGGACAGTAGGATCATGGTTCATCTCGAGGTTGATGAAACCCAGAAGTTTGGAATGCAACTCCAGGACTGTTAAAGGACGTCACAAGAGACTTCGCACTACTAGAAAAAGGGCTATAGATGGGATTGACACTAATGGTATACTAATGGCGCACCACCTTCTGATACGCCATTAGAGTTGAAACTACTAATGGCGCACCTGGCCCAAGGTGCGCCATTAGTATCAAATTTTTTTTGAACTAGTGCGCCTGTCCAAACATACTAATGGCGCATCCGGACTCGATCGCCATTACTAGTTGTAACTAGTAATGGCGCACTATCGGAAAGTGCGCCACTAATGTTGTTTTTTAATTATATTTTTATTCCTTTTTTTGCAAAACTACTAATGGCGCCTTTGTTCCACCGCATGCGACATTACTAGTTTAAACTAGTAATGGCGCCAGTGGAACAAAGGCGCCATTAGTATGTTTTTTTTTGCAAAACTACTAATGGCGCACCACCGGAAAGGTGCGCCATTAGTAACTGGATTACTAATGGCGCATTTAGAGTTGGTGCGCCATTAGTAAGTGGGCAACAACAAGATATTTTGGACAGCCTCTCCTACCCACACTCACTTTCTCCCCACTTCATTCTCTCCACCTCCTCCTTGTCTCGGGTGCCTCCTCTTTTTCACCTCATTTCCACCATAGATTCATTCAAATTAAGTGGTTAAATTACCTTGTTTTGATAGGTAAGTAAGGGGGGAGGCTATATTTATGTTGTCCTCCCTACAACAATGTGCACATGCACTTTTTATGGCCTAGCTAGATCTATGTATGTTCGTGGTGTTGCATATGTTTCTGGTGTTGCATATGTGTTTGTGTTTCGAGGTGTACCGGTATTTGAAATGCAATAGTTGCCAATATTTTGCCGGAATGTTGATTCATTTCCGTTTCGTGAGAATTTTGGCATTAAGCATTCTTTTGGTCCTATTTTTAGGGAAAGTCATGCCAAATTTTTTCTTGGTTCTAAAATATCGTTTTGCTCTACCCATGCGCATTATGGTCCGCACGATGACCGAAGGCATCGTGAATAGGTTTTTGAGGTCCGCGAAGGCCGAGATGCTTCAAAAGAACGAGACGGAGATAAGATGTCCGTGTCGAAGATGCAAGCTGAAGAGCCTTATTGCGGACCCGGATACCGGGCAGGTGCGGGACCACCTGCTCTTGCGTGGTTTCATGGATGGCTATCGGTGGCAAGGTGATGAAGATGACTACGTAGTCGTCCATGGGGGCCGGGCAAGAAATGAGGAAGGGCATCAAGACAACCACCGTGGCTCGGGCGGGCGAGAAGACGAAGAATCCCCAGGAGATGATCACGACGGTGATGTTGTACACAGTCATCATGTAGAAGATGCAGGACATGATGATGAGGAAGATCTTGGGAAGCGGGGCGGCAGGCAGGATCATGAAGATGATGATGCCGGGCGAGCAGACGACGCTAGACCATCGATGGGCTGGGTGCAGGACCCTCATATTCAAGAGCTGCTTCTCAAGCGACGGATAACGCAAGAGCCGCCCGAGAGAAAGCCAAGATGGATCAACTTGAGTTAGACGCGGTTACTCCATTGTATGAAGGATGCAGGCCCGAGGATACCCGCTTTGAAAAGTAACGCTCATGGCTCTGGAGATGAAGGTAAAACACAAAATGACCGACGCATGCTTCGACGAGAACATGTCATTACAGCACGAACGTCTTCCCAAGGGGAACAAGTGCCCGACCAGTTTGGAGGAGGCGAATAAAATCGTGTGTCCTCTGGATTTACCGCACGTGAAATACCATGTGTGCATGAACAGTTGCATCATTTATCGGGACGAGCACGCGGAGTCTACCATATGTCCGGTGTGCGGCGTCACTCGATACAAGAAGAGGAAGAAAGCTCCTCGAAAAGTGGTGTGGTACTTTCCGATCACTCCTCGTCTGCAGCGCTATTTCCACGGACCCTAAGGTAGCAAAGCTCCTGCGTTGGCACGCCGGATAGGGAGGAGAAGAAGCGAGAAGATGACGCAAATGATCCGGAGATAGATAAAAAGACAAGATGCTGAGTCACCCTAAGAATGCGAGCCGATGGCAAGCGTTGAACTTCGAAGACCTAGAATTTGGGAACGATCCAAGGAACATCGTCTTTGGGCGCGAGCACCGATGGAGTCAATCCGTTTGGCAGCCGGAGAAGCACACATAGCACCTGGCCTGTGTTTGTGTGGATGTACAACCTTCCCCCCTGGTTGTGCATGAAGAGGAAGTACATTCACATGAGTATGCTAATTGAAGGACCGAAACAACCAGGGAACGACACCAATCTGTATCTAGGGCTGCTGAAAGAGGAGCTTGACACGCTGTGGAAAACGCCAGCCAATACGTGGGACGCCGCAGAGAAAGAATATTTCCCTATGAGAGCCACACTGCTCACGACCGTGCACGACTATCTCGGTTACGGATATCTCGCGGGGCAGGTAGTCCACGGATTTTATGGATGCGTAAGGTGCATGGATGACACAACGTATCGCCAGCTAGATAGAGATCCCGGGTCTTTGAAAACCGTGTTCATGGGACATCGAAGGTGGCTTCACGACGATGACTCGTGGAGGAAAAGCAAGGATCTGTTCGATGGTGAAACCGAATCCCGAAAACGCCCGTGTACGAGGAGCGGCGAGGAAATAGACAAGCTGTTGAAAAATTGGAAAGACCGCCACCGCCGGAAAGAAGCAAAAGGCGCCAGAGCCGGAAAGAAGCGAAAGGCGCCAGAGCTGGCCAAGGTATGGAAAACGAGGTCTGTTTTACGGGACTTGCCGTCTTGGAAGATCCACCGTGTGCCTCACAGCCTTGATGTCATGCGTATCCACGAAGAACGTGTGCGAGAGTCTGCTTGGTACCACCTTTCGGCATGCCGTAGAGGACCAAAGATGGGCCGAAAGCAAGGCGGACTTGAAATCAATGGGCATCGTGCAGAGCTTCACGCTAATGATGATGATGATGATCATGATGATGATGATGATGATGATGAGGCGAAGCAGGATACATGAAGTCGTCGCAAAGGCAAAAGGCCAAGAAGACCGGAAATGACTACCCTCCCGCGTGCTTCACTCTAAGTCGAGGAGATCGAGCAGTTTTTCACCGCCTCCTAGGAGTAAAACTTCCTTCTGATTACGCTGGGAAGATAAGCGAGATACCTAGCGGGCGAAGTTGATGGGATGAAGCCTCACGACTATCACGTCTTGATGACGCGAGATACTTCCGATTGCAATCCATGGGATCATGGACGCGCACGTCCGTGAAATGCTATTTGGCCTATGCAACTTTTTCGGCGTCATCTCTCGGAAGTCGATTGGCGTGAGGCAACTCGAAGGCTTCAGGAAGAGTTCGTGGTGATACTATGCGATCTTGAGATGTACTTCCCTCCCGCATTATTCGACGTTATGGTGCATCTGCTGGTCCATATAGTGGAGGATATCATCCAACTCGGGCGACGTTCTGCACAAAGATGATGCCGTTCGAAAGGATGAATGGTGTCATCAAAGGATACGTTCGCAACATGTCAAGTCCAGAGGGAAGTATAGCCAGGGGCTTTCTGACCGAAGAGTGCATCTCCTACTACACGAATTATCTAGGCATCGAGAACCCCGTTGGTCTGCCCGTCAACAGGCACCTCGGCAGGCTCGCTGGATGGGGTCACCGTGAGGGTCGCCGCGAAATGCATGTCGACTTAGAGGGTCGACTCGCCGACTTTGAAAGAGCAAACCTAGTCGCAAAAATATTACTGTTATGATTTAAACAAGTTTGAACATATTTAAACACAAATAAGTATCAAACAGCATTTTAAATGCATAAAAAAATTGTGGAGCACAGGAATCGAACCCGGGACCTCTGGTGTGAGAACTGGCTGGCGACCAATCGAGCTAGTAGAGGGAACTTGATGTGGATCAGGTCGGTGGAAGATAACTTGTTGGCTCGAGCGAAATAAAAAAATACTAATGGCGCACCGGGGTGAGGTGCGCCATTAGTATGGATGTACTTATGGCGCACCGAGGGGTGGTGCGCCATTAGTATTGTGCCGCCCCCATCCATATTTCCTCCCCAGCCCAAACCTATCCCCTCTCTCTCCCTCGCCCTCGCCCTCGATCCCCTTCCCTTTCCTCTCCCGACGCCGCTGCCCCGCCGCCTCAACGCCCGCCCAGCCGCCTCGGCCTTGCCCAAGCGCCGCCTCGACGCCTTAGCGCCGCCTCGGCGCCCAGCGCCGCCTCGGCGCCCAGCGCCACCCCGCCGCCTCGGCGCCTCGGCCCTCGGCCTTCGCTGCCCGCCCGCCTCGGCGCCCCTATGCAGGTAGCTTTACCTGAAAAATGGTGAATTTAATTTCCCTAAATCAGCCGGCCTCACTTCAGCATCGAGCAACATCAACTTCCCCCAACACGCTTACCATTTTTTAACTGTACATGGTTGTTCTCTCTGAAAAACACTAGTAGGCCTTGGAAGCGGTTGTGTATAATTCAGCGATTACATAGTTTATAGTTTCTGAATTTCTCAAATTTGGTTCTTTCTGCTTGTGTTTTGACTGTTACGTATAGTTTCAAAGATTAGCCATTGCGATTAAGGAATATACTTTGAGAAGAACAAACACCGCTTATAAAAATTGTTTCATTCTTGCGTCAATGACGGGTGAGATGGCAGCACCCATGGAGTTCATTTGGTTCAGTTTCTATAGTGCAGTTAAGAGTATTAGTGCTTACCGTTATTGAGTAAAAAAAGGAAAAGACAAGCAATGTGAAAGAATTAGATTACGTGTGGTAAGGAGAAGTTCCTTCATTTTTCTCTAAGTGCACTGCAGTACTTGTTCCTTTGTGCACCATAAGTAAAACTAGCTAATTTTATGAAAATGTATCATGTCACTATTCGTGACTCTCTCTTTTTAAGTCCACATTCTGTTGGTGGCTCGGTTAACTCCTAGGGTTTTAGCAATTATGTATAAAAAACATAGAAAAGCCCGGCGGAATTAACTTTGGATTTTCTGCATTTAACTAAAAACCCATAAAGAGTACAGTTCATTATTGAATAAAATGAAATGGCAGTTTATTTAGAAATTTGGAGCAGTTGTTCTATGGTTTTTTAGCACAAAAGTCTGATTATATAAGCAAAAACAATTGTTAGCTTTTAGATGTTGTGGTGGTTCACTTGGGGGTATGTGTAGCGATTAGCAAAAACAGAGGACTAAAGTGCTCTGCTTTTGGCAAACTAGTGCATGCATGCCTTTTTTCTTCTTCATTTTTTTCACGGACTGACGAATCTTTGGCAACTCGACAGACTAGCTAGCAGTGTTCCTTTACAAGCATAGTAGAGCATAGTATGGATTCTAATGTTCAACTCGACTAAACAGGTTACGCAAACGGTCTTTTACTGCACTTGACTGAAGAAGTAGGTGTCCGCTATATCCTGCACTTGAGATGAGTTGTGTTCTCGTGTTTACATTGCAATGGGCACTCTTCTTGTAAACACAAATTCAGATTTATATACTATATGTGGCATGACTGTTTTTATTAGGCGAGGCGGTCGATGATTGATGTATCTTGGGTTGATTATAAAGTTGCTTGGGTTTAATATTACCAAAGATGATGATGTATCAATGTAGCGTTAGCATATGATCCAAGTGCTAGTACTGCTAGTAAATAGCTAATACAGTTAATGAAGAAGAAAAAAAAACTGCTAGTACAGTTAATGAAGAAGAAAAAAAACTGCTACTACTGCTAGTAAATATGATCAGACTGAATGTCTTTTATATATGGCCAATACAGTCTGATGGACAATACAGTTATTGGACAAAGCATCAGACTGAATAACTAACAATGGGTAATTAACCTAACTATTCATTTTTCCTTAGGTTAATATTAAAATGTCCAGTGTATATATATTTGAAAATGATTGCAGCTAGATGTTAATTTGCTGGTACTAGCTAGAATTTGGCACTGAAAAGGAAAAGCAAAAGCTAATTAACTGCTGGGTAATAGCACTGGTACTAGGTAGCTAAAATATGTGTTCTGAAACACTGAGAGCAGAAACACTTACTACATACATATGCTCAAGAAACACTTACTAACCGTAAAAGGTTTTGACTTGAAATGTTAATAGCACGTAGAGCACCACAAGTTAAACACCTCAATGTTAGTATTTGTCTGCATTTTCTCACATTCTTCTTGTATCCGATCCAAGATTGCTTGTAGTGGTTTGTCCAAAATGTTGAATGATACTGCTTGGAGATGCATATATTGTTTCACCTCTTCACATGCCAATGTATTTTCCATGTTGTGATGGAGGCCTTTTTGCCTTGTCCACCCGAGAGGCCCTTGAGTTTCTTTGGAATGTCGATTAACTTCCGTTCCAAAGAATTGGTATTACTCCATATGTCCTATTTTCAGCAAAGGTCATGCTGAAATTTTACGTGAATTTTAGCATGACTTTGCTAAAAATAGGACATATGGGGTACTTGTGACTAATGCATGGGCCGGGTACTTGTGACTAATGATGAAAGCTTAGGCTTTTAGGGTGCCTCGGCGTCGAAAAACCCTCAATGATAAAAGCTTAGCTTTTAGGATGCCTCGGTGTCGACAAACCCTAAATGATGAGACCATGATCTTGTTCCTTGACAATAACCAACTTTTGACCAAACTTTGTTCCTATTTAGAGAGAAACATGGCCAACAACGATGAGGCCGGGGGTTCGGGCGGCAAGGCATTCTGGGAGCTGTCCCAGGAGATGGAGGAACAACCTCACTTGTATGAGGGCGCCGCCTTCCCCACCGATCCTGAGACCACTGATGGTACCGCCGAGGATGAACCCACTGATGCCACCACTGATGGTGCCGCCGAGGATGCCACCACTGATGATGGCAGCGCACGCATGATGGCAGCCAACCGAAGAGGCAGCGGAAGGACCGGCGCTCGACCGTGCTCCGCACCCTCAAGGAGGAAGTTGCTGAAGTGGACTCAAGCGGGAATCCAACGGGCGCCGAACGAATAGTCAAGGGGTACTCGCTTCAGCTCGGGTGCATTCTCCGAGCACCGCCTCGATCAACACCGAGAACCCGAGGCATCCGACCGAGGGAATTTGCGCAACCTCCTCTTCACGAACTTGCACGAACGATACAAGTTCCCGCAATTTGAAAACACAAGCCTCAAAGGGAATAAAGTGAACAATGCTGCCCTCACGAAGATGAGCAAGGCCTGTCTACTTGGAAAAGCAATGTGAAGAGAATGATCGAGAAAGGTGAGAGTTATGAGAAGATCAAGGAGAAAAATCCTTCGATCACCGAAGATGACTACAACGACTTCAAGATCAATTGCTCGAGCACCGCAAACTCCCAATCAAGTCGATGGGGAAAGAAATGCGGAGCTGAACTTAGGGAACACACACTCGGTCCCGGCGGTTCTGAGTGGCGGAGCCTATATGGGACAAGGAGGAGGCGGACCGTGCCGAGCAAGGCCTACCGCCCCTCTTCGATAAATACAGTGAAAAGAAGACCAGGAACTTTGTCAGGGCCCGGTACAAGAAGGACCCGAAAACAAAGGAGCTTACCACGGATAGAAGACCAGGGCGCTTGAGCTTGTTCTGGTAAGGAATACACCCCCGCGTAATTAGCTCCATATGGTTGCATTCTAATTAATGAAGCCAAATTTCTAAATGGTTCACATTCCTTCCGCAGCGATCGAAAAGCAAGAGTGGGGATCGACTAAGAGCAACCCTTGGGACACCACTCTAAATAGGGCGTTGAATGTAATGAAGAACAAGGATAAGCTCGAAGTCGACGCCAGCTGGTCGTGTGGCCGGCAAAGGCTTGTCGACAAAATGGTCGTCATACTATAACAATGGTGGCGAAAGGAGAAAAAGACCAGCTCGGAAAGCCAGGCGCGCGAGGTTCAAGAACTCAAGGCACAGGTGGCGCGGATTCCGGAGATTGTCCAAGAGCAAGTGCAACAACAACTCGGAGCGACGATCACCGGCATTGTGCCTACCTTGATCGAGGGTTGAGTGCGTGGATTGCGGCGCCAGGGCCGCCCGATTCCTAGCTTCATGGCCAGCAACTCGCAGAATGCGACGGCGGGGCCATTGGTGTCTCCGGCGGAGGAGGCATTGGTGTCTCCGGCGGAGGAGGCATTGGTGTCTCCGACGCCGGCACGGGAGCTTAATGCACCCGGGTGTACGCCGGCCGGCACCTCTGCAGCAAGCGGCCCCTCCGTCAACTGCACGCCCGCCGTTGGTGGTGCCTCGACATTAGCCGAAATCGACGCCATCATCACGGTAACTAATTAAGCCTCTCTCGGTCGAGGACTTCATCTCCTTGCCTTTTGATCGGGCATCCCTGACGCCCTACATGTTTTCGCAGGGCGCCGCCAACGTTCCGTGCACTCTCCTGCACTTCGTGAACAACGAGTTGGTCGATGTCGCCAAGGGAACAATCGTTCAACCGGGCAACCCCTTGTTCCACGGTACCCAGATGCCACCCAACTTGTTTAGGGTTCAACTGGTTCGGGTGCTGCCAGGCTACGACGAGTTGTTACCTCCGATTCAACCCGTCGGGGCCGACAATGATGACGTGATGACCCTCGGGCCGCTCGAGCTGGCCCTGCTTTGGTCAAGAGCCAGATTCGTTTGGGGGCGGGGGACACCACCCCAAAGACAACACCGCCGGTCGTGCGGCGCCAAGTCGGCCCCATGGCAAGACCGCCGCAGAACGGTGCGGACATCCCTATGCCACTGGATCCAAACATGCATATGGCACAGGATCAGAACGACGACGACGACGATACATTTGGCAACGTCGATTAGTAATTTGCCGATCATGGGTACGATGGCGACTTCATGGGGCCTCCTTCTCAAGAACCCAACCCAACGAAAGACGTGCGCGATCTAGCTGGTACCGCGGAGAAGCCAAGTTGCAACAGGCGTCGTCTGCCGTTCAGCTCTCGAGAGACGCCTCCACTGCCGACTTCACCGAGCCTCGGATAGGCGAGGTGCAAAATATTATCAGCCCCAACACACTCAAGAAGGCGGTCTGTGAGCAGTAACTCGGTCCCATTACAGAGAAGAAGGAGGCACGCAAAAGAAAGACTAACAAGGGTGCGAGCCAGCCGGCACCGAGTATGATCCGTGCTCAGGACGGGCCACCTTCACCTAAGGATATCTCGAGGAGGGTGCATGTGGCGGGTAGGGCGATGCTACCGACAAATATGCTCAATGTTGCAACCGGTGCTATGCGGAGTCTGCATGATGTTGTTCTTTCTTTGGAGAAGCGGCGTCTCGTAGAGAAGGATGTGGCATACCCGGTTTTAGCGGCCAAGGTGCGGAGGGCAAGGGCTTTGTGGATAACTCCATCGGGCGTCGATCGTCCTGCGGTTTGATGACATCCACGCTATGTTGAACCTTCATCCGCTGCACTACACCTTCGTTCGGCTATTTTCATTTGAGTATGGAGATGCGGATCATTCGCGACAAGACCCGGACATCGTGATAGTCGACCCCTTCTACATGCGTGCCAAGATCTTGGGCAGCGCTGGGACCGCAAGTCGCGAAGTTCTTACCTCGAAGGCGTCATTCGCAAACCAAGATAAGGATAACTTCCTCGTGCCTTACTTTCCCGAGTAATTCCTCCCTCAACCGCCCGTAACATATGAATTCTTAGATTTCGATCGTTTTTCTTTTAACATTCCCTGTTTTCTGCAGTGACACACATTGCACGCTCATCCTCCTAAGCCCCAAATATTCCATGGCCACGTATTTTGACCCGGACCATCAGTCGAATGTAGACTACACAAATGTCAAGAAGGTTCTTGATAATATTCTCCCCGGCTACGCCAAATCTGGAGGCACCTTCACCAGGCCTATTCGTAAGTACGGCAAGCACGTGTTCTCCCAATGTCTGACGTTACTGCGTCAAGCAGCCGCTGGCGGTCGGAAGGGTGCCTACTACGCCATCCATCACATGCGAGGCGATCGTGCGGGACCATCATCAACTTCGCCATCGAGTAAACTCAAAGATTGGGCCACGCAGCGTGTCGGCAATCCAGATGCGGACATCAGACAAGAATTCTTTCGCATCCAGTCGGAGTTTGCGGAAATCATCCATCAAGATGTCCTTCGTACCTCGGGGCAGTTCTACCTCAGAAATCAACCGTCCAACAGTGACATTGACACCATGCTACAAATGGAGGCTGACAACGCCCGTTATTTCATGACTCCCATGATAGACGGCGGCTTCATCCACGCTCCGCTCCCTTGAGTCGAGTCGAAAGCAGTGATGCTGTGTCTAGTTCTAAAACATCGATTGGCTCATGTTGTAATTAAACTTTAATGAACTTGTAGTATGTCTCTTTGGTTTCGAGAGTCGTTCAACTTAGATGTAATCGATGCTATTAATGTCTTGCTTTTCTCTTCCGATCGCTCTGCTGCATACTTATATATTGCTTATGTATTGTACTGTGAATTGGTACTAACGTTTCGTTTGGCTAGTGCATAGCGATGCCGTCGTATGTCGTGGTACAAGGGTAAGGTTCCCAGAGTCTCTGACGACCGGGAGGAGTGTCGAGACAGGTTCACCGATTCAGCGGTAACTACAAAGGGTACACCACTAGGGCTGAGGCTGAATCTAGATACGCCCGCTATCTAGCGGGAGAGGGGAGGGAGCGTTGGAGGAACCGGATGAAGACGACTTTCATCGTGATGATGCTCATCGTGATGACCGCAGCGCTCTTCTATGTGATGGTAGTTTAGATGATCGATATCGACTTGTAATGTGAAGACAAACTCGCTACTCGCGGTCTCGAGACTTGTAATATAATGTTCTATCTTTGTTCGGTCTTTTCAATTCGGAGACTAATATGATGAATTGTATTCGGAGACTAATATGATGAATTGTATTCATAGACTAATCTTCTATTGTATTCGATGAATCTGTTGTTGATGTGTGCTGTCTATATTTTGTCCAATTATACATTTTGTAACCTGTGAAAAAAACAGAAAATTAAAAAATAAAAAACCTAATATTCATACTAATGGCGCATCACATCACAGTGCGCCATTAGTATGCCAAAGGATACTAATGGCGCATCATTAAGCGATGCGCCATTAGTATGCCGGGTTACTAATGGCGCATCTTGTTGTTGTGCGCCATTAGTATGTCAAAGCACTGGTATACATGGCCCCACAGGAGGCATACTAATGGCGCCTTTGTTGTATAGACGAATGGCGCATCTGAGGTCCGCCAATAGTATACCAGATACTAATGGCGCACTAGTGGTGCGCCATTAGTAAAATATACTAATGGCGTGGCACTAATGGCGCACCACTAATGCGCCATTAATGGCCAAATTAGGTGCGCCATTAGTAGGCCTTTTCCTAGTAGTGTCGTGTCAACAGAGATGAGCTGGCAAAAGGGACTTGAGAAAGACAAGCACGATTGGAAGAAGCCATCGGAGACATGAACAAGACTGGAAGAGTTTGATGACTTTGAAGATTTATTGACCTTTAGAAGACCAAACCTCAGATATACTTGCGTTAGATGCGACGATTGTGAGCTGTCATTTGTTTGATGTTTTTCCGACAGCCACAATAAAATCTGTCTTTTCAAAACTTTTGTTTGTAATGTGTGCATCCCTCTCTATCTATCTTATCTCACCCCAAAACCTATGGACCCAATAGAAGATGAATGGAGATGAGCTTGTATTTTCTGTACCGTTGAGTCAATTGGAGACAGACCGATGGATTCAGAACATGGAGGATCGCATGGAGAATAACCCTATAGTCGGAAAGGATATGACCCAAAGATGCCCTTCAAAGGCTTTGAAAGAGATGCTGCTACTTGGTGGAGGATGTACCAAACCATCAATGGATGGCAAGGAGTAACCACTTGGAAAGAATTTAAGTGGACTTTGTTAAAGTCTTGGCTAGTGTCCCAGAAATTGAGGCCTTATGGAAAGGATATGAAGAAACCTTGTGCATACAAGCTTTGTGGAGAAATAGGACACGGCCATAAAGAACACCAGGATGGATACCCTCATAAGTGGGGGAGTACCAAAGGAGTTAGCCGAGGATCTCAGGGAACTTCGGTTGGAGATTTTTCCCAAAGGTTTTGTTGCAGCAATGGAAGTTCAGTCTACATTGTGGGGAAAGATCCGTGAAGCTCAGAAGGATGACAAAGAGATTTCCGAGGTAAAAGAGAGGATGAGAAAAGGAAAGGCCGAAGGTTTTCGTAAGGATGAGCACGACACCTTATGGTTCGAGGATCATGTATATGTGCCTAATAATGCAAAGATCAGGAAGTTAATACTTGAGGCTCATGACTCACCATACTCGATTCGCCTCGAAACACCAAGATGTATTTGGATTTGAAGAAGCGTTTACGGTGGTGGTATGAAGAAGGATATTACGGAGTATGTAGTCATAGGTGATGTATGCGAGAGTAAAGGCGAGCATCGAAGCGGTCGGATTACTACAGCCTATGTCGATACCCGAATGAAAGCAGGATAAGCTTGGCATGGATTTCATTACCGGATTGTCCCAGAACCTGATCGGGATATGATTCTATCTGGGTAGTAGTTGATTCACTTTACCAAAGTGGCTCACTTTATCCCAGTGAAACCACCTATACAAGTGAGAAGTTGGCCAAGATATATTTGACCCGGGTCGTATGTCTGCATGGAGTTCCGAGGACCATCGTATCAGATAGAGGAACACAGTTTACCTCAAAGTTTTGGAATCAGCTGCACCAGACTTGGGGTACTAGGCTAGAGTTCAGTACAACCTTTCATCCGCAGACAGATGGATAAATCGAGAGAGTCAATCAGATTCTGGAGGACATGTTGAGAGTGTGTGCGCTAGATTACGGATCTAGTAGGGATGATAATCTACCTTACGCTGAGTCCTCATACAACAACAGTTACCAAGCTAGTTTGAAGATGGCCCCTTGTGAAGCGTTGTATGGGAGAAGGAGCCAGACACCGTTGATGTGGGATGAAGTTGGAGACCCGTCAGTTGTTTGGATCAAATGTGATCAAGGATTCAGAAGAGAATGTTAAGTTGCTTCAAGATAGACTGAAGGTAGCTCAGTCCTGGCAGAAAAGTTATGCAGATTCAAAAACGCAAGGAAGTAGTCTATGAAATTGGAGACAGAACATGTCTTCGTGTGTCCCCTCTGCGAGGAGTTAAACAATTTGGAGTTAAGGTAAAGTTAGCCCCGAGATTTGTAGGACCATACCGAGTTTTGGAGCGTATGGGAGAAGTGGCCAACAAGTTGGAGTCACCCGAAGGACTGTCAGAAGTTCATGAGGTGTTTCACGTTTCCCGCTTGAAGAAGTGTCATGCGTAGATGGCCAATATTCCCTCGTAAGGACGCTTGACCCTGGAAAGGATAATGATGTTCCACGAAGTGGAGTATGGACTTCATAAGTATAAGTTTTTATCACGGTATGTGGGATATCCCACGAGGATGAAGAGATGAATTACTATTGGATATACAGGAGTGGTGAGGTTGGAAATATGGATCAATGGAAATGCCAAGAGGAGTCTGAGTACTCATGTCCGAGTTTGGTGCAAAGAGAAGGAAGGAAGACAAGACAATTGGATGGATTTAAGAATACTAGGAAGTTGGAAGTTAGAATAATGATCAAGCCCGAGGATAAGTTCAAGGACTACAAGTGAAGAGATGGGCCATAACCCACGGGCCCAGGACCTGCCAAGAAGCAAGCACATTCTTCTTTGAAGGAAAAACCACGGAAGAAGTTACGATTTTATTGATAGACGATCTTATAGGAGTTTCGCATAAAACCCGAGAGTTGTGAAGAAAGCGATAGATGTTTGTTTGGCTTGCGTAATCAATGGATTTTCCGAACTTGGTTCGTCGACAAGAGAAATTCTGCAATGCTTGTGAGGATGACCGAGTGTTAGAATGCGAGATTCGCTAAACCATGTACAAGGTAATGATTTGGGTGCAGGATGGATTGATCACCATACCGACTTACTCTTATTATTCGCTTTGCTATATGGGATGGTAAATCTGAGTGACCTACCTATAGTAGAGTGACGACGATATTAAACCTTGTTGAACCTTAGAATGGTATAAACATTTTCCCCTTGTACAAGGCAGTTGTTGCCAACCATAGGATATACGGTGAGGATCAACCCAGACCCATTTCCTATAGGAGAAACCATAAATTGATGACCACCATGAGATATCGATAGTTGTTTAGTATTGGCGCCAGACCCGTCAACTAAGAGGACCCAGTTTCTGAGATAACCTTACCAGGATAAAATGGATACAGGAAAAAAAGGGTTATGCCACTACCAGAAGAGCCCAGAGAAGGAATTATCCTTAAGATCTGAGAAGACCGACACTGTCAACAATAAGGATGGAGTATATGAGTTTTTGATGGAACCTTAACAATGCTTCTAAGGGTGGTAGCACCCGAGACCCCCGGAGACGATCGATGGATTTTTCAGAAGACCCCAAACCTAACCTATTTCTTGCTAGCCTCTCCGAATCTCGAGGACGAGATTCCTTTTAAGGGTGGTAGGTTTGTAACATCCCCAAATTCTAAATTTTGGAATGTTATAATAAATAGATAGATTTGATTGTTTGTTTGATTGTTGTTTGATTGATTGATTGAAAGTGAGTGAATTTGAAACTTTTTGAAAGTTAAATGAGAGGGAATAAAAGGACTTTCCCAAACTTTCATTTTCTTTTCTGATCTTCATGAATTCAATTTTTTTTCAAACACAAAACCCTGGAGAGAAGATGACATGACTTCTTCCATTTATTTAAATGACAAGGGGTGTTGAAAATATTTGAATTCCATTTGAGAATATTTCCAATTCTGAAACTTTATGCAACTCAATGATTTTCACGAGCGAAGATAAAATGACTTCTTCAAAACTTATGAAATATGAGTTGGGAGTTTCAAAGAATTAAATTCAAAGTTCTTTTGAATTTATTTCCAATTTGGAGTTATTTGGATTTTATTCAAATTATTTTTCTCCAAAAATAAAATATATGGAAAATAGGGTAACATGATTCCCTACATCAGAAAATTGGATAGAAATAAATTTGAATTAATTTTGGTATTTTTAAAATGATTTTTACTGGATTTTACTAGAGCAGAAGCACTCTTTGCTTTATTTGAATTTGTGTGTATTCTATTTGACTCTAGAAAAATGTTCATCTTGTAGGAAATCTTTTTCTGAAAATTCTGATATATAATATGCCTATATAAAATTCTATTTTGGTTTTATTTATTCAGATTTCCTTTTCTGTTTCTAAAAAAACTGCGCGTGCACCTGGGACTAACTGTCGCCCACGTGCGCAGCATAATAGCATGGGCGCTCCTTTGTTTTTTTTCTTTTTCCCTCCTCCTAAATGGGCCAGGCCCAGCCAGCTTTTCCCTTCCAGTTTTATTTTTCTTCCTTCATTGAAAAAAAAACAACACGTACACGCGTGCGGCCTGGCCGAAGTCTTAGCCCAATACGCATGATTTTTTTGATATTTATCTAAGTATGTATACGTTTAGTCCCACATTGCCTAGCTTTTGACCCCTAAGCCTCTTTTCCACCATTAAATATAGACCCATAGAGCCTCTAAAAATCATCCGATTCGGGTTAAATCAATATTTTGGTTTTGCTAGATTCCTTAAGGAAAAATATTTTTTCCTCTCCGGCGCGACTTCTTCCCTCTCCGAAGTTGTCTTTTCTCTACCTTATAAAGGTATATTTCTTTGTATTTTTTTCCATAGCTTATTTTTCTTCCGTAAAACAGCTTGGCCCTGATTTTTCAAATAGCCATAACTTTTTACTCGCTCATCCAAATTAGATAAAACCAGCGCCTATAGTTTCGTCTTGTTTTCACCTATCCAGTTAACCTGTCACGTCAACTTTTTGAAATTTTCAAATTTCGAAATTTGTTCAGATTCATATTCAAACTTCTTTTGTTCATAACTTGAGTTTCGTAACTCCGATTTAGTTGATTCTTTTTGCAAATTAAAGCTCTTGACATAAACTTTCTGATAAGGCCAAATTTACATAATTTTGGTACTGTTAGAAATTGTTTTATGTTGCTAGAGTTATTTGCTTGGTTTTGATGTTTTCCGAATCGTTTTCTTCGTTCGGTCCGATGTTTTGAGTGATTGCTTATGTGTGGCTACTATTGCTTGATTACGATAGATTGACCGGAGTGTGACGAGTAGAACTATCGAGAGTTTAGAGTGCGAATCATCTTCATCAACATTGCAGGCAAGTAACACTTTGATCATATACTTTTCATACCCAGTTTGTATTGCATTAGATCAATCCTCAAATATTGCATGATTAGGATCTAATTAAATTGTGGGATGGGAAGTAGTTGAGGTAGTACCTATTACTGCTTTATTATCAAACCCTTGGGAGTTACTTCTACGTTTGCTTATTATGCCATGCTATGCTAGCGACGTGGATTGGGTGAGTGTATTCCATGACGGATGTCGATTGTTAAATTAATGATTTATTTAAGGTGGCAACTTAAACACACATCCGGGTGGATTGAGGCACTGGTTTCCATCGTGACTTGCTCAGATTTCTTCGGACCGCCACCCAGGCTCAAAGGGATCATGAGATTTTTCAAACTAGAAACTTACGTGTGCAGCCACAAGCCATTATGGGCTCTGGCATAGTTGATTAAGTTGTGCGAACTCTTACGGGTAGACTAGCAGATGTAGGGGAAAGTAGGTGTACCGGTCTACCCTATGTAAGGTGCTAGCGCTTTCGAAAGACTATGTCTCTGTCATCCGTTTCTCAAACATCATGTAGTGCGAGAAATCCAACGGAGGCGATCGAGTCTTGTGGGAAAAGTGCGCAAACCTCTGCAGAGTGTATAAACTAATCATGATTAGTCGTGTCCCCGGTTATGGACATCTTGAGTATCTAGTACTTGGATTATCATGTGAATCTCATCATGTTACTCTAATTAATATTGTTGGGTTGTTAATGAGTACTTTTAATTGGGATTGAGGATGTTGTCAACCATTCTCAATGTTTAACAACCACCATGATAGTTAAATAAATTTATTCCTTTGCAGTAGGGAAACATTGGCTTTACGCAAAACTGTAACCATAGAGCTTTCCACCAGCCATATATGCATGTAGTATAGCTTATTATTTCATTACTCTCTATGTGTTACATTGCCAGCGTATTCCATGTGCTGACCCGTTTTTGGATTAAGGTAATGGTATTTACGTTATTTATACATATGATTTACCTCTGTTATAAATCCTCGAGTACTGTGTGTGTCAGCATACCGATCTAGGGATGACACTTAAGCACAGAGACTTGATCCATTCGGGTCGGATCGCTACACTCTGTATGTTGGGTCATCAGACCCATGTTTGTAATATCTGGTTTTTTCGGAGCCTAATGAATTAATACTTGAGTTGTAGAGTCATGTTGTGATGCCATGTGTATGATTGAAATGCTTGGTATGTGTGGAATCCGACAACCTAGTTGTCTATCCTTGGTAGCCTCTCTTATGGGGAGATGTAGTCTAGTGCTTCCACTGAGCCATGGTAGTCTGCTACAGCCCGGTTTACCGGAGTCCTGCTAGCCCAGTTGCTACTGCTCCGGAACACTTAGACTGTCCGGCATGTGATCCACTTCGTTCCTGTGTCTGTCCCATCGGGGAAATGTCACGCGGTGACCTCCGGAGTCCTGCTAGCCTGCTACAGCCCGGTTTCCCCGAGTCCTGTTAGCCCAGTTGCTACAGCCCGGATTCACACGTTGATGACCGACACGTTCGATGTTGGTTCATGTATGCTTGTCCTCGTAAGTTAGTGCCACTTTGGGTTCACGACTAGTCATGTCGACCCGGGTTCTCTGTCATATGGATGCTAGCGACACTATCATATACGTGAGCCAAAAGGCGCAAACGGTCCCAGGCCAGGTAAGGTGGCACCCGTGGAAATACCATGCGTGAGGCCGCAAAGTGATATGATGTGTTACATGATAGATCGGTGTGACTTAGGATCAGGGTACTGACAGTTATCCTGATGAAAGGTGGTCTTCGCTTGCCAAAGGCTCTGGTGGTGACGCCGTGGTGGGCTCCGCGGTGACCTCCGTCTTGCCGTCCTGCTGGTCTTGGTCTCGTTGCACCAATATGGAATCCTTTGCCTGATGCCTCGGGACTCCTCGCATGCGCTTGCCCCTTTAGCACCAAAGAGGCAACTGGTACTCTGCGCCCGCTCGTGGAGGCCGGCGGTTGGCCTCCTTCTAGCCTTAAATGAGGAGGGGGCGAAGCCCCCGTCACTCATCTCCTGCTCCATTCCGCCCATTTCTTCTTCTTCATCCTTGCTCCGCCGCCTTGCAGCGACACTCATGGAGCCGATACGGAGATTCTCCGCTACTGAGAGGGGAAAGACCCCCCATGAAGAGCTAGGGCCGCTTCTGCCGAAGAAGAGGCTTGCTCGCCCTCGCGACGTCATCGTGAGGCCGGAGGTGACGAGGCCTTGGTACGAACGGCCTCCCACCAGCTATCCGCTGCCCTTGTATGCCCAGGTAGAGGGCTCCGGAGGAGGAGGCAGCGACCGGCGCTGATCGCGCCATGGCCGTGGTGTCCGTGCCGTGGCGGTGCGTGCTGCTGCCCCGCGAACCCACGCCGAGGGCTCCTCAAGCGAACTTGTGGTGTGGGCGGCGATGCCACCGCGCTCCTGGATCCGATTCCCGCAATTCTTCTCCGCAGAGATGCCGCCGAGGGGGCCACTCAAGTTGTGGCTGCAGCATGCCGAGTGCGACGTGCCGGCGAAGGGAGCGGAGGTTGAGGTCGTCTCCCCGGGCAAGATCTTCATGACCCGCGGATGGGGCGAGGTCGCACGCTCTTGCCGTGCGGAGGGCACCCTCGCCATCCACTTCGAGTACGACAGTGCTTCCACGATGTTCTTCAAAGTCTTCGACGAGGAAGGCCGCCGCCTAGAGTGCTCTCCTGGAGGGGGCCGTCGGGACAGTGCAGCGGTAGGCGCTGGGCCCGGCGCTAGCCTCGCCGGCAGTTCCTCCAATAGCAGCAACGGCGCTTGGGAGTCCAACGACTCTACCGAGCTCTACGAGACTCTGGAGACGAGCGACGATAGCTACGTGCCCTCGAGCTCTTGCCGCTCCCGGAGCACGGCAGCAGCGTCCGCCCGTCGCCACCATTGATCTGGATGGGTTTGGCATCGGCCTGCCGTGGCACACTGTTGATGATGGAGTCGGTGGCGACACTTGTAGATACGGCTCCTAGAAACTTTCTTCTTTTGTTCCCTGCGAGGAATCGAGATGAACCCCATGGGGGCGTGTAAAGGATCTGTAGTGCCTTTTGTGTTAATATCGTCCTTATTATGAAGATCTAAGATTGTGTGTCTTGCTTCGGCTTGGTCCCCCTTTCCAACCTTGTGGTAGGTTAGTGCTCTACGCTGACAGGTCCCAGTCCCTAGGTAGGCTGCAGACGTCGCTGGTATGCCAAGTCCCGATGCCGTGGTCAAGGCCAGGAGGTGAGCAGCCCGAGGTCCGGTGAGAGCTCCCGAGGCGCGATTCTCAAGAGGTCCCCTTTAGCATGCAAGCAACTACCTGAAGGTAGGAAAGGAAGGCGGCTTCGCTGTAGCAAGGCTGTAAGAGATGGGAGTCCTATGTCGCAGCGCTAGGCTGGCTTGAGTGTGAGACTTATCTTAGCGGTCCAGAGTCGATCCCTTGTGCAGCGCCAGATTCGTGCGTCACTTGGGTCAGGCTCGCGCGAGCTTCCCCCTCCTTCCACGTCCTTCTATATGCTCTACGTCCTCGGGTCCTGGCCCTCGAGCGAGCTCAGCCGCCGCTTGTATGCCAGGTCGCGATGCCATGGTTAAGGCCAGGGGGTGAGGGCTGGAGAGCCAGTAGGAGTTCCTGAGTCACGATGCTCAGGAGCCCCCCCCCCCTTTAACGTGCAAGCGAATTGTGTGAAAAAAGAAGGAGCCCGCGCTGCCGCCCGTTGCCAGCCACCGGAGATTCCTCCAGGTTAGCGCGAGGGAGGAATGCAGATTGCAACCGTGCTTGCCGGTTTGCCACTGGTCGTTCCGCAAGAAGATGAAGGCACTGAGGGCCTGGTGAGGTGACGTCCACGGGGAGTGCTGCGAGCCAGAGCTCGACCGCTCAGGTTTGTCAGCGTTGCAGGGACGGACCCGAGCACAAACGCCGTGCCAGCATGAGTAGCCCCCATTGCGAGATGAGCAGAGGGCCGATCAGCAGCGCGGGTGGCCGTGATGGGTAACAGGCAAGTAGGTGATAATCATGAAAGGACTCAAGCAATGAGGCAGGTTAGCTCATATAGATGCAAGAACGATACATGCCACTGGGACGGACCCGAGCGGCCTGGGGATAATGCAGCCCGAGGGGTGCTCCCAACAGAGTAAGCTAAATATGGAAAAGGATACATGTCATAGGACATGCCCATGCGACTTGGAGATAATGTTGCCCGAAGGGCACCCCCAACTGAATGAACTGGAAAGAGTCACCTGATACCGTAGCTGGAGTGGTGTCGGAGCAGCTGAAGATGCGTGCCGAAGAAGTTGCTCCTCACGAGCTGCCAGGGTCCTCATCCTCAGGAGGCTCCGTAGGCCCGGGTGGCTCTTGAAGAACTATCGCCATGTCTACCAGGACAACGTGATGCCTGGCCTCCACAAGTGGCGCTGGGAGGTGACAACCGCGTTCGGCAGGCCAAATGTCATGCGAACATAGCTCTGAGGTGGACCCTCACACCATCCAATGCGCGAAGGCCAGAAACGTCCCTGAGATGCGGCCCTGTTGAGCCCTGGAATGTCGACGCAGACGCGCAGCCCGCCGTCCTCGCCAGGATGGGGAGCTGCGCCGGGTGGCGGGCGGCGGTCGCCGCGCATGGTCCTTGCCTCTTGAAGCTCCTGAATCGCCTTGGTGATGAACTCCTGAGCACTAGGCGCTCCACGCCTTGTATCCTCTTGAGGGAAACATGCGGAGAAGCACGCCTCCACATGGTGCCCGAGCGCCTCCCTCGTAACGTTGGCTAGGTCTGAGGCCCTCCAGAAGAGAGCCCCCGAGCCCAGCCTGAGGAGGGCATCGGGCGCGCCTTCCTATGCGATGGAGGGAGGCGCCCCGGCTGCGGGCGTAGACCATGAGGTGGTGCCGCTGGAAACGCCGCTCTCCTGAGGCCTTGGGTGGAGTAGCTGCTTCTTCTTCTTGGGGATGGCTTCTGGAGGGTATAGGTTGCCTTCGTTGTCGGGGTCTTCGTCTCCTGCAGCTTGGTAAGCGTGCTCGAGGGAGCACACCGCCTCTTTTTCTTCGCAGGGGACCGTGATGATGTCGCTGCTCCCTGGCATCTTGAGGACTTTCTAGCCGTGATGGGTCACTTCCATAAACTTGGCCAAGGCTGGATACCCAAGGATGGCGTTGTACGGCAGGCGGATGTGGGCGACGTCCAAGTCGATGAGCTCGGTGCGGTAGTTGTTATGCTGGACAAAGGTGACAGGGAGGCAGACCTGCCCTATCGGGGTGGTGGAGCCGTCAGTCACTCCTGAGAAGGGCTTGGTTGGCTGTAGCTAATCGTATGGCACTTGGAGGCTATCGAACATCTCGACGGACAGGACATTGAGCCCTGCGCCGCCGTTGATGAGGGTCTTGGTGACTTGAACGTTGCTGATGATGGGTGAGCAAAGCATCGGAAGGGCGGTGGCAGTTGCCGCGCACTTGAGCTGGTCTGATAAGCTGAAGGTGATGGTGCACTTGGACCACCTGAGCGGGCACATGGCTTCGAGCCTGGGAAGGGCCGCGTTCACCTCACGAGAAAACTGCTTGAAGATACGATGAGAGGCTGGGGCTTGAGCACCACCCAAGATGCAGGCAATGGCACGAGGCTCCTGGAAGCCCCCAGCCCCCTCGTTCGGATGATGGTCGTCATTTCTCCTTATTAGTGGTGGCAGCGAAGGGAGGCCTTCGTTGCCCTGAGGTCGGTCCTCATGAGGCTGGTCTCTCCAGGCGCCCTTGCGAGGTGGGTCCTGCCAGCGGTCCTCACGAGGCCGGTCGCGCCACTCCTGGCGGGCGCCGTGGTCGTCCCAGCGTCCCCCACTTCGTCCTCCTCCTCGGCCGTAGCCGCGATCGCCGCGCTCAGGGCATCGACCGAAGCGCCCGTCATGGATGGCCCTGAGCTCTTGACAGTTGTTGGTGTTGTGGCTGTGAACATTGTGGAAGGCGCAGAACGGGCGGTTGGCCTTGGATGACTCGGGGTGGTCGCGGCCACGCTTCGTCTCTGGTTCCGCCGCGAGCACGGCAGCCCCTTGCGCTTCACATCCTTGGCCTTGGCCTTCTTGTCTTCCTGGTCAGTAGCTGGGAGCTCGAGGAGGGAAAGGCGCCCTTCCTCAGCCCTTGCACACTTGGTTGCCATGTTGAACATCTCCAGGGCCGTGCATAGCTCCTCATGGATGGCGAGCTCCTCCTTCATTTTGACGTCGCGGACGCCATCAGAGAACGTGGAGATGATGACCTCGTCCGCCACCTTGGGGATCTTGAGGCGGACGCTGTTGAAGCACTGGATGTACTTCTGCAGAGTTTCCCCTGGCTGCTGCTTGATGCGCTGCAGGTCGCCCGCGGTCGGCGGGCGGTCTCGAGTGCCCTGGAAGTTGGCGACGAAACGCTCGCGCATCTTGCCCCAGGAGGAGATCGATCCCGCGGGCAAGTTCAGGAGCCACGAGCGTGCACCGTCTTTGAGGGCCATGGGAAACCAGTTCGCCATGACTTTTTCGTCGCTGTTGGTCGCCTCGATGCTCAACTCGTAGAGCTGCAGGAACTCCGCGGGGTTGGGGGTGCTATCATAGCGCGGAGGCAGGTCTGGCTTGAACTTGCCGGGCCAGACGATGCTGCGCAGTTCGGAGTGAAGGCCAGGCAGCCTGCTGTGGTCACCAGAGCCCGCCGCGGAGGCGGAGCCTGATCTTGATACCCCCGCGCTGCCGCCGTAGGCAGCGCATGGTCTTGACGTGGCAGCGCTGGGAGTGCAGGAGCGTTTTCTTGCGGATGAGGGACTTCTTGGCAGCTTCCTTCTTCACGTGCGGGCGCCCGGTGCGGTGGGTCACGCCGCGGGGCTGTGCGTCTTGGGGCGAGAGCGGCGTCTTGATGCGGAGGTGGTGGAGGCGCTCCGTGAGCCACGTCGCCCGCAGCTGGGGGTCGACGAGGCACCGAGAGAGATGGCGCAGGAGAGCCCCCAGCAGCGCTGAAGAGCTCAGCGATGTGGTCAGCCAGTCCTCGTAGAGGTCGTCGACCGGGCGGTAATGCAGGAGCTCTCGCGCCATGAGCAGCGCGGCCTGCGCATCCGTGGGTGCACGACGAGCGTGGGACGATGAGCCGACTGGAGTCAGCAACGGGGTGGCGGTGCGTCCATCTCACCGCACGGAAGGGTGCAGTGATGAAGCTTGCTGCTCATTCCCGGCCGGGCCGGCGGCAGCGTTGGCAGCAGGCGAGGGAGAACGGCGGGGAGGTCCGCCAACGGGCGCCATCTGAGCGACACGGGTGGCGAGGGCGGCCCGGCGCTCAGCACGGGCGCGGCGAGTGTCGGCCATGGTTGCGGTGAAGCAGCAGAGCGTGGATCGACGGAAGAAAGGCTTCGGCGCACCCCTACCTGGAGCGCCAAATGTCGGAGTCTAGGTTCCGGCAAACCTTTGAGGTTCAAACACTGGGGTGCACACGAAGATCTCTCTCTCTCCCAAGCTTGCTCTCGCAATGATCTCAAGAACAAACTCGACGAACCCAAAGGACAAGAGACGTGAGGGTTTATACTGGTTCGGGCCACCGTTGTGGTGTAATACCCTACTCCAGTGTGGTGTGGTGGATTTCCTTGTAGGCTGAGGATGAACAAGTACAAGGGATGAAAAGCCTCCTCGGGAGAGGTGTTCTTGAGCTCGGTGAGCTGTTGTGTGTGAGGATGGTCTGAATGATCCACCCTCTCTAGGGTGGTGGCTTGTCCTATTTATAGAGGCCCCGGTCCTCTTCCCAAATATTAGGCGGGAAGGGATCCCACAACGGCCAATTTTGAAGGGAGACAACTAGTACAAGTTATCCTGACAAAAGGTGGTCTTCGCCTGCCAAAGGCCCTGGTGGTGACGCCGTCGTGGGCTCCGTGGTGACCTCCGTCCTGCCGTCCTGCTGGTCTTGGTCTCGTTGCACCGATATGGAAACCTTTGCCTGATGCCTCGGGACTCCTCACCTGCGCTTGCCCCTTTAGCACCAAAGAGGCAACTAGTACTCTGCACCTGTTGGCGCCCTCCTGGCCTTGATCGTCACGGCTCATGTCATGCGCACCTCGCGAGGTGCCCGTTGCATAGATAGCTCCGCTCCTCAGGAGCCAGCCTAATGAGGCTGCCCGTGAGGAGGTCTTGGAGTCGTCCGCCTCGCGAGGCTTGGCCCCTCGCGAGGGTCTTGAGTGGTTGTTGATGAAGATGGGCCGTACCAGGCCGTTGGCGAAACCACGCATACAGGGCATGACGAGCAGCAAGTCTGGTACCCCGTTCCCGGGGCGCCGGCGATGATGGCAGTCCGTGGCATTGAAGCGGTCTGCGACGGTAGACGGGTGCATCGGGGATAAGTCCCGTTGCGGTGGAAGAGAAGGTCGTGTGGCGCCCCGACAAAGAGGACGACGGCGCCGATGAAGCGAGAGGACGCGATGCAAGGCTCTTGGTCCATCGCCGTGGATGAGAAACGTCCATCTCTAGCAGTGGACGACGCGGTCTTGGTAGGCGCTCCGGCTTGGTGGAGGATGGTTGCGATAGATGGGGTGGAGGACAGGGGCGATGGATGGGGTGGCGGACGGAGGAGGCTGGTGCGAGGATGGTGTTCTAGCGTGGATGGTGTATGAATGAAAAAATGGAGGGAGAGGTACAAGGAACCATGTTTTTGGGACGCGCCTGTTTGAAATATGGGAAAGTTATGAACTTAGCCCCCGTTTAAAGTTTGGACGTCCCGTCGGTTGGGGATAGGACGGTAATCTCGCATCTCGCCAATATTTGCCCGGAGCGATTTCTGGCGAGGAGAGGGTGTTTTGGCGCCCATGGTTGGCGCCCTCGGTGTATGAACGGGGCTGACAGGTAGGGCAGCTGTGTCACATCTGAGTGAACTTACAAACCTGCCCCTATTGAAAATATTTGCCTACATCGATTTCGGTCGAGTCGAGTTTGTTTTGCCGCCCATCGTGTATGAATGGGGAAATAGAGGGAGAAACAGAGGTCTTTCGGATGAGCTTGAATCAAATGTGTTTTGCCGCCCATGATTGGCGCCCACCGTGTCGGTATGGGCTCAAAGGCAGTCATGTCACGTCTAATTGAAGTTAACAACCTACCCCTATTGAGAGAAGTGGAAATCGGGCCGATGGATTGTCCGTGTAACGGGTAGACAGTAATTTCCATCTCCCAAAGACTTGGCTTCGGGCAGCTGACGTGGGAGTGGACATTTTGCCGCTTCTTTCGAATTTTGGGACAATAAGCATCCACGTTTGCCCTGGCAACTAAATTCGAATCCATTCTATATTTCTATATGAATCTTTATAAATCATTCTATGTGTTTTTATATATCTTCAAAAGCACGACAAAGATGTATTCCACTGTCATATATGAATATGATTTACAAATGCCAATACTCGAATTCAGAAGCTAGAATCCAGTTTAAGGTGAATTTGAATATTTGGAACACTTTATGTCCAACTCAAATGTCACACGCAGCATAATGTGTACTCCCATTTAGATATGTACACATGCGATGTATCAATATTCAAATACGAGTCAATCAACCAAGAATGTACAAAACTAACAGATATATAAACATTACAGATAGGGATCAATAATATCAACTAACATACATAAGCCAGGCCGCTGTATTTTTTTGCTAGACGAGCATCCTTTTTTTAGCAAAGCTAGTACAACATCTTGGCCCTTTCCGATGCGTGCCACTTATGGTCCATCTATACTACTATTATTGTTAAATGCACATTCAGCCCAATTGGCATATTTGTATGTCTGGCACAGCAATCAAAATGAAATGTCTCCGAGTCTTATCAATTAATACAGACTTGTTCTCAAATAAAATTACAAACCAAAAAAACAAAAAACAATTATTACATGATCTCTAAAACAAATAGTTTGATCGATTACATGAACAAACAACACAAAGGTTATTCAACGATGGAAAGAACATTTCACCTATGATTTACCAAGTGGGAATTTAATTTCCTTTTTTCCTTCAGGACCTTAACAATGCGGTCAGTCTCAGCTTGCTTGTTTTGAAATCCACCAAATATTCAATGGTTGTCTTGAGTACTGCTTGTGATTGTGTGGTTTGCTTCCTCAACATGTCAACTTCATCTCTAAGTGCAGAAGCATAATCTCTTTCTACCACTAGTTTAGCCTCTAGAGCATCAGCAGTTGGCAATTCATGATGCATGATTGGGCCCGTGCCCTTTGTGGGATGATACAACGTCCATGGGGACCTCGCTCTTTGATCTTGGGCTAACCTGTTTTGCGATTAAAGTTCCGATTGGATTCGAAAAGTTGAAGTTAGCAAAACATCTCAACTGGGAGTTATAACAGCAAACCAGTTAAACAAACAAGGAATTAAAGAGTTTCAATTGGATGTTGAAAACTAGTTATTAACATCATTGTAACCGGTTGTTGCAGCAGCAAAGTAGTTAAACAAACAAGTTTTGCAAAAGGTACCTGTTGTGGCATTGGAGTTTCTCTTGGATCCTGAAAAGTTGAGTAGCGATGCGTGATTAGAGCAACGGTTGCGATAGTAAGCAGTTAAACAAACAAGTTTTGCAAAAGGAACCTGTTGTGGCATTGGAGTTTCTCTTGGATCCTAAAAAGTTGAGTAGTTAGTAACTTGATTAGAGCAACAAGTTACAGTAGAAAACCTGTTACACAAATATATTTTTGAAAATGTGCCTATTGTGCAATTGGACTTCCGATTGGATCCTGAAAACTTGAAGTTGGTAAGATGATTACAGCAACAAGTTAAAGCAGCAAACCAGGTAAACGAGGAAGTTTCTGATAACATACATGTTGTGCCAATGGAGTTTTAGTTGGATCCTGCAAACTTGAATGTTAGCAATCAATAAATAAAGTTTTGCAAGAGCCATAAGAAACTAACATCAAACTAGTGAAACTTACCAGTTTTGGCAATGTTTTTAATTACACATGAACTAGTAAAACTAACAAGTTCTTGGCAGCGTATTAAAGTAACAAGTAAATTTACCGTTTACCGACAACACGGACATCTGTAATTTTATTTGATGTAAGCAAAATGATTCCAACACATATATAAGTTAAAAAGACGGTGTCCCTCATATAAACATGATAGTTGTCTATCTATCAACATGCAAACATTACTAGTGCAACAAGTGATAACAACAAACCATTTAAACAAACAGGGTATCAGAATGTAAATTACACGTGAATTCTGCTACACCCTAGAAGTACATATGACCAGCTATCTACGTGCTTAAGTAGCTATTTAAGTTCAGGCAAACAGGTAATTCTTAACGATGAAAGTATCAAACACATAGATAGGTATGATCTATAATAGGATTAACAGGCTATGGTATTATGTAATCAGTAGCAAACTAAATTGAGCCAAGCAACGTAATTGAACAGTTTTGAAATAAATGGCTAACTAAAATTCCAAGAAGCAGGTAACTGAACTTACTACACCCTAGAAGTACATATGACCAGCTATCTACGTGCTTAAGTAGCTATTTACGTTCAGGCAAACAGGTAATTCTTAACAGTAAGTATCAAACACATAGATAGGCGCAGTCTATAATAGGATTAACAGGCTATGGTATTATGTAATCAGTAGCAAACTAAATTGAGCCAAGCAACGTAATTGAACAGTTTTGAAATAAATGGCTAACTAAAATTCCAAGAAGCAGGTAACTGAACTTACGCTAGCTCTTTGTATAGGCACACTGCAACTTATTTTTCGCTTACAAGGTTCTACGAAGGAGTCCATGGCATCAATTGATTGGATACACAGTCCCAATACTGCTTTCTTCCCACACTGCATTGGTAAGTAGAATGCTTAATCTGGTAAGATGGTGCGTCCTTGATATGTTATATGAGGACGTGTAGTCAAACTAGTTGTAGCCATACACATCACACTGGCTTTTACTGTATATTGCATGCGATTACATTTGACATATCGAGATCTAAGCAATCTACAATAGGATGAAAAGACTGGCATCCATCACATTATTGGCGAACTCAGTTCATAGAAACAAGCAATTCAACCATTCTGTGGGTAAATCAAAAGCGCCACTGGAATATTTTTCACTACCCTAATCATACACGCAAAAAGGGGAGATGCCACCATAGGGGCTGGTATGGGCGGCCGCCTCGGGTGGCTAGAAAGTGTGCACCTAGTTTGAGTCGTCCAGGTTGGCCCAGGCTAGTTTTGTTCGCCCCAACGCACGAGCAGGCAATGTAAAAAATGAAGAAAAACGTTTCAATTTGGGTGGGCCAATAAGGTAAGTGCAAGACAGACCCTATAGCAGGCTCATGGCTAAACGAAGCGCCTCCCATATCGATCGGCAATGAGGAAAAATCCTAATTCGTTCGCTCCGGCCTCCGATGCAGTTCGCTCCTAATCTAGCCGTCGCTGGATAGACCGACACAGCACTTCCTTGCACCCTCGTTGGAGGGCGGTCGCCGGGCTTCAAGCGAATGGAAGGACAAGAAGATGAAGATCCAACCCTAGGCGTAGCCTGCGTGGGAGGCAACGGTGGCAGCACGAGCATGGCAACGAGCTTGCGCAAACGGACAGTCGCAGCTTGCAAGAGCAGCATGCACAACGAGCAGGTACATCACATCCCTGATTATATCTAATTCAATTGTTAAATTTCTCGCCAATAGTTAAACCTGACGCTGTTGTAAAAATTCTTGTATGTAGGGAATCTATGAGAAAATGAAACCAATTTCTGCTTATTTTATAACTCCCCCAATCAATACTGAACTGACTGAATCTAATGTATCTAATCAAGTTTCCGGTGCAAACATACAAGCTCATGTTGTTCTTGAGTGCAAGTGTCTAATGAACAGATCGCTAATGAAGGATTTGATGCAAACATTTTACATGCTCTGGTGATGAACATATAGTGTCTAATGAGGGATCTAATGCAAGCATTCTCGCAAGCTCCCATTGAAGGATTTAGTGTCTAATGATGATCTGCTATGTTGAGAGAGACATAGAGATTTGCAAGCATTGATGACAAGCAAATTATAGTACATTTTCATGGCTTGAGGAAATGTCAAGGCCATCTACCAGAAAGTCCCCGTATCATCACAACATAGCATAAATACTTTTCTAATCTGTTGTTTGAAACTATTGGCATACTTGTGCAAGATAGATATATTGATATGCAGTTTGCGCACTGGTTATAGGTGCAATTACACTTCGATATTTTCAGCCAGAGAACGAATAATTCAAGAAGGTACATACCATGTTAGTAGTCCTTGTACACCATGTTGCATTTTGTGTTTTTTGGTGCTTACATCATTTAGTGTTTTATAATCTGAACTACTTTGGATCATTAGTTGGGTTTCAAAGTGCATGTAGCTTCACATTTCTCAACTTATGTTGATTTCTGGAGTGCAAGTGCCTTCATATTTTTTAAGTTAAATGTTCGCCCCTGGTAACTTGAATTCGTGGATCTACCACCGCACACAAATCATACACGCAGGCCAGTACAAATTAAATGAAATGTAGGGACTTATGCTAGCTCGTTGTACAGGCTCACTACAGCTCTGCTTGCGCTTGGGATGTTCCATGTACAAGTCCATGTTACCACTTGCTTGGATGTGAAGGCCTTGTGCTCCATGCATCCCCCACTGCATTTTTGACACGACGAATGGTTGATCAAATAAGAGGAATCGACCTTCTTTGTTGTACTGGGAGGATGATACTTACAAGGTTATACGGGTGTGCAGGATGTGTACCAGATCCCATAGCGCCGTCATGCTGCTAAAAAATGGTTTTGCTTGTTTCAGATGATATATCCAGAAGAAATAAGAGTTAAAGTCAGAGTTGCATAGGCGTGTAAGCTAAGAGAGCAGTTAAAGGATATCCAAACATCGTCGGAACAGTGCACAAGGGAGTGATGTGTGGATACCTAGTTCGGACTGGTGTTTGGGCATGCTCGCCTAGCTAGAGTGCGGGTCACTTCAGAGCCGTTGAGGATGATCTTGTTGGCGTTGGCTGGCCACGCGCGGATGCAGATCTTGAGTGGCAGCGGAGCGCTATGATCTGATGGGACGAGACCGTTGGTGAAGCCCCAACGGCCTCGGGGGGCAGAGTGCGACGATGTGCTCGGTGAAGTAGCCCTGGTGAGGTGGGAGACGGCGTCAGTGAAGTGCACCTGATGCGGTGGAGGTCGGTGTCTGTGAGGCACGTCAGTTGCAGCGGCCGACGTTGTTGGTGGACCACCCGGTGCGATGGACGAGGGCCAAGATGAGGTAGCTCCGGTGCGGTGGTGAAGTGTGAACGTCGTCTTCTTCGTCAGCGTCTGGCATAGAGGTGGGGAAAGAGAAGAGACGAGGGGCGATTTGAACTTTGCTTAGGTTGGCAGCGAATTAGGGATTTGAGCAATCTGGGCGCTGAAGGGGACGGTGGAGAAGGGAGATTTTGCTTGGGGCTGCCAGATATTTCAATCTGAAAGCGTGGAAGCGAACTTATTTTGTCGTTGTTTTTTTGGGGGGGAGGGAGGGAGGGGGTGGGTGGCTGGGTGCTAAGCGTATGTACGACACACGTGACCACCACGACACGACCCTAGTCTGCCTGGTGCGCCTACATTTGAGAATGCAAACGAATCTTCTTTTATTTGCAAACGAATCTGTTTGTATTACCATGCCTGTGTTTTCCTTGCAAATAATTAGTCATTCGAAACGAGATACTATAAATTAATTAATGAGGATTTATTTTAAAAAATTGAAACGGTATCCATGGTATCCAAGCTAATGTGGATTAGAGTGTGTGTCACATAATTAGTTATTTGAATTAGAGTGTGTGTCACATAGCGATCTCCAATTTTAACGTGGATTCCGCATTTCACGGTACCCACGCTACTTTTTTAATACAAATTCATATGTATATGTTGAACACCATGGTAGTGAGAAAACTTTGGATGGATTCAAACATATGACCTAACAAATAGCACAACAATCGAGTCAATGTCAACTTTTCCAAACCTAGTATGGCACGAATTCGAAATAATTACCCATATGCATGGTCCTCAGTTCAAATCTTACAACGTACACGAATTGAAACATCGATATTAAGTCTCGTACTATCTACATTCAAATGTTGTTTTTAGCCCCCCCCCCCCCCCCCGGCACACACACTACATACTTCCTGTATCTGTCAATCTTCCTCTCCTAACCACCTTAGGAAGCTATCAGTTTCCGACACACGTTCATTATTTCTCTCCATGTTTTGATCTCTAACTCTCTCAGATACACAACCCCCTTTTTACACTCTATTACCAAATGTATTTACCTCACACACCCGCCATTGCACCCCATGCCGAGCTCTCTCTCTCTCTCTCCCTCCCACCCTCTCTCGCTAGATACATGCATTGCCTATCTAGCCCAACCTCTCGTGTGCGCGCACGCACGTTGTCTATCTAGGTCACTCCCTCAAGACTGTCTCACTCTTTCTTCTACACGGCAGTCCACACTCGCTCAATCTCGCTCTCTTTATCCGAGTCTCGATTAACCTCGTTTTCTTTCACACACAAATGATATATCTCCCTGTTTGGGCCTCGATCGACACACTCTATACTCTCTCACGTAGATTGTCTATCTAGGTCAGTCCATCCAAGCCACCCCCGCTCTTTCGACCTCATGGCGGGCCACGCTCACTCAATCTCTCTCCCCCCCCCCTCTCTCTCTCTGTATGTCTCGATTGACCTTGCTCTTTCTCGGACACAAACGATATACCTCCATGTTTGAGCCCAATTCGACATATTCATATTGTATACTCTCTCACGCACATTGTTTATCAAGGTCACTCTCTCCAACCCGTCTCACTCTTTCGATCGCACGACGACCCACAGTCACTCAATCTCTCTCCCTTTATATATGTAATCGATTGACCTTGCTTCCTCCCACGCACAAAATATATCTACATGTCCGTGGATCGGATCATCTCTCAAGCTCTATCTTACAGCCCTCACCCTTCCCAAAACCTCAATTGGACAATATCTCTCCAGAGCATATATATCTTTTCAATGAATGTCGGACCACACTCACTTTGTCTCTCTATCTATATGTCTCTCGATTGACCTTGCTTTCTCACGCCATATCTTCCACACATTGAAGCTGCCTCTCCATCCCTCGCAAAGCCGAAGCTATTTACATTGCGAGGGGGACTCCAACCTTGGATTAATTTGTGTAGGCATTTATTTCGGTGGGTTTACATTATATTTTCATAGCATTCGGCCCACAACTACTCCAAACACCGTTGCAACCCCCGCACCTCCCCCAATTGACTTCCCTCTGGCTCGGTCATCGCTCTCTCGCACGTCCTTTCTCACCTTCAACATTGCACCATGGTATTATTGAAGGAAATATGCCCTAGAGGCAATAATAAAGTTATTATTTATTTCCTTATATCATGAAAAATGTTTATTATTCATGCTAGAATTGTATTAACCGGAAACATGATACATGTGTGAATACATAGACAAACATATTGTCACTAGTATGCCTCTACTAGACTAGCTCCTTAATCAAAGATGGTTATGTTTTCTAACCATAGACATGAGTTGTCATTTGATTAACAGGATCACATCATTAAGAGAATGATGTGATTGACGTGACCCATTCCATTAGCTTAGTACTTGATCGTTTAGTATGTTGCTATTGCTTTCTTCATGACTTATACATGTTCCTATGACTATGAGATTATGCAACTCCCGTTACCGGAGGAACACTTTGTGTGCTACCAAACGTCACAACGTGAATCGGGTGATTATAAAGGAGCTCTCTGAGGTGTCTCCGAAGGTACATGTTGACTTGGCGTATTTCGAGATTAGGATTTGTCACTTCGATTGTCGGAGAGGTATCTCTGGGCCCTCTCGGTAATGCACATCACTATAAGCCTTGCAAGCAATGTAGCTAATGAGTTTGTTACAGAATGATGCATTACGTAATGAGTAAAGAGACTTGCCGGTAACGAGATTGAACTAGGTATTGGGATACCGACGATCGAATCTCGGGCAAATAACATACCGATGACAAAGGGAACAACGTATGTTGTTATGCGGTTTGACCGATAAAGATCTTCGTAGAATATGTAGGAGCCAATATGAGCATCCAGGTTCCGCTATAGGTTATTGACCGGAAACATGTTTCGGTCATGTCTACATAGTTCTCGAACCCGTAGGATCCGCACGCTTAAGGTTTCGATGACAGTTTTATTATGAGTTTATGAGTTTTGATGTACCGAAGGAGTTCGGAGTCCCGGATGAAATCGGGGACATGACGATGAGTCTCAAAATGGTCGAGACATAAGATCGATATATTGGACGACTATATTCAGACATCGGAAAGGTTCCGAGTGGTTCGGGTATTTTTCGGAGTACCAGGGAGTTACGGGAATACGGGGGAAGAAGCATATGGGCCTTATTGGGCTTTAGGGGAGAGAGAGAGAGGCAGGCGGCGCGCCCCCCAATGACTAGTCTGAATTGGACTAGAGGGAGGGGCGGCGCCCCCTCCTTCCTTCTCTTCCCTCTCCCCCTTCCTTGTCTCCTACTCCTACTACATGGAATGGGAGGAATGCTACTCCCGGTGGGAGTAGGACTCCTCCAGGGCGCGCCATAGGGGCCGCCCCTCTCCCCCTCCTCCACTCCTTTATATACGGGGGCAGGGGGGCACCTCTAGACACAACAATTGATCCTTGAGATCTCTTAGCCGTGTGCGGTGCCCCCTCCACCATAGTCCTCGATAATATTGTAGCGGTGCTTAGTCGAAGCCCTGCGATGGTAGAACATCAAGATCGTCATCACGCCGTCGTCTTGTGGAACTCTTCCCGACATTCTGCTGGATCGAGTCCGGGATCGTCATCGAGCTGAGCGTGTGCTAGAACTCGGAGGTGCCGTAGTTTCGGTGCTTGATCGGTCGGGCCGTGAAGGCGTCTGACTACATCAACCGCATTGTTATAACGCTTCGCTTTCGGTCTCTGAGGGTGCGTGGACAACACTCTCCCCTCTCGTTGCTATGCATCACCATGATCTTGCGTGTGCGTAGGAATTTTTGAAATTACTACGTTCATAGCGATTAACATCCGAGCCTGGTTTTATGCGTAGATGTTATATGCACGAGTAGAACACAAGTGAGTTGTGGGCGATACAAGTCATACTGCTTACCAGCATGTCATATTTTGGTTCGGCGGTATTGTTGGATGAAGCGGCCCGGACCGACATTACGCGTACGCTTACACGAGACCGGTTCTCCCGACGTGCTTTGCACAGAGGTGGCTAGCGGGTATCAGTTTCTCCAACTTTAGTTGAACCGAGTGTGGCTACGCCTGGTCCTTGCAAAGGTTAAAACAGCACTAACTTGACGAACTATCGTTGTGGTTTTGATGCATAGGTAAGAACGGTTTTTGCTCAGCCCGTAGCAGCCACGTAAAATTTGCAACCACAAAGTAGAGGACGTCTAACTTGTTTTTGCAGGGCATGTTGTGATGTGATATGGTCAAGACATGATGCTATATTTTATTGTATGAGATGATCATGTTTTGTAACCGAAATTATCGACAACTGGCAGGAGCCATATGGTTGTCGCTTTATTGTATGAAATGCAAACACCCTGTAATTGCTTTACTTTATCACTAAGCGGTAGCGATAGTCATAGAAGAAATAGATGGCGTAAACGACAACGATGCTACGCTGGAGATCAAGGTGTCGCGCCGGTGACGATGGTGATCACGACGGTGCTTCGGAGATGGAGATCACAAGCACAAGATGATGATGGCCATATCATATCACTTATATTGATTGCATGTGATGTTTATCCTTTATGCATCTTATTTTGCTTTGATTGACGGTAGCATTATAAGATGATCTCTCACTAATTATCAAGAAGTGTTCTCCCTGAGTATGCACCGTTTCGAAAGTTCTTCGTCTTTGAGACACCACGTGATGATCGGGTGTGATAGGCTCTACGTTCAAATACAACGGGTGCAAAACAGTTGCACACGCGGAATACTCAGGTTAAGCTTGACGAGCCTAGTATATACAGATATGGCCTCGGAACACGGAGACCGAAAGGTCGAGTGTGAATCATATAGTAGATATGATCAACATAGTGATGTTCACCATTGAAAACTACTCCATCTCACATGATGATCGGACATGGTTTAGTTGATTTGGATCACGTGATCACTTAGATGACTAGAGAGATGTCTGTCTAAGTGGGAGTTCTTAAGTAATATGATTAATTGAACTTAAATTTATCATGAACTTAGTCCTGGTAGTATTTTGCAAATTATGTTGTAGATCAATAGCTCACGTTGTTGCTTTCATATGTTTATTTTGATATGTTCCTAGAGAAAATTGTGTTGAAAGATGTTAGTAGCAATGATGCGGATTGGATCCGTGATCTGAGGATTGTCCTAATTGTTGCACAGAAGAATTATGTCCTTGATGCACCGCTAGGTGACAGACCTATTGCAGGAGCAGATACAGACATTATGAACGTTTGGCTAGCTCAATATGATGAATACTTGATAGTTTAGTGCACCATGCTTAATGGCTTAGAATCGGGACTTCAAAGACGTTTTGAACGTCATGGACCATATGAGATGTTCCAGGAATTGAAGTTAATATTTCCAGCAAATACCCGAGTTGAGAGATATGAAGTCTCCAACAAGTTTTATAGCTAAAAGATGGAGGAGAATCGCTCTACTAGTGAGCATGTGATCATATTGTCTGGGTACTACAATCGCTTGAATCAAGTGGGAGTTAATCTTCCAGATAAGATAGTGATTGACAGAGTTCTCTAGTCACCATCACCAAGTTACTAGAACTTCGTGATGAACTATAGTATGCAAGGGATGACGAAAACGATTCCCGAGCTCTTCGTGATGTTGAAATCGACAAAGGTAGAAATCAAGAAAGAGCATCAAGTGTCGATGATTGACAAGACCACTAGTTTCAAGAAAAGGGAAAAGGGAAAGAAAGGGAACTTCAAGTAGAATGGCAAGCAAGTTGTCACTCCCGCGAAGAAGCCCAAAGCTGGACCAAAGCTTGAAACTGAGTGATTATCTTTACCAAAGGAAATGGTCCTTTGGAAGTGGAAATTCCTGAATATTTGGTAGATAAGAAGGATGGCAAAGTGAACAAGGGTATATTTGATATACAGGTTATTGATGTGTACCTTACTAGTGTTTATAGTAACCCTGGGTATTTGATACTTGTTAGGTTGCCAAGATTAGTAACTCGAAACAGGAGGTGCAGAATAAATGTAAACTAGTTGAGGGTGAAGTGACGATGTGTGTTGGAAGTGGTTCCAAGATTGATATGATCATCATCGCACACTCCCTATATTTTCGAGATTAGTGTTAAACCTAAATAAATGTTATTTGGCGTTTATGCTGAGCATGAATATGATTTGATCATGTTTATTGCAATACGGTTATTCATTTAAAGTCGAGAATAATTGTTGTTACATTTACATGAATAAAACCTTGATGGTCATACACCCAATGAAAATAGTTTGTTGGATCTCGATCGTAGTGATACACATATACATAATATTGATGCCAAAAGATGCAAAGTTGATAATGATAGTGCAACTTATTTGTGGCACTACCGTGTGGGTCATATCGGTGTAAAGCGCATGAAGAAACTCCATAAAGATGGACTTTTGGAATCACTTGGTTATGAATCATTTGATGCTTGTGAATCGTGCCTTTTGGGTAAGATGACTAAAACTCCGTTCTTCGAAACAATGGAACGAGCAACAAACTTGTTGGAAATAATACATACTGATGTATGCAGACCAATGAGTATTAAAGCTCGTGGCGGGTATCGTTATTTTCTGACCTTCACAGATGATTTGAGCAGATATGGGTATATCTACTTGATGAAACATAAGTCTGAAATAGTTGAAAGGTTCAAAGAATTTCAGAGTGAAGTGTAAAATCATCGTAACAAGAAAAATAAAGTTTCTACGATCTAATCGTGGAGATGAATATTTGAGTTACGAGTTTGGCCTTCAGTTAAAACAATGTGGAATAGTTTCACAAACTCATGCCACCTGGAACGCCATAGCGTAACGGTGTGTCCGAACTTCATAACCGCACTTTATTTGATATGGTGCGATTAATGATGTCTCTTACCGATTTACCAATATCATTTTGGGGTTATGCATTAGAGATAGCTACATTCACGTTAAATAGGGCACCATCTAAATCCGTTGAGACGACACCATATGAACTATGGTTTAGCAATAAACATAAGTTGTCGTTTCTTAAAGTTTGGGGATGCGATGCTTATGTGAAAAAGTTTCAACCTGATAAGCTTGAACCCAAATCGGAGAAGTGCGTCTTCATAGAGTACCCAAAGGAAACTGTTGGGTACACCTTCTATCACAGATCCGAAGGCAAGATATTCGTTGCTAAAATGGATCCTTTCTAGAGAAGGAGTTTCTCTCGAAAGAAGTGAGTGGGAGGAAAGTAGAGCTTGATAAGGTAATTGTACCTTCTCCCGACTTGGAAAGTAGTTCATCACAGAAATCAGTTCCAGTGATTCCTACACCAATTAGTGAGGAAGCTAATGATGATGATCATGAAACTTCAGATCAAGTTATTACAGAAACTCGTAGGTCTTCCAGAGTAAGATCCGCACCAGAGTGGTACGGTAATCCTATTCTGGAGGCCATGTCACTTGACCATGGCGAACCTACGAACTATGAGGAAGCGATGATGAGCCCATATTCCGCAAATGGCTGGAGGCCATGAAATCTGAGATAGGATCCATGTATGAGAATAAAGTGTGGACTTTGGTGGACTTACCCGATGATCGACAAGCCATAGAAAATAAATGGATCTTCAAGAGGAAGACGGACATTGATAATAGTGTTACTATATACAAAGCTCGACTTGTTGCGAAAGGTTTTCGACAAGTTCAAGGGGTTGATTACGATGAGACCTTCTCACCCGTAGCGATGCTTAAGTCTGTCCGAATCATGTTAGCAATTGCCGCATTTATGATTATGAAATTTGGCAAATGGATGTCAAAACTGCATTCCTGAATGGATTTCTGGAAGAAGAGTTGTATATGATGCAACCAGAAGGTTTTGTCGATCCGAAAGGTGTTAACAAAGTGTGCAAGCTCCAGTGATCCATCTATGGACTGGTGCAAGCATCTCGGAGTTGGAATATATGCTTTGATGAGTTGATCAAAGCATATGGTTTTATACAGACTTTTGGAAAAGCCTGTATTTACAAGAAAGTGAGTGGGAACACTACAGCATTTCTGATAAGTATATGTGAATAACAATATTGTTGATCAGAAATGTTGTTGAATTTTTCTGGAAAGCATAAAGGAGTATTTGAAAGGAGTTCTTTAAAAGAAAGACCTCAGTAAAGCTACTTACATATTGAGCATCAAGATCTATTGAGATAGATCAAGACGCTTGATAAGTTTTTCAATAAGTACATACCTTGTCAAGATTTTGAAATAGTTCAAAATGGAACAGTCAAAGAAAGAGTTCTTGCCTATGTTGCAAAGGTGTGAAATTGAGTAAGACTTAAATCCCGACCATGGCAGAAAATAGAAAAGAGAATGAAAGTCATTCCCTATGCCTCAGTCATAGGTTCTATAAAGTATGCTATGCTATGTACCAGACCTATTGTATACCTTGCTCTGAATTTGGAAAGGGAGTACAATAATGATCTAGGAGTAGATCACTGGACATTGGTCAAGAATATCCTTAGTGAGGACTAAGGAAATATTTCTTGATTATGGAGGTGATAAAAGAGCCCGTCGTAAAGAGTTACATCGGTGCAAGCTTTCACACCATCCAGATGACTCTAAGTCTCAATCTGGATACATATTGAAAGTGGGAGCAATTAGCTAGAGTAGCTCCGTGCAGAGCATTGTAGACATAGAATATTTGCAAAATACATACGGCTCTGAATGTGACAGACCTGTTGACTAAGCTTCTCTCACGAGCAAAACATGATCACACCTTAGTACTCTTTGGGTGTTAATCACATAGCAATGTGAACTAGATATTGACTCTAATAAACCTTATGGGTGTTGGTCACATGACGATGTGAACTATGGGTGTTAATCACATATAGATTAGTGTTAAATCACATGGTGATGTGAACTAGATTATTGACTCTAGTGCAAGTGGGAGACCGAAGGAAATATGCCCTAGAGGCAATAATAAAGTTATTATTTATTTCATTATATCATGAAAAATGTTTATTATTCATGCTAGAATTGTATTAACCGGAAACATGATAGATGTGTGAATACATAGACAAACATATTGTCACTAGTATGCCTCTACTAGACTAGCTCATTAATCAAAGATGGTTATGTTTCCTAACCATAGACATGAGTAATCATTTGATTAACTGGATCACATCATTAAGAGAATGATGTGATTGACTTGATCCATTCCATTAGCTTAGCACTTGATTGTTTAGTATGTTGCTATTGCTTTCTTCATGACTTATACATGTTCCTATGACTATGAGATTGTGCAACTCCGTTTACGGAGGAACACTTTGTGTGCTACCAAACGTCATAACGTAATCGGGTGATTATAAAGGAGCTCTCTGGTGTCTCCGAAGGTACATGTTGACTTGGCGTATTTCGAGATTAGGATTTGTCACTCCGATTGCCGGAGAGGTATCTCCGGCCCTCTCGGTAATGCACATCACTATAAGCCTTGCAAGCAATGTAGCCAATGAGTTAGTTACGGAATGATGCATTACGTAACGAGTAAATAGACTTGCGGTAGCAGATTGAACTAGATATTGGGATACCGACGATCGAATCTCGGGCAAGTAACATACCGATGACAAAGGGAACAACGTATGTTGTTATGCGGTTTGACCGATAAAGATCTTCGTAGAATATGTAGGAGCCAATATAAGCATCCAGGTTCCGCTATTGGTTATTGAGTGGAAACGTGTTTCGGTCATGTCTACATAGTTCTCGAACCCGTAGGGTCCGCACGCTTAAGGTTTAGATGACAGTTTTATTATGAGTTTATGAGTTTTTATGTACCGAAGGAGTTCGGAGTCCCGGATGAGATCGGGGACATGACGATGAGTCTCGAAATGGTCGAGACGTAAAGATCAATATATTGGACGACTATATTTGGACATCGGAAAGGTTCCGAGTGGCTCGGGTATTTTTCGGAGTACCAGGGAGTTACGGGAATACGGGGGAAGAAGTATATGGGCCTTATTGGGCTTTAGGGGAGACAGAGAGGCAGGCCGCGCCCCCCTCCCCCAATGACTAGTCCGAATTGGACTAGGGGGAGGGGCGGCGCCCCCTCCTTCCTTCTCTTCCCTCTCCCCCTTCCTTGTCTCCTACTCCTACTACCTGGAAGGGGAGGAATGCTACTCCCGGTGGGAGTAGGACTCCTCCAGGGAGCGCCATAGGGGCCGGCCCTCTTCCCCTCCTCCACTCCTTTATATACGGGGGCGGGGGGGCATCTCTAGACACAACAATTGATCCTTGAGATCTCTTAGCCGTGTGCGGTGCCCCCCTCCACCATAGTCCTCAATAATATTGTAGCGGTGCTTAGGCGAAGCCCTGCGACGGTAGAACATCAAGATCGTCACCACGCCGTCGTGCTGACGGAACTCTTCCCTGACATTCTGCTGGATCGAGTCCGGGATCGTCATCGAGCTGAGCGTGTGCTAGAACTTCGGAGGTGCCGTAATTTCGGTGCTTGATCGGTCGGGCCGTGAAGACGTCTGACTACATCAATCGCGTTGTTATAACGCTTCGCTTTCGGTCTCACGAGTGCGTGGACAACACTCTCCCCTCTCGTTGCTATGCATCACCATGATCTTGCGTGTGCGTAGGAGATTTTTGAAATTACTACGTTCGCAATAGCGGTGGCATCCGAGCCTGGTTTTATGCGTAGATGTTATATGCACGAGTAGAACACAAGTGAGTTGTGGACGATACAAGTCATACTGCTTACCAGCATGTCATACTTTTGTTTGGCGGTATTGTTGGATGAAGCGGTCCGGACCGACATTACGCGTACGCTTACGCGAGACCGGTTCTCCCGACGTGCTTTGCATAGAGGTGGCTAGCGGGTGTCAGCTTATCCAACTTTAGTTGAACCGAGTGTGGCTACGCCCGGTCCTTGCGAAGGTTAAAACAGCACTAACTTGACGAACTATCGTTGTGGTTTTGATGCGTAGGTAATAACGGTTCTTGCTCAGCCCGTAGCAGCCACGTAAAATTTGCAACAACAAAGTAGAGGACGTCTAACTTGTTTTTGCAGGGCATGTTGTGATGTGATATGGTCAAGACGTGATGCTATATTTTATTGTATGAGATGATCATGTTTTGTAACCGAAATTATCGACAACTGGCAGGAGCCATATGGTTGTCACTTTATTGTATGAAATGCAAACGCCCTGTAATTGCTTTACTTTATCACTAAGCGGCAGCTATAGTCGTAGAAGCTGTAGATGGCGTAAACGACAACGATGCTACGATGGAGATCAAGGTGTCGCGCCGGTGACGATGGTGATCACGACGATGCTTCGTAGATGGAGATCATAAGCACAAGATGATGATGGCCATATCATATCACTTATATTGATTGCATGTGATGTTTATCCTTTATGCATTTTATTTTGCTTTGATTGATGGTAGCATTATAAGATGATCTCTCACTAATTATCAAGAAGTGTTCTCCCTGGGTATGCACCGTTGCGAAAGTTCTTCGTGCTGAGATAACACGTGATGATCGGGTGTGATAGGCTCTACGTTCAAATACAACGGGTGCAATACAGTTGCACACGCGGAATACTCAGGTTAAGCTTGACGAGCCTAGCATATACAGATATGGCCTCGGAACACGGAGACCGAAAGGTCGAGCGTGAATCATATAGTAGATATGATCAACATAGTGATGTTCACCATTGAAAACTACTTCATCTCACGTGATGATCGGACATGGTTTAGTTGATTTGGATCATGTGATCACTTAGATGACTAGAGAGATGTCTGTCTAAGTGGGAGTTCTTAAGTAATATGATTAATTGAACTTAAATTTATCATGAACTTAGTCCTGGTAGTATTTTGCAAATTATGTTGTAGATCAATAGCTCGGGTTGTTGCTTTCATATGTTTATTTTGATATGTTCCTAGAGAAAATTGTGTTGAAAGATGTTAGTAGCAATGATGCGGATTGGATCCGTTATCTGAGGATTGTCCTCATTGCTGCACAGAAGAATTATGTCCTTGATGCACCGCTAGGTGACAGACCTATTGCAGGAGCAGATACAGACCCGTGAAGACGTACGGCTACATCAACCGCGTTGTTATAACGCTTCTACTTTCGGTCTACGAGGGTACATCGACAACACTCTCCCCTCTCGTTGCTATGCATCACCATGATCTTGCGTGTGCGTAGGAATTTTTTTAAATTACTACGTTCCCCAACAATTATTGCAAAAACTCTATTGTTCTTTTTAATTATTACAAATAAGCTACAAAACTACACACCAATAGTCCACCTGGAATGGTACAAATTTCGACCCACAAATTAAAGTGCTGCAAACTACACACCGAGGGGCCCACCTGTCATGAAAAAATTTGGACCCTTATACAAATTAAAAAATAAAGGACGAGGATCGAACATACGACCAGGGCCTTCAAGCCGCACGTCAATAGGCAACATACGTAGAACATCAATGTTTGTTGTACCCCCTTATTCATATAATGTTTTTATATTACCACAGCCTATTTAATGGATAACATGTAATATTATTTTTAGTACATTAATGGAACCGGCTCGTTAGCATGTACTATTCGCCTTCACTTACTAGTGGGTTCCATGTGTGATCTCTCTCTCTCTCTCCTCCCCTTCTGCGTTTAGACGCACAGACAAACACGAAGAACTCACGGGCGATGTTGCCTTTGACCATATTTGGACGCGTTCACAAGTTACGGCACCAGTTTCACGTACTCCCTCCGGTCCTTTTTAGTCTGCATATAAAATTTGTCTGAAGTCAAACCTCATAAAGTTTGACCAACTTTATAGAAAAATACCATCATTCACAAGGTAAAATCAATACCATTAGATGCATCATGAATTTAATTTCCATATCGTAACTTTAGAATTGTAGATGTTCATATTTTTTCATATAGATATGGTCAAACTTTATGAAGTTTGACTTCAGACAATTCTTATATGCATACTAAAAAGAATCGGAGGGAGTACTAGTAGTACTAGTCAATGTGTACGTGCAATGCGCGTTAATTTGAAAGTATATTAAGTGCATGCGGATATTAAGTAGGATATTATTTGCGTGTTATTATGTGATTAGCACTATTTTTTGCGTGAAATTAACTGCATGCTAAACGTGTTGAGCGTTTGACATTGAAGCAGTCCAGGTCGTTGGATGAGAAGGAATACATGTGGCTTGATGACGTTTTATATTTAATTTGATATAGCTCTAGCAGAACATTCAGTCGATCGAATCATAGATTTCATTCGGTCAAACTCCGACTTTACATTCATACGACGATCGATTTAAAATAAACGGAAATGATAAACATTCAGATTTTAAGCATGGAAATCCGAACGTTTTTCATGGCAAATTTAGATTGCGCGGCGGCGGCAGGGACGTCTTGCGGTGGGAAGCGGCTCCTCTGCCGTGCTTTCGTAATGTCGTCGACCCGACGGGCGACAACGACGGCGGCAATGGCGTCTTGCGCCGTTGTTGGTGCACTCTGACGTTAGCCCTAGCTTCAAGGAAGGCCACAATGTTACGGACTTCGGTCTCGAGGCGAAGTCAAGCTGGCGGGAGGAGGCGATGGCGTTGGTGAAAGAAGCGATCGGCCGCCATCCAAGCGGCGAGGCACTAGCACCAGCGAGGGCGCCGCAGCCTTGGCGGAGACATTCGTGTGCACAGCACCGGCGCGCAGCGCGCCGCGTCAACGCCGTCGCAGTGCATCTGTTGGCGATTACACGAACACCGGCGCGTCGTCAGCGTCGATGTCTGTATGCGCATCTGTTGGCAGGTGCAGGCGCATGAAAGTCAGCGAGGACCTCATGAAACCACTGTGGCATCAAGCTCGGCGACAATGTGCGGCTCCGGCCCATCAATGCCACGGGGGCGGGCGCTGGCGTGGTCGAAGCGGCAGGGAGGAGCGAGCAGGAGTGGGGACGGTAGCGGCGTATTCCCGCAAGGCGGTTCAAGCTCGTCCCAAAGCGCCTTATGTTCTTGAGACTCCGGTTGGGTGTCTTCCTCGAAGCCCCGGAAGACTAAGGGCGGACCATCGTGATGCGGCATGGCGTACGGTTAGGTCAGGTTGGTTGGAGGTAGACGACAGAAGAATCGGAGGGGAAGAGAGAAGATTGTAGCGATACCGGGTAGTGCGGGGTTGATTTTAAACTACGGCGCCGGCGACATTAAAAGTGGGAGCAGTTGGGACGAAGGTGGGCGGCGGAGCCTGGTCAAAGGGCTCGCCTCCCAGTGAGCCTGCGCAGCGGTCTGCTCGCACGCATCCCGTTGACTCACACGCTTGCTCGGACGGCACCTGCCGATTAGAAGCGGGACTCGTGGCGGCACGTAAATGCCCACTGTTTCAATAATGAAAGCGTTCGCCTTAACGTGACATGTCTTTATTCCAAAATACCTTGTCTCTTTATTTGTGCAACTTCTCATAAGCAGCTTGTCTCAAATTGAAGAAAAGAATTGCGTAGAAATATTTGTGCCATATCACGTGACCATGCTCAATTTCATGAATTTCTGGTCACTTTTCGATTTTCTGAAATTTAAAATCCAAGATTCGAAACAATATCATAAGCTACATCATGCAATAAATTTTCAAGCGATACATCTTTCCTGTTGTATTTCTTAAGAAAAGATTTGATCAAAATTTTTGCTTAGTTAGACTTCAGACAAGTTATATATGCAGAGTAAAAGGATAATTCCTCCGTACCAGTGCATTGCCTGATATATTAACTCAAGTTCTAGTAGGCACGAACAAACGGGCTCAATTCTGTGCTCATCCTTATGTAGTACGTAGTAGTACTAGGCAATGCAGTTGACAGGTGACCTTGGGTAGCGGCTACCGAGGGAATTGAACCGTGATCGGCACGTTATATAACGTTGTCTAGTTACTAAAGCATCCCTCCATTGTTCATCGGTAGTCATTATGGACCGGGGACATGAGAGGAATTTCCTAGGGCTGGAATTCTGGCCGCCAGATATTTTGACTCGAAACGCGGAGGCTCGACTAGTTGGGGTTGGCTAATGTGCATACCACGCACGCGCCACCAGAAGGACACGAGCCCTTTTCTTTAGGATCAACACGAGCCAAGGTCTGACTGGTACGCCATTGGGTCCTACCATTCGAGAATACGAAAGGATCCCTAAAAAAAGAATACGAAAGGATCCCTTAAAAAAAGAATACGAAAGGAATTTTTTAAATTTCCGAACGAATCTATGTGTATTACAATGTCCGTATTTTTCTTGCAAATAGTAATCTCAACGTGGTAACTGGTTTATGATGAGTTCTTGAATTAGAGTGAGTTTGTGATAAAGTGATCTCAACGTGGATTCCACGTTTTATGGTATCCCTAGTAAGTTTTTCGTTGCAAATTCAAATTTAAAAGATGAACGGTACGGTGATGAGAAAACTTTGTATGTGTCAAGCATACGACCCCCCCCCCCCCCACCCACACACACAACAACAATTCAATAAGTATAGTGCATCTATTTTTCCAAACCATGCATTTATGACACGAATTCAAAAATACTCCTTCTGTTCCTAAATATTAGTCGTTTAGAGATTTCAACAAGTGACTACATAGGGAGCAAAATGAGTGAATCTACACTCTAAAATATGTCTATATACATCTGTATGTGGCAGTCCATTTTTTCGAAACGGAGATTTTTTTTCGAAATGGTGGCAGTCCATTTGAAATCTCTAAAAAGACTAATATTTAGGAACGAAGAAAGTAAAATGTAAGACATGCATGATCCTTAATTCAATATTTAAAATGAACAGGAAACTGATACATGAATATTAAGTCTAGTACTACAATACATGCAAAATGTTGTATTTAGGGAGAGCTATATAGATTGTCGGGGGTTAACCCCTCGACCCTAGATAAAGTTGTGAAACTCTATTTAGGATTGTTTATATTATACTAGTCGCCAACCCGTGCGTTCGAACGGGCTAGCATATTAATTGTGGGGACAAATGAAGAAAATGTACGGTTATTCGTGGGCTTAATGAATGTAATATTGGATACAAAGATTGCTAAATGTGTTCTTTTTTGAAACTGCAATTTATCTTTAGATTTTTTAGATTAAAATTAAAGTTAAATGTAAAACTAAAATTAGTATCATATTCCTTAACTTACTACTTCTTTGCATGATAGTGATCAATTCTAGAACACCTTAAAAAACTCCTTGGGTGAATCATATACTCAACTGTTAGATTTGTTATGATTTGTAGTTGCTTTTTATGATGGCATTATATGTGTCCGATTGACACTGAAAGTTTTCTTTTTTTTGTAATACTCTCTTGAACGCTAACATGGATGTATTTAGGAAGTAGTTTATTTGCAGGGAGTTGTGACGTCCATTAAGAATAAAATTGTTAGGAGATAAAAGATCCTGATTTTTTACCTATTTTTGTTAGTGAATTAAAAATGGCCCCATGAACTACTTCTGTATCAAAATATAGGACTTTTTTAGGCTAAGTCCTATATTTTGATACAGAGAGGGAAGTTTTATTACACATTTTTTAATATATGAAACCAAATGTAATTAGTAACAATTGTATTTTCTGTACAACTAAAAAAAATGTATTTTCTGTAGTGAGTGATACCGTGGCTGCTTAGATGTGCGTACTTTTATTAGTCACAGATTTTTGCTAGCATGAGCGGCGCTGCCATGCTGTCTAGTGAGCTCCTCTGACCGGCGCCATGAGAGCAGCTGCGCCGGTGGCTCTCGTGCACAGCGCGTGCATCGGCGACCTTCTAAAGTCCTCCTTCGCGAACTACATCGCACGCCGGCCGGAGCGCCGGCCATCTGGCCGTTCCCCTTTGCGGTGTGGTACGCCGTCTCCGCCGCAGCTGCAATCTCCTCCGACGCCAGCGTTGTTGAGCAGCGTTTCTCATCCAGCAGCAGCGCTGGCGGCTCCTATCCATCTACCAAAGAAAGGAGCATTATCTTATCCAGCGCCAGCGTTTGTACGAACAGGTGCGTATCGTCCCTTTGCCTTACCATTTCCTCAATCTATTAAATAAATTTGAGTAGCGTATGTCTGCATCCTGCTCTACAGTGTACTTCAGAGACGATGGTGGAGGAGCCATCAAGGAGATTGCTGGGCAGATGCAGCTACGAAATTACTTGTTCCAGTATTTTGTTTAGAATTACATTGTCCAATTTTCTATTATTTATGAGACCGGATATGAATTTTTTTTAGAGAAAAGGCCATCAGCCCGACTTCAAATTGATGAAGCCATCAACCGGCTAGGGTACAATGGTGTTGTGAAAGAAAAGAACCTAGCTTGAGAGCAAGCTGAAAAATTACAAGCAAGGAGCAATCGGCACTACTACAGAGCAGAGGGGACAATTACACCCGCTAACAAATGAAGCATCTTGATCAAGCCTAAGGGAGACTCCTCGCAGATTGGATTGGCATCTGAAGAAAACAACAAGGACAGACCGGGCGATGCAAAGCAAGGAACACGCAGCCGCAGAGAGAGCACACGCCATGCTGCAGAGTCGACCGAGCCGCGACGGTGGAGAGCCCACAACTCACCACACCCGCTGCTGGAGGGAGACCACTATCTCCCTTCGCCCAAGCGCAGGGCACCGTAACGCCGGTCAGCAGTCCGCGGAGTAACTCAGCAGGGAGCCACAGGAGATTGCAGACTCACGCCTTCACCACCAACACCACCGGCGACCCTGAAGCTTCCACACATCCGCCACCGACGCACAACACCGCAGAGCAGGCCCACATCCCCACCCACCCCAAGACGCCGCCTCCAGGAAGGTTCACGACGCCATAGCGCCGCCGGCGTCCGGCCAGGCACGGCCAAGGTTTTCACCAGGGGAATTGGGGAGGAGGCGGTGGGGGAGGGGGGAGATCGAGCGTCCCCTCAAGAGGGAAGATGGAGCAGAAACGCCACCGTCGACGACGAGGTCGACGCGAGGTTGACCAGGGGTTTCCCCCTTCCCTGACCTCCCACCACCACGCCCGCGAAACCATCCTGCCTCGGCGACCATGGGGAGGCCGAGAGCAGAGACGGCGAGGGCAGGGGAAGCTGACAGAGAGGCGCCGAGATCCAGATCTGGCGCGGCCGCCGGAGCAGACCCCGCCGCGAGAAGCCTCCTCCGCCCTAGCGCCACCCACGCGGCCACCAGGGACGGGCAACACCCGCAGCGCCACCCACCGGAGAGGTCGACGCCGCCATCCCGCTTAGGGCCGCCGCCCCGACTTCCGACGCCCCCTGCGACGACGCAAGGCGGCAGGTCCTCGCCACCACCTTCACCGGCGGACGCGCAGCAACGCTGGCGCGCGCCTCAGGTGGCGGCGGGGAGAGGAGGGGTGGTGAGGAGGGACCGGCGGCGGCTAGGGTTGTTCGCTCTCGGGTCGCCCGGATATGAATTGCTAGGCTATCTAAGAAATAAATGTTATAGTAATTGAGAAAATGATCTTTGTTCCTTAATGGTTCTGTAACTTTAGAACCACGTCCCTGATGCATATACATATATAACTGATATTGATTTTGTGAAATCAGTTGTGAGCCCTTACCCCAATATTTTTGTTTGCCTGTAAATGCAGAGAGAAGTACCTTGGTGACAAATAAAATATTTCAGAGACAACTATTTAAAACAATTTTAAAAAGATAAGGCTGCTATGTCTTCAACACATTATATTTAGTCATATAAGAATGGTTGTACCTTCTGTAATTCTAGCTATTGAAAAACAAATATCTATAATATATCCTTGAAAACAATGTTTTCTGCAACCTTGTCGAATCGACGCTCTTCATCTCGTATGAGTATCCGCAATCCATTTCTGCTGGTAACCCTTGACATTGCAACATAGAGCTGTGTGAACACTTGCCTTTGTAAGTAGAGTCCAACCTTTTTGAGAGATTGCCCCTGAAGTTTGTTTATAGTCATAGCAAAGCACACTGATATTGGGTATTGTCTCCTTTTCAGAATGAAAGGCCATTCTGAATCACTTGGTGACATAATAATTCGTGGAATGTAAACTTTGTCGCCAATGTTAGTACCTGTTATGACCTGGCCTTCGATGAAACGCTTCTCTTGCTGTGTTATTGTTAGTCTTGTCCCATTGCAAAGTCCTGCACTTTAACTGAAGTTACTCATAGTCGTAAGCATTACTGGTAATCCTACTTTCAGCCTCAGTTCATGGTCTGGTATTCAAGAAAATGTTAGACTATTTAGAAACTCCGATGAATTCAGACGCATATTTAGGATCTCTTTACAGGTGCAGAAATGATATGTTGCCTTTCCCCCTTTGGAATAACTGGTAGGATTCGCCTGAAGTCACCTCCCAAGACTACCGTCATTCCTCCAAACAGTCTATGCTCGGCATCCTCATTTGTGAATCGAAGTATGTCTCTCAAACTCTTGTCTAGTGCCTCAAAACAGTGCTTGGGTGTCATAGGTTCTTCATCCCATATTATCAGTGAAGTTTTCTTTATTAGTTCCGCGAGAAATGTTCCTTGCTCGATGTTGCATGTCGACTCGTTAGTGATCTTGAGCGGAATGTGAAATCTTGAATGAGCTGTTCTTCCACCCTGTAAAAGAAGTGTTGTTGTACCACTTGAAGCTACTGCTAGAAGCCTAGAACTATTTTTCCTTCAGATCTTAATTTTTTTGTGACTGCTTTCTGCAAAAATGTCTTTCCAGTTCCGCCATATCCGTCAACGAAAATCAAATTTCCAAGACTGCTATTACCTGATTCTATTATAACAGCAAAAGCCATCCTCTGATCTTGATTTAGCTTTTGCAGTAACTCTGTGTGCTCTATTCTTAATGAATCTTTATCTTAGTTTAGTTCCTCGTTTACTATCTTGAAGAATTGAACTATCTGGTGGTGGCATTCCTGGAAAATCTTTGAGGGACTTACCACCTTTGGTCAACAGGTGTTCCATCTCTGCCAAGAGGAGCCTCTTTATTTGCGCTGAGTTGAGTTCTAGGGCCTAAAAATTGAGTATCCTCTTTATTTGCGCTGAGTTGAGTTCTAGGGCCTGAAAATTGAGTATTCTTCTTTGCCAACGTTGGATGTCCTCAGATAGTAATTCCCAGTTTGTTTGCCACAACTTTGCAGGATCCGTTACCTTGCAAAATCAAAGTATCGTGTAGAAAAGTTGGCGCATTTGAGGAGCAGAGGCCCAATGGGATGCTTCCTTGATGCAGTCATCCCACTCCTTGTCGTCATTAAGTAGCCCAAGAGCATAACATGCAGATTTGTATGTTGGATGTACAACCCCACCAACAGTTCAGGTTTCTTCATAGAATCTGCATCCTTTCATGGTATTTAGGAGCATTCTCAAGTAGTATTTTTAACCGCTTGTTGGTTGTGCATACTAAATCCTGCCTATGTTTTTTCCCACCATGTTTTTTCCTCCATTCTTTCTCTTTTGCATGCCAAGTCCATTTGGTTGGAAACTGTGCATACGTCAAACTGAGAGCTTCGTCATGCAATTGGTTGACTGTTATCCATTCTGTGAATATTGTCTTTTCTATGTTAGGGTGAGATACAATTTTATCTAAATCCACCGAGTCCAGGAATACCATAACATGTTCATTCTCTAGGTGAAATTGTAACCTTTCAACCGCAGGCTCTCTACACTGAAGAAAACTGAAATATGTGCCATGAGGCTTCACATTCGGATATGTACCAAGCATCAAGGTACCTCTTGATTTCGTCGTCCCTGTTTGTTAATTTGGCACCTCTTGCTTCTCTTTGTTCTTCTTCTGTTTCATCTTCATGATTTGTAAACACTGAGTTCCAAGATTAGAAACTTCCTTACATGAAGAAAATGATAATGGAAATTAGCCATTCAAAAATGTCTGGCTGGTATGTATTATGACTATCCATATAGCCAATGCTTATATAGATATATGTTACATGTCTATACTGTAAGGTTCAAAATTATCAGACATATCTTAATAAGATAATGATTATTGTAAGCAGAAAATGTTCACATCAACATAAGTTTGAAGATCAATGAAATCTAACTTGTGGCAGTGGGAAAGAAACATTAATAGGACTAATAATTACCTAGACCTCTTGTCTTGAGCTGGCGGTGAAGTTTCAACATAATCTACTTGTGTGTCCTGACAACTTTGTCATGACCAATATATGGATATATTTGTAAAATTTATAAAGTTAGTACAAATTTGAGTCATCTATTTTGGAACGGAGGGAGTAGGAAGTAGTCATAATTTCATAATCCAGAAACTCTTTCCATGCAAGTCCAGAAGTCATATTTCAGGATTTCACTAATGGGAAATGTAAACAGGAGACGAAATTCCCACATCACCAACCGAGAAACATTTTCCTCTCCAAAGCTTAATATGGAGATTTAACAATTCTACATTGGTATTCTTTGCTGACATCAATTTTTTTTGCAACAGAATTAATTTTAGTCTGCTCACTACCACCTTTTTTCATCAAGATAGCTACGGACAAAATCTAACATATGTCATCTACAAAACTGCATGCACCTACAAAATAAAAAAGATATCCACATGAAAGTAAATAATTGATTTTATTGCTAGATCACTTAGTGAAAGCTAAAGCAATTATCTATGAACCCCACAGATATTTAAAACTTTAACATTGATCTGATATATAGTTGAACTTGTAAAAATTGGGACATAACTTTCAAAACCTAAGTGGCAAATAGATTTTTCCCCAATTGTACATATGCAATGTATTCATACCAGTGTAGATGGGTGTGCTCATTGGCTCATGTACGTACCAGGGGAGAGACTGTTTCAGGCCATTAGCAAGTCGTACGTGCACACATGACAATGACTTGGCACATCTGCATTGTATTAGAGCAGTGAATTCATCGTCGATCTTAGTTGGTAATTAGATAGTTTAGTGGCTGAATGCACTAACCAAAATCTATGAACTAATCTAATTATACCAATGAAACAAAACATTAATACTTACATATAGTATATGGTAATCTGCTTGATCTGCTTATAGATATCATCCCGAGCACACTATACGGAGTACGGACAGGACACACGATGTGATCGGCTCTCCGGCGCCGGCGCCGCTCCGGCGCAGTACGTGAACTCAAACCGAGTTTGAGGTGTCAATCTTGCATGCTGCCAATCCATTGTAGTTCCTGGAATTTGCCCTGACCTAGGTCCGTTGCTGGCTGCCTGCCTGGATACGTGCCTCCCAGCCTGCAGTCAACGATGTCATGTGTAAGATTTGGATTGTGGGTCGTGCTTTTTCATTGATAATTGTAGTGGGTGCTGATGAATCTTGATGTCAAGGACAGCTAAAAGATGGCACCCATAGATGGAAAGAAAGATGAACACCGGCGCTAGGGCTTTAGCTCAACAAAACCCAATAGGAAAGAAGAGTTTGCTAATATAACAGGAGAATAAAGGCTACAGGTTACTTTCGTGCGGATTGGGGCCAGCAGCAACTGCTGACGAACGTGCACTCTGAAACCTTGCCAACGACGGCAATCGCTGAGGCTGCTTCAAACTGCTATCCACCTATCCGTGCACCACCTCTGCTGCATCAAAAACCACGAGATCGATTTATTTATTGGGCTGAAAACGGTTTCAAGATTGTAATATACTGTAGTTATAACCTGAAATCCGTGAAAATTAAAAGTTTGGGGGCAAAGAGAATCGGGGAGAGAAAAATGTTACATCGATTCAAGGATGAGAAGTGGTGTTTTGGCTCTAGCCCATCTGTTGATGAGGGAGAGAAGAAGCGAGGGGGTTACGTCGATGCCGTTGTAGAGGAGAAGCGACCGATCCTGCTTGCACGGGTCGGTTGTTCTTTTATTTTTGGCGGAGATGTTTTTTCTACAATGGAGATGGATTTGTTTTGGTAGAATTTTAATTGGCCTATGCCATCCTTTTCATTGGCCTATGTTAGCCTATTGGACATGTCTTATGTGAGCCCATTGGACTTGTTGTCCATGTTGAAAAAGTCTCTAGCGTTATCTAAAAAGAAAATTCATAGCGTTAATCTGCACCGTAATAATTCGGTCCCATCATATGAACGTGCCTAATTAGTATAAATATAGATTTGTCCTCACCCTTCCAAATACTGATTGGTTGTGCATCCCCCTCCTCCCCGGAGAATATCATGTGCCCCCACACCTTAGATGCTATATGCTGATATGAGTTGCTTGGAGCTTGTTGATCTGAGATATAGCAGCTCACAGGATGTCTTAATATTATTTACAGGAAACCTTAATGAGTTTGAGAATTGCACACAATTTGTACAAAAACTACTCAGATGCCCTTGGATCCCATATCCAACGACCTCGAAGTTTGTATCACCGTAGCATCTAAGATGAAGGAGAACATCATATTCTCCTGTATGTAAGAATATGATGTGCTACCACACCTTAGATGCTTTGGTGATACAAGCTCTTCGAAGCCGTTGGATTTGTGACTCAACAACTCCTCGGTGGTTCGAATGTTTTTTTTGCAGAAAGGCCCCCAAAGAGTTCGGCCACTGCTTACAAGCACAAAGACTGCTCAGATGCCATTGGATCTCAGATCAAACGACGTCGAAGCTCGTATCACCGTACCATCCAAGCTATGAGAGCACCTGCTGTTTTCTCGCACGGGAGAATATGAGGTGCTCCCGCACTGTAGATTCTATGGTGATACGAGTTCACGGAGATCTGACGGCTCACAGTAGGAGGTTTGAATGTTTTTGCAATATACGCCTCAGAGAGTTTGGGAATTGCGCAGAAAGTATAAGTACTACTGATGTGGCATCTGATCACAGATCATACGACCTAGATGCTCGTATCACCGTAGCGGCTAATCAAGCTACGTGGAGCACCTAATATGAGCAAGGGGGAGCCGTTGGATCCAAGATGCATCGGCACACACGAGGCCTGAATGTTTTATTTGCAAAAAAAAACCTTGGAGAGTTTGGAAATTGCGCATAATTACAAACACTACTCCCAAGCCATTGGATCTCAGTTCCAACGATGTAAAAACTCGTATCACCATAGCATCTAAGCTGCGGGGTGGATGTGACATTCTATGCCGCTGCCATTTTTGTTTGTAAACTTGCAAAATACGTGTAACTCATGCCGTTACTTGTCTAACCGCGAAAAGTGTTTGTTCAAAAAAACCATCTTACACTGAAATATCGAAACAACACACGGGGGTCCCACTTGTCATTGATCAAACTTGGACCTAAAACTAACAAATCTGAAAGACGAGATTCGAACTGGCAACCTGGACTACAAAGTGTAAGTCGATAGCCTGAAACAACAACGGTTGTCGGCTTTGTCCCATAACTTGATTTTATACAGTATTACGTTGAGTAGAGTAGAAGGAGTGCCTCGTCAATACGTGCATGACCGTTGACTCGCTTACTGGTGGGTCCCAGGTCTGCGATCTCTCTCTCCTCTCCATCGTCTAACCTTTAGACGCACGGGCACACACGAAGAGCGGCGCTAGCTTGCCGTGGTGTTATTATAACTAAAATAAAGCTTGGAAAATATAAGAATCGCCTAGAACAAGAGAAGTTGTGGTTGGTCGAGACGGAGCTAACCACACCTATCCTTCGTGCCACGTTAGCATGATGAAGCTGTGTGGCTAGTGGGGTGTTTTCGACCGACTGGCTGGGTCCCGAGGTCGAACCATAGGTACTACTACGTCTGACACAGTATATTTTTACACACACATTTTTCCTCCATGCCGAGACGTAGAACACCCTACCGCGCGGTTTCGGGGTCCTCCCGGGTGGTGCACACATATATTCTTCCTTGCCGAGACGTGGGACACCCTACCGCGCGTTTTCTGGGTCCTCCTCGGTCGTAGCGCCGAAGCAAGTAAATGAGTCATCAAATCATGAAAGACCACCTTTCCCGCCGAGTACATTAGTGAAGCACGGTGGATAGCTAGTTGGGCTAGTGCGACCGATTAGCTAGGCCGTCACCACATTTGTTTTTTCACCCCCTTTTTTAATCTCCTTGCCGGCAGGTAAATTTAAATATCCACCGCGGCATTGCTCTAGTCTTTGGAGTGCGGCGGTATGAAGGATTTTTAATTTTTGATTGAAGGGAGCGGTAGCGCGCGATAATTAGTCACGATGACTCCACCTGTAAAACCCACTGCTCCCTGATGTGAGAAGTCGTCCACTGGTGTTTTCCCATGGTGAAAACCAAAAGATTCCCCGCTCCTCGGCTGGCTCCCTCCGCCATCCCGTAGATTGCATTGCCTTTCAGCCGTTCTGCCCCCTTTGCTTCCTCTCCCCATTGCTTCTACCTGGTGTCATGGCGGCGCAGCAGATCACGGAGTCTGAGGTGAGGCGCCTGACACAGGAGCTCGAGGCCAAGGATGCGGAGCTCAGGGACAAGGACGTGGAGCTCTGTGAGCTCAAGGAGGAGAGGAGTGCCATGCTCCTCCGTTATGTGCAGGAGTTCACGGAGCTTCAAAAGCGGCAGACGTCCACAACAAAAATGCTCGAGGCGTCGGCGGCGTTGCTGCAGAAAGCGGGAGATACGATAGGCCGTCAGGGGAGCCAGCTAGAGCTCGAGCGGGCCAATCGTGACGAGTTCTAGGATCGCCTCAGCCACTTGGTGGACCAAGTTGCCACGCACATGTTGCGGCTGCGCGATGCTTACCGTCATGCCAGCGCGACCATGCCGGCCGTCGGGCTAAACCCGTTCAACCACCCCGTCGACTTCAACGAGCCGCGACTTCCTGACCTGGCCTCCTTCTTCACTTATATCTCCGTGGAGCTGAGCCGTCTCCGCGCGATGGTGGGGGCGGAGCCGGACAAGGAGGGGTTGCGGGCTGCCGTGCTGTTGCCGAGCGAATCATCTCAGGGCTCCGTCACCGGAATCCATTCGTGCCATTGGACGCCGCCTTTGTGGCTGGCTCTGTTGGTAGGAGGCGGGCTCTGCGGGCGGTTGCACCTCGCATCACCAACGTCATGCGCCTCGAGAAGCAGAGGGACTTCGGTGGTGTTTAGGCGTCCTCTACATGGGCATGTCCATGTCTCGGCGCAACATGACCGTTGGATCAAACTCAGACGGTGCAGATCAGTCATGTAGCACAAAGCGTGTGGGTGTGTTTGGTTGCATTCTCATCTCAATATAATTGTTCCCTCTTCATGTATTTGTGTTAACCTACTAGTGTGGACTCATGCACCTTTCATGCACTCTGCCAAACACCCAAAAGTGGGTCGAGAAGGGAACTTTTGCTTCCATCCCGTGCACCCTTCATACACCCTACCTAACACTGAGTCGTGCTTCATGTGGTTCATGTTTCATGGAGTACTGTAGCACCGTACTCTCCGTCTTGTTGTAGACCTAGTTACATTAACATTGATCTCACCGTTCATTCTCGATCGACAAGTCAAATAAGCGGTTCTATGTTACATTATTGTTCATATAGTTGACATGCGCACAACATCATTTGTTATTGTCATATCTTACTACACTAGCAACAAGATTATGTAGTACTGACGTATGAACCACTGCGCATGCCTAGTAGTAGGAGCACTGTGTATGTTCAAGTGGCTACCGTGTTTCGCAATCCTCCGTCATAAGAGTGGAAACACTTGTTGTAATCATTTTTTCTTCAAGAAAACAGTGGACACGCTCTAACATGCGGATCCTCCTCGACGGTCGTCGGGAACCTTGCTACTCACTTTCGCCGACATGTGGGACAATCAGCATTGGGGTCCACCAGCCATGCACGAAATTACTCCGTAGTAGAGTGCCCAACTACACGGTAGACTACCCCGATCGAAGCGCCGCAGTAATGCCCAATGAGCCGTCAAATCATAAAACCCCCTCCTTTCCGGCGATAAGTTGGACAGACGAAGCAACCATCATTTCACTCTTCTCTCTCAGCTTCCTCTCTACCCAACTCACTTCTCCCTCATCTTGTTCCTCATTTCTTCAAGAAAACCCCGACCTGCTTCTGCCATTGTTCTTCTCTCCCAAAGAAGGAAAGGTGAGCGCATCAATGGTGTTGATTCTGGCCAAGTCCCAGTCTTGCAACCCTGAGACTGATCCTATAACTCCCTCTCTGTTCTTCTTTTGGGTTTGTGATTTGGTTTCTTTTATTTTATTTCTATTTGAAATTTTATTGATGGACGCTGGAGCACCGGCCGAAGTGATGTCTATGGCTCTGGCCAAAACCATCGAGGCTCTTGGTACGAAGAAGCGCAAGCACCCCGCCGAGACTACCGCAGACAAGCTCAAAGCCATCGGCCTGTCCAAGCCACCCTCCGGATCCCTCATTAAGCAAGTCCGTAATATCTCTTCTTGAAGATCTTTTTCTCGATCTTGATCGTATTTTTTCATCTAACACGCAGTACTAGTACTAGTAGTACAACTTTCTGGGTGATCTTGCATGTGATTTTTGTGTGCCAAATGACGGTTCTAAGTTTCTCTTTTGACCAAAATATGCGAGAGGTTGACACTGATTTCTTATAGATTACTTTCAACTACTTTATGAACATTAATGCTAACTTTGAAGAGGGTATATTTGGCTTAGTAACTTGTGTTATGGATACTGCAAGTAATCCCTCTGCTCTCATGCCTTTGAAGACATGTTCTAGTGTCTTTGTTCACTCATTTCTGTGCGTATATGTAGTCATATCACTGGTACAGCGACGTGCTATACAAACGGTTTTTAACCCCTTTCCGCGACTTGGAACCGTCACCAAGTGAGTGTGGGCGATAGGGGGGGTCCTTCCCACATGACCCAAAAACTGTTGTGTGCGATCGGGCGAGGCATCGAAACCCAATCATTTCCATAGGTATGTACATCCCATACAGTGAATCCCAGGAAATCATTTCCGTAGGTATGTACATTCCACACGGTGAATCCTAGAAAAACATTTCCATAGTTATGTATATCACACACAGTTCTTTGTGTGGAAACGTTTCTGCAAGGTGGCCTAACGCAAACAGTTCGCTGCCGGAAGCCGTGTGTGATTGTTAGTTGATCGAACACGCCTACTTTCTAGAAACCATGCGGGTTGTTTGAGTTCATTGCCCACGGTGCTGTCCGAGTAACCGTCTGCAATAGAAAACCCCAATAAGCATGGTAATTACCCTATTATTGATAATCCATGTACTAATCAAACTGATATTTCTTATAAAACACGCCAGATATTTCATATCCGTATAAAAGCAACCATGATTTCATAATTGAATTACATCAGATAGCTTCGGCACTCAGTTACGCCATTACACAACAGCACCAAGTTTCACATGCGACATCAAAACCTTTGGAAAGTAGCATCATACACGGTAAATAGGCGTATGAATCTCATCTCGGAAGCTATGAAGCGGAAGGCAAATATTGAGCCTTCAGTGATGTTGAATGTCCTTGCAACTTTAGGCCAGTGGCTATGGATAATTGTCCGCCCAACATTCGTCCTCTTCAGCAAGACTTCAATATTGTACCGTAGGTGTTGAATGAATACCTCCCTCGCCTCTTGACCATGCAGGTGGTTTGAGAGGTAATCATCGGTGAACTGCTTTGAAAAGTACTGAAAACAAAGCTATGCATAATTTGCTGTTGTAAATTTTGAACGGCGCAAGGGGTAAAAACAACGTAAAAGATTTGGTACCATCCTATAGTTGACTGATGTCTTCTTCATTGTGAAAACAAAGATCTTGTTGTTATTCGTCGCAAGTTTCTTCATCCTAACAATCTTTCTGAGTTTCTTGACTTGACTAATATTCATGGACATCTCATTTCCCCATATGCAAAATGGGTCGAACAGTGGGTCTAAGCCTATCACAGCAGGACCTACATGTGCAAGACCAAATTGTAAGAAACCTAAATATTAGAATGATTCCTGCAAGTGCACAATAATGTGCTATTAGCCAAAGGACCCTGCTTGAACAAACCTCGATGGTAAACCGCAGTGTCTCCCATTGTTTCCCTGCAACACACATAAGGAAGATCTTGATCAGGTTAACTGAGAGTTGCCATACTATCAGTAGAATATGTATTGAGTACACCCAAATTCGATTGGTGTCACATGCATAACAATACAAAATTGTACCCACATCAAATGATAATCAAATTGCATAACTGAACCAAATAGTTAAATGGACAACAGACCAAATGAACCAAAATAGTCAACTGAGCATGACATTGCAGAATAGAAACATGTACTAGAAGATAAGACAGTTAACAAAACAAAGAATGCTTGAGAGTAGTACTACGAAATGTAGCAATTGTTGGACCAAAGTGTTAACTGAACATTACATTTCAGAGGACCAAACTGTTAACTGAACATCATGTTGCACATTAACATTACAGAGGATAAATCACTAGAAGGCACTGGTGGTGGCCTCGAGAAAACATCACGAACTGTATTTTAAAAGTAGACAACCGTGTGGCGGTGTCGACGGTGGCCTCGAAGACGAGCTGCTCCTCCAAGATCTCGCGGTCGACACACATGGCAGCCATAGCGACATCGTGCGCGCGTGCAGCCGCATGCTACTGAGCTCCATGTTATACTGCGTGCAAAATGGCTGTGGGCGACGCTTAATTAGAGGAGGAGGGCAGTGATTTTGGTGGAAGGTGTCACACCGTCGGTCGGGGCATGAGGGACGGGAAAGGAGGAGGATGGTGTGGGTGGGGTGTGGATTACCTGACCATATCGACGAGGCCACGCAACAAGAAGAAGGGTCGGCGGCGAGGAGGCCGGCAGCAAAAGAAGGGTCGCCGACGAGGAGGCGGCGCTACAAGAAGAAGGGTCGGCGGCGAGGAGGCGGCGCTGCAAGAAGAAGGGTAGCCGACGAGGAGGCAGTGCTGCAAGAAGAAGGGTCGCCGACGAGGAGGTTGAGCTGCCAGTAAGCAGTCGTTGTCGTCCTCCAGGACGCTGTTTTTGAAGTCTTCAATACAGCACAATATGTTCTTCACTTGTAAATAAAACATCATGTCGTCGTGCGATCAACCGGCAGGGCACGGGAGGACGGCAGCTGGTTGCACTAAGAGGTAGCGGTCGACGGCGGCGTCCCATGCCGCTGAGGAGGGCGCGCGCACAGGCACGGGTGCGGCGAGTGTAGCCAAACGCACGGGGATCGGCGCCGCGGTGGGTGGAGGGGCGCGCACGGGCACGGGCGCTGGCACTGGCATGTACACGAGCTCGCATGGGTCCACGGAGACCTCGCTGACGCCCGCGGCTTCCAGCTCTGCGATAGTGCTTGGCGACCAGCCGTCAATTCTACGGGGATGGTCGCAGGTGCGGGTGCGGGGATGGGAGCTGGGACGGGAGCGGGGGCAGCAACCGCCGCGGCCAGCTCGTTTTGGGCCATGTCCATGAGGCCCCATTCCTCATTATTTTCTATCTCCTCCGGCTCGGAGTCGACTTCACCAAACTTGAAGACTAGTGGCAGATGATGCTTCTGCGCCATGGCGTTGGTGGAGGTCTGCGGGAGGGAGGGGAATGGGAGGCGAACAGTAAGGCCGCCCATATTAAGTAGCGGCTCAGGTGCCATTAATGGAGAGGAAGGCGGGTGGCCATGGAAGTCAAAGGCTTGCTTCCCAGTGAGCCTGCGCAGCATACAGCTCGCACGCTTCCCGGTGAGCCTACGCATTGGAGGACAGATTGCACACCTCTCGGTCAGCCTGCGCACCGGGCTGCGCTTGCACGCCTCCCGTTCAGTCAAGTAGCTGTCCACACGCACCTCCTATAGCCATTAAAACCAAGACACGCGGCGTCACGAGAATGGTTAACAAAACGCACACGGTTTGAATTATACAAACGTTTGAGATATTAAAGTGGCAGCTATTTTTCAAAATGCCTTTGTTGGCTGTTATTCGAGGGCGCCTTCTCTCAAAATGGACATGAAAAATACCACAGCATGTCGGGTGCCATTCCATGATAGCATGCCAAGTTTCATGTATTTCTGACGAGTTTTGGATTTACTAGAATTTAAAAATAAAGTATCTTAACATTTTGCCGGCAATCAACGGTGCCATGGTGTTTGAAATTCATTCCCATTTCTTGCATGGGACCTAAGCATGCACCCAAGGACAAAGATTGGATTTTTCAACCAATTTATATGCACTGGAGCATGTGCATTTAATTCAAATTTGAATTATGCACATAAATGCATTGAAAACCCAATTAATGCATAACAATGTCCAAACGAACCCCGAAAAATCCCAAAAATTAACACAACACTCCTATTGTTCTATGTTGGCACAATAATTTTTTTGAAAGCAATAAGAGGCAATGGATATCGTTTCGTCCCCAAAGGTGGGACGTTCCCTACCGAAACCATCATGCTTGTTGTGAGAAGCATATACCCAAACCTGCCCCAAATGGGACAAAAATTTTACCACGACATGTTGATGCTGCTCCATGATAGCATGTCAAGTTTCATGAATTTCAAACGAGTTTTGGATTTACTAGAATTTAAAAACCAGGTATCTCAATGTTTGCCACCGAGTGACGGTGCCCTGGTGCTCGAAATTCATTACCAATTTTTGCTTGGGACCTAAGCATGCAACCAAGGACACATATTTGAATTTTCAACCAATTTATATGCATTAGAGCATGTGCATGTATTTCAAATTTGAATTATGCACACGAATGCGTTGAAAACTCAGTTATGCATAAAAATGCCCAAACGAACCCCGAAAAATCCCAAAAATTGACACAACACTCCTGCTATTCTAAGTTGACACGAGAAAAAATTTGAAAGCAATAAGAGGCAATGGATATCGTTTTGTCCCCAAAGGTGGGACATTACCGAAACCATCAGGCTTGTTGTGTGAAGCTCTGGTTTGTGAGAAGCATATCCCCAAACCTGCCCCAAATGGGGCAAACAATTTACCACGGCATGTTGATGCCGCTCCATGACAGCATGCCAAGTTTCATGAATTTCAGACGAGTTTTGGATTTAATAGAATTTAAAAACTAGGAATCTCAATGTTTGCGGCCGGGTGACGGTGGCGGGGTGTTTTCCATTCATTCCCATTTTTTGCATGGGACCTAAGCATGCAATCAAGGACACAGATTCAAATTTTCAACCAATTTATATGCATTAGAGCATGTGCATGTAGTTCAAATTTGAATTATGCACATGAATGCATTGAAAACTCAGTTAATGCATAAAAATGTCCAAACGAACCCCGAAAAATTCCAAAAATTGACGCAACACTCCTGTTGTTCTATGTTGACACGAGAATTTTTTTGAAAGCAATAAGAGGCAATGGATATCGTTTCGTCCCCAAAGGTGGGTCGTTCCCTACCGAAACCATCCGGCTTGTTGTGAGAAGCTCTGGTTTGTGAGAAGCATATCCCCAAACCTGCCCCAAATGGGACAAACAATTTACCATAACATGTTGATGCCGCTCCATGACAGCATGCCAAGTTTCATGAATTTCAGATGAATTTTGGATTTAATAGAATTTAAAAACCAGGTATCTCATTGTTTGCGGCCAAGTGACGGTGGCAGGGTGTTTGACATTCATTCCCATTTCCTGCATGGGACCTAAGCATGCAACCAAGGACGCAGATTTGAATTTTCAACCAATTTATATGCATTAGAGCATGTGCATGTAGTTCAAATTTGAATTATGCACATGAATGCATTGAAAACTCAGTTAATGCATAAAAATGTCCAAACGAACCCTGAAAATTCCCAAAAATTGACACAACACTCCTGTTGTTATATGTTGACACTAGGAAAAAAAATTTGAAATCGAGAAGAGGCAACGGATATCGTTTCATCCAGAAAGGTGAAACGTTCCCTACCGAAACCATCACCCTTGTTGTGAGAAGCTCTGGTTTGTGAGAAGCTTATACCCAAACCTGCCCCAAATGGGATAAAAAAATTACCACGACATGTTGACGCCGCTCCATGATAGCATGCCAAGTTTCATGAATTTTGGACGACTTTTGGATTTACTAGAATTACAAAAGGAAGTACGTCGACGTTTGCCAAAGAGCCACAGTTTCGTGGTGTTCGAATTTCATCCCCATTTCTTGCATGGGACATAAGCATAAACCCATGGACACATATATGATTTTATAACCCATGTTAGTGCACTGAAGCATGTGCATGTAGTTTAATTTTGAATTGTGCACCTGAAATGGATAGAAAACCAATTTAATGTATAAAATGTCCAAACGAACCCTGAATAATTCCAATTCTTTTACGACACACATATAGTTGCATGTTCACTGCAGATAAAAGGTCTAGCAATTCAAACACTGTCCATTGCCACTGTGACCCCATTATGTAATTCAAATCAAGATGAAAAATCAAGTAGATCCCACACAGTTTATTATCACCAACCGTGTGAGATGCAGCACAAAATATCCTAGAGCACCGTCGGTGTATAGTACACCTATGGCTTACGCGAGAAGGTGCATTGGCTACAGTCCATAGCCGGCGTGTCAAGCACACTAGCGCGCTCCCCAACTATCATTTCACTGTTCAATCGTCGCCGGTGAAAGATGGGGACATGGACCCGCGTCGTGAGGGCAACTTCGGCGGCCCACTCCGGCGAGACCGCGGCCGCAGCCGCCGTGCGCGTGCTAACAAGGTGCATAACCGTGGCCGCAATCTGTGACCGCGCGACCAAGGCAGCCCAAACGGCCGCTGTTGCTTCTCAGGTGGTGGCAGCAACATCTGCCTCGGGCATATAAACTGGCGAGAGCGGCACATCAGTTGTTTGTTCCGCAGCGGTGGCCTTAGCGCTGATGGAGGCAGCCGACGACCATGTCGAGGCCGTCCATGCCCAGCTTGCGGCGGTCACTACACAAGTCGAACGAAGCTTCTCCGACAACTGTTGGCAACCCACGGCCGAAGAGTTGGCAATCACCGAGATCGTTCGAGCAGTCGTCCGTTCCTTCGCCGCATACCTTGCAATGACAAAGCCCATCCAAGCCCAGACTGCGGCCGCCCACTCCCAGCTCATGGCGGCCTTTTCCAAAGAGATGGCGAGCACGGATTGCGAGATGCTTGCCGAGTATGGTGTGATGGATATCATGGAGCCCCTTCCCCAGGAGACCGTCGGGCGTGAGCTGGACATGGAGGCGGCGGAGATCGACGAGCACCAGCCGTAGTAGTACTCTTTGTTTTGTTTAATTAAGAGCACCGGTCTTTAATTTTTTAGAGTAATGTTTAGGTCAGAGCTCTATTTAATTGCTGAACTTGCTCAATTAAGAAGTGTGGGTGTGTTGTAGTCTCCTTGTGTACCCAAATTATGCAATGACGTGGATGACTACTACCAGGGAAATTTGAACCAAAATTTTTTACGTTCAAACTCATCACACATGGGTTAAGCTACCTGAATAGTTTGTGATGATCACAAATCGTACACAGTTCTGAATAAGGGACCGTGTTTGATGACACTTTGCGCGCCAGTTTTTCGCTGAAGCGATTCCAAATTTTCGGCTTCCATGGAAATATCTACCTCCCCACCCCCTCCCCCTTACCAAAAGCCACATTTCCCCTATTTCCGCCTTTCCTTTCCAAGTTGAAATCCTCACTCCTTGCTTGTAGCACTGCCTCCTCGTTGGTGACCCTCCTTCACGCTGCTCGGCCTCGTCTATCCAGGCAGGTAATCCACACCCGACCCCCATCCTCCTCCTCCTTCCACATCCCACATGCCCCGACCACCGGCGCGACACCTTCCACCAAAATCACCGACCCCTCCACCAAATAAGCGCCACCCTAAGCCATGGTGCACGTAGTATAGCCAGGAGCTCGAGGAGCATTTGGCAGCAGAGAAGCAAATCGCGGCCGCACGCGCGGATGAGGTCGCGATGGCTGCCATTCGTGCTGACCCCCAGATCTTGGAGGAGCACCTTGCAATTTTCTAGCTACGCCGGTTAAGCATGCTCGGTTTACCCGTTGCGTGTGCTGCTCCTGCCTTTCCTTCACAAATTCTAGTGAATTGTGCTATCTAATTTTACCATGCAATCTATTGCTCTAGTGTATATCTTCTATATGTCATGCAGTGTGGTGCTCACTTATTAACTGCTTGGTTAATTAGTTGTCGTCTTCAGTTAACTGTTTGGTTCAATTCTACAAATGTGATGTTCAATTCTTCAGGCTGTGCAATTTTGTATTGTCTTCCATGTGAGAAATAAATCGAATTTATCTTTACAAAATACACGAGAAACGAATACAATTGCTATATTTCCAAGTTGTCAAGCATGCTTGGTTTGGTTATACATTGTGCAATGTGGTGCTCAGTTAACGTTAGGTTCATTTGTGTTGTGGTGTTTAGTTAACAATTTGGTTCAATTCTGGAATGCGATGTTCAGTAGTTGTGGGTGCATTCTTTTATTATATACCATGTGAAGAATAAATTGAATTTGAATGTAGTAAATACATGAGAAACAAATACAATTGCTATATTTCCAAGTTTTAAGCATGCTTGGTTTGGTTATCTGTCTGATCTTCTATTAGGAGTATGTTATATTGGGCAATGTGGTGCTCAATTAATGTTTGGTTCATTTGTTGTGGTGTTTAGTAACTGCTTGGTTCAATTCTGCAATGCGATGTCCAACTGTCGTGGGTAGAATTTTGTATTTTTGTGCACGTGAGGAATAAATCAAATTTGGCTGCACTTAATACATGAGAAAAATATACAAGTGCTATATTTCCTAGTTCTTAATCATGCTTGGTTTGGATAAATGGGCGTTCCATGTGGCTTGAATTAATCTGATGAATCAACAATGTGCTTATTTTTCATCAACATATTTTACTGATAGCATGCAAACCCTTACTTAACCTTATGAATAACTACCTTATATGTGTTGCAGGGAAACAATGGGAAGCACTAAGGTTTACAATCGAGGTTAGCACGTGCATGGTCCGTTGTCTAATAGCACATTATTGTGCAATTGCAGGAACCATTCTAATATTTAGATTTTTAACAATTTGGTCTTGCACATGTAGGTCCTGCTATCACAGGTTTTGACCCACTGTTTGACCCTTTTTGCATGGGGAAATGAGTTGTCCATGAATATCAATCAATTCAAGAAACTCAGAAAGATTGTTAGGATAAAGAAATTGCCGACAAAAAACAACAAGATCTTTGTCTACCCAATGAAGAAGACATCAGTTCACTACAAGATGGTACTAACTATTATACCTTGCCTTTTTTATTCCTTTGCCCCATTTCCAATACAGAGAAGATATTTATGCACATCCTTGTGTTCAGGCCTTTCCAAAGCAGTTCACTGATGATTACCTCTCAAACCACCTCTATGGTCAGCAGGCGAGGAAGGTTTTCATACAACACCCACGGTTCAATATTGAAGTGTTCCTGAAGAGGACGAAGGACGGACGGTCAATCATCCATGTGCACCGGTCCTAAAGTTGCAAAGACCTCCAACATGAATGAAGGCTCAATATTCGCCTTCCGCTTCAGCAGTTTTCCTGATGAGATGCATTTGTCTATATATCGTCTATGATGCTAATTTTGAAAGGATCTACATGTTGCATGTGAAACTTGGTGCTAGTGCAGTTGTGTAATGGGGTAGCTGAGTGCTGCAGCTATATCATGTTGTACTCTGATGTATTTCAATTATGAAATCCTACTTCCTTAATATGGAAATGAAATATATTATGTGCTTAATATGAATGTCAATTAGATTAATAAATGGATTATTAATAATAGGGCAATTAGCATGCTAATGGTGAATTAGCCTGCTAATTGGGTTTTGCTATTGCAAACAATTATTGAGAAAACACCATGGGAGATGACCTCAGGCAACGCACACAGTTTCTAGGAATAAACCGTGTTGGATCAATGAACAATCACACACGACCTTCTCCTGAAAACCGTTTGCGTTAGGCCACCTTGCGCAAATGTTTAGCACATAAAAACTGTGTGTGATGGACAGCTTTGCCACAAAGTTTCTTATATGCACCTTGTGTGATGCATCCAATAACGCAAACGATTAAATTGTTAATATCGTGTGCAATGCCAATGCTATCACAAACGATTTAACGGGGAAAATTGTGTGTGATGTACCTGTGAACGGAAATGTTTTCCTTGAAGCGACTGTGTGGGATGTACATACGAACGGAAACGTTTAGCGGGGACTGACTGTGTGGGATGTACTTGCGACTGGAAACAATTTTGCCTGTATAATTGTATTTTTAGCTCTACTGTACTTATTTCCGTATATGAGCGCTCGCCAGTCGCACACGACCTCATTTTGCCTAGCGTGTGCGCCAGGAGGGCATATCCCCGACGGTTTCTGGGTCGTGTGAGAAGGACCCCCTATCGCCATCACTCACTAGGCGACGGTTCCAAATGCTGTCGTGGGAAGGGGTTAAAAACCGTTTGTATAGCACCGACGCGTACCAGTGAGTGGCACTAGTGGAAGTCAACCTATAGCTCCACTCGATGATTCAATTCATGCCACTTTTTCTGCAGTTCACCTGAAATGAAGCAAAGATGGCATCATTCAGCTAGGAAGAAGTACTTGCTCTCGTGAGCTGGCAGGTTCTTCTTTAGTAGTTGCACAAAAATTGAGCAACATTAAGGTTAGCTGTCCTGCTCATGTAAGGTGCAACTATAATTTGCTTATCTTTTTTTGCAGTTCCACTAAAATAAAGTGCAATTGTGGTGATAGTGACGGCTCATCTTGCATAGGCTAATAAAATGTTGCAAGAGATTACCAGCAGAATTTGAAGGAGGTTTTGGAAACTCCAATCACCATTTTGTGCAGTTCCACCAAAATTGAGAGATGTTTGCCACGTGACATTTTAGTTGAACTGCACAAGACACTCATTCCAAAAAAAGTGTTTTGTGCAGTTCACCAAAAGGTCACAATAGCAACAAGGTGAAATGGATATCCCTATCTGCACAAAAAGATAGAAAGTAAACAGTTGCTGGTCAATAAGAAGATATGAAACATACACGAAATGAAAAGAAGCATCTTAATTATGTTCATGGGAATCACGCAAGGACAATAGAAATTTTAAGACGTCAACAATGCTTGATGTTACCGGAAGCATTACGATCAACAATGACATTCTTCAAATATGGGATTACTTTAATGGTGGCATTGCTTGTTTACGGAATCTGATAAATCAACAAGACTAAAGAGTTGGTTTAAGGGCATGGGACCGTGGGGGCACCAGGACACTCAGCAGCGTAAATAAGCAACTTACTTATCATACTGGGGAAAACAGCAGGAGTACCATTTGTAACACAGTTTAACTGCATCATATCATTGGATGCATTAGATTAACAATAACACTGGTTAGACATGTCCTTAAGGTAACAGTGTGATCGCTTCATTTTACATGTGCCCTTACATTAACAACAGCAAAAAGTTGGTATAAGGACATGTGAAAGTGGACGCATCAGCACAATGTACCTACAAGGAGGCATAAAGTGGTGATGCTGAGTTTGTTCATGCTATGTGAGGGCAGCAAATCTAATCCTGGAGACCTTTTACTATGTGAGGGCAGCAAATCTAATCCTGGAGACCTTTTACTATGTGAGGGCAGCAAATCTAACCCTGGAGACCTTTTACTATGTGAGGGCAGCAAATCTAGTCCTGGACATACTCTATTGACTTGTCCACCAGCCGCCACTTTCTATCCTTTTTTCAACTAATAATAGATATGTTCCTTATCCAGTTTGTACTGTGTTTTCCCATTATTTCTCTTTTCAACCAAGATACCGGTTGGGTATCCGGTCTCTACTACTTTCCCCCTGTTATTTCTTCTTTGAATCAAGTCCTAGATTCATGCTACGACTTTCTCCCTTTATTCGTTGTTTGAACCAAGTCCTAGATTCGAATGCATGAAGTAGCTTTACCTCTAATAATACTAAAAATTTAGGTGGCTTTGGAAGAGCTAATGGAAGTAGAAAAAGATGCACATGCAGACACGTGGGGAGCTGGGGCAGTAGAGCCAGGCCGCTTTTGAAGAACTTACACCTGAGGGTCGTCGGGATGTCGGCGGCGGCAGGTCGGATCTGCGTACAATATGGCAGGGAGGAAGAAGGGTCGGAGGACCTCCCGAGCCAGCGTTGTGTCGGAGAGAACGGCACGAGCAGAGGATCGGGCCCCGCCAGCAGCTGTGGGTTTCCTCCCTCGCCGGTGATGACCGCGTGAATGATGCACCTAGTCGTCTACACACACCGGCCGAAGGGATCCGGCTAGATCTGTGACCAACGGTGAGCAGAGAGAAAATGTCGCTACCGCTATCTTATTTTGATCTGGAGAGGGTGAGGGAGTAGCGGATTCAACTTACTTACTTCTGGAAAGGTCAGGCTATGCGATTTGACGGCGCGTTACTACTGGAAAGACTTGTGATATGACTACTCACTATAGTCATGAATTACTGGCGCTACGACCGGGGTGATGCCCCCCTTCCGTTCCGCACTCTAATCTGGTGCATGACCCGTCGACCCGGATGCTGGATCTCCCACATGTCGGCGAAGTACGTAGTAAGAAGGAGCAAAGAATCATGCGGTATATATAGTGTATATATTAGTACTACTACTCACGTCGGAGAAGTGCGAACCACGGCAGCCCAGTGAACCAGCAGTAGAAACAATGTGGTAATATGGCCATAAATACAATGTGCTACAGTCCAGACTGTAGCATGTACAGTACTATGATACGTCTCCAACGTATCTACTTTTCCTAATGCTTTTCCTCTTGTTTTGGACTCTAATTTGCATGATTTGAATGAATCTAACCCCGTACTGACGCTGTTTTTAGCAGACCTACCATGGTGTTGTTTTTGTGTAGAAATAGAAGTTCTTGGAATTGAACAAAACTTTGCGAGGATTTTTATATAATAAATAAGAATTCCTGGAGCCAAGATCCACCAGAGGGGGGCACCTGGGTGGGCACAACCCACCAGGGCGCACCCCTCCTGGTGCAGATGGCGCGTCAACGGTATCACTCCACTAAACTTGGATTTTGGGATCGCAATAGTTTAGCGGAGTGATAACCAGCGCGTCAACGCTCCCTTGGATTTTGGGATCCAGGCGATGCAGCCCGAGATGGCACCTCCCGTCTGGATCCGAGGGAAGAAGTAATGGCGGAAGAGCGCCGTGTTGGGGTGCACCCCGGCGAAGCCCTCAGATCTTGTGAAAAAGGGCCATTGCACGCCACCGCATTCGGAGTAAAATCCGGAGGTGGAAGCTGAAGGTATGCATGATGTCATTGAAGAAATCGGAGAAGGGAGGCAGAGCCCACAAGAAAAATAATCCACAAAGAAGGTGTACCGATTTGGGGCAGGCTCAGCCTTGATCGTGAGGATGGCGTGTGGTGGATGCCCAATTCTCCCTCCCCCGTCTTCACTCCCCACAGGGCCTGAAGGAGTCCCCAAGCTCGAACACATCAACCGTCGAGGGAAGAAGAAGGCGGATCTGCCCGCTGCCCCGCCAAGGCTCTCCGTGGCTCCACAGCTCCGGCGTCCTTGGCCACACCCTTGCCCTTGGCGGATTTTGGCGCCATGGTAGCTGGAGGAGGAGGGTAGGACAAAGGGCGGCGGAAGTGCAACGGCAGCGAGCAGAAATGAAGCTCGGAGAAGAAGAGGAAGCCGGGCGGAGGTTTCTGAGATTAGGATTGCACGAAGGGTAAAAGGAACAGTGCACCCGCGGTTATCCCTTTTTATGGGGAAGTCACGGGTCGTGATGCCCATTTACTTCAATGTGACGCGTGCGTGCGGGAACCGCCCCACGCATGCTGCCCACGTCACGCACACCCCTCCGCGCCGTGCCACGCGCGCGGGTCGTGGGAGGCGGAGCGCGCAAAGAATCTTACCATGGTAAAAACCGTCCCACCTACCCGCGCACCGTTTTGGGCCTGGCCCAACAACGTGTCGCACTTATGTGTGGCCCAGGCCCGGGGGCTCGTGTCGGTGTACAAAAATAGGGGCACATTTTTGTACCCCTTTACCTGTGCACGGGCAGTCGGAGCCGCGCCCACGGCCACACCAAGCAGGACGAGGAAGGTGAGCCAAGGTAAGACCAAAGCCCAAGACGGTCAAAGCAACGCCAGGGACCAAGACCACAAAGATCAGATGGGCGTAGCAGGTTCCCCCGGCAAGGACCCTTGCCGGGGCAGCCTCAGCAACCCCGGCAAGACCCTTGCCGGGGCAGCCTCAGCAACCCCGGCAAGACCCCTTCTAGGGCAGCTCGCCCGCACCAGTCGAGCGAGCCACCCTTGAGCCCACCAATGCTCACACAAATGCATTGGGACAGGGCTCGGGAGGCACCTCCGTGGTGGCATGCAGATCTTTATGAAGACATAGGATACTCAAGATCAAATGAGGATAAGAAGGCAACCATCATCACCGAAGAAACCCACAAGACCCCAAGCAAGACCCTTGCCGGGGAGGCCAGCGCGCCATGGAAAGACCCTTGCCGGGCCACCCGGCAAGACTCTTGCTGGGGAGGCCAGCGTGCCACCGCAAGACCCTTGTCGGGCCACCCGACAAGGCCCTCGCCAAAGCGCACCGGATGGGCCACTACCAGGACCGCACCAGATAAGTCTTCGCCGTTGTTCGCATGCAGCTGCCAACCCAACCAGCTGGGCAGGCACCTGCGTGGCGGCATGCAATCCTTCGTGGAGGCTCCACCACCGCGCCACCTCAGCTGCCTGCCTGCCTACATGGCACCGCATGCATCGCTGGCCAGGGCGCGTGTCGAAGCAAGGAGGAGCGGCGACAGATGGGATCGGCCTCGCCCCCATCCCCAATAAAGCGAATGGACACCTAAGCCTCGCATTAAATGCGTCTAGTCCTGTAATACGAGGGATAACCTCGCATCGCTGTACCCTTTCCACCTCCTGCTTGCCACTGTGGCAACCCCTTTTCTATAAAAGGAGGCCCGAGGCGACCAAGGAAAGGATTCGGCTCTTTGGAACCTCGCAGCACCTAGAGCTAGTTCGAGAAGTCAAGAACACTAAATACATCCACCAAAGTAGGACTAGGGTTTTACGCATCCTCGCAGCCCGAACCTGGGTAAAATCCCTTTGTGTTGTCTGCTGGTCCCGCTCTTCTCACGATCCTTGCGCCCCGCAACTGTAGAAGGGATTCCAGTGATCCCATAGGTGTCGTTTCCCACCGACACACACCCTCTCCTCCTTATTGGGGTTAGGGAATTTTCAGCCATCACGTCGTTGCTGATTGAGGTCAATCCCGCTCGAATGGAGACTAGATCTGCGAGGGGAAAATAGCCCTGTGTCTGGAGTCGACTCAGCTGAAGATGTGGCACTGAGCAACTCTGCCAATCACCCTCTTGAGGGCCATGGGGGCGCGAAGAGGAGCCTGGGGCACTGGCCATGTTAGAAGGCTTTTTTTGTAGCTAATCTTGACGGTTCTTCTTTTGCGCGATGTGAGATGGCATTTGGGGATCTAAATCTCCTTATATAGATGCCATCCGAGCGTGATGAGGGGCTTATTTGCAAAAAGTCACGGACTGTTCATATTCACCCAGCGTACGGAAATCGAAGCGACAATAGGAAGGAGTCATAAAGACAGAACATAGGGGTCAAAACCAGACTGTCTTTGGTCCGAAGTATAATGAAGAACCCGCCTTGCAAAGCCAAAGACATGAGCCGGATACTACTCGTCATTGAAGGCAAGTTCGGGGGCTACTGAGGGAGACTTGGATTCGGGGGTCCTCAGGTGTCCGGCCTATTCAAGCATGGGCCGGGTTGATGGGCCGTGAAGATAGAGCGGAAGATTATTCCCCATGTTCAGATAGGACTCCTGGCTGCATGGAGGGCAAGATTGGACTCCAGATGTATTGTTTCCTTCCCTTGTAAACCGCCTCTGTACCCCTCCAGTGTATATATAAACTAGAGGGTTTAGTCCATAGATATCATCAAAATTCATACAGGCTAGAGATCTAGGGTTTAGCCATTACGATCTCGAGGTAGATCAACTCTTGTAACCCCTATACTCATCAAAGATAATCAAGCAGGAAGTAAGATTTTACCTCCATTAAGAGGGACCGAACCTGGGTAAACATCGTGTCTCCTTTGTCTCCTATTACCTTCGATCTTCAGACACACAGTTCGGGACCCCCTAACCAAGATCGGCCGGTTTTGCCACCGACACCCCCCACCACACCAAATTCACAGCCGCCCTCCTCCCTAATGCGGGAGATGTTGCCCATTTGCTATCGTGCACTAGGCCGTGTGCCTCTTACTCCATGCTGCCGTAGTTGCCTCGACGACAACCACGTGAACCGTATCGGAGCCGATTCACCCCCGCCGTTGTTCATGGCACCGGAGCGGCTCCAACTTCGAATCCGTCCAGAGCCCCGGCGCTGCTTCCCCATAGCCATCGACCGTCGCGACATCTCTGCTTCCCTGCCGCCGGTAGCCACCACAACCGGCCTCATTCACTCAGGAGCTGGAGCTGCCTACTTCACCGGGCCACTAGATAGGTCGCACCCTCATCTCAAATCACTTTATTCAGGCATCAGTTGTCTGAATTTTTATTCTGGGCCAATCGATTCCCAATGGGAAGCAGCACCCCTCGAGGCGGCGGAGCTCCTAGGTTGCCGGTTGGCTGGTGTCTAACGTAAGGGTGCGGGGGTGCAAGTTCACCACGGAAGCAACGCTTAGATGGCTATCTTAGAGTTGCGTGGGTTGAAGGTACTGCCGCCGCCGAATCTGGATGACGGCGAGTCTTTGTGGATTGGCCGGGGGCGGCGCAACCACGACAGTGCGGTGGGGCGGGGAGCGAGGTTTTGGTCGGAGCTCTCGCGGCCACGGACGGTGGAGGCAGGCTGCTCTGCTGGTGGTCGCTGGCTCTTCGGGGAAGATTCTGAACAGTTCGGCCGAGAGGCACAAGACGACCATCAAGCCATCCGGCGTAGATCAGACAGTACCAAAATAAAATAAAATCGTGTGACCCCAATTTAGTCTTCAGTCAACAGACGTGTGACCACTCTCGTACCTTGTTGTTGATCTCTTAGGGTATTTCTTGAGATCAGAGAGATGTGTCATTCTTAACAATATGTGTTTTCTGCATCTTCAGCCACACCGTCTTCCGACTCACCGCAGCTGCTCCAACAAGGGAGGCATACACTAGAAGGGAGCTATAGTCCCCACTCAACAGTTCCCTGCATCGAATGTGCGTGCCCGACATGGACAGCCACAACAACTGCAGGGCCATCGACAAGTCTGCACATGATGCTCACTCCTATGAATGGCGGCCAGATAGGTTGTACCCTCATCTTACTTGTGTGCACCATTTATGGCTTTGTTATTCATTTAAGCATGGAAAATAGATTATCATGTTTCACTATATATTCATGCTGATCTCTTACGAGTCTTGTTCAGGAGTTAACTCTATTCCATAGTTCAGCTAAGAGACTTGTTCTTTAGGTAACGTTGTTCCATAGTTATCATCCATCAGCCAATGCTATCCCACAAGCTGGTGATTATAGTATTATACCACTTCTAGTATTACCTATGTTGTTCTTTAATACTTTCGTGTGCCATCTAGTTAATCTCGAGTACAAACGATTCATATTCTGTAGCTTTCATATGTGTTCTCCCTTTAGTTTGTGAGACACAGCTGCTAGTTAACCCCAGTCCTACTATTTATGTCGTCTCCTACAGGCACTCATTACATAAATCTAACTACTAATTGTCTTCCATGCATGTCAGATATAATTGCACACACTGATTCATCTACAAGAACCTCACGGAGCAATGTAACGGCCGACAAACTTGATGTCAATGATACCCAATATGATGGAACATGTAAAGGCAGTTCTTCACAAGACTTGCAGAAAGATGATGAATCCTGTTCACCCCATAAGATCCTTGCTCTAACTTGGCCCATGATATGGGTACAGCATGCATATAATGTCCTGGAATGCATCTACTCCATTGCACTGCCTTGTGCTTAGCCTGCTGATCATGCATGTAAATATGGCATGCCTTCCTATTTTTCAGTACCTATTCCATTCGTGATAACATGTTTTCAAATTCAAGTACTGTCATTCTACTCTATCGCAATGCCATCTGCTTAGTTTGGACATCATGCTTCTGAATATCTTATGCGTTGTTATTCATCAGTATGTACTTCATCTGTCTACCATACCATGTTCTTTTTTACATTGAAGTGTTGTTTTGGTGGTCTGTTGCAATGCCATCTTAGTTTCCCAATCATACACGCATATGTCGCCTTAGTGTTTTTCTGTATGTATTCCACTAGCATACAGTTTTACATTCAAGTAGTGTTTTTTACACTGTTGTCCTGTCGTATCCCTAGCTCTTACATCATACTCCCTCCGTCCGGATTACATGTCGCAAAAATGGATAAAATGAATGTATCTAAAACTGAAATACGCCTAGACCCATCCATTTATTTACGAATGGAGGGAATACATGTCAATATGTCATGCCTTTCTATTTTTCAGTAGCTATTTCATCTCTGATGTAGCATGTTTTATAATTGAAGCACCATTCTTCTATATAAGGCATGCAAGGGGAAGACGGCTATATTAATCTGAAGGGTTACAAACCAGATCTTTGCAAAAGATCCAAACGCCAGGAGATAGTAAACCAACTCCAGTTTTCATAGATACTTCCCCAGCATAGAGAAACCCAACTCCCACTGATAATAAGCAGATTCCAGTTGCCAAAGAACTAGTCCGCTCTAGTCCAGCAAAAATATGTCAACTCCATTCTAAGAAGTGTGTGAGTATCCACACATCATGAAATTTTAGCATTTTGATCATATTTTCTACATGTTTCTTACCCATCTCTCTTTTAGAAAATAAGGTTAAACGATAGAAGACTTCCTGCACTGGGATTGTATTCGAGGAAAGTATCTTGCCGGAATTCTCTGTGCCCCAATGTTGATGTAAGTACCTGTTGTATATCACTATATTTTTTTACGTCAGCATATATTTTGTTAATCGGCATGAATCCAATCTTTATCTGATCTAAATTTAGTTGTAGCAAAATGTTAAAGGCAACAATGTTGATTTTTGTAAGGAAAACTTCCTGGTAGTTTCGCATACTAAGTTGCATGAGTGTACTATCTCATAGCATGCACATTACTGAATTGTAGTGCTGCTTTGGTTGCCCATTCATTATTGTGTCATTGTTGCTTTCATATTACCTTACTTGGCTAATGATAGTTGTGCCATATTGTGTTAATTTGTTGTAGGCTAGTGTGGTATGGTGGCCCAAACGTTCGTTGTGTCAATGTTGCTTTCCTATTATCGGACCTGGCCAACGATAGCAATGCTAGTGTGTTAATTTGGTGCAGGCCGCTGAAGATAAGAAGCCAAACTCTGAAAACAGCAAGGCAACCCCATTGTTTCTTTCCAATAAATCTAGGCCAGGTAATATGGCAATAACTCATGATTAATCTGTTTGGTTCCCCTCCTAATTTATGTTACGATGTAGTGGTCGAGACACTCTCCACTATCAATAATACAAGCCTGCCAAAATCGCCATCTGAATCTGTTCAGTTTCCTCTGTCTTGAATGCAACAGAAAAAATGTATGTTTGTGAACCAATTAATGGCTGAAGCAATGATGGAAATGATGGAGGAATCATAGGTGCACATTCGTGCGCAACAACAACCGATCAATGTTTTTAGAGACAGTGTAGCAAAGCAGCAAGAACTTGCCCACATGCTTTTGGGCGTCATCCGCGCTGAGGTTGCAGATTGTGACGTTGTAGATCGTTAGGTTCTGTTCATTTATTTGCATGGCATCAATCTTTGATTGCCCAGTGGATGTAATTTCCTGTAATATATGCTGGATGTGCAATGTTTTTCCCTGTATGCCGTACCTTTGCTTGATCAGTTTTGGTCCTGTGCATAATTGCTCATGGTAATGGGCTCAAATTATCTAATTGGGCCTAAAGATATGTACGAACTTTAGTGGGCCCATTAAGTTAATGGGTCGTTACCAGGCCGAAAGTTAATGGTCGGCCCTGTTACCTCCCGGGTCGTTAACAGGCCGAGATTGAAGCGGGTAACAGGTGGGCCCATTTGATTTCACGGGCCGTTAACAGGCCGATACTAAGGTCGGGCTACATATGGCCCAACTATACTGTGGGCCTTTAGCAGGACGAAAGAGACAACGGGCTCGTACTGGACCATGAAGAGCATGGGCCGCTAAGAGGCCGAAAGTCAGGTCATACTATAAATGGCCCAACTGTGTTGTGGGCCTTTAGCAGGCCGAAAGAGAAACTGAGGTGGTATTGTACCATGAAGAGCATGGGCCATTAAAAGGCCAAAACTCAGGTCCGACTGCAAATGGCCCAACTCATTTATGGGCCGTCAACAGGCTGAAAGACACAGCGGGCCGGAAATTGGCCCAACACTTAAATGGGTCACTAAAAGGCCGAAAGATGTACATCCTGAAAATTGGCCCATCCCTTGAATGGGTCGTTAATAGGCCAAAACCACATCGGGTCAATATTGAGCCCAAATATATACCGGGTTGTTAACGGGCTCGAACTGACGATGGGCTACAATGGTGTCAAATCGTTAACGGGCAGTTAACGGGCCAAATTGGCACATCTTGTATGGGTCGTGGGCTTAAATGGACCTGACACAAGTAGGCCTTATATGGGTCGGCCTGCTAATTTTTACTGGGTCGGCCTTTTTCACTGGAATGGGCCACTGTTGGGCCATGCCACGTCTCAATGTATCATAGGCGCCTCCTGTCCAATGAGTGGATGACATCTGTCCCAACGGTGAGCCAACATGTGTTTCCTCCAGCCAATGAGAATTTTACACGTGGAAAATCCCCATTGGTCCGGGTTGTTAACGGGTTATCGGAGCTAAACTGGAACCTGATAGCTTGATGGCGACCCGTTACGATGGATGCCATGTGTCGGTCACCCTTGACGAAAGCACTTCTGTGACACGCGATTTATCGTCATGGAAGTGGACACTTCGTGATGATAATTTTGGTAATGTCATGGAACACTTCTACGGCAGCACATGTATGACTATCTTGATTCTGTCATAAAATCATCATGGATGTACATGCATGACAGAAAACGTGACCTACTGTGACAAACACGTATCATCACGGAAGTGTATTTTTTTGTAGTGATTTGTCATAAAGAACTCACATACTTATTGAAAAAATCTATTAGTCATCAAAACAAAGTACTGCTCGCATGCTCCTAGGGGGATAGATTGGTAGGAAAAGACCATCGCTCGTCCCTGACCGCCACTCATAAGGAAGACAATAAAAAATATCATGCTCCAACTTCGTTACATAACGGTTCACCATACGTGCATGCTACAGGACTCACAAACCTCAACACAAGTATTTCTCAAATTCACAACTGCTCACTAGCATGACTCTAATATCACCATCTTCATATCTCAAAACAATCATAAGGAATCAAACTTCTCATGGTATTCAATGCACTTTATATGGAAGTTTTTATTATATCCCTCTTGGATGCCTATCATACTAGGACTAAATTTATAACCAAAGCAAATTACCATGTTGTTTAGAGACTCTCAAAATGATATAAGTGAAGCATGAGAGTTCGACAATTTCTTCAAAATAAAACTACCGTCGTGCTCTAAAAAGATATAAGTGAAGCACTAGAGCAAGTGACAAACTACTCAAAAGATATAAGTGAAGATCAATGAGTAGTTGGGTAATTATGTAACTATGTGAAGACTCTCTCTCATAAATAAAATTTCAGATCTTAAGTACTTTATTCAAACAGCAAGCAAAACAAAATAACATGACATTGCAAGGATAGCACATATCATGTGAAGAAGCAAAAACTTATGCTCAACCAAAACTGACCGATAGTTGTTAAAGAAGAAAGGTGGGATGCCAACCGGGGCATCCCCAAGCTTAGATGCTTGAGACTTCTTGAAATATTGACTAGGGATTCCTTGGGCATCCCCAAGCATGAGCTTTTGTGTCTCCTTAATTCCTCTCATATCATGGTTTCCCTAAATCTTAAAAACTTCATCCACACAAAACTCAACAAGAACTCATGAGATAAGTTAGTATAAATCAACGCATAAACCTTATCATTCTCTAGTGTAGCAAATCGCTAAAATTATTATTTGACATTGCATACTAAATGCCTCTGCATATTAAATAGTCCTATCCTCAAATAGAATCATTAAACAATCAAACATATGCAAACAATGCCAACATAACATCAATCTGTCTAAACAGAACAGTCTGTAAAGAATGCAAGGGGAATCATACTTCCCTAACTCCAAAAATTATGAAAATATACCACACTATAAAACATTTGTTGTTAATCATTGTGTAAAAATTTCAAGATTTTATCATGTTCTGACTATTCACAAATATTCAAAACATAACAGCAAACTTCCTGTTTTTAAAACAGCAACATATGGACTTGCAAAATAAGCATGGTAAAGGCTATACTTGACCTTATTATTGAAATAAAAGATGCAAAACATTACTCTAAGTAACAGCAAGCAAATCCTAATAAAATAAAATGATGCTCCAAGCAAAACACATATCATGTGGTGAATAAAAATATAGCTCCAAGTGAGGTTACCGATGAACGAAGACGAAAGAGGGGATGACATCCAGGGCGTCCCCAAGCTTAGGCTCTTGGTTGTCCTTGAATATTACCTTGCGGTGCCTTGGGCATCCCCAAGCTTAGGCTCTTTCCACTCCTTATTCCGTAGTCCATCAAAACTTTACCCAAAACTTGAAAACTTCACAACACAAAAATTAACAGAAAACTCGTGAGCTCCGTTAGTATAATAAACAAACCATTCACTTTTGGTACTGTCAAGACAAGATTCATAATTTTTCTCACATGATGCCTACTGTACCCTATCATTTCTAAAATTTATATTAAGCAATATAAGCCATAGAATCTAGAAAACAAGCAAACTATGCATTGAAAACAGAATCTGTCAAAAACAGAACAGTCTGTAAAGATCTGAATTGAAATCATACTTACGTTACTCGATTCTGAAAAAATGGAACAACCCGGGAAATTTGTATATAAATATACTGTAAAAAAATCAGAAATTTTCAACGCTCCAGTGATTTTTAACAATTCTGTGACTAGGCGCAAAAGTTTCTGTTTTTGGACAGAACTGAATCATCTATCATCCACACTATCCCAAAGGCTTTACTTGGAACTTTATTGAAACAAAAGCTATAAAACATAATTACTACACTAGCTTAATCATGTGAACATGCAAAAACAGTAGGGTTAAATATTGGGTTGTCTCCCAACAAGCGATTTTCTTTAATGCCTTTTTATCTAGGCATGATGATTTCAATGATGCTCACATAGAAGATAAGAATTGAAACATAATGGGAGCATCATGAAGCATATTACTAGCACATTTAAGTATAACCCACTTTCTATTCATAGGGATTTTGTGAGCAAACAATTTATGGGAGCAAGAATCAACTATCATAGGAAGGTAAAGCAAGCAAAACTTCAAAATTTTCAACACATAGAGAGGAAACTTGATATTATTGCAATTCCTATAAGTATATATTCCTCCCTCGTAATAATTTTCAGTAGCATCATGAATGAATTCAACAATATAACTATCACATAAAGCATTCTTTTCATGATCCACAAGCATAGAAAATTTATTATTCTCCACATAAGCAAATCTATTCTCATCAATAGTAGTGGGAGAAAACTCAACGAAATAACTATCATGTGAGGCATAATCCAATTGAAAATTAAAATCATGATGACAAGTTTCATGGTTATCATTATTATTTATAGCATAAATGTCATAACAATAATCATCATAGATAGCAACATTGTTCTCATAATCAATTGGAACCTCTTCCGAAATAGTGGAATCATCATTAAATAAAGTCATGACCTTACAAATCCACTTCCATAAATATTATAAGATTCAACACCCTCCAAAATAGTGGGATAATTACCTAGAGTTGACACTCTTCCAAACAACACTTTCATAAATATAATCATCATAAATAGGAGGCATGCTATCATCATAATAAATTTGCCCATCAAAACTTGGGGGGACAAAAATATCATCTTCATCAAACATAGCATCCCCAAGCTTGTGGCTTTGCATATCGTTAGCATCATGGATATTCAAAGAATTCATACTAACAACATTGCAATCATGCTCATCATACAAAGATTTTGTGCCAAACATTTTATGGACTTCTTCCTCAAACACTTGAGCACAATTTTCCTTTCCATCATTTTCACGAAAGACACTAAAAAGATGAAGCATATGAGGCAACCTCAATTCCATTTTTTTGTAATTTTCTTTTATATACCTAACTAGTGATAAAACAAGAAACTAAAAGATTCAATTGCAAGATCTAAAGATATACCTTCAAGCACTAACCTCCCCGGCAACAGCGCCAGAAAAGAGCTTAGTTGACGGGGTGTTAGTGCTGCTTACCTAGCCTCCCTGGCAACGGCGCCAGAAAAGAGCTTGATGTCTACTATGCAACTTTATCCTTGTAGACGTTGTTGGGCCTCCAAGTGCAGAGTTTTGTAGGATAGTAGCAAATTTCCCTCAGGTGGATGACCTAAGGTTTATCAATCCATGGGAGGCGTGGGTTGAAGGTGATCTCTCTCAAGCAACCCTGCAACCAAATAACAAAGAGTCTCTTGTGTCCCCAACACACCCAATACAATGGTAAATTTTATAGGTGCACTAGTTCGGCGAAGAGATGATGATACAAGTGCAATATGGATGGTAGATATAGGTTTCTGTAATCTGAAAATATAAAAACAGCAAGGTAACGAGTGGTAAAAGTGAGTGAAAATGGTATTGCAATGCTTAGAAACAAGGCATAGGGTTCATACTTACACTAGTGCAAGTTCTCTCAACAATGATAACATAATTAGATCATATAACAATCCCTCAACGTGCAACAAAGAGTCACTCCAAAGAGAACAAACAAAGAGATTATTGTAGGGTATGAAACCACCTCAAAGTTATTCTTTCTGATCGATCTATTGGGCTATTCCTATAAGTGTCACAAACAACCCTAGAGTTCGTACTAAAATAACACCTTAAGACACACATCATCCAAAACCCTAATGTCACCTAGATACTCCATTGTCATCACAAGTATCCACGGGTTTGATTATACGATATGCATCACACAATCTCAGATTCATCTATTCACCCCAAAGTATCTACCAGAGAGTCAAGACGAAAACGTGTGCCAACCCCTATGCATAAGTTCACAAGGTCACAGAACCCGTAAGTTGATCACCAAAACATACATCAAGTGAAACACATGAATATCCCATCGTCACCACAGCTAAGCACATGCAAGACATACATCAAGTGTTCTCAAATCCTTAAAGACTCAATCCAATAAGATAACTTCAAAGGGAAAACTCAATTCATTACAAGAATGTAGAGGGGGAGAAACATCATAAGATCCAACTATAATAGCAAAGCTCGCGGTACATCAAGATCATGCCAAATCAAGAACACCAGAGAGAGATCAAACACATAGCTACTGGTACCTACCCTCAGCCCCGAGGGTGAACTACTCCCTCCCCGTCATGGAGAGCGCCGAGATGATGAATATGGTCGCCGGTGATGATTTCCCCCTCTGGCAGGGTGCTGGAACAGGGTCCCTATTGGTTTTTGGTGGCTATAGAGGCCTGCGGCGGTGGAACTTCCGATCTAGGTTTCTTTTCGGGGGTTTATGTATTTATAGGAATTTTTGGCGTCGGTTTCACGTCAGGGGGTCCACGAGGAGCCCACAAGGACGGAGCACGCGCCCAGGGGGTAGGGCGCGCCCTCCACCCTTGTGGAGGCCTCGTGGCTCTTCTGGCCCAACTCTTTTGCTTCGGGGGCTTCTTCTGGTCCATAAAAAATCACCATAAATTTTTCAGCTCATTTGGACTCTGTTTGATATTCCTTTTCTGTGAAACTCAAAAACAAGTAACAAACATAAACTGGCACTAGTCTCTAGGTTAATAGGTTAGTCCCAAAAATGATATAAAATAGCATATAAATCCATATAAAACATCCAAGAAAGATAATGTAATAGCATGGAACAATCACAAATTATAGATACGTTGGAGACGTATCAATGATTGCATGCCTCCTATTTATGATGATTATATTTATGAAAGTGGATTTGGAGAGGTCATGACTTTATTTAATGATGAATCCACTATTTTGGAGGAGGTTGCAATTGATTATGACAACAAAGTTCCTATATATGATGATTATGGTGATGACGTGTATGCTATAAAGAGTAATCATAACCATGAAACTTGTCATTGTGATTTTAATTTTCAAGCACATGATATTTATTTTGTTGAGTTTGCTCCCACCAATAATGATGAGAATAAATTTGCTTATGTGGAGAGTAATAAAATTTCTATGCTTATGGATCATGAAAAGAATGCTTTATATGATAGTTATATTGTTGAATTCATTCATGATTCTACTGAAAATTATTATGAGAGGGGACCATATGCTTTTATATATTGCAATAATATCAAGTTTCCTCTCTATGTTGAAAGTTTTGAAGTTATACTTGTTTTGCCTTCCTATGCTAGTTGATTATTGTTCCCATGAATTGTTTGCTCACAAAATCCCTATGCATAGTAAGTGGGTTAGACTTAAATGTGCTAGTCATATGCTTCATGAAGCTCTCTTTGTGTCTCAATTCTTATCTTTTATGTGAGCATCATTGAAATCATCATGCCTAGCTAAAAAGGCATTAAAGAAAAGCACTTGTTGGGAGACAACCCAACACTTACCCCTACTGTTTTTGTGCTGTCACATGATTAGGTTACTGTAGTAATCATTTTTTATAGCTTTTGTTTCAACAAAGTGCCAAGTAAAGTCTTTGGGATAATGTGGTTGATAGTTGACTTGATTCTGTGCAAAAACAGAAACTTTGGCGCTCAGTCCAGGAATTTTAAAAATTCAATGCAACCTGATTTTGATCTGATTTTTTATAGATGATTGATATAAAAATTGTCTATGTTGTCCAAATTTTTCAGAAGTTTTGGAGTAGCGGAAGTATGGTAGTTATCTAGATCATTACAAATTGTTCTATTTTTGACAGATTCTGTTTTCAATGCATAGTTTGGTTGTTTTCTAGTTTCTATGGCTTATATTGATCAATATAAATTGTAGAAATGATATGATACAGTATGCATTGTGTGCAAACAATTATGGATATTATCTTGACAGTACCAAAGTGAATGATTTGTCTTTATCATACTAACCTATCTCACGAAGTTCCGTTAAGTTTTGTGTGATTGAAGTTTTCAAGTTTTGTGTGAGATATCGATATGAGAAGAATAAGGAGTGAAAAGAACCTAATCTTGGGGATGCCCAAGGCACCCCAAGGTGATATTCAAGGAAGATCCAAGCAACTAAGCTTGGGAATGCCCCGGAAGGCATCCCCTCTTTCGTCTTCAACATTATCGGTAACCTCACTTGGAGCTATATTTTCATTCGTCACATGATATGAGTTTTGCTTGGAGCGTCATTTTATTTTGTTTTGACTCGCTTGCTTTTATTTAGAATACTTTTTTGTATCATTTATTTCAATAAAAGTGGCAAGGATAGCCTTTACCATGCTTATTTTGCAAGTATATGAGTTGCTGTTCAAAACAGAAAGTTTGTCGTTGTTGCAAAAATCCCAAGAAAAGTCAGAATGTGAAAAAATGTTGAATTTTTTTGCACAATAAGCTATGATAAATTTTCTACAGTGTGGTAAATTCTCAGAAGTTTTTGGGTTAAATAAGTATGGGTACTTCTTCATCCATTACAGACTGTCCTGTTTTGGCAGATTGTTGTTATGTTTGCATATGCTTGCTTCCTTAATGATTCTATTTGAGGATAGGAGTATTAAATATGCAAAGGCATTTAGTATGAAATGTTGAATAATAATTCTAGTGATTTGATACAGTAGAGAATGATAAGGTTTTGCATTGATTTCTACTAACTTATCTCACGAGTTCTTGTTGAGTTTGTGTGGATGAAGTTTTTAAGATTTAGGGAAAGCATGATATAAAAGGAATTAAGGAGACACAAAAGCTCAAGCTTGGGGATCCCAAGGAATCCCAAGTTAATATTTCAAGAAGTCTCAAGCATATAGGCTTGGGGATGCCCCGGTAGTCATCCCACCTTTCTTCTTCAACAATTATCGACTAGTATCGGTTGAGCCTAAGTTTTTGCTTCTTCACATGAGTGTGCTATTATTACAATTTCATTTTATTTTGTTTCCCTTGTTGTTTTAATAAAATACTTAGATCTGGAAGTTTTTAAATAAAAAAAGAGTCCTCACATAGCTACCCATTTACATAACTAGTCGCTTGATCTTCACTTATATCTTTTTGGAGTAGTTTTTCATTTACTCTCATGCTTCACTTAGAGTATTTTGAGAGTTGAAAATTTTGAAGAAATAC